>CM065299.1:81039651-83439651 GCA_032871835.1 Dipteronia dyeriana
AAACTCCTTTTCTTATTCTTCTTCCCACTTGAAACCCACATTTTTCTTGATTACTTTAGTAAGTGGTGCAACCAATGTGCTAAAGTCTTTCACCAACCGTCGATAGAAACTAGCAAGTCCATGAAAACTTCTCACATTACCTACGTTTGTGGGACTCGGCCACTCTTGAATGGCACGTATCTTCTCCGAATCAACATGTATACCATGTGCACTCACAACAAATCCTAAAAACACAAGATTATCAGTACAAAAAGTACACTTCTTAAGATTAGCAAACAACCTTTCTTTTCTAAGCACATCTAAAATGGATTTCAAATGTTGTACAAGATCATCCAAAATTTTGCTATATATGAGAATATCATCAAAGTACACCACAACAAATTTCCCAGTAAATGCACGCAAAACATGATTCATTAAATGCATGAAAGTACTCGGAGCATTAGTTAGACCAAATGGCATTACTAACAACTCATACAATTCATATTTTGTTTTAAATGCAGTTTTCCATTCATCGCCTTCTTTCATTCGAATTTGATGATACCCACTTTTCAAGTCAATTTTAGAAAATACACAAGAACCATGCAATTCATCTAGCATATCAACTAAGCGAGGGATAGGATGACGATACTTTACCGTTATATTGTTGATCGCTCGACAATCAACACACATTCTCCATGTCCAATCCTTCTTAGAAACCAATAAAACTGGGACCGCACATGGGCTCATGCTTTCCTAACATACCCAGTTTCTAACAATTCACTAACCTGCCTTTGAAGCTCCTTTGTCCCCTCAGGATTGCTTTTAAAAAGCTGGTCGGTTTGGAATTGAAGCACCGGGTACAAAGTCAATCTGATGATCTATTCCCCGAATCGGAGGCAAACCATGTCGTATCTCGTTAGGAAAAACATCTTCAAATTCCTGTGAAAGAGTCACAACAGAGCTAGGCAAAATGAGGTCAAGTTCGTTAGTGTTTAAAAGAACCTCTTTGTACAAGAGTACAATCATTGGCTTGTTTAAAAACATAGCTCTCTTAATTTCTTTGGCTTTTGCAAAGAAATTCTTTTGTTTTCTCTCTGATTTCACCTCAATGGCCGAATCTATAGTTGACTTTTCTCTCCTTTTTTCTTCGGCCACTCTCTCTTTTTCACACATTTTCTGTCGTTCACTCTCTTTTTACAACCTCACTTGATCTTCATGAACTTGTTTCGGTGATAAAGGTGCAAGGGTTATGGGTCGTTGATTAAGTACAAAAGAATATTTATTTGTAAACCCATCATGCTTCACCCGCCTATCGAATTGCCTTGGTCGTCTTAACAACAAGTACCAGCTTGCATCGGTACCACATCACACATCGATCCGGAATGACACTAACACCTGTTTATTCACCCTGACTTCACCACTATCATTCAACCATTACAATTTATACGGTTTAGGATGTAGTGTTGTTGGCAACCCTAATTTGTTAACCATGGCCATGCTTGTAACATTGGTACAACTACCACCATCAATAATTACACTACATACCTTGTCTTTGACATAGCATCTAGTGTGAAAGATGTTTTCTCGTTGAACTTCATTCTTCGTTTGCAAGCTCAACTCTCTCTTTGCCACTAACGTCAATGCATCAGGGGCTAAATATTCCTCCTCAGGCATCCTCTAATGGATACATGGAATTCAATTCATCTTCTTCATCATCGGTCTCAATTTCTCCATTATCCCGCATTATCATAACCCGCCTATTCGGGCATTGACTTGCTATGTGACCCCTGCCCTGACATTTATTGCATTTAATATCACGATTCTAAAAATTAGGGGTTTCAGTTTTACCATGACTTCCTTGTTTGGAAGGCTCAGACTTTGGCTTTGGAATGGTGGACGTTTGGGCATTGTCTTCCTTTTTTGGATAGCTTGATCTCTAAGAATTAGATTGCAAGCTTGATGAAGGTCGTGCACTGCCCCTTCTCTTGAGTTGTTGCTCGATTTTGACAACCTTTTGCAATATCTCTTCTATCTCCACATAATGTTGCAACTCCACCACATTAGCAATCTCCTGGTTTAGGCCCTTAAGAAAATGAGCCATGGTTGCTTCTCGGTCTTCTTCCATATCTGCCCAAATCATAGCAATCTCCATCTCTTTGTAGTAGTCTTCCATACTTCGATTGCCTTGCGTGAGACATTGCAATTTCTAATGTAAGCCCCGGTAGTAATGGCTAGGCACATAACGCTTCCTCCTTACAGCCTTCATGTCTTCCCATGTCGCAATCAAACGTTCTCCATTCCGCTTTCTACTAATAATTAACTGATCCCACCAAATCACAATATAGTCAGTAAATTCAATTACAGCTAGTTTTATCTTTTATGTTTCGGGGTAGTGGCGACAATCAAACATGAGTTCCATCTTCTTCTTCCATTCAAGGTAGGCTTCAGGATCAGATTTCCCTTAAAATGATAGGACCTTTATCTTTATACCACTAAGGTTATCATCCCCTCGGTTTTGATCTCTCATGTCCCGTCCATTCCTTCTATGACTACCCACAGACTCCTCCTCCTCACAATATTCATCCCCGTAGTAATCATTAACTTCTCTTCTAACAGGAACTGCTTGTGAAGATGCTAAAGAGGCTGTTTGGCTCCGTAAGTTCTTGTGTGATTTGGAATTTGTTCCAAATTTGGTTATGCCCATCACACTTTATTGTGATAACAGTGGTGCTGTGGCTAATTCCAAAGAACCAAGAAGCCACAAAAGAGGGAAGCATATAGAGAGAAAGTATCATCTAATTAGTGAGAAAATATAGAGAGGAGATGTGTTCGTCACAAAGATAGCCTCACAAGACAATCATGCTGATCCATTTACAAATACCTTACTGGCTAAAGTGTTTTCGGGTCACCTAAATGGTCTAGGGTTACAAGAAATGCCTCAAATGCTTTAGTGCAAGTGGCAGATTGATGGGATTTATGCCCTAGCGATGTAATTTGTAAATGGATTTATGAAATAAATAAAAAGAAAAGTTCAATTCATTCTTTTTATGTTATTTATTTTATAAACTTGTGCATATATTTAACATCCAAGATTGCCGGATGTAATCTCAAACTGTGTATATGGGTGTCATATACGGATGGATACAGTAAGAGACCTGCAATCTAAAGAGTCCATAGATAGCAAATAAAGCTGGGTACTTTATTTGTGGTTAATCTATAACTGCGGTCCATTCCGTAACGTACGGTGATTCTATCCTGAATCATTCATATGGAGATATGAGAATGGAGGCATCTTGTATGATGTGATCATATAGGATTGGGCCATGATCTATATGAATCTCTCACCAAGATCCGTTGTTGGGATTGCGGTTTGGCTTGTGACTGAGAAGGTTTGTACACAATAGTGGAATCCACTTCTTCTTATGAGAAGTAGATGGTAGTTCCCTTAAGGGTTAATTCGGGGCTTGGAAAATTTTAGAGCTCCTCTAATTCCGTAAGGAAATATGATTTATTGTTCATTATAGAATCAACGGTACTTAAAAGATATATGTAATTAGAGGGGTATAACGGACATTATGACCCAACTCTAATTATGAACTATTATGGAGGATCACACCATGTGTAATAGCTGTATCGATGGACACCGAGTTGTATCGGTCTGTGTAAAAGCTTCTACAGTTGAGAGAGTGCAGCTTCGGGCTTTTAGTGAAATAACACTGAAGTTAATAATCAAAGAATATTAATTAAAGAGTTTAATTAATGATTCCGATGATTATTGGAGCTCAAAATACTGTGGGTTCATTAGGTCCCTTTGCTAGCCCGATCGATTTAGGTAAATTAATTGGATTGTCTAATTAATTGTGTTACAAAGCGACATGTATATATTCGGGAATTAATTGAATAATGAGATTATTTAATTAATTAATGTTAATAGTTAAATTAATTAAATAATAATTTTTTTTAATTATATTGATAATTATGAATTATTAATTAACTATTAATTAGAGGGTGTTACTTGAAATATGGATTTAGGTAAAGATAAAATAATAGGATTATTTTATTTTACTAAATCATTTATCTAAGTATTTGAATTTAATTTTAAATTTAAAATACTTTATATCACTTTTAATATATTAGATGTATTTGAAAACGATAATTAAAAAGTATATATCAATTATAACGTAAGAGATTGCATTGGATGCAAATTGGTGTGTGCATATGAAATAAAAAGTCAAAAAAGAGTTTTGATATTATATATATAAATTGTTCTGTGTGTGCGCATAACAAGAGAGAAAAAAAAGGATATATATATATATATATATATATATATATATATATCAAAACTAAAATAACGTATAAAAAGATGCATGACTGATGTAAGTTTGGTTTTTGTGAAAAATTATATAAAAGGTGCGTTAAGCACAAAAGAAAAAAAAATATAATTCGTTTTTACATCAGATGTGAAATAGTCGTGCACTGTTAATATCTATGTACAGATATATATATATATATTAAGAACTAGAATTGTTCTAGTTAGTTTTTTCTTTGAAGGAAGAGTTTCTTCAAGTTTTTTTCTCTACATCCTCCATTCAAGTTCCTGAGACCGTGACGTATCCATACGCAGTTACCAATCCCGGAGGATAGCGAGGAAGATCGAGTGGTTCAGACAGGAGCACATCGTAAAGTGAAGAAGCTTCTAAACCTTGGTAAGATTGGTTCAGACAGGAGTATAACGTAAAGTGAATGAGCCTCCAAACGTTGGTATGTTCTTCTGGTTATATCGATTTCAATTTCCTATGTTTACATTTTGTATGTATTAGTTCCAAAAATAATTATGATCCCAAGCTCACCAGTCTCAGATACAGATTATGATCTGTATAAAAATTTTAAAACCTAGTTCCGCTGCGTAACGGGTGAAAAGGGTTCCAGGTAAGCCCAAACCCAAGAAAGCCCAAACCCAAGAAGAAGTCCAAGAATAATAAATATGATTTACTTGTTCTTGAGTCGTGTTTAGTGGAAGATGATTCTTCAATCTAGATAGTTGATTTAGGGGCCACTAACCATGTTTGTTCTTCTTTACAATGGACTGATTCTTGGACACAGCTAGAAGAGCAAGCCTTCTCAATGCATGTGGGGTCAGGGGATGTCGTGTCAGCACGAGCAGTGGGCGTAATTAGATTATGTTTTTGTAATAATTATGTATTGTTGGATAATGTATTTTATATTCCTAGATTTACAAGGAATTTGATTTCTGTTTCTAAGTTGTTAGAACAAAAATATTCTGTTTCATTTAATAATAAGTCTTTTATTATTGGAAAGAATGGTCTGAATATTTGTTCAGAAATTAATGAAAACAATTTGTATGTGTTAAGACCGTTAATACATACTACACTACTCAACACTAAAATGTTTAAGGTTGAAAAAACAAAAATTAAACGACAAAAGATTTCTCCAGATAAGGACACGTATCTCTGGCTTCTAAGGCTTGGTCATATCAACCTTAACCGGATAGACAGACTAGTAAAAAGCGGACCTTTAAGTGAGTTAAAGGTTGGCACCTTACCTGTCTGTGAATCTTGTTTGGAAGGTAATATGACTAAGAGACATTTTACTGGAAAACGGCTTAGAGCTAAAGAACCGCTAGAGCTTATACATACAGACATCTGCGGACCGATGAATGTTAAAGCCAGGGGTGGTTATGAGTATTATGTCACCTTTATATATGACTACTCAAGATACAGATACGTTTACCTAATGCAACGAAAATCGAAAACATTTGGAATGTTCAAAGAATTCTAAATTGAAGTTGAGAAACAATTAGGTAGGACTATCAAGTCACTACGATCGGATCATGGAGGTGAGTACCTTGACCAAGAGTTTGAAGACTTCTTGGTCAAGCATGGGATAGTTTCCCAACTCACAGCTCCCGGTACACCTCTGCAAAATGGTGTAGCGGAGAGGAGAAATAGAACCCTAATGGAAATGGTGAGATCTATGATTAGTTTCTCATAATTACCAAATTCCTTCTAGGGATATACGTTACAAACAGTGGCATACATTTTGAATCTGGTGCCATCCAAATCTGTTCCTAAGACTCCCCTAGAGTTGTGGAATGGTCGTAAAGCTAGTTTGTGACATTTCCACATATGGGGTGACCAGCACACATGCAAAAGAATAGAAGTGGAAAGCTAGACTACAAGTCTGTGGTCTTCTTGTTTGTAGGATACTCCAAGGAGACCAGAGGTGGACATTTCTATAGTCTCGTAGATAACAAAGTATTTGTATCGACAAATGCAACGTTTCTTTAAGACAATTATATTAGTGACCATAAACCTCGTTCTAAGATTACATTGAATGAGTTGGAGCCTGGTGAGACTAGTGCTTCATCAACAAGAGTTGTTGATCCATAAACATCTGAGAGTCAGATGGTTCCTAATCAGGATACACTACCACCAAGACGTAGTGAGAGGGTTGTGAGATAATCTGAACGCTATTTAGGTATAGGTAAGGGACAAGGTGTTGTCTCTGCTGATAGTGTGAATGATCCATTGACATTTAAGAATGTAATGGAAGATCCTGATAAAGAGGAATGGCTTAAAGCCGTGAATCTCAAGATGGAGTCCATGTACTCTAACTCAGTCAGGGATCTTATAGACTTACCAGATGGAGTAAAACCCATAGAGTGTAAGTGGATCTACAAGAGAAGGAGAGAAGTAGGCAGGAAGGTAGAGACATTCAAGGCAAGACTAGTGGCTAAGGGTTATAAACAAAAGAGGGGGTCGATTATAAAGAGATCTTCTTGCCAGTAGCCATGTTTAAGTATATTTGGATTCTCTTATCCATTGTTGCCTATTTTGATTATAAAATTTGGCAAATGGACGTCAAGACTGCATTCTTGACGAGAGCATCTATATGATGCAACCAGAGGGATTCGTGTCTCCAAATCAAGAGCAAAAGGTTTGCAAGCTGTAAAGGTCCATCTATGGATTTAAGCTAGCATCTAGATCTTGGAACATCAGGTTTGATGATGTTATCAAAACCTATGGCTTCGAGCAAAACGTCGATGAGCCTTGTGTCTACAAACGCATCATTGACAAAAAGTAGTTTTCTTGGTCCTATACGTAGATGATATCCTACTCATTGGGAATGATGTGGGAGTGTTGTCTGATGTAAAGGGCTGGCTGGCTAGCCAATTCCAAATGAAAGATTTGGGAGATGCAAGTTATGTTCTATGGATCCAACTTATAAGGGATCATATGAACAAACTCATAGCACTGTCTCATGCATCATATATCAATAAGATTCTTGTGCGATTTTTGATGCAAAACTCCAAGAAAGGTAATTTACCTTCCAAGCATGAAGTTCACTTGTCTAAGGAACAGTGTCCTAAGACACCTCAAGAAGTTGAGGATATGAGATGTGTACCCTATGCATGGGCAGTAGGTAGTCTCATGTATGTTATGTTATGCACGAGATCGGACATCTGATATGCAGTGGGAGTAGTCAGCAGATACCAGTCCAACCCAGGATTGGATCATTGGGTTACTGTCAAGACAATTCTCAAGTATCTTCAGAGAACGAGAAACTATATGCTAGTGTATTTCAGGCAGGATTTGATCCCTTTAGAATACACGGATTCTGATTTTAAGTCAGACAAGGATTCTAGGAAATCCACGTCTGGATCAGTATTCACCCTTGGTGGTGAAGCCATTGTATGGAGAAGTATCAAGTAATCTTACATTACTGACTCCACTATATAAGCTGAATATGTAGCTGTTTGTGAAGCTGCTAAAGAGGCTGTATGGCTCCGTAAATTCTTGTGTGATCTAGAAGTTGTTCTAGATTTGGATATGCCCATCACACTTTGTTGTGATAACAGTGGTGCTATAGCTAATTCCAAAGAACCAAGAAGCCACAAAAGAGGGAATCATATAGAGAGAAAGTATCATCTCATTAGAGAGTTAATATAGAGAGGAGATGTGATCGTCACAAAGAAAGCCTCACAAGAAAATCATGTTGATCCATTTAAAAAGAACTTTCCGGCTAAAGTGTTTTCGGGTCACCTAGATGGTTTAGGGTTACAAGACATGCCTCACATGCTTTAGTGCAAATGGGAGATTGTTGGGGTTTATGCCCTAAAGATATAATTTGTAAATGGATTTATGAAATAAATAAAAAGAAAAGTTCAATTCATTCTTGTTATGTTATTTATTTTATAAACTTGTGCATATATTTAACATCCAAGATTGCCGGATGTAATCTCATACTGTGTATATGAGTGTCATATACGGATGGATACAGTAAGAGATGTGCAATCTAAACAGTCCATAGATAGTAAATAAAGTAGGGTACTTTATTTGTGGTTAATCTATAGTTGCAGTCCATTCCGTAACGTACGGTGATTCTATCCTAAATCATTCATATGGAGATATGAGAATGGAGGCATCTTGTATGATGTGATCATATAGAACTGGGCCATGATCTATACAAATCTCTCACCAACATCCGTTTACCGATGAGATTCATATATATCAACTAATGATGGCTATATATGGGTGATATTAATCCTGAGTGTCTTATCGACTCCTTCAGGTTAAATCGTGGTATTTAATATACCATGGGTGAGGTCAGATGCATTTCCTGATCAATATACTCCGTATGTTGGGATTGCGGTTTGGCTTGTGGCTGGGAAGGTTTGTACACAATAGTGGAATCCATTCATTCTTGTGAGAAGTAGATGGTAGTTCCCTTAAGGGTTGATTCAGGGCTTAGATAATATGAGCGCTCTTCTAATTCCGTAAGGAAATAAGATTTATTGTTCATTATAGAATCAACGGTACTTAAAAGGATATATGTAATTAGAGGGGTATAACAGACATTATGACCCAGCTCTAATATGAACTATTGTGGAGGATCACACCATGTGTAATAGCTATATCAATTGACACCGAGTTGTATCAGTCTGTGTAAAAGCTTCTACAGTTGAGAGAGTGCAGCTTTGGGTTTTTAGTGGAATAACACCGAAGTTAATAATCAAAGAATATTAATTAAAGAGTTTAATTAATGATTCCGAGGATTATTGGAGCTCAAAATACCGTGGGTCCATTAGGTCCCCTTGCTAGCCCGATCGATTTAGGTAACAAGGGTCATGGTAAATTAATTGGATTGTCCAATAAATTGTGTTACGAAAGTGACACGTATATATTCGGGAATTAATTGAATAATGAAATTATTTAATTAATGAATGTTAATACTTAAATTAATTAAATAATTAGATTATTAATTATATTGATAATTATGAATTATTAATTAACTATTAATTAGAGGGTGTTAGTTGATATATGGATTTAGGTAAAGATAAACTAATAGGATTATTTTATTTTACTAAATCATTTATCTAAGTATTTGAATTTAAGTTTAAATTTAAAATACTTATTATCACTTTTAATATATTAGATATATTTGAAAACGATAATTAAAAGATATATATCAATTATAACACAAGAGATTGCATTGGATGCAAATTGGTGTGTGCACATGAAATAAAAAGTCAAAAAAGAGTTTTGATATATATATATATATATATATATATATATATATATATATATATATATATATTGTTCTGTGTGTGTGCATAACAAGAGAGAAAAAATGATATATATATATATATATATATCAAAAATAAAATAAAGTATAAAAAGATACATGACTGATGCAAGTTTGGTTTTTCTGAAAAATTATATAAAATGTGTGTGAAGCACAAAAGAAAAAATATATAATTCGTTTTTACATCATATGTGAAATAGTTGTGCACTGTTAATATCTATATACACACACACACATACACACACATATAAATATATATATATATATATATATATATATATATATATATATATATATATATATTAAGAACTAGAATTGTTCTAGTTAGTTTTTTCTTTGAAGAAAGAGTTTCTTCAAGTTTTTTTCTCTACATTCTCCATTCAAGTTCCTGAGACCGTGAAGCGCCCACACACAGTTACCAATCCCGAGAGATAGCGAGGAAGATCGAGTGGTTCAGAAAGGAGCACATCGTAAAGTGAAGGAGCTTCCAAATGTTGGTAAAATTGGTTCAGACAGGAGTATAACGTAAAGTGAATGAGCCTCCAAACGTTGGTATGTTCTTCTGATTATATCGATATCAATTTCATGTGTTTACATTTTGTATGTATTAGTTCCGAAAATAATTATGATCCCAAGTTCACCGGTCTCAGATACAGATTATGATCTGTATAAAATTTTTAAAACCTAGTTCTGCTGCGTAACCGGTGAACAGGGTTCAAACACCGTACTAGTAAGTTTAATTAATTAAAGGTCCCAACTTTAATTAACAATTACAGACGATTAAGATTATTATATCAAACAAAATCCTCATGTATATAACAACATATATACTATGTTTAATATTATATTTAATAATCATGGAATTTTATGTTATTAATACAATATTAATAACATTAAATGTATACAAATATAAAATGAAATGTTAATCCATTTATTATTTCACCAAAAAAATAACAACATTTGTTTTAAGGGCACTTTTCCTAACACACCCGCCATCCCACACGCACGTACGTGTGCACGCACGGATGCACTCTAGTACTCACACACGCGTGCATGCATGCAAGCACCCACCCCCGCATGCATGCTAGCACGTAATCCCTTACGCTTGCTTGCACGCATGCCCGTACGCACTTACGCACGCATGTACGAACACACGCACACACTGATATGAACCTCACCAAGAGCAGTGAGACCCGGAACCAATATATGGTAACGAATGATCGTTTTCTAATCAAGTTTATAAACAAAGAACGTTATCGGACTGTGACCCGTTACCTATAAGGAGGTAAGAACCAAAGGTATCAAGAAGTTGAAGACGCCACACTCAAGAACAAGAAGAAGATGTGAATGATAAGTCTATATTTCAGAACCAAAAGAGATGAACTCTCACTATATTTTTTTTATTCAATCAAGTCTGCCGAATTACAACCAATTTTGTTCCTTTATTTACTAAAACCCTAAATGAAAAGAAAGGCTATAAGCCAACCTAAAAAAGAAACAGGATAATTCGGTTGTTAAGGCCTTACAATCAAAAGAAAACTAAATCGAGAAACTATTGACTTGCTCCCTAATTGGAAAGCTAAATCTGGAAACAAATCAGCCCCTTAATTTGGGAAACAAATCAACTATTATTCTTTTGAAGTTAAAAGGAAATAACTCAACCAAAGTTGTATCTTCTCCTAGCTTGTGTCACACTCCCAAGTCTTCCTTATTCGGCCCAGTCAATTGCCTTGATGACATTAATTACGCCTTGGTCTTCATGTGGGCTTATCTTGGACTTCAACAATTCAAAATCAACCCAAGTGTCTTGAATTAGGCCATTCAGTTTTTCTTTGAATCTCTTAGCTCTTGCCCTTGTTATTGGCCTAACCGGAACATGCAATGGATCATTTGATGCAGCTGCCTTGTTCCCATCATTCCCTCCCCCTTGAAAAGGATTTGTCCTCAAATCGTCACCTACATCAAAAAGAGACAAATCAGAAACATTGAAGCTTGCACTAACATTATACTCACCTGGAAGATCCAACTTGTATGTGTTGTCATTGATCCTTTCAATCACTTGAAATGAGCCATCTTCCCTTGGAAGTAGTTTAGAATTCCGTTAGGCTGGAAACCGTTCCTTCCTCATATGCAACCACACCCAATCACCGGACTCAAACAAAACGCTCGCATGCATGCACGTAAGAATGCACGCACATACGTACGTACACACACAAGAATGCACGCACGATACACACATGCATGCACGCACGACGCACACAAGAACACAAGCATGCACGCACATACACATGTATGTACGCACAAACGCACGCACTCACGTACGCACGCTCACACACACGCGCGTACACATGTACCCACAAACGCACATTCGCACACACGCATGCAAGCACACAAGCAATGATGCACACGCACAAATGTACAAACGCACACTTGTAGGCACACTCGCACGTATGCACGCGTGCACGCAAGAACATACGCACGTAAGAATGTACGCAAGCATGAACGAATACACATGCGCACACGCATAAACGTACAAACGCACACACACACATACGCACAATCATGTATCCACGCACGCGCGTAAATACGTACTCAGGCACGCATGCAAGTAAGGACGCGCACACACACACACACACACACACACACAAATGAAAGAACACACGCATGCACTCACGCACACATGCTCGTACGCATGCACGTAGCACGCACGCACGAACACATGCACACATGCACACAAGTAAGAAAGCACGCATGTACATACACAAGAACACACGCACACACGTATGAACACAATCATGCACATACGCAAGCAAGAAACCACACACCCAGGCAAGCACGCACACACCCACGCTCGCACATACGTACACATGCACACATGTACGTACAAACCCATGCACTCATGCACTCCCACACACACACGCACACACATGTATGCACAAACAAATGTTCGTACAAACGCACGCATGCAAGGATGCACACACCTATGCATACATACAGACGTTTATGGACCGATGAATGTTAAAGCTAGGGGTGGTTATGAGTATTATGTCACCTTTATAGATGACTACTAAAGATAAGAATACGTCTACCTGATGCAACGAAAGTCGGAAACATTTGAAAAGTTTAAAGAATTTCGAGCTGAAGTTGAGAATCAATTAGGTAGGACTATCAAGTCACTGCGATCGGATCGTGGAGGTAAGAACCTTGACCAAGAGTTTAAAGACTTCATGGTCAAGCATGGGATAGTTTCCCAACTCACAGCTCCCGGTACACCTCAGCAAAATGGTGTAGCGGAAAGGAGAAATAGAACCCTAATGGAAATGGTGAGATCTATGATTAGCTTCTCATTATTACCAAATTCGTTCTGGGGATATGCGTTATAAATAGCGGCATACATTTTGAATATAGTGCCATCCAAATCTGTTCCTAAGACTCCCCTAGAATTGTGGAATGGTCGTAAAACTAGTTTATGACATTTTTGCATATGGGGGTGTCCAACACACGTGCTGAAGAACAGAACTGGAAAGCTAGAATCCAAGTTTGTTGTCTGTCTGTTTGTAGGATACTCCAAGGAGACCAGAGGTGGACACTTTTATAGTCCCAAAGATAACAAAGTGTTTATATCGACAAATGCAACGTTTCTTGAGAATAATCACATTAGTGACCATAAACCTCGTTCCAAGATTGTATTAAATGAGTTGGAGCCTGGTGAGACTAGTGATTTATCAACAAGAGTTGTTGATCCACAAACATCTGGGAGTCATATGGTTCCTGATCGGGATACACTACTACCTAGACGTAGTGAGTGGAATGTGAGACAACCTGAACGCTATTTAGCTATAGGTGAGGGACAAGGTGTTGTCTCTGCTGATAATATGGATGATCCATTGGCATTTAAGAATGCAATGGAAGATCCTGATAAAGAGGAATGGCTTAAAGTCATGAATCTCGAGATGGAGTTCATGTACTCTAACTCAGTCTGGGATATTGTAGACTTACCAGATGGGGTAAAACCCATTGGGTGTAAGTGGATCTACAAGAGAAAGAGAGGAGTAGACGGGAAGGTAGAGGCCTTCAAGGCAAGGCTAGTGGCTAAGGGTTATACCTAGAAAGAGGGGGTCGATTATGAAGAGACCTTCTTACCAGTAGCTAAGTTTAAGTCTATTAGGATTCTCTTATCCATTGCTGCCTATTTCGATTTTGAAATTTGTCAAATGGACGTCAAGACTGCATTCTTGAATTGCAATCTTAATGAAAGCATCTATATGATGCAACCAGAGGGATTCTTGTCTTCAGATCAAGAGCAAAAAGTCCATCTATGGACTTAAGCAAGCATCTAGATCCTGGAACATTAGGTTTGATGATGTGATCAAAACCTATGGCTTCGAGCAAAACGTCGTTGAGCCTTATGTCTACAAGCGCATCATTGATAAAAAAAATAGTTTTCTTCGTTCTATACGTAGATGATATCCTACTCATTGGGAATGATGTGGGAGTGTTGTTTAATGTAAAGGGTTGGCTGGCTATCCAATTCCAAATGAAAGATTTGGAAGAGGCAAGTTATGTTCTAGGGATCCAACTTATAAGGGATAGTAAGATCAAACTTATAGCACTGTCTCAGGCATCATATATCGATAAGATTCTTGTACGATTTTTGATGCAAAACTCCAAGAAAGGTAATTTACCTTCCAGGCATAGAGTTTGTTTGTCTAAGGAACAGTGTCCTAAGACACCTCAAGAAGTTGAGGATATGAGACGTGTTCCCTATGCATCAACAGTAGGTAGTCTCATGTATGCTATGTTATGCACGAGACCATACATCTGCTATGCAGTGGGAGTAGTCAGCAGATACCAGTCTAACCTAGGATTGGATCATTGGGTTGCTGTCAAGACTATTCTCAAGTATATTCGGAGAACGTTAAATTATATGCTAGCGTATTCCGGACAGGATTTGATCCCGTTAGGATACACGGATTCTGATTTTCAGTCAGATAGGGATTCTATAAAATCCGTGTCTGAATCAGTATTCACCCTGAGTGGTAGAGCCATTATGTGGAGAAGTATCAAGCAATCTTGCAATGCTGACTCCACCATGGAAGCCGAATATATAGCTGCTTGTGAAGCTGCTAAAGAGGCTGTTTGGCTCTGTAAGTTCTTGAGTGATCTGGAAGTTATTCCAGACCTGGATAAGCCTATCACACTTTATTGTGATAACAGTGGTGTTGTGGCTAATTCCAAAGAACCAAGAAGCCACAAGAGAGGGAAGCATATAGAGAGAAAGTATCATCTCATCAGAGAGGAGATGTGATCGTCACCAAGATAGCCTCACAAGACAATCATGTTGATCCATTTACGAAGATCTTCCCGGCTGAAGTGTTTTCGGGTCACCTAGATGGTCTAGGGTTACGAGACATGCCTTACATGCTTTAGTGCAAGTGGGAGATTGTTGGGGTTTATGCCCTAAGCATGTAATTTGTTAATGGATTTATGAAGTAAATAAAAGGAAAGGTTCAATTCATTCTGTTATGTTATTTATTTTATAAACTTGTGTACATATTAACATTCTGGATTGCCAGATGTAATCTCAAACTGTGTATATGAGTGTCATATACGGATGGATACAGTAAGAGATGTGCAATCTAAAGAGTCCATAGATAGCAAATAAAGCTGGGTACTTTATTTGTGGTTAATCTATAGCTGTGGTCCATTCCGTAATGTACAGTGATTCTATCTAGAATCATTCATATGAGATATGGGAATGGAGGCACCTTGTATGATGTGATCATATAGGACTGGGCCATGATCTATATGAATCTCACACAAAGATCCGTTTACCGATGAGATTCATATATATCAACTAATGATGGATATATATGGATGATCTTAATCCTGAGTGTCTTATCGACTCCTTCAGGTTAGATCGTGGTCTTTGATATACCATGGGTGAGGTCAGATGTATTTCCTGATCAAAAATACTCTGTATGTTGGGATTGCGGTTTGGCTTGTGGCTGGGAAGGTTTGTACACAATAGTGGAATCCACTCCTTCTTGTGAGAAGTAGATGGTAGTTCCCTTAAGGGTTGATTCGGGGCTTGGACAATATGAGCGCTCTCCTAATTCCGTGTGGAAGTAGGATTTATTGTCCATTAGAGAATCAATGGTACTTAAAGGATATATGTAATGAAAGGGGTATAATGGACATTATGTCCCATCTCTAGTTATGAACTATTGTGGAGGATCACATCATATGTAATAGCTATATCGATGGACATCGAGTTGTATCGGTCTGTGTAAAAACGTCTGCAGTTGAGAGAATGCAACTTCGTGTTTTTAGTGGAATAACACCAGAGTTAATAATCAAGAAATATTAATTAAAATGATTCTGAGGATTATTGGAGTTCAAAATACTGTGGGTCAATTAGGTCCCCTTGCTAGCCAGAACGATTTAGGTAACAAGGATTACGGTTAATTAATTGGATTGTCCAGTTAATTATGTTATAAAAGTGACACGTAAATATTCCGGAATTAATTGAATAATGAGATTATTTAATTAATGAATAATGGTGATTAAATAACTTAAATAATGAGATTATTTAATTATGTTATTAATCAATAAATGGAGGGTGTATGTTGATATTTATTTTTGAATAAAATAAGATAATGTGATTATTTTATTTTATTAAATTAAATAATTTATTTTTGAATTTAAATAGTTTGAATTCAAAATTAAAATCAAATAAAAGATATGAGATATTTTTTATTTGAAATTTTTTAACAATCAAATATAGATTTGATCAAATTTTTAAATATTATATATAAGATATATTTTATTTAAAATAAAAAAATAAAAAAAGTGGGGTTGATGTGCGTGAAACGCACAGCAACATACTTATATATATTGACAAAAGAATAAAATGTGTGTTTTTTTTGTTGTTGGTTTTTGGTCAAAGACATTAACTGGTGCGTGAACAAAAACAAGTGTGTGCACTGTGAAAGATTTTTTTTTTGTAAGTTATTTTGTGCAAGTGTGTGCATGAACAAACACCACAAAGAGAGAAAAGGTTTTATGTACAAGTGTTGTTCATTAATATAAAGAAAGAGTTTCTTATTCTTTTCTCTTCTACACCCTCCATCCTAAGTTCCTGAGAACCGTGACGCGCCCACACGCAGTTACCAATCCCGGGAATAGCTAGGAAGATCAGTGGTACAAATCAGGAGCAAATCGAAAAGTGAAGGAGCCTCCAAACGTTGGTATGGTTCTATTTTTTTATTATTGATTACAATTTCCTGTATTTACATATATATTTTATTAGTGTAATAATTTTTATATGTATTTGTTCCAAAAATAATTACGATCAAAAGTTCACTAGTCTCAGATACAGATCACGATCTGTATAAAAATTTTAAAAACCCGTTTCCGCTGCGCGACCGGTGAATTTGGTTCCAACAGTAAAAACAAACAAACACACACACTCAAGCGTGCACTCACGCAAGCCCACTTGTAAGCACGCACTCACGCGTGAACGCATGCACTCATGCATACATGCACGAACGCATGCACGTAAGTGCATATGTACGCACAAACGCACGAATGCACGCACCCACGCATGCACGCTCGCACGCCCACTCGCACGCACACATGCATGCACGCATATACGTACAAACGCACGAACGCATGAACGCACGCACGCACAGCCATAAGCACACACAAACGGATGCAAGGATGCATACACGCACGCACGCATGCACGCATGGGTGCATGTATGCATAAACGCACAAACGCATGCACACACACATAAACGCACACCCACCCACCCGTACGCACGCACGCATGCACGCATGCATGCATGGGTGCATGTACGCATGCATAAACGCACGATCGCACGTACAAACATACAAACGCACGTCCACACGTACAAACACACGCATGCCCACATGAACACCCACCATACCCGACCACTAGCACCCCCACAGGCACGTGTACATGCACGCACGCTTGCACATGCACTCGCATAAACACACAAAAGCACACACGCGTGCACGCACGCATGTATATACTCATAAAACCATGAATGCACACACGCACACGTATACGAACGCAAGCACACACGTCGGGATGCACATATGCACACGTGCAAGCATGGGTACACGTACGCACGTACAAATGCACAAACGCATACACGCACACATAGACACGCAAACGCTCGCCCGTCCGCCCGTACTCACAAATGCATGAATGAAGAAATGCACGTATAAACACACAATTGCAAGCCCGTACTCTTAAACACACAATCGAACAAATGCATGCACGCTCTAATGAATGCACGAATGCACGTCCGCCTAACACCCCGCCTGCACACACGTACGCGTACACGCATGTGAGTAAACACATGCACACACACGAACGAACGCACAAATTCGTACACGCTCACACGTACGCACAATTGCACAAATGCACTCACGCACAAATGCATGCACGTGCACACGCAAGCACACTCGCATGCATGCACCCACGCACAAATGCACAAAAGCATAAATGCATGCACACACACACGTACAAACGTATAAACCCATGCAAGCGCGAATCCAAGCACGCTTGCACGATCGCATGCATGCACGCACACACAACATATGCACGCAGGTAAGAACTCACGCATGTAAGCGCGACCCATGCACGTATGTAGGTACAAACGTACGCACTCACGCACACACGCCATCACACATGCGCACACATATGTACGCATAAACGCACGTTCGCACAGAAGCACGCACGTAAGGATGGACACATGCATGCATGCACGAACGTAAGCACGCACGAACACATGCTCTTATACACATATGCATGTGCGTACGTATGTGTGCTCACACGCAAGCGTGCATGCACGTACGCATGTACGCACAAACGCACGCATGCATATACGCCCACACATACACTCAAATGCACGCACATACAGACGCACACACAGAAGGATACTTATACGCATGCAAAAACATACGTACGCATGCATATACGCAACCAGGGATGCACGCACGCACATAAGGATATTTATACTCAAGCACGCACGCACGCACGCACGCAACCATGCATGCACACACGTACAAACTCACAAAGGCATGCCCGCAAGCCTGTAAACCCGTAAGCCCGTAAGCCCGTAAGCCTGTAAGCCCGCACAAACGCACGAACGCATACACGCATGCACGGACTAATGCACGTGCATACACACGCATGCATAAATGTCCAAACGAACGTACGTACCCACAAACACATGCACGCATGCAGAAAGGCACGTACGCACGTGCACACGCACATGTACGCATAAATGTATGCACTCACGCACGAACGAACACACGCATGATTGAACACATGCACATACGCATGCATAAATGAACAAATGCATATGTTCTACGCAAGCACGCATGTAGGTACAAATGCACAAACACACGCCCTCCCGCATATACAAATGAACAAACACACGCCCACACTGATATGAACCTCTCCAAGAACAGTGAGACCCAGAACCAATATATAGTAGCAATGGTCGTTTCTAATTCAAGTTTTTAAACAAAGAAAATAAAAAGGACCGCGACCCGTTATCTATATGGAGATAAGAATCAATGGTATCAAGAAAGTTGTAGATGCCACACTCAAGAATAAGAAAGAAGGTGAGTGATAAGTCAAGGTTTGAACGCCACAAGGTAGAACCTTGATAAGTTCACAATTTCTATGAAGAACCAAAGAGTAAATTCTCTCAGTTTTAGATCAATTCAAAATCTACCGAATTACATTCAATTCATTCCTTTATAAACTAAAACGAAAATAAAGGTTACAAGCCAACCTAAAAGGGAAACAAGAAAATTTGGCCATTAAGGCCTTACAATCAGAAAACTAAATCGGGCAATAATTGCCTTACAAACGAAGAAAAAACTAAATAAAGCAACTATTGACTTGCTTCCTAATTGGAAAGCTAAATCTGGAAACAAATCAGCCCCTTAATTTAGGAAACAAATCAACAATTATTCTTTAGGAATTAAAAAGAAATAATTAGCTGAAATTGTATTCTCCCCCAACCATACGTCGCCCAGAATATAGGAAATATGTTGAAATTCGGACTCCTCAACTCAAGTCTTCGTGCAACAATATAGATGTCTGAATTTGGACTTGTTATGATCTATTTTGAGGACGGAGTCTTCATAGCATCTGTAAGGCTTGTCTTGGGCTTTCCAAAAAAATATTATAATAGATGATCCGACCTCAGATGCTCTCTTTAGAGGCCCTAGAAGTTCAGCCTGGATTTGGTCTTCATGTGGACCGCACTTGGATTTCAGCAACTCATAATCAGCCCATCATTAAATGCTTCTTTGATCCTCTTGGCCCTTGTAATTGGTCCAACTGGAATATGCAATGGATCATTTGATGAAGCTTATTGATTCTCATCATTTCCCCTCTCCTCAAAAGGATTCGTCCTCGAATCTTCACCATAATGTTGTTGCAGCAAAAAGGATGGTTCCCTCATTTCATCTTTTTTTGATGAATCTCCTTTGAAAGACATTTTTTTTATCAACACACGAAAAAAAAAGGAATAAAAATTGTTGATGTAAGTTCAACTACACGACCTAAAAAATTTTATTTTTATTTTTGGAATTTTTTTTATAACAAAGTTGATCTAACTTTTTTTTTTGTAACAGATCTGATTTTTTTAAAATCAAACAGAAAAAAAAACATATGAAGATGAACAAGGACAGATTAAACTTGATTTCAGAAGCCTAAGCTCTGATACCAACTGATATGAACCTCACCAAGAACAGTGAGACCCGGAACCAATATATGGCAGCAAGGATCGTTTCTAATTCAAGTTTTTAAACAATGAAAATAAAAAGAACCGTGACCCGTTATCTATATGGAGATAAGAACCAACGGTATCAAGAAAATTGTAAACGCCACACTCAAGAATAAGAATGAAGGTGAGTGATAAGTCAATGTTTGAACGCCACAAGGTAGAATCGTGATAAGTTCACAAGTTCTATGAAAAACCAAATTGTAAATTCTCTCACCTTGATTTCTCCACTATCATTTAACCACTTTGGCTTATATGGTTTTGGATGCTTCAAAGTGGCCAAATTCAATTTCTCCACAAAACTAGTACTAGCCACATTAGTACAACTCCCCCCCCCCCCCAATCAATAATCATGCTACATACCCTATCATTAACATGGCAGCGAGTGTAAAAAATGTTGTCACGTTGCACCTCATCATCTTCCTTGGCTTGAGCACTAAGAGCTCTTCTTGCCACCAAAAGCTCTTTATCTACCGGATATTCAATGTCACTTGTATCCTCCAAATATGGCATGGAATCATCATCAGATTCACCCTCGAATTCGATTTCACCATCATCTTCCAAAACCATTACTCTCTTATTTGGGCAATGGGATGCAATATGACCTGCTCCCAAACACTTAAAGCAATTAATGTCATGATTTCTAGAAGGTTGAGAATCTGATTTACCTTGTTGTAATGTGCCATTGGCCTTATGATCTTTGGAAGGTTTGGCCTTGGCCTTGAAACTAGGTTGGTCATCCCTCTTGCTCCAATTCGGTTTCCATGATGATGAAGAACTCGAATTTTGCTCATCCCGTATGGAACTCTTCCTTTTCAACTGTTGTTCCACCTTAATGTCCATGTGCACCATGTCACTCAATTAAACATAATGTTGCAACTCCACCACATTTGCTATGTCTCGGTTAGTCCACTTAAGAACCTAACCATAGTAGCCTCTCGGTCTTCCTCTACATCAGCCTGAATCATGGCTATCTCCATCTCCCTATAGTAGTCTTCAACACACTTAGACTCTTGAGTAAGAGTTTGCAATTTTTGAAACAAACACCTATAATAGTGACTCGGAATGAAACGCGTCCTCATGACAGCTCATCTCCTCCAAGTCTCAATAGGTCTTTCTCCATTCTGTCTTCTACTAATAATCAGTTGATCCCACCAAACAATAGCATAATCGGTGACTTCTATGGCAGCCAACTTCACCTTCTTCAATTCGGAATAGTCATGGCAGTCGAATACCAATTCTATTCCTTTCTCCCACTCGAATTAAGCTTCAGGATCAATTTTCCCTTTGAAAGTTGGGATCTTCACCTTTATATTACCCAAATTATTATCAACCCTCTCTCCAAACCTATCTCCTCTATTCCCATACCTAACTTCTCTACCTCCCATTCCATGCCTAATTATGCCCATTCCTACATTAGACATCCGATCATCCTCCTTCAGGTCAATCCCATAATCATCTCCATAGTTATTCCTAGGTGGGTTCCTTTCTCTTCGTTCCACATTCGGAGACGTGAATGGCTACTCCCTTTGTGAACTAGACCCCACTTTGTCTATCCTATCATGCACCTCACCAAACTTAATCTCTATCCGCTCCATGTTATTTTGTATGACTTTATACAAAAAATTGAGATCTACCGTTTTTGGTGCATCGTCTGATAAATCTCTACTCTTATCACGTGACATAGTAAAAACCTGCAAAACAAAAAAAACAATTAGTAAGTCTTACAAACACTCTCTCACGTGTTTAACCTCAAAGATGGTGGCACACACACTCGTGTTTTACTCAATTCTTTTGGCTTTTACCCTCCAATGAGCACACACTCTCTTGCCTTTTTCCACTTTTTGTTCACCCTTTCAGTTCCCTTTGTTTTTGACTTAGACGGACACTCACAAGAAACAATAGGACAAGAGTATCAAAGACGAGATTCTACTGCTATTTTTTTTTAATATCAATGCTCGGAATAAATAAGGGAATAGAAATAGTTTATATAAGTTTGACTATAGGACCTAAAAAAAATCTGCTCTTTTTTTTTTACAGACCTTGATCAAGGGGACTCAAGCACGACTTTTAGGTAAACTTTTTTTTTTACCGGATTTGACCAAACGGAATACATTTTTTTTGTAGTCAAACGAACACAGAGGAGAAGAAGAAAAGAGATAGTTTAAACCTGAGTTTAGAAACCTAAACTCTGATACCAACTAATATGAACCTCACCAAGAGTAGTGAGATCCGGAACCAATATATGGTAACGAAAGATCGTTTTATAATCAAGTTTATAAACAAAGAATGTTATCAGACCGCAGCCCATTACCTATAAGGAGGTAAGAACCAACGTTATCAAGAAGTTGAAGACGCCACACTCAAGAACAAGAATGAGATGTGAGTGATAAGTCTAGATTTCAGAACCAAAAGAGATGAACTCTCACTATTTTTTTTATACAAACAAGTCTGCCAAATTACTTCTAATTCGTCCCGTTATATACTAAAACCCTAAATGAAAAGAAAAGCTACAAGCCAACCTAAAAGGAAACAAGATAATTCGGCCATTAAGGCCTTACAATCAAAAAACTAAATCGAGAAACTATTGACTTGCTCCCTAATTGGAAAGCTAAATCTGGAAACAAATCAACCCTTTAATTTGGAATACAGATCAACTATTATTCTTTGGAAATTAAAAGGAAATAAATCAATCAAAGTTGAATCTTCTCCTAGCTTGTACCACATGCCCAAGTCTTCCTTATTCGGTCCAATCCATTGTCTTTATGACATTAATTAAGGCTTGGTCTTCATGTGGGCTTTTCTTAGTCTTCAACAATTCAAAATCAGCCAAAGTGTCTTGAACCTCACCAAGAACAGTGAGACCTAGAACCAATATTTGGTAGCAAGGATCGTTTCTAATTCAAGCTCTTAAACAATGAAAATAAAAAAGGACCGCGACCCGTTATCTATATGGAAATAAGAACCAACGGTATCAAGAAAATTTTAAACGCCACACTCAAGAATAAGAATGAAGGTGAGTGATAAGTCAATGTTTGAACGCCACAAGGTAGAACCTTGATAAGTTCACAAGTTCTATGAAGAACCAAATAGTAAATTCTCTCACCTTGATTTCCCCACTATCATTTAACCACTTTAGCTTATATGGTTTTGGATGCTTCAAAGTGGCCAAATTCAATTTCTCCATAAAACTAGTGCTAGCCACATTAGTACAACTCCCCCATCAATAATCATGCTACATACCTTATCATTAACATGGTAGCGAGTGTGAAAAATGTTGTCACGTTGCATCTCATCATCTTCCTTGGCTTGAGCACTAAGAGCTCTTCTTGCCACCAAAAGCTCTTCATCTACCGGATATTCAATGTCACTTGCATCCTCCAAATGTGGCATGGAATCATCATCAGATTCACCCTCAGATTCGATTTTACCATCATCCTTCAAAACCATTACTCTCTTGTTTGGGCAATGGGATGCAATATGACCTACTCCCAAACACTTAAAGCTCTTAATGTCATGATTTCTAGAAGGTTGAGAATCTGATTTACCTTTTTGTAATATGCCACCAGCCTTATGATCTTTGGAAGGTTCGGCCTTGGCCTTGAAACTAGGTTTGTCATCCCTCTTGCTCCAATTCGGTTTTCAGGATGATGAAGAACTCGAATTTTGCCCAACCCGTATGGAACTCTTCCTTTTCAACTGTTGTTCCACCTTAATGTCCATGTGCACAATGTCACTCAATTCAACATAATGTTGCAACTCCACCACATTTGCTATGTCTCGGTTTAGTCCACTTAAAAACCTAACCATAATATCCTCTCGATCTTCCTCTACATCAGCCCGAATCATGGCTATCTCCATCTCCTTATAGTTCAACACACTTAGACCCTTGAGTAAGAATTTGCAATTTTTGAAACAAACCCCTATAATAGTGACTCGGAATGAAACGCTTCCTCATGACAGCTCATCTCTTCCAAGTCTCAATTGGTCTTTCTCCATTCCGTCTCCTACTAATAATTAGTTGATCCTACCAAACAATAGCATAATCGGTGACTTCTATGGCATCCAACTTCACCTTCTTCAATTCAGAATAGTCATGGCAGTCGAATACCAATTCTATTCCTTTCTCCCACTCCAAATAAGCTTCAGGATCAATTTGACCTTTAAAAGTTGGGATCTTCATCTTTATACTACCCAAATTATTATCAACCCTCTCTCCATACCTATCTTTTCTATTCCCATACCTAACTTCTCTACCTCCCATTCCATACCTAATTCTTCCCGTTCCCACATTAGACATCCGATCATCCTCCTCCAGGCATTCCCATAATCATCTCCATAGTCATTCCTAGGTGGGTTCCTTTCTCTTCGTTCCATATTAAGAGACCTGAATGGCTGCTCCCTTTGTGAAGTAGACTCCACTTTGTCTATCCTATCATGTACCTTACCAAACTTAATCTCTATCCGCCCCATTTTTTTTGTATGACTTTAAACAAAAAATTGAGATCTACCGTTTCTGGTACATCATCGAATAAATCTCTACTCTTATCATGTGACATAGTTAAAAACCTGCAAAACAAAAAAAAACAATTAATAAGCCTCACAAACACTCCCTCACATGTTTACCCTCAAAGATGGTGGCACACACACTCGTGTTTTACTCAATTCTTTCGGATTTTACCCTCCGATGAGCACACACTCTCTTGCCTTTTTCCACTTTTTGTTCACCCTTTCAGTTCCCTTTGTTTTTGACTTAGAAGGACACTCAAAAGAAACAATAGGACAAGAGTATCAAAATGAGATTCTACTGCTATTTTTTTTAATATCAATGCTCGGAATCAAGAAGGGAATAGAAATAGTTGATATAAGTTCGACTATAGGACCTAAAAAAAATTGTGCTCTTTTTTTTTACCCACCTTGATCAAGGGGACTCAAGCACGGCTTTTAGGTACACTTTTTTTTGTACCAGATTTGATCAAACGGGATACATTTTTTTTTGAATCAAACGAATACAAAGGAGGAGAAGAAGAAAAGGGATAGTTTAAACCTGAGTTTAGAAACCTAAACTGTGATACCAACTGATATGAAACTCACCAAGAGCAGTGTGACCCGGAACCAATACATGGTAACAAATGATCGTTTTCTAATCAAGTTATAAACAAAGAACGTTATCGGACCGCAACCCATTACCTGTCAAGAAGCTGAAGACGCCACACTCAAGAACAAGAATGAGATGTGAGTGATAAGTCTAGATTTCAGAACCAAAAGAGATGAACTCTCACTATTTTTTTTATTCAAACAAGTCTGCCAAATTACATCCAATTCGTTCCGTTATATACTAAAACCCGAAACGAAAAGAAAGGCTACAAGCCAACCTAAGAGGAAACAAGATAATTCGGCCATTAAGGCCTTACAATCAAAAAAATAAATCGAGAAATTATTACTTGCTCCCTAATTGGAAAGCTAAATCTGGAAACAAATCAACCCTTTAATTTGGAAAACAGATCAACTATTATTCTTTGGAAATTAAAAGGAAATATATCAATCAAAGTTGAATCTTCTACTAGCTTGTGCCACACGCCCAAGTCTTCCTTATTCGGTCCAATCCATTGTCTTAATGACATTAATTAAGGCTTGGTCTTCATGTGGACTTTTCTTAGTCTTCAACAATTCAAAATCAGTAGTAATGGCTAGGCACAAAGCGCTTTCTAATCACAGCCTTCATGTCTTCCCATGTCGCAATCGGACGTTCTCTATTCTGCTTCCTACTAATAACTAACTGATCCTACCAAATCATAGCATAGTCAGTAAATTCAAGTACAACTAGTTTTACCTTTTGTGCTTCGGAGTAGTGGAGACAATCAAACACGAGTTCTATCTTCTTTTCCCATTCAAGGTAGGCTTTAGGATCGGATTTCCCTTGAAATGATAGGACCTTCATCTTTATACCACTAAGGTTATCATCCCCTCAGTTTCGATCTCTCCTAGTCCATCCATTCCTCCTATGACTACCCACGGACTCCTCATCATCACCATATTCATCCCCGTAGTAATCATTAACTTCTCTTCTAACCTGAACTCTCTATATCCCACGTGCTTGTGGAACCGGTTGTGGCTGCTCCACGCGTGCATTTTCCACTTGATCTAAACACTCATGTAAAGGTTCCAATTCCTCCCTCATCAACTGTCTCATCTCCCTTACTAATGCTTCCTTCCAAATCTTTAGATCCACCGGAATGGAAGTATCTACAGTAGTTCCTTTATCTTTGTTTATGGACATAATTGCTTGCAAAAAAAAATTAGAAAAAAAAAGAACCTCACAACACTCCCTCAAGTGTTTCACTCGAATAATCAATTCACTCAACACTCGTGTTTTCACACAATAAAATTCGGCTTTTACCCTCAATATGTACTCACCATTTTTCCCTTTTTTCACTAGTTATTTCTCAAACGTTCTTATCAAACTAATTCAAACAAATAATTAGGATTTCTTAGCCACGTTCACCGCACCGAGAATTTTTTTCTAGGTTCACACGAAACGATTCACAACGAATCAAACAAAGACGAGTTTCCACTACGATAATTTTTTTTTTACCAACCTTCATCAAAAGGACTCAAGTACGTTTTTTTAACCAAACGAATACAGAAAAGACGAAGAACATGGATAGTTTAAACCTAAGTTTAGAAACTAGGCTTTGATACCAAATGATACGATCCTCGTCGATTTGCGACTAAGACCGTTCTATGATTTGGTTTGGATGGAAACCGTGACCCAACACCTATAACAAGATGTGAACCTTGGTATAAAGGAAGACGCCACAATCAAGGATGAGATACTTGATTGATAAGTCGGGAAGGAACGCCAGAGAGAAATTATGATAAGTTCCAATTAGTTCTCAAAGAACAAAAGAGAAATTGCTCTATATTTTTTTATGAAAATAATCAACTACCTCTTATTGAAAGAAAAGGTACAATTTATATTACTAAAACCACAGAAGACCAACCCTTGAAATCCTTAGAAATTCGAAGATTTATTACAATGATTCCTGAAATTGTGCCCAAGACAACGAAAAAGGAAAGTTGACAAATTAAAAACATTCTAAACTAAGCTAAGTTCGGCCTCAAATCAAGTAAGTTAATCTTGACTTTAATTCTTTAATATCTCAGCCAAAAATTGTGTAACAAGAAATAAAATTTACAATTTATTCAGTCCTAAATCAGCTCTAACGCTTATTGACTTTCTTGGACTTGAATCATGTTTGTTATGAACTGGAGATTTCGTTCATCACCTTCAAGGGGCATCCACGTGCTTGTTTAAGCCCAAATCCCTTGAATCGGCCCACTTAATGCATTTTGGAACTTCTTGGCTCATGCTCTTGTAACTAGACCAATGGGAACTTGAATTGGATCCGCATTCCATGATCTTATGCTAGCCATGTCCTCATCAACACGCACACACGCTCACAAGCACAGACTCTCTCATGCACGAAAAAACGCACACATGCACGCATGTCAGCACGCACACTCGCAAGCACGCACGCACGCATGGACAAACGCATGGACACACACACGCATGCACACACTGTTGGAACCCCGTTCACCTGTTACGCAACGGACCTAGGTTTTAAAAATTTTATACAGATCATAATCTTTATCTGGGACCAGTGAACTTGGGATCGTAATTATTTTTGAAACTAATACATACAATATGTAAACACAGGAAATTGAAATTGATAAAATCAAGAAGAAAATCTTACCAACGTTTGGAGGCTCCTTCATTTTTTGATATACTTCTATCTGAACCAATCTAACCAACGTTTGGAAGCTTCTTCACTTTACGATGTGTTCCTGTCTGAACCACTCAATCTTCCTCTCTATCTCCCGGATCTGGTAACTGCGTGTGGGCGCGTCACGGTCTCAAGAACTTAAATGGAGGATGTAGAGAGAATTGAATAAACTCTTTCTTCTATGTGTTTCAAAAACACACAAAACATGAAACAAGATATATATATATATATATATATATATATATATATATATATATATATATATATATATATATATATATATATCATGTGTGTAACAAGTATTAGTATCTTATGCAAATTCTTCTTTTGACTAATGTTTCTTGTGCACACACCAATTTGTATTCAATGCAATCTCTTATGTTATTAATTGATATATATATATATTTTAATTATCCTTTTCAAATATATCTAATATATTAAAATTGATAATAAGTATTTTAAATTTAAACTTAAATTCAAATACTTAGATAAATGATTTAGTAAAAATAAAATAATCATATTATTTTATCTTCACCTTAATCCATATATCAACTAACACCCTCTAATTAATAGTTAATTAATAATTAATAATTATCAATATAATTAAATACTATAATTATTTAATTAATTTAACTATTAACATTCATTAATTAAATAATCTCATTATTCAATTAATTCACGAATAAACACGTGTCAATTTCATAACACAACTAATTGGACAATCCAATTAATTAACCGTGACCCTTGTTACAGAAATCGATCGGGCTAGCAAGGGGCCCACGGTATTTTGAACTCCAATAATCCTCGGAATCATTAATTAAACTCTTTAATTAATATTCCTTAATTATTAACTCTGATGTTATTCCATTAAAAACTTGAAGCTGCACTCTCTCAACTGCAGATGCTTTTATACAGACCGATACAACTCGGTATCCATCGATATAGCTATTACACATGGTGTGATCCTCCACAGTAGTTCATAATTAGAGCTGGGTTATAATGTCCGTTATACCCCTCTAATTACATATATCCTCTAAGTATTGTTGATTCTATAATGAACAATAAATCCTCTTTCCTTACGGAACTAGGAGAGAGCTCATATTGTCCATGCCCTGAATCAACCCTTAGGGGAATTACCATCTACTTCTCCCAAGAAGGAAGGGATTCCACTATTGTGTACAAACCTTCCCAGTCACAAGCCAAACCGTAATCCCAACATACAGAGTATATTGATCAGGAAATGCATCCGATCTCACCCATGGTATATCAAAGACCACGATCTAACCTGAAGGAGTCGATAAGATACCCAGGATTATGATCACCCACATATAGCCATCATTAGTTAATATATATGAATCTCATCGGCAAACGGATCTTGGTGGGAGATTCACATTGATCATGACCCAGTCCTATATGATCACATCATACAAGGTGCCTCTATTCTCATATCTCATATGAATAATTCATGATAGAATCATCGTACATTATGGAATGGATCCCATATATAGATTAACCATTAAATCCATTTACAAATTAAATCTTTAGGGCATAAACCTCAACAAAATGCTCGCACGCACGCCCGCCCGCATGCACGCACTCACGCACATACGCACGCCCTAACGAATGCATGCACACACGCATGCACCCACGCACGCACATACACACATCACGCCCGCATGCACTCACGCACGCACTAACACACCCATGCCATACATACACACACAAACGCACTAACACATGAGCGCACTCACTCGTGCAAGCATGCACTTACTCCCGTACACGAGCGCGTAAGTATACACACACCCATGCACGGGAGCATGCACGCCCACATGCATGCACACACGTAAACACTCACGTGCATGCGCAAGCATGTACGCACTTATGCACACCCACACGCACGTATTTACACACGCACGCGTTCACGGAAGCATGCATGTACGCACGCACGCACTTATGCACACCCACACGCACGTATTTACACACACACGCACAAGAGCACGTACGCCAACACGTATGCACATATGAACAAACGCACAAAAGAACGAATGCACGCACGCACGCCCACATGCTTGTACGTATGCATGCACGGAAGCATGCACGTACGCACTCCCACACGTATAAATGCAAAAATGCACGCACGCGCGCACAAATGCACTCACGCATGCCCGACACATAAGCACAATCGTGCAAATGCACGCATGCACGCACAAACACACAGAAGTACAAAAACGCATGCGTGGACGCATCTATGCATGCGCGCATGTACGCATGCACATGCCCACGCACACACGCACGTAAGGATGTACACACGAATGTAAAAATGCATGCACGCACGCTCACACGAACTCAAGCACACGTGCACACACTCACGTATGCCCGCCCGCCTGTATGCATAAATGCACGCAGGCACGGAAAAATGCATAGGCATACGCATATATGCACGCACGCTCATTTCCACGCACGCACACACGTACGTACACACGAACGCACACACACACACACGCACGCAAGCAAGCAGGCACGCACTAATGGACGCATGCACCCATTAACACACGCAAGCAAGCACACACTAACACACGAGCGCACTAACGCGCGGGAGCACGCACGCACGCATGAATGCACTAACACACACCTGCATGCACGCACCAACGCACGCATGCATGCAAGCAAGAATAGACGCATGCATGCACACACTCACGAACGCAGGCATGCACTAGCACGCGCGTATACACGTAAGCAAGTACGTACCAATGCATGCATGCATGCCCGCCTGTCCGCACGCACTAACGTGTGCACATACGCACACATGCACGCAAGCACTGACACTCGCACACACGCACGCACAAACGCGTACCCAAGCACGCACGTGGTTATGTACAAACGCACGTAAGCATGCCAACACGCATGCGTAAATGCAAAAATACACGCACGTACGCACATACGCACGGACGTTCGTACGCACGCATGCACGCAAGTGCAAACGGATGCAAGGACCCATGCACACACGCACGCACGCAAGTGCCCAATGAAACACGCACGGATGCAAGTACGTACACACGAACACTCACATGCACGTTCACATGCACGCAAGAACACTCGCACACATGAGTGCACACACTCGGGCATGCACGCACGCAGGTACTCACACACGCCCACTCGCATGCAAGCACGCAAGCATGCACGCAAGAGGTACTCACACACGCCAGATCGCCCACTCGTATGCAAGCACGCATGCACGCAAGCATGCATGCACGCAAGCATGCACGCACGCACTTCTGTCCGTATGCACGCATGCACAAGATGTATGCATGCACGCATGCACGTACGCATGCACGTACGCATGCACGCACACAAGTACGCATGCACGTACGTACGCACTCCTACACGTCCACACGTAAGGACGTACACAAGCATGCACACACGCACGCACGCACACACGCTCTCACGCATGTATGCACGCATGCGAGCACTAATGCTCTCACAAACGTACGCACGCACGTACACACGCACGTACGGAATAGCAAACACACGCATGCATGCACGCTGCACACACACACGCACAAACATACTAACACACGTGCACACTCACGCTTGCACGCACGCGCGTATGCATGCACACACAGACTCATGCTCACACGCACACACGCACGCACACACGCACGCACGCATAAGCGTACTCACACAATCATTCAAGTACATAAACACGCACACACACAGACATACGAGCACACATAAAAACACAAACACAGGCACGTACCCACATACAAACGTATGGACATAAACACGCACCCACGAACGCATTCACGCACGTGCGAACGCACACACGGATGTATGCACGTATGAACGCCTATACACAAACATGTACGGACAGACACACACACACATGCACACACGCACGCATGCATGCACACACGCTCAGATGCACGCATTAATAGAAAAATACACACACGCACCCACACAAGCCTTGCCGCTCAGGGGAACGCCTGCACGGGTGCACGCACACAAGCACTCATGCACGCAAGCACTCCCACACCCGCATAAACGAACAATTGCACAGACGTATAAACGCACACACACATACACGCAAGCACAAACACCCTCCCGTAAACATGCACAAGTGTCCACACGCACGCACGTACGAATAGGAGAACTCATACACCCATGCATGCAAATAAGCACGCACGCACGCACACACGAACACATGCAAGCTTGCTAGTGTCCACGCACGTATAAACGCACGAACGCAAGCCGAACGCAAGCCGAACACACGCATACACAAACGCACTAACACACGTGCATACTCACGCGTGCACGTACACGTGCATACTCACGCGTGCACGTACACGTGCATGTACACGTGTACGGATGCTCGCACACACGTAAGCCCACACGCACACACGCGTATACGCATGAGTGCACGTGCACTCGCATGAGGGCACACACGCATGTGCGAACGCACACACGCTTGTACGCACATGCGAACGCACATAGACGTGAACATACGTACGCAAGCACGGGAGCATGCTCGTACTCTAGCGTACACACATATAAACACTTTAAAGCATGCACACACGCTCACACAAACGTATAAACACACGAACGTATGCATTAACGCACGCAAATCACTCACACACAAATGCACGTGCACACACAAGCATAAGTGCACGCGCAGATGCATGCACATACGCACACATGCATGTGCCCATGTAAACACTCACGCACGTAAGGTCGTACACACGCACACACGCTTACTTGCACACACGTACGCATGGACGCACACACGCACGCATAAACGCATACCCGCACACACGCACGCACACATGCACATATGTACAGACACATGCACAGACACATACACGCACTCACGCAGACGTACACGAACATACGAGTGCATGCAGCACACCTGCCAGCTCCCGATCGCCCTATCGCATGCACACATTCACGTATGCATGCACTCTTGTCAGCTCGCAGGCACGCACGCAAGTATAGACGCATGCACTCACGAACGCCTGTACAGACGGATGCATGTAAGCACGCACGTACAGACTCATGCACACATATACGCACATTCGTATTCCCACACGCCCGCATGCACTCACGCACGCACGCACGCACGCACGCACGTACACACGCATATAAGGACTTACACATGCATGCACACACGTACGTACGTAGGCATGCATGCACACACTCCCTCAAGCTAGCATGCATATAAGAACGCATGCATGAAGGCACAAATGCATGCCTGCACGCACGTACGCATGCAAGCACGTAAGCACGAATGCACACACGAACGGATGCACAAACGCACGTATGCACTAACACAAATGTATGCATGCACGCCGTACACACGCACACATAAACGCACTAACACACATGCACAATCTCACGTGTATGCAAGCACACACTCTCGCACACCCGTACGAGCACACTCACACACGCGTGCAAGTACATAAGCACCACAGAAGCACGCACGTACAAACGCACGCACATATAAACGCACGAACGCAAGTACACATGCTCGTCCGCACATATGAATGCACGTTCGCCCGCCCGTACACACTTACGCACGGATGCATACACGCATTCACGCACAGACACTGACACACATACATCGGACAAACGCACACACAAACGCATGTTAGCACGCACACTCAAGTATACACACACACACGTGCGTATGGGCAAACGATGTAATGCACTCATGCACACACACATGCACGTCCACATGCACGTACAAACGAACAAGCACACGCACGCACAAAGGCATAAAAGCATAAACGAACTCACACATACACGCACGCAGGTATAAATGCTCGCACATGCCCGTAAGTACGCACTGGAGAACTCATGCACGCAAGCACACAGGCACTCAGGCATGCATGAATGCACGCCGCACCTACGTATTGACACACGTGCACACTCACACATACACGCACTTGCGTATGCACACGAGTACGGATGCATTCACTCACGCACAGGCACATGCGAACTCCCATGAGCACATATGCACTCGAACTCGTGTATACACACATGTACGCACGTAAGCTTGCACGAATGTATGAACGCACACACGCAGGCACATATGTAAGCACGTACGGGAGCACGCACGCATGTTGGCCTACACGCACGCACAAACACACAAACGAATGCACGCACAAAGGTACAGACGTATAAACTCATGCACGTACGTATGTACACACACCAAAATGCACGAGTGCACCCATATATAAGCGCACGTATAAACGCCAGCACACGCTAGCATATGAGCATGAGAAAACTCATGCACGCATGCATGCATGAACGCACACCGCACATATGCATGCACAGATGCATTGACACACGTGCACACTCACACATTCACGCATGTGTGCATGCACACGTGTACGGATACACGCACGCACGCACGCACCCACGCACGCACATGCGCATGCGCACTCGCATGTGCACATATGCACTCGAACTTACGTATGCGCACACGCACACTTGCACACATGTACGAATGTACACATACGGGCACATATGTATACACGTATGGGAGCACGCACGTACGTTGGCCAACACGCACGCACAAACATACAAACAAATACAGGTACAAATGCACAAAAGTATAAACACATGCACGTACGTATGCACACACACCCAAATGCATGCGTGCACCTACACATAAGCGCACGCATGCACGTACGCACGCATGCACGTACGCGCACGCGCTCACGGACGCTTACACGTATGCATGCACAAACGCTTACACGTATGCATGCACAAACGCATGCACACGCACTCACGAACGCTCACACGCATGCATGCACGCACGCCCTCCTGCACACACGGACACACGCACACATGCACATATGCACAAACTCATGCTCACATGCACGCATGCACAAACTCACGCCTCATGCATGCACACACACACGTACACAAGCGTGCACGTTCACCCACCTGTCTACCCTCCCACACACATGCAAGCACAGACGCAAGCACGCGTGCACTTTCGCCTGTACGCATGTACTCCCGCTAGCTCGCACTTACGCACATACGCACATACGCACATACGCACCCATGCACGCACGCACAGATGGATGCCTGGACAGACGCACGCACGAACGCCGGTATAAGTGCATGCATGCACGCATGCACATACGCAAGCACTCCCACAAGCCCGCGCTCCCGCTAGCACGCACGCACCCAATGATGTGCACACATAAGCACACACATATGCACGTACGCACGCACACACACACGATTGTACGCACGTAAGCACGCACACAAGCATGCAAGCAAGCACGCATGAACGCACATATGCAAGTGAGCACTAATGCGCGCACGCATGTATGCACACACGCACACACGCATGTATGCAATAACACACATGCATGCATATATTGGAACCCTGTTCAACGGTCACGTAGCGAAAATGGTATTTCAAAATTTTATACATATCGTAATCTGTATCTGGGACAAGTGAACTTGGGATCGTAATTATTTTCGGACTTAATACATATAAAATTATTACAATAATAAAATATGTGTATATACAGGAAATTAAAATCGATAATATCATAAGAAAATAAAATAGAACCATACCAACGTTTAAAGGCTCCTTCACTTTTCGATATACTCTTGGTCTGTACCACGGATCTTCCCTACTATATACTGAGACTGGTAATTGCATGTGGGCACGTCATGGTGTTAGAAACTTATGAGGGTGTAAAATAGAGAATCAGAAGAAACAAACTTTTCTTCTATGTTCATGCAACCCCTTGCATCAATGATTAAGAGACCATATATTTTGTCTCTTTTTCTATTTGATACACAGTGTTTCACGCCTCTCTATCGCGCACACACATGCAACTTTTTTAATCTCTCTTTTGATATCTCACGCACACTGCACACACATGATAAATTGCATCTCATGCAACACCAATTAATTGATGCATATGTTCATTGACACTCGTATACGTAGTTTGAGATTACATCCGGTAATCTTGGATGTTGAACATGCACATGTTTAAAAATAAACAACACAACAAGAATAAATTGAACATTTATTTTTATTTATTTCATAAATCCATTTACAAGTTACATGTTTATGGCATAAACCCCAACAACATGCACGCCGCACACATGCACGCACAAACACACTAGCACACGTGCACACTCACGCACTCACGCATGCACGCACTCACGCACGCATGCAAGCTTATGTCCACACACGCACAAACGCATGAACGCACACCGCACACACACATGCACAAATGCACTAACACAGGTGCACACTCATGCGTGCACGCACACGCGCATGTACAAGCTCACAGACGCATGCATGCACGCACGCATGTACGTACGGGCGTACACATACTTGAATGCACGCATGCGCACTCTCTCACGTGTGCACACAAGTGCGAACTCACACATATGAACGTACTTACGCACGCACGAGAGCATGCACGCACGCTGGCCTACATGAACACACAAACACACAAATGCACGCATGGATAAATGCACGTATTTACGCACGCACGCATGCAGGCAAACAAAGCATGCACACACAAACGCATACGCACACGCACGCACACACCTATAAGCACACGCATGGATACCTGCATGCACGCACACATGCACGTGTCCATGAAAACACGCACGCATGCAAGGACATACAGACGTACGCACAAACGCGTACACGCACGAATGCACGTAAGCACGCTTGCTTGCACACACGCAAGTACGGACGCACGCACGCACGCATGCACGCCAGCTCACCCACCAGCAAACACGCACCACGGATGCATGGATGCATACACACATGGACGCACACACACATGGACGCAAACACGAATGCATAAATACACGCACGCGCGCCAACACGCCAGTCTGTACATAAGAAAGCACGCCCACCTGCACACACGCACGCAAGCCTACAAGCCCGCATAAACACCCAAATGCATGCACGCACAAATGTACAGATGAATAAAAGCACAAACGTACGCATACACGCACACGTGCACACACGCACAGACGTACAAACGCACGGGTGGACGCATGCACGTATGCACGCAAGGACGTAAACGAGCACGCTCACACGCATGCACATATGAATGAACGCACACATGCATGAATGCACGAACACAAGCCCACCCGCATACGCAGATACACGCACACATCCACGTATGCATCCACGCTCGCCTGCACACACACACACACACACGTACGGATGCACGCATGCACTCACACAGGCACAGACGTATGCATGCATGAAACAATACACACGCACACGTAAGCACGCACACATATGCATGCACAGACGCATATAAATACGCACAAACACAGAGACGCACAAACGCAGACACATACGTATGCATGCACGCGTGCACTCATGTACAAACGCACGCACGTACGTATGCATGCACGTGCGCACTCACAAATGCATGCACGAACGTACAAACGTACGGACGGACATACACACGCGCTTACACACGAACGAACACACACACACACGTCCGTCCGCACGTATACAAGCAAGCACGGCAGCCTGTCCGCCGGCCCTCACACATGCGTGAACGCACGTATGGACGCACACACGTACAGATGCACGTACGCAAGAACAAACGTACACATGCATGCACGTAAGTATGGACAAACGCACGAACGCATGCACGCACGTATGGACAAATGCACCACAGACGTACACTTGCACACACACACCTACAAACGCATGTACGTACAGACGCACACTTACACGCACACACGCACATAAGCACGGGTGAATGGACTCACGGATGCACGTACGAACGCACGCACGCACGCACGCACAGATGCACACTTATACGTAGGGATGGGCACCAACCCGCCGACCCAACCCGACCCGACCCGACTAGATTGGGTTGGGTTGCTTTTAAGATTGGATTGGATGATTGGGTTGGGTTGGGTTAATAAAATATAACCTAACCCAACCTGACAACTCGACATAAATAATAAAAAATAAATTAAAAAATTTTATTTACTATTAGATTTATTATGAAATCTCTTTTTTTAAAAAAAAATAAAAAGTTTACTCATACACCATTTATAATATTTTAAATGATAAAATATAAATACATAATTTTAAATATTGTATACCGTAATATGTAATACATTTATTAAAAATATGCGATTATATTAATATATTATCTTCATCTTTTATATTAAATGGCACATCCTTGATTATACTTTAAAATGTTATTTGTTTCCTTAAGATTTGATTAAGAATTTAGTAGAAAAAGTCTAATAATTGTATATAAACTCACACTATTATGTTGGTTAAAATAAATAATAGATTATCCAACCACGGGATATTTGACGAAGTGATTATAATTGTAAAATGGATGGGAGACTTAGATGGAGACTTTCCAAGTTGGATAAATGGCTATATTCTAATTTTTTTTAAATATGTAAAATATATTTTAACAATTTATATTATATGTTATGATTTGTTTTTGATGCTTTTAAATAATTTAAACTCAACGTGATATGATATTATGGTGAAAATTATTTTAAATTTGAATTTTGATATAACAAAATTTGAATTTAAATATATTTTTTCTATTGGGCTTAAAAAGCCCAACCCGATCAACCCAACCCAACCCAACCCAACCCAACCCGATAAATATTGGGTTGGGCTGGGTTGGGTTAAAATTTACGTTGGGTTGGATTGGGTTGACAAATTTCAAACCCAACCCAACCCAACCCGAAAACGCCCACCCTTACTTGTACGCACACACCTAAAAATGCCCGCACGTAAGGATGCACACACAAACCCACACACGCACGAACGCTCGCACGCACGCATGCACGCTCACACACACGTACGCACATTTTCACTCACACAAGGACGCACCCATACACGCACAAATGCACAAACGCACGCTCGCATGCATGCAAGCACGTTTATGTGCACGCACACACGTAGACATGCACGAAAGCACGCATGCACGAATGCATACCCGTACACCCGCACATATAAATGCACAAGCGCAAGCACGCACTCACGTATAGACAGGAGTACACACGGGAACACGCACGCACGCACGCACGCCCACACGCACTCACTCAAGCTATACGCAAGCACGAACGCACGAATGCATAAACGCCACACGAACGCACGAGTGGATGCATACATGTGTCCACAAACACACACAAACGCTCGCTCACACACACACACACACACAAACGCTCACAAGCATGCACACACGTACACACGCACACCCACTCGCTCACACACACACACACGCATGCACGTTCGCATGTACACAAGCCACGCTTGCACGCACACACGAAAGTACGAAACAACGCATGTATGAACGTACACGAGCACTAACGTGCACACAAATGTACGCACGCACACAAGCACGCAAGCACAAATGTATAAACGGACATATGCATGTGCCCACGTATACACGTACGCATGCTAGGATGTACACACGCACACACAAATGCTCTCACGCACGCACAGACGCACACATGAACGCACGCACACATGTAAGCATGCAAGCACGCACGCACGCACGTACGTATGCACTCACGCACGTAAGTACGCAGGCACACACACACGAGCCTGTGGATGCACGCACGCACGCATGCACACACGCACGTAAGCACTAACACATGATTGCACATCGCACACATGCATTCATAAATGCACTAACACACATGCGCACTCACTCGTGCACGCTCGCACGCACGTATGCTCACATGCATGCACGCACGTAAGAACACACCCATGCAGCTACGCACACACACACACATGCAAGCACGTAACAGAGTACGCATGTACACAAGTACGCACGAATGCACACCCATATGAACGCACACACGTACGTACGCATGCACTCATGCACACACACACGCACGTAGATAATAACACGTATGCACGCATATGCACGCATGCATGTAGCACGCACGCACGCACATACAAAAGCACTAAGACACGCGTACTCACGCATGTATGCACTCACGCACACGAGTATGAAAGCACGCACGTTCGCACACATTTGTGAACGCGCTCACACATGTGCACCTGTACACACGCACGCATGTATGTACGTATGCATGGGAGCATGCACGCACGATGCCCATACGCATATACATATAAATGCACTCACGCATAAATACACACATGCACGTACGCACAAACTCCTGCGTGGGCATATGCACGCATGCACATTCCCACGCATAAACGTACACATGTACGCAAGTAAGAAAGTACACACGCACGCACAAACGTACGCACACACGTTCACACGTACACACACACGTATGCACACCCGCCTACTTGCCTGATAGCACGTATGCACGTATACACGCCCGCATGTATACACGCACGCATGCATAAATGCACTCATGTACAGATAAATGCATGCACATACGCAAGCATGCAGGCACACACACACTCACTCAAGCACGCACACACGCACGAACGTACAGACGCACGCACTTACGCACACATACATGCCCACACACATGCACAAACGTACAAACACTTGCACGTACGCTCGTATGCATAAAAACAAAGACACATAAAAGTATGCACACACACACACACTCACGCACGTAATAAGCACTCGAGGATGCATGCATGCAAGCAAGCATGTGAGGACAGACGCACGCACAAACACATGAGTGGACACATGCACGTACGCAGGCACGGGAGCAAGCATGCATGCATGCACATAAGAACATACACATGCACGCACGCACGCAAGAACGTACACACGTATGCATAAACACACGTGTGCACGCTAACACGCATGTATACAGGTGTGCATGCTCTTGAACATGCACACATGCACGCCAGCCCGTACACATGCATGCATATATGCAAGCATCCATGGACAAATGCACACACGTACGCACATCCGCATGCACAGACACAAGCACGTATGAACGTATGCACGCACGTACAAGTATACAGGCATGCACGTATGGACAAAAATAGGTACGCATGCACGGGTGTAAGTACGTATGCATGCACGCATGTGCGGACGCATGTGCGGACGCACGCATGTGCGGACGCACGCATGTGCGGACGCACACATGCACAGATGCATGCATAAACGCACAAATACAAGCAACATGCACGTATGTACAGATGCATAAACGCACGTATACACGTACGCTCGCACGTACGTATGCGTACACACATGCACAAATGCACGAGCGGACGCACGTACGAGCACACGCACACATGCACACTCGGATGCACGCACATGCACGCTAGTACGCACGCTTGCTCACACGTACGCAGTCCTGCACACGCACACGTACACAAGCACACACGCTCACCTGTCCGCACAAACAAACACACAAACGTACATACACACACACATACATATGTACAAACACACATAAGCACGGATGCAAGCACGCACGAATGCTCGCACACACGCACGCACGCACGCTGATATGAACCTCACCAGGAACATTGAGACCCGAAACCAATATATGGTAGCAAAGATCTTTTTCTAATTTTAGATATATATATATATATTAAAAGCACCGCGACCCGTTATCTATAAGGAGATAAGAACCAACAGTATCAAGAAGGTTGTAGACGCCATACTTAAGAGCAAGAAAGAAGGTGAGTGATAAGTCAAGATTTGAACGCCACAAGGTAGAACCTTGATAAGTTCATAGTTCAATGAAGAACCAAGAGAAAACATTATCTCGAATAATATTATTTCAATTCAAAATCTAGTCTAAAAATTACATCAATTGGTCCCTTTTATACTAAAATGTCCAAGTCCTAAAAAGGGAGTAAATATTCAGCAATTAATGCCTTACAATCAAGAAAATAAATACAAACAAATTTAGGAAATAACTAAAGACTAAAAACTAGCAACTAGTTGATTTGTCCCTTATTTGGAAAGTTGAATTTGGGAAACAAATCAACCATTTATTTAAGGAAACAAATCAACTCTTTATTTGAGAAATAAAATATGGAATATGCTGAAATAGGAAACATGATAATATTGGATTCTCCTCCAACCATACGTCACCCAAATAATGGGAAATATGTTAAAATTTGGACTCATCAGCTCAAGTCTTCGCGCAACAAGATAGATGGCTGAATTTGGGCCTGTTGTGATCTATTACGGAGGACAAAGTCTTCATAAAATCTAAAGGGCTCACCTTGGGCTTTCCGAAAACATATTATAATAGATGATTCGACCTTATATGCCCTCTGTAGAGGTCCATAAAGTTCAGCCCGGATTTGGTCTTCATGTGGGACGAATTTGGACTTTAGCAACTTAAAATTAGCCCTCATCATTTAATGCTGCTTTGATCCTCTTGCCTCCTTGTAATTGGCCCAATTTGAATATGCAATGGATCATTTGGTGATGCTTCTTAATTTTCATCATTTTCCCTCTCCTTAAAAGGATTTGTCCTCGAATCTTCACCATAATGTTGTTGATAGCTTCTGACACTTCATCAAAGCTTTGCAAATGAGAAACAACAACATTAGGCAAAGAATGGTTAATTCCATTAGTACTAAAACAGGCCTTTTTGTACAAAAGTACAATAATTTGCTTATTTGAAAACAAAGTCTTTTTGATCTCACTCTCTCTTGTATCAAAACTCACTTGTTTTCTCTCTTTTTTTTCTCATCATCCTCTTTTTCTTTTTCACCTTTTTTTATCTTTTTCACCTTTTTTTATCTTTTTTTGCTATTTCGGACTCTCTTTCTTTTGTCTCTCTTTCTTTTAAACTCTCACACTCATTTTTTACATCTCTCTCTTTTCTTAACCTCACTTGATCTTCATATACTTGTTTTGGGGTTAAAGGTACAACAGTGATTGACTTTTTATTAAGTACAAATGAGTATCTATCGGTATACCCATCATGCGTCACATGCTTATCAAACTGCCACGGTCTCGCCAAAAGGATATGGCCTGCATTCATTGGTACCATATCACAAAGGACTTCATCTTTGTATTTTCCAATTGAAAATGACACCAACACCTGTTTAGTCACCTTAATTTCCCCACTATCATATTGTAGCTTATAAGGTTTTGGGTGCTTCAAATTGGCCCAATTCAGTTTCTCCACAATACTAGTGCTAGCCACATTAGTACAACTGCCCCCATCATTGATGATGCTACATACCTTATCATTGACATGGCAGCGAGTGTGAAAAATATTGTCACGTTGTACCTCATCATCTTCCTTGGCTTGAGCACTAAGAGCTCTTCTTTCCATAAAAAGCTTACCATACCTATCTCCTCTATTCCCATACCTAACTCCTCTACTTCCCATTTCAAGTTGAAATCTGCCCTCACCCATATTAGATATGCGATCAACCTCCTCTAGGTCAATCCCATAATCATCTTTATAGTCATTCCTAGGTGGGTTTCTTTCTCTTCGTTCCAACTTAGAAGCCTTGAATGGTTGCTCCCTTTGTGAACTAGATTTCACTTTGTCTATCCGATCATGCACCTAACCAAATTTAATCTCCATCTACTCCATGTTTTTTGTGTATGGCTTTATATAAAGAATTGAGATCTACCGTTTCTAGTGCATCGTCGGATAAGTCTTTACTCTTATCATGGGACATATTTTAATCCTGCAAAATAAATAAAGCTAGTAAACCTCTCAAAACACTCCTGCACGTGTTTACCCTCAAAGATGGTGGCACTCACACTCGTGTTTCACTCAATCTTTTGGCTTTAATTCTCTGATAAGCTCACACTTTCTTGCCTTTTTTCACTATTTGTTCACTCTTTCAGTTCCTTTTTTTTACTTAGACGGACACTCATAAGAAGTTTAAAAAATAAGATGTAACAAAAAAAAGGACAAGAATAACAAAGATGAGATTCTACTGCCATTTTTTTTTTCGAATATCAACACACGGAATCAAGAAAATGAATAGAAAAAAATTGAAATAAGTTCAACTACACAACCTAAAAAAAATGTACTCTTTTTTTTTTGGATCTCCATTTTTTTTTAACGAATCTAACCAAACTTTTTTTTTTACGGATCTGATTGAATTTATTTTTTAAAGATCAAACTGAATATTAGAAAAAGAACAACAAGGATAGATTAAACCTGATTTTAGAAGCAAAGCTCTGATACCAACTGATATGAACCTCACCAAGAACAGTGAGACCCGGAACCGATATATGGTAGCAAGGATTGTTTTCTAATTTCATATATATATATATATATATATATATATATATATATATATATACATATACATATATAAAAATTAAAAGGACCGCGACCTGTTATCTATAAGGAGATAAGAACCAACGATATCAAAAAGGTTGTAGACGCCACGTTCAAGAACAAGAAAGAAGGTGAGTGATAAGTCAAGATTTGAATGTCACAAGGTAGAACCTTGATAAGTTCATAGTTCAATGAAGAACCAAGAGAAAACATTCTCTCAAATAATATTATTTCAATTCAAAATCTAGTCTAAAAATAACATCAATTGGTCCCTTTTATACTGAAATGTCTAAGTCCTAAAAATGGAATAAATATTCGGCAATTAATGTCTTACAATCAGGAAAATAAATGCAAACAAATTTAGGAAATAATTAACGACTAAAAACTAGCAACTAATTGATTTGTCCCTTATTTGGAAAGTTGAATTTGGGAAACAAATCAACCATTTATTTAAAGAAACAAATCAACTCTTTAAAGAATAAAATATGGAATATGCTGAAATAGGAAACATGCTAAAATTGGATTCTCCTCCAACCATAAGTTGCCTAAAATATAGGAAATATGTTGAAATTCGGACTCCTCAACTCAAGTCTTCGCCCAACAAGATAGATGATCTAATTTGGGCATGTTGTGATCTATTAAGGAGGGCGGAGTCTTCATAACATCGGTAGGGCTCGTCTTGGGATTTTCGAAAATATAATATAATAGATGATCCGACCATATATGCCCTCTGTAGAGGTCCACGAAGTTCAGTCTGGATTAAATCTTCATGTGGAACGAATTTAGACTTTTGCAACTCAAAATCAACCCATCATTTAATGCTTATTTGATCCTCTTGCCTCCTTGTAATCTGCCTAATTTATATATGCAATGGATCCTTTGGTGATGCTTCTTGATTCTCATCACACGCTCGCACGTACGCAACCACGCTTGGGTGCACTCGGGGACAAACGCACGCAAGCATGCATGCAGGAAAGCACACACGCAGGAAAGCACTCACGCACGCCCGTATGCCTGCACGTACAAACGTACAAGTGCAAGCACACACACACGCATGCACGCTCACACACAAGTACGCATGTTTGCACTCACGCAGGCATGCAAGGAAAGAAGCACCCACGCATACAAGAACGCACGCAAGAAAGCACGCTTGCGTGCACGCACACACACGTATGCAAGCAAGCACATACGAAAGCACCCCCGCACACCCGCACGCCCGCACGCACACAAGTATACACGCCCATACGCACACACAAATGCACGCACACATAAATGCACAAACGCACGAGCGGACTCATACATGTGCCCACGCACACACGCACGCACGTACACAAGGATGTAAACACGCACACACAAATGCTCTTATGAATGCACACACGCAAGCCCCCTCACCCGCATGCACACAAACACGGACGCAGGCACTCACGCACGCACGCATGAACGTACATATACACGTCAAATGCATGCACACACGCACACACACACACACGCACATATGCATGCATGAAAGCATGTACTCTTGCCCGTACAAATACACGCACGCACGCACAAACACAAGTATACACGCTCACACACATGCAAGCACACATGCACGCATACACGCACGTAGGCACTAACACATGCACATATGCACGTATAAACGCACTAACACACACGAGCACTCACGCATGCACACATGAAATCTCGCGTGTATGGACGCACGCACACACGTGCACACACTCACACACATACTAACACACACTTACACGCACGTACATGCACATGCACAGGAGCACACACGTACCATGTTTTCACGCACACATAAACAAATGTGGGCATGCATAAAATGCACGCATGCACGTACATGTGCACACACGTATGCAGGCATAAACTCATGCGCTGAAGCAAGCACGCACGCATGCACATGCCATGCACAAACGTACGCATGTACGCAGGTAAAGATGTACACGCTCACTCATAAATTCACACACGCAATCACACCTGCCCACCCACACGCCTGCCTGCACGTGATATGGATCTCACCAAGAGTAGTGAGACCCACAACCAATATATGGTAACGAAGGATCGTTTTCTAATTTCAAGTTTGAAAACAAGAATAAAATCGGACAATGACCCATTATCTATATGAAGATAAGAACCAACGGTATCAAGAAAGTTGTAGACGCCACACTCAAGAATAAGAAAGAAGGTGAGTGATAAGTCAAGGTTTGAATGCCACAAGGTAGAACTTTGATAAGTTCACAAGTTCTATGAAGAACCAAAGAGAAAAATCTCTCAAATTTATTTCAATTCAAAATCTTCTACCGAATTACATCCAATTCGTTCCTTTATAAACTAAAACCCTAAACAAAAATAAAGGCTACAAGCCAACCTAAAAGGAAACAAGAAAATTCAGCCATTAAAGCCTTACAATCAGAAAACTAAATCGAGAAACTATTGACTTGCTTCCTAATTGGAAAGCTAAATCTGGAAACAAATCAGCCCATTAATTTGGGAAACAAATCAACTATTAGTCTTTGGAAATTAAAAGGAAATAAATCAGCCAATGTTGAATCTTCTCCTAGCTTGTGCCACACTCTCAAGTCTTCCTTATTCGGCCCAATCCATTGTCTTGATGACATTAATTAAGGCTTGGCCTTCATGTGGGCCAAATTTGGACATTAACAAATCAGAATCAGCCCATCAATAAATGCTTCTTTGATCATATTGCCTTCATGTAATTGGCCCAACTATAATATGCAATGGATCCTTTGATGACACTTCTTGATTCTCATCATTCCCCCTTTCTTCAAAAGGATTCGTCCTCGAATCTTCACCATAATGTTGTTGATAGTCTGCACCACGAAATATGGTTCCCCTCTTTTATCTTTATTTGATGAATCATTTTTGAAAGACTTTTTTTTTTTGTTATATCAATGCATGGAATCAAGAAATGAAAAAGAAATAGTTGATATAAGTTCAACTACACGACCAAAAAAAAATTACTATTTTTTATTGGATCTTTCTTTTATAACGAAACTAATCAAACTTTTTTTTTGTAAAAAATCTATTTTTTTTTTTTGATCAAATAGAAAAATATAAGAAGAAGAACAAGGATAGATTAAACCTGATTTTAGAAGTTAAGCTCGGATACCAACTGATATGAATCTCACCAAGAGCAGTGAGACCCGGAACAAATATATGTTAACGAATGATCGTTTTCTAATTTCAAGTTTGTAAAGAAGAACAAAATCAGACCGCGACCCGTTATCTATATGAAGATAAGAACCAACGGTATCAAGAAAGTTGTAGACGCCACACTTAATCATAAGAAAGAATGTGATTGATAAGTCAAGGTCTAAATGCCACAAGGTAGAACCTTGATAAGTTCACAAGTTCTATGAAGAACCAAAGAGAAAATTCTCTCAAATTTATTTCAATTCAAAATCTTCTACCGAATTACATCTAATTCGTTCCTTTATAAACTAAAACCCTAAACGAAAATAAAGGCTACATGCCATCCTAAAAGGAAACAAGAAAATTCGGCCATTGAAACCTTACAATTAGAAAACTAAATCGAGAAACTATTGACTTGCTCCCTAATTGGAAACCTAAATCTGGAAACAAATTAGCCTCTTAATTTGGGAAACAAATCAACTATTATTCTTTGGAAATTAAAAGGAAATAAATCAGCCAAAGTTGAATCTTCTCATAGCTTGTGCCACACTCTCAAGTCTTCCTTATTCGGCTCAATCCATTGTCTTGATGACATTAATTAAGCCTTGGTCTTCATGTGGGCCGAATTTGGACTTTAACAACTCAAAATCAGCTCATCAATAAATGCTTCTTTGATCTTATTGCCTTTATGTAATTGTCCCAACTGGAATATGCAATGGATCCTTTGGTGACGCTTCTTGATTCTTATCATTAAATAAAAAATTTGTGAGAGTTCATCTTTTTTTGGTTCTGAAAACTTGACTTATCACTCACATCTCCTTCTTGTTCTTGAGTATGGCGTCTTCAACTTCTTGATACCGTTGGTTCTTACCTCCTTATAGGTAACGGGTTGCGGTCCGATAATATTCTTGTTTATAAACTTGATTAGAAAATGATTCTTCATTACCATATATTGGTTCCGGGTCTCACTGTTCTTGGTGAGGTTTATATCAGTTGGTATCAAAGCTTAGGCTTCTAAAAATCAGGTTAAATCTATCCTTGTTCTTCTTCTTCTATTTTTCTATTTGATCAAAAAAAAATCAGATTTTTTACAAAAACAAAAGTTTGATCAGTTTCGTTATAAAAAAAAAAAGATCCAACAAAAAATATTACATTTTTTTAGGTCGTGTAGTTAAACTTATATCAACCATTTCTTTTCTTGATTCCGTGCATTGATATAACAAAAAAAACATGTCTTTCAAAAGTGATTCATCAAACAAAGATAAAAGAGGGGAACCATATTTCGTGGTGCAGACTATCAACAACATTATGATGAAGATTCGATGACGAATCCTTTTGAAGAGAGGGGGAATGATGAGAATCAAGAAGCGTCACCAAATGATCCATTGCATATTCCAGTTGGGCCAATTACATGAAGGCAATAGGATCAAATAAGCATTTATTGATGGGTTGATTCTGAGTTGTTAAAGTCCAAATTTCACCCACATGAAGGCCAAGCCTTAATTAATGTCATCAAGACAATAGATTGGGCCGAATAAGGAAGACTTGAGAGTGTGGCATAAGCTAGGAGAAGATTCAACATTGGCTGATTTATTTCCTTTTAATTTCCAAAGAATAATAGTTGATTTGTTTCCCAAATTAAGGGGTTGATTTGTTTCCAAATTTAGGTTTCCAATTAGAGAGCAAGTCAATAGTTTCTCGATTTAGTTTTTTAATTGTAAGGCTTTAATGGCCGAATTTTCTTATTTCCTTTTAGGTTGGCTTGTAGCCTTTTGTTGTATGTAAATTTTACAAAGCATACACGTCATTGACAGGAAGGAAAAATAGCCAAGTGGACGCCCAGATGTGCATTCGGGAAATATCCTATGAGGCATCATTAAAGAGAAGAAAGCCCGAGTAAGCACATATTGAATGAAACCTACTCGGGATCAGTTAACAACACTCGGGACTGGTTGAAACAACACTTCCACTCGGGCTCAAACGGCACTACTCGAGACCATTAGGTATTACTCATACTCAGAAAAAAGTAAGACTCGAGTAAGAACTTGGTGCTTATTTCACACGGATTAAGTCATTAAATACGTGAAGATATCCATCAGGAAGGAATCCCAAATAAAATGGAACATTAAGTTAGAAGAGTCCCCAATCAGGAAATAACTTGATTTCTTTACGAAGACTACATTCTTATAAGAAAACAAGTCCAAATTGAACTACACTACTAGAATCCCACTCGATTTCCATAAGAAACTCCGAAACAGGAAAGAAGACAAATCAATCTCAAGCAAGTAACCGAATCACAATTAAATACAGAGATCTTGTATTACTTGTACAAACCAGATTAGGGTTCTATAAGCATATAAATAGACCCATAATCTGGCTCCAAAAGAGATAGGCAATAGAGCATACATCAATTATAGAAAATACAGAGAGAAAAAAAGAGATCGAGAGCTTGTAAACATCTTATTCTCTTAGTGGATTTTGGCTTGGTTGATCTTTCAACCACCCGTGGATGTTTCTCCGGCCATCGGAGTTTTACCACATAAAACTTGTCTTTGTTACTCTCTCTGCTTCTCTTTCTCTTTAATTCAACAGCCGAAATCCAAGTCTTGTTGGCATTTTTGGCATAATCCAAAAATATACGTCAACAATTGGCGCTAGAAGGAGGAGTTGAACCTTCGAACTTTTTAAAAAGCAATAGCAGGAAGCAGAAGTAGTTCAGGGAATGGCCAAAAATCACTAGGCGATTTCCATATTGGCAATACATCACAAGATCCTGCAGCAAACACGGAAAACCAGCCTGCGCGCCTGACAGGGATCCAGCAAGTTCCTCTAACCAGCAGAGATCTTACGCTACGTTTCCAAGAGGCCCTGCAGCAATTGGTGACGGACGCAGCAAGGGAAGGGATCGATCTACTGGCCGCAGGAGCACATACTCCCAATCCTCCTCCTGTAAGGTTCCGTTCGATGGTGGTGGGGCCAGGAATAACTATGCCAAAAACCAGAAGAAACTCTTCCCCAAATAATCCAGCTGAACAGAAAACACTAGAAGAGGAAAATCACCAGAGGCTGGATCACAATCAAACAATACGAGCTAGAAATCGTAAATACGATCGGCGCAGAGAATGGTCATCATCAGAATACAGTGATCAACACCATCGTAAATGGCATCATGGAGTCACACGAGGGTTCCGGCATCAGAGTGAAGAATCTGAGGAAAGAATGACAGTTACCCAACGGTTCAACCGTCAAGGAAGCCCGGTGGGGGACAGAGATGTCACAATCCAGAGCCTAACTCGAGAAGTAGAGAATAACAGGCGATAGATGGAGGCACTAGTCAGACGTTACGGCTGTAACGATCTATCTGACGATGACTCCGACAGTCCATTCACCAGGAAGATTTTACGGACCCCTTTCCCAGAAAGATTCAGGATGCCGCATGTGGAGCAATTCAAAAAAGATATAGATCCAAAGGAGCACGTTAGACGCTATAAAAGTGTCATGGCTCAATATGCCCGCAGTGACCCCCTATTGTGTCTCAACTTTCCGCAAACACTGGGGGACACAGGCTCAAGATGGTTCGTAAGACTACCCCCGGCAAGCATAGGAAATTTCAACGAGTTGAGCAGGAGCTTTTCAAGGCAATTCCTGAGCAACGTTCACAGAAAGAAGTCGGTGGCCTACCTCTCTCAAATAAAACAGGGGAAGGACGAGTCATTAAAAAAATACTTGGGCCGGTTCGGCCAAGCAGTATCAGAAATTGGCAGCGCTAATGATGAAGTAATTATTGTTGCCTTCACCAATAACTTGCAGAATGGACGACTATCCTTTGATTTGAGAAGAGCGCGGCTGACTAGGTATGCCGACATGATGGATATGGTAGGAGGATACGCTCTGGCCGAGGAAGAGGAGTTAGCTACAGGAGGAAGCTATATGCATAGAGGAAAGCCCGAATAGAAGAATACCGAATCCAGGGGCAGAATCAAAAGGAAAAACGGAAAGGGAACAGCAAGAAGAAAAGCACGCACGCACGCACTCACAGATCCACAAAAGCATGCACGTACAAACGCACTCAAGGATGCATGCACGCATGCACATAAGGAAGTACACACGCACGTACGCATGCACGTATGCAAGGATGTACACACGTATGCACAAACGCACACGTTTATGCTCACACCCATGCACACACGCATGCACTCTCGTACACATGCACACACGTACCCATGCTCGCCTGCCAGCCCGTAGGCACGGACACACTCATACACCTACGCACACACCCATGCACACACCCACGGACAAACGAATACATGAACGCACATCCACACGCACACACGCAAGTATGCACACACACACGTACACACGCAAGTATACGAGCATGTACGTAAAGACACATGCATGCACGGATAAACACAGGAAAATACGTATGTAAGCTCAAACGGACAGGTTCACACCAGCAAACAGGCATGTCATCACGCATACACAAATGTACAAATGCACGCACGCTCGTTCGCATGCATGCACGCATGCACATAAGTACACACGTCCGCCCGCCTGTACATATAAACACATAAATGTACGTACACACATACGAACGCTTGCACGGATGCACGCGAGCACATACAAACACACAAACGCACTCACGCATAAATGCACGCAGGTACAAACGCACACACGCGATCGTGCTTGTGTGCGATTGTGCATACTTTCAAGCGTGTGTGCATGCGTGGGTGCGTGTGTGCGTGTGTAAGTGTGCATATGCACACTTGAGAATGTGCATATGCGCAAGCACACATGCAAGCGTGCATGCGTACGTGGGAGCATGCATTTGTGCATATGTGTGTACGTCATTAGGTGTGTGCATGGGCACATGCATGCGTGCGTGCATGCGTCCGTGCATGCTTTTATACTTGCGTGCACACTTGTGTAGGTGCGTGTATGCGTGCACGTGTGCATTTCGGCATTTTTGCATTTTGAAAATACAATCACGGTCAAATGCTCAAAGCTAACCTAGAGGGGGGGTGAATAGGTTAGACGCCTTTTTCGACTCGCTTAAAAACAAATAAAAGTTTGTCCCTCTAGATTGCTTGTATCACAATATATATATTAATTAAAGACAATTAATCAATATATAAACACAATGAAAGTGTGATACAAACAAGTAATTGTAACACATACACAATCTATATTTTTTTTTGGGTAAATAAATAGTATCATAGAAAGAAGGAAGGAATGTACAAATACAAGGGGCATACCCCAGGAAGAAAGGGACACAAAGCCCAGAAACAACGTTCAAACAACAAACTCTCTAATAAGAGCTAAACCAAAGGCTTTACAAAGAGCACTGAGCACAACACAAGCCCACACCACCTAGGGATAACTAGAGATGAGAGGCTAATTCTTCAACTTGAGAGAAGAGAGCCGGCAACGAATAGTATCTGTAATGATCTGGGCAACCTCTTGACTAGACTTTCGAGAGCTTTTAAAAATACAACAATTTCGCTCTCTTCAAATAAAATAAACGGCAACCGCAAGATAAAGTTTTTTTGTCATGACAGAGGGGGAGCTCCCCTTCCAATGAATGGACACCCAATCAATAAGATCATTCCAGCTAAGATGAATCCCAAGACAACCACATTTATTCAAAAGTTGTGTCCATATGGCTTTGCTATAAAAACACTCAAAGAAAAGGTGAGCATGAGTCTCGGCTTGAGAGTTACAAAGGACACACATAGTAATAACTTGAGGGTCGTAGCGCTGAACACGATCCAAGGTAGAAAGCCTACCTTTAATAGCCAACCAAAGGATGAAACCCATCCTCGGGATATTCTGCGGGAACTACACAATTTTATACCAAGAAACCAAAGGATGAGGGGTTCTAAGAGACTCCATAGCAGACGCAGCTGAATAAATGCCATTAGAAGAAGGAAGCCACAGAATTCTATCATCCAAAGTTGAGTTTGGGTTGTAAGAAGGCATACGACTCCGAATTTCAGCAAGGTCAATAGACATAGCAGCAGGCCATCTCTAATTATCATCAAGAACAATGGCATTATCCTTAGCATTGATAGAGAGTCCAAAATCATAAATAACACGGGAGCTCCATTTCGATCGAATAGGGCCATCCGGATGCCAATTATCAAACCATAAGGAAGTTTTCAAGCCATTACCAATGATGTGCTGAATTAAAGGACGGGCAAAAGGCCTAAGAAGAAGAAGTTTTCTCATATTCCAAGAACAGATATGAGGAGCCTTCACCTCCCACAAATTGGTACCTTTGAGGAGATAGGCTATGATCTAAGAAGTCCAAAGATTACTAGTGCCATAAACCAGAATCCATATATGTCTAATCATAAGTGTTTTGTTCCACAAAGAGAGGTTCTTTATTCCAAGACCACCCTCTTTCTTTGGAACACAAATATCAGACCAAGCAATCTTAGAGCCTTTGTTGTTCACCTAAACCCCATTCCATAAAAAACTTCAGAATTTCTGTTCAATGCTCTTCAAGATTCTCTTTGGAAGATAAAGGTGAGATGCCCAAAAGACTTGAATACTAGTTAAAACCGAGATGATAAGTTGAAGACGACCAGCAAAAGAAAGACACCTATTTAACCAAGAAGAAAGTCTACTCGAAACCTTATCCACAAGGGAGAGAAATCACAAAGATTCAACTTTGAAGAGATTATAGGAATTCCCAAATAACGAATTGGAAGAAAGCCAACCGGGTAACCAAAAAGGTTGATGAGTTGTTGACTAACAGCAACGGGCACACCCGAAATGAAAATGTTGCTCTTAGCATGATTAGCACAAAGTCCCGAGAGCTAAAAGAACTCATCAAGGGCTGACTTGAGCATAAGAGCTGAATGATATGAACCATGGCAAAGCATAATCAGTTCATCCGCAAAAGAAAGGTGGGATAGCTTTAATTTATCACACCTCCAATGATATTTGAAGTTAGGAGTGTCCATAATATGGTTGGCCAAAAGCCTAGAGAGGACCTTCATAGCAATAACAAAGAGATACGGAGAGATAGGGTCCCCTTGCCGAAGGCCCCTCTTTCCGGAGAAGAAACCAGCAAGCTCACCATTAATAGAGATAGAGAACTTTGGAGTAGTAAGGCAAGCTTTAATCCAATTAATGACTTTCAAAGGAAAGTGAAATGCAGCAAGAGTGTCAAGCAAGAAGCCCCAATCCACCATATCAAAATCTTTCATTAAATCCACCTTAAGAGCCAACTTTGGCATACCAGCATCCTTGTGATAATCCCTCATAAGCTCTTGAATAAGAAGGATGTTATCCCCAATTCTCCTACCAGCCACAAAAGCTGACTGGGAGGGCTAATAATGTTCGTAAGACAAGGCTTGATTCTATTGGCTATGATCTTAGCAATGATCTTGTATAGAGTGTTGCAACAAGCGATTGGTCTAAAGTCCATCATCTTAGAGGGATTAGGGACCTTGGGGACCAAGGCAAGAATCGTCGAATTGAGCTCCTTAAGAAGAAGACCAGAATGAAAGAACTTTTGAATAGCATTAATAACATCATCACCAACTATTTGTCACGTCTTCTTGAAGAAATGAGCATTAAAACCATCGGGACCAGGAGCCTTATTAGGGTGAAGAGAGAAGCAAGCCTTACGAATCTCATCATTTGTAACTTCTCTACTCATGTAATCAACTTGATCATTGGAGATGTGTTTATCAATAACATTTCTCAAAGAACGAGAGCCATGTCTAGAAGGCATTGAGCAACCAAGAATATTTTGAAAGTGACGAATAGCTTCTGATTTGACACGGGGTATCTCCTTCAATTAAGGAACCATCTTCACCAGAAATTGAGAGGATCTTACTCCTATTGCGTCTCTCCTTGATGGCTTTGAAAAAATAAGAGGAATTACGGTCACCAGCCTTGAGCCATTGAACTCTAGATTTTTGTCTCAAGAAATCCTCCTCCGTCTGAAGAGCTAGTGTGTAAGAACTCATAAGCTCCTTCTCTTGAATTCTTAAGCTTGCATCAAGAGGCTGAAGATCAAGATTTCTCTAACATTCAACAAGAGCAGCCTTGGCTTCAATTGATTTAACAGTTACATCCCCCACCGTATTCTTGTTAAGGGATTTTAAAGCCTTCTTCAAATTCCGGAGCTTAGAGCAAAGCTGAAACTGCATGTTTCCTTGAAAATTCTCCTGCCAACAACTATCAACCAAAGGAAGAAAGTCTTCCCTTTCCGTTAAAAAATTGAAAATTTTAAAAAGGCAATTCTTCTTATTACCTTGCAACCCAGGTTTAACCAAAGAGGGGCTGTGATCCGAGATGCTAGGAGGAAGAAAAAAGGCTTCAGAGTGTTCAAACTTGGCCATCCATTCCTTGTTAACTAGAACTCTATCCAACTTTTTAAAGATGCAGCCATTGCTTCTTTTATTACACCAAGTATGGAGGAAACCTGAGAAACGAAGGTCATCTAACTCCACAGACTGAAGACAATTATCAAACTCCTCCATAGCTACTGAAATTTTGGAAGAACCCCCAACCGATTCTTGCACCCTTCTAGATACATTGAAGTCCCCAACAACAATCCAAGGAGTACCACCATGCTGAAAAATACACATGTTATCCCAAAGAGCTCTTCTAGCCCTTTCATCATTAGAACCATAAACAAAGGAAATATTAAATTGATCATTACTATCCAAAATACAAGCTAGACAATGAATGATCTGATCCGTTTCACTAATTTTGCTGATCTTGAGAATCCTAGGATCCCATCCAACCCAAATTCTACCAAGATCATGACTGCTGTAATTGTCTAAAATATCCCAATTTTTAAAAACTGAATTGACAACAAGAGGTGTATTGGTCTTTCTTACTCTTGTTTCAACTAAAAAAACAAGACTTAGCTTGTGATCCAACAACATCTTCTTAACTTCTAATTGCTTAGGGGCAGCATTAAGGCCCCTAATATTCCAGCAAGCAAAATTAATCATTGAGAGATAGAGAAGACTTCACCTTAGCCTGAGAGCTACTTTCCATGCCTTTCTTAGCAGCCTTTGACAGCCGTTTCTTCTTCTTCTTCTTACTAGAAGTTTCAAAGGGGCTGGAGAGCCCAATAATAGGGACCCCATCAATATTCTTGATCTTTGTAAGCCAATGGGAGTGATCCGGAGAGGCTGTGGCAGAAGAGTCATCTTCACCACACAAATTACCATCATCATCAACAAGAGCTGAAAAATGGTTTGAGGTATCAATGACATTTTCCTTAGAAGGATCAGGCACATTGGCATCATGGATAGGAGGCTCAATTTCAGAAATACACCTAGAAGTGGCTTCATCACCTTTCATTGTGGCTTCGGAAAGAGGCAAAGGCTCAAAGGCCTCTTCAGGTGTAGAAACAGAGGTAGCATCTTCTCTATTAACCATCTTCCACTCTTGCTTCGAATTGGAAGGAAGATCCATATAAGAAGGGGATTGCATAGTCTTGAGCCTAAGGCAATTCACATCAGAATGGCCAAAAGACTTGCATTTAGTGCAGATTTTAGGTTTCCATTGGTATACAACCAAAATTTCAACTTTTTCACCTTCATTTGGATACGTATCATCTCCCATAAAAAGGTCAAAAGAATCAACCAAGTCACAAGTGGCATCTATTTCAATACAAACTCTAGCAAACGAGATTCTCTTCATAGATTCTGTTAGACTATCAGCATAGAGAGGCTTGCCAACCACACTAGCAATGTAGCTCAAACCCTCTTCAGTCCAATATTCATGAGGAATATTGAAGAGCTTAACCCACACTGGGATTTTAGAATAAGTATCTTTTGTTAAAATGAGCCTAGGATGCCATTTCTTGAGAATCAACATCCTTCCAGTAAACAACCAAGGGCCTACTTCCAAAACATTAGAACAAGCTTCATCATCCGAAAATTTGAAAAAATAGAACCCCTTCTCATTAGCTAGAACTTCTAGCAGACCACGGCTGCCCCAAATATGCATGGCAATATTTTTTACTAGAGTGAAAGGGAGCTTCTTCTCAATAAGGTGACCTACCAAGCAATTCTTCCATGCCTTAGAGCCATCATCAGCAACTTCCAAGGGAGGGGAGACACACGTTCTATTTCCCCTCTAAAATGGTTGGTAATATTTTAGGTTCATAGGCCTTCTAATGAGACCATCCATATTAGAACCATAGTTATCACCTTTAAGCACATTACAATAGGAATTAGGAGCTATTTCAGGAATTATAGGAGAGGGACATTTAGGTTGACCTTCAGCCTTGTTTGAAACATTAATAACCAAAGGAGAAGTTGTAGTGATGTCTTTACATTGCTGAACATCAGGATGCCCGAATGAGTCAACACCACCAAGCTGGACATGCTGGCATTCAACATTTGTGGAGGAATAGGCTCTTCCCTAAAGAGGAAAGAGGCACATGTTGCTGCAGCACTGCATGCTTCAAATTTTCAGTAGGCTTTTCAGAGTTGTCACCTTGATCCTTGGTCCCTTTCTTCTGCCCTATCACATTCTTAGAGGGAGCCACCATTTTTGAACCTTCTACATTTTTGGAGGGACAAGCTTCCACTTTAGAGGCAGGCTTTTCAGCATTACCAAATGTAGACAAAGGCTGATTAGGCTCTTCAGCACCATGAGTAGGTTTCCCAGCCCTATTACCTTGGTCCATGGACCCTTTCTTCTTTCCCATCACGTTCTGGAGAGGGTTCACCAGATTTGAACCTTCAAGAACTCCATTGTTGCCTATAATGGCTGCAGGAGATGATGGAATCTGGTGTAGTTAGGCAGGTTTATAGACATTAAGGGTAGGCTTTTCAGACATATTACATTGATCCATGGTCCCTTTCTTCTTCCCCAACTCGTTCTTGAGATGTGCAGCACAACATGAATCTTCGAAACCTCTATGGTTGTCTAAATTGGCTGCAATAGTTGAGGTTTGTGGGCTGCTAGATAGGACCCCTTTACCTTCAGCAACAACAACTCTATTAAGAGTACTATGTCCAGTTCGTGCATGGTTGATAGCATTATTTAAAACGAGCTTGGGTATGCTAGAACAATGCCCTCTTTTGGAAGACTCATTGATGTGCTCAATAGAGTCATTAGCTTTTAAAATGGAAGAAACTCCAGCTGAAGAAACTATGTGGGGGGAGGGAAAGGGTCGGTTTTGCAAGGAAGGAGAGGGAAGCAGTACACTAGAAATGGAAGAAGAATGTGCATCCGGGAATGGTGGATTTTCCATGGTAGAACCGGGTGGGAGGACCAAAGAGTTGGGGGTAGAAAGCCTTTTGGAACCAAGGCAAGGAAGAGATGGATGTTTAGGAGAGGGATTCATGGAAGGAGAAAAAGGGTTGATGGAACCTAAGCATGGAAGAGATTAGTGTTTAGGTGAGGAAGCCATGGATAGAGAAGAATCCACCATGAAAATAGGCAGGGATTAGAAAGAGGCAGCAAAGAATTCTAGAGAGAAGGAGGAGCATCTCTCTCTTCAATTGGAAAGTTTTGTATTCTACTCTCATTTTGAACCATTTTCAATGGAACCAAAAATTACAAAATCTAGACTTCCTTGCTCGACAATCCGAGGCTTCACACCTCTTGCCAAGACTTCTTGTTCAACACCATAAGTCTCACACCTATTGTCAAGACTTCCTTCTCACAAGTCATCTAGGTGACCATGAATGCAAAACGCAAACAAGAATGCAACATAGAATGCTATGATCAATACATCCTATGGAAAAATACTAGACATGAGCATGAATGCACAAATCACATATAGTCTAGTTAATCATGCAAGTGTAATCAATCTAGATTATGTAAAATATGTTCAACATTAATCACAAACTAGATTCATGCATATATCTAAACTTGAATCACAAGATATGATCAACAAATCACAAGATCAAGTTTAAATCACAAAAACCTAAAACATGCTAAAATCATATGACAATGTCAAATAGATTTAAGCAAATGTTCTAGAGCATATTCCTAATCATAGATTCAACAAATCACATGAATAGCTCAAAAGAACATAAGTACATGTATTATGTGAGAATTTCGGCCAAGAGAGCCTAATACATGTGAAAAACCATTTTTCTCAAAATCAATCAATCAAAGATCATAAAATAGTCCTAGAATCAAAGCTAGCACAATACAATCTCAAACATGTGATAACATAGGCAAAATCAAAACCTAACTCAACTTGTATGATTTCAATTGAAATTAAATATAGCTTTGAAAGTGTTCAAAACACAAATCAAACACTCACAATATACAAATATATGTAAAAGAAGAAAACCCAAGGCAATTGATCAAGTTTTAAAAGAAAACTTTGAGAGAAAATCAATACCTTAGTTGATCTAGGTACAGTCCCGTTTTTGTATGATTAGACACCAAAAACAGCAGTAAAATAAACTCAAACCTTCAGAGAAAAGATGAAGAATGATTAGATGAACACTCTCAACTTCAGTTCACTCAAATCAGAGTTCAAATGAAGAAGTTAAGGTGTTTGGAAGGTGAGAAAATTTAGAGAGAAAATTCTGCACACTTGATTTGAATTTCTTCTTAGAATGAAATGTGAGAGGGAAAGGAATTATAAAGTGAGGGATAAGAATGAAAGATGAAAAGACCAATTTTCCCTCCTTTGGAAGTACTCCCCGGAGATGGCACATGGGCATCTCAGGGCAGCAAGGTTGTGCAGCCGAGATGGCCGCGTGCCATCTCGGGTTTGCACACCTTCATGGCCTTTTGGCCATGGTGCAATCCCTCGCGCTCCCTTCACGTTCTTCGACCGTTCTCCTGCCTTCGAACTCGGAATTCGAATCTGTTTCTGGATTATGAACTGTAACTCTCACACGGACATGGACATATAAGATACTCAATCCAGAAAATAATAATTCAACTCGATATACGAAGACGAAGACAATGTATGAAACATAAGTTGAAAGTGTAGTATCTTTTGACTTAGAACTTGAAATCAATGGTATGAGTAACCGAAACGACCGGAACTCAATCAAGAATGATTTAAGACTAAATCCAGATTCAATATCCATGTTATACAAACATATACACACACAAACACAATTCACACTAGAATGCAAACTACATAGAGATAGTTTCCAATCATGCATATTCCAAAACATGTTATGTTCAAACCAATGCATGAGCATTCATCTTTAAGTGTGTGAATGTGTTATACATGGTGCACAACGATGCAGGGACACATATGAATGAATTGTATGTGTGTGCCTATAAAGGTGCACAACGATGCAGGGACACAAATGTATAATATGTGTGTGTGTGCCTAAGCCTTGTAAGAGAAAGATAAGGTCTTAGTATACCTTTGTAGAACCAAATTGAATCCTTTCTCTTTGAAGACTTAGAACTTTCTTTGACTTGTTGTTTCTTCTTCCTTGAATCTTGAATCATCATGAACCTAAACAATTAAGTCATTACAAGTAAACATCATTTTGATATGGAATTCATGCCAACACGAACTAAAACCTAACAATTTCCCCCTTTGGCAAATTCCATGTAAAAATACCTATACATTCACTACAAATATAAAAATGAAGATATGTCACAAAATCACTCCCTCACATTACAATGAGTAAGATTCCTATAACTAATCTTCACCAACTCTTGAACTTCATCTTGATCTTCTCTTGAAGCAACTTACAAATCATCTCAAAGCACAATGCATATACAAGAGAAAAACAACAACTGGCAACATATAATATGGATAAGAATATTCAATTAAGTCCACAAATACATGTATCTCTCCCTCAATACATGCCAAATACAAAAATCCTTAACCAAATCCTAAGACTAATTATTACAAGCCATTGAAAGTTCAAAAGTTCACAAAAACAACATAAAAAGGAAACTAAGTAACTAGCAATTCATAACAACTCTTTCTCCCCCTTTTTGACATGAAATGATGCCAAAAGGTAAGAAACATACCATGAGACTCAAATACTAGCTACTAGATCTACCAAAGAAGGATGCGTGTAGTTGACCTAACATAATGCTTGAGAGGTGGTCTTGAACTTGATGCAATACACTCCTCCAACTCTTTTATTCTAGCATCTTGTTTTTCAACTATAGCACTAAGCTCATCAACCTTCTTCTTCAAATGTAAAGCCCAATCCGGAAGAATGTTTATGCTAGTCACTTAACAATCAACTTGTGAACTACTAAATAGTCCAAAAGTATCACATGTCTTACCCTTATCCTTATATGACATGTATGACACATGTTTATCACTATACTTTTCCAAGGGTTGTACCAACATATCATCTTCACTACTTTGAACACCACGAGCTAAACATAAAGAAGTTATAAACCCCGGTAATACATGCTTCTTATCTCCTCTAGTTAAGAAAGCCGTATTATCCAAATAAAACATAAGCAAATCCCCAAGGTTTATAGGTTGATTAGTTATTAAGGCATATACTATTTTGATCTTGTCTTTATTCAACTCAGTTGAATATAAAGATCCAATAATATTTGTGCAAATGAAAAGATGCCAAAATGCACTTGCCTTAGTTAACTCATATTGACTAATATATGCTCTACCTTTCCACTCAAAAGAAGCATTGTCACATAGAGTTCTACCCATGATATTAAGATTCTCAATGATATCAACATCTAGAAAGTTTGAATCAATATCACTAGATAGACCAAGAAACTTGTTAATGTTTATAGGTTTAACTCTAAACACAACACCCCTAATCTCCATCAAAGCATCCAATAATGTGACACTCTCTCTATATTCATGATAAAATTCTCAAACAATAGTGTCATTCACTCCTAGCATGCTCGCCCAAGATTCCCAATTTCTATCCTTAATGCATTTAAGAACATAATAATCTTTACATTTACCTAAGTCAATGCCTCTCTCTTGAAATATCTTCTTAGTTGCAAAGACCCCTAAATCCTTTAACCTTGAAGCTTTGGATCCCTTTGAGGTTGACTTGACTTTCACAATGGGATTCGATTGATTTCCACTTCCGGTAACTTTAGTTCTTCCCATTTGTTCTTGTGAAATAAGATGCTATAAACATACAAAAATTAGTGAAAGACAAAACAAGCTTATTAGTCACAAATATATAAAACAATGACATATGACTTAAGAATGAATCATCATGCAAGACAAAGATAGTGAGTAATATCTTACAAGTATCATTAAGTCAAAATATGCCAACATGTAACAAAATGAAGCATGTGAACATATCATAAAAGAGAACAATGTCTAGCATACAATGCTCCCCCTTGATAAATGCTATAACTAAAATTCATGATAGCATAAAGTTTACAAAAATGTTCACACAATCACACATTCAAGCAATTTGAAGAAATAACAACAAAATAAGCTTCATATGCTAAGAGAGATACACAAAGATTTTTCAAGTTCTCTCATAATTCTTCAACAATTGCAAAGATATCATCATACTCATAAACAAAGTGTGTGTGTGAGAGATATGCTTCAAATATATATCAAAAAGTAGTTTGATAATCAACATGCAAACAATTTCCAACAACTATTCATCTTAAGCTTTTTCCATAAAAAGTCAAACCGATTATCATCCGGAATTTTTTGCTATTAAGATAATAGATTTCAACATATGAGTGTGTGTGTGCAAGTGGCTCGTCATCCCATTTCTGTTTTTCAACCCGAGCTCATTTGATTTTCAACTAAACTCCTTTTTAGCCTTCCTCCTTTTCGTTTTAGGCTTTGAATCAAAGATTTTTTTTTTTTATTTGATTTCAACACTTCTTTGATTTTTCCATTTTTTTTACATAAACAAAAATTCACTTCTTAACAACTTTCACTCATCACAATGGTGTAGCTCTTTCCAACATTGGGTAGCTTTCACAACCAATGTGTGTAGCCCTTTCCATGAAGGTGCTCGTTGAGTTCTATGTAATTGCCGAAGCAAAATGGATACTAATCATAGGTTATTTTAAATGTACTTAAGCACAAAAATTTCAAGGTGTATCCAATGTTTACATATTAGTAAACTCAACCTACTAGCAAAACATATAAGAGAAGCAATGTGCAATTTTTAGAAAACCAAGATTTTATGGCTCATAAACACATGATCTAAGAGCAATAAGTAGAGACTTATTCAAGATCATTACTTCTCTAATAAGTACCTTTCAAAGAATATGAAGCTCATATTTTCAAAAGTAATGCCACTCAATATACTATACACAAACAATCATCAGAGTTAAGATCAATGTGAACAATATCACTATTAGATCCTAAAATAGCAAATGTCAATGAGAACCATATGTATGCTATACAAAATTCTCTAATATGACATGTTATGAGATGTATGTCAAAAATTGAGTCAAAAAATGAATATCTAAGAGAACATGCATTAGAGTATAGATATACCTTTTTGCACATTATATTCACCAGATATCATACTTCCGCCCTTTTTATGAGCACTCTTGCCTTGAATGTCCTCATGACACTTGACTATGTTTCACAACAAGAGTATAAAAAGCATAATATCTCAACTCAATTAACACATATAACAGAAGAACTTCTTCAAAGTTAATCAACAAATTTTGACCATCATAACAAACATGATGTGAGATAACCAAGTTCATATCAATACATGGAGTATTCAAAGCTAGCAAGCAAGAATTCTCAACACAATTGATATATAGCCTTAAAGCTATCTCACATGTGCTTCTTATTTTAGTGATAAGAGCACTCACCCTTGAACCACTTGTTATTGGGTGTACCTACACAAACATTTCCAATATCATCATTGACAACAATGTTAAATCTAGAGTAAAGTCCTTCAATGACTTGATTAACAAGAATATCATTAACACACACTTCCTTAACATTTTCAACATAAGCTTTGTCAAGTTGAGCAAGATTATAATTCTTTCTACTCCATAACTTTTTCTCATGCTTAGCAAAATTATCATGTTTCTTAACTTTCAAGGCCTTAGCATGTTCAAGTTGAAGTTTAATCTCCTTATCCCTAGATTCATTTCCTAATTTGTATTTTTCAATATATTTATAACACCTAGGCTTAGTGTGACCTATTGTGTTGCAATAATGGAAAATTGGAAAAAAAGATGAGATTGTACCTTTTAGAGTTGAACTAGCTTCACTAGGAGTTTGTAAAAATACCTTGTTTGCCAACTTCTTCTTAACTTTTGATCTTCTCTTCTTATGTGGTTTCTTATCATTCACGACTTCATCAAAGTGTGTAGGAAATGGTGCTTCCAAGAGCTCCTCTTCAACTACCATGTCGTCTTCACCACTATGAGAGTTAACAAGATTCCTAACACTAAACACAATAACCGAATCATTCACTAAGTCCTTGATAGCCTCCTTAGCCATGTCTATCTCTTTTATCAATTCTTGTTCTCTCTTTCTCAAAGAAGATATCACAATGTCCTTCTCAACGTTTAAGGTTTATCATTTCAAGTTCTCTAAACTTCTTCACATATCACCTTTTTCACCAAGAAGTCTACGAGTAACAACCACAAACTCGTCTAGTTGCTTATTGATCAATTCATCCTTTTCAACTACTTCTCTTTGAGCATTGTCTCTATCTTCTTCAAGTTTTTCTATCTTTTTCAACAACTCAAGATTAGTATGAATGGAACTAGAACATCCATCATGATTTGCATCAAGGTTCTTGTTCAAAGATATTGTACTACCAACATCTAGTGAAGAATGAGAAGCCGTTAGAGCTACAAAGTTGCTTACCAACTCTTCATCACTTGAAGACTTACTACTAAAGCTCTCATTGTCACTAGAATTATCATCACTCCAAGTAGCCGCCAACGCTTTGCCTTTCTTGTCTTTCTTAGATGGCTTCTTGGTACACTCACTAGCAAAGTGACTAAAACCTTGACAATTATAGCATTGAACCTCCTTTTTTTTCATGGCTTGACTATTCTTCACAATCCTTGGAGATGATGTTCTCTTGACTCCTTTTTCCTTAGAAGACTTGCCTTTAGACTTGGCATTCTTCTTTAGAAACTTCTTGAACCTTCTATCCAAAAGTGTCATATCTTCATTTTCATCATCACTCTCCTCCTCAATAACATTGAGAGCAATTCCTTACACTTGATCTTTGGCTTCAAGCACATCTCATAAGTTTGGAGAGACCCAAGCAACTCATCAATGTTCATACTATCCACATCCTTGCTTTCCTCAATGGCCGTCACCTTTGATTTGAATCTCTTAGGAAGAGACCTAAGGATTTTCCAATTTAAACGCTCTTTTGAGATAGGTACTCCAAGTGCTTGACATTGGTTAGCTATGTTAAGAAGCCAGAATTGGAAGTCTTGATCTTTTCTTCCTCACCCATACTTAAACCTTCAAATTGTGATGCCAACATTTGAAGCCTCGATTTCTTCACCGCTAAGGTTCCTTAATTTGTAACTTGGAGAGTATCCCAAGCTTCCTTTGCTGATTCAAGATTTTGAATGTAGGAGAATTGATGCCCATCAACTCCTCCAAAGATGGCATTTATAGCACGATGGTTCCATTTAGCAACCTCAAACTCATTCATTGTCCATTCACTCATTGGCTTGAGTATTATGGTTCCATCCTCTAAAACCTTATTAGGAGAACTATAACCTTCTTCCACTACCATCCAAGCCCTTTCATCAATAAAGCGGATGTAGGCTTTCATCCTCAACTTCCAACACCCATAGTTAGTGCCATAAAGTAATGGTGGTCTAGTATTTGAGGCTCCTTCCGCCATTACATCATCTTGTAAACCCATGACTTCAAATGCCTTGCAAAAACCGTGAAAGTATCACCCCAGACTCACACTAAGTGTAATCTAGTGTCCTGCTATGATACCAATTAAAAATACAACCACGGTTAAATACTCAAGGCTAACCTAGAGGGGGGTGAATAGGTTAGACACCTTTTTCGACTCGCTTAGAAACAAACAAAAGTTTGTCCCTCTAGATTGCTTGTATCACAATATATATATTAATTAAAGACAATTAATCAATATATAAACACAATGAAACTGTGATACAAACAAGTAATTGTAACACATACACAATCTATATTATAGAGAGGAAGTCAACATACATAAAGAGTTCTATCCACAATACAAATATTAGAGAGATAAGGATAGAGAAAAGTTGACATAAGATATAACGTGGTAAACCTCCGAAGAGGAAACATCCACAGGCTAGACACCAAAAGAGGATTTCCATTTAAGGAGCTGTAGCTGTATATTAACAGTTTTTAAATATTATCTGAACTTTTATGCATAAGCTGTTAATGCATCCTCAACAAATTGTAAATATTCTGCTTATCTGACAAAGTAATAATAAGATGTCAACCTTCTCTTAGCTGTTTGAGGGCTAGTCTATTGAGTTTTTGAATATGCTTCCAGTATGAGTCATCTCATATTCTCATCCTTTCTCGAATAAGAACTTGATTTAGTCAGTATTATGTCTTTCTAATCTAGACTTTTGGAAGGCATAGATTTCAAGTCACTTGTGACCAACTTTCCCTTACTAATTTAAGTCGTGTATTATTTATCTTCTAACTTCTTTCTTGCATCTCTAATCCAGTCCCTGAATATGGATGGAGCTATAAATTATTCTTTTTGGCTTACTTTTCATGCTACTGACACTAATGTTATTTTATGCTTATGACATTGAATTGATTTGGAATTATTTTTCTGTTCTGCAATATGAAAGGTTCTCATCTTAGGGTTGCTTCCTGTTTGTTGTTGCCTGCTATTCAGCTGGTTGTGAGAATTTGCCATCCTTCATGGGTTTCTCTACCCTTTTTCATTGGCAGCTGTGTTGGTGTCGTATATTGATCTTTGACCAGCAATTTTCTAGGACTTTTCAGGTTACTACTTTTAGATTCTTTAGACATTGATGAGTGATGCCTCTCCCTCTCTCACGCACACATATTGATTATCTTGGTCCTTTGGTGTCTAACTTTTGTATGTATTGTTTTTAAGGTGGTGGAGGCATCTTCAGTTGTACGCATGCTTTAACATCGTCCTGCTTTATGGCTATCATCTTCCAGTAAATTTTCCAAATATGCTGCAATGGCTAGCTGAATTTATTGGTCTGTTCAAAATATCTGCAAAATCTGAATGGCCTGAGATTTGCTCTGGTTGTTCTATCATACTTTTCTACATCATGGTCTGTGAAGGTTATATTGATTACTCAGTGAAGTGACAATGATTAATTTTAATACTGCGGGATTGTGAAACTCTGTATGAATCAATCAAGAGCTTTCACACAGTAGATGAATGCTCTCTTCTGGTTGTTTTATTCAAGAGAGAGATGCCCTCACGCTGTACTGGTGGGAAGATGGTGGTGTGACAATATCACTTAATTAATGTCAGTTTAAGCTGATAGTCGCTAAAAAATTTCCTATCAAAAATCAAATGGTACCCAAGTTATAATTTTACAGGTTTGGATAATTTGAACCAGATATATGCAATCAGAATTGAAAATGGTGAATAAAAAATTCCTGTGCAATTATTAAAAAGAATTTAAAATGATATATTGTCAATAGAACTCTTTCACGTATCTTTTTGTTGTTTCCTTTCTTTGTTGTCAACTTATACATATTTTCTCAATAGTTTTGCCTATTTATGCAGCTATCATGTGTTAAATGTGATTTGGAGGAAATGGATGTTCTTGTGTCCATGAGAGCAAGTAGCTTGACAGAGCAAATGTTGCCCTCAAAGCATTCATTTTTCATCAGTGAATCAAGGTATTAAACTTGAAACTTTAATAGTGTTTCTTAAACTAACAAGTCCACTTCTTTCATGTCTATTTCAGAATTTACCAAATCAGAGATAGTAACTTATTTAAACTTCTCTTTATGCTGTCTCAAAGTCTAGTCTACCATTTTGTCTGCAAGTGTTGAGCAAAGTGTCAACTTTTACAAAACTTTTACAAATCTGAGGACTGAACCTGAGATTTTTTCTTGGGTCCTTTCACAAATTTTCTGTTCATGCATTTTGCATACAATTAATATATTGGTTTATGTAGACAAATCACGAGAAGGTAGAAGGTAGCTTACATGTTAGTTTTCTGATGTCATTTATGTTATCAAAATTTGGAAAAACTTGATGTGAACTTACACTTTTGTACTCACCATTTGAATCTTGGGAATAAGTTATAGAGATAAGAGGATATTAAAATAAGAAAGAAGCAAAAACTTAACAGTTTCAGATTTTGAGATGGACTATTGTTCATAATTAGTGTAGACCGGAGGATTAAATCACCATGGCTTTACCCTTTTAACACTTTTTAACAAGCCTTCTCATGTGCAAGATTAACATGTTGGCCACGTGGCGCAACCTAAACACTAATCAAACCCAAAACAAATTAAAAAACAAACAGAAATTTAATCACAGGGGTGTGCTAGTAAAACACGTCTATATCAGTAATTACTTGACTCAAAAACTTGAGTTATGAGAAAAGTGCCTAACAATAGTATTTTAGCACTTTAACACTGCCAACTAGATGTTTTGCTTTTATGTTTTGGTTCTTTTGCACTATCTTTAAATATTGAGGTCTGTTGAAGAAGATGCTCTTTCCCTTCTGTATCTTTTCTTTGTTGAAAGTTTCTTAATTTATAACTAAGACGTAACTTAATGTGTTAGTTACTAGGTTACTGAAAATTAATTTGCTGATCTGGCATAAGGCACACAAACGTTTTGTTAAGGGGAGCAATTTTGCGAACATTCAGCATCAACTTCTTCACGTATGGTTTTCCAGTACATATTCGTGAACAACATTACAATCATATGCTTTTGAACTAGTCGGTTTTCCTTTCAACTAAAGAAGCTCAAGATGTCTAATGGTCATGATACCATCATTTCATTTTGATTTTGAAAATACAATCACGGTTAAATACTCAAGGCTAACCTAGAGGGGGTGAATAGGTTAGACACCTTTTTCGACTCCCTTAGAAACAAATAAAAGTTTGTCCCTCTAGATTGTTTGTATCACAATATATATATATATATATATATATATATATATATATATATATTAAAGACAATTAATCAATATATAAACACAAGTAAAGTGTGATACAAACAAGTAATTGTAACATATACACAATCAATTTTATAGAAAGGAAGTTAACATACATAGAGAGTTCTATCCACAATACAAATATTAGAGAGATAGGGATAGAGAAAAGTTGACACAAGATATAACGTGGTAAACCTCCGAAGAGGAAACATCCACGGGCTAGCAGCCACTGGCAAACAAAATCCACTAGTAGATAAGACAAGCACAATCTCTCAAGTGACCTCTTCACCTAGAAACTACCCTCCTATCCTACTCTAGAAGTTGCCGCCCTATGGTCAACAATCTGAGGCTTCACACCTCTTGTCAAGACTTCCTTGCTCACCTTATCCGGATCCTCACGACCCAAGGCAAGACTTCTTGCTCAACTAAGTCCTCATAACTCTAGTCAAGACTTCCTTGCTCACCTATCCGAGTTCTCCCAACTCTAGGCAAGACTTCTTGCTCGACTATCCGGATCCTCCCGACCCTAACCAAGACTTCTTTGCTCGATAATCCAAGGCTTCACACCTCTTGCGAAGACTTCTTGCTCAACACCATAGGTCTCACACCTATTGTCAAGACTTCCTTCTCACAAGGCATCTAGGTGATCATGAATGCAAAACGCAAACAAGCACACAACATAGAATGCTATGATCAACACATCCTATGGAAAATACTATACATGAGCATGAATGCACAAATCACATATAGTCTAGTTAATCATGCATGTATAAACAATCTAGATCATGTAAGATATGTTCAATAACAATCACAACCTAGATAAATGCATATATCTAAACCTGAATCACAAGATATGTTCAACAAATCACAAGGTCAAGTTTAAACCACATAAACCTAAAACATGCTAAAATCATATGACAATGTCAATTAGATTTAAGCTAAAGTTCTAGAGCATATTCATAATCATAGATTCAACAAATCACATGAATAACTCAAAAGAACATAAGTACATGTATTATGTGAGAATTTCAGCCAAGGAGCCTAATACATGTGAGGAACTACTTTTCACAAAATCAATCAATCAAAGATCATAAAATAGTCCTAGAATCAAAGCTAGCACAATACAATCCCAAACATGTGATAACATAAGCAAAATCAAAACCTAACTCAACATGTATGATTTCAATTGAAACTCAATCTAGCTTTGAAAGTGTTCAAAACACAAATCAAAACACTCACAATATACAAATATATGTAGAAGAAGAAAACCTGAGGCAATTGACCAAGGTTTTTAAAAAAACTTTGAGAGAAAATCAATACCTTAGTTGATTTAGGTGCAGTCCCGTTTTTGTATGATTAGACACCAAAAGTAGCAGCAAAACTAACTCAAACCTTCAAAGAAAAGATGGAGGATAAATAGATGAACACTCTCAACTTCGAATCACTCAAATCGGAGTTCCAATGAATAAGTTATGATGTTTGGAAGGTGAGAAAATTTAGAGAGAATTTATGCACACTTGTTTGAATTTCTTCTTAGAATGAAATGTGAGAGGGAAAGAGATTATAAAGGAGTAGAAAAGAAGAAAGCAAGAAAGACCATTTTGCCCTCATTTGTTAATACTTCCCCGATATGGCGTGTGAGCATCTCGGGGCAGAAAGGTTGTGGGGCCGAGATGGCCACGCGTCATCTCGGGCATGCACACCTTCATGGCCTTTTGGCCATGGTGCATTTCCCTATCGTTTCCCTCGCGTTCTCCTGCCTCTGAATTCGGAATTCGAATCCGTTTACGGATTACAAACCATAACTCTCACATGGACATGGACATATAAGATACTTAACCCAGAAAATAATAATTCAACTCGATATACGAAGACGAAGACAATGTTTGAAACATGAGTTGAAAGTGTAGTATCTTTTGAGTTAGAACTTGAAATCAATAGTATGAGTAACCGAAATGACCGGAACTCAATCAAGAATAATTTAAGACTAAATCCAAGTTCAATATCCATGTTATACAAAACATATACACACAAACACAATTCACACTAGAATGCAAACTACATAGAGATAGTCTCCAATCATGCATATTCCAAAACATGTTATTTCCAAACCAATGCATGAGCATTCATCTTCAAGTGTGTGAATGTGTTATACATGGTGCACAACGATGCAGGGATACATATGAATGAATTGTATGTGTGCCTATAATGGTGCACAATGATACAGGGACACAAATGTATGATATGTGTGTGTGTGCCTATAATGGTGTACAACGATGCAGGGACACAAATGTATGATATGTGTGTGTGTGCCTAAGCCTTATAAGAGAAAGATAAGGTCTTAGTATACCTTTGTAAAACCATATTGCATCCTTTCTCTTGAAGACTTAGAACTTGTTTTGACTTGTTGTTTCTTCTTCCTTGAAGCTTGAATCATCATGAATCTAAACAACTAAATCATTACAAGTAAACATCATTTTGATATGGAATTAATGCCAACACAAACTAAAACCTAACAGATTCGAAATCTATCCATGGTAATCATTTTATTTATAACTTTCCGTGTTGGATTTGACAGGTTTCCCTTGTTGTGCTTTTCTTTTGGAGTTTCCATCTCGCAAGTGTATGTGCATTTGGGTTACTTGCATATGTTGGCTATATTGTATATGCCTTCCCTTTCTTATTCCATTTGCACCGGTTCAGCGAGCTTTTGCTTATCTTCATTCTCGTGGCTATATTGTATATTTTCAATGTAGCGTTTGCAATCTTGAACCAGAAACTGGGGAGGGTACCCTTCTTTAGGCCTAAGTTTAATTTTCTCTATTGTACAAAAATCATAGAAAGTTATATTTGGATACATATGCAGGACATGAAGATATGTGAGATGATTGGGCGGTGGCATTATCCCATACCTGGATTCTTTCTGCATGCATTATAACAGAAATCTAAGTATGGGTTTAAACATGATTCTTAAAATGATGTGATTGAAAATTTGGCAGTCAGCTTGGTTTTTGTTGCCAAGTTATTGTGTTAACTAATTTTCTAATGTCATGGTTTCTTGACATCACTTATAATAAGTGACATGTTCTCAAATGTTGTATTTAACTCTTGTTAGTAACCAACAGGCTTAAAAACTTATAAGAAATGGCTCAACATAGTATTTAAGCACTCTAATACACCTCACGTGCAAGACGAACAGGCTTGCCACGTGGCTTGAGCCCAAACACAAACATATAACAAATTCAGTTAACAATAACAATTTCAAATAAGCACCGGGGGCGGGGGCAGGGGCAGGGGCAGGGGCAGGGGCGGGGGCGGGGGGAGGGGCGGGCAAGACTCTTGGGATAACCGGGCTCAGATACGAAGTTAGTAACGAATAGACTTAAAAGGTTAGGCTGGTAGGAAAGGCCCAACATAGTATTTAAGCACTCAAATAACTCTTTATGTTGTCTAATTGACAATTATCTCTTTCTATCCCCGAGTTGTATTTTTTAGCTAAGTATTATGATAAACCTCCTATCAAGTGGGTATACTCAAGGAGGAGCAGGAAGGTAATTCGGATGTAGTCTAGTGGCCAAATTGGGAGCTGAGGTGGCAGTTAGTTAAAAAAAAGGCTTTTTAGCTTGGGAAAGGGCAAAGGAGAGGCATCTGGAATATTGGCAATTTCTGGATCGTTGGGAGGTCCCCTAGGAGCCTCGAATTTCCGAGCACTATCTTTCTTTTCTAATTTCACACTATCTTTCTTTTCTAATTTCAGCTTCTCCTGTACTTGTCTATTTTTGTTTAGATTTCTTTCTACTGTACTTTGCTTGGTAATCAATAGAAGGGCCCCCTTCTTTCCAAATATTCTTCTATTTCTTTCCTTTGGCTGTGTTTTGTGAGAATGGAACATGCAGGTACTCACCATATTACATTCATACTTTTATATCTGTAATGATGTCATGTTATTCATTGATTACAGTGGAGGAAGAGACCAAGATGGTGATCGTGGCCACAATTGCTTGGGTATTACACAAATGCTCTCGGGCTATCATGATGGCACTCATATTTCTCATTGCTGTGAAACCTGGTTTCATCCATGCTGTCTATAGTATGTAAACCAGTATCTGTTAAACTTTGAAATTGACCCTAGCACTAGGCCTTTTGACCCTTCATCTGATACTTATTTCAATAGCAAATATATGACTGGCCTGAACCGATTGAATCTTTCTAATTGGTGTTATATTGACCTATGTTTCAGTGGTATTCTTTCTGATATATCTTTTGAGCCACAACATCAGGAGAAAGATACGGAAATCCTTGATTCTTCTGTGTGAAGTTCATTTTGCACTCTTGTACATTCTTCAAATTGATTTGATTTCTAATGCTTTGGAGCGGAAAAGCTCTCTCGGTATCGAAATTTTACTGCAGTTAGGTATGCAATTGTTGAAGTTTATTCTATTCGAATTGTTATCTTCTTGGTGACTGTGGTTATGGCTTTTAATATATGTTGTTTGTCGACTTTTATCTGTCATTTTATGCCTGTTGTCTAAGACTTCCTAGAAGATCAATCTTAGAATATAAAAACTGTCTGAATTGCATGTCTCGTCAATCATGATAGCTCCTTGGATTTCTTGGAAATAGCTCTCCTTGCTTGCTTCTGTGCAATTCACAACCATGATTTTGATATGCTATTTTCATTCTCAGCAATTGTGCAGCATACTTCTAGCCATCCAGTTGGATTTAGCATCTTAAAAGCTGGTCTGAACAAATCAGTCCTCTTGTCAGTGTATGCATCCTCAACCACAAAATACAGCTGTGATTATAATCCTTCTTATGGTATAATCTCCCCTATCTTTTTATTTGATTGTCCAGCTTTGTCTGACAATCGCACCAGAAATTCAGCTTTGGTTCCAGTTTCCCTTAATATTTGCAAAATACATGCTTAAGAATCTAGTTTTTCATTTAAGCATTTTAAAATGTGAATGAGCCTTGGAATCCTATAATTATGATGTTGAGGGTCCTTGGAAGTCTGACTGACCTTTCTTTAGATGTCTAGAGTTTTACACTGGACTTGAAATGTATGTTGATTAATTGCAGGCTTTAGGATGATTTCAAAGAATGTTCATTTTCCGGAGAAACGTTTATTTCTTAGGTGAACTGAAATAGAGAAATTCAATTCAATTCAATCATGTCTGGTGAATCTGGAATGCTATAATTGTGCTGCTTTAGGGGCTAGGAAGTCTGACTGATCATTCTTTAAATGTCTTAAGTTTTACTCTGGATACGAAATGTCTGTTGATTTATTGCAGACTTTGGGATGAGTTAAAATAAAAAGTTTAGTTTTCGGAAGAAAAGTTCATTTACTGGGTGAAAAAATTCGACTCAATTACATCTCAATTTCAAACTAGTTGGGCAGAATGAACAAGAAATTAACCAACAACCTCATGTCAAACACATCGCACAAGAATTATAAATCATGAATATTGTTAGGGGCGGCTCTATTGCCACCCAAAAAAATTCTTGCTACACCCATGTTTTAATGATAAATTTTTATTACTAAACTACCCTGACATATAATAACTTAAAAAGTGGAAATTTAAATCTACTTCTACAACCATAAATTGAACACCTAATCTATCATAATTCATAAACCCTAATAATATACACAAAATCAAAATCAACATCAATAAGGAAATATAATTTTCAAATATAATCAAGGGATGTATGAACAAATAATTGATTTGATTGATTCTGAATGCGTAGAAGTATTTTTATTTTTATTATTGTTTTCTTATTGAAAAAAAATAGCTTATAAATGAAAAGTAGCTGACTGATTTTTTTTAAACCCAAAATTTTAAATGAAAAAAATTGGGGTTTAACATGAAAAGGATTACATAGACTAATTTTTATGATTTTTTTTTTGTTACTATAGGGGTTGTGTATAGGTTTATATATAAAAAATTTTAAGTCAGTTCGTACTGATATAAATTCATCAGTTCGTTAGACGTGGACCATTAGATTTACATACTTTGACTCAAATTGTATCCAAATTCATCGGTGCGTTGGACGTGAACCATTAGATTTACATACTTTGACTCAAAGTGTATGCACTTGTCAAAACTTCTCTATAATCAGTGGTTCACATGCAACGCACTGATGTAAGTTATATCAGTATGCACTGAGGAGAAAAGGACTATATATATATTCCCAAAAGGATGCAGCAATTTACTACAAATAGAATCCTTGCATTTTTTTTAATAAAATGGACTCTTTGCTGTTTCATTTTGTTGTAATATTAGACTCCTTGCTAGTTATGATGTTTATTCAGCTTATGTTTCTCTCAATTTGAAAATTAATGAATAAAAAAAATGTGTAATGAGAAAATTATATGTTTAAATTTATAAATAGTACTTAAAATGACAGTTTTGGTATTTAACTGTTTTGATGTGGGTGTGGGAAGTAAATTGGGTGTAGCAAGAATTTTTTTATGTGGCTCTATAATCAACAGACCTAAAAGCTTAAGTTGAAAGGAAGTGGCTCAACAATACTATTTAAACACTAATACATCCATTCACGTGCAAGACCAACGGGCTTATTACGTGGCTCAAGCCCAAACGAATAGGCAAACCAAGAACAAATTCACAAACAAACACAAATTCAATCACATGGGGGGAATTAAACGCAAGACTTCTTGGTATAAGTGTATAACAAAGCTTTGATATCATGTCAGTAACCAACATACCGGAAAGCATAAGCTAATAGGAAAGAGCCTAACAATAGTATTTAAACACTCCAACAGATAATTTTTTGTGGTTTGAGATTATTTTAGGAAAAGTCCTCAGGTTGATGTCAATTCTTTATGAGATGCCATATTCCTTTTCATTATTATGATAAGAAAACAGTTATCATTTGCAGCCGTTGACTTTCTCCATAGGAGTTCCAAAGGAGTGAAGTATCAAAACCAAATTTATTGAAGCGACGTTTGTTGCCATCTATATTTTTTAGTATTACCATTAACTAGATCTACCACTTTTGCTGCTATTGCTTTTTGTACTAACTACTGATTTGTTTTATCTACTTGCAGACAGAAGGATAGCATCATTTATTAGTGTAATTAGGCAGAAGGTTTTGAACAAATTAAGAGTTTGTTATCTATTCTTCTCCATATGGAGGCAATTTATAGAGAAATACGTGAGTGAGAATCAAGGAAATGAATCTCCTATAATCAATACAATGATCTCCTACAATCAAGCTAATTGTCAACTACACTAATCAAGTAATCAGTTTCACTAATTAACCAATCAATCAGTCAACTATAGAATCTAATTGATTATATTCTAACACCCCCCCTTAAGTTGGTGCATAGATGTCACTCATGCCTAACTTGCTAATTGAGTCATGAAAATTCCTTCCATTAATAGCCTTTGTGAGGATATCTACAAGTTGACCCTTGGTACGTACGGAAGCTCAATTATCTTTTCTTTTATCTTCTCTTTGATGAAGAATCGATCAATCTCCACATGTTTGGTACGATCTTGTTGGACAGGACTATTGACAATCTGAGTCGAAGCTTTATTATCACAACATAGCTTCATGCTACCTTGTAGGTGAAATCCCGAATCGCCCAACAAGTTCTTCAACCACAACAATTCAGTAATTCCTTGGGCAATCCTTTAGAATTCTGCCTCAGCACTTGATCGTGATACCACAGTCTATTTCTTACTCCTCCAAGTGACCAAGTTACCTCCTACAAATGTGAATTAACCAGAAGTAGATCTTCGATCACTAGCATTTCTAGCCCAATCAGCATTTGTGTATCCCTTGATATCTAGGTGTCCATTTTTAGAAATCATTAATCGTTTGCCAGGAGATCCTATTAGGTACCTTAATATCCGAAAAACTGCATCCATGTGATTCTCCGTGGGAGCGTGCATAAATTGGCTTACCACACTCACTGCATATGCAATATTAGGACGAGTATGGGATAAGTAGATAAGTTTACCTATAAGCCTGTGATATCTTTGTTTGTTAGTTGGGGTTTGATCAGGGTGATCTGGACATTCATATAACTTGTGGTTTTGATCTATAGGAGTATCTACTGGTTTGCTAGCCAGCATCCCAGTTTTTGTAAGTAGATCAAGAACATATTTTCTCTGACTGAGGAAAATCCCATGTTTTGATTAGGCTACCTCAATTCCTAAAAAGTACCTTAATACCCTTAGGTCTTTTATTTCAAACTCTGTAGCCAAGTGACTTTAGAGATTAGTCATCTTCAGATCATCGTTTCCTGTAACAATCATATCGTCAACATAGACGATTAGTATAATAATCTTGTCACTCTTACGTTTGAAGAATAAGATGTGATCCGAGTTACTCTAATGGTATCCGAATCTCCTCATAGACATACTGAATTGCCCAAACCAGGCTCTTGGTGATTGTTTCAATCCATAAAAAGCCTTTTTCAGCTTACATATTTTGCCGGTTTGAGTCTCGAAACCGGGAGGGAGTTCCATATAGACTTCTTCACTAAGTTCCCCATGTAAGAAAGCATTCTTCACATCGAACTGTTTCAATGGCCAATCCAAGTTCGCTGCTAGTGATAGAGGTACCCGAACGGTGTTTAACTTGGCTACTGAAGCAAGCGTCTCCTGGTAGTCAACCCCGTAAGTCTGCGTATATCCTTTGACAACCAGCCTAGCCTTGTACCTTTCAATTGAACCATCTGCTCTGTGCTTAATGGTATATACCCATCGACACCCAACAACCTTCTTTTCTTTAGGTAGATCCACTATCTCCCACGTACAGATTTTTTTTGTAACGCTTTCATCTCTTCTTTCATGGCTTGTACCCATTTCTGGTCTATCAGTGCATCCTGTAATTTACTAGGAATAGATATAGAAGATAATTGATGTGTAAATTGCCTTAAAAGATTCAGACAATCTCTGAGTTGAGGTGTAATCAGTAATAGAGTAGAGAGCCTTACTATTTATTGGAGGTTGCTCAAAGGAGAAACCAAAATGTATAGATGGTCTATGTTCTCGACTGGGATACCGTCGAGTGGGTAAACTAGGGTCAGGATCTGTGTGATTTTCACTAAACAACTCATTAGATAAAGTAGAGAGTTCAGGAATTACCTCAGAAGCATTTTACACTTCAGAGTCTAATTGATGAACTAGTGTTGGAGATGGAGAAGGGAAGCGGAAGTAAAGGGTTGTGCCACCTGTATGGGAACTAACTCCTCCTGTTTCTCTTTCCCTCTATTTCACCTTTCATACACTTTCCAAGTTGGTTCTGTTCTTTCAGGAATCTCACTATTTCCTAAGATTGACTTTCTTCTTAAGAAGATAGACTTACGAGCAAACTAATAATGGTTGTAGGAGCCTCGGGTAAACTAATAGGCAAACGAATAGATGGAGACTCGGGTAAACTAATGGGCAAACTAATAGATATACTGTCTACCGTAGAAGACTTCTTTTCATGGTTCGAGTTCCCCCTAAAGAGGAGTCTCCGAGGCAAAGTATGCCTCATTTTCCCAAAACGTAACATCCTGGGAAACAAGACCTACGAGACGGAGGATGGTAACACTTGTACCCTTTTTGTGTGCTAGAATACCCTATAAAAACACACTTAAGAGCACGTGAGTGTAACTTTCCTTGATGAGGAGTATGGATATATACATATACTATACATCCAAAAACTCGAGGAAGAACATGTAAGGCAAAGTTAACATCACAGAAATGAGACAAGGATTGCAGTGGAGTTTGAAGAAACAAAACACTGGACAACATGTGATTAATGAGATGCAACAGATAATACAACATCACCCCAAAAATATTTAGGCATATGCATTTCAAGTAGTAAAGATCATGCAACCTCTAAGAGATGACGATTTTTACGCTCGGCTGTGCCATTTTGTTGTGGAATATGCGCACAAGATGTTTGGTGGAGAATACCGTTTTGTAAACAAAATGTTTTGAAATTATGATTGAGATATTCACCACCATTATTAAAGCGTAAAATTTGAATTTTTTTATGAAACTGTGTAGATCATGTGATAAATTTTTTGAAAAATATCACATACCTCACTTTTATTTTTTAAAAGGAAAATCCAAGTCATACGTGTGTAGTCATAAATAAATGTAACAAACCAACGCATACCAGATATAGACACAACATTAGAGGGACCCAATACATTAGAATGGACAAGAGAAAATGGCATTGAGCTTCTATTATTATTACTAGAAGGAAAAACAGTGCGATAATATTTTGACAAAACACATGTTTCACATTGAAAATTATTTTTACCAGTAATGAGGATGGAAATATAAACTTAAGGTACCTAAATGAACAATGTCCTATGCGTTTATGTCAGATATAGATATTACTTTCCTTATCAGAGTTGACTTGTACTACTCTGTTGGCTAGATGAGCATGAAGAGCCAAGAGTACTATCTGTTGTAAAGTAGTACAACTCCCCCCCCCCCAGTTCCAATCGTCTCCTTGGTGTGAATGTCCTGAAACACACAATGAGTAGGCCAGAAGATGACAGTGCAGTTATGAGATTTAGTGATCTAACTGATAGAGAGCAAGTTACTAGATAAGGTGGGCACATGTAAAACAGATGATAGGTGTAAAGATGGCGTTAATGATGCAGCTCCAACCCTATTAACCGAGGTGGGTGTACCATCAGCATATGACACACTACATGTTTCGGTTGAACTATGATGACTAAATCTTCGAGAATCAAAAGTCATGTGATTTGTTGCACCAGAATCAATTATCCAAAGTATTACTAGAAATTGTAGAAGTACTGAAAGTAGAATGAAATGTACCTGAGTCGGACATAGTAATAGCGGAAGCAAAAGAACAGAAAATACCCGAAGGGTTTGGCAGCGGAACAATAAATCCGACAGTCGGATTAGTAAATCCGGCAGTTGGAACGTAAAACGGGCAAAATACTGTACACGAGGACCGTAGCAGTAGAGTTGTTTTTTTTTTTTTGGAAACAGTATGAAAGAGGAAACCAAAAAATTTGTTTTAGGCTCTGATACCAAGAACAAATTAAGAGTTTGTTATCTATTCTTCTCCATATGGAGGCAATTTATAGGGAAATACATGAGTGAGAATCAAGGAAATGATTCTCCTATAATCAATACAATGATCTCCTAGAATCAAGCTAATGGTCTCCTACAATCAAGCTAATTGTCAGCTACACTAATCAAGTAATCAGTTTCACTAATTAACTGATCAATCAGTCAACTAAACAATTTAATTGATTATATTCTAACATTATCTATGTATCGATCATGTGGAACCTAGCTTTTTTTTCTATTCTCCTAACTGTATACCGGGTGACACCCAATTATATATCATTTGGGTACATTTTCCTTCTACTTGCTTGGATTATTGAAAGACAACTTGTTGAGAAAATAAAGAGACGTCTATGGTATCCATTAAAAGCATATGCCATCACAGTGTTTGTCATCATCTATAGCTTGAGCAGTTTCTCCAGCTTTCAGATGTGGTCATCCAGGATAATAGATTTATATTTCTATTTGGGTTACAATTCAGATGCTTCATTGCTGGAAAATGTTTGGGAATCTCTAGCGGTATTGATTGTGATGCAACCTTATAGCTATGAGAGGAGACAGAGTAGATATAATAGGCCAGATGATACCAAACTCTTGGATTCTGGATTACCAGGTTTCATGAAACGGCTTCTAGTTATGCACAGCCAGAAAACTTATTTATTGTATTATTCTATACCTCTATCTCCAATCAGTGCATTTGGTTTTTTGTATCTAATCGGCCTTGTCATCTGTTCAACTTTTCTGAAAGCTTCATGAATCCCATCCAAATCATTCTTAGCTTACACAGGATTTCTGGTGACAACGGAGTATCTCTTTCAAATGTGGGGAAAACAAGCTGGGATGTTTCCTGGACAAAAGCACTCTGATTTGTCCCTTTTATTGGGTTTCTGTGTGTTTAAGCCCAGTTTTTGGGATATAGAATCAGGCTTGAGGGGGAAAGTGCTGGTGATTGTTGTATGTACCCTTCAGTACAATGTGTTGCGCTGGTTGGAGAAGATGCCAAGTAAAGGAAAGTGGGAAGAGCCTTGTCCTTTATTTGTCTCAGCAGAAGATGCGTTCATTAATGTTTCCCATCCTAACGAGGTAAATCAGCCATCGTCAGATTCTGGTGCTTACTTTGTGAAACGAGAGAGGACAACTAGCTATTCATGGCCATCTTTCACGTCTGTTCCAGTTCAATCACCTAATCGTGTGCCCCCCACAACAGGAGGCTCTGAGGGTAGTAACACCAGCAAATTTTCATTTGGATATATCTGGGGAAGCACCAAGAAGAACCACAAGTGGAACAAGAAGCGGATTCTTGCATCGCAAAAGGAGAGATTTGAAACACAAAAGACTCTTCAAAGTATATTTGAGGTTTTGGATGGAAAATGTGTTTAATCTCTTTGACCTTGAGATAAACATGATTGCTCTGCTTCTCTCCAGTTTTGCTTTGTTGAATGCCATCTCTTTGTTGTACATTGCATTGCTTGCTGCTTGTGTTCTTATGGATGTACGCCTTATACGTAAATTGTGGCCCATATTTGTCTTCTTGTTTGCTAGCATTCTCATCCTAGAGTACTTTGCCATCTGGAAGAATATGTTGCCTTTGAATCAACATGTCCCAAGTGAAAGTAATATATGCTGTCATGATTGCTGGAGAAGCTCAGTTGAACATTCAGTATTGCTTGAACTTTTGGTTGGGTATTACTCTCTTAAACATTTTATAATTGCACTTTGATAGGGTTCAAACAAGTATACACACTCATAGGTCAATAGTTGGATCAATAGACATGCTAATTGTAAAAAGTAAAAACAAGAAGAAAGCCTGTATGCATTGTTTTAAAGCTCAAGTATCCATTTGTTTGAGTCTGAATCTGCTTTAAGTAGGAAGGATTAGTAGCATATATGATTGATATGGATGTGTGAAGAGCTTTCTAGAAGTTGCCTCCGCCATTAGGTTTTAATCATCATGTTGGTTCCTTTAAATTGGCCTAATGCCCAGAGTGCATTCTGAGTAATTTCTGATGAGCATGCATTTCTCTTTTTTCTTTTTCTTTGTTTTATGCTACATACATACACAGAATGCATATATTCTCAAGTGCATATATTTTGGATTTTTGGAATTTTGTTTTTTAGCATCTCTCTGAATTTCATCTCTCTATGCATAGAAATGATTAATACAAATCCTGCAAATTCGGATTCCCGTCCCTGAGAATAATTAATACATACATATTCGTATATGTTTTTGTGCACCAAATGTACGTTAAAGTTATTTACTTTCATGTGCTAATTTTAGGTGCCCCTTTCCTGTAGGACTGGCGATTGACGATCCCCGGACGCTTATTAGCTATTTGCAGTTTTCATGATTGCTTGTTTCAAACTTCGTGCTGATCTATTGTCCAGTTTTTCGGGATGAACATATCGTCAAATGATGTCTCAACGTAAAAATTTGTTTGTTTGGAGAGATCTTTCTTTTGAGACTAAAAGCATGTAGACTTTTATTGACTACCTGAGGGTTTACTGTTATTGTCATCTTTTAGATCTTGTGCTTGCTTTAATTTTGATTACCGGAACCCTGGAGTATGACATTCTGCACCTTGGTTATCTTGCTTTTGCTCTTGTTTTCTTCCGAATGAGACCTGAAATACTAAAGAAGAAGAACCGATTATTTAAGTTCTTGCGCATATACAATTTTGTCCTTATTATTCTTTCTCTTGCCTATCAATCCCCTTTTGTGGGGGAATTTAGTGTGGGGAAGACTGAGACAATAGACTACGTGTTTGAGATGATTGGATTTTACAAGTATGACTATGGGTTTTGGATTACCGCAAGATCGGCCCTTGTTGAGATTATCATATTTATGCTGGTATCACTTCAGTCATATAAGTTTTCCTCCCAGGAGTTTGCTCTTAACGGTATCTCGAGGCAGAGCAAATTGGTGCCATTGTGCGTGAGCAAGAGAAAAAAGCTGCCTGGAAAACTGCACAATTACAACATATCCATGAGTCTGAAGAGAAGAAACGCCAACTTAACTTGCAGGTGGAGAAGATGAAATCTGAAATGCTCAATTTGCAAATACAGCTTCACAGCATGAACTCAATTGCTAATTGTGGTGGCACTTCTCCTGACACCGAAGGCCTAAGAAGGAGTACTTCTCTCACTTCAAATCGGCAACCTGGGAATCCTGATAAAGTTCAAGGATTTGTCAAGACCAAAGTATAAAAGAGAATTCAGAATTTCCTTTTGATGTGCATGAATTTCCTGCTAGTGTGAACACAGAAAGTCCAACAGCAGTGGAGTCTCCAAGGCATTCACTAGGATCTTTTCTTGAAATCACTGAGATTGAACAAGATGTTGCTGATAGTGAATGTTTTGAATGCAAAAAAAATGTGAAAGGGCAGGCAAAGGAAAATCCTCTAAAATCTGCAGTGCAACTTTTAGGTGATGGAGTTTTCCACGTACAATCTATCGGAAATCAGGCATTTAACAACCTGCTGAACTTCTTGAACATTACTCAAGAAGATTCAGACATGAATGAGCAGTCTTCTGCTGAGGATGAAGCATACGTTGAATTGGAGAGCCAGAAGAACAGGTATATGTCTCTGGACCGTTCATCTTCTCTGCAGTCTGAGTCAGATGCTACAAGTTTGCAGATAGGAAGGATCTTCTGTCACTTATGGTCCCAGATGCTGTCAAATAATGATGTTGTGTGTTATTGCTGTTTTTTTATTGTCTTTCTATGGAACTTCAGTTTGTTTTCGATGGTGTATCTGGAAGCTCTTTTCTTGCATGCTCTATGTGTGCATACTGGTCCTAGTTGCATCTTCTGGGTTATTATGCTAACTTACAGAGAAATTTTTATATTGGTTCAGTATCTGTACCAAATAATCATCCAGCATTGTGGGTTAAGTATTGATCAAGGACTGCTTCGTGAATTAGGATTCCCTACACATAAAATTGTGTCATCCTTCGTTATCAGTTCATTGCCTCTTTTCCTTGTCTATGTATTCACTCTATTACAGAGCTCTATAACTGCAAATGATAGTGAATGGATACCCTCTACAGACTTCACTTTTCGAAGGAGAAATGCTCTCGATAGGAAAGAGGTTCCTGTGAAGTATAGTTGGAATGAGAAGGTGCAGGAGCTGCTCCAACTAATGACAAATATGGTGAAATTGATTATCAGAAGTTTCATTAGGTACTGGAAATCACTGACACAGGGAGCAGAGTCTCCTCCATACTTTGTACAGGTGTCCATGGATGTGCACTTGTGGCCAGAAGATGGGATTCAACCAGGGAGGATTTAATCGGGAATAAACCAAGTGCTTAAAATTGTTCATGATGAGAGATGCAAGGAGAAAAATCCGAATCTTTGCCCCTTTGCTAGTAGGGTTCACGTGCACAGCATTGAAAGAAGTCAGGAAAACCCAAACATCGCGTTGGTTGTTTTGGAGGTGGTTTATGCCGCCTCGCCTTTGACGGGTTGTGCTTCAGCAGAATGGTACAAATCAATTACTCCTGCAGCCGACGTAGCAAAAGAGATTCTTAATGCACAAAGTGTTGGGTTAGTTGAAGGAATTGGATTCCAGTACCCAATACTGTGTGTGATTGGTGGGGGCAGAAGAGAAATTGATCTGTATGCCTATATTTTTGGTGCAGACTTGACTGTGCTCTTTCTATTCGCCATTTTTTACCAATCTGTCATACAAAATAAAAGTGAATTTCTTGATGTTTATCAGCTTGAAGACCAGTTTCCGAAGGAGTTTGTATTTACCTTAATGGTAATCAATTCCTTAGCCTTTCTTTATTGTTTCTACTTTCTACCATACTTTAAATATTGGAATTCAAGAGAGGTTATGATGATTTAGTCGTGAGTTTCTTGCATTCTTATGGGATACTGGGTATTCCACATCATTTAGTTGTCTAACTTGATTAAATGCTTTCTTCATGCAGATCATCTTCTTCCTGATTGTTCTTGATCGCATAATTTACCTGTGCTCGTTTGCCATCGGAAATGTGATTTTCTACATTTTCAACCTCATTCTTTTTACATATTCAGTTACTGAGTATGCTTGGTAAATAGATTCTTCCCACCAAAAGGCTGGAAGCTGGGCTCTTAGTGCTATATTTATTGCAAAAGCAGTTTCTCTGGCACTGCAGGCATTACAAATCCGATATGGAATTCCTCACAAAAGCACCCTATATAGGCAGTTTTTGACAAGTGAAATCTCACGAATTAATTACTTAGGCTATAGACTTTATCGCGCCCTACTATTCCTATATGAGTTGAGATGTGTTCTTGACTGGTCTTGCACAACTACGTCTTTGACCATGTATGACTGGCTGAAGGTAAGTGTGGATTTTGTTGACAATTACACAGTAAAAGTTATTTTGCATTATAGACTTAAATGTCAGGAATTCATGTATAAACCACTACTATCTAAGGTATCTTGCTCCAGCTAAAATCAACAAAGCAGCCCAAACTATATTGTGTAAAAACGTACCACTTTTATTAAGTGTAGTGTTGTTAATATGGCTATTTCATACCGCAGTTGGTCACTCTTCCTAAATAGTTTGAGCTTTTGGGTAAGATTGTCTAGCATACTATCATAACAAAGTTTGTTTCTCTTTCTTTGTTTGGTTATTTCTTTTTGGTTTAGTGTTTGATCCATGCCAAACTAGTACTAATCAAGGGTTTTATTAAGCACTGTTTCCTCCAAGATGACTTATCACCTTATTCCCCCTTTGCCCCGCTCCTGCCTCCCACATGCACCACCTTTCTTCCTAACCACACATCACACCAAGTGAAAAGGAAGAAGTTGTAAGGCAGTGTTCACAAATCATAATTATCATCATGAGTTTGCATCAGTAGGATCATAGGAATATCATTGTTTAATATGATTGATTAAAAGTACAGTGATCTCAAGGATTGCCCAAAGTTGGATTATGTTGTGTCTATATGTTATTTCTTCATTTTTTTCTCTTTTATCATACACCACTTATCTTACGCACAAACTCAATAAATTCCCTTCCAAGGTTGATTAAGGAGGATTGGTCCCCACTCCCCAGAGTTCTTGTTTCCACTATAAGAGATATAACCAACCGGATTATTCCCTTTGGGGGCATTTAATTCCTTATATGAAGTTATATCCTATAGCACCATCATTTGCCACTGACATAGAACATGAAGTTAAATGTATTAATAATATTTAATATTCCCTTTCTTATTCCTTTCTTTTCAAGTTTTCTGTTTTTAGTAATAGCAGTTTGGTTGAACTATTTTCATGCTTATTTTTTGAAACTGATACATAGCTTTATTCTTAGCTGGAGGACATACATGCAAGTCTGTACCTTGTCAAATGTGATGCAGTCTTGAATACAGCTAGGCACAAACAAGGAGAAAAGCAGACAAAAATGACCACAAACAAGGAGAAAAGCAGACAAAAATGACCAAATGTTGCAATGGGATATGTTTGTTCATTTTAATTTGTGATCTGGGCTCCTATGCTGGTAAGAGACTTCAAAAGCATAAAGTACTGTTTGTATAATGGAATATGCTTGTTAAGCCCTCTTGGGGACATGTGATGTATGAACAAATTGAGAGTTTGTTACTTTATTCTTCTCCATATGGAGGCAATATATAGGAAAAAAATACAGAGTGAGAATCAAGTAATTGATCTTCTATGATCTCTATAGTTAATCTAATCAATTCCCTATAATCCGCAATTAGAAAATTTGTCAACTATACAATAATAACAAATATATTCTACATTAATACTATAATATTCTAACACCCCCCTCAAGTTGGTGCATAGATGTCACTCATGCCCAACTTGTTAATTAAGTCATGAAAGTTCCTTCCATTGATAGCCTTTGTAAGGATATCTGCAAGCTAGTCTTTACTTTGAACAAACGGAAGTTCGATTATCTTTTCTTCAATTTTTTCTTTGATGAAGGATCGATCAATCTCCACATGCTTAGTACGATCATGATGTACAAGATTATTAACAATCTGAATTGAAGCCTTATTATCATAGTACAACTTCATACTACTTTCTTGATGAAATCCCAAATCGCTCAATAAATTCTTTAGCCATAGTAGCTCAGAGATTCCTTGGGCAATTCCTCGAAACTCAGCCTCAGCACTGGATCGTGACACAACTGTCTGTTTCTTACTTCTCCAAGTAACCAAATTTCCTCCTACAAATGTGAAGTAACCGGATGTAGATCTTCGGTCACTAGCATTCCCTGCCCAATCAGTATACCCTTCGATGCCTAAGTGTTCATGTCGAAAGAACATTAATCCTCTGCCAGGAGCTCCTTTCAGATACCTTAGGATTTGAAGAACCGCGTTCATGTGGCTCTCAGTAGGAGCATGTATAAACTAGCTCACCACACTTACTGCATAAGCAATATCCGGACGGGTATGTGAAAGATAGATAAGCTTTCCAACAAGTCTCTGATATCTTTCTTTGTTTGTCGGGGTTTGATCAGGATGACATGGACACTCACATAACATGTGATTTTGATCCATAGGGGTATCTGCTGGTTTGCTAGCAAGCATCCCAGTTTCTGTAAGCAGATTAAGGACATACTTTCTTTGATTAAGAAAAATCCCATGTTTTGATCGGGCTACCTCAATTCCCAGAAAATATCTTAGCAATCCCAAATCTTTCATCTCAAACACCGTAGCCAAGTAGCTTTGGAGAGCAGTCATCACCAGATCATCATTCCCTGTAACAATCATGTCGTCAACATAAACGATCAATATAGTGATCTTATCACCCCTTCTTTTGAAGAATAATGTGTGATCAGAGTTACTCTGATGATATCCGAATCTTCTCATTGAAGTACTGAATCGCACAAACCAGGCTCTAGGTGATTGCTTTAATCCGTAGAGAGTCTTCTTCAGTTTACATACTTTACCATTCTGAGTCTCAAAACCGGGTGGGAGTTCCATATAAACTTCTTCACTGAGTTCTCCATGTAGAAAGGCATTCTTCACATCGAATTGTTTCAATGACCAATCAAAGTTAGCTGCTAGAGAGAGGAGTACCTTAACAGTATTTAACTTGGCTACTGGAGCAAAAGTCTCCTGATAGTCAACCCCGTAAGTCTGAGTATACCCTTTGGCAACCAGCCTAGCCTTGTACCTTTCAATTGAGCCATTTGCTTTATGCATGATGGTATAGACCCATCTACACCCAACAACCTTCTTTCTTTTTGGTAGATCCACTACCTCCCACGTGCGGTTTTTCTGTAACGCCTCCATCTTTTCTTTCATGGCTTGTATCCATTTCTGGTCAGTCAGAGCATCCTGCAATTTACTAGGAATAAATATAGAGGATAATTGATGTGCAAACGTTTTGAAGGACTCAGAAAGTCTGTGAGTTGAGGTATAATCAGTAATAGAATAAAGAGTTTTACTACCTGTTGGAGGTTGCTCAGAGGAGAAACCCAAACTTATAGGTGGTCTATGTTCTCGACTGGGATACCGTCGAGTGGGTAAACTAGGGTCAGGATCTGTGTGATTTTCACTAGACAAGTCATTAGATAAAGTAGAGAGTTCAGGAATTACCTTAGGAGCATTTTCCACCTCAGAGTCTGATTGATGAACTAGTGTTGGAGAAGGGGAAGTAAGGGGTTGTGCCACCTGTATGGGAACTAACTCCTCCTGTTTCTCTTTTCCTTTATTTTGTCTTTCATACACTTTCCAAGTTGGTTCTGTCCTTTCAAGAATCTCACTTTTTCCTTCAGAAGATTGACTTACGGGCAAACTAATAGTGTCTGTAGGAGACTCGGGTAAACTAATGGACAAACTAATAGATGGAGGCTCAGGTAAACTAATGGGAAAACTAATAGATATACCATTGTCTACCGTAGATGACGTTAATGATACAGATCCAGCCTCATCAACCGGAGTGGGTGTACCATCAGCATACGACACTATATGTTTCGATTGAACTATGACGACTAAATTTTCGAGAATCAAAAGTCGTGTGATCTATTGCATCAAAATCAATTATCCAAGTATTATTACTAGAAATTGTAGAAGTACTGAAAGCAGAATGAAATGTACCTGAGCCGGACATAGTAGTAACGGAAGAAAAATAACAAAAAATACCCAAAGAATTTGGCAGCCGGAATAGTAAATCCGGAGTTTGGCAGCGGAACAGTAAATCCGGTAGTCGGTATAGTAAAACAGACAGTCGGAACAGTAAAAACACTTTAGACGAGTACTAGAGTACTATAGCAAAGTAATGTAGACGACACTGTAGCAAAGTACTCTAGACGAAGATTTTTTTTTTTTTTTCGAAACAGTAACAGAGAAGAAACTTAAAAATTTGTTTTAAGTTCTGATACTATGAACAAATTGAGAGTTTTTGTTACTTTATTTTTCTACATATGGAGACAATATATAGGAAAAAATACAGAGTGAGAATCAAGTAATCAATCCCCAATAATTCGCAATTAGAAGATTTATCAACTATTAGAAGATTTGTCAACTATACAATAATAACAAATATATTCTACATTAATACTGAAATATTCTAACAGTAATTGATCTCCTACGATCTCTACAATTAATATAATTAATCCCCTCTAATCCGTAATTAGAAGATTTGTCAACTATTAGAAGATTTGTCAACTATACAATAATAACAAATATATTCTACATTAATATTGAAATATTCGAACAATGCACCTATAATTAAATCTTTCAATTGGAATGCATACCTAGAACCAATTTTTTATTAGATTTCTGAAGGCAGTTGCTTATTTTCCATTTAACTACTAACATTATTCAGGTCGACACTTAGATTTTGAGCTTTGGGAACACGAGAGTTGAAAATTCAGGAATTTGTTATGGTAGATTATAGTCATTGTTTATGGAAACTTGTGCACAAGCTTCTAAATTATGTATGTTTGTCTTTTTATATTACCGCTAGGTTGATGAATTATGCGTGGTTGTGTTCTCAAACAAATTGAATTTTATTTCCCTTCACAGATGTACAGTAGTGGTAATCCAACAAATATTGAAAATCCAATTAAAGATCCCAGTGTTCAAATTGATCTTAAGACAAAGGGTGGAAGATCGACATTGTATCAAACCACTCTCTGCTAGAAACTTCGACGGGATAAGCTCAGCTCTGATATTGATCTTGATCCACTAGGTTATTTGAAGGGGTAGAATAAGAATGATATTCAATTGATATGCTGCCAAGCTGATGCAAGTGTTTTGTGGCTTGTTCCTGGTATGCTCAGGTCAGGTTCATCCAGACCCTTGGATGGGATATGGAAATCGATATCAGTTTTGCTAGGGTACTTACGAGGGACCGATCTAAAGGCAAGGAATTGGTAAAATTTGAAAAGACAGTCGATCCTCCTGATCTTCCAAAACCATCAGATGTCCGAAAAGTTCTCAATGGTTCTACTGGCAGTTTTAGGATAAATAATCTTTATTCAAGATACTTCCGTGTTATTGGTTCTGGTGATGTCAGACCCATTGAACAAGAGGTACAACTCTTGGTCTTAGCACTTCATCATTCATTAATTCTTTCCCTCTCTCTGTGGCTATATTAACTCATTTTGCATTATGTAAATCAGTTTGTGGCGTCATATGATGCTTTATAATAATTACTAATGTTTAAGTTTGGTTGGGTTGCCAACCTAACTTTCATATTTAGGGTGTTCACCTTTGCAACTTAATCTCTGATAAAATGCTAGAGATTAAATATTTCTTAAAAAAAATGGTGTAATCTCTAATAAGTTACTCTTCATAAAAATTTTAGGTTTTATTTTTCAAAAATAAAAAGAAATAAAAAAAAATTAGGTTTTATCTTTGGCAACAGATATTGCATTATCATTTAGGCTATTAACTTTTTAGGAAGTGGTAAGAAAGATTGCTTGTGCTAAAATGGTGCGCAGAAGCTACTCTGTAGTGTTCCAGCTTTAGAAATCATAAACAGTGTCTTACTGTCACACACAACCGTGGGATAGTTATTTATAAAAATGTTGTATATTATTATCTTACAGGTAAATGCAGTTAATGTGGATCTTGTTATGAATCGGGCACATTTTGAGTGGTGGTCCTTCCATGAGATCCATTTTACCTGATGTATATGGTTGTGGGGATCTGACTGGACCCATGGCAATTTTAATTTCAAAGGAAACACCAGCACGTAAGATTACCAAAACATTTTATGTTATACCCATATTGATTCGTGGTCTTACAATTTTCCTTTCATATAATTATTAATGCTGCGATAATACTTTTAGAGGGTATTCTTGGTGACACTCTCAGCAAGTTCAGCATTTGGGGTCTATACATAACCTTTGTGCTTGCAGTTGGCCGTTTTATCAGACTTCAGTTCTCCGACTTAAGAATGAGAATCCCTTATGAGAACCTACCTTCCTGTGACAGGTAAATGCATATTTACTTCCTATTTTTATATTTCCCAAGTAGGGAATACAGTAAATTATGAAAAAACAACAATTTTCTGGTATTTTCTTCCTATATTATTGTTCAAATAGAAGCAACATAAGAGAGACATTTTGGGGTCTCCGGTGCTCATAGCAGCCAAATTTCCAACTCAATATAATAAATTGTTGTGTATTAGTTTTATTTGGACTAATTCATAGTTGGAAAGTAAAATTCTGACCTTCAGTTTCATTTCTTTCAACCTTTTCCTTGTCTGATACAACCCCATCAAGGATTTTGATTATTTCAATTTGGGGTTCTATTAGTTTGCCCCCATGTGTTTCCTTCATGCATGAATAAAATTATGCATGTCGGAAAGCACTTCTTGACTCCTTGCATTAGTACAAATCAATATTTTGTTATATGTTATGATGTAGGTTGATAGCCATCTGTGACGATATATATGCAGCTAGAGCGGAGGGTGAGTAGTTGAAGAGGTTCTTAACTGGACCCTAGTGAAAATTTATAGTTCGCCACACATTCACTTTGTTAATGCTGACACAACACACTCGGTTATAGCAGAACAATACTGATTATACATTTTGTAGCCCAAGAAATGCTCTAGCAGTCTTGCACCCTTTCTTCAGAGGACTTTGAGGTTCCAAATTTGTGGGTGCTTTGCAAGTTGTTCAACTCATACAACAATACAAGTTTAACTTTGCAGGTAGCCAAACATAGGCATTGCGGCTTCGATGATCATGATTTTTTTTATTTATTTTTTTGGCTACCTATATGTTTGTACAGATTTTGTTATGGGAGGTAAATGCATGCTGTATGCATCTCTTGGGTCCCTTCAAACAAAAAATGAATGGAACCAGACAATTATCTTTTCAAAAGAAATACAAAATAGCATTTTAGATGCAAGAGCATTTCATATTCTTTCTCAGATCCAACCTTTGCTTTTTGATGTTCATTTTTCAAATTTGCTTAACTATATAATCTTGGACAAAGATAGCTGTTTAAAATGTCCAGTTAAATATCTCACTCACACCTTCGGTTTGTGTAATTCAAGAACTCAAGTCGTACACCGCTAGAGATGTATATTTTTTCTTGGGGTCCCAATTTCTCATATTCCCATATTCGGAATTATTTTTTTGGGGAAAAATAAGGAAATGGGGGAGCGGGGATGGGGATAAGGGGATCCCTCCCCATCCCATCCCCATTTCCTCATTTCCCTCAAACATATATAAATATAATTATAATATATATTTTTAATATCTTTTTTTTATTCTTTGAAACCCTAAGTATATATATACACATTTTCTCTTTTTACCACATTAATGGATTTTATTTTGTATTTGTAATGGAATTTTTGTTTTTTTTAGTTTAATTTGTAATTTTTAGTTAAATGGGAAAATAGGGGATCAAGGAAAACATTAAAACGAGAGAAAACAGAGAAAAAAAAGAAAAAATGGAGAATTGGGATTGTGAATGGAAATACCTCCCTCCAAAATTCTTCATCCCCATTTTCCCCAAATGGGGAAACGGGGGGATGGGGATGGGGATGGGGGGATCTATATACATCCTCATTTCCTAAATGTGCATATCTATCACCACCTCTAAATACCAATATATATATTCAAGTTAGACATAGTGGTGTAAAAATGGACCATGCCTAAGGGGCCAGTCCGTTTGGCTTGCCAACAAAAATGGGTCGGACCAGGCCCTGTCGGCGGAGATCGTGTGCAGGCCCAAGTCCGATACTTTGGCGTGCCGTGTACCGGGCCAGAGGCGATCGGTCTACCATGGCACTCCACAACGGATCAACACGCCAGTCCAGCTCCACGGTTCGACCGATTGGCCTTTCAAATGTTTTTTAATACCTAGCTGGTCCCCGTCTGCGTGCCAGTCTGGTCAGCATGGCCCGTTGGAGACAAGCCTCTGTGTCGGGCCACATTTTTCAAAAACGTTCCAGATTTGGTCTGGCACGCTCTTCGACACGGTGCAGAATGACCCGTTTTTGAAAACGGGTCAGGCGTGCCGAACCGGCCCGAATTTACAACATTATCAATGCACATTGACACACTGATCTAAATTCGTCAGTGAGTTGGATGTGTATATTAAATTTACATACTTTAACTTAAAATGTACATATGTCAAAGTTTCTTCATAATCAATCGTTCACATACAACGCAGTGATATAAGTTATATCAGTACGCACTGATAGAAAAATTAATATATACATATTGCGTGGGAAAGTTGAGCTGATTTGGTAGTATTAAACGGATTCACCAAATATGGAGACATTTTGTGTCAATAGAGTGGCTATTACTTATTAGACTTCATTAGTTAGTATTAAATCACAGAAAAACATATCAACTTAAAAAGTAATTATCCAATGCATTGCTGATTCTCATTCCCTTAAAAATGACTTCCTCCATTGGTTGTAAAGAGTTTGGGTAGCAATGAAATGTGTGGTATTGCAGAAAATGAAAATAATCATGGCCAACAATGCTTTTGCATATTCTTGTTAAATTCTATACAGGAAAGAGTGGGGGATAGAAAAGATGAAGGCTTTCCGAAATTTGGATTCTACAACAGTAATCTCTCTTACAAGTAATATCTGATCGATCCAACATTTATAACCAAAATATAGAATACAGCTACTACAACGGTACAAAAATGGTTAACATCAAAAGACAGATATGTAAATAAGGATAATTAACATTTTACCATCATCTTCCATTGAGCAATACCTGTCAAATGTACCCTTATTTCCCATAAATTTGCAATCCAGTAATCAACCAGAGCAAATAAACAAAATAAAAGACAGGCTGGGCAGCATAATTGTACCGTACTCAACCAAGTTCCAATCCAATCTTACCAAAAACAGTTTCAATCTAAACCAAACAGCATCAGCAACATGAAAAACTCCATTCATGTGCACAGTGCACAATTAATGAGAATAAATAAGAGAATACATTGCGTCAAAACCATCTACAACAAAAATAACTCCTATAACACATGACCCAAAATAAAATTCAGCGCGGGGTAGCTGACTGCTAATTCCAGGCATTTACACCTGAAACAACTTCTCTTGATGTCTTATTTTTTCTTTTTACCATCACCACAGGCAGAAGTCTTTCTCACGACATCCCCAGGAATAGTATCATCCATTACCTTCGGCACCTGAAAAGTGAAGTCCGAAATGGGTAAATCACTGTACTTGGGATTTGAATTTAAAAAGGCTGCTACTTCATTACGAGTTCTCAGTTTCTTCCCTGCTGGAGTAAAATAGTAAGCATCCATTTTAGAGAAATCCCTTCTAAGCACCAAGCTTCTTTTAAAACCTTCTGGGGTCTTTGGGATGCCCGGCTTGTCAATGACCCAGACTCGAGTAGAATCGTAATCAATATCAGCAGGATCCTTGCAGGAACCACCATATTTTCTTTCACAAACAAAAGGTTTTTCTTCTACTTCACTTCGAATTTCCTCGTACTCCTCTAATGTCGTAATCAACCTCCACTTGAAGCAATTCTGACATTGTGCAGCATGTAAATCAATTGACCTCGCTGACAACCCCGCTGCTGATGGACGTGAATTGAATTTCTATCAAGAAATTTAACAGTAGTCAGTGATGTTTATAATACTTTCATAACAAGTACATTGAATCAATTATGAGAAAGGAACTTCTGCTTTAGAGTTTCTTAATCAGCACTTGATGACCAATTGGAAACCTCATCAACTAAAGAAATCATACTGCATAGCAGAAAACCATAAGAAGTTTTGATAAATTTTGAACTATGCCTCATTCTTATCTATTAAATTTTCCAACTGCATCACAAACAAAAGTCAAAAGACAGCAAATTGATGACAAGGTCCTTGAGGTAAAATTAATCGAAACCCAACAAACATTTTCAGTGTTCTAAAAATCTAGGTGCTAGTCGGGGGTAGTGTACTGGCGCCTTGGTAATTCCTCACATGTGACTGGCAGGTGTGTTGATTTTAAACTTCCTTATTGATCGATAGACTACGGTGATAAACTTATAGGATAATGATATACGAATATACAGAATAAAATATGAACAATAAAGAAAACACACCACAGAAGACAAGAATTTACCGAGGTTCGGCTAACTTTGCCTACGTCCTCGTGTGATCTCTCTTGAAAAATCACCAGCAGTCTAGCACTATGGAGAAAAACGCTTGGCTACAAGAAACTTATTGAAACCTCTTAGCTAATTCCCCAAAACCTCGCTAGAACCTCGCTATCACTCGACTCTCTACCCTTGTATGTTTGCTGATTTTTCTGTGTGTTAAAAATATGCTCCCAGCAGCCCTATTTACAGGTATAGGACTTTTACATTCCTTGCTAGAATAGAATTCCTAAATCTTCTTAGAATAAGAGAAGCTAACTTATATCCTTATCCTAGTTGATTTGGGATTCTTGAGAAAATCTAATTTCCTAAGCCGACTAGGAAATTATGCGCACACTTTATTTTCTTCTTATCCAAATAGAATTCCTTCTTAAGCCTTGACTTGGGTTTTGATGAGCCAAAAACATAACAAGGTGGAGTAGACTGTGGAGGTAAGATGCAGTGAGTTGAGAGTGGGAGAACAGCAAAGAAGAAAAAGAGAGAAATCAAGGTTTTTTAAAGAAATCCCTAAACGTAGTCGTTTAGACGTTGTATTCTGTTAAAAAAAATGTCACCTAGGTGGTCTTTGCCGCGATACCTGGCGCTGATTAGGCACCAGTCCACCTAGGCTCGCTGATTAGCCCTTATTTGGTGCGACCGAGGGCCGCCTAGGAAGGGTTTTAGAACACTGCTCATTTCTCAATATTAGCCCACCTTATGGTTCCATCCTATCCTATTTACGTACCTTTATCTGTCACTATGCTAAAATAAGAGGAAACTGCAGCTCATCAGAGGCAACTACAGCTCATGAAAGGCATTAACCCAATCACTTCTATATATCCACAAAATCTAACAAAGAAATGTTGGTGAATTTTAATTGGCTTATCACAAACAAGCACGCAATGCACTACAATTAGCAAACTGAGTGCTTCAAACACAAATGCGGGAAAAATACATCAGTCAAGATGTGGTTTGTCACTATGTTTTAAAATGCGGTTTGAGGCGGGCGCCTCGAGGCGACCTTGCCCGACTCTTCGCGAAAGTGCCCTGGTGCGGCCGCACCAAGGGGACAAGTTGGAACGTCCGCCTCCGCCGCATAATGGTTATTTATCGTTTGGATGATGTTTTGTTTTTGTAATGTTTAATTTGTTTCAGACATTTTATGTTTGTATTATTGGATTTAACTTATTTCCCAAATTTTATGGCATATTCTCTACTTTAATAATTTTTTATAATTTTTTTACAATTTATTTTCCATTTTTCGACTGAGGCGCCCGCCTCGCCTCGCGGAGGCTTCCCCGCCTCGCACCACTTTCCGCATTTTAAAACCTTGTCATATATCGCTCATAAATTTCAATTCCTCATGCTGCCATGTAGAATGAGTAGTAAAGTAGATAGTTAGAAAGCATTAACTCATGTCTAATTGTCTATAAAGTCTTATTATAATTTCAGAAAGAAAATTAAAAACAATTCAGTTGAGCACATGTGGCCGGTGGCCGATATAACAAAATTCACATGCATAAATTTGGCTCATTGCTGGAATCGTACAATTACAATACTGAAACCTAGAGCTGGGAATTCACTAGGATAAACATCTACTCTAATCTATTCTCTAAAATAATTGATAACTAGTTAGTCCAAACAACAATTCATTTTCAATTTCTTCGAACCACCACGCAATTTCGTTAGTCAAGAGAAATTCAAAACACGTTCCAAAGAAGAAAATTAACAGGTCTATTATTTGCAAATACCTACCTCCAACCGAGAAACAAACAAAACCCAAGAGAAATAAAAACAAGAGCTTGAGAATCGTAACGCTCGTATTGTGGCTCTACTCTACGACAAACTCGAAACTCAATCGATCCGAAACAGTGATTGAGTTTGGACTCACTAGGGCATACGTTAAATCTCGATTCTCGAGACCCAACAAATCAAACCCCAAAGTAACAACTAAAGGACATTCGATTCGTTTGTTTATTTCTCCAAATAATAAGGAAGTATGAACCTTCTCGACAAGCAAACAAAGTTCAAGTGAAGTAACTAACAAAATAAATAATTCATAATCTGAGTAATATTTGATTCTGAAAACAAAAAACTAAAATAAAAAAATCGAACAGAGTACTAGGATTTGTAGTCGGTGTTCGTACCTTCGACGCCGTTCTAGATGTTGCAATGTCTTGCTTGTCATCCATGGCCATCACTCACTTTCTCTCGTTCTCTCTGTGTCACTCTTCTCTTGAACCTATTTTTTATTATGTGGAAATTTCAAAAAATGACCACATCTAATATGAAAATTTTGTTTTTAACCACGTACGCAAATTTATTCGTTAATAACCATTTTTTTAAGAAATTACTTTAATGCCCTCACATAAAAATCATCCCTAAATATATTTTTCTCTCTCTTTTTTCCTCTCTCCTTTCCTCTCTCTCCCACGCCGACGGTGTGTCGGCGAACCGTCGCCAGCCTCTTCTCTCTCTCACTGACCTCTCTTTCTCTCTCTCTTTCACTCACATATCTTTCTCTCTCCTTTCCTTTCTCTCTCACACGTCGTCGACGGCTTGTCGGAGTGCCGGTGTGCCGTCGTCTGGGCTTCACGACCGTTCAGCAACGCCGTCGAGCTCCCCCTCCGCCGGTGATTAGATCTGCAGGAAAAATTGAAAGAAAACGAAATACCTAGAAACCCAGAACATTTCAAGTTTCAACATTTCAATTTAGTCAATATTTCAAGTTTCAACATTTCAATTTAGGCAAGATTTCAAGTTTCAAAATTTGAAAACGAAAAACTTAAAAACCTAAAACATTTTAAGTTTCAACATTTCAATTTAGTCAAGATTTTAAGTTTCAACATTTCAATTTAAGTAAGATTTCATGTTTTATACAATATTTCAAGTTTCAAGTTTCTAGTTTCTAGTCGTGATTTCAAGTTTCAAGTTTCAAGTTTCAAGTTTCAAGTTTCTAGTCGTGATTTCAAGTTTTGTTCCAGATTTTAGTCATGATTTCAAGTTTTGTTTCAGTTTTAAAGAAAAAATCATATCCAGGGGTATTTTTATAATTTATGGACATACACTGAATTTTTTTTTTAAAAAATGGCTATTAACAAATAAAGTTTCAAAAGTAGTTACAAATAAAAGTTTAATATTTCTCATGGCTATTTTTTATGTTCTCTCTTTTATTATTATTATTATTATAGGTTTTTACAGTTGGGTCCCTATATAATTGAGAAACATCAGTTTTAACCTTGATAATTGATTTTCATCAATCGGTTGGTTCTTATATAATTAAAAATAACTCATTTCAGTCATCCGTTCAAATGATCCTCTCGGACTTTGGTTTACCAATAAAAATATTATTAAAAAAGGTGCAAATAAAGGAGAGTTAAAATATATAAAAATGATTGAAGATAAAAAATTGAAATATAATTAAAATAACAAATAAATGATTTTTTTTATAAAAAAAAAAATTGATCTCCACCGTCTATCTTTGAGATGCATGGTGATAAATAGACGGTAGAGATCCATCTAACTATTATTTTTAAAATAAATTCGTTTTCAATAATGAACACATATGGTAAGATTAAAATACCATTCTCACTGTTAGTTTTGACTAACTTTGACTAATAGCAGAGTCGGTCCAAAGTTTCTTGAGACTTGGGGTGAAAATGTAAAAAGTAAGCCTTATGTGCATATTCATAGTTTTTTCAATATATATACTATGTATAACCAGTTTTAAAATATTTAACATGTTATTGGTAAAATTTGAAGAACGATGAGTCAACATAACTACCCAAAGATACGGGAGATAGAGATGTCATGTCACCAAAAGTCATCTTTCCTAAACCTACCCAAGTTAACCAAAAATGGTCTCATGACGATTGGTTGAGGTTGTTAAGACGATCGGGACAAAACCCCGGTCGGGATCGAATAACCGATCGGGTGAATAAAGCTTGGTCGGGTTTTGGTAAATGATCGACAGTTTGACACATGGATTCTATCAAACACCTACAGAATGAGTCCTACTCTAGTAAGATGTCTCAAAGTACACCTTGATAAGGAAGCGAATTTCTCTATCAGTGCCAGAATCCAAATTAGGCAAGAGACCTAACGCTGAAGAACGTAAAATAGGAAAGAAGAACAAAATAATTCAAACACATCAACTTTATTTTCTTGTATAGCACGAATTAGGGTTCTATGCATGTATAAATAGACCTCTAATAATACCCATGAAGAGTTAGAAAAAAGAGAGAAAAGATAAGTGATAAAAATGTGTAAACAATTATTCATGGTGAAATTCTTTCTTTACCGATTTTCGGCAACCGTGAATGTTTCCCCATACTTGGGGTTTTACCATGTAAAATCTTTGTGTTTTCTTTAATTCCTTAGTTGTTCGTAATTTGCAATTGTGTGATCTCATATACTTTCTATTCGACGTGTGATCCATCCAAAAATTACCGTCAACAACCGGTGCTAGAAGAAGGGGACAAACCTTTGCCGTTATAATTTGCTAAGGATTTAGTCATACAAAGTAAAATCATGGCCGACAAAGATTTATCCCCGTGCAACGTTGATGTCTCACGAGAGGCGAATATCGTGGACGCCGATGCACCGGGAGCAGATCCACCATCAGGAACTCCACCATCAAGCAGACAGGATGTCGTCACAACCATAGACTTGACTACAAGGATATCTCTAGATGCATTTAGACAAGTTCAAGAATCCCTGTGGAGATTCATTGATGATGCCGCTAGACAGGGAATTGGCATAACTGCAACTACAAATCTGAGTTCATCATACCATCTCTCTATACCTGTGTTAGCCCAAGGACCTAAGGTGCGCTCTGAGATCGTGGCAACTACTTCAGGTGCACCCCAAATATCTAGAAGAGATAGGGCGGAGAAACGGGGCAAAAGAGAACGCTCACATAGAAGAAACTACCCATACCAGGATAAAAAAGCGGAGGAACGTGAGGAATCAAGCTCACTCGAGGATATCACAAGGTACGGCGATGCAAAACAATACTATGAACAAGACGATAGGTATGATGGAAAGAGCAAGAAGCCCCGATCGAATTCAAGTGATGACGTGCACACTCCTAGAAGGCGAAAAGACCTGTATGGATTCACAGTCCACCAAAGGTTAGGTAGGCGCGGCGAACCCAAAGGAGAGCGTGAAGTTCTTCTTAGGAGGATAGAAGCTTTGGAAAAAAACCTAAGTCAAGAAAACCCCTTGGTCGGGAATTTTGGGAGTCTGTTTGTTGTTGCCATAAGGCAAACTCATTTCTCAGAGAAATTCAAGATGCTACATGTGGAGCAATTCAAAGCCAATACCAATCTGCAGGAACATGTTAGGAGATACCAGAGGGTTATGGCTCAGTACGACTATGATGATGCTCTCATGTGTCGTATGTTCCCTCAAAAATTGAGAGATCAGGGATCCAGGTGGTTTGGAGGATTATCATCAGGACCTTTCAGGAGTTTCGAAGGTCTGACTCAAGCATTCACTAGATAATTTATGGGAAATATCTAGCGAAGGAAATCGGTGTCATCACTTTCTACCTTGAGGCAAAGAAAAAATGAGAAGTTAAAAGACTATTTAACAAGGTTTTCGCAGGAGGTATCGAATGTTCAGGACCCTAACGATGACGCGGTGGTGTCCGTATTCATAAATAGCTTGCAACACAGTCATCTAACTTTAAGCTTGAGACAACGGGGGCCAACCACATATGCAAGCATGATAGATTATGTTAGGGGATACGCCTTGGCAGAAGAAGCACAAATTGCCCACAAGGGAGAATTTATACACAGGGGTCGTCCAACCAGCAGTCAAAAGAGTCAAGAAAGTAGTTCGAAAAATAATGGTAAGAATGACCCGAAAGGTAACAGAGGAAAGGAAAAAACGGGCGAAAAGATGATGATAGAACATGGAGGAACCCATGGCGCTCATACACCATTTATACCCCGTTAACCAAAAAGCAGGAAGAAATCCTGAATATAATTGAAGACAAAAATTTGTATAAAAAACCCCCGAGGCAGTCAAACTTCGCCAGACGATATACTACCAAGTACTGCAGATTCCACCAGGAAAATGGCCACGAAACCTCCAAGTGTTACCAACTCAGAGATTACATTGAGAAGCTAATCCAGGAAGGCCATCTTACTGATGTCATCCTTAGAGGGGGGAGGATCGATAAAAGGATCTCCACACAAGGGATCGGGATAGGGGTTGTAGGAGCCTGAAGAAAGACTCGGATAGCGGGGCAATCAACACCATCTTTGGTGGCCCCAATACCGGAAGTAGCAGTTGAGAAAGGATGTCTGAAGTTAGGGAAGCCATGAATAGCCAAAAAAGTATGTAGGTGAATCATCTAGGTCCCAATCGATAGAAAGCAAAGCAAGGATGAGGACCAATAATTTTTACTAAAGCAAATGCACAAGAGTCGGGGGTCAGACCAAATGACGCGATTGTAGTGTCAGCCTGAATCGGGCACATGTAAGTAAGACGAATACTGATTGACAATGGCAGCTCGGCAGACATTTTGAGCCTAGAGGCGTTTGGCCAACTCGGGTACAGAGGATTGATCTTCAACCACTAAAAGTTCCATTGAAGGGTTTCAGAGGAGCCGAAGTCAGAGCGTTGGGGGCTGTTAAACTACCAGTAGAAGCTGAAAGTTTTCCTTGTACGAAGACAATATTGTTAGACTTCATGGTCGTAAATGTTGAGAATTGGCAATATAACGCTTTGTTAGGTTAGCCCTTCCTGAACAAAATAAAAGTCGTAACTGCAACCTACAAGCTCATGGTGAATTTCCGGCCGAAGCTAGGGTGGGGATCATGAAAAGCTCACAGAAGTGGGCCAGGAAAGCGAATCTCGTCGTGCACAGGGAAAAGGCAAAGTCGAGAGTAATGCAAGTGGATGCTGTCAGAAAAGGTGAAGACCTACAAATAGACCCAATTGAGGCAAATGCCAAGACCCCGACCAGGTTAAACCTGGACCCAAGAGAGGCGGCGCCAAAGAGTGACAAAGGCCTGAATGAACCAACTATGGAAGTTGCCATGAGCAACGATTACCCGAAGAAGACTGTTAAGCTTGGGTCCTAGTTAACGAAGCACGATCAAAACAAGATGATCGAACTCCTAAATAATACAAGGATATGTTCGCCTGGGAACACGTGGACATGCCAGGGATCGATCCGAGGACAATTTCACATTACTTAGCAGTGAATCCCGATCAAAAACTAGTTATCCAAAAGAGGAGACGCTTCAACCGGAAAGAAGCAAGGCGATCAAGGAAGAGGTGGACAAGCTATTAGCCGTAGGATCTATTCGGGAAGTGAAATATCCCAACTGGGTTGCCAACGTAGTCCTGGTGAAAAAGAAAAACCATCAATGGAGGATGTGTGAGGAATTTACCGACCTGAACAACTCGGATTGACCAGTTGGTAAACGCAACGGCTGGCCATGAGCTGTTAAGTTTCATAGACGCATGTTCAGGATACAACCAGATCAGAATGTTTGAACCAGATGAGGAAAAAACCTCATTCACAACTGACCAGAGGTTGTATTGCTATAAGGTCATGCTGTTTGGATTAAAGAATACTGGGGTAACTTACCAAAGGCTAGGAAATAAAATGTTCGCTCGACAGATTGGCAGGAATATAGAAGTATATGTGGACGATATGCTCACCAAAAGTGTAACATCCGGAGATCATCCAACTGACCTAAGGGAGACGTTTGAGGTACTGGGAAAATATGGGATGAAGTTAAATCCAAAGAAGTACGTTTTCGGAATACCATCAAACAGGTTCCTAGGATTTCAAGTTCATCAAAGAGGTATCGAAGTAAACCCATAGAAAATAAGAGCCTTGTAAGAAATGAGGTCTCCAAAGACATTGATGGAAATCTAAAGTTTGACTGGTTGTCTAGCGTCTCTGAGCCGGTTTATAAGTAAATCCACAGACAAATGCCTACCCTTCTTCAAAGTAATTAAGCGAGGCAAAGGCGTATAGTGGAATGATGAGTGTGAGCAAGCGTTCAGAAAAATAAAAGAATACTTGGGAAAAGCTCCGATATTATCTAAACCACTTGAAGGGGAAGTGCTATATCTTTACCTGTCCGTTACAAACGTGGCGACAAGGTTGGTACTACTCATATTGGAAGAGGGAACGTAAAAACCTGTATACTACACCAGCAAAGATCTGTTACTTGCGGAAACAAGATATTCTCCAGCTGAACAAATGACTTTAGCCCTGGTAACAACAGCAAGAAAGCTGAGACCATACTTTCAAGCTCACTAAATTGAAGTATATATTAATTGTCCACTGAAACAGATTTTATCAAAACCCGAGGTGTCGGGACGGCTGACTAAGTGGGCAGTAAAACTGAGTGAGTTTGCCATAGTCTACTCGCCAAGAACGACGATCAAAGGACAAGTTGTAGCAGATCTGGTCGTGGACTTCGTTGAGCCGAACAACGAAGTGACCAGGATGTTAAAAGAATAAGACCTGTTTCCTTGGAAACTATATGTAGATGGATCGTCAAACACGTATAACAGTAGGGCAGGTATAGTTATATCCACACCAGAAGGTGACCAGGTGGAATGTGCCTTGCGATTTGACTTCAAAGCTACTAACAACATGACAGAGTATGAGGCACTTCTAGCAGGCGTTAGGGTACAGATGAGTTAGAAATATTTAGTGACTCATATGTGGTAGTCAATCAAGTTTTGAATGAATACCAAGCCAAGGATAGCAACTTGGCCACATATTTAACTATAACCAAGACCCTCCGTAAAAGGTTCAAAACATACAGAATCACCCGGATCCAGAGAGAGAGAAATGAGAAAGCGGACGCGTTGTTAAAATTGGCGTCAGCCACCAGTGTATGGTTAAAAATGATCCTGATCGTCCACCTGCAAAAGCCAAGTTTCGAGAGCAAAAATCAAGCCGAAGCGTAGGAGGTAAAAGTGATTGAAGAAGAGCAAACTACCTGGATGACCCTGATCAGAGAATACTTAGAGAAGGGGGTACTCCCGACGGAGACAGCTGAGGCAAAGTGTCTCAGATAAAGAGCCACAAGATATTCTATAGTTGAAGGAGAGCTATACAAAAAGGGGTTCTCCAAAGCCCTTCAGAAATGCGTGGACCCGATCAGAGGTAAGCAAATATTAGAAAGTATCCACATGGGAGTCTGTGGGAATCACTCGGGTGGTAAAAGTGTGGCACATAAAATGCTTAGGCAAGGCTTTTTTTGACCGACTCTGTTTAAGGATGCACGAGGTGTTGCAAATCAGTGCGGTGACTGCCAAAAGGTAGCTAACGACATCCGAAGACCACTTGAGCAGTTGAAAATTTTGACATCGCTATGGTCGTTCGCCGTGTGGGGAATAGATCTGATTGGTTCGATGCCAATGACAACTAAAGGAAGGGCAAATCATGTTATAGTGGCCGTCGACTACTCCACGAAATAGGTTGAAACAAAAGCACTAGTACATATCACCGAGGCTAACACGACCGGTTTTATGAAGAAAAATATCATCTATCAGTTTGGAATCCTGAAAACTATAATCATAGACAACGAGACTCAATTCGATAGTGAAAACTTCAGAAATATGTGTCAATACTTTGGGATAAAGAACTATTACGCCACACCAGCTCACCCATGGACTAATGGCCAAACGGAGGCGGTGAACAAAATAATCAAGCATACTCTGAAGGCGAAGCTGAAGGAAAGGAAAGGAAGGAAATTGGGCAGATAAATTACATGAAGTCTTATGGGCATATCGGACTACAGAAAGGACTTCAACAGGGGAAACACCTTACTCGCTAGCATTTGGGATGGAAGCAATGATTCCAGTTGAGATAATTCACAAGTCCCCTAGGGTACAACTTTTTGATCCCGAAGGAAATGTGGAGATGATAAAACAAGACTTGAACGAGTTGGAAGAGAGAAGAGACATGTCCGGGGTAAGAAATATCGCCTACCAACAGAGGGTAGCAAGGTATTACAATTTGCATGTCAAGGTTAGAAGATTCCAGCTTAGAGATCTAGTTCTGAAGAGGGTAACACTTAATACAAAGGATAAGACCGCAGGATCGTTAGTTGACAAGTGGGAAGGACCATACCAAGTGGTCGGGATAGCAGGACATTGAGCATAACGACTTTCCCGACCCGAGGGAACCGAGCTACCCAGGCCATGCAATGCACAATATTTAAAGATCTTCTACCTATAAGGACATTCATACATTTATTTTTATTATTTGCTTCCATAGTTTAAGCTTTAAATTACTATTCGCTAATTGTTTTTTATCTTTTGAGAAATCAATAAAAATCCCCTGAAGGAGCAATTATAAATATCAAGCACAGTGTTCGAAACCAAACATTCACTCATAAGAGCATTTATAGGATATCTCAAAATATCGGTTGAGACCGATAGGGATCCTGAGAGGCCCAGTGAGGGGGTCGAAAGCATAAGTCATCAAGATAATGCACACTCACCGAAACTAACTGGGTGCACATGAAGCACTGTTAGGGCATATTCGGGTATATAAACCTGACGAGGTGGGCCAAGAGTTGGATATGGCGTGAATTCTTCCTATAGGATATGGCAGACACAACCATAGATTCTTATAAAGTTGGTGGGACAAGTTACGCCTTATTGCAACGAATCTTGATCAACAGCCTAGTTGACAGATAAAAGATGAAAGTCTATAAATATAAACCGCACAATTGGTTTACAAACGAACATTGCTTAATAGAAAGATATACAACAAATGATAGAAAGAAACCAGTACCCGAGTGGCAAAATACAGAAGATCTACCCGAGGTAAACCTGAAATCATCGTAGAACACGATTCAGATCTCCAAGGGTGATTGACCACTGAAATCAAGCAAATAAGTCGATCTTTAAATGACGACTCAGACTCAAAAGAGTGGATTATCAATCCCAGATAAACGATATACAAGTGGTTTTGCTTAGACTAACTCATGATTATCAATCTGGCATGGGTCAACATGCATAGTTTAGGTTGTGCTAAAATATGAATGAGCGCAAGCATAAGAAACCACGCATAGAAAATGGTACATATTTTAAAGAAAAACAAATAAGGGAAAAATATGAATTAACTGTCGTAGTATGTCGAGTATTACAAATGTAAATACATACAAATGTAAATACATATAAAAATAGAGATGCATCAGTTGTTCCCAACAACTGAGGATCCCCCAGGATCGGAAGGAGGGACATCATCGTCTTTTCTAAAGTCTCCAAAATCTGGTCAGGAGATATTGTCATCAGGATCAATAGATATGAAGGGAGAATAATCTACATCGGTTGAAGCACCGATATCGACCCCTTTGGTCAAAGCACCACTTTCCTGACCATCATGGAAAAACACAAGGGATACCTTCAAATGAAGCTCGAGATGCATAGGGTGGGAATCCTTTTCGATAGATTTGCAATAGGCCTTCCACCTAATCCGCTAGTTCTTGATTGCTTCCAGAGACTCCCTCCGATCCTAAGATATTGTCCGGTCCCACTTCAAGCGAGACTCTTTGGAGAAACTCTCATTCACGCTAAAGAACATTCTGGCAGTTGTTAGGCCTCTCTCAAACTCCTTTAGCAGTGTAGCATCGAAAGCAGGGGACCTCTTGTATCGATCAACATTTTAAACCTCGAGGTCCAACTTGGCTTCATGCGAAAGAACTTCCATACTGACTTGTTGTTGCTCTAAGTCTTTGGCGAGATGTTCATAGTGGAGTCTAGCCTCCTCAGACGCATGTTGAACCTCTAGCATCTTCTGCTAAGCTGATGCAAAGGGAGTCCTGGGTAATCTGAGCTTCTTCACGAGCCTTCTTCATTGTTGTCTTAGCCAAGATGACCCTCGATTCAAGTTCAGCGCTTCGTAGTTCAGCCTTGACAACTCTCTTCTCTAGCTCAACATTCCTTGTAGTGAGCTCCCTAAGAGCTTCATCGGATGCAGCAACTCTATTCTAAATGTTTACAAGCTTCCTTCTTAAAGCCATCTCAGTTGTTGTATGTGCCTTCAGTTTCTCCGTATACTGAATAGCTTTGAAAGTGCTAGCAGTAGAAGACTTTAGAGCCTCGTCCTTCTCGGTGAGAGTTAACTTCAGTTAAGAAATCTCAGCAGCATGTTTATTTTTCTCAGAAAAAGCCCGAGTCAACGCTTATACCTCCTACAAAGGATTAACAAAAGGTAAATCAGACAGATGGAAAGATTAGGAGAAAAACAATCAAGCTAGTGGAAAAACTTACAAAGACACTATTATTAAATAGCATACGGACCCGCTCAAAATCTGTAGCATCTTTGGCATCCTTCTAGTACCCTTCGCCAATGTATCCGACTCCAGATGACATTAAGTGAAACATGAAAAGGGGGTTGGTCTTAGAACTGCTGGATGAAGGGAAATGGGAAAGCTCAGCATCGGAAACAGCAGGAGCATGCTGATCCCGAGGAAAGGAGGGAATAGCATGATCACAGGTGATCGGAGTCTTTAAAATCCCAACGTCTTCCCTAGGAAGATTAGCAGATGTAGCAACCTAGGGTCTCATTCTCAGAAATTTGACTTGCAATAGCACCCTCAGGATGAAGGAGCCCAACAGACTTAGTGGAAGAGGCACCAATAGGCTCACTCATCCTAATATCCCCTATAACTGTATAGCTGCTTCTTCCACCAATTCCAAAAATGAATGAAGAGCCTGCTCCTCATGCAGATCAAGGAAGCTCTCATTAGCAACCTTATTTTCCTCATCAGAACCACCATCATCACCTTCAGAATCAAAGAAAATGATCTGTAGCTTAACGGTAAATTGCATAGGAACTTTCTCGGGGCAATAAGAGGGTGGCATAGCCTGAACTTGAGGAGACTCATTCGAAGGAATCGTCTGGTCCATGATCTTGATTGGTTTGGAGGAAGCGGAAGACAAGTTTGATATACCCCGATCGCTACTTTTCTTGGATCACAGTTCTCACGAAATAAAGGAGGAAACGGTTTCCTAGTCTTCCTCCTCCTCCTCCAAAATTATTGGATCAACCACTGGGGTAGGCAACATCGGGTCAACTTCCGACACAATACCCGCTCTCATACGAAGAGCATCGGGAGCAGATGACCCCTCAACAGTCTTATCCACTTTATGGCTTAGAGCCTCGCCTATCACATCCACTTCACGTGATTTCTTCCTTCACAAATCAACACTTCCCCGATGCTCCCTTTCAGACCTGTCTCGATCACGTCTTCCTTGATTAGTGCTTTAGGCCACACCCGACTGGCCCTTTCTTTGGAATGGCCTCGATGATCACTTCGAGCCCGGGGAGGATGTCGGTCACTTGTTCCAACTTGTTTAGAGGGGACATCTGAGGAATGGTTGTCAGATTCATACGTATGTTCCACCAGATCATGTTCAGCTGGAGCAATTCCCTAAGCAACTTGATCGACTGCAGCCTTCCTACTGACCCGATCAACATGTTTATCCTTCTCAGCTTGATCACCTGCGACGATGTCCACATCGTATACTGAAAAGAAAAAGTGTCACACGATAATCAATAATCGGCGTAGTGAAAAGGTACGTATAACAGTTTACATTAAAAATAAAGCAAGGATGACTCACATCGTTTACGATGAGTAGAAATCGGGGAAAAAGCCCTACCTCAATCATGTCTACTTCAACATAAAGGAAACGAAGATCCCTTTCTTCCTAAGAGGTCTCAACTGCTTTTACAACAATGTCAGCTTGGCTCTTTGTCAGAGAGGGGGAGGTTTTGTTCCAATGTTCAGGATTGCAGAACTGCTTTGGAACTCTGTTTCGTATCAGCTCTTGTACGGGGTTAGCGATGACCATTTCACCCTAGTAACCTCCAACGAAGAACCAACTGTTCTTCCAGTACTTGTTTGATAAAGGGAACCCTCAGATAAATCCCTTATGATCTTTATCTGAAGGGGGTACAGGTTTCCCCTTATATCCATAAGGAATCCATAAGTTTTGAGATGTGGATTGAAGGTAGAAAGTTTCCCCACTATCATATCGGTTCAGTGTATAAAAGATACAGTTCTCTTGTGGGGTCAGGAGTTGTTTTGCCCTAAGTTTTTTCCATAGATGCCCCAAACTGACCAACACCCGGTAAGAATTAGGGGTCAGTTGGGCAGGAGCGATGCCAGCATTCACCAAGAATTGAGCGATAAAAGGTTGAAGAGGGAGAGTGACCTCTGAAGATAACATAGCCCCATATTTAGCAACTGTACCAGGGGGAAGATTCCACTCAACCAGATCACCGCTACAGTTTAATTTCTGCACACTTGTCAAATCAAATCGGTCATTGAACTTCGCTAGCTCGACCTCAGTCACAACATTTATCTTCGAATCAAATGAACAGGGATGGTCAGTGCTGAACCTCAACATCGAAGCTTGTTGCTCCCGCGGTACGTCCTTCATTTTGAGAAGTTGTGAGGGTATTTTCAAGTCGACTGCCATGCATACAGATTCCCTAGAAGAAGCCCTAGTAGTCCACCTGGAGCTTCTTTGTTTCGACATATCTACACAAACATCAATTGAATCAGAGTCAGAAAGATCATAGGGGAAAGGAGCAAACTTTGGGTGAACCATAGAATAATCCATGTTTAACGCAGTAGGTTGATAAGAAGCAGGAAGATGACCCCAGAGAATGGACTCGAGCCTAGAAATATTCTCGTTATCACCAGCATCAATGGCACGAAGAAGAAACTCAAAATATTGATGACAGAGAATAGGGTCCATACCTTGAACAAGCGTTTGAAATGATGAAAGATCTAAGAAAACAAAGGGCTCGAAGAAAATGAAAATTAGAAATCGACTACTCTGCTAAAGAAAAATGTTGAATCGTAAAAAGAGAAGTGAAATGCCTCAAGACAATATATACCAACAAATGACGTCTTTAGGCAGACATGTGTCATTAGCCGGAATTGGGGGTAGGTGCACGAGAACCGAAAACCACGCACCGTTTGAATTTCACTAAAGAGGCGTAATGATTTCATCAGCCGGAATACGCATGGTTGATAACTGCCACATTAAAAGGGTATTAATGGATTACAAGATAAAAGTAATAGAGTGAATTAAACACACGCAGCCGAACGTGCCCTATTTGCAACAATTATTTATCCGACCCCGTGTATTTAAGGGGGTATTGTTATTGGTAAAATCTGAAGAACGATGAGTCAACATAACTACCCAAAAGTCATCCTTCCCAAACCTACCTAAGCTAACCAAAGATGGTCTCATGACGATTGGTCGGGGTTGTTGAGACGATCGAGACAAAACCCCGGTCGGGATCGAATAACCAATTGGAATGAATAAAGCTTGGTCGGGTTTTGGTAGATGATCGGCAGTTCGACACATGGATTCTACCAAACACGTACAAAATAAGTCCTACTCCAGTAAGATGTCTCAAAGCACACCTTGATAAGGAAGCAAATTTCCCTATCAGTGCCAGAATCCAAATTAGGCAAGAGACCTAACACGTGAAGAACAAAAAACAGGAAAGAAGAATAAAATAATTCAAACACGTCAACTTTATTTACTTGTATAGCACGAATTAAGGTTCTATGCATGTATAAATAGACCCTAATATTACCCACGAAGGGTTATAAAATAGAGAGAAATGATAAGATATAAAAACGTGTAATCGATTATTCATAGTGAAATTCTTTCTTTACCGATTTTCGGCAACCGTGGATGTTTTCCCGTACTTGGGGTTTACCACGTAAAATATTTATATTTTCTTTAATTCCTTAGTTGTTTGTAATTTGCAATTATGTGATCTCATATACTTTCTGTTCGACATGTGATCCATCCAAAAAACACCATCAACATAACCCAAAAATGATAATTTTGTTAAAGATACATGTTAATGGAAAATTTGCTTAGGATGAGAAATTCCAGTTAACATGACTTACTAAATTTGTTCTGTGAAGGTTCTTATGATGCTCTTCTGCAGTTTATGACATGGTAATCATGACGTTGATGTACACTTCCATTGACCTCTCAATTTCAGGTTTGAACAGTCGATTGACCAGCCGGTGATATGTAGCTCCCGTAATCTTAAGCTCGAAAGGCATCACCTTGTAGCAGTATAGATCCTATCCAGTGATGAAGCTGGTATTGTCCTAATCGGCGGGGTGCATCATGATCTGGTTATACCATGAGAATATATCCATAAAGCTCAGGATCTTGTTCCCTACTGTGGAATCAACTAGTTGATCGATTTTTGGGAGAGAAAAACTGTCTTTCGGACTTGCCCCGATTGAGGTCGCTGTAGTCGATGCACATACACCATTTCCCCTTCGCCTCAGTGACCATGTAAGTTCCTCGGTTTTTGATTGGCTTATTTTGGTTGACAAACCACGTATTTAAGGATTATAATGTTTTTTTAGAAGAGAAAAAATGTCTTTCGGGCTTGCCTGATTGAGGTCGGTGTAGTCGACGCACATACGCCATTTCCCATTCGCCACAGTGACCATGTAAGTTCCTCGGTTTTGGATTGGCTTATTTTGGTTGACAAACCACGTAGTTGGGGATTATAATGTAAGGGTAGTTAAGATGGCTTTAATCGTGACCATGATCAAGCTTCAAAGGTATATCGCTTGCTTAATTTCTTTGAAGATTTTAGTGCACACACTCACTCCAATTCATATTTTAATTATCTTGCATTAGTGCTTAATTACTTTCTTGTGTTCTATCTCTTGCTTGATTGGATTGCATGTTGTTTGGTTTGCTTCTATCCCCTTGACCCTTTGTAAAAGGGAAGTGCGTGGGTCATGCGCTAGTAGCTACCCGCGCAGTTGCCTGATAGTGTCTGTATCAGGAAATTACACGGGTCATGACCCGCTTAGTACCATCGCATTTCACTGGGTGTTTTTTCCATTCCTCGGCTTTGGCCCATTGCACGAACACATGTGTGCCTTAGCGCGAGTATGCACGGGTCACTGCATATAGACCCACGCACTATGCCTTGTCTGGTTTGTTTTTTTCAAAACGACGCAGTTTTGTTTAGGGCTCATATTTATATACCATCTTCTTCCTCATTCGTTCTCAAGAGCTAAAAATCACATCTTTCGGTAGCAAAGTAACTCCTAGAGAAAGAAAGAGCTTCCAAGAACTCATCTTGACTCAACCAACCATCAATCCATGAGCATCTAGCATCTAGCATCTTCTTGCATCCTTCAAGCATTGATTTTTCTTGTTTTCATTGACTAGGTAATCTCTACATGACCTAGAATTTATTGTTTCATTACTAGGCTATGTTTACCTAGAAAAAGCATTATTTACTTATTGAATGTATGCTATGATGTTTTATTTCATTTATAACATGCTTGAGTTGTTGTTTGTTGGTTGAGTTGTATGTTTTCATGACAGCTAGCATTTAGGATGATTTTACCCTTCTAGCTAAATCTACTTGCACTTGCACTTGCATTTAGATAATTGATATCTAGGATTTGCATTCATTGCCATCTTTAATACTTAGATAATCTTAAATGTGTTAACCTAGAATTTTTGCATTTAGAATATTGCTATATATTCACTTAGGTTGTTTTGACTCTTCATCGAGGTTAAGTCTTGTGATTAAGTGGTTAGTGCACAAGCAAATAGATCAAGAATCACTATCAAAGACCCGTTGGGTAAAGTGAAAGGGTTAGTAACCGTGTACGGTATGATGGGAGGTCAACCTAGGTTGTAAACCTTTATTCAATAGTGGATTTAAGGATCGGATGTGGCTAGAAGGATAGCCCATGGTTTTTCCCTTGTTGAAGGGTTTCCAAGTATATATCGTGTGTTTTTTATTGTTTTATGCGTGATTAGTTTTATTGAATGCTTTATAATTTTGGGTAATATCTGGAATATTGATTAATCAAAAAGTTGGTAACTGTTTCGATTAAAACCTATTCACCCTCCTCTAGGTTTAGACGCACACATTCTAAAGGGAATTTTCAATTGGTATCAGAGCCGGTGCCTAGATACACTTAGGTGATCCGTGCTTTGTGTATGTGTCTTGCCTTGTGTATTTTGGTTGCTTGCATTTTGTTTGATTGCATTTTTGTTTATTTCATTACATTTGCATATCATTTATAACCCAAACACAATTAGTGAGATTGAGATAAGTAGAGAGGGAGCATTGAGCATAAGACCTCCCTTACTCCATGGAGTGAACTATGTCGCATGGAAATGCAAGATGGAGTTCTACATTTGCTAAATAGATGACCGTAGACTTATAGAATGGGGTAAAACCCATTGGGTGTAAGTGGATCTTCAAGAGAAAGATAGGAGTAGACGGGAAGGTAGAGATCTTCAAGGCAAGGCTAGTGGCCAAGGGTTATACTCAGAAAGAGAGGGTCGATTATGAAGAGACCTTCTTGCCAATAGCCATGTTTAAGTCCATTAGGATTCTCTTATCCATTGATGTCTATTTCGATTATGAAATTTGGCAAATGGACTTCAAGACTGCATTCTTGAATAGCAATCTTGATGAGAGCATCTATATGATGCAACTAGAGGGATTCGTGTCTCCAGATCAAGAGCAAAAGGTTTGTAAGCTGCAAAGGTCCATCTATGGACTTAAGCAAACATCTAGATCTTGGAACATTAGGTTTGATGATGTGATCAAAACCCATGGCTTCGAGCATAACGTCGATGAGCCTTGTGTCTACAAGCGCATCATTAATAAGAAAGTAGTTTTCTTGATCCTATACGTAGATGATATCCTACTCATTGGGAATGGTGTGGAAGTGTTGTCTGATGTAAAGAGCTAGCTGGCTAGCCAATTCTAAATAAAAGATTTTGGAGAGGCAAGTTATGTTATAGGGATCCAACTTATAAGGGATCGTAAGAACAAACTTATAGAACTGTCTCAGGCATCATATATCGACAAAATTCTTATGCTATTTTCGATGTAGAACTCCAAGAAAGGTACTTTACCTTCCAGGCATGGAGCTCGCTTGTCTAAGGAACAGTATCCTAAGACACCTCAAGAAGTTGAGGATATGAGACATGTATCCTATACACCGACAATAGGTAGTCTCATGTATGCTATGTTATGCACAAGACCAGACATCTTCTATATAGTGGGAGTAGTCAGCAGATACCAGTCCAACCCAGGATTGGATCATTGGGTTACTGTCATGACTATTCTCAAGTATCTTCGGAGAATGAAAAATTATATGCTAGTGTATTCCGGACAGGATTTGATCCCGTTAAGATACACGGATTCTGATTTTCAGTCAGACAGAGATTCTAGAAAATCTATGTCTGGATCAGTATTCACTCTGGATGGAGGAGCCATTGTGTGGAGAAGTATCAAGCAATCTTACATTGTTGACTCTACCATGGAAGCCGAATATGTAGCTACTTGTGAAGCTACTAAAGAGGCTGTTTGGCTTCGTAAGTTTTTGAGTGATCTGGAAGTTGTTTCAGGCCTGGATAAGCCCATTTCACTTTATTGTGATAACAGTAGTGTTGTGGCTAATTCTAAAGAACCAATAAGCCACAAGAGAGGGAAGCATATAGAGAGAAAGTATCATCTCATCAGAGAGATAGTGCAGAGAGGAGATGTGATCGTCACAAAGATAGCCTTACAAGACAATCATGTTGATCCATTTACGAAGACCTTACCGGTAAATGTGTTTTCGGGTCACCTAGATAGTCTAGGGTTACGAGACATACCTCACATGTTTTAGTGCAAGTGAGAGATTGTTGGGATTTATACCCTAAACATATAACTTGTAAATGGATTTATGAAGTAAATAAAAAGAAAGGTTCAATTCATTCTGTTATGTTATTTATTTTATAAAATTGTGTACATATTAACATCTTGGATTGATGGATGTAATCTCGAACTGTGTATATGAGTGTCATATATAGATGGATACAGTAAGAGACGTGCAATCTAAAGAGTCCATAGATAGAAAATAAAGATGGGTACTTTATTTGTGGTTAATCTATAGCTGTGATCCATTCCTTAATGTACAGTGATTCTATCCTGAATCATTCATATGAGATATGGGAATGGAGGCACCTTGTATGATGTGATCATATAGGACTGGGCCATGATCTATATGAATCTCACACCAAGATCTGTTTACCGATGAGATTCATATATATCAACTAATGATGGCTATAAATGGGTGATCTTAATCCTGAGTGTCTTATCGACTTCTTCAGGTTAGATCGTGGTCTTTGATATGCCATGGGTGAGGTCAGATGCATTTCCTGATCAATATACTCCGTATATTGGGATTACGGTTTGGCTTGTGGCTGGGAATGTTTGTACACAATAGTGGAATCCACTCCTTCTTGTGAGAAGTAGATGGTAGTTTCCTTAAGGGTTGATTCGGGGCTTGGACAATATAAGCGCTCTCCTAATTTCGTAAGAAAATAGGATTTATTGTCCATTAGAGAATCAATGGTACTTAAAAGGATATATGTAATAAGAGGGGTATAACAGACATTATAACCCAACTCTAATTATGAACTACTGTGGAGGATCACACCATATGTAATTGATATATAGATGGACACCGAGTTGTATCGATCTGTGTAAAAACATCTACAGTTGAGAGAGTGCAGCTTCGGGTTTTTAGTGGAATTACACCGGAGTTAATAATCAAAGAATATTAATTAAAGAGTTTAATTAATGATACTGAGGATTATTGGAGCTCAAAATACTGTGGGTCCATTAGGTCCCCTTGCTAGCCCGGTCGATTTAGGTAACAAGGGTCACGGTTAATTAATTGGATTGTCCAATTAATTGTGTTACGAAAGTGACACGTATTTATTCGGGGAATTAATTGAATAATGAGATTATTTAATTAATGGATAATGGTGATTAAATAACTTAAATAATGAGATTATTTAATTATGTTATTAATCACTAAATGTAGAGTGTGTGTTGATATTTATTTTTGAATAAAATAAGATAATGTGATTATTTTATTTTATTAAATTAAATATTTTATTTTTGAATTTAAATAGTTTGAATTCAAAATTAAAATCAAATAAAAGATATGAGATATTTTCATTTGAAAGTTTTTAAAAATCAAAGTAGATTTGATTAGATTTTAAAAAAAAAAACTTTATATATGTGATATATATTGTTAAAAAATAATAAGAAGAAAAAAAGGGGCCGTGCGTTCACGCGCAACTCATATATATATATATATATATATATATATATTGACAAAAGAAAATAGAGAGAGTTGTTTTTGGTTTTTTGTCAGATGTTTAAAAAAATAATAAACTTTTGTTTTAAGTGTGTGCAAGTCGTTGCACTAAAAAAAAACTACTATTATTTTTTTAACTACTAGAAGTGTTCTAGGTAGTTTTTTTTTTTAAGAAGAAATAGTTTCTTCATTCGTTTTTCTCTACACCTTCCATCCTAAGTTCCTGGTCCGTGACGCGTCCACACACAGTTATCAATCCCGGGATATAGTAAGAAAGATCGGCGGTATAGATCAGGAGCATTATAAGAAGTGAAGGAGCCTCCAAATGTTGGTATGGTTCTTTTAATCTTCTTTTTTATTAATGATTACAATTTTCTGTATTTACATATATATTTTATTAGTGTAATAATTAGTATATGTATTTGTTCCGAAAATAAATACGATGACAAGTTCACTGGTCCTAGATACAGATTACGATTTGTATAAAAAAATTTAAAAACTCGTTCCCGTTGCGCGATCGGTGAAAGGGGTTCCAACACATCGAGCTTCATAACTATCAGGAATGGAGTCCAACACAACCATATCGAGCCCCTTATGCCAACACTGGAACTCGGGTAAAGCCCGACACGTGATTTTCCAGGCTTCCTGAGATCGAGATTACATCATAACCTCCCCAGAAGTCTGTCAGCTTCCCTAGGCACAAAAGGGGGGACCTTTAAAGATATCAAGTTCATGCTATAGCTACGTTCCCATTCGCTAAGGAAGGCTTGAACTCATCTAGACGAGAAAAAGGAAGCTCGCATAATCCACGCTTCCCCCCTCCCCAATAAGTGCCTACAAGGCAATCTCAAACTCTAAAGGATCAGGAAAGATCATGCCGAGCTTCTGGTACCAAAAGTAAGGAAGGGGTTTACCTCGCTCTACGAATCAACGAACAACTAACTAGATGACCTCCATTGAGAATCATGCCATGAATACACACAAGATCATATATATACTGGTAAGAAGCATATAAGTATCCATCATTGAATGAGGCGTCCACCTCGGCCTGAAGCATGGCAACTTGGGCTTGTAGACATTGGTTTTCAATGTCCAGTGCCTTTGCTTCTTCCTTCCAAGTATCCCGTTGACTGGCTCGACGTTGAGACTGGAGGGTTTCTTGATCAAAAGATCTTTTCAACCTCTCATTGTCATAATGAAGCTCGGCTAGCTCCGCCTCCATTCCCCTCTGATTAAAGGCCTTCTCTTGTAATAAGTCTTGAGCACGCACCAACAATTTCATGGCTCGCTCAGCTTCAGCTTCAGCCTCAACCTTGGTTACCCCGTCAAGGAGAGAAGCCACTTGGTGACCCATGGCCACTTGGAATTTGAAGGCCTGTAAAAGAGTTCAAATTAGAAAAGGACAAACCAAACTATTACACGAGAAGATAAAAAATGATGATTACCTCGACCAAGAGGGCAGATCCCTTGGTGATCAGAATATCTATGGGCATTGAAGCCATCATAGAAAGACTGCCCTTGGGGTAGGAAGCAACGAATTGCCCTATGACCTCGTCTTGAGAGGCAGAGCCGATTGATTAGGCGGGCGAACACCCCCTTCAACAACAGCCCGGGGTCCATTGAAGCTCGGGGGGCTGTGAATGTAGATAGAGATACATAAGTATCTGGCAAACGTGAAGCCGAGGTGACATAAGCAGAAGCTGGGGTAGGGGTAATTACAGTAGGAGCTGACATTGCTGCATCAGCGGCTTGAGAAACAAAGGCTCATTTACTTTGCACCCTGGTAGCCCGAGATGCGAGGAATGACAGCTAGAACCTACACTGGGAAGAGGATAGAGTAAGAGCAGACGAAACCTCAGCTGAAGCAGGTGGTCCCTCCTTCTTCGAGAAAGTCAGAGAGATTTCCATATTCGATTTGGCGGAAGAGTGAAGGGTGCGAGCTTGTTAGGTTTCACGGGAAGCTAGAGCAACAACAAAAACTGTTAAAAAAAAAAAGATGTCTAAAGCGATCAAAAGATGGATACTTCAGGTTCAGATAGTTCATGGGGAGGATGGTCTTTAGCATAACCTTAGACTCGGCAGGCAAAGAGTCCCGGTCCCACGAGGGTTTATCGTTGAAAGCGGTGGAAACCGTGAACACATGCCCACCGATAAATATAGAGCTTCCCCAATCACCCTCCACCATTATCCACTATTCCTTCTAGGCTAGGTCCTTCCTCGAAGCGCCAGGGATGATAAAGTTGAGTTTATTCTTAGCCTTCACATAGAACTGACCCCGAAGAACTTGGACAAACTCCCAATTTGAAAAAGGTAGGCCAGCTCTTCTGATCCGGGCTCCCGGGTGACCTTGGCCAGTTCAAACTATTCCGTTCATAGCACGAGAAAGCCAATCAGATGCCTCCAGAAGTCGGGCGTCAACTGAAGGGGAGCTAGTTGCAAGGCATTAAGAGCCCGCCAAAGAGTAGGATGAAAAGGGAGCCTACCCCATTCTCGAAAACCGCCATGTGGATGAGAAGCATGCCTTTTGGCGGGTTGAAGACGTCGTAGTGCCTGTGAGGAACTATGAGGGTGACGCCGTTAGGAATGCCATATTTATTCATAAGGCGGTCGATCGATTGCGGATCAACAATAGAGTCGGGGATGACCCTAAAGTCATAAGGAAAAGGCCTCGCTGGAAGAGGTCCAGCAACCATGACTTGACCCTTCCCAAAGGCGTTGGCCCTCTCTCCTGTGTCAGAATATTCGTCGACTAAGTTCAGAGGGTTGTCGGGTTGATGGGTTGATTAGAGAAGCCGGTTCCAATCGAAATGTTCCTACCAGAACAGCGGCACTGACGGAGTGGGGAAGCATCCTTGTCGCTCAAATTTTCTCGCGCCTGCTTCCTAGGAACCTAGTTGGGGGCACCAGTGCACTCAACCATAGTCTCAATACTGTGACCAGAGTTCGACATTGTTTGATGTGGGGCTTGAAGAACAAAGAAAACAACAAAGAGCTTTTTAAAGGTAGCGAAAGAGTGGGATTTTTGAAAACTTGAGGTTTAAAAGAAAGCGTGAGAAAAGTGATGAGGAAACCGGGTTTAAATATAAGTGGGAGAGGTAGTGACATCAACGAAATCTTCGGAGGGATTGCCTCGAATCGTGAGAACGGCCGTAACGTAGCCCGATTATTTCGGGGAATACACCGTTCTTTTTCTACCACGTCACAGGTAGAATTAAGGAAGAGATTTCCACCCAGATTTGGTAACGGTAAAAGAGGGAAAATTTCCCAATTAAAAAAGCGAATCTGACTCCAACCCCAACTCAATCACCGGTGTTCAAGTCAGAGGGGACTTCTGCTAATAGAAAAAATTGGCTAGGGGACCAAAGAGAACTTTTTCACTCTCTTAACCCGAGTCAAAGCCCGAGTTCATTAGTCACTGGACCCCGGGTCCTAAGGGCGAGCCATAGAACTACCGCGCAGAAGCAAGAAAGGTTGGTCATCGAGCTTCATAACTATCAGGAATGGAGCCTTACACGACCATATCGAGCCCCTTACGTTAACACTAGAACTCAGGTAAGCCCGACACGTGATTGTCCGGGCTTCCTGAGATCGAGATTACATCATAACCTCCCCAGAAGCCCGTTAGCTTCCCCAGGCACAAAAGGGGGGGGGGGGGGGGGGGGGGACCTTTAAAGATATCATGTTCATTTTATAGCTACGTTCCCATTCGCTAAGGAATGCTTGAACCCATCTGGACGAGAAAAAGGAAGCTCACATAATCCATGCTTCCCCCCTCCCCAATAAGTGCCCACAAGGCAGTCTCAAACTCTAAAGGACCGGGAAAGGTTAGACCGAGCTTATGGTACCAAAAGTAAGGAAGGGGTTTACCTCGCTCCACGAAACAACGAACAACTAACTCGATGACCTCTATTGAGAATCATGCCATGAATACACACAAGATCATATCTATACTCCAACGAACATTAAAACTCTACGTACGTGTATGGCAAGAGATTGAGTCCAAGATGGAAACAAACTTATCTCCACTAAAGATATTCTCGAATCCGTTATTAATTCGAAGTCAATGACTTTCAAATAAAAGTTCTGGATAAGGAGGGAACATATTCATATAATCGTGGCGGACGATTTACAAGTTTAAATCTACTTGGACCATGTATAAATAGGTCGAAGCACGATGCAAAGAAAGGAGAAAAAAAATCGACAGTAAGGAGGAAGGGAGAAGAGTTATTGATTGAGTATTCGCCTAAATTCTGTCATCCGAACACGGCCTCCACTATTATCTACTATTCGACAGGCGCGAATTCGCCACCCTACTGTATCCCAATGAGATTAAGAGTGTTTTAGAGTCTTTTTGTATGATATTCATAGTTGAAAACAAAGTCATAACATTCCCGTCTTCATTGCACTTATATTCATATACCCATCTTTATTCTATCAGGTTAGGTATTTAAGGTATCAACCTCGGCCACCACCTACGTGGTAGTGGTCTCGAGAATGTTAACCATAATTTCTCACATCGAGCAAATTCTCCGTTAACAACATTATTTTATATCTTAATCACTCTTAATTAATTAATGAGATAATACTATAGTGCCCAAATATGTGCACAAACATCATGGCATGTGTGACAATATAAGGTTGGCTTGGTGGTCTGCCCCTCACACTACACCATGAAGTTGTTAGTTCAGTATTATTCTAAATTTTAAATCCACTCATAATTAAAACAATAATATTTATTTTTAAAAAACTAACACAACAATGTTAGAATGCCAAAAGTTTTTCCCAAATCACGTAGCAAGTTAGTTGTAACTACAATTTTAATCATGGTGGAGTTGAAAGTTTTGTTAGTTATAACTCACATACTGCATGATTTTGATATGAATTTTAGACTAAATTTTTGATCAATTTAACAGTACCTAATAATGTAAATATGTAATTTACATTCGTTGGTTAATTAACAAATAACAATCAACCGTAAACTTTAAATAATTTAAATTTTAAGATGTAATAAATTACATAATTTAATTAATTTTCCATTTTAAGTGATTATTTTTTATGAGAAAACACTTAAGCTTCCAAGTAATTACATTTAGTATTTTTTTTTTTTATTTAATTCACCAAATATTGGAAAACAAATTACTTTAGAATGAGAGATTTGAACTTAGGACTTCAACTTTGTGATGTGTGGTTACCACTAGGCTATTGCCTTCAACCACAATTTGATAAAATTACTAGAATTTAAGTTATATATATATATATATCTTATGATTATGTGGCATTATATGAACTTGAAAATGAATTTTATATAAAGTAATTTTAGAAATATGTTTTATGTAATCCAATGATGTGTAAAATAAATGTTAGTTAATTATAAAATAATATTTTTATGTGATAAAAAATACCGGTTTTGTAATCTCATGATAGTGGCAAATATAACAAAATGATGACTAAATGTAATAGTTTTTTAGTTAATTACTGACCACTTTTTTGAATCGCATACACGCGCACTACATGCTTCTAAATTGTCTATACAATTAGAAATGTATATTATGTTCCACTTATAGATAAAAATATTCAATAAAAATAAATTTCTACCTTTAAAGTTTATCTGATTGTAACGTATAATTGTTTGTGTATAAATATCTTCATTCTCGATCTTATAGGATGCTTTTGAGTTTTCTTAATATTAGAAAGACTTTGAAGACGTCTTTCTTCTTCTTTTATGAAAACAAATTCTTGTTAAAAGTATGTGGTTTTTTTTCCTTATTTCCTCTCATTTTACGTTCAAAGAAATTTTTAAATTTTTGTATATATATTTTATGATCGTGAAAAGAGAGTGATAGTATTTTAAATCAAAGTGTTTAACAACAAATAGGATTCTTAAATCAAAATCAGAATCTATATCTTTTGTTGTTATTGTTATCAATAATTTATATATTTTAAAAATAAGGAGTTATTTTTAAAAAAAAACACCTTTTAAATTCTTATCTATATTTTAAAATTTTAACCTCCAATAACAATATAATTTATAAAACATAAGTGTTTTTTTTTATTAAAACTTAAACGCCTATGGAAACATTTAAACTAGAATTAAATTATGGGTCTTACAACTTCTACCCCTTTAAAGAAATTCGTCTTCGAAATTTCACATACCTTATCAATCGAATAAGTGAGGATACTTGAATCGTATCCCATCCTCACGCTCCCAAGTTGCCTCATCAACAGAGTAGTTCCTCCATAATATCTTAACCAGCATTATTTTCTTGGTATGCAATTCTTGAACCTTGCGATCCAATATCTGAATAGGTATTTCATCATAGGTGAGGTCATCTCTTAGCTAGAGCGATTCATAACTGATCACATGAGATGGATCTGGAATATATTTACGAAGCATAGATACATGAAACACATTATGGACTCTAGCTAATGATGGTGGAAGTGCCAATCTATAAGCCAAATCTCCGATCTTTTCCAAAATCTCAAATGGACCCACAAATCTCTGGCTCAACTTACCTTTCTTACCAAATCTCATAACACCTTTCATTGGAGCAACCTTAAGAAAAACATTCTCATCGGCTGCAAACTCTAATTGTTTCCTTCGATTATCAGCATAACTTTTCTATCTACTTTGTGCCACTTCATTCTTTCTTTAATCTTCTCTATAACTTCACAGTTTTGCTGAACAATCTCAGAACCCAATATTTTTCTTTTACCAACCTCATCCCAATGAATTGGAGATCTACACTTTCTCCCATACAGAGCTTTATAAAGGGCCACACGGATAGTAGACTGATAGCTATTGTTGTAAGAGAACTCCACTGAAGACACATATTTATCCCAACCACCACCAAAGTCTAAAACACAAGCTCGTAACATGTCCTCAAGAATTTGGATAGTCCTTTCAGATTGTCCATCTGTCTGAGGATGAAAGACATTGATGAAGTTCAACTAAGTACCTAAAGCCTTGTGCAAGCTTTTCCAAAACGTGGAAGTGAATTTCAGATCCCTATATGAGACAATAGATTTAGAGGAACCCAATGAAGTCTTACAATCTCATCTACATTTAACCATGCATATATCTCTATCGAAAAGCCTGTACGAACCGACAGAAAGTGTGCAGACTTTGTCAACCTATCAACAATTACCCAAATGGCATTATATCCTTTTTGCGTTCGTGGCAATCCCACAACAAAATCCATGGCTATATTCAACCATTTCCACTCGGGCACAAGCAAAGGTTTCAATAAGCCAGACGGTCTCTGATGCTCAGCTTTTACCTGTTGACATGTTAGGCATTGCTCTACAAATTTTGCTACCTCAAGTTTCATGTTAACCCACCAATAATGAACCTGTAAATCATGATACATTTTTGTACTTCCAGGATACACCGAATAAAGAGGTTTATGTGCTTCCAAAAAAATCTCATTCTTCAGACAACACTGTTAGGAACACAAAGCCTTTCTCCATGTCATAAAACTCCATCAGACACAGTGAAACCAGCTCTCTTCCCCGCAACAACATCTTCCATAGTCTTTCTTAAATTACCACCATCGATCTATTCTTTCTTGATTCTCTCAATTAATGTAGGTTGGATCACAATCTTGCCTAAAAAGCCAACACTTTTGGCATTCACAACTTCAATATTGAAGTTCTCCAGATCCCACATAATTTGTTTTTGAGTAGTTATCAAATAAGCAGAACTACCAACAGATTTTCCACTCAGTGCATCTGCCACCACATTCTTCTTGCCTGGATGATAACTGATTACACAATCATAGTCCTTCACTAACTCAAGTCATCGTCTTTACCTCATGTTTAACTCTTTTTGGGTAAAGAAGTATTTGAGACTCTTATGATCGGTAAAGATCTCACATTTTTCGCCATACAAATAATGTCTCCAAATCTTAAGTGCAAACACCACAGCTGCTAACTCCAAATCATGCATAAGATAGTTTAACTCATAAGGCTTCAATTGATGGGAAGCATAAGCCACCACCCTACCATTCTGCATCAATACACAACCAAGTCCCCTAAGAGAAGCATCACCGTAAATCACAGATCCACCGGTTCCACTAGGAATGGTTAGCACTGGAGCAGTGACCAAGCGATGCTTGAGTTCTTGAAAACTTGTCTCACATTCATCAGTCCATACAAATCTTACATTCTTCCTTGTTAATTTGGTTAAAGGCATAGCTAACTTGGAAAACCCCTCAACGAATCTTTTATAATGCCTAGCCAAACCCAAAAAGCTTTGAATTTCCTTCACACTAGTTGGTCTTGGCCAACCCACCACTGAATTTACCTTGTTTGGGTCTACCGAAATTCCTTCTGAAGACACTACATGCCCCAAAAATGAAATCTGATCCAGCCAGAACTCACATTTTGATTTTTTTTCAAACAAACGCTTCTCCCTAAGTATATGCAAAACTTGCCGCAAGTGATCCTTATGCTCTTCTTGGCTCCTAGAGTAAATCAGTATGTTATCAATAAAAACAATCACGAACTTATCCAGGAAATCTTTGAACACCCGATTCATGAGGTCCATAAAGGTAGCAGGTTCATTTGTCAACCCAAATGTATCACCAAGAATTCATAATTCCCGTACCTGGTTCGAAAAGCTGTTTTAGGAACATCTTCATTCTTAACCTTCAACTGATGATAACCAGACCGAAGGTCAATTTTAGAAAACACACTCGCACCTTGAAGCTGATCAAACAAGTCCTCAATTCTAGGAAGAGGATACCTATTCTTCACAGTCACTCGATTTAACTCTTGATAATCAATGCACAATCTCATACTTCCATCCTTCTTCTTAACAAAGAGTACCGACGCACCCCACAGAGAAACTCTAGGATGAATAAAGCATTTATCCAGCAACTCTTGCAAATGTTGCTTAAGCTCACGAAGTTCAATAGGTGCATTCTGATAAGGTCTTTTGGATATAGGAGAGGTACAAGGAAAAAGATCGATTTTAAATTCGATCTCTCTATCTAGAGGAGTGAGATAAATCATCTGGAACACATCTGGAAACTCATTGGCCACCCTCACATCTGAGAGTTTTACTCCACCCTCTTTGGTATCCACCACACTTGCTAAAATATCCCACACAACCTTTTCTAAGGTCCCTACAAGCTTGTAATGAAGAAATAACTTGAGGGAGTGAACACAAGCCGGTACCAACAAAGCTAAATTCATGTTCACCCGGAGGGTTAAAGAATACATCCTTCTCAAAGCATTTGACATTAGCGTGGTAAGCAGATAACCAATCCATACCAAAAATGACGTCAAAATCACGCATGTCTAAAATAATCAAATTTTCCACTAACACATTGCTCCGTATATGAACTTTATACGATCTCAAAACATCTTTAGCATACAAAGAATCCCCTGAAGAGATATCAACACATAACCCATGCAATCTTTCCAGCAAAGGTGTGTGATACAAATGAATGTGTAGAACCATAATCAAACAATACAAAAGCAAGGTGTCCAGATATAGGGATAATACCTGTCACCACTGATGGAGAAGCTTCTGCTTCCTGTCTGGTAAGAGAATACACTCTATCTTGAGTTTTCCTTCCTTTGTGCTCTCTGGTTTTTCTTCACCGCTGGGCAATTTTGAATAAAATGACCAGACTTTCCACATTTGAAACATGCACCAATCTTTCTGAAACAAACTCCTTCATGCTTCTTGCCATAAGTCTCACAGATAGGAAAATCTTTCCTTTCAGCATCTTCTTCTCTCTGCCTCTTTTGGTCACGGTTCCTGTTATCATTCTTTCCTTGAAAGTTCTTATTCATTGGCTTCTTCTGTGGAGGGCCCTAAACTTTCTCCTTCGGCTTTGCATTGCTTGCAATTTCATCTTCCCTTGCTAGAATCTGAGCTTTCTGTAACACCTCATCATAAGTCTGCAACCGTAAAACCCGTACATGTTTTCTAATGTCCGGTTTCAAAGCCCTAACAAAACGGTTGATCTTATATTGTTCGGTGTCAATCAAATATAGAGCAAAACGAGATAGCTGTTTAAATTTCCTCTCATACTCGACTAGACTCATAGAGCCATGAATCAACCTGATGAACTCAACTTCCTTTTCATTCCTTAGCTCCTCTAGAAAATACTTTTGATTGAAGAGCTTCTTAAATCTGGCCCAAGTGATTGGATTGTTAGGCATATTATGAGCTCAGTTAATCATTTCCTACCAATGTCCAACATCACCCTTGAGCATAAACACTGCACAATCGACCTTCTGATCATCAATACAGTTAATGAAGGTAAACACCTTCTCTAACTCTCGGAGCCACTCCTCTGTATCAAGTGGGTTTGTTGTTCCTTCAAAGGATGGAGGATGAAGCCTTCTGAATTGTTCTACCATCTGCAATTGAGCTCGGTTGCCTTCCTGAATAGCAGTGGTTATAGCCTGAACAAAATTCGGGTAGTTGGTTGGTTCATCCTACTAACCTGCATCATCAACTCTACTGGTACCAACACCCCTACCAGTTTGTCTGCCTCTTACATCCCTAGCAGCAACTCTCTGACCAGCTCTACGAGGTACATTCATAATATTCAACTATAGCGTAATAAACAAGGTTACACGTTATATACATGCTAGGCTGAGTTATCATAAACATATAATCCTGTAAACATTGCAAACTATATTGATTCAAATGAATTAGCATTTCACTTGGTTCCCAAAATAAATTTCTAACTATAAGCATCCAAAATCGTATACCAGCTCTGATACCAAAACTGTCACGCCCCAACCCAAAAGCCAAGACATGATCTTACTTATTATTAAATATCTAAGTAAACCTTCAAAATAAAATCGAAATAATAAAAATCTCTCAAAGTTCATAACTTTTTTTCTTATTATGAAACTATATAAACTCCTATCTCCTAAGGAACCAAGAATTGAACTCCTCCAAGATGCCAATCCATGCTACGTGCAAAATATAACCTCAGGAATCTAGGATCACAATGAACTAAGTGAGTTTGTAAACTCAATAACTATACTAAACATGTTTTATACTTATATGAAAATAACACAAAAATAAGAAGTGTCATAAATTTCAAACTCAGATCATAAACCATTCAAATCATATACTTATCGAATTTTGCTAGGTTCCTTTTATCCATTATTGCATAGTAAGACTTTTCACATATCACAGAGAGGAGCCAAAGTCACCCGTCGACAACTAATGTATACAAGGAAAGTGCAAGTGAGTATTTTTTTTTTTTACCATTCAAATCATATACTTATCGAATTTTGCTAGGTTCATTTTATCCATTATTGCATAGTAAGACTTTTCACATATAACGGAGAGGAGCCAAAGTCACCCGTCGGCAACTAATGTATACAGGGAAAGTGCAAGTGAGGATATTTAAAAAAAAAAAACACTCATGCCTAACAGTAAGAGCCAGCCCCTCGCCGCGATCATCGACGAGTCCTCCCACATGCACTAATACGTCGACACACGAATCTGAAAACTCTTTAGTCTCTAGAGTACTCTAGAGACACTTCCCATATACCACACATATAACAAATCAAATCGAACATAGGGCTCTCCACAAATTCACATAGGTGCCTACTAGCGATAATAAATAAAGTAGCCTAGCGAAAACACATTATATGATGCCATATATTCACATTTCAATATGCATACATATTACATTTCAGAACATTTTGAACACATTTCAAATCATTCACAACACATTTCAAAAACATTCATATACATTTCAAAAGCATTCATATACATATAACATTGTGATTCCGTTTTGAAAATGGGTCTAGTTTACTTACCTCTTAGCAAATCAAATTAGAGCAATAACCCACGAAGCTAATAATCCAATCCTTAACCTAAAATCATGTAATCATACAAATATCAGAGTCTAATTCATATCTAGTACTAAAAAAAGATCTGATTTATCGCTTCACAAACCAAAATCCCAGTACTAGAACTAACTAGTGCTGATTTGAAAACCTTATAGTGTTCAATGTATGATTTTTAATTTATTATGAAAACACTGAAAAATTCTAAATTTTTTTAAAAGAACTTTTAAAAAACATATCTAGTGATATAAAAAATTTCAGAATTTAATAAAATCCGTAAGTACCTTAAAGTTTTCTAAGTTTCCTAGTATTCAAGGCTGTCTGATGATAGATAGTCACGAACACTACTCACCATTTGAATTTTTAAAAATTATAAAAACCTTAAATTGACATAAAATCATTATCAAAACATAAATAACACATATATGATTTTAAAATAAAAGTTTCAAAGCAAAATCATTCGAATACATATTTCTAAAGTATTTATACTTTTAGTTACGGGAAAAGCCGTCGCCCGTCGAGACCGATTTCCGTTTTAGTCCTAATCTTGTTTGTTGTTTTTATATATTTTTATCTTTGTCCAAAAAAAAAGGACAGTAGAATTGTTATTAAAAACTCTATTTTGTTATAAATGGTGGGTGTTGGTTAAATTGAAAATACAAAGAGAAAAAAGAAACAAGGAAAAAAAAAGTGGAATATGCGGTAGAAAGATAAATTCTGCTTTGATTTAGATTTTTATTTTTTTAATAACGAGGACTATTTTAATAAATTTGCAAGAACCATTTAAGAGTAAATAGATTGGTCGTAAAATAGACTCTTTGTCACAAAACATAAGTTAATAAAAAATAAAAAAAAAACATAAGTTAATAACAATCTTAATTTGTTGCCGGCCATGCACAAAATGGAGAATTCCATTTGAAAAATATAAAAGAGAATAATTTTATTATTGTGACGATAATTTCTTCTGACAGAAGCATATTTATATGTTAAAGGGTTTTTTTTTTAAATGGTTGCTTGCAATCTGCCCGAACAAAAATATAAATACATTGAACTTCTATTCAAGAACGATGGTAACCACATCTCTCGATAAAATTTACTATTAAATTCCCTCATCCAAGTAAAAATAAATAAATATAAAGAATAGAAAAGTTGTCATTACTACTAGGGGTGGACACTAAGTTCGAAACCGAACCAAATCAAATCGAACCGAATTAAAAAAAGGGTGTTTAGTTCGGTTCGTAAAATGAATTCGGTTCAAACCGGTTCAAAAAATGAAAAAACCCTTTTTTTTTCGATTCAAACCGGTTTGATTTATCAAAAACCGGTTTGAACCAATTAAATCCCTTGTATAAGTAAACAAAATCCTATCAATCAAACACACTTCTGGAACCCTAACACAGCCTTCTGCGGCTGCCCCTCTCATCTCCTACAGTCGTACATCTGATTTCTCTACTTCTCAATTCTCTCATCTCCTCGTCTCCAATCGGTTCGCCGCTCATCTCCTTCGCCGCTCGTCTCCTTCGCCGCTCGTCTTCGATCTGCTTTGTCAGTTATTCAAAGAAGGTTTGTCTTCTTTGTCTAATTTTATTTTTGTCTTATTCTTTTTTGTTTGACGTCTGATGAATGATGTGTCATATGTTTGTCCGATTTGGTAACTGCTCCTCCGATTTGCTCGTGTTCATGTCCATTCAAAGCTTCAACGATACAACTTTCAGTTTAGCTTATCAGATCTACTCTTCTTCAGCTTGTCTGGTTGCTTCAAAGGTTAGTTACTTAGTTGTTGTCACTTGTCTTGTTGTTTAATCAAGTGTTGAAGCTGTTTTTTTTTTTCTAAATAATTTTAATAAAGAAAAAAGTAACAATTTTATTTTTATTTTGTTATTTTGTTTTTTAAAAAAATGTATGTTTTGTATCTCTTTGAGACCGAGGTAGAACAATTTGTAAAAAGGATGTCATAACTGGATTCATCATTGTGGCATTTGCGGCAGTGGTTCTTTCTTGCTTGCAATTTTGATCCGATTGTTTTTAAAACCGGTGCTAGAAAATCTTAACTTGAACTCGGATTGATTTCATTTCATCTTCAATTTGCATAAGTAACTATCAATCTACCTTTGTCTAACATAAATCATTGTTGGCTCCATGATGATCTTAAATAGAAACATCTACCATTTGATTATATATGTTATTTTAACCGGTGGAATGCATGGTTTGGAAACTGCATCAAATAAAGGGGCATCTTCAAGTAGCCAACCCAACGTAAAAAATATAAAGGGGAAGTTGAAATTATTTTACTGTCTTTATTTGTTTGATTTGGATTGTAATTTTGATTTTGGAGTTTAGATTTGGATTGTAATATTTATTTGAAATTTGAATTTGGATTGTAATATTTATTTGGAGCTTGAATGTGTGATTTTGAGTTTTTATCATGGAAAATTGAAATGTATGTCACATTTTCGCTTGTGAAAATTGTACTTTGTCTGTACGTTAGTAGTATATCAAAAAATTGAATTTTAGGTTTATTCAATTTGTGATTTTTTTTAATGAATTATAAATTAAATTTTATTAGTTAATAGCTATGTTTGATTTGGGCTTGGTCAGTTGGGCTATTATAATTCATGAAACTTTAGTCCAAAATTAAAATCCAATAAGGCAACAACCCATCAAATTTAAAAATATATTAAAAAAGACTCATTAAACCCATCAAGCTCAAAACCGAAATGAACCGAACCGAACCGAACCGAACAGAACCGAACCGATTCAAATCAATTCAGTTTGGTTCGGTTACCATTTCTTATTCGGTTTAAACTGACTCAATTTTAAGTGAACCGAAATATTTTTGGTTCAGTTCGATTTTATCTAAAACTGAACCGAATTTAACCGTGTCCACCCTTAATTACTATTTGCTCGGGATCTTCCCTCAAAATTATGTAAGTACTCTTCTCTCTTCTGTTAACTTCTTAATTATAAAACAAACAAATTTTTTTAAAAAAAAGTCAAACTTCCATAAAAAATAAATATATGTCACCTAACTTTTAAAATTCAATTTATTTATAGAAACATATTATCACTACGTCATCTTTTATTTTTTTTTCTTATAATAATTTTATATATGTTTATAATATGAAGACTAATTAGCACTAGACCCCTGAAGTATATGCAAAATTATAAACTGCCCCTTAAATATTTTTTTCAGCTATAAACGCCTTAAACTGTTGGAAATTGACAATAATAGACGGAATGGAGACATAACCCTTATTCCATCCATCTCCTTGTCACATACGCTTCACGTGCAGGGGCAAAATTGGAATATTTCTTTAAAAATAACACTAATATGCATTCTCTCACCATCGCCTCAAGCTTTTTCTCTCTGGTTCTCTAGTTCATTTGAAGATCCAAAGGTTTGCAAATCAACTGATAATCTCTATCAAACTTTCACAAACCAAAAACACCACAAAACCATAGTCAATAACACCAAAATCAACAACACCCATCTCAATAATAATAAACCCAGAATCATTCATCAACAACACCACAAAACCCATAAAACCAAATTTAACTAAATTTTCATTATGAATTTATTACAATAATCAAATGATATGTATCTCTCTCATTCAACTCTCAAATCCAGATCTCAACCAAATTAAACTTTTCAAAAAAAATCTGGATCTCAAATTTGAAAATTTTGATCCCACTACACACTTCTGAAAGGCTAAAATGAAAAGCACCAAAGAACTGAACCTGATGTTCTTATACAAGTAACGGTGTATTCATCAAACCCAAACCAGAATTATTGAAACCAGCCATCTGAATCCACAAGGACGACAAAAGGAAGATTCTTGGTGACCGAAAAAAGAGTGAAGTGAGACCGCCGACCACTAGAAATGATAGGTCGAGCAAAAGAGATGACCGGAATGGTCAGGTGACGCGAGAATACACCATTGGAGACGGCTGAGCAAGCGCACGAAGTGACCAGAGAACCGGAGATAAGAGACAGTCGAAGACGAGGTAGCGACCGCCGGAGACGAGGCAGGGACCATCGGAGACAAGGTCGTCAGCGCGACGGTAGTGGTTTAGGGCAATGGAGGTAGGTGGTGCAACAGATAGTTACGAAACAAATTTGGGTTTGATCCGGGTTTTACGGTGATGGTGGTGGTGGAGGTGGACGGTTGACAATGGTTTAGATCTGGGTTTGGTTTTGAGAAGAGATTGGGGAGAGAGAAGAGAGGAGATTAGGGTTTGGGGAGAGAGAAGAGAGAGGTGACTAAGGATGAATGGTTAGGTTGAAGATGATAAATAGATGAGGATGAGACAATAGCGGTAGATATGACAACGGTTCGGTTCGAACCGTAACCGTGTAAAATGAACCGTAACCAGAACTGTGGAAACAATTTCAGAACCGGTTTCAGAACTGTGGGGGCGACGGTTCGATTCGGTTCCGGTTCATCCTCTGAAAAAACCGGTCAAGAACTGGCGGTTCGGTTTCGGTTCTTGGCCTTTAATCTTTTTATTTCCTTAAAATTTGAATTTTTCAATGACGAGAGGAAGTGGAAGTGGAGTAAGAGACATTCCACCAAGACATTTCGTTTCCAAGACCGGTAAGGGTCGTATGTCGGAGCTGGATCCGGTCCAGCCGGATAATATCGGTTTTGATGGCATCGCTTACCATGAGTTCCTGCAACAGCAAGCCTATCTTGAATTTCTAAACTATCCAGTCAATCCAAATCTCTCTTTAATAATTTCTGAACCCAATTCTAGCCAGCCTAGCGGCCCTAGCCCTAGTAATATGGCAAGTCAATCAGAAAATATACCCGATTTTGCTGCAGATCCAAATTTTGCAGAGGCGGTAGAGAAGGATAAGAATCAGCTTAAATCTAATCTATTCGTTCTCCACACGAAGAAAGTTACAAAACTGAATGGAACATGTTGGGCGGTGTGCAATTACTGCCCTAAAGAATACAAGTGGACTAAATCTGGAGGATACGGCACATATAGGAAGCATATTACGACCCGTCATCAAGCAGAACTTGACAAGGAGAATGCACAATCTCAAATTTCCAGGTTTTCTACCCCTGACACTCAATTATTTAAATATAGTGATCAAGCTAAGAGAGAAGAATTAGCTAAGATGGTAGCTGTAGAACAATTACCTTTTAGTTTTGGTGAAAAAGTTGGTTTTATTAAATATTATCATAAAGCATTAAATTCTGATGCATGTCGTGTCACTAGGACCACTCTCACGCGTACAATGTATGATATTTATAAAAAAGAAAAAAGGATTTTGAAAAAATATTTTACGAACTATATAGGTAGTGTTTCCGTGCGTGCTGACATATGGACTAACAATTGGCGAATGCATTCATACTTGGGTGTAACTTGTCATTATATGGACAAAGCATGGACAATACAAAAAAGAATTCTTGCATTTAGAGTTTTTGATGATGCACATACTGTTGATAATATTTATAAAAATATGAAAATCATTTTTAAAGAGTATAAAATTGAAAGCAAAAATTTTTCAATTGGTTTTGATAATGCTTCTAATAATACGGCAGTTATTCTTGCTTTAATTTAATTATGCAAGCCTTATTTTAATAGTAAATTTTTTCATCAAAGATGTGTTTACCATGTTTTAAATTTATGCGTTCAAAAAGGTTTGGAAATTCTTCATGATTTTATTAAACCCATTAAAGAGACCCTCTCATATTTGTGGAAACATCCTAATGTTATAAAAGCATGGGTAAGATTTTGTAAACAGATAGGTAGGCATCCCATTAGATTTTCTCGTGATGTTCCAACACGTTGGAACTCTACTTATAAATTGCTTTGTGAAAGTTATGAATATAAGGATTTATTAGTTTTTTTTATGCAATATAATGTTAGTCAAATCAATCTTTATGCGCACCATTGGGATGTTTGTACAAAAAATTGTAATTTGTTAAAAGTTTTTAATAGTGCTACTAACAATTTGTCAGGTATTTATTATCCTACTACTCAATTATTTATTATTGAGAGTTGTAATATTGCTGGTGCATTTGCTGACTGTTCATCTGATATACAATTACAGGCATGCATTGAAGCTATGAAAAAAAAATTGGTTAAACTATTATAGGGAGTTTCCAATTATTTACTTGCTTACGTTGTGTTTTGACCCACGTTGTAAACTAGATGCATTGACAGATTATTTAACTCTTTATTATAAATGTTTAGGTATACAATTAGAAATTAATACTTATTGTGCTGCAATTAAGACATTATTTTATCAGTTATATGATGAATATCGTAGAATTTATGGTCCATCATTGAACATTAGTGTTCCACAAAATGAAAATGTCTCCCAAACTCGATCTTCTGGAGTGTTGGGGGCAGGGTCTGCACTTTTATCCCAAAATATCAAAAGATTACGAGGTTCTTCTTCTTCTTCATCAAGTTCGGTCTCGTATGATGAGATCGAAACTTATCACTATACCAATTTTGAGTTTATAAGGGACGATGATGTGAATAAATTTGATATTCTACATTGGTGGAGAGAACATCAAAAGCACTTCCCAATCTTGTCTATAATAGCTAAACAGATTCTTGCAACACCGGTTTCTACAGTGGTTGTGGAACAAGAGTTTAGCTCGGGTGGAAATATTTTGGACGCAAGACGGTCGCTTTTGAGTCCATAATCAATTCAAGTCCAAGTCCGTGTTGATGATTGGATAAATGCTGAATATAGACAACAAGAAATGGAGCCAGAAGTGATTTACGATTTCTTCGATGATGATCACACCACCGGTACCGGAACGGAAGGCAGCGATTATTTTTATTTTTTTAATTAAAAAATTTATTACTTATTTTTTTAATAATGAAAAGATAAAAATACCCTTTATAATTAATTATACATACGAGGCCTACATGCAAGGAAAATAAAATAGGATAAGGGTTATTTTCTATTCCATCAATTACTGATAATTTATGACAGTTCTAGGGATTTACAGTCGAATAAAAACATTCAAGGGTATATTTACCATTTTACGTATACTTAAAGGGGATCCGATCCCGTGTCAATTAGTCTAATATGACTGCTGAGGTTACCTTTTTGTTGTGCATGAGGAACCTGGGGCATGATTAATATGGCGAAAATACCCTTTATATGGTCTGAGATGTTGTGGCAGTTCAAAAGTAGTTGCATTGATTTATTATTTGTAAGCTATTCTCGACAATTATAATACAGTACAGTCATTTTGTTATTTCAATTGATTCCATTTCTTGTATAGAATCATATTTTTTAAAATTCAAAATGATTTTATTTTAAGAAAATATTATAATAAATTCAGAGTTTGAAGGTAACAAACACAAACTAAGATAATAATTAATTAATTATCGAATAACCATAAAACATTTATAACGATAAAAATAGATTTGAATCATCTTAAATTATCATTTCAATATTTAAGGATTGTTTTTAAGAAATGATAAATTTTATAATTATACGGTCTACTATGATATTTTATCTAAATCAAAAAATTCAATGTCATTTCATTGTTTACCTTTTTTATTTCATTTCGATCTCAAAATGATATTTTCCGTGTTGGATGGGACATCTTGAAATTGACAAGGTGGTCATATATTAATTAAGATATGATGCGGCCGAACCCACACCAACTCATCCGGGATTTTTCCCTTCAATCATGATCGGTACATACTAATGGTGTCCACGGATCAGTTTCGTTTCGGTTTCGGTTTCCGTTTCGGTTCGGTTTCGGTTTCAGTTTCGAACCGTCGGTTTCGGTTTTGAACCGTCGGTTTCGGTTTCATGGAAAGGTCGAACCGTAACCGTAATCGTAACAGGAATAGGACTGTTTCGGACGGTTTCAAAACCGACGGTTTTCATTTCGGTTTCGGTTTAGGTTTTCCGAAACCGAACGGTTCGATTCGGTTCGGTTTCGGTTTCGGTTTGTGAAACCGAACGGTTCGGTTCGGTTCGGTTTCGGTTCGTTCGATTTTTTTTTTCTGAAATGCTACGTGTCAGCATTTCATTGGTTTTTTTAATTTTTTTTTGAAACCGCCGGTTTAACCAGCGGTTTTTGATCGGTTTTTAAGATCCTAAAACCTTAACCGTAACCGAATCGCTAGGATCCGGTTTCCAATCGATTTTATAACAGACGGTTTCGGTTTCGGTTTCGATTTCCAGAGATCGGTTTCGGTTCGGTTTCGAACAGTTTAACCGAACCGTGGACACCTCTAGTACATACTCATCATAGACTTCATAGGGTCCCACCACCACTACCATAAAACTTGCATGGGAGTAGTGGTGTAAAAGTGGACCGGCCGGTGACAGGCCGGTCCGGCCGGCCTAGGGAGTTCACGGGCCGTTCTTGGAACGGCCCGTGAAGGAAGAGGGCCAGGCCGCGGCCTGGCCCGGCCCTGGATGGGCCTCGTGCTAGGCCTCTGGGAGGAGGCCCGGCAGGTCGGCCCGCCTGGCACGCCAATCCGGCATGCCAGGCCTGTCGGACCGGTCCGCCGGTCCGTTCGGGCAAATTTTTTTTTTTTTTTTTTCAAAAAGCCTCCAACGGCTGGAATTGATTTCTAGCCGTTGGAGGAATTTAAAATTACCAAAACCCCCCCTACAATCTTTTAAATTACATTTTGACCCACAAATCAAAAATTTCTTTAAATACTTCCATCAATTTCATTTTCCATTAACTCTCTCTATCATTCTTTCAATATCTCATTCTCTCAAATCTCAATCTCTAATATATTCTCCAATTCTCTAAACTTTTTCATTCATTTTGGTTATTACTCTCTCTACAAAATTCTCTACGTTTTCCACCAACACACCAAATTTTAAAGGTACAATTTTGCTATTACTTTTGGTCTAACATATTCTCATAGTAAATTTATATGTTTATGTTTAGATTTGAGTTACTTAATGAAAACATTATCTATTTAGTTAGTTAGTTTATCAATTTTTGGGCTTTAATGTTAATATTATTTGTTTAGTTTATTAAGATTTTTAAGTTTAGTAGTAATTTTAATATTTGTTATTAATAAATTTAGAAAGTTAATTTGTATTACTGAAATTACTTTTTGTAATAAGTAAATGATGAATGTTAAGTGTAGTAATTACGTTTGATATTGTTTTTTTCATAAATTAAAATTTTTCATTTGTAGATTATGATAGTAAATTTAAGAGTAGTGGTTCAAATCATCAATTTTATGTTAGTATATTATGTTAGTAAATTTATCAATTTTATTTGTAGTAGTGAACTAGTGAATTTAAAATTTTATGTTAGTAGATTATGATTTTTTTTTGTTTATTTAATTTGTTTTTTAAGTAAATAAATTATTGTAAGTGTCGTATTAGTTATAGTAATTATTATTAGTAAATTAAGATTACTGTTAGTAAATATTGATTTTTAATTTGATTATTAACTACTATAGTGCTCATATTTTTATTCAGATAATGGATCCTAACCAGCAGCCTTATTTTCCGGACGGTTTGAATATGCTCAACGATTAATTTGATATTTCAGAACCGACCCATACTCAAGCAGGACCTTCTGGTTCCGGCGTTACACCAACATCACGTCCCAGAGAAATTAACATCAGATGTGTGGCAATGTTTCAACATAGTCCAAATGACACTCCCAAACGGGGCGTCTGGCCTCAGAGCTAAATGTAAGTTTTGCCATAAGAATTATGCTACAAGTACGGGGGGAACCGGACATTTGAGACGACATATGCACAAATGTATGCCTGCACATGGACATGTAGATACTACAACCTAGACACAGCTTCAACGGCACCCAGACGGGTCCGTTACGACGTGGCAGTTCGACGCCATGCACGCTAGAGAGTGCTTGGCGCGATACATTGCACAAACTGATCAACCGATCAATATTGGTGAGAGTCCATTTTATAAAGAATTAATCACATCTGCATATAACCCCTAATATGAACCTGTTTCTAGAACCACCACTAGAAATAATTTGATACGATTGTTTGAAACCGAAAGGGATGACTTAGTTGCTGAAATATAGCATTTAAGTGTCTCTGTTGCATTAACTTCTGATATTTGGAATGCATGTTCCAAACAGGACTATTTATGCGTCACGGGACACTATTTAAATTCTGATTGGAGGATAACAAAAAGAATTTTTGGTTTTCGTCCAATCACATTTGATAATGCATCTGCAAATACTAGCTCTATTGCATTGTTTGTTGCAAGAAATATCCCGCAAGATGGAGGTTATTTCTTCCATCAACGGTGTGCATGCCATATTATAAATTTAGTTGTACAAGCTGGTTTAAAGCAGGTAAGCGACCAAATAGATCGCATCAGAGATGCCATTTCTTGGATTTGCAGTTCCAATCCTAGATTCAGTGAATTCAAGAGACATTGTAAATTAAACGGTCTCAAACCCCGACGATTCCAAACTGATATGCCGGTAAGGTGGAACTCTACTTATTTAATGTTGCAAAATTGTTTGGAATATGATACAACCATTACATGTTTTTATACCATGAAATTGACCGAAACAGGACAACTTAGTCCAAAATTACTTTCCACAGACGATTGGTATGTGGCAAAGATTTTTGTTCAATTTTTAAAGATATTTTACAATGCCACTGTAACTCTTTCCGGGGTATATTACCCCACATCTTCCCAGGCAATCCATCAGATAGTGGAAATGTCTGAACTGTTAAACAATTATAGAGAAGATGAACATCTATGAGCTGCAATTGTTGTCATGGAGACAAAGTTGAAAAAATATTGGGCTAACATTCCCTTACTTTATGCCTTAAGTGCTATAATAGATCCCAGGGTTAAATTATCTGGTTTAGAAGTTTTGCTTGAGTTTATTGGTATTAATTTGTCAATATATTATTCAGAACAAATTACTGACATTCGAACCAAGTTGTTCGAGATTTTTCATATTTATGAGATCAGGTTTGGCAACATTGACATCCCCCAATCAACACGACCGGAGACAGAGCCGAAGTAAACAAGTTGGAGCCTTCTGAAAACGAAGAAAAAAAGACAAATCAGCAAATACTTCTTCAGGGCAAAGATCTAGCCCATCTTCTTGTACCAAACTTATTAGGTACCTTGAAGCACAGTTCGATGCTGTTGAAGACAAGGAAGAGTTTGATTTGTTGTTATGGTGGAAGACCTATACGTACAGGTATCCAGTTCTGTCACACTTAGCATGTGACGTACTGGTTATTCCAGTGTCAACGGTGTCTTCAGAACAAGCTTTCAGCACCAGTGGACGCATAATTGAACCAAGAAGAAGCTGTTTGTCTCCAGAGATGGTAGAGGTATTAACATGCCTTCGGGATTGGGAGCATGCTAAAAAAAGGTTACAAAATCTAACTGTAGATAAAGAACTTAATCTAAATTTCGACAATCTATATATTGATGACCCTTCAGGTAGTGACCAGGCCTAGAACTAGGTTATACTTTTACATATGTATTAATTTTTTACTTGTAAGTTGTAAAACGGTTGCACTCTTTTTCCCTTACCAAGTTTTTATCCCACTGGGTTTTTCTTGGTAAGGTTTTTAATGAGGTAATCATGTAGATATGTATTACTGAATTCCATAAGTAAAAAATAAATAAATAATTAAAAAAGTGTTCGTTCTCTTTATTCATTTCAAATCCTAATAATTGTTCGTTCTCTTCATTCATTTTAAATTCTAAACCCTTAACCATAAACTATAAATCCTAAACCCTATACCCTAAATCCAAAAAAACGTAATTTGGAAAAAAAATTGGACCAAAAAACTAACCGGCCGGACCAGGCCCGTTAGGCCCGGCCCGGCCGACCCGCCAGAGGGGCCCGACGGGCCCTCTAGCACAGCACGCAGGCACGGCCCGCCTGAGGCAGACCGGCGTGCCGTGCTGGGCCTGTTTCTCTGGAAACAGGCCGGCCCGACCCGGCCCAGCCCCCGACACCGTCGCGGGCCGACCCGGCTCGACCTATTTTCAGAAATGGATTGGCCAGGCCAGGCCAGGCCGTCTCTAATGGGTCGGACCAGTCCAGTTTTACACCTTTACATGGGAGTTGTACGGGCCGTGTTTTAGGTGACGTGGCGTTCCAAGCAAACAAAATTAGGATCTCACTTACTTGCCTGCCACTGCGATGCCAGATTTGTTAGCTTCTTTCATTATCTTAGTCTAAAATCTAAATATCCAATTAATAATTATATTCTTGAAATAATTATTTAATAAAAAGCCTAAGCGACATATATATACAGTCCAATCAATTACACATTTTATTTTTTGTTTTTCTGGGGCAGTTGGCAATTTGGCATCTCTCCTCACTCCTCTCTCAACCTTACGTGTCAGAAACCGGTTTAGTGGAAGTCTCCATCATCTATAAACCCAAAAAATTAGTTCACATTTTAAAACAAAACACAAAAAAACAGACCTGTGTTTTGGGTCCTGTAAACAGCACTGCAACTTCTCACTCCTCACTCCTCACTCCTCACTCCTCACACAATAAATCATTAACGAAAACAAGTAATAACTTCTCAGTCTCGTACTCGTTTTGTTTCCTTCTCACAATGCTAAAGGTCTTGAACAGAAGGCTCCGCCGCCTCTGCAGCCGTCTCCGGTGGCCGATGCGCCGCCGCCGCTCGGAGCCCAAAGTTGTCATCAAGAAGTTTGGAAAATCCAGCACCAAATTACAGAGTCAACCAAGAAATGAGTCGCTTACTGTTAACGGGTCAGCGACAGTTCATCCAAACGGCGGGTCGAAACCCGAAACGGCGATACGGGTTGCCACTTTCAACGCTGCCTTGTTTTCCATGGCACCTGCAGTGCCTACTAAATCAGAAAAGTCTTCAACTTTCGATTTCAACAACCCCAGAAAATCCCTTGAAGTTGGTGCTGATTTTCGTGCAAAATCAGTAAATGATCGTCCCAAAAGTATATTAAAGCAGTCTCCTTTGCATTCGAATTCGATGAACGGTACTGCAGAGTCTCTCTCCAAGCAACAAAAATTCGCGAAATCAAAGTTAAGGGTATCGATCAATTTACCTGACAATGAGATATCTTTGCTACGAAATCGGCAATTGAGTTTCAGAGAAGAAGAGAAGGATAAGGATGGTTGTTCTTCAAGCAAAAGTAGGATTTTGAGAGGGAAAGGTCCATTGAGATCAACAGTGAGTTTTCGTGCAAATGTTGTTGAGAGTTGTAGCAGTAGCAGGACGATTCTTGAAGTGTTGAGAGAATTGGATGCTGACATTTTAGCTCTGCAAGATGTAAAAGCAGAGGAAGAGAAAGATATGAAACCTTTGTCTGATTTGGCTGCTGCTTTGGGGATGAATTATGTCTTTGCTGAGAGTTGGGCACCTGAGTATGGCAACGCTGTGCTCTCCAAGTGGCCGATCAACCGCTGGAAAATCCAGAAGATCTTTGATGATACTGATTTCAGGTCACTCTTTTTCTCGACTCTGTAATTAGTTTTTCGTTTTAACTTTTATTGACACAGATTCATGAGATGTTCTATGTAGATTAGATTACCCTCATCTTAAGTATCCAGTGCATGTTGTGAAGTCCCATTTAGAGAATAAAATTTATTACTTTAGAGAAAGTCAGCAATAATCCACTGTTTTTTTATATGAATGATTTGATATTCATAAACGTTGCTTTTCATAAAGTTGGAAAAGGATATATGATATTCATAAACGTTGCTTTTCATAAAGTTGGAAAAGGATATATATATATGAATTCATGAACTTTACATCCATATGGTAATTAAAAGAACAATAATTTCTGATTATTTTCACCATTGATGGCTACACTTCTTACCTGTGTTTTTCTTCCAGCAGTTCATATCAATTTGATAATTGAATACTAATATACCTGTGCAGTAGATTTTTCTACAGCTCAAACGTTGTTTTGCCTTCTGGATCCTGTATTCCTGTATTCCTGTTTACTATAGTTTATGTACAAACTGATACATGAGTGGACCTGTCAAAATATCAGTAACAGCTGTATGCAGTAATGTCAATGTGGACTCGAAAATTGAACCTGAGTGAGAATTTTTATATATTATCATCTGGATTCTTCTTCAAGTTGATAAGTCATCAGTTCTAGGTCCTTCTGATAATGTTTTTAAATTGTTGCCATCATTTCCATTTAAGGATTGACTGCTGAATTTCCTCCATATCAGTCGAAAGGAATGTAATATATTATTTTAAAAAGAAGATTTCCAAATGTTGGCACAATTATAGTTTCAAATTTGGAGAGAATTCTTTGATTATTTTTGCAGAATGCCAGGATTTTGCCATAATTTTCTTTTCTAAATACAATGTTACTATGATGTCCTGTTCTACAGAAATCTTAATTTTTCGTTTTCTTTCAAAGCTTTTCCATCACTCTATATTGACAATCAGAGAATAGGTTTTGTTTTTGTTGAGTTAAAATATATATATTGAAGCACTATATAATGTTAGGAGAGGTGTGTATTGTATTGTTATAGCTGCAGTTAAGGTATTATATGTTGTCCAAAAGCAGCATTCAGATGAAGATGAACTGAACGTGCAGAATTGAAGAATTGAAAAATCTTGTATGAGAACAAGTCACACTGAACTTAAAAAATTATGGTACTTGACAAATGATCATGCAACATGGAGAAAATATGACACTTTTTGACTTTTTTTATGTGACGCAGGAATGTTCTTAAGGCCACAGTTGATGTTCCTGAAACAGGAGAAATCAACTTCCACTGCACCCACCTTGATCATCTCGATGAAAACTGGCGGATGAAGCAGGTAAATTCGATAATCCAATCTAATGACGCTCCTCACATCTTAGTTGGAGGAGTTAACTCCCTTGACGAAACAGATTACTCTTTGGAAAGGTGGACAGACATTGTAAAGGTAAATGTAAAATGTAAAACAATTTTGATTATCCTAAATTTTGGTCACCTAAACAAACTTGGTCGAACTTAATTTAAATGGATTTATCATCTTCTTATAGTATTATGAGGAGATGGGGAAGCCAACACCAAAGGTTGAAGTGATGAAATTCCTGAAGAACAAACAATATACCGATGCAAAGGACTTTGCAGGGGAATACGAACCAGTAGTCATGATCGCCAAAGGCCAAAGTATAACTTTTTATCTTTTAAATGCTTTATCCGAGTTAATTTCTCTGCTCCAATTCAATGAAATTATGTCCTTTCACTGATGCAGGTGTGCAGGGGACATGTAAGTATGGAACTAGAGTAGATTACATATTGGCATCCCCAAATTCGCCATACAAGTTTGTTCCAGGATCATACTCGGTGCTTTCTTCTAAAGGGACTTCAGATCATCACATAGTGAAAGTTGACATAACAAGAGTACATAGCAGCAGCAGCATTGAGGAAAAAAAAATCACCCGAAAACGACGTCAACATAAACAGAAAGTAGTAAAAATCACAGGCTCTTCTCCATCGAAAGGGAAATGGAGGAAAACAGAAACACATGAGAGATAAACTGACTTTTATGGTCAAGAGGGTGGGGCAGATTATTTGGAACTGCATCCTCTCCTATGCTTTGTAAATCATTAACTTTGTGTTTACACATGTTTAGATAGAAGGAAATCATAGGAAGAAGAGTAATTATTGGCTTCCCAATTTTATTTTCTAATTCTTTTCCAAATGATATGGGCATATAAGGTGTTGATATTACATCACTCAACACCTAATATCATGATTTACAAGTTGTTGACATCTCACGTGTCAACATTATTTGAAAAATAATTTGAAAAAAAGTTGAGAAGCTCAGCATCAATCTAGGAAGAAAATCTCGGTGTGGCTATTAAGATTATTAATAATTATGTGTTAGTGTTTTGAGTTATAATAAGTGAACATTTGCAAGGGTTTTATGGAGTTTCTCTTTTGAGTTTTGACCTCCTATAAGGATATTTTTTTATATATATATCAATTTGACTCATTGATTATTTGATGCACTAGTTTGTATTTAATTCACTTTCTTTGTCTAAATAATGAAAGATCTCCATCTTTAGTTGTAGAAATGATACTGTATAACTATGACAAACAATTAGTCAAACACTCAAGAAGTGACATCTACTTCAGGGTTTACATAAATGCAGTCAATAATACCAACTTGGTCAATTGCATTAAAGAGAACACTTTCAACATTTTCAAAAATGGTATGTTGATTCATATCAAACTTCAAAAATGGTATGTGGATTCATATCAAACTTCAGAAGGCCTCTGTTGGGACAGGCAGGTACTCTTGGATATTGGCAGGAAGTGCAATATATACTTCAAATTGAGGGCCCAACTTTAAAAGAAAATGAATTGGGCAGGCTTGGGTTAAAAAATTGAACATACAACAAAAACATCCAAGTACATTCACAAAATTACAGCATTCCTAATACAGTAGAAACCTTGTAAATTAATTTCCTATAAATTAATATATTCTTTAAATTAACAAAAAATCTCGATTTCGATTAAAAAATTAATAAACCTCTCTATCGTAATAATTAATAAAAAAAAAACCCTAGTTTAAAATTTCGGTGTCGATTGTCGTATAAATTAATAATTTCATAAAAGTACAATATTTATTACATATTATTCAAGAACTAATGAAGTACTGCAAAATGTTAGTTTGTACTAGGCTACCATGTTTGATATTTTTGACTTTATCTTTCATCTCTTGAATTGTCCTCAATAAGTTATTGTGATCACCTCTTATTGTAACCAAAATGTTTCATTTAAATTCAGCATTTTAATAGCTATTTGGTTTTGACTCGTATTCTCAAATGAATCCAATGTTAACCAAACAAGACTCAACCGATGTGGAGCTTCCTGGAGACGTGGAATAACATTTGGAAGTTGAACATGGTGTTTGAAGGAGGTTTGAAGATGAAGAAGAACTGAAGAAACGAAGTCTGATAGGTACCGCGGTGCGGACACGTGCACAGACCACGGCACAGTGAGAGTTCGAACTCATGTGGATTTACACGGTATGGACCGCGGCGGAGGCAATGCACCAACCGCGGTACTCAGAGTGGTGGTCGACAGTTTTGGTCTGTGGTGTTAGGCGCAGGTGGCCAACCGTGACCCAAACCGTGATAATAACGGATCTTGTCCAAATCATGAATATTGCACGAAAATAGGAAATGTGTTTTCTTTTGAAAGTTCTTGTGCTAATTAGAAAAGGAAAGAGTTTGTCTTTATGAAGAATAGGAAAGTCCTGTACTTGAAGGAAAAGGATTTCTCCTTAACAAGAAGACTTGTCATAAATAGGAAATAGTATTTATATGGAATAAGTAAGTCTTGTATGTTTAGGAGTATGATTTCTTCTTATGTTAAACTCTCTGTAACTAGTATAAATAGACCTTGTATCTAGGTTATTTTGTGTGGAGCAAAAAGAACACAATGTAACATTAGAGAGTGGAGAGATCTGGTTGAGAGACCCATGTGAATATCAGTGGATCAAGTTAGAGATCCGTTGGTGATATCCAAGGGAGATCTAGGGGATATTGTGGGGTTCTTGGTGAGGATTTTGTGAGCGTGGTTTAGGGTTTGGGTGTGAGAGAGAATCCTAGAATATATGGTTGTAACAATTTATCATATAGTGGAATTTTCTCTGTCATCCTGATAGCCCGTGGTATTTTACCCGATTTGGGTTTTCCATGTATATCTTGTGTTGTGATTGGTTTATTTTCTCTCATCTATTTTTTTGCTATTGACGCTATTAATTGCTATGAGTTATGGGTATATATTAGGCACGACTATTCCGCATTCATCGGTTTCAAAAATCATTCTTCCCACCAACAATTGGTATCGGAGCCTTGGTTAGCGATGGCGTTTTTTACAAGTCTTTATGGGAGATCGTATGGAGGACTTGGTGGAATTGGGATGATGATGATGATGGTTGCCTAGTATGGTTTAGTAAAGGATGTTTTGAAAACGGTTTCGAACTCGGTAGGGTTTGATGAAAAGAATATAGAGATGGTGGAGAATATATATATATATATATTGGCTTATGGTGGCAGGTACAAGTCATGGAAATCCAATCTGGGTTACACAAGACGCTAATTGAATATTAAAAAAAAAATGCTCGAAGTCTCTGGTGGTGGTGTGGGGCTTATTCGGTAAAGCACTCCCCGTACTGGTAGCAAGTTTTTCATTAGGTATGTGATGCAAGGTCAAAAGGTCTTTCACAAGATTAGGTGATGTAAGGATATGTTTATCCTTTTGGCAGTTTTTCCCACTGGCTATGGAAGAGGATATGTTGCTGCTAGTGGTCCATAATTGTACACAAGACATTGGTCAGAAAGTGATGCAAAGTGTATAGTGGACAAGGATGTCGATGGCTAACGAACTCCTTGGTAATCTGACGTGAGGAGTTGCACCACAATTTCAGCAGGTTATTTTCGACATGGTGTCGGAACAACGAACACAAAGTAAAATAAAAGTCTTAAGATGGTTCTTTCCTAAGTGGTTATACCTTGTGGTGGGGTATATTGATTCTTGATGATGAGAATCGTGGTTGTGGACAAAGGTCTTGAGAATTCAAATCAAATGAGAGAATTGTTAGGATTTGACTCGTATTCTCAAGTGAACTCAGTGTTAACCAAACAAGAATCAACTGATGTTGAGCTTCCTGGAGACGTGGGATAACTTTTGAAAGTTGAAGATGGTGTTTGAGGGAGGTTTGAAGACGAAAAAGAACTGAAGAAACGAAGTCTGGTAGGTACCGTGGCCTGGACTGCGATGCGGACATGTGTACAGACTGCGGCACATGGAGGGGTCGAACTCCTGTGGATTTACGCGGCTTGGACCGCGGTACTCAGAGCGGTGGTCAACAGTTTTGGTCTGTGGTGTTGGGCGCGGGTGCCCAACCGCGACCCAAACCGTGATAATAACAGTTATTGTCCAAATCAGGAATATTGTACAAAAATAGGGAAAGTGTTTTCTTCTGGAAACTTTTGTGCTAATCAGAAAAGGAAAGAGTTTGTCTTCATGAAGAATAAGAAAGTCCTGTACTTGAAGGAAAATGATTTTTCTTTAACAAGAAGACTTGTCATAAATAGGAAATAGTATTTATGTGGAACAAGTAAGTCTTGTACATTTAGGAGTAGGATTTCCTCTTATGTTAAGCTCCCTATAACTAGTATAAATAGACCTTGTATCTAGGTTATTTTGTGTGGAGCAAAAAGAACACCATACAACATTAGAGAGTGGAGAGATCTGGGTGAGAGACCCGTGGGAATATCCGGGGAGGGATCAAAAGAAATATTAGTTGATCAAAGTAGAGATCCGTTGGTGATATTCTGGAGAGGCATAGGGGATATTATGGAGTTCTTGGTGAGGATCTTGTGAGCGTGATTTAGGGTTTGGGTGTGAGAGAGAATCCTAGAATATATGGTTGTAACAATTTATCATATAGTGAAATTTTCTGTCGTCCTGACAGTCCGTGGTTTTTTACCCGATTTAGGTTTTCCACGTATATCTTGTGTTGTGATTGGTTTATTTTCTCTCATCTATTTTTCTACTATTGACATTATTAATTGCTATGAGTTATGAGAATATATTAGGCATGACTATTCCGCATTCATCGGTTCTGAAAATCATTCTTCCCACCAACAATAACCTTACTTGTAGAGATTTTAGGTACCTCATGACTATCGTCATCGTCGTCATCATCTATCTCAACCATACCATCATTATTCCGTCTTGTGATATCATTGATAATATCCTCTTCGGTTGGAGTGTAACACACTTCTTCAAATATAGTGGCAGATAGTTCATTGTGGTGTTCCTAAGTTAGACGTGAATATGTAGCTTTTGTAAGTGGTACATGGGCTGTGCAATTGTGAGGAAAAGCAAAACCTTTCAATTTTTTATGGGCAGTGCAATTGTGATGAGGAATCCTAAAAAAAAAAAAGAACTTTCCCCGTAGAAGAAAGCCGACTAAATAATAAATCCTGAAAATGAGCCTTCCCTAAACAAGAAATTGACTTTCATACGTTTTCTAATATAAAATATCACTTTACAAAGTAAAACCCTTCAAATTTATAAACCTTCTAAATTAATACTCATGGGTGGTTCCCAAGAATATTAATTTAAAGAGGATCTACTGTAGTTGTGTTGATTGTTTGCAGAAGATATGGGTAAATCTGCTCTTTGTACTATATGTAGTGCATGTAAATTATCTTAGAAGAATTAGTATGATATTTTCTAAGTATATCATGTGGAGAACCGATCGTGTGCGAGATTCCGTACAATTATTTTTTATACAAAAGCCCCCTTGATACCAATATAAAATGATGTTTTTTCAATTTACATCGGTCATCAAGATTGGAATCTTGTAGGAGAAAACGGGCAAGATACATTTACAATATCAATTTGACCAAAAAAAAAAGATTTATGATATAATTCTGTCAATCCAAACAGCATGCTTGTCGAAATCGTGCTAATTATTTATCAACCAAAATGTATTTACACGAGTTTTATTGCTGTTCTTAAAAAAAAAAAATATCAAAATCAAATTTTTTTTATGACTTCCCTACCAAAATGTGGCCAAGAATTCTAATCCCCAAAAAAATCTAAATAACCAAACTTAACCAGAGTACTGTACCATTTCCCCACCAACTTCAGTTACCAGAAAAATTCAAACAAAAGATGAATTTAATCAAGATTACCAGAAGTACGTGTCGCCGACTCTTGTTGCTGTTGTGGCTCTTGCTGCTCATTCTTGCTTTTCTCGATCGAATTCTTCTGATCATTGTCTTCTTTGGCAAGACTCGTCACCATCTTCATCACTACTCCACCTTCCTCGCTGCTAGTCATCCGTATGATCTCAGGCGTATCCCTTACCACCATAACGATCCTTAACCGTCCGTCATCAGTCCTCACTTTCTCGTAACTGAATCTTGGCCGTCCGCTCAAGTCAGTGTAGTCAGAGATGGCGGGTAATCTTTCAAGTCTGTTTTCTCTCTCTTCATATTGATGGCCCAACCTTTAATAGAAAATGAACTTAGGCAGGCTTGGGCAAGATTCAGTTACGTTTTTTTGGTGCATGATTTTCATAGGATCTTCCACAAAAAAAATGTACCGTACCAAATTTCCGGTGACATGGGTATGACAATCGTAATAATTCAGGACATGGGTATGACAATCTCAGCAATCCTGATAGTTGTGTTGATTGTTTGGAGAAGACAAGGATATGAAAATCATGTTTGGAAATTCGGTACGTTTTTTTCATGCAAGGTCCTATTAACTAGAGATGACATTTATCCCTGGATATCAAAATCTCCACTTTCCTATTCCCATTTAGGGTGAATTTTTAAGGAAAAATAGAGAAATGGTCATCCCCAAATTGAAATGGGGACGAGGGAGGTACCTTTCTATTCTTAATTTTTTTGTATTTATATTTAAATTTATAATGGATTTTTTTTTATTATTATGTAATTTTTAATAAAATAGAAGAAAACAAAGGAACGGGGAAAACGGAGACGGGATACTCTTCCAAAACTTCCCCATCCTTATTTTCCCCAAATAGAGAAATTGGAAGACCTATCTCCATCTCCATTTTCTCAATGTTCATCCCTAAGTATTGACACTAATATAAATTGAAAAACTATATATATTATAGCAGTGTGACGGTGTCAATCGAGATTCTATATGAAGAAACATACAAGATCTCACACGTAATCGGTTCTCAACCAAAGTACACTTTGAAAGTATCAAACTAATTCTTCTAAAGAATTTGCATGCGCTAGATACTGTAATTAAAGAGGGCAAGAACGTTTGATGAAAAAGAATATATTTGACAACAATAAAGCAAGAAAGAAGATTTGATATAATTCTGTCAATCCAAAATGCATGTTTGTCGAAATCATGCTAATTTTTTTTCAACAAAATTCTAATTACTCAAATTTTATTTGCACTTCTTCAAAAAAAAAAAAAAATTCACATCAAAATTTAAATTTTTGGACCTCTCTCAACCAAAATTTAGCCAAGAATTCTAACCTCAAAAAAAAAAAAAAAAATCTAAATAACGAAAGTTAACCGGACTGTACAATTTTGCCGCCAACTTCAGTTTCCAGAAAATTCAAACGAAAGGATCAACTTAATCAAGATTACCAGAAGTACGAGTCGCGGCCGCCACTTCTTGTTGTTGCTCGTCATTCTTGCTTTTATCGATCGAATTCTTATCATCTTCATCATCTTCTTCGTCAAAAATATTCGTTACCATCTTCATCAATACTCCACCTTCGTCGCTGCTGGTCCGTATAATCTCAGTCGTATCCCTTTCCACCATAAAGATCTGTAACCGTCCGTCATCAGTCCTTACTTTCTCGTAACTGAATCTTGGCCGTCTGTTCAAGTCCAGTGTAGTCAAAGGTGGCGGGAAATCTTTCGACTCTGTTTTCTCTCTCATCAATCCGCAACTTCTTGTCGTCGTTCTTGATCTCGTAGTGAAGATAGACTTTCTCGTCGTCAGCGACTGATTGAATACGTCCTCCTCCTCCGCCGGCAGATTGCATACGTCCATCTTCTCCGTCAAGCTCTCAAACCCTAGGCTCTCCGTACACATATCGTACCAGTCCGTACTGCCTTTGGCGGTTCTTGGAGGCCTGACTTCACCAAGAAAGCTCGTTCCGGCTGCAGCAGCGGTTCCTCCGAGAATGTTGGCTTCGGTAGGTCCACTCCAGCCGGAATGAGACATTATGACGGAAAAATCTAGAATGCTGGTAGGTGATTGGGAGACTTCGTCGGCGGAGGATGTGGAGAGTTGACCGCCGGAATGTGAAGTAACGTTGATAGGAGTTTGCTCAGCCGGCGGTTTTTCTTCCAAGTTGGAGGAAATCTGTTTCTCCATAGGTAATTTTTTTTTTAGGAAAAAAAGATATATATATTTTTTTGGGTTATTATCCTATTTCTATATGAATTTGTGAGAGGAATAATATGTGCAGGGAGGATTTTGCAAGAGATCAGGAAAATATTTTTTATTTTATGAATTTGGATAGCATTTATTAAGGTGAATTTTCGAAATAGGAAAATTTTGATATGCTTAACGGCAAGGACACGGTGGCATATATGTTAATTTGCCAATGCAATAACGGTAGCGGTCAAGTTAGTTAAGCTTGCTTACAGGCTTATAGTGGCGCGCTCATAAGAAGCAGTTCCTGTAAGCCTCACTAAGCTATACCTCAGAGGTGGTACTCACATTTATAATCACCTTTCTAATATGGTAAGTCCTTTACCTGAATTATTTCTATTAGCTTTTATGTATTATACAACTAAAAGATAGAATTACTCCAGACTAATGTTGTAAAAATGGAGTGACCCGACCCGACCCATTGGGTCCGGTCTGTTTTCGAAAACGAAGGCACGACACGGTACACCTGCCTGCCTCAGGCGGGCCGTGGCGGGCCTGGTCCATAATCATTTTTAAATTCGATTTTTTCAAATTAAATTTGTTTGGATTTAGGGTTTAGGATTTCAATTCCAAAAATGAATAAAGAAAACGAACAATTTTTTTAATTATTTAATTATTTTTCACTTATGGAATCCAGTATTATATATTTACATGATTGTCTCATTAAAAACCTTACCAATAAAAACCCAGTGGGATAAAAACTTGGTAAGGGATAAAAACTTGGTAAGGGAAAAAGAGTGCAATCGTATTACAGCTTATAAGTAAATACTAAATACATATGTAAAAGTATAACCTAGTTCTGGCCTTGGCCACTATCTGTAGGTTCATCAATATATAGATTGTTGAAATTTAGAATAAGCTCTTTATCTACAGTTTGATTTTACAACCTTTTTTTAGTATGCTCCCAATGCCGAAGGCATGTTAATACCTCCACCATCTCTAGAGACAAAAAGTTTCTTCATGGTTCAATTATGTGTCCATTGGTGTTGAAAGCTTGTTCTGAAGACACCGTTGACACGGGAATAACCAGTACGTCACGTGCTATGTGTGACAGAACTGGATACCTGTACGTATAGGTCGTCCACCATAACAACAAATCAAACTCTTCATTGTCTTCAACAACATCGAACTGTGCTTCAAGGTACCTAATCAGTTCGGTACAAGAAGATGGGTCAGATCTTTGCCTTGTAGTAGTACTTGCTGATTTGTCCTTTTTTCACCGTTTCAGAAGGCTCCAACTTGTTTGCTTCGGTTCTGTTGATTGGGGGGTGTCAATGTTGTCAAACCTGTTCTCATAAATACGAAAAATCTCGAACAACTTGGTTCAAATGTCAGTAATTTGTTCTGAATAATCTATTGACAAATTAGTACCAATAAACTCAAGCAAAACTTCTAAACAAGATAATTTAACCCTAGACTCTACTATAACACTTAAGGCATAAAGTAGAGGAATGTTAGCCCAATATTTTTTTCAACTTTGTCTCTATGGCAACAACTGCAGCGCCTAGATGTTCATCTTCTCCATAATTGTTTAACACTTCAGACATTTCCACTATCTGATAGATTATCTGGGAAGATGTGGGGTAATAGACCCCAGAAAGAGTTACAGTGACATTGTAAAAAATCTTTAAAAATTGAACAAAAACCCTTGCTACATACCGATCGTCTGTGATAAGTGTTTTTGCTTCAGGACGACCTGTTTCGGCCAATTTCATGTTATAAGAACATGTAATGGTTGTATCATATTCCAAACAATTTTCCAACATTAAATACGTAGAGTTCCACCTTACCGGTATATCAGTTTGGAATCATCAAGGTTTGAGACCGTTTAATTTACAGTGTCTCGTGAATTCACTGAATCTAGGATTAGAACTGCAAATCTAAGAAATGGCATCTTTGATACGATCTATTTGGTCGCTTACCTGCTTTAAACCGGCATGTACAACTAAATTTATAATATGACATGCACACCATTGATGGAAAAAATAACCTCCATCTTGAGGGATATTTCTTGCAATAAACAATGCGATATAGCTAGTATTTGCAGATGCATTATCTATAATGTGATAGAAATGATGCGATGCGTGATTTCATAAGTTTCTAAAACAGAAATGATGACATTAAAAATGTTTTCTGCGGTATATGCAAAATCCATAGGACGAAAACCAATAATTCTTTTTGTTATCCTCCAGCCAGAATCTAAATAGTATCCCGTGACACATAAATAGTCCTGTTTGGAACATGCGTTCCAAATATCAGAAGTTAATGCAATAGAGACACTTAAATGCTGTATATCAACAATCAAGTCATCTATTTGAGTTTCAAACAATCTTATCAAATCATTTCTAGTGGTGGTTCTAGAAACAGGTTCAAATTGGGGGTTATATGCAGATGTGATTAATTCTTTATAAAATAGACTCTCACCAACACTGATCGGTTGATCAATTTGTGCAATGTATCGCGCCAAGCACTCTATAGCGTACATGGCGTCGAACTGCCACATCGTAACGGACCCGTCTGAGTGTCGTTGTAGTTGTGTATAGGTTGTAGTGTCTACCTGTCCATGTGCAGGCATACATTTGTACATATGCCGTCTCAAATGTCCAGTTTCCTTCCTACTTGTGGCGTAATCCTTATGACAAAACTTACATTTAGCTCTAGGTCAGGACGTCCTTCCTGAGAGTGTCATTTGGACTATGTTAAAACACTGTCACACATCTAATGTTAATTTTCTGGGACGTGATGTTGGTGTAACGGCGGAACCAGAAGGTCCCGTCCGAGTATGGGTCGGCTTCGAAATATCAAATTCATCGTTGAGCATGTTCAAACCGTCCGGAAAATAAGGCTGCTGGTTATGGTTCATTTTCTAAAGTAAAAATATGAGCACTATAGTCATTAATAGTAAAATTAAAAATCACTATTTACTAACACAATAATTTTAAATTATTTACTACCCTTAACAATCTTAATTTACTAACAATAATTAATAAAAATAATACGACATTTAAAAATATTATTTTACTTCAAAAAAAAAAATTACTATCAAAAAATGTTTCAACAAAAGTAATAAGAAAATTGTACCTTTAAAATTTGGTGTGTTGGTGGAAAATATAGAGAATTTTGTAGAGAGATTAATAATGAAATTGAATGAAAAAGTGTGGAGAATTGGAGAATGTAGAGATTGAGATTTGAGAGAATGAGAGATTGAAAGAATGACAGAGAGAGTGAATGGAAAATGAAATTGATGGAAGTATTTTTAGAAAATTTTGATTTGTGGTTCAAAATTAAATTTGGAAGACTTCAGAGTTTTTTTTTTGTAAATTTTAAAGCCTCCAACGGTTGGAATTCAAAATCTAGCAGCTGGCTGATGTCAGTGTTGAAGAGAATATATATATATTTTTAAAAACAAACGGTCGAATTGACTGACCGGCATGCCGGTCCAGGGGCATGGCCCGCCAGCTAAGCGTGTCGTGGTGGGCCGGCCCACCAGACCTGGTACCAGTGGCCCGACACACGGCCTGTCACGTACCGAGCTTCGGTCTGACCTGCCTCCTTCATGGGGCGTGCTTGGCACGATCTATTTTGCTTCGCAGACCACATGGACCGGCCTGTCTCGGGCCGATCCATAATTACAGCACTACTCCAGATCATTGATTTAGATGAGGAGAAGATGATGACAAGTTGAGGTGAGAGAATGATCCAAATTCCACCGGGATATATCATTACTTGATGATTGTACAAGGCTATCCTATGATTACGTTATAATCATAATACGGTATCATGTGATTTAATTGAACCAATAAAATTGTCAATAAACGAAAACAAAAATTAAAAATTAAAATTGTGGTTATACGCGGTAGGGGTAAATCCAGAACTTATTCTTAAGGAGGACTGGTATAATTAAATTTTAATAATCGAAAAGTATACACTTGGATATGGAAAACATAACAAGTTTAATCTAAAAAAGATTAAAAATATGGAACATTATAATAGTTTTTGAATTACTCATACAAAATAAAATTTGTTGTAATTCTAATGTCTTTCCACCGCCTTGCCTCTTTAACTTGGCTTCCCCACCAAGTCTTCTATTGTTGACTTCGGTTGTTATCATCATCAACGCCCACTTGCCTTTCATCATTTGTTTGCTTTCATCATCACAGATCACTTGCAATAACCCACCGCTTATAATCTCATCTCTCCATTTCTCTCCACTTGACTGCTCTTGTAAAAGTCTATACATAAGACTTATGTTACTCATTTGGGTGGTAATTTTTTCAGCTGAAGCTTTATACACAAGTTCTCTCGTTTTCTCATCTTTGGTCTCTCTAATTTGTTTCTTTGATTATTATTTGCTAATTTTACAACACGTTATCAACACGAGTATACATTAGGCATAGCATATAGTAATTTTTTTACGGTGAAAGTTTTTGAGAGTTTAGCTTTGTTTTAGATTGAGTGCAGAAATTTTGAAGTGCTCGAATCGTTTTTTGGAGGACACCGTTGTGTTCCTCTATGGAATACGATTCCAATGCCACTGACCATGTATCAAACGGAGCTCTAACGAACTCCGTAGCCACGGTCAAAGATTGGTCAAATTTGAAAATTTTTCCAGAATTTTTCTGCAGCTTTCTAAGGAAGAAGATGACCACATCATCAGCCACGTCATCGTCCAGTAAGCGCCACATAAGCATGTTGCAGTGCCACATCAGTGCATAGGCTCACCACATCAGCGTACAAGTATGTCACATCAGCACTCAGGCGTGCCACGTCAGTGATATGAGAATATTATGTTACCATCAGGGAATATTCCGTTAGCCGAGTCAACTTAGTCCAGAAATGTTTTGTGCCCAACTGAGTGTAATTTTCACCCGTTTTCAACCGAGTTGAACCTATTTCTAGCTATTTCAACCGTTCTGGACACGACCGTGCCATCAGTTTCAGCTAACTTTGCTAGTAAGTATTGTTTTGACATATTCAAACTTTATTAACTTTATTTTCAGGTGCGAAGAAAAATCCTGATATCCAACACAATTGTGTAAAAGTAACCCCAATAGGTAATTTACTTATATCTCAACATTCTGGATATGTATATATAGTTCCGTATAACAAGATGGCTTATGCCGTCAACGGAACTCATATATATAATTCTGGATTTGTTTATCTGAAATGTTTTAATTTTATACTCATATCAGAAGAATTCATGTCCCTGAAATGTTTTAATATTATGCTCATATCAGGAGAATTCATGTCTCTGAAATGTTTTAATTTTATACTCATATCAGGAGAACTCATGTCCCTGAAATGTTTTAATTTTGTGCTCATACCAAGAGAACTCATGTCCCTGAAATGTTTTAATTTTATGCTCATATCAGGTGATCTCATGGTCCTGAAATCATATATTTTTTATAAAATAAATGAGACTGGCATATGTCATGACTCTGGACTGGCTTCGGCCGTGTCATAGGACTGACTTCGGCCGTGTCTTCAAATAAATTGTTTAAATATTCAACATTTATTGTTATGCAATATATGAGACTGGCATATGTCATACTCGGGACCGGCTTCGGCTGTGTCTTAGAACTGACTTCGGCTGTGTCTTAGAACTGGCTTCGGCCGTGTCTCCAGATAACTGTTATATATTTTAAAATATTCGTATTATTTATTTGTACATAATAAATGAGACCAACTTGACTAACTAACCAGAACTTAAAGTTTCAGGATTTATAACATTTAAGTTGGTACGGTTTTCAAAACCAATGAGAACCTGGAGTTCTGTATCCAGTGTTATATACATGAATGTCATACGATACGGTTTTGATAACCGATGAGAACCTGAAGTTCTGGATCCAGTGTTATATATATGAAAGTCTACTTTATTATTTAGAACCTGTGGTTTCAAACTCGTTCAGAATCTGAAGTTACTCATATATATGAAATCCATACTTTATTATTTGAAACCCGGGGTTTCAAACTCGTTCAGAATCTGAAGTTACTCATATATATGAAGTGATATGTTTACATTTCATTCATTTGAGAAATGATCTACACATCCAACATGATGTTGTAAGTATCATAAAAAAGATTTAAGATCCTATCGAATAAAGAAATTGAAAATAATATTTTATTCCATTCCTACACATCCATCAGGATGCTGTGAGTATCGTAAAAGGGATTTAAGATCCTAACGTATCTTTTATTTGAGAACAAAGATTTACACATCCAGCAGGATGCTGTGAGTATCATAAAAGAGATTTAAAATCCTAATATCACGTATACTGAGATTGTAAATGATATTTTATCCATTTTATATTTGCTCTTGAAGGAGTAATATCAAGAGAGTAAATTTGGATATATATATATTTATGAGTTATCAAAATATATCCCAGGAGTGGATATTTGTAAATGACAAGAGAAAAGGGTTTACAGAATAAACCTAATGAAAGACAGTAAGGGGGAGAGCTTATTATCATTTCAGATGAGATATAAAATGGTATTACAATAATGTCCATAAAATTTCCAGAATGAAAATATATGCCTTGCCGAGAGTGCAACAACTCATACAGTTTCTACAGAGCCAGATATATTTTATGAATTTGACTTTGCTCTGAGCAAATGTTAATACTGTTTCCAGATCCAAAGGATCTGAACGAAAGCTCCTAAGGAGCCATGATATTGTTGTCAAACAATACTAAATTATGTATCAGATCTTCAGATAAGCTTGGAAGAGCCACGATATTGTTATCAAACAATATTAAATTATATATCAATGATACTTGATATTTTTCAATAAGAATATAAAGAAATATGTTTATTTCGAGGGTATATAAGGTTAATAGCAGATCATATCCAACATATCTGATTAAAGGCTCTAGAAGAGCCACAATCTTATTACCAGATGGTATTTGATTGTGTATCGATGATATTTTATATCATTCAAATAGAATATAAAGGAATCTGTTTAATTTCAAAGATATACGGAGGAATGGATATCATATTGAAAATATGAATAATGAGAATAATTAATATATATGCATTACTTCTCATGATTCAGATCAGGAACTCATTACAGAAAAGCTGCATGCTTTATCATCTGAATTATATTACACTATGACAAAGAGTGTAGATGTTTATGCAGTTATAAATCAAAATTTCTCAGATTCCAAAATGTTTATACTTTGGCGTGACCGTATCAGTCACCTAGAATCTACAATGATGTGTAGAATCATTGAAAATTCTCATGGATATTGATTAAAGAACCAAAAAATTCTTTATCCAATGGGAACTGCATGTTCACATGGGAGACTAGCAGTAAAATCATCTTATTATAAAAGTTGGTTTTGAATCCTCATCAGTCTTACAAATAATTCAAGGGATATACGTGGACATATTCATCCACCAATGATCCATTTCATTATTATATGGTTCTAATTGATGCATCTATGAGATGATCACATATTTGTTTATTATCAAACATCGCAATATTACTTGTATTGATTATTAGTTTTTAGATATATACTCATAATCAAAATGGATCAGGGGAATCACTTATCAAACGTCTCCAGGTAATTACGAGAACTTTATTACTTCGATACAGTTACTAAATTCTATATAGGGACTTACTCAGTCTTTAAGATATTTGATTGTGTTGTGTATCTCCTTATTTGCATCTCTTGAATGATCTAAGATAAGGTCTCTATATCATTATGAGATTAATGTTGATTTTGAATAATCTTCTATTAGATCATTTAAACTTCTGATAGTTTATATCTATACGCACGATCTATATATTATCATATTGATTGATTTCCAAATGGGAAAGTTTCTCTATAAGGGAAAAGTCAATGAAAAGTTACTTATATACAAAATAGAGATACCGGTTCGGTTCTCTATATATATGTGTGTCTCATTTCAATCGCCGTATCTCTCAAATACGGAAGATAATTGATCATCAGATGATTATTAATATGTTACCTGGTATATTAGAGGTAACAAGATTTTATAATTTGCTATCTCATAAACCCCGGCCGGATAATTGTTCTTGTAGAACAATCAAAGCAAATTGCAACAAATAAATCATCTGATGGATATCATAAACTTATGAACCTTTTGAAAGGTATTGTTATTGGGATCCCAAGAGTAAACAAAACTCGAGTTATAAATAAATCAACTTTCCCTAAATCAACTCTATAAGAGTTTGATATATCTAAAGAGACACAAGTTTATGAAATGACTAAATCCATTGATATGGAAGAAATCTCAATAGAGATACAAGAATATAGAATTTGAGAAAATTTCTACATAAGAGAAATGTGAGATCACAAGGAAACAATCATTGATGATATATAGTTATACACAATAGCACTACTGAAATTATAAATGAGAATTATGATTTTCATAATATCAATGATTGTAACAAAGGCATGATTGACCTAAATGAAAATAAGCAATTCAAAAAGAATTGACTTCATAAGCCAAACATAATGTATTTAGACCAATATCTGGAGATGTCAAACTAATTGGATACTAATGGGTCTTTATATGGAAACGTAATAAGAAAAACGAGATCGTGAGATATGAGACACGACTCGTAGTACAAGATTTCTTACAGAAACTTGGTATTCACTATTGATGAATACGATTACGTTCCGAATTTTTAATAAATTTGATTGCCTTTGAAAGGCTTGAAATACGTTTTCTAGATGTAGTAATCATTTATCTATATGATTCACTCAATACATATATTTATAATCTACGAATGATTTAAAAATGCTAGAAGCATGTAAATCGAGATCTCGTAATCTGTATTTGATGAACATACAAAAATCCTTATATGGATTAAATTGTAATATGAACGGATTTAGTATAACTGTTTCAGTTAATATCCGATAAGATAAGGACATAAATCATATTATATACTTATGTGTCTTCATAAAGAAATGAGAAAGTAAATATTGTCTTGACTTGAAGATCGAGCATAGATCAAATGGAATGTTTATCTATCAATCAGGATATGTTGAAAAGATTATGAAAATATTCCATATGATATTACTCCATAAAGCAAGTTTTTGCTTATATTTCCCCTAATCATTTATGATGTTATGAAATAAACATCCATATGCTTCAGCTTAACAATCAAGAAGATTGCTTCAAAAGAATTTTTATCAAGGGAGTGTCCCTTCAGGGGGAGCATCACATCGGGGAAGCATATCAAATGAAGTAAATTAATTATATTGGGGCATTTGTGCATTGTACTCTTTTTCCTTCCAATCAGGTTTTTGTCTCATTGGGTTTTCCTGATAAGGTTTTAATGAGGCAATTATCTAAGCACACCTAAAAATCATTTGATCCATAAAGATCATCATAAAAATTATATTTATCCAATTGATCATCGTATATATGTTGTTTTGATCAAGAAGATCATTGTAACTATTATTTTGATCTTGCTAATCATTGTATATATGTTACCTTGATTCAGAAGATCATTATAAATATTACTTTGATCCGACAGATCAATGGATATTATTGCTAAGGTTTTTATCCCATTGGGTTTTACCTAACAGAGTATAAATGTGAGAAATGTTTTGAAGAAAAAAATAATTTTGGACATATGTATACTATACTATTTTTCTCTTCGATCAGGTTTTATCTCACTGAGTTTTCCTGACAAGGTTTTTAATGAGATAGTTTTGAGAACGTCCAACACCATAAGATTCAGAAAATCATTGTATATATTATTGCCGAGGTTTTTATCCCATTGGGTTTTACCTAACAAGTTAAAATACAAGTGGTGGAAATTCAAGGGGGAGTGTTGTAATTCTGATGTCTTTCCACCTCGTCAACTTGGTTTCCCAACCAAGCCTTCTATTGTTGACTTCGGTTGTCATCATCATCAACGCCTACTTGCCTTTCATCATTTGTTTGCTTTCATCTAGGGATGATAAAATTACCCACGGGGATGGGGACCCGCACTTTTGGTGTGGAGACGGGTTTTAATTTAGTGGATATGGGGCGAGGATGAGGATAGATAGTCTAACCCACAATGTGTATGGGGCGGGGATGAGTTTTATACTCCCCACCCCGCCCCGTCCCGCTTAAAATAATATTTAGTTAAACTACGTAGTTTTAAAGAAAATAAATATATCTAAAAAATGAAATATATATATATATATATATATATATATATATATATATATATATATATATATATATATATATATATATAAATACATTAACCCTAACTTTGTTAGGATTATGCTCGATAGCAAGAGTGTAATATTGTAATTAACAATCTTTTCATATGAATAAAGTGATTTCTAGTTTAACAAATCTTATAGCATTTATAGTTTAATTATTATAATTGTCAAAAGTAAATAATCATAAGGTCAAAAGACTATGAGAAAAGAAGATTTGTTCATACATCTAGATATGTATGAGGTAGATACAATTCTTTAGTTAATCTTGAATAATATTCACAACTTAAGATAGAAGGTTGGACGCCTTTATCTTGTTAAAGTTGTAGATTCTTTTGCTAGCATTTGAGTGGGATCAAATGTATTATGATGAGTCTAAAATCATCAAAGTGTGGTGTCTTTGGGCAAAAGAATCTAGTGCACTGGGTGTATTGAATAGGATCAAAATGAAATACTTTATCTAGAACCGTCAATAGATAAAAGTTTTCATTTGAAGACAATCGGAGAGTCTATCTTAATCCTGAGATAAATGATGGACTTATGGTTGCAAGTGTTATCATTTGAGCTATCAATGAGTACGGTTATATAGCATAGTATATCCTCGATAGTTTGGTGGTATTCATTTGTTAATCGATAGAGGATTTCATTTAAAAATATGGACATCGTGGCTCCATTTATTGAATGAGAGTAGAATACCATCATATGGATGTTTTGAGGTATTGGATATTAAATCTTAACGTTAAGTTTTCAATAGTGTCTATTGAAACATGGCTTCTGGACAAGTCAAAATATCCAAGTTCAAAATGTGGTCATATGAGTAAATATGATAACTTGGAGAGCTATAGGCGGTCTATGAGCTCTTAGCGATTACCGGTATTCTTCACGAGGATACACTTTCTCCAACAAGGTTGTCTAGGGTACGAATGAGTAACATCAACTTATTCTATTTTTATTTAAGAGTTCAATTTTAGTTCTTTAGTGGAATGAACTAAAATTAAATAGATTGGACCTAAGTGAATCATTTGTTGATTGTGATTAGGTTGTATCTATTGTAGCTTAAATTTAGATAGCCCGCCAAGATCCCCAATCCACACGAACTTGCATGGATCACTTGATATATTCTACCGGACTAATAGGGGTCCATCTAGAATTGTAATAAGGCATGTGAACTTGTTTCTTTTTGTAAGAATAGGTCTAGTTCACATGTGAACTTTTTTATTAAGGTCCAATGGATTTAATAAAATGAGAAAAATAATATATGGCCTTAATACCATGTATGGGCGGCAATGGCTATGGATAATAGCTTTAATATATTATTTTATTTTATTATTTAATTAAATGGCAATTAATTAATTATTTGATTAATTAATTATTTAATTAAAAGTCAAAATCTTTTCCTATTAGGAGATGGTCTCCTAAAACTATACTATTGTTGGTAGTATAGTTAATATTAAAGACTATATTTGATAAGTAGATAAATAAAAAGGAGTTATTTATCTAATCAAATTAGGAAGTCTTTAATATGGTTACAAACACACTATTGAGTAGGATTATGAGTCTTGATGTATAAAAGAATTCTTTTTGGAAAAAGATTCTTGGTCACCAAGTAAAACTATTTAGTGGTAGAATTCTTATTTGAAAAGGATTCATAACCACCAAGTTAATCTACCTAAAGATAAAATTCTTGTCCATCAAGTAATCTTTCTTAGGTAAGATTAAACTCTCCTAAACTACATCAAAGAAGGGAATTTCTTTCATCACATGTATTATATAGGATATGATAGATTTCTTTTTAGATAAGGATTCTAACTACCAAATAAATCTACCTAAGGAAAGATTCTTGCCAACCAAGTGAATTTATGAACCTATATATATGTGGATAATGAATTCGGCCAGCCCTAAGTTTTAAGAAGGTGAATTTCGGCCAAGCATATATTTCTAAGAGAAAGTCTGGGCCACCATAGGAATTTTGAGGGAGAAAAATCTGATTTTACTCTAGACAAAATTCCATCATCTCTAAACAATAGTGTGTGAATTCGGCCAAGAAGAAAATAAAGGGGAACGTTTTTGTATTCGATAGTATACTAATATCCTTTACATCAAAAGGGTTTTGTGTACAATATCGAATCAAGGTTCACGCGAGTTACAATCAATTGATTGATAATTCACAAGTGACCGGACGTTCTTGGATTTTTTTCTCTTGGAGGATATTTGTAACTAACAAAGAAAAGATATTTGCTTTGTCTCCATCCTTAGGAATACAATTTAAAGAAAGGGAGCCCACACTCCTAGGTGATTCACGTTCGTAATTGGATTGGAAGATCTTACGGAATTGATTCAGCGCTTGTTCAATCGTCACACGAAAAAAGTACGATACTTTTATATACATCAATTAATCTATGGTTAAGGTTCTCGTTGCATAAAAGGGAATTTTTTATTTATTTATACGCAAACCCAAATCTCGTTTTTCTCACGCTTCCGTTGCGTTTTTAAACGGTTTTTCCCTACAAACTTTACATCTATTTGCCGTTATTTAACATAAAGTGACAATACAAAATACAATTAAAAAAACCCTAGCCGCTAACTGCAACTCTAAGTCTTTATTCCACAAACAACTCAAAGTTCACCATTCAAGCTTCAACCTCAAATACAGTAAGTTTTTTATCTTATGATTAGCTTCATGTTCTTCTACTACAACTCAGCATTCCACATGTCTTGAAGAACCAGATTTTAATGAGGTAAAATAAATCATGCATATTAAATCAAATTAAATTGTTGTTATTCAAATCAGATTGAATACAATTTTTTTTGTTGGTTTGGAATGTTACAAAAACCATGTGAGTGAGTGTCAGCATCTGGAGGAGATGCCAGATGAAGTTGATAGTACGAAAAGAGAACAAGAGAAATAGATGCAACTATTAGATGATTAACGTTATGATTTTTGAATATTTTGACTTCATACTTTATGTTTTTGTTTGAGAATGATAGAATTTACTTGTGAGAATTAAGTTTACGAGATGTTTTTTTAATAGTTTCATCGAATTATTTACTACTTTATATATTTTATCATATTCAGTGGTTATATATTTACAATTTTAATAAATAAAAAAAATTATAAATAGGGTAAATGGGTGGGGATAGGGAAAGTACTCCCCGTTGTAACCCGTCCTGTCCCAACCCGCTCCATCTAAGGTAGAGGTTTATGAGGGGATGGGTTTTTAAAAAATAAATAGGGTGGGGTGTGGGGAAGGTCACCCCGTCCCGAACCCGCCCCATTGCCATCCCTACTTTCATCATCACAAATCACTTGCAATAATCCACCGCTTATAATCTCATCTCTCCATTTCTCTCCACTTGACTGCTCTTGTAAAAGTCTATATATAAGACTTATGTTACTTGTTTGGGTGGAAATTTTTTCAGCTGAAGCTTTATACACAAGTTCTCTCGTTCTCTCATCTCTTGTCTCTCTTATTTGTTTCTTTGATTATTATTTGCTAATTTGACAACAAAATTTTAATTGTTAATAATTTTTTAGGAAAAAAATCAGCATGGGCCGAAGCCCATACTGATTTGCATGTAGCTCCTAGGGATGGCCAATGGGGAAATGGGGGCTGATGTAGGTCCCCCCATCCCTAACCCCATTTTCCAAACCCCCCCCCCCCCCCCATTTGGGGGAAACGGGGTTGGGGTAATTTTGGGGGGAGGTCCCCCACCCCTATCCCCATTTCCCCATTTCCCCATTTCCCTCATTTTTCCCCGTTTTTCCCAGTTCCCCCATTTCCCCAAAGTCCTCCATTCCCCCATTTCTCCACGTTTCCTATATCAGTAAAAATTACATATTAAAGAAACACATAAATTCGTAATCTAATAAATTCAAATATAAAATAACATTCCATATAAATTGAAATGAAAGTTAAGTTGTTTAATATGTATATATAGTTAGTAAAATATGTTAATAAATTATATGGAGCTTGCTTGGTGTGTAATTTAACAAGAAAATCAATATGTATATATAGTTAGATTGCTTGGTGTGTAATTTAAGTTATAGTTTATAAATATGTATATATAGTTGGTAACATAAAAATAATAAAAATATATATTAATATATTTTTTATATAATACCCCCCCATTTCCCCATTTTCCCTAAAAAAAATTCCCCCAAATGGGGATGGGGGAGTGGGGGTTTGGGGCCCGGGGTAAAATGGTCATCCCTAGTAGCTCCGTCCCTAATGCGCGGTCTTTGACTCGGTCACTGACTTAGTACCATTTTTCTTCACTAAACTCTTCATCTCTAAAAAATTTACAAAAAATTTCACTAAAGCAAAAAAAAGCCTAGCTAAATTTGAAATGAAACGAGTCTTGTACTCTCATTTCAATTCATTGGATGCTCGCCTAAATGTGTTTGAGTGAGGTTGTTGTTATGGAAGAAGAGAACGAACATGAAGGTTTTTGAGAACCGGAGTGTTTTATATGTCGGATTTGTTTTTTATTTTTATTTTTTAAATATATATTTTAAATCAAAATTTTGATTTCTGAAAGACTTGAAGAGGAAAGTTGTGTTATTTTGTCAAAGTTGCACATGAAATTACGAAAAAGATATATTAACAATTAAAAATTCATTAAAATAAAAAAACCTCTCATATGCAATTAAACATGTAGGTATCTGAAATTTCTAGGATTCTAACACAATATTCCCATACAAAAGCATACACAGCTGTAAAAAACTTTGATCACCCCGTTAGCCCATAAGCAAAACCTGAAAGTCTGAAACCGCTGTGGCGCGGTCCAAATCTGTCTAACAAAATGTAAAATGACCCACATGCCCATCAAGTCATACGTCAGTACATAGACATGACCACGGTTCGGTTTGAACAGTGGAACGGAACGGAACGGAACCGTAATCGTGTGAAATAAACCGTAACCGTAACCGTAACCGTAACCGTAGGGACGGCGGTTCGATTCCGGTTCATCCTCTGAAAAAACTGGCCAGGAACCGACCGTTCGGTTCCAGTTCAGGAACCGTCGGTTCCTGGCCTTTATTTATTTATTTATTTATTTTATAAAAAAAATGACGTCAGTGGAACGTTGGGCTCCAACGGCTCAATTTTTTTTTTCTTTTCCCCTTAAACCCCCCTCCCCCAAATCATTTCTTTTCACACAATTGCTCTCTCAACTCTCTCAAATCTCAATTCTTCTAATTCTCTTCAATTATCTCCCAATTAGTCAATTATTTATTTGTTTATATTTAGTGTATTGCAATTTTTTTTAAATCATTTAAAAATCATTGTCAACAATTTTTTAAAATATATTTCCAAAAAAAAAATAAAAATTAAATTTCATCCATTTATCTTAATTTTTTTGAAGAGTTTTTTTACAAAATAATTTTTTCGATGGCAGATGGCAAGTGGAAGTGGAGTAAGAGACATTCCACCAAGGCATTCCGTTTCTAGGACCGGTAAGGGTCGTATGTCGGAGCCAGATTAGGTCCAGCCGGATAATATCGGTTTTGATGACACCGCTTACCATGAGTTTCTGCAACGGCAAGTCTATCTTGAATCTCTAAACTATCCAGTCAATCCATATCCTCCTTTAATAATGTTTGAACCCAATTCTAGACAGCCTAGCGGCCCTAGCCCTAGCCCTAGCCCCGGTAATATGACAAGCCAATCAAAAAATATACCAGATTTTGCTGCAGATCTAAATTTTGAAGAGGCGATAGAGAAGGATAAGAAGCAGGTCAAATCTGATCTATTCGTTCTCCACATGAAGAAAGTTATGAAATTGAATGGAACATGTTGGGCGGTGTGCAATTACTGCCCTAAAATATACAAGTGGACTAAATCTGGAGGATACGGCACATATATGAAGCATATTACGACCCGTCATCCAGCAGAACTTGCCAAGGGGAATGCACAATCTCAAATTTCCAGGTTTTCTACCCCTGACACTCAATTATTTAAAAATAGTGATCAAGCTAATAGAGAAGAATTAGCTAGGATGGTAGATGTAGAACATTTACCTTTTAGTTTTGGTGAAAAAGTTGGTTTTATTAAATATTGTAAAGCATTAAATCCTGCTGCATGTCGTGTCCCTAGGACCACTCTCACGCGTACAATGTATGATATTTATAAAAAGGAAAAAAAGGATTTTGAAAAAATATTTTGCGAACTATATAGGTCCTGTTTCCGTATGTGCTGACATATGGACTGACCATTGGCGAATGCATTCATACTTGGGTGTAACTTGTCATTATATGGACAAAGTATGGACAATACAAAAAAGAATTCTTGCATTTAGAATTTTTGATGATGCACATACTGCTGATAATATTTATAAAAATATGAAAATCATTTTTAAAGAGTATAAAATTGAAAGCAACATTTTTTCAAGTCAAATGGGTTGCGACCAACGAACAAGAAATTTGGATATATTCGAAATCTCTATAACAGTAGGGATGACTATATTCGAATTCATCACCGGAATAATCAAAGCTATGGAAATAATCTGGATATTCTACGAAGCATATGGAAATTTGGATTGAAGTGAAATTTTCCACTAGTGGCCTGCAACAGCGCGTGGAGGCAACGACGCTTGGGCGCGTGGGCGATTGGAGGTGCAAACAGTGTGTTGCTAAGTTGTTTTTTTTTTTTTTTGTGGTTTTGGTAGTTTGTGAGTATTAGTTGCGGAAGTGTGTATGGAAAAAAGATATTAGCCTTTGATACCAATTGATGTAGGACTAGAAGGAAATAGAACCAGAAAAGGGGATTGGAAAACACAACAATTCAATTATTTATTCAATTCATCAAGTCTGATTACAAAAAGGCTCTGAAGGTACCTTTTATAGCTAACAATATAAAAAGATAAACATCTAAATCCCGATAAAGATAAATAAAACCTGATAATGTTAAATAAAATCTAAACTTATCTATAAAAGAGATAATTTATTCTCAAGATAATAACTACTAATAACATATAATAAAGCTTATCTAATTCCCCATCGTTATTGGTGAAGAAACTGCTGAATATTCAAGCGTTGAGGTAGGGAAGGTATATGAAGTGGTTGTGACTAATAGAGGACTATATCGGTACCGCTTGGGTGATATTGTAAAAGTTGTTGGGTTCTATAATTCTGCTCCACAAGTGGAGTTCTTAATGAGAGCTCCAAAAAGTTCTTTCGAGATTATAACTGAGAGAGACTTGATGTCTGCCATGGAAGGTTTCCAATCTGTTCTAAGAAATGCTATGGCTGCCGGGATCGTTGAGTTTGCAATTTATATGGACTTAGAGTTGAGCCCAAGAAAACTGAGGATTTTTGTTGAAGTTAGTGGGGGATGTATGTTTCTGCAGGAGAAGTTACCAGAGTCATCGGTGGTAGGTTTTAAGAGGTGTTGTTCTTCGTTTGAGGATGGCCTTGGAAGTATTTACAAGGTGCAGAGAGATAGAGGTCAAGTAAGCCCTTTACTGGTTTCCATTGTGAAACCTGGTTGCTTTGATAAACTAATACGAGTAGCCATTGAGAATGGAGTGCCAGCTAGTCAATATAAACCACCTAAGATTATAAGAAATCATGAAATTGCTGAGTTTCTGGAAGGATGTTCTCTGGCGACTGCTTGTTTGGATTCTCTGGATGGTTAATGGATCAGATCACATTATTATCTGTGTATGATCAAAGTTGGGATGTTTTTCCAGTTTTTTTTATTAAAAAAGTGATGACCTAAACTATTGGTTGATGGCTGAGAGTCTTCCAATGAGAAACCAGATGAAATCCCAATGCTAGATGCATTGAAAATCAAGCTGTAAGAATGATTCTCTCATCTAGGCATGTTTGTATCTGTAGTTCAACAAGAATTAATTTTAATTCCGTTTATTATAGCTCTTTTCTATGTATTAACATTTCTGATTCCTAGAGGCAATGGTCTTTAATCTGTTTTTGTTTCTCTATGCATATATGGCTGCTTGAATCTGTTCAATGGTTCTCCTCTTTGTTTCAGGTACCATTGTACCTACGAACAATAAACTCAATGCATTGATTGCAAGAATAAAGGGACCTGAAAATCACAGTTAAGACACCCATGTTAAAGAAGAGATTTGCAGTTCTATATTGTGCAGTGTAGTGGTAATTGAAACAGAATACTACTTCCAGTCTAACCAGGTTGTTAAATTCTGCATACTATTATTTTTTCCATAATGTTAAATCTGGTTACTCTTTACATTGTGCATCTTTACTGGTTAAGACTTATTCAATGTTGAATCTTATTGTAGCCAAGTTAGTTGGATTGCCTTGTAGCATTAATGTGCAAATTATTAATTCTTTTGGTAGGATAAAAAAAGGAGGTCATTTTTCTCTGTTTATAGTTTAGTATTTACCGTAGGAGCTCCAGGTCATGAGGAAGTTAAAAGTGTAGGTAACTGCCCATGCACCGGGAAAAATAACGAATACAAGGAAATTTAATTCCATAATGGTTTATTACCTCAGACATTATAATCCAAGGAAGAACTGCACCCATTCATGCCGAAAACGACCCTATGTAGAACTGAACGCAAAAAATAGTGTTCAGCGACAACAAGGAATTCTGATGAACAAATTGAGCAGAATAATATGATTTACCGGTATTCCAGTCAGAACAGGAGGAACTGAATTGAGCGCCAGTTCATAATCCTGGTTTGAAATAGGGGCTCTTGCACATTAATATTAATGAAATTTGATTGAAGTTGGATAAAAAATGTGTTTTGAACATTGCAGTCTGAAAATTTAGATAAAAGCGGGTCTTGAACAATGCGGTTTGGGTTTAGACTCGGGCTGCATTCGTTTGGGTCATTTTGCCATCTCTAACTACTTACTTTATTTATGTGCATGGAATTTTTGATTGTATATATCATATAAATGGTGAGGTAGTGAGATTCTACGAGGATCCCAAACCATTGATACGACTACGAACAGAAATGCATGCGGCCAAAAATATACATGATATATGCAACAATTTTTTTTAAGGTTTATATATGTGGTAAGTAGTTATGAATGATAAAGCAATTTTACCTGCTGTCCTAACTATGTTGGCAATAGATACTCCACTACTGACCATAAGCTGTCCAACAATATGAGAAATTATTACATTTAATTTTCATTGTGTTTTTTTCAATAATTGGATCTGCATAATTTATCTGCAGACTGATGTTACCTCATAAAAAATCACGTTCACAGTTTCAGGAACTTTATCAAAATAATATTGAAGCTTTCTTCAATTACATTTTACACATTTTTACCTGATGGAAAATTGTCAGTGCTCCTCGAAGATTCTTGGGTGCAATTTCAGCTATAAAACAGGTACCTAATCGGCATTAAAGGCATCATCAAATTATATCTTAGTATGTGTACATTAATAGGAAAATAGAACAACTTACATCAAAGTAGTTTTTAGTATAGACTTCATGTGTACATTTTTCTCCTTATCCTGTTGCGAGTCTTTGAATAACCAAGGAAACAGCCCCCCTTGTGTTATAAATTATAATCAAGACGGTGAAAAAAAAATAAAAATGAGATAGGTCAAATAAGTGAAATTGATTCTAGTTACTGATCCTCGGCAGCTGAAATAGAAAAAACAGATGAATTTAGAGAGTAAAACTGTATTGTACCAATCTTATCAAAGTAAATAGTAAGCCAACCTGCAAGAAAGATAGCACTTGAAACTCTCATTGCCGCAAACAATAGAATAAACAACCTCACATGGTTACTGAATATAATTGTTTAAAACTGAAGTCCTGAAGTTGTAGTACTTTAATACTTTATCCTAATACTGTAACGTCATCAGAAATTTTTTATATTTTTGTTTACTCTTTCCGACCAATAAAATCAGCAATTGGTCCACTTGTTATTGCACCCATCATGGCACTAATTGTCAGTATGAACCCAAACAGTGAGTACTTCATACATGGAAACCAGCGTCCAGGTGAACAACAACTTTAAAAGTTGAAAGAGTTCACTTAAATTTGCATCTATCAAGTGAATGGGTTAGTTTATGGAGGCCAGATAGATATAATCTGATGTTGCAAGAAAGTTTGCTAGGTGATCTGCCCATGTCTTGTATCACATGAACTCTATTGTCAAAAATGTTTTGCTAAAACTATGCAAATTCAAATATGTTTTGAGAATTTCTTGATGATTAGAGAAACCTGTTGTTGACACTGAGTACTGTTCTAACTTGGTTTCCTTTTGTCATTCATATCCATCTTTCAGTTGCGTTATCTACCCAAATTAAGGGTGGCTTGCTGTGGTGATTACCTCTCCACTTCCGGTTGCAAGTTATATATACTTTATACTTCCTGACAGTTGCAAGAAATGCGAAGCCTAGGGGAAGAGTTGGTCTACGGCCTGGAATAGCACCTTTGGAGAGCACTCTCGCATCATTCCAGCTCTACGTAGTTCAGTGCCAGCTAAGGACTCATATTGATACAACAGCTTTGGTTGTTTCTGGTTGTGGGTATCTTTCAGTTTGTTGGCTCTTCTTACTATGAACTTATTACTAATGTTATTTTGACTTGGGAATTATATAAGAACTTTATTAGGTGAATAATGCAGCGGCAATCGTTCGATTTGTACTTGATTGATTGTGTATTTAACAATTTGATGTATCATGTGGGTTCTTTATTATTTTAACACGTGAAAACCTACTGAAGACAATTTGTAAATTGTAACTATTATAGATGGAATTGTTGTAATGCATTACAGCTTTCTGTTGCTAGCATTTTCATTTAACTGAAGACCTGGAAACTGATTGTTTTACAAAAAATAAAATTCACAGGAGAATTTTGCAAGTGATGATGGTCTTTATTCAATTTCCATTTCTTTAGCCATTGATGGCTGCTTGAATCTGTTCCAGGGTTCTCCCCTTTGTTTCAGGTACCATCACAGCCACGAACAATATAGCCAATGCATTGATTGCAGCATATAGAATAAAAGTACCTGAAAACCACATGCAGATACCAATGTAAAAGGGTAGATTTGCAGCTCTATAATATGCAGTAGGTGATTTCTTTTGAAACCACAACTCATTTTCAGTCTAACCAGACCATTTCCAAAATGCTAAAACTGATTTGTGTGCAATTAGTACTTATTATTTAGATGGAATGAATAAAGAAAGGTAGTTTTCCTTTTTCTCTATTTTAGTATTTACCATAGGAGCTCCAAGTCATGAGGAAGTTAAAAGTGTAGGAAACTGCCCATGCACCAAACCAGTTCACTAATGTTGCTAGGCTTCCAGCTACTCCTTTTATATTAATAGGAAATATCTGCAACAGAAATATTGTTTTCAGATTGATGGAATGAATAAAACATAGGAGTAAAAATCTTTCATATTTTAGTTACCTCTGACATAATAACCCAAGGAACTGCACCCATTCCTGCCGAAAAGGACCCTATGTAGAGCTGAGCAAAAAAAACTAATTGTCAGGGATAGCAAAGAAGATACCAAGTATAATCTTCTCTCTTTTTTCAATCTGATGAGAAGATTGACTAGATTACGAAGTTATCGATATTACCAGTATGCCAGTTACAGCAAGAGCAGGAACAGACTTGAGTGCCAATTCATGAACCTGGTTCAGAAAAGGCTCTCTGCATATCAATATTAGAGAAATTTAATTTTGAAGTTATCCGGTGTAGATTTGAAGGTTACCTTTAGATAGAATGAAATCCCAGTTAGAAGACATCCTAAGACTAGCCCTGTAGCAGAAACCTGGAATGAAATTTGAAAACCAATGAAAGAAATTAACTTTTTTTTTTGTTGTTGTTGTAAATGAAGAGGGATTATCTGAGAACAATTGAGATACTTGTTGGTTTGTACAAGAACTTACAAATAATAAGGGCTTTCTTCCGGCTCTATCTATCACAATTGCGGCAAGACCAGTAACAACAACCTGTAGAATTTATTATTTCAACCTCTACTCCTATTAGAGTGAAAAGCCTAGATTTTCAAGAAATTGCTAAGAGTTTTCAGAGAGATTAACACCTGAAGAACGGCATAGACTATGGTTCCAATGCTGGAAGAAAATCCTGAGACATTACAGATATAAGCAATTGAAATATCATTAGTAACACTAAATTATTTGGAGATCATATGCTAGTTCTTGTTTGTATATTTTCCTTTAGAACATAAAAGGTATAATGGTCTGGACCGTCATCTTTTTGTAAGAAGCTCTTTACCAGCTGACTCAAAAATGTTGCTGACATAAAAACAGATTCCGTTGATTCCTCCAAATTGTTGAAAGACCATCAATCCAACCCCAATCTTGTCAAAGAGAAGTTAATGAATTAAGGAAAATTTTGAGTGCAGGAATTATAAAGCAAATGGAGAGAAGTCTTACGGTGACTGAGCGCAAGTATCTTTTTTGAAACAAATCCAGCACTTTGGCTTTTGGGAGCCGTGCAAGAGTTTCTATGTAATCCTGTTCAAGCAGTGACATAATATTTCTTTCAATATGTTTTCTTCTCTGTACTCTTAAGACAGTTAATAGTATGGAATGCTTGGAACATAAAGTTTGGAAATAAGACCTGGATTTCAGTAGCCTCATGTGATATATCAGCATCCTTGCCGCGAAGTTTCTGTAGTGCAGCTTCAAACTCTTTTTCCTTCCTTTTCTTTGCCTGTATCAATGGTAAGGTTATGTTCATGATTATATTTTTGTTTCTTTGTGGGGTGCTAATTGTTGGTTCTTAGTTCTTACCAGCCATCTTGGAGATTCTGGAATGAAGAAGAGACCCAAAAACAAAATGGCACATGGGATGAGTCCTGCAAGCACTTAATTGGTGAGCCCTTGAATTATAGTATTATCTTAATTTTTTTTGTTGACAGTCTAAAACATGAATGATAAAAGGAATTTTACCTGTTAGTGCTAAAACCCTCCATGTTAGGACTGTCCCAATTATGAAGGCAACTGATACTCCACAACAGATCATAAGCTGTCTAACAACATGAGAATTAGTTTAATATTATTTCATTTATTCTTGTTCCTGTGCTTTGATCTGCAGAATTTATCTCCAATTTTGTAATTCTGAAAACTGATACACCACCTCAAAAGATTAGGGCCACAGCTTTAGAAACTTTACCAAAATGTGCAATTTTTTTTTTACCTGATTTACTGCTGTTAGGGCTCCTCGAAGATTCTTGGGTGCAATTTCAGCTATAAAAACAGGTACCTTGGCGTCCATTCATCAATTTCCATTAAAGAAAATAAAAATAAAATAGTAGCATCTCACATCAAATAGCATTCAGTAATTTGTAAAGAGATAGTAAGAAAATGCACCACATATGAAAACACTCCCATTCCATATCCTGTCGCCAGTCTTCCAATGTCCAAGGGCAACGCTCCCTTTGGTTTTAATCAAGACAAAAAAAAAAAAACAATACAATGATCAAATTTTAGGGAAAATGGTTCTGCTACTGTGCTGCTGAAAAGATAAATTTAGTTTATGATATTATACCAATTACCAACCTTAGCAAAGTATATAGCAAGCCAGCCTGCAACACAGAAAAGTGTTGAAACTCTCATTGCCTGCAACAAAAAAAAAAAAAATCCACAGCATACAGAATGTTATATTGTAGAAGTAGATACTGACCTGAACATAATTGTTTAAAACTGAATTCCTGAACAGGAATTGTTATCCAAAGATTGTAGTTTGATCAGAACATATCCTTGCTTACCCCTTTCCGACCAAAAAAATCAGCAATTGGCCCGCTTGTTATTGCACCGATCATTGCACCGAAAGTTAGTATTGAACCAAACACTGAATACTGCATACATATAAACCAGAGTCAAAATGAAGTAATGAACCACAATGAAAGTTGAACCAGCTAATTGAAACTTGCATTTATTAAGTGAATGGAATTAGCTTACGGAAAATGCTGGATTGATCCAACCTATGCTGAATTTTTTGATGATTGGAGAAACAGCTAATGAGCTCCCATGAAACTAAAAAAGATTGTTTCTTTTGTTGTACCAGCTTAGTATACATTGCATCGACAAGGCAATAAAGCATGCTTTTGTTTTTATTTATTTTCCCTAAAACATCCTGTTAAATGTTTCATTAGGATATCTTAGATAAATTTATATATTCTTTTGCCAGTTGCTCTATCAAAATCTCCACATAATTACATGCATAATGAAGTAATTTCCAAGCAAGAGAAGAACTCATTGACATACCTCTGCTAGAGACAGAGAGAGATCTTCCCTGATAGCAGTCTGAGTAGGTGAGGAATAGCCTGCCTGGAAAGTGGAAACCAATTAACAATTACACAAACATATGATCATTTATGTCTAAAAGTACAATAAAAAAAAAGCTTTATTTCAGAAATTGGCTTCTAACTTGCAGGTTTCCAAATCAAACTATAATAGCCTATTGAGCAGTAGAAGAAAAATGGGACTTACACAAGCCCCGAATTCGTAGGAACCACACACTGCAACAAAGGTGCTGAAATAAACCATCCATGAATGCCCCTTGCTGCTAGTTTGGACACCGGATCCTTCTTCATCGGCTAGATTATTCTCTCCCTGCCGCATAAGTGGTTCTCTTATCTTTTGATCATGAACATTATTTTCTGCATCCTCTTTGATACCCATGTTTCCTGTATATCTATAAATTTAGCAAAGAGAAGAAATTGGAAGCAAAAACTTCAAGACAAAGAAGATGAAGTAAAAGTGGAAGAAAGGGAATAATATCTGAATTCTCTTCTCTCTACCTAATAAATATAGAATTTTCAAACTTTTGGTCCCAGTAGTACTATTACATTTAAAATGTCTGCAATATTTTATACAGATATATAGTAAGACACGTAGATCATATTTGTTTTTTTCCCTTTTCAAGTTGGATCTTCATTTACGACACCATGTGCTCTTATTATAATCTGCTACTATTAAAACTACTTCTGAAACTGGATGGAGTGATGTGTACTTTTGTCTTTTGCATGAGAACACAGAGGTGAATCAAAAGATGACTTGTGATTACATAAACACGGCGGAGCTGCTGAGAGGTAACAAATGAAATCTTATGTTCTTTTTTTTTATATATATATATTTCACGTCTCTGGAAAGTTGGAACTCAGTTGTGTTATAGACTTATAACAGGACAAATGTTACAGATGCTGTCAAAATAGTTTGTTTTATAAACATAAATTCCTGATACAGTTCAACATGTTTTGATTAATATTACTTTGAGAGTCTGAGACAACAACTTGCTGTTTTCAATTTGGGTGAATCGATTCTAATATTGCAATTGTCACTGTTAACTGTTATTTAACAATTGTAGCCCAAATTGGTGGCTTTGATAGTGCAGTCGTACCTCATATGTCATATGTGGACTTAACGAGCCAAAAAATCCAAGCACTTTATTAATCGCCGGAATTATTTCTTTTTCTGTCTGGGGGATAAAATGCTTTACATGCTACAACTAGCTGTTGAGTTACTACTATTTCCATTTTAACTTGGACTTTGATAGTGATTGTTTCACATGAAATTATGATTATTATCTTTTTATCTTAATAGTTCCAACAACTTTAGATTGAGTTTCGATAACTACGGGGGATTGTATTACCCACTTGCTATGAATACCAAGAATTCAAGGATTGAGCTAACAGTCTTCAAGTAATATGTGAGTTCAAATCTTTCCACTTTGGTTGGTAGGCTGGCTGTTAGCTCAGAGTTTTCTTCTCTCTAATCGTATGGAAAACCTAAATGGGCACTAGAAATATTTCAGAAAAAATAAATAAATTAAAGTTGTCTTTCATCTCCAATAAAATAATATATATTTATATTTATATTTATAAACACTCAAAACTTTTGAGACTTATGAGTTGAATTTCTGGTTGCTTACTAGGGGTGTACCCAATTTTTTTTTTGTTAAGGTGGTCTAAAACAAAATTATATATGTATGGGTGTGCGCGTGACAAACTTGAACCACAATCTTGACATTACATTTAAAACTTAATCCACTTTTACTCTATAATTGATTTTTTTTTTTTCAAAGTATGAAACTATAGTTTTTCTTGGTTTTGATGTATACAGAGACATACTTAGAATTTTTTCTTAGACTAAAACTATATATATAAATAAATAAATAATAAAAAATTATTAGTAAATGAACTTTGACGGTACTAAAAAATTATTAAACAGTTTTATTAGAGTGATACTGTATAAATTATAATGTAGTATTAAAAGTAATAAATTCTAGTAGTAAAATAAATTAATATAAAAAGAATAAAATATTAATTTAAAATTATGAATAATAAATCTAAAATCCTAACTTTTTAATTAGAAGATATAAATTTTAACGATTAAAATAACTGAATCAAAGAATATTTAATTTTATAATTTAGAATTTGAGAAGAGAAGGTGAGAATTATTAACAAGGATGAGAGTGAATTGACATCGGAGAGAGAAAGAAATAAAAATATAGAATGGATGCATGTGAGAGAGGGAGAGAAAAAGAGAGGATAGAAATAAAATTGATTTTGATTGTTGATGTGACCTGTATAGTAAAAAGAGAATATAAACTTGCAGACCGTTAACAACTTTTAACTCTATAAGCTCGTTAATTAATTGAAAAATAAATAAAATGTTAACCTTGCTATAGCCCGAGTCAGCCCCCACATTCGACCACCCCTATTGCTTAGAAACTAATCAAAATCTCTAAAATCCATTAGGGATTAAGTTATGTGGATCTCACATGTTGAACAAATCAATAGTGTTTGTTGATTGTATTGTTCTCCATATGAAGGTAATTTGTAGGCAATATAGGATTGTTAAGTAAGGAAGAAATCTCCTAAAACCAATACTACGATTTCTTACAATCAAGCTATGAGAATCTATATAATTAATTTACAATCAATTTGAATGATAGTCAACTATACAAATCTCCTAATTAATAACGAATATTCTAACACCCCCCCCTTAAGTTGGTGCGTAAATGTCACTCATGCCCAACTTGTTAATTAAGTCATAGAAGCTTCTTCCATTGATAGCTTTTATAAGGATATATACAAGCTAGTCTTTACTTGGAACAAACAGAAGTTCGATTATCTTTTTGTCAATTTTTTCTTTGATGAAGAATCGATCAATCTTCACATGCTTATTACGATTATGATGTACAAGATTAGCAATATGAACTGAAGCCTTATTATCATAGTACAACTTTATACTGTTTTCTTAATGAAATCCCAAATCACTCAATAAATTCTTTAGCCACAGTAGATCAGAAATCCTTTGAGCAATTCCTTGAAACTCAGCCTCAGCATTGGATCATGACACAACTGTCTATTTTTTACTTCTCCAAGTAACCAAGTTTCCTCCTATAAATGTGAAGTAACCGGATGTAGATTTTCGGTCACTAGCATTCACAGCCTAATCAACATCTATGTACCCCTCGATGCCAAGTGTTCATGTCGAGAGAACATTAATCCTCTGCCAAGAGCTCCTTTCAGATACCTTAGGATTCAAAGAACTGTGGTCATGTGGCTCTCAGTGTGAGCATGTACAAACTGTTACCACACTTATTGCATAACCAATATCCGGATGGGTATGTGGAAGGTAGATAAGCTTACCAACAAGTCTCTGATATCTTTCCTTGTTTGTATGGTTTGATCAAGTTGACCTGGACATTCACATAACTTGTGATTCTGATCCATAGAAGTATCTGTTGGTTTGTTAGCAAGCATCTCAATTTCTATAAGTAGATCAATGACATACTTTCTTTGACTAAGAAAAATCCCATGTTTTGATCGAGCTACTTCAATTCCCAAAAAGTATCTTAGCAATCCCGAATCTTTTATCTCAAACTCCGTATCCAAATAGTTTTGAAGAGCAATCATCTCTAGCTCATCATTTCCTGTAACAATCATGTCGTCAACATAAACGATTAGTACAATGATCTTATCACCCTTTCTTTTGAAGAATAGCGTGTGATCAAAGTTACTCTGATGATATCCAAATCTTCTCATGGACGTATTGAATAGTCCAAACCAAGCTCTAGGTGATTGCTTTAGTCCGTAAAGAACCTTCTTCAGTTTATATAATTTACCAGTCTGAGACTCAAAACCAAGTGGAAATTACATATAAACTTCTTCACTGTGTTCTCCATGTAGTAAGGCATTCTTCATATCGAATTGTTTCAATGGCCAATCCAAGTTAGCTGCTAGAGAGAGGAGTATCCTAATGATATTTAACTTGGCTGCTGGAGCAAAAGTCTCCTAATAGTTAACCCTGTAAGTCTGACTATACCCTTTGGCAACCAGCCTAGCCTTGTACTTTCAATTGAGCCATCTGCTTTGTGCTTGATGGTATAGCCTCATTTACATCCAACAACCTTCTTTCCTTTTAGTAGATTCACTACCTCTCACATGCGGTTTTCTGTAACGCCTCAATCTCTTCTTTCGTGGCTTGTATCCATTTCTGGTTCGTTAGGGCATCCTGCAATTTACTAGGAATAGATACAGAAGATAATTGATGTGCAAACATTTAGAAGGACTTAGAAAGTCTGTAAGTTGAGGTGTAATCAGTAAAAGAATAAAGAGATTTACTACCTACCGAAATTTGCTCAGAAGGGAAACCAAACCGTTCAGGTGGTTTATGTTATCGACTGGGATACCATCTAGTAGATAGATCGGGGTCAGGATCCGTGTTATTTTCACTGGGTAAATCATTAGATAAAGTAAAAGGGTTTAAGAATTACATCAAGAGCATTTTCAACCTTAGAGTCGGATTGATGAACCGGCAATGGAGGAGGAGAATGTTGTACTGCTGGTGTAAGAATTGACTCCTCCTGTTTCTCTTTCCCTTTATTCCGCCTTTCATACACCTTCAAGGCTGGTTCTGTCTTTTCTTTTAAACTATCAGAAATCTCACTTTCAGAAGGTGGATTTTCTACCTCAGGAGATTGACTTCCACTTTTCAAACTAACAGGCATACTGTTGTCAAATTTTGGAGATTTCTCTTCATATGTTAGATTCTCCCCCGGAAAAGAAGTCACTAAGGCAAAGTATGCCTTATTCTCCCAAAACGTAACATCCAGTGACTTAAAGACTCTACGGGATGAAGGATGATAACATTTGTACCCTTTTTGTGAGCTAGAATACCTTATAAAAATACATTTAAAAGATCGTGGGTCTAACTTTCCTCGATGAGGGGGTTTGGATATGTACATATACCACACATCCAAAAACCCAAGGAAAAATATGTAACACAGAGTTAATATTGTTAGGATTATGCTCGATAGTAAGAGTATAATAATGTATTTGACAATCTTTTCATATTAATAAAGTGATTTCTAGTTTAACAAATCTTATAGCATTTATAGTTTAATTATTATAATTGTCAAAAGTAAATAATCATAAGGTCAAAAGACTATGAGAAAAGAAGAATTGTTCATACATCTAGATATGTATGACGTAGACACAATTCTTTAGTTAGTCTTGAATAATATTCACAACTTAAGATAAAAGGTTGGGCGTCTTTATCTTGTTAAAGTTGTAGATTCTTTTGCTAGCATTTGAGTAGGATCAAATGTGTTATGATGAGTCTAAAATCATCAAAGTGTGGTGTCTTTGGGCAAAAGAATCTAGTGCACTGGGTGCATAGAATAGGATCATAATGAAATACTTTAATTTAGAACCGTCAATGGATAAAAGTTTTCATTTGAAGACAATCTGAGAGTCTATCTCAATCCTGAGATAAATAATGGACTTATGGTTGTAAGTGTTATCGTTTGAGCTATCAATGAGTACGATTATATAGCATAGTCTATCCTAGATAGTTTGGTGGTTTTCATTTGTTAATCGATAGAGGACTTCATTTATAGATACGGACATCGTGGCTCCATTTATATGAGAGTAGAATACCATCATATGGATGTTTTGAGGTATTGGATAATAAATCTTAACGTTAAGTTTTCAATAGTGTCTATTGAAACATGGCTTCTGGACAAGTCAAAATATCCAAGTTTAAAATGTGGTCATATGAGTAACTATGATAACTTGGAGAGTTATAGGCGGTCTATGAGCTCTTGGCGATTACTGATATTTTTAACGAGGATACACTGTCTCCATTAAGAATGTGTAGGGTATGAGTAAGTAATATTAACTTATCCTATCTTTATTTAAGAGTTCAATTTTAGTTCTTTAGTGGAATGAACTAAAATTAAATAGATCGGACATAAGTGAATCATTTGTTGATTGTGATTGAGTTGTGTCTATTGGAGCTTAAATTTAGATAGCTCGCCAAGATCTCCAATCCACACGAACTTGCATGGATCACTTGATATATTCTACCGGACCAATTTATGGGTTCAACTAGAATTGTATTAAGGCATGTGAACTTGTTTCTTTTTGGAAGAATATGTCTAGTTCACATGTGGATTTTTTATTAAGATCCAATGGATTTAATAAAAAAAAGAAAAATAATATATGGTCCATATACATGTGTTGGGCGGCAAGGCTATTAAGAATAGCTTATATTATATTATTTAATTAAATGGAAATTAATTAATTTGTTGATTAATTAATTATTTAATTAAAAGTCAAAATCTTTTTCCTAATAAGAGATGGTCTCCTAAAATTATACTATTGTTAGTAGTATAATTAATATTAAAGACTATATTTGATAAGTAGATAAATAAAAGGAGTTATTTATCTAATCAAATTAGGAAGTCTTTAATATGGTTACAAATACACTATTGAGTTGGATTAGGAGTCTTGGTATATGATAGAATTCCTTTTTGAAAAGGATTTTTAACTACTAAGTAAATCTACCTAAGGAAATGATTCTTAACTACCAAGTAATCCTTCTTAGGAAAAGAATTAAGTCTCCTAATTATATTCTTGTGAATTTCGGCCAACTCATAAATATATATAAGAGGATATAATTTCTTTTAGAAAAAGATTCTTAACTACCAAATAAATCCACCTAAGGAAATGATTCTTGCCAACAAAGTAAATCCTTCTTAGGAAATGATTTATGATCCTATATATATATCCTTGTGAATTTCGGCCAGTCCTATGATTTTAGAGTAAACATTTCGGCCAACCTAAGAGTTTTCTAAGAGAGAATTTTGCTTGACAAGAGAGAATTTTGAGAGAGAAAAATTTAGTATTTTACTCTAGACAAATTCAATCAACTATAAGATATAGGGTGTGGAATTCGGCCAAGGAGAAAAGAGAAAAAAGAACGTTTTTGTTTTTGATAGTATACTAGTATCCTTTACATCAAAAGGGTTTTGTGTAAAAAATCAAATCGGGTTCACTCGAGTTTCAATCAAGTAGATTGATAATTCACAAGTGACCAGACGTTCTTGGATTTTTCTCTTGGAGGATATTTATAGCTAACAAAGAAAAGATTTTGTTGGTCTCCATCCTCAGGTATACAATTTAAAGAAAGGGATCCCACACTCCTAAGTGATTCATGTTCGTGATTGGATTGAAAGATCTTACGGAATCAATTCGGTGCTTGTTCAATCGTCACGAGGAAAACGTACGATACTTTTATATACGTCAATTAATCTATGGTTAAGGTTCTCGATGCATAAAAGGGAAATTTTTTATTTATAACCCTAATTTTAATAAATTTTCTCACGCTTCCGCTGCGAGTGGTTTTTTCCTTACAAATATCACAGAAATAAAACAATGATTGCAGCAGAGTTTGAAAAGATAAAACGCTGGATGACATACGATTAATGAGATATGGAGCAGACTGTACTGCATCGTCCATAAAAGATTTAGGCATATGCATTTCGAGAAGTAAAGATTGTGCAACTTCTAAGAGATACGATTTTTATGTTCGATAATACCATTTTGTTGTGGGGTATGCGCACAAGATGTTTGGTGGGTAATACCATTTTTCAAACAAAAAGCTTTTAAATTATGATTCAGATATTCACCGCCATTGTCTGAGCGTAAAACTTGAATTTTCTTTTGAAATTGTGTTAAGATCATATGATAAATTTTTTGAAAAACATCACATGCATCACTTTTATTTTTTAAAAGAAAAATCCAAGTCATGCTTGTACAGTCATAAATAAATATAACAAACCAGTGCATACCGGATATAGACACAACATTTGAAGGACCCCAAACATCCGAATTAACAAGAGAGAAAGGCATATAACTTTTATTATTAATACCGGGAGAAAAAACAGTACGATGATGTTTAGACGAAACACATATTTCACACTGCAGATTATTATTCCCAATAGCTTTAAACAAAGAAAGAAATAAAAATTGAGATATCCAAAAGAACATTGACTTAAATGCCTATGCCAAAGAAAGATATTGCTTTCACTATCGGCTTTAACTTGTACTACTCAGTGAGGATGACTGGACAAGCGTGAAACACTATCTGTTGTAAAGTAGTATAATCCCCATATATCCCTTCCAGTTCCAATCGTCTCCTTCGTTGTGATGTCCTGAAACACACAATAAGAATGCCAGAATATAACAACACATAATAGAGACTTAGTGATTTGATTGATTGAGAGTAAGTTGTGTTGAAATCCCATTCACCGGTCACACAACGGAAGTAGGTTTTAAATTTTTTAATACAAATCGTAAATGATCTGGGACCAGTGAACTTTGGATCATAATTCTATTTTGAAACTTATACGTATAAAAATTATTACAATAATAAAATATATGTGTGTACAGGAAATTGAAATCAATATAAAGAGAAGAAAATCATACCAATATTTGAAGGTTCCTTCACTTTACGTTATGCTCCTATCTGAATCACTCGATCTTCCTCATTATCTTCTGGGACTGATAATTGCGTGTGGACGTGTCACGGTCTTAAAAATTTGAATAGATGATGTAGAGAAAAAAGACTTGAAGAAACTCTTTCTTCAATATTAGTACACGATACTTTCACACAAAATATGTTCTTTGTACCACACTTGCACTTTTTCACTCTTTTTAATACACGAACACAAGCACTAATATATTTCTTTTTTTTTAATCAATGATACGTGTCTATTGTTGAATGTTTCAAGCACACAATAATTGCTTTCAAAACAAAACTTCTTAACCCTGTTCTTTTAATAAAAAATATCACGCATACATTTTATTCTCACTGTATCACACACACCAAACATTTTCAAAGAATGCTGCGTGTATCTCTCACGCATATTCTGATTGCCTCTTTCCTTTTTTAAAGAATATATATTTTATTTTTTTAAAATCTTATGATATCTTTTTATTTAAAATAAATTTTTTATTTTATTTTTATTAGAAAGATACCATCTTTATATTTAAACTATTCAAATTAAAAAATTAAATATTTAATAAAATAAAATAATAACATTATCTTATTTTATTCAAAAACAAATATCAACAAACATCCTCCATATAGTGATTAATAACATAATTAAATAATTTTATTATTTAATTTATTTAATCACTATTATTCATTAATTAAATAATCTCATTATTCAATTAATTTCCTGAATAAATACGTGTCACTTTCGTAACACAATTAATTGGACAATCCAATTAATTAACCGTGACCCTTGTTACCTAAATCGATCGGGCTAGCAAGGGGACCTAATGGACCCACAATATTTTGAGTTCCAATAATCCTTGGAATTATTAATTAATCTCTTTAATTAATATTCCTTGATTATTAACTCCGGTGTTATTCCACTAAAAATCCGAAGCTGCACTCTCTCAACTGCAGACACTTTTACACAGACCGATATTACTCGGTGTCCATCGATATAGCTATTACAAATGGTGTGATCCTCCACAGTAGTTCATAATTAGAGGTAGGTCATAATGTCCATTATACCTCTCTAATTACATATATCCTTTAAGTACCATTGATTCTCTAATGGACAATAAATCTTATTTCCTCACGGAATTAGGAGAGCGATCATACTGTCCAAGTCCCGAATCAACCCTTAAGGGAACTACCATCTACTTCTCACAATAAAGAGTAGATTCCACTATTGTTATAAATCTTTCCAGTCACAAGCCAAACCGCAATCTGAACATACGGAGTATATTGATCAGGAAATGCATCTGACCTCACCCATGATATATCAAAGACCACGATCTAACCTGAAGGAGTCAATATGGCACTCATGATTAAGATCACCCACATATAACCATCATTAGTTGATATATATGAATCTCGTCAATAAACGGATATTGGTGAGAGATTCATATAGATCATGGCCCAGTCCTATATGATCACATCATACAAGGTGCCTCCATTTCCATATCTCATATGAATGATTCAGGATAGAATCACTGTACATTACGGAATGGACCGTAACTATAGATTAACCACAAATAAAGTACCCAGCTTTATTTGCTATCTATGGACTCTTTAAATTGCACTTATCTTACTGTATCCATCATTATATGATACTCATATACACAGTTTGAGATTATATTCGGCAATCCAGGATGTTAATATGCACATGATATAAAATAAACAACACAACAAGAATGAATTGAACTTTTCATTTTATTTATTTCATAAATCCATTTACATATTACATGTTTAGGGCATAAACCCCAATAATTTGTTAGATAAAGTGGGCACATGTAAGACCAATGATAAGTTTACGGACGAAGTTAGAGATACAGATCCAACCCCATGAATTGGAGTGGGTGTACCATCAGCATATGACATATTATTTGTTTCAGGCCGGACTACGATGACTAAATTTTTAAGAATTAAAAGTCATGTGATCCATTGCACCAGAATCAATTATCCAGGTATTATTACTAGAATTTGTAGAAACTTTGAAGGTCCTGAGCTGGGGAATTGAATTTGGGAATCATAAAAATTAACTTGTGGAGTGGAGGAGGAATTGCTAGAGGATGATGCAAGAGAGGCAGTTCTAGTCTTTGGAGGCCCTTTTTTCCTTTTTTCCAGGTACCACTCAGGATACCCATGCAATCTCCAGCATGCATCTCAAATATGATTCTTCTATCCATAGTGAGTACATTTCTTGTCTTCTGAATTTCTCTTATTGATTAATAGAACAAAGCTGTCACTTACTTGTGGTGGAGCTAGCATAGTGGCTTGACGTTGTTACTCATGATGGATATAGGCAAATGCTTATTCAACACCTGGAAATGAATCCATACCTAACATATCAGCTCATACCTTGTCAAAATCAGGAATAGTCCTGCAAGGAATATATATACTCTTTGTTTTTCAATGCGATCATTTAGTCAAATCACATCTGTAACATCAGTCATATCATGTGTGCAATGTTGATCTAACTCCTACCAGATTGTGTTCAATTCCCTGTAATGTTCAAAAATAGGGTGCCCAGATTGACAGATATAGAATGCTTTGCTGTTGAGTTTATCGATGATGGATTGATCTGCACCATCATAGTAGGTACAAGCAACTGCTACCTAAATGGCCTGAGCCGTCGGTAATCAGATAAACATCCCCATAATTTTGGGAGTCATAGATCCGAGGAGCCATCCTTGCACAAGAGCATTATCTGCCAACCATTTCCTATAGGTGAGACTGGTGGTTGTAGGCTTAACACATTCCCCTGTGAGAAAACCATATTTATCTTTCCCAGACACGAGGATTTCGATGACCTTGGACCATAAATGGTAGTTTGACCTATCCAATTTAATCTCAATCTTAGATGAGTTGTCATGAGAATAAATTAGAGGGAATGTTGGTGGTGGTGGTGGTGGTGGAACTATATGGCCAGATGTGTCTGATTCTTCTTCAACATTGGGCATAGTAGTGCTAGTAAGAGTATCGGTGGAAGCAATAAAAAGTTGAACTTATTTTTTTTTACTGATTGACTTTTACTTTTTTTTTTTTTACTGAGTGATCACAAACGAATATAACAACTGAGTGAACACAAACAAACATAACGCGTAAATAAAATTTGACAACAAAACCTAGATCTATTCAAGGGGTCACTGGTTCTGGTCTGCCGGTGGTATGAGAGAGTTGGCGATGGTTGGAAAAGAGGGACGATGAGACGCCGACAAAGAAAAGATGACGTGGGTCGCTGTTTGAAGGAAAATCGTTCGGGTCAGGTCTGGTTGCGAAGTAGCACATGTGAGTAGAAACGATGCGAGTCGCCAGATCTGGTGGGGCAACCGTTGGAGATGTATGATATCGGTCAGTGGTTTTAGAAGTTCTGATGGTAAAGTTCACCAAAAAATAGAAGCATAGGTAGGCAACCGTTCTGCTGTTGTAGGAAAAAAACAATTGCAGAAAAAGAAAAATAAACAAAGAAAGGAGAGGAAGAACCCTAAACAATTTGTTTGGGCTCTAATACTATGAACAAATCAATAGTGTTTGTTGATTGTATTCTTCTCCATATGGAGGTAATTTATAGGCAATACAGAAGTGGGAATCAAGGAAGAAATCTCTTAAAATCAATACTATGATTTCCTACAATCAAGCTATGAGAATCTATACAATTAATTTACAATCAATTTGAATGATAGTCAACTATACAAATCTCCTAATTAGTAACAAATATTCTAACACATATAAATTAGGGAATAAATTCCAAGGAACTTACATTATGTTTGGCTTGATGGAAAAGAAAGGAAATGAAATGATAAGTTAATGAGGAAAGGAAATGAGAGAAGAAGGAAAAAGATTGTATTTTATAATTGTTGTTTGGATGATTATAAATAGAATGAAAAAGAAAGGAAACATTCTTATTTGGAGAAGAGAAGAAAATAAACGCATTTTATGTCATTTATGAAATAATAATGTTAAATTGTCCAAATGGTGTGACATCACTATAATCCATTCATTTAACTTGTATTAGATTTGTATGATTTAAATGAATAGATTATAGTGATGTCACATCAGCTAAATTTAAATAAACTAGCATGACCTTGAAATAATAATGTATACCACCATAGACATGACACCGGTTCTGGTTCGGGGGAACCAGATCCGGAACTGGAACCAAAACCTCTTGAGAAAGGTTTCAGTTTCAATTTTGGAACTGTCAATTTCGACGGTTCGATTTTGTTCTTAAAACAAACTCAAATTCTCAAATCCTCAAATCCTAATCCGTAATCACCTTCATCAGTTCAAACCCAAATCAAACTAGTACACCACAAATCACACACACACACCACACAAATCAAACCCACCACAAATCATACAAATCTCTCTCTCTCTCTCTCTCACACACACACACACACACATCACACACCACACACCACACACCATACAAATCAAAGCCACCACCGATCGACGACCACCATCGACCACCCCTAATCTCATCCCTCTCTCATTTGATCCAAGCAAGAAGAAGAAGATAGAAGAAAGAAGAAAGAAGAAAGAAGAAAGAAGAAAGAAGAAGAAACTGAAGAAGGTGAAGAAGAAAGAAGAATAAGAAAGAAGAAGAAACCGAGGAAGGCAAAGAAGAAAGAAGAATAAGAAAGAAGAAAGAAGAAAGAAGAAAGAAGAAAGAAGAAAGAAGAAAGAAGAAGGTGGCCAAATAGCTGAAAGAAGAAGATGGTGGAGCCGTGGATGAGTGGTGGACCAGTGGTGGAGTGGTGGGTGGTGAGTGGGTCTTTGAGAGAGAGAGATAAAATTTTGAGAGAGAGAGAATGAGAGATCAAAGAGAAAATGAGAGATGAAATTTTGATTCTTCGTCGGTTTGATCTTCGTGGTCGTCCGGCTAGGGCCCATATTATCAGGAGTGTGATTTGGTCACCTCCGGCTCCTGGTTAGACCAAAGTTAATACTGACGGTGCCGCCTTGAGTTCTCCTGGTGTTGAGGGTTGTGAGGGTGTCTTCCGTAATTGTATAGCTTTTGTAAATGGTTGTTTTGCTGTTGCTCTTGATCATGTGTTTGCATTTGAGGCAGAACTTCTTGCAGCTTCGATGGCCATGAATTTTGCTTGGCAGAATGGGTGGTGTCGGATTTGGCTTGAGAGTGATTATTCTTATGTGGTTCAGCTACCCTCATCTCGCTTCGAACAGGTTCCTTGGCAGATTTGGCAGGCTTGGCAGCGCTGTATCTATCAGATATCAAAATTGAAGTTTCAGGTTTCTCATATCTCTAGGGAGGGGTATTAGGTTGCAAAAGCTCTTTCAAAGTATGCTTTGAGGTTAGAGGTCGATTCGTGATGGGCAAACAACCCGTCTTTCTGCTATTTATTGGTTGATAATGATTGCATGCGTTGGGAGTCTTTTCGTTTTTCTTGATGTTTTCTGTTTTTGTTTATGTTTTTATGGCCTGTGTGCCAATGTTTTTGTTGGGATTGTTTCCCTTGGTTTTTGTGCTTTTCTGGTTTTTGTTACTTTTCATTTTATTCTTTTTATATTATGGATGGATACTGCCTAGGGGTTTTTCAGCATATGATCGTTTGTGATGTTTTTTCCCTCTAGGTCAGTCCAATTTTATCAAAAAGAATGAGAGATCAGATAAGAATGATCTGATTTAATTATATATATATTTCAAGAACCGGTTGGTTCCAGTCCGGTTCGAACGGGCAGGTTCCGGAACAGCCCCGACACCGGTTCCGGTTTGGTTCCGAACTGAAACCAAAAATTTCGATTCCGAACCGGTTGGTTCAAGTCCGGTTCGAATGGACCGGTTCCGGAATAGCCCTGGTATCAGTTCTGGTTTGGTTCCGAACCGGAACCAAAAATTCCGATTCCGAACCGGAACCAAAAATTCCGATTCCGATTCTAGTTTTTACGGTTTGGTTTAGGTTCGGTTCTCCAGTTCAAATCGAACCGCCATCAAGCCTATACCACCGACATCATTTCTCCATTTATGAAAGCAGTCGAAAAGTAAACGTAATTTGTATTGCATTTAAAAGCTAAAAAATTTCAACCGTGAAGAAACCAACAATCAATAGTACTTCCAACATGAAAGCCAATTGTCCCAGGCGTTAAGTAAAAGTCAAACGACAAGTATCAAAGAAAAGGCATCAAGCAACACAGGTACTAGCCAACTTGAAATTATAATTATAAAGCCAACTTGAAATATCTAAAAGTCATTAGGCAACAAATAGTACAGAGCACAACATATTACATATACTCTAAATAATGCAATAACAATGTAAATTATTATTATTAATGATAAGCCTACAAAACATTGGGTGGCTAGTTAATCAATTTGCCCTAAAAAGAAATCTTACAGAACATAAAAAGTTTAATCCGAAACATAGACACAAGTCACACAACATATACTCCAAATATGCAATAACAATGCAAAAAATAAAAAATATTATTTTTATATAAAAAAGAGAACTAGATTACCTCGTTAGAAAACAATGATTTGAAACTGAGAACAAGTAAGAACGAGAGCGACATTGAAAATATGAGTTTGGTCCGTCGGTTGCCTCTCACACATACACTAAAAGGTTGTGGATTCGAGTCTCTTCACCCTCCAAAAAATACCTTGAATTATTGTAATATATATATATATATATATATATATATATATATGATACTGATGTCTTGTTATTATATATAAAAGAAGAAATGAGAGCAATGTTTTGTTATACAAGTCTAGGGGCTAGGGCGTAGATATCAACAATTAATCACGCAATATTAATTGGGTTAGTTTCGTAATACTGAAAAAATTCATAACTTTTTTAGTCTTTTCCTTCCTTATCCGATCAATTTTGGTAGGAAATAAGAATAAGCTGTTCTGACTATTCCGGTTAGCTTAGGAGGCGGTAATCACTCTCTTGTTTGGCATTATGAGAAAAGTGGTGTGTACACAGTGAAAAGTGGCTATCATCTGGCTGTAATGGAAGATATCCATGCCTCGATTTCTAATTCTCCTAAAGCGTGTCTGTAGTGGAAGTCTCTATGGAAGCTTAATATTCCCCCAAAGGTTAGAATCTTCATTTTGCGGGCTTGTTTGAATGCAATTCCTTCCAGGGAAAACTTGTGGAGAAAGAAGGTTGTGCCCGCTCCATGCTGTGACAGATGTGTTTCTCATGTGGAGTCTTCTTCTCACGCCCTTTTCAGTTGCAAGGCTGCTAGACTAATTTGGCAGGAAACTCGTTTTGGTAGCCTTGTCGCAAACCTGAGGAACCACTCGGTTATGGATGTGTTGCTGAATTTGGCTGATCAGTGTGAAGGTGACGACTTTAGTTTGGTATGCATGGTTGCCTGGGCAATCTGGGAGGATCACAACTCTCGTTGAATTTTTGAACTCCAACTTGCCTTATTGCCCCCCTCTACCTCCCCCTTCACAGACCTTCAGCTGTTTGGGTCGCTCCTCTCCCTGGTAGCCTTAGGCTTAATTCAAGCGCCGCCTTCAGAAGGAACCCCTTATGCTTAGGGGTGGGGACAACAATAAGGGATGACAAGGGAAAAGTGTTCGCGGCTTGGTTCATTTTTGGCTGAGGTTGGCCATCTGATGGCTCTGCGTGAGGGCATATTGCTAGCTAGGTTCTATAATTTCCCTGACAGGATTGCTGAGATTTCCTCATCTGCAGCAGCTTCTTTGCTTAACAGTCCTGACCCTTTGTTTGGGGATTTTGCTTTTATTATTAATGAAATTAAGGCTTTGTGTAATGAGGTTGGTGTCTCTAAGAGTCAAGCCTCCCCTTCTCAGGGGAACTCCTTGGCTTATAAACTTGCCTCAGTTGCATTCTCCTCCATGCAGGAGTTACTTTGGCTGGATACCAGCTAGCTTTGTTGCTTCTTCTGCTTCTGTGTGTTGTGTTTCTTCAATAAAAAAAAAAAAATATTCAACTGAGAGATTATAAATTCATCCATATCCTATCCCTTCTCTTCTTTCATATAAGCTCATTACATGATTCTATTTCTAATGAAACTTGAATTTATTTCATTTTCATTCTGGATTAATTAATTTTAGGTCGAAGAGCTTAGAAAGCGCCATAAGCAAATACCTATGTAAGAAAGTATTTAAGGTTTAGAATTTTAGGGTTTAGGGTTATATATCGTTATTGAGCTTTCCACGTTCATATCTACCAGTTTTCAATGGACATTGGTTTCTTTGTGTTAGAATTGAATCATCTATGAAAATGTAAACTGATTTAAGTCATGTTTGAAAAAGTTTAATTAATAATCTAATCAGAAAATAAAAGGAAAATAAATAAGTAATCAAGAAAACACAATATATTTACTACTACCTCTTTCGATATTATCTAATAGATTTTTTTTTTTAGTATAAATGGGGATACGACCCCCAACTTTGGATACGAGGGGTTTACCACAAAATCACCTTAACTTTTATTCGGTATTATTTAACGGATTTGTGTTGTGAAATTTTAATTGAGTGACGGTTGATTTAAAAGATACATCGTAAATGTGCAATTTTAATAGAGTGATGATGGTTGATTCAAAATAGTAACATTTTAAAGGTTCAGTCGCCAATTTTTGTTTTTTTTTTGTTTTGATTTCATAAAACTTATTACAATTTAGGGACAATTCGGTAATTTTTTTTTTGTTTTATATATTTTCATTTGGAAACAAGAAATTGATTTTAACGTTTTTAGAAACTGAAAATGCTTATGGTCGAAATATTTGAAAACGATATTCTTAAAATAAAAATGCATATGGCAAAAATTATTAAAAACGGTATTCTGAACAAAAAAAAAAATGATATAAATTTAGTGAATTTTTTTTAAAATCATTTTTTTTCAATATAATATAAGAGTAAAAATAATATTATCTGTAGTTAAATTATATATATATTATCAATAAAAATACTTTTTTTAAAATATTATAATAATTCGGTGTTGGGTTTATGCCCTAAACAAGTAATTTGTAAATGGATTTATGAAGTAAATAAAAAGAAAGGTCAATTCATTCTTGTATGGAAGGTAATATGACTAAGAGACCTTTTACTGGAAAATGGCTTAGAGCTAAAGAACTGCTAGAGCTTATACATACAGACGTCTACGGACTGATGAATGTTAAAGCTAGGGGTGGCTATGAGTATTATTTTACCTTTATAGATGACTACAGAAGATACGGATACGTCTACCTGATGCAACGAAAGTCGAGAACATTTGAAAAGTTTAAAGAATTTCGAGCTGAAGTTGAGAATCAATTAGGTAGGACTATCAAGTCACTACGATCGGATCGTGGAGGTGAGTACCTTGACCAAGAGTTTGAAGACTTCATGGTTGAGCATGGGATAGTTTCCCAACTCACAGCTCCCGGTACACCTCAATAAAATGATGTAGCGGAGAGGAGAAATAGAACCCTAATGGAAATGACGAGATCTATGATTAGTTTCTCATTATTACCAAATTCCTGCTGGGGATATGCATTATAAACAACGACATACGTTTTGAATGTGGTGTCATCCAAATCTGTTCCTAAGACTCCCCTAGAGTTGTGGAATGGTCGTGAAGCTAGTTTACGACATCTCCGCATATGGGGGTGTCCAGCACACGTGCTGAAGAACATAAATGGAAAGCTAGACTCCAAGTCTGTGGTCTGCCTGTTTGTAGGATACTCCAAGGAGACCAGAGGTGGACACTTCTATAGTCCCGAAGATAACAAAGTATTTATATCGATAAATGCAGCGTTTCTTGAGGACAATTATATTAGTGACCATAAACCTTGTTCTAAGATTGTATTGAATGAGTTGGAGCCTGGTGAGACCAGTGCTTCATCAACAAGAGTTGTTGATCCACAAACATCTAAGAGTCAGATAGTTCCTAGTCAGGATACACTACCACCTATATGTAGTGAGAGGGTTGTAAGACAACCTGAACACTATTTATGTATAGGTGAGGGACAAGGTGTTGTCTCTACTGATAGTGTGGATGATCCATTAACATTTAAGAATGCAATGGAAGACCCTGATAAAGAGGAATGACTTAAAGCCATGAATCTCGAGATGAAGTCCATGTACTCTAACTCAGTCTGGGATCTTGTAGACTTACTCGATGGGGTAAAACCCATATAGTGTAAGTGGATCTACAAGAGAAAGAGAGGAGTAGACGGAAAGGTAGAGACCTTAAAGGCAAGGCTAGTGGCCAATGGTTATACCTAAAAAGAGGGGGTTGATTATGAAGAGACCTTCTCGCCAGTAGCCAAGTTTAAGTCTATCCGGATTCTCTTATCCATTATTGCCTATTTCGATTATGAAATTTGGAAAATGGATGTCAAGACTGCATCATTGAAAGGTAATCTTGATGAGAGCATCTATATGATACAACCAGAGGGATTCGTGTCTCCAGATCAAGAGCAAAAGGTTTGTAAGCTGCAAAGGTCCATCTATGGACTTAAACAAGCATCTAGATCTTGGAACATCAGGTTTGATGATGTGATCAAAACCTATGGCTTTGAGCAAAACATTGATGAGCCTTGTGTCTACAAGCGGATCATTGACAGGAAAGTAGTTTTCTTGGTCCTATACGTAGATGATATCCTACTCATTGGGAATGATGTGGGAGTGTTGTTTGATGTAAAGGTTTGGCTGGCTAGTCAATTCCAAATGAAAGATTTGGGAGAGGCAAGTTATGTTCTAGGGATCCAACTTATAAGGGATCATAAGAAAAAACTCATAGCACTGTCTTAGGCATCATATATCGATAAGATTTTTGTGCGATTTTCGATCAGAACTCCAAGAAAGGTAATTTACCTTCCAGGCATGGAGTTCACTTGTCTAAAGAACAGTGTCCTAAGACACCTCAAGAAGTTGAGGATATGAGGCGTGTACCCTATGCATCGGCAGTAAGTAGTCTCATGTATGCTATGTTATGCATGAGACTAGACATCTGCTATGCAGTGAGAGTAGTCAGCAGATACCAGTCCAACCAATGATTGGATCATTGGGTTGCTGTCAAGACTATTCTCAAGTATCTTCGGCGAACGAGAAATTATATGCTAGTGTATTCTAGACAGGATTTGATCCCGTTAGGATACATGGATTCTGATTTTCAGTCAGACAGGGATTCTAGAAAATCCACATCTGGATCAGTATTCACCTTGGATTGTGGAGCCATTGTGTGGAGAAGTATCAAGCAATCTTGCATTGCTAACTCCACCATGGAAGCCGAATATGTAGCCACTTGTGAAGCTGCTAAATATGCTGTTTGGCTCCGTAAGTTCTTAAGTGATCTGAAAGTTGTTCCAGATCTGGATAAGCCCATCATAATTTATTGTGATAACAGTGGTGTTGTGGCTAATTCCAAAGAACCAAGAAGCCACAAGAGAGGGAAGCATATAGAGAGAAAGTATCATCTCATCAGAGAGATAGTGTAGAGAGGAGATGTGATCGTCACCAAGATAGCGTCACAAGACAATCATACAGATCCATTTGCGAAGACCTGACCGGCTAAAGTGTTTTCTGGTGGGTTACGATACATGCCTCACATGCTTTAGTGCAAGTGATAGATTGTTGGGGTTTACACCCTAAACATGTAATTTGTAAATGGATTTATGAAGTAAATAAAAAGAAAGGTTCAATTCATTCTTGTTATGTTATTTATTTTATAAACTTGTGCACATATTAACATCCTGGATTGCCGGATGTAATATCGAACTGTGTATATGAGTGTCATATACGAATGAATACAGTAAGAGTCGTGAAATCTAAAGAGTCCATAGATAACAAATAAAGCTGGGTACTTTATTTATGGTTAATCTATAGTTGCGATCCATTCCGTAATGTACAATGATTCTATCCTAAATCATTCATATGACATATAGGAATAGAGGTACCTTGTATGATGTGATCATATAGGACTGGGCCATGATCTATATGAATCTCACACCAAGATCCGTTTACCGATGAGATTCATATATATCAACTAACGATGGCTATATGTGGGTGATCTTAATCCTGAGTGTCTTATCGACTTCTTCAAGTTAGATCGTGGTCTTTGATATACCATGAGTGAGGTCAGATGCATTTCCTGATCAATATACTCTGTATGTTGGGATTGTGGTTTGGCTTGTGGCTGAGAAGGTTTGTACACAATAGTGGAATCCACTTCTTTTTGTGAGAAGTAGATGGTAGTTCCTTTAAGGGTTGATTCGGGGCTTAGACAATATGAACACTCTCCTAATTCCGTGAGGAAATAGGATTTATTGTTCATTAGAGAATCAATGGTACTTAAAGAATACATGTAATTAGAGGGGTATAATGGTCATTATGACCTAGCTCTAATTATGAACTACTGTGGAGGATAACACCATATGTAATAGCTATATCGATTGACACCGAGATGTATCGGTCTGTGTAAAAGCGTCTGCAGTTGAGAGAGTGCAGTTTCGGGTTTTTAGTGGAAAAACACCGAAGTTAATAATCAAGGAATATTAATTAAAGAGTTTAATTAATGATTCTGAGGATTATTGGAGCTCAAAATATTGTGGGTCCATTAGGTCCCCTTGCTATCTCGATCGATTTAGGTAACAATGGTCACTATTAATTAATTGGATTGTCCAATTAATTGTGTTACAAAAGTGACACGTATTTATTCGAGAATTAATTGAATAATGAGATTATTTAATAAATGGATATTGGTGATTAAATAACTTAAATAGTGAGATTATTTAATTATGTTATTAATCACTAAATGGATGATGTATGTTGATATTTATTTTTATATAAAATATGATAATGTGATTATTTTATTTTATTAAATTAATTATTTTATTTTTGAATTTAAATAGTTTGAATTCAAAATAAAATCAAATAAAAGATATAAGATATTTTTTATTTGAAAGTTTTTAAATATGTCGATCAGATTTTTTTAAAGTTAAATATATATAGATATATGATTAAAAGATTTTTTTTTTTCTTAAAAAAATATTGTGATCAGTTTTTTTTTTGAAAAAACCGAATCATAATAGATATATATTTATTCTTTGAAAAAAAGGAACAAAAACACAATTTTGGTTTCAATGCACAAAAAGACAAAAAGAGTTTTTGTTTTGTTTTTGGCTTTGAAATAGTGTACGTGAGACAAAAAACAAAGATTTTTTTTTTATCAACGCATATCAGGTCTCCTGACTTGTTTTTGAATGTGCATGAGTGTTGTGCAGTATGAATCAAACAAAAAGATTTTTTTTTTATATTTTTTTTAACTAGAATTGTTCTAGTTGGTTTTGACTTTGAAGAAAGAGTTTCTTCATTTTTTTTTCTCCACATCCTCCATTCTAAGTTCTTGAGACCGTGACGCGCCCACACGCAGTTACCAGTCTTGGGAATAGCTAGAAACATCAGTGGTACAGACCGAGAGCATATCGAAAAGTGAAGGAGCCTCCAAACGTTGGTAAGTTTCTATTTCTTCTTATTATTGATTACAATTTCCTGTATTTACATATATATCTTACTAGTGTAATAATTTTTATATGTATTTGTTCCAAAAATAATTACGATCCTAAGTTCACTGGTCCTAGATACAGATTACGATCTGTATAATTTTTTAAAACCCATTTTCGCTGCATCATCAGTGAACGGGGTTCCAACATTCGGGATTTAAGGGGGAGAGATATTTGATCGATCCATTTTTATATATATATATATATATATATATATATATATATATTTCACCCTTATTTCCTATGTAGTAAGCTTGTCTCTTGAGTATTCTAGATTGTTTAATACGTTTGTTGAGTATGTGTATGTCATTTGCCTTAAGATGAGGTGTTTATTGATGTTTTCAAGAAGAAGAGCTTTAATAAGAAGAGAAAGGCAAAATCTAACATCAAATGCTGAATAGGTCCCTGGCCATGCATATCACCAACCGTGGCGTAGACAGTGGTGCATTCCAGAAGTGCTTTTCTTTCCAACCGTGGTTCATACCGTGACCAAGCATCAGTTTCAACTGTGGTCCGTACCGTGCAAAATTTAAGAGAAGGCACTGTTGTGTAGATTACGGCCCATGCATGTGTCCGTGCAGCGGTACTGAGAGCAATCGTGCGTATTCCTTGTTTTCCAGGGAATTCTGAAACCCTATTATGTGGAGAACGTATAAATACTTCTTATTCTTTTTCTTCAAACACAAGCCTATTCCTCTCAACAATTATTCTCTCTTACACAATTTTCTCTCATCCATCTTTACACATAGAAGAATTGCAAGACGAAGGACATGAATCATTAAAGACTTGAATAATTTATTGAAGGCTAGAGTGAGTTCTATTTTTCCTATTTTCTCTCTTGTTATTTCCAATATGTGTAACTAACTCCGTACTAGGGAATCAATGTGAACCTCTATGAATGAACTTTGTTAGAATTGACGATATTTTCATTAATTCGAGTTTTGATTTATTCAATTCATCTTATGTTTTAATTCTTTATTTTTGTTGATGCATGATTATATGTTGGCATGAATTTAGGGTTTTGATAATTTGATGATTGAGTTTGGAGTGTTGATTTACACGTAATCTTAATTAATCTTCATTGAATGAACAAAACTGATCTTATCATTGATTTATGCAAGTAGGTTTTGATTCATTAGTTATTGCACTTAATGGGTTCTCGATTGTAGTTTGCACAATTGATTTATGGGTAAATTATAATTGAGAACACTTGATTCATCCTAAGATCATACGATAACAATCATACTTAAGATAAGAACGAACCCTTAACTTGAATTATATCGTGTTATCATAGTCAATTCGAAACTTTGAATAAACATAGTTGGGGAGCATTGATGACCTAGTTCTCTCATCCATCTATCACAATCAAACATTCTTCTTATATGCTTTCTTAAATTAGTTAAATTTAATTTTAGTTTAATAAATTGAACACATCTTTTGGTTACTTTTTATTTAATTAGAATTAGAATAGTTTTAATCAGTAAATAACTTTTCCTCGTGGGAAAGATCCTTTACTTGCCGTTGTGCGTTTCTTCACGATTTGTGCTCTTGCGAGTATTGCTTTTTTTTAACACGATTTCAAACAACAATAATTCGAATCCACAACATCATAGTGTAGGAGTGAGTTACATTATGTACGATTGTTTTGACGATATATTTTTAACATATTGTAAGAGTAAAAACTATTAAATGATGATTTTTAAAAATTTTTCCAAGAAAAATATATAATTAAAGATTATATTTTATTAATTTTAAGGAAAAAATATTCATTATTATTATTATTGTTAACAACATTTTTTTGATGAGGATCAAAGAATAATTTTCCATTGAGTTATACCTGGTAGGATCAGAATCGGGACCAGTTCCCAGGTACTAGGAAATATTGACATCACAATCTAGGAAAGGTCGATTCCACCTCATACATTTACCTGAAATCGAGAAGAAATCGTACCGTGATGCCTTCTACATGGTATCTAGGTACTACGACACCTACCTAAAGCCCAAGTACCGCATAATCGGTCCAAGACCGATCCAGTACGTGAATCTCATTCGCCCCGAAGGAAGAGAGGTACCAAGGAGGTGCCAGACGTGCTAGAGTGAGAACCCCACCAGCAAAGGAAGACCGGTATACCTGGGATGATGGACTAGTATCGCGCCTAAAGAAATAGAGCCAACACTCGTCTCCAGCAAGACAAAAGAGAAGGTTGACCTTTTTGACACTTAAAGCGCTATAAATGAGACAAACTGGTCAACTCAATCAGAATTCAAATATAACGGAAACCATTACGTAATCAAGTGGAGTAATTCCTGTGCTAATTTACTGTTTCAGTCAACACCAATTAACTCCGAAGATTACACATCGATTGGACAAATTTATGGGGATTGACTGGAAGAATCGAAGACCATAAATACAACAATAGAAATCAAAGTAAAGGAAGGCCAAAAATAATAATCAAGAATCGAGAGATCCGAGAGTATTCGCCATCACCTACAGAGAGTTTTTTCGTCACAATACAGAGATTTATCACTTATCGACTAACATGAAATCACCATCACCATATGTGTAAAGAGAGACAGAGAGAGGAAAGAGAGTTCTATAGTGAAAACTACTACCTTCATTGTATTTGTAAATCTTGCAGTTAATAAAACAGTGATCCTTTTTTTTTCCTCCTGGTATGTATTACATTTCCCCTATATTTTATTGTATCTTTCTTTTCAAAATCTAGGTACGAGGTACCTACCCCGCTACAGCCTACCAGGTTGTGGCTTGAGGGTGTTGATCGAAATTCTACACACAAATGAATATTTGGTTAACAATTTTTGGCACCTTCTGTGGGAATATCCACATAAAAAAAACCTTGTAAGCTGTGTTTTACAGAGTACCAATATGAGGTTTTGATCATCCCAGGGCAACCCGACCCATAGGGACACCAATTAGTCATTTTAACTCGAAAGGGTCAAATGCGAGGGAATGGATCGAAGCGTAGCAACCTAACACCAGTCACTCTATCAAACGCCCAGACCGTGTTCCAGGCCCTAGCTACTCCAGTAGTAGGTTAGGCCATTATGGAGCAGCAGGCTACGGTGTTCATGGAGAGTATCCACCTTCGGATGATCGCAGATGGAATCACACCTCAATTCGTGGTGCCCGGTACTAGGGGTGAAACCTCTAGACTAGGTACCCGGATATCGGCCTTCGAGAGACTTAGGCAACCACTACCAGTTCCAGATCGTTATATAAACTTTCAACCTTGGCAGGTGAGAACCGTATTCAAAATCCCACCTAGATTCTGCTTTCCCCCAGCCATGTCAGTAGAGAGGAGGAAAGACAGTCTTAAACCGCAGTCGGTGGCAACACGGTCCAAGAAGGAACGCCCGAGGAAACCTGCCTTAAGAGAACCACTGGGATGAGTCGTCTGTGGAATTAGAGGGATCATACAACGAAAATTTAGAGGTTGAGTCGAAGAGCAGTGGATCCAAACGCCTACGCGACTAGGTGGCCAAGATGGCCAAAGAGATTCAAGGGTTGAAAAAAGGCAAGCACCGGGAGAACCAGAAGGATCCCTTGGGTGAGATGAATGCACCTTTCTCGAGGAGGATCAGAGAGGCGGAGTTGCCTCCTAAGTTCAAGATGCCAGCCGAGAATTTGTCTAGGACAGAGGATCTATTGAGCCACCTCGAAAGCTTCATATAACAAATGTAGTTCTAGAATGCTACCAAGTCAACGATGTGAAATATGTTCCCAATGGCTCAGACTGATTATGCCAAGACATGGTTTAGAAAGTTACCTCCAAGTAGCGTTCCTTTACACATTTAACAACTGATTTATGTGCTCATTTCTAAGGAGTCAAACCTCACCCTAAAGATCCCATCCTACTCCATTGCGTGGTTCATGAGCGTGAAGAATAACCGAGATCCCACATAGAGAAGTTCCATAAAGAAGTGGTCTAGATGGGGGGTTTTTGTAGATGAGGAGACCTTGGCCAACTTTAGAAGAAACCTGTGGGCCGGTCTATTGTTCTGATCCTTTACAAAGCACCCGTCCGAGACTTACCAGAAGGCTTTTGATATGGCCATGGAATATATGGAAATAGATGAGCAGTTGAGAATCAAGATGGAGCAAGATGACTTGAGATCTGCCAAGCGCCTAAAGAAGGAGACACCTAAGGCTGAACCGATTCAGAAGGTTTAGAATCAACCTCCCAACCGATCTATATACCTACCATCTCCCTTCCCTCCTAAGATGGAGCGTTCTCCGATCGGAAGAACCTCTTATAGAGCAATGCCTCTACCAAGGGAAGTAGCGCGGATAACGATGGAGAATAGGGTACAACCATTACACCCCTCTTATCACATCCCGTGAAACCTTATACCTCACCATCCGAGATAAGGGTTTACTTAGGAAGCCAAGTTCCATGAAGGTGCTAGCTGACCAGTGGAACCGCTACAAGTATTGTGACTTCCATGATCGGGGCATAATACATCGGAGTGAAACAGCTTTCACAATCAAATCGAGGGATTGGTAAGAGAGGGCTGCTTGGTTGAATTCTTACAGTAGGGACGTGATAATATCAGCGTAAGGAAGAAGATACAGGTAGAGATCAATGAAGCAGAAGAGAGAAGGAAGGAGAAATGGAAAGATCTGATGCAACAAATCTAAGTAGTTCATACCATCAGCGGAGGCCCCACACTAATAGGAATTTCCATTAACTCCAAGAAGAATCATGCTAGGAATGTACCCCGGTTTAAGGCAGGCTAATATGTTTTTAGGATCACCCGAGGGTTACTTAGACCTTCTCGTTCAACCCATATCATGTTCATTGAAAAGGATGTTTACAACATGGTGTAACCCCATGATGAACCCATGGTCGTTACAGTGCAACTAGCTAACTGCCTAGTCCACCACGTTCTTATTGATACCGGGAGCAGTGTCGATATCCTCTTCAATGATGCATTTGAGAAGTTTAATCTGAAGCACCCTTGCCATAACAACTATATCACACTTCTGTATAAGTTCATTGGGGACTCATTGGTACCTGTCGGGTCGATGATCCTGCTGGTGATAGTTGGGCATGTGCCTCTCCAATAGAATCTAATGATAGATTTCACCGCTCGCTTACAATGCTATCCTAGGAAGGCCCTTCTTGCCAGAAATCAAGAGAGTGCTATATATCTACCACAATGTCTTAAATTTCCCGGTAGGTGACAAAGTAGGAGATATGCATGGGAACCAACATGTAGCGTGCAAATGCTATGCCGTGTCCACCAACCCAGGGACATTGGCTAAGCAATTTGCACAGGTGACAGTCAGGCAAGCCATAGCATTACCAGGAGGAGACCATGTTAATCTAGGTACATCAGAGGAACCGAGGGTGACCGATGAGGGGCTGGAAGTAGAGGTTCCAGTTGTGGAAGAGATTGAAGAAGAAAATAGGGGTAGGTCAATGGGCGTCTTGTAAAAGATCTAGTGGATATACCTATCAGGGGGAATGATCCCTCGAAGGTGGTAAAGATAGGGATCACGTTGGAAGAAGAAATGAATGAAGGACTAATAAGACTCATTTGAAAGTGTAATGACATATTTATCTGGAGTCACGATGAGATGCCAGAAATCTTGCTCACTTTGACAAGACACATATTGGTAGTGGATGCTACATTCAAGTCGGTAAATCAGAAGCGACGAAATTTCAACCCGGAAAGAAATGCTGCAGTGCAAGAGAATGTCAACAAGCTCCTAAAGGATAAATCTATTAGGGAATCCAGGTACCCGGTATGGATCGCAAATGTAGTTATGGTGACCAAGGTGAATGGGAAGTGGCATATGTTTGTTGCTTATCAATCGCACCTACCCGAAGGACAATTTTCCACTGCTAAAGATAGACTAACGGGTGGATTTGAACATCGGGAACAAGCTCCAAAGCTTCATGGATGCCTTTTCTGGCTATAATCATGTTAATGGCTAAATTTGGCAAGGGCTCACAGGGAAATTTTCGACCAAAAATAGCACCCGATTGAGAGCACCTCCAAGCAATAAGTGGTTCATAAACAATAGGAAACACCAAGTAGAGAGCACCTCAAAGCAATAAGTAGCACCTAGGAAGTGGCATATGTGTGTTGCTTATCAATTGCGCCTGCCCAAAGGATAATTTTGCCAAAGATAGATTAATGGGTGGATTCGAACGTCGAGAACAAGCTCCAAAGCTTCATGGATGCCTTTTCTGGGTGTAATCATGTTAATAGCCAAATTTGGCAGAGGCTTAAAGGGAAAATTTCCACCAAAAATAGAACCCGGTGGAGGGCACCTCCAAGTGTAGTGGCATGCCTTGCTGTACCAGGTCCAGCACGACCCAGAGATCTTGACTTTGTTGAAAAGAGCAGGATAAAGTTCCTGTTTCTTCACGGACCCCCCATTTGGTGCCTAGACACCATGACAACGATCTGCATTCCTGTCGAGGTACGTATCCTGCCTTTATAGTATGAAGAAAGGTGCCCATAAAGCTCCTAGAGAATTACAAAGCTCCAGCAAGATTGACCAAGCACCTCGCTACTGGAATGGTACCCTGAGGTACCTCACCATCTCCATCGGTCAAGAGCCACCTCACCAGGATGATGCCTTTGGGCACCCCCAACAACAGACAGATACCCCGTGGTTCCCCACCACGTCACCAGGTCGGTGCTTTGAGGTGCCACATGGCCAGCAGAGGGCATCATATTATTATTCGCCAACACTGGGAGAAAGGCTCCATGTTTACGCCATTAGAGTTGCAGAGTTTAAAGAGGAAACAAGCACCTTTCCCGTCGAGATATCCTTTGTTTATTCTCCAAGGTCAACCACATTAAATAGAGAATCTCGTTAAACTGAGGATTAAGATCAATCCACTGATCTTCAACTTATTCGCCAGGGAAAAACCCTGGACTTTATATATAAAAAGGACAAGGGTATCAATGGGGAAATGGAGAGAAAAAAAAGATGAAGCCAGAAAAAGAGCGACTACTGTGTTTAAGTCTAACCATTTTTAAGTTATATCCACTTATTGATAGAAACGTTTTCACCTCCTCCAACCTATGATGAGAAAGGAATAGAGATTGAGAGTGTTTCTTGTACAATATTATCTAAAAATACCATTGTTAATGTAAGTTTCTTGGTGTTTGATTGGCTTATTTCGTTGACAACCACATTTGGGGATCACTATGTAAGAGTATTTTAGGGCTTTATTGTTTGTAACCAAGCTCAAGCATCAAAGGTAAAATCACTTGTTTAACTTTCATTGAAGAGGTAATAGTGCACACACACACACACTTATGTATTTTCTTTTAATTATCTTGCATGCATGCTTATTTGCCATCTTGTGTGCCTTCTGTGTGTTATTTTTTGTTTGAGTGTTGAATGCAATTTATTGTGCCTTAAAAAGAGGAGTTTTTTCCTCTGTTCTGAGACTCAGACCTCACTCTGTGCAGTGCTTACGCCGCGATCTGCACAACGATGTTTACCAGAGGCTGCACACTGTGACTACCGTGACTACCGTGACCTGTGCTTGTTGCATGTACCGCGGTCTCCTAAGCGGAGTTTCACAGACATTGCATGCTGTCCAGACCACTGTCTGTACACTTGCATGCACAACGGCCTACAAAACGGTTTTGTCTAGGCGATGCACCGCTCTATGTGCCAAAGTCTGGACACTTGCCTGTACCACGTTACAACCAGCGGTCCTGACGGGATTTGGTTGCCTTTCTTTCAAAACGATGACACTTTTTGTAGGGCACCATATATATATGTTCTTTTTTTTTCAAGAGTTTAAGAAGCCATTTTTATGAGTTCTAGTTTTTCTAGAGATAGAGGGACTCCCAAACACACATTTTTACTCAACCCAACTTCATCTCATGATCATCTAGCTTCATTTTAGGATCATTCAAGCATGAAGCATCATCTTATTCTTGACTAGGTAACTTCTACATGTTCTAGACTTCATAGTTTCATTACAAAGACATGTATACCTAGGGTTTTAGTATCTATTGCTTATTAAATGCTTTCTTGTATGGTTAATTGCTTTTATGACATGCTTGTGTATTGATTGTTGGTTAAGATGCATTAATTTACGATAGCTATAATTTAGGATGGTTTTACCCTTCTAGCTAATTCTTCCTGCCTTTGTATTTAGAACATTGATATCGAGGATTTGCATTAATTGTCATTATTAATCCTAGATAAGCATGATTGTCTTGACCTAGCATTTTTACTTATAGAATATTCTTGCATATTCACTTAGGTTGCCATTATCTCTTTATTGTTGGTTAAGCTTGTGGCTATGTGATTAGTGTGCAAGGTTGGTGATCCAAAATCACTATTAAGGCCCGTTGGGTAGAGTGAAAGGGTTAGTAACTGGAGGGTTAGATGGGAGGTCAACCTAGGTTGTAAACTTTCTCTCAATAGTGGATTTCTGAGGATCGAGTGTGGTGCACTGAACAGCCCATGGTTTTTCCCATTTGGAGGGTTTCCACGTATATATTGCGTGTTGTTACTATTTTATGTTTGTTGTCTTTTGTTTGAACACTTAGTAGATTGGGGTAGAATCGATAATACTGATTAATTCGCAAGATTGGTAATCTATCGAAGTAAAACCTATTCACCCCTTCTAGGTTATAGACACACACTTTCTAGGGAATTTCAATTGGTATCAGAGGCGGTGCCTAGATATACTTAGGTGATCCTTGCTCTCTGTGTGTGTCTTGTTTAGTGCATTTAGTTTGATTGTTTTCTTTTTGTGTGACATTGCATTTGCATTACATTTATTACCGTCAAACACTATGAGTGGAAACAGAAATAGTCATTAGGGAGCTTCAAGCACAAGACTCCCTTTGCTCAATAGGGTGAATTATGCTTCTTGGAAGGGCAAGATGGAAGCCTATCTTTGCAAAATAGATGACCGTGATTGGATGGCTATTGAAGATGGGTATATTCCTCCAACAATGACCAATGACGATGGTGTAGAAGCTCTTAAGCCCAAGTCTAGTTGGAGTACTCAAGAATTTGAAGCATCCAAGTCGAACAACAAGGCCATGCATGCCATCCTTTGTGCTATGGATGATAATCAATACAAGTTGGTCCATGACACTAGGATTGCAAAGGAGGCTTGAGACATTCTTCAAACGACATATGAGGGAACCGAGGTAGTCAAGGACTCAAAGCTCTAAGTCCTCCAAATGCAATTTGAGATGATTAGAATAGAGGAGCATGAATGCTTCAATGACTTTCAAGTGAAGTTGATGGATATTGTCAACCAAAACCATCAACTTGGTGACTCCTATTCGGATAAGAGAGTTAAGCAAAAAATTATGAGGTCACTACTGTCAAGGTTCGAATCAAAGGTGATGGCACTTGAAGAGAATAGTGAGTACAAGAATATGAAGCCAAGTGAAGTCATTGGAAGACTTCTAGCTTATGAGTCAAGATGGAACACCACACCCACACCTCCGATGAAGCAAAAGAGCATTGCCTTGAAGACCACCAAGGTTGAAGAAGAGGAGGAGGACTCAGATCATGGTTAAAAGATTCAAGAAATTCATGAAGCTTGAGAGGAAAGAATTTGGGTCCAAGGGAAAGGAAGTGAAAAAGAAAACTCCTTTCAAAAAGATGGAAAAATCTCAAGAAAGTGACTCCAAGAAGGGCATTCAATGTTGGCTTTGGTCACATTGCTCTAGAATGTACAAATTTAAAGAAAAAGAAGAAGGGGAAGACCATGGCGTCCACTTGGAGTGATAGTGAAGACTTAGAAGAGGAAGAAAAATATTCGGATGATGAAGATAGAGTTGTAAACTTCATTGCCTTCACGACATCTCATAATAGCAAGGAAGTTGTGAGTGATAAAGAAGAAGTAGATGACTCTAGTGATGAGAGCACCTTTTCTAACTCTAGGTTTGAGATTGATGAGGAAATGGTATGTAGACTTCATGAATTTTTTTGAAAAATCTAGATTGAAAAAGAAGAAGAAGATTCAAGAGTTGAGAAAAGAGAATCTAGAGTTGACTTTGAAGATAACTTACTTGAGTGAGAAAGTGAAGAGTGGAAAAGAGTTAAAAGAGAGCTTGAAATTGTAGCTTGTGATCACTAAAATGAGTGAAGAGAGCTTGAAGATTGAGTTTAGGGAAGCAAAAGAATTGGTTGCCAAGATGACATCTGGAACCGAGAAACTTGACAAGATGCTATCATATGGGAAGAGTCCTATTGATAAAACGTGCTTAGGATATGTGGAAGGAAAGGATGCTACTTTCTTGAAAAAGACCATCTTTGTTTAGAGTCAAAAGGATAAATAGGTTCAATGTTCACACTAACAAATGAGATCAAATGAAGTTGGAGAATCATCAAAGCAAGCTCAAACGAAGGCTCAAACAAAGTCTCAAACTAAAGCTCATCCACCAAAAGCTAGAGCTCAACAAACAAGACCTCAACTTCCAAGAAGTTCTCAAAGTCAACAAAGGATTCTTCACCCACAACCAAGAAGGGAAACTAATTCGGCTTATCCACAAAGGATGTTTCAAATAAGGGATTCGGCTCAACACCAAAGGACAACTCAAAGGAGAGGGAAGTATTTCATGCTTGCCCAAGGATATGGTATGAATTCTTACTTTACTCCTATTTGTCATTATTGTGGTGTTGAAGGTCACATAAGACCGAATTGTTTTAAATCTATTAAGTTATGTCATTTTGAAAGCATGATTGAGAAGAATATGCTTAGAAGAGTCAAAATGCATGCACCTAGGAATTTTAGAGAAAATGAACCCATGGCTCCTAGGAATAATAATATTTCATCTAGGTGGACTAGAAGGGATGAATATTATTGTCATGTGGCTCAAGTAGCCTTGAAAGCCAAAGCCATCAATACTTGGTACCTTGATAGTGGGTGTTCTAGGCACATGACCGGAAAAAAGAGTTTCTTTGAAACTCTTGTGATGAAGGATGATGGATTTGTCACCTTTGGTGATGGTTCTCGTAAGAAGGTTTTAGGAAAAGGAAACATATCCATCCCCGGTTTGCCCTCCTTGCCTAATGCTCTTTATGTAGACGGCTTGCAAGCCAATCTTATTAGCATATCACATTTAAGTGATGAAAGGCTTTCGGTTATGTTTGGCAAAGTTGATTGCTCTATTCTAAGAGAAGATGAACAAGTTCTATTGAAAGGCAAGAGATCAAGTGACAATTGTTATTGTCTTGATACCAATGGCATCTCCTGCGATTTGTCTAGTTGTGATCAAGTTGAATTATGGCATCAAGGTTAGGTCATATGAATTTTAAAGACTTGAAAGTTCTTGAGAGGTTGAATGTTGTGAGTGGCCTTCCTAAGTTTGGAAATAGGATTGAGGGAGTGTGTGGACCTTGTCAACAAGGAAAGCAAACTAAGAGTGTGCATAAAAAGGGTAAGTATCTTACCACCAAGGAGCCACTAGAGCTTCTTCATATAGACCTTATGGGTCCCATGCAAACCGAGAGTCTCGATGGCAAGAGGTACATCTTTGTGTGTGTTGATGATTTTTCTAGATTTACATGGACCTACTTTCTTAGAGAAAAATCTGAAACTTTTGAAAATTTTAAAAAGCTTTGCACTAAAAATCAAAATGAGAAGGATTCACACATAAAATGCATTAAGAGAATTATGAGTGACCATGGGAGAGAATTTGAAAATGTTTGTTTTGAAATTTTTTGTGATAGTCTTGGAATCTCCCAAGAGTTCTCGGCTCTTCGAACTCCTCAACAAAATAGAGTTATAGAGAGGAAGAATAGGGTCCTCCAAGAGATGGCTCGTGTGATGTTGCTTAGCAACAATGTTCCTAGGAATCTTTGGGCCGAGACAGTGAATACAACTTGTTATATAGGAAATAAAGTGTTTTTAAGGCCCGGTACTAGGTAAACCTCTTATGAATTGTGGAAGGGAAGAAAGCCAAATGTTAGTTACTTCCACTCATTTGAAAGCAAGTGTTACAGTTTAAATGACCGTGATCAACTTGGCAAATTTGATGCTAAAAGTGATGAAGGGATTTTCATTGGCTATGCTCTAAATAGTAAGGCCTATAGAGTTTTTAATTTGAAGACACGAAGTGTTATAGAATCATCCAATGTGGTCATAGATGATTGTAGGCCTAAGGTTAGTAACCATGATGAGGAGATTAGTACGGTTGATGATTTTCCCTTGGATAAGATTGGTGAGACTTCAAGTGATGAAAAGTCAAATCATGAAAAAGAGGTCTCTCAATTTCTTGATAGAGATTCTACCTTAGACTCTAAGGAACCTGCTCCTTGGGTTAGACATCTTCATAACAGGAGTGACATCATTGGAGATGTGAATGAAGGTGTTAGGACAAGGCATCAATTAGCACATCAAATTAGCTATACTTGCTACACCTCTAAAGTCCCCCAAAAGTTTGATGAAGCTTTAAGTGATGAGTTTTGGGTACTTGCTATGCAAGAAGAGCTAAATCAATTTGAAAGAAATAAGGTTTGGATTCTAGTTACCAGGCCTAAGAATGCTAATGTGGCAGGCACCAAGTGGGTCTATAGGAATAAATCCGATGAGGATGACAACATTATGCAAAACAAGGTTAGACTTGTAGCACAATGGTACTCACAAATTGAGAGTATCGACTTTGAGGAGACTTTTGCTCCTGTTGCCCGATTAGAGTCCATTAGGCTTCTTTTATCCATTTCTTGTGTGTACAAGTTTAAATTGCATCAAATGGATGTTAAGAGTGCATTCCTCAATGGTTTCTTGCAAGAGAAAGTGTTTGTTCAGCAACCCAAGGGGTTTGTGGATCCATATCACCCCAATCATGTTTATCGTCTCAAAAAGGCTTTATATTGGTTGAAACAAGCAACAAGATCTTGGTATGAACGTCTCACTCTTTATCTTGTTGACAATGGCTATTCTAGAGGAAGTGTTGACAAGACCTTGTTCATCAAGTGTACTAAAGATGAGCTATTCATAGCTCAAACTTATGTTGATGACATAGTTTTTGGTTCTACAAACAACTTGAAAGTTAAACAATTTGTTGATGTCATGACTCATGAGTTTGAAATGAGCATGGTTGGTGAACTCAATTACTTCCTACGATTGCAAATCAAGCAAATGCATGATGAGATCTTCATATGCCAAGCTAAATATGTCAAGAACCTAGTGAAGAAATTTGGCCTTGAGAATGCCAAGCATTGTGACACACCTATGAGTACCACATTGAAACTTAGTAAGGATGCTAGTAGAAAAAGTGTGGATCAAAGTCTATATCGTGGCATGATGGGGAGCTTGCTATACTTGACTGCTAGCAGGCCCGATATAGCTTTTAGTGTTGGTGTGTGCTTGGTATCAAGCCAATCCCAAGGAATCCCATCTATCCTCTGTGAAGAGAACCATTCGATATATGAATGGGACATCCAACTATAGGATATGGTACTCTTTTGACACTAATGTTAGTTTAGTTGGCTTTAGTGATGCAGATTGGGCAGGTAATTGTGATGATAGGAAGAGTACATGGGGCGGTTGCTTCTTCCTAGGGAACAATCTTTTGTCATGGTTTTGCAAGAAGCAAAATTCCATCTCATTATCCACAGCCGAGGCCGAGTATATAGCCGCTGGGAGTGCTTGCACACAACTCCGGATGAAGCAAATGTTTGTGGATTATGGCTTTGAGCAAGGTACTCTATCCATTTATTATGATAACATGAGTGCCATTAATATTTCAAAAAATCCTGTCCAACATTCTAGAACTAAGCATATTGACATTAGACATCATTTCATTAGAGAGCTAGTTGAAAGCAAATGCATTGCACTTGAACATGTGGGCACAAATGATCAACTTGCGGACTTGTTTACAAAACCATTAGATTCAATTAAGTTTAAATCCCTTAGTAGGTCTATTGGGATTTGTTATATGCATTGATGAGTTTTGGTGTTTGACCTATATGGGGAGCTCAAGCAAAGAAAGCAAACTTGCATTCTAATAAGCAAATAATTGTTCAATTTTAAGCTCTTTAATTAATTGCTTGAGTATCTTGGATGCATATATTATTATATGACTTTTTATTTGATAAGTGTTTTTTTACCTTATTCGAAATGCATGTCTCATTTGTGTTCAAACATGTATTTTTGGACTAGAAAATTTGATTGGGAAGTACATTTGATTGACCCAAAGTTTATCTCCATGTTTATGAAAACTTGATCTTGACATGCTTAAAGTGTTATGCATGATGAATTTATTGAATGCTTAAAAAATGATTGCAAATATGTGTGCAAGTGACTTTTGAGACTTCATTCAATAAGGATATTGTATCCATTTTAAGGATTTCACAATCCAATAGTCTCTCTCTCTTTACTTGTTGAACAAGGCTACTATCATACGGGCATCTCGCCCGAAAAAATCTAAAAGGGCGCAATAGTCGCTCATGTCTTGTTCAACTTGTAAAGCTTGATAGTTGCTCTTATTTTTTTGTTAATCTATATCTTGTTTTCCATTGACAATTTAGTGCAAATTGGTTTGACTTCTCTTGGAACCTCATGTGCTATTTTCCTTTGCCAAATACCATGCTTTTAGAAGTTAATGTTGCATGTATTTCATTCAAGGCAATCTTTTCACACATATTCCAATAAATAAAACTTCCATGAATTTCTCTCTCTCTTAATTAAATTGCATAAAGTTGTTGTATATGATTATGCATTTATATTGCAAATATCTCTATTTGCTACAGCATCCCGGTTGGGGAATATTCCTTTACCTATCTTGTGACAAAAAGGGGGAGTAATGTTGGATTTAGGAGGAGCTTGTGTTCTTTTGTGTTGCTTTTGGGGGAGTTTGTGTTGTTTTTGCATATAAGAGGAGAATGTCGTTTTTAGGGGGAGTTGACTTTGAGTTGTTAGCTTATGTGCATTGTTGATTGCATGTTACCTGTTTCTAAATTCATGCAAATAGCACTTGTTTTTATTTTTCTTGATCCCTCTCATACACTTGTCTTGGAAAGTGTAGTTCTTTGTTTTGTAAGGATGATCATTCTACAAGAGATGGAAGATTTGAAGATTTAACTTTAGGTATCTCTTGTAATATAGAATGCATTTGTTGACCTCTTGTTGTTTCTTATGTGTTTTGTTGTGAGGATACTTTGTGAGTGAGTGGTTTTGTCACGAAATAGCCAAATGGGGAGATTGTAAGTTCCTCGGTGTTTGATTGGCTTATTTCGTTGACAACCATATTTGGGGATCGGTATGTAAGGGTAGTTTAGGGCTTCATTGTTTGTAACCAAGCTCAAGCATCAAAGGTAAAATCACATGTTTAACTTTCATTGAAGAGGTATTAGTGCACACACACACACTCAAGTATTTTCTTTTAATTATCTTGCATGCATGCTTATTTGCCATCTTGTGTGCCTTGTGTGTCTTATTTTTTGTTTGAGTGTTGAAGCATTTTTTGTGCCTTAAAAAGAGGAGTTTTTCCTCTGTTCCGCGGCTCAGACCGCTCTCTGTGCTGTGCCTACGTCGCGTTCTGCACAACAGTGTTTACCAGAGGTTGCACGCTATGGCTACCTCAAGCGGAGTTTCACAGGAGTTGCATGCTGTCCAGACCGCTGTCTGTGCACTTGCATGCACAGCGGCCTACAGAGCGGTGTTGTCCAGGCGATGCATCGCTCTCTGTGATGAGATCTGGACACTTGCCTGTACCGCGATATAGCCAGCGGTCCTGACGAGATTTGGTTGCCTTTCTTTCAAAACGACGCTACTTTGTGTAGGGCACCATATATTTATGTTCTCTTTTTTTTTCAAGAGTCCAAGAAGCCATTTTTATGTGTTCTAGTTTTTCTAGAGAGGGACTCCCAAATACTCATTTTTACTCAACCCAACTTCATCTTATGATCATCTAGCTTCATTCTAGGATCATTCAAGCATGGAGCATCATCTTATTCTTGACTAGGTAACTTCTACATGCTCTAGACTTCATAGTTTCAACATAAAGACATGTATACCTAGGGTTTTAGTCTTTATAGCTTATTAAATGCTTGCTTGTATGGTTAATTGCTTTTATGACATGCTTGCATATTGATTGTTGGTTGAGATGCATTAATTTGTGATAGCTAGAATTTAGGACGATTTTATCCTTCTAGCTAATTCTTCTTGCCTTTGCGTTTAGACCATTGATATCTAGGATTTTCTTTAATTGTCATTATTAATCCTAGATAAGTATGAATGTCTTGACCTAGCATTTTTGCATATAGAATATTCTTGCATATTCACTTAGGTTGCCATTATCTCTTCATTGTTGGTTAAGCTTGTGGCTATGTGATTAGTGCACAAGGTTGGTGATCCAAAATCACTATTAAGGCCCGTTGGGTAGAGTGAAAGGGTTAGTAACTGGAGGGTTAGACTGGAGGTCAACCTAGGTTGTAAACTTTCTCTCAATAGTGGATTTTGAGGATCGACTGTGGCGCACTAAACAGCCAATGGTTTTTCCCATTTGGAGGGTTTCCACGTATATATTGCGTGTTGTTACTGTTTTTTGTTTGTTGTCTTTTGTTTGAACACTTAGTAGAATGGGGTAGAATCAATAATATTGATTAATTCGCAAAATTAGTAATCTATCGAAGTAAATCCTATTCACCCCCCTAAAGGTTATAGACACACACTTTCTAGGGAATTTCAGTAAACAACCTTTTTTGGTAGGGGTCCAAGGAATAATTTTCCATCTGCCTGGTACCTAGTAGGGCCTACCCGATGCAAAACATTACTTAACACCAGAACGATGTGATAGGCTACCGTCTACCTTGAGGTACCGTGATTCACATGATCAAGGTACCTTGTATCCATCTCGAAAGCATACAAAGAGTATCCACCTCCATAGAAGAACCTACTCATACCCGGACTAATCGACATTGCGCACTATCCCGTCGAGGTACATTTCTGACCTTTCCAGCATGAAGGAAGAAGCTCATAATCGAACTCCACGAGAAGCCTAAGCGTGATCAAATTCAGCCCTCAACAGCCAGATTGATACCTCGAAGTACCTTTCCATCCAATATACCCTTCAACCTCTCTAGGAGCAAGCTAACTTATTCATCTCCATCAGAGGACCTCTCTGTCACTAAGCTTGTCTAGCATGGCCCTTCTGCCCTATCGAGATATGTGCCTAACCCTTCCTAACATGAGAGAAGAAGCTCATAAAAGCTCCAATACAATTATGAAGCGCTAATACGGTTAAGGCAAGATCCACTGTAGATCCCTACATGGTTAAATCAAGTCTCCAGTAACAAGAGCAATACTTAAGTATACCTCAACACCAGATATGCCAAGTGTCACCTCAGGTAGCCTCTATAAATTACCTCGCTACAGTGACATACAAAACCAGAGTTCTCCTCCAAACAACGTAGGAATAGAGGGTTGACTTTCATGATATTTACGATGCCATTAATGTGGTTAACCGTATTAAAGGAGGTAGTCAACCCTATTAATAGAGATAATTAACGCCGTTAATGGAAGGTCAATCAACTCTTGAATAACACCATTTATAAATGAATTCAACCAATGTTCTTATGATTACGAGTTGATTGGCTAAATTAATGGAGTGGACAACAAGAAAGAGTTCAAAGAGGAAACAAACACATCTCCCTCCAAGATTTCTTCCAACAGCCGATTCTTTGGGGTCACCTACATTAAACAGAAATTCTTGTGGAATAATGAAGGAAGATCGATCCATTAATCTTAGGAGTGCGCAACAAGTAATTGTAACCAATAAATATGACAAAGCTTTTTCCATGAAGAATAGGCCAAAAATAGATGCTCCAACACATGTTTGATTCGATGTTTGACCCACATCACAGAGCTGAACTCGAATCCAGAGAGGAAGAAGCCTGAGAGAAGCATTCATATTTCATCTATATTCTCCCTACATCATCGTTGTATGTGTTATCTTTACCACGGATGTACCGGTATCGGTTAACACATGTTTATTATTGTAAGCTCTCTAGAGCACCTTGGTTGAATTATTTCACCATTTTTGTAAGCTCTCATGAGCACTCCTTGATATATATACATACATAATGAAGGGTATTTCACCTTCCTCTGGATATTGCCTTAGGGTTTTTCAGTATATGATTATTTACGATGCTTTTTCCCCCTTGGTCAGTCCATCTCTATATAAGACTTGTCTTTCTTCTATTTATCTCCTGTATTATGTATGTATGTGTGTGTGTGAGCTAGATTCCTACCTCGCTGGACCTAGTGCTCTTATCCACTTATCTACATGCCAAAGTCACATATCAAGATGAGGAGAAACTACCGAGACCAACCCACCAAAAGGGAGTCGATGAGCTTTCATGCACACTTCTCTCTTTGGGATCAGACGAGGATCCAACACCAGAGCTAGATGAGCCCCCCTCCTTACTCGTTATTTAGGTCGGGGAACTACAAGAAGAAATCGGGGTCTAGCTTATGCAGTCTGAAGGAGGCCAACTTGCTTCTACCAGTACTAGCTCCCAGTCTGTCCAACTTGGGGAAGGCCTTCCTGCTATCCCAGAGTTGGAAAGATGTCTACATGAGATTCAAGAGGAAGCTGGGGACTGCCTTATAGAGCTTGTTGGGGAAAAGTCAGAGGGTGAGTAGATGGAGACATAGGTAACTACTACCTCTCAAGGTGCGATTATTCCCTTTAAGGTGGCCATGGTAAATAAAGTCTTGGAGGAGGATCAGATTGGGCCGTAAGCAATTAGGCAGCAATAGGAATGAGGAGTAGCAAGAGGGGACAACCAGGCAGAACCACTACAGGAAGAATGGGAGGCAGACAGTAGCGAACATGAAGGAGGAGCAGTGGGAGGAAACCAGGAGAGTGCTAGAGTTTGACATAATCTTTTTATTGGCCTATCTTGATTGCCCGGAAAGGGGAGTGGGCACCCTGCTATACTCATGATCAGTTTCTTCATCAATTCTCTTTTGTTTTTTGTTGTAGATATTGCCCGAAACTAAGGGTTGGGCTCCCTGTTTGAAGTATGTAGCCTTGTGAGGGGATAGACTCCATTATTTGTTATGATATAGCCTACTGAGGGGATATGCTCCCTTATCATCAATGAGAATTGGTTTTAATTTCCTCCATGCTTACTTTGATTGATTCCTGCTTGTGAATTTTTAACTTGGTTGAATACTTCTTACTATACCTCTGGCCTCGATCTTGGTGTAACCTTCCATGCTATCCTGACTTAACTAAATCTGGTAGCTAATGACCTTGAATATGCTAAGTCTAGGTTGACAAGCGGGGTAGAATTTTATATGTTGTCATTCCTGGTACATAGTCCCCTTGCAAGGTAGTCCCCCTGAAAGGACAAAAAGCTAAAAGACTACCTAACCAGGTTCTCGAAGGAGGTATCAAAGGTTCAGGACCCTAACGATGACATAGATATGAGTACTTCATCACTTTCATGGATGATCACTCAAGTTTTGGCTATGTGTATCTCATGAGACATAAGTCGGATGCTTTTGACATGTTCAAAACATTTAAAGCTAAAGTAGAAAATCATCTTTAGAAATGTATAAAAATCTTGAGGTCTGATCGTGGTGGAGATTTTCTATCTGGTGAGTTTCAACAATATCTTATTGATAATGGGATAATTTCTCAGTTTTCTAAACCAGGTACACCTCAACAAAATGAGGTCATAGAAAGGAGAAATAGAACTCTTTTGGACATGGTTAGGTCTATGTTGAGTTATTCAACGCTTCCTAATTCTTTTTGGGGATATGCTTTACAAACTGCCATGTACATTCTAAACGATGTACCATTTAAGTTGGTTCCTAAAACACTGCATGAGTTGTGGACCAGACGAAAGCCTAGTTTACAACACTTAAGGATATTTGGATGTCGTGTGCACGTGTTAAAAGGAAAGATAGAAAAGATGGAGTCCCGTGCAGAAACATGTATATTTGTAGGGTATCCAAAAGAAACAAAAGGATATTATTTATATAGTCCTTCAGATCTTAAAGTATTTGTTTCGACAAATGCTAAATTTCTGGAAGAGGACTACATGAATAATTTTATGCCTAAAAGTAGAATTTTCCTGTATAAGCTTTCAGGAGATACAATTCCATAAGAGATTTCACAACTTAGTCCAATTGTAAGTTCCACACCAAAACAAGATCAACAAACTACCATACCTCATCGAAGTGGGAGGGTTAGTAGATAACCCCGAGAGATACATCGGTCTAGGAGAATCTATAGAGAATCTCTCAGACAACGATGATCCCTATACGTACAAGGAAGCAATGGAAGATGTTGATTGTCGCCATTGACAAAAGACAATGCATTCCGTAATTGAATCTATGTTTAAAAACAAAGTCCGGTCTCTTGTAGATTTGCTTAAAGAGATAAAACCAATCGGGTGCAAGTGGGTATGCAAGAGGAAAAGAGGAATGGATTGAAATGTGGAAAACTTTAAAGCTAGATTGGTAGCTAATGGTTACACATAGAACGAAAGTATCGATTATGAAGAAACCTTCTCTCCTGTGGACATGCTTAAATCCATTAGGATACTCTTATCCATTGCGGCATCTTTAGACCTAGAGATTTGACAAATGAACATCAAGACAGCTTTCCTTAAAGGAAGTATTGACAAAAGCATCTATATGTTACAACCAGAAGGATTCATTGAAAAAGGCCAAGAGGAAAGGGTATGCAAGTTGCAAGGATCCATATATGGATTGAAGAAAGCATCCAGATCTTTGAACATAAGGTTTGAGAATTTAACGACATCTTCACTTGGAACCACGACGAGATGTCGGGGATCCCGATATCTTTGTTAGCTCATTGTCTAGCAATAGATCCTACCTTCAAACCTATCAAATAAAAGAGGCATCATTTTAAGGATGATAGGAGCACTGTGGTTCAAGAAGAAGTTGACAAGCTGATCAAAGATGGTTTCATCCGGGAAACTCAGTACCCTCAGTGGATTGCCAACGTGGTCATGATCACCAAGGCAAACAAGAAGTGGCACATGTGCGTTGACTACACCGACCTCAACAGGGCTTGCCTAAAGGATAGCTTTCCTCAACCAAAGATCGACCAGTTGGTGGACTCCACTACCGAAAACAAACTCTTAAGCTTCATGGACACGTTCTTGAGATACAATCAGATCATGATGCACATCACCGACTAAGATAAGACCAGCTTCATCATGGTCCAGGGTCTATATTTCTACAAGGTGATGCATTTTCGCCTCAAGAACACAAGTGCCACCTACCAGTGATTGTTCAACCGGCTATTCAAGCCGAAAATAGGAAAGACAATGGAGATGTACAAAGATGATATGATCACGAAATCCTTGGAAGAAGAGGAACGCCAGGACCACCTCTATAAAAATTTCCAGATAGTGAGGGAAAAACCAAATGCAGTTGAACACTACCAAATGCGCCTTCGGGGTGACTGTGGGGAAGTTCTTGGGTTCCATGGTGAACGAGAGGGGGATAGAGGCAAACCCAGAAAAGATCCAAGCGATCATGAACCTGGATTCCCCAACCACTCTCAAGCAAGTTCAAGTGTTGGCAGGGTAAATAACAGCGCTTAACCGGTTCATTTAACGCTCCACTGATAAATACCTCCCATTCTTTAAGATAATCAAGAAGGGGAAGAACATGCAATGGGACCAAGATAGCTAGCGAGCCTTCCAAGACTTGAAGAATTACCTCGCTAGCCCGCCGCTGCTAGTCAAGCCCATTCTGAGAGAGGAGTTACAGATCTATTTAGATGTGTTCTAAATGGCTGTAAGTGGAGCCTTGGTCAAGATGTGCGGGGAAGGTATCCAACGGCTTATCTACTACGTCAGTCATGCACAATCCAATCCCGAGAAGAACAACCTCCTCTTTGAGAAGTTCACCTTCACCCGTGTCACCTCGATAAGAAAGCTTCATCCTTATTTTGAAACCCATACAGTGGCAGTGGTGACAGATCAACATCTCCACCAATTATTACAAAGGCCTGACATGGGAGTGTCCGTTTGCATGACTCACACCCAAGATGTAAAAAGGTTCCAAGTTCTCACTTTAATTTGATAAGCATCAGATCATGTTCGAAGGATAGTTTGGGGAGTTCCTAACTTTTGATTTTGGAGGAATTGGCTAAAGTGCCTTATGTCATTGAAAATATTAATGTCTTAACTGCAGTTTCCTCTTCTGAATTGCATCGTTTGGAGCTTCCAAGAAGGAGTTATGACTGAATTCATTTTGGTGGTCAGATTGAAGAGTTTTACTTGTTATTTGTTTTAGCTTCAATATTTTATTGTAATTTGCTTTGTCAATTAAATCTTCTTTGTTCCCCATACTTGAAGGGTTGTTCCAAGGTGTGACTCGTGTGTTTCCCATACTTAGAGGGTTGTTCCAAGGCATGGCTTTATATTTTGTTCTTCTACTTTGTAAGAGGTAGCTTATGATTATTACTGAATGAATTAAACTTTTTGGAGTATTATCCTTACTCCGTATCTCTTTGGTGGATTTCCATTGAGTGGTGAGTTTCCTTTTGGTTATGTATCCTTGGTTAGTTCTCTAGGGTGGTGATATTCTGCAACCCCTTTGACTTAACTTTGGTGGTGAGACTTTACATATTTTGTTGAGTTTCCATAGGGTGGTGATCTCTGTATCCCTTTGGAAGTTAAGCTACTATTCTTTGTGTGTGTGTTTGGGTTGTTTCTTGTTTATCACACTGCTCTCTAGCATTAGATTGGTATCAGAGTATAGGTTGCTCTCCGTTTTCTTTATTGTATCAATGGCATCTCGTCGTCATATTCCAACTATTGATGAAGAGACATCTCCTCAAATGAATCAGCGGAACCTTACTATGGATGATTTGAGGCAGCAGATCCAACAACTCTAGCAACGCTTGCATCTTTACAAGAATCGCGCTCATAATGAGAACGAGGGATTCAAAGATGATGGTAATGATGATAATCCTTTCCATCAAACACACAACCATGTTTCTGATGATAGTACTCCTCCTTATCCAACAAATTTGAGGCATTATGTCTTGAGAAATCATGAGGAACATCGTGTTTTCAATGCGAAAGTTGAGATTCCAGAATTCGAAGAATGCAACCTGATGAGTTCATAGAGTGGTTGAATATGGTCGATTGTATCTTCGAATACCAAGATGTTCCAGAGCAAAACAAGGTAAAACTTGTGGCAATCAAACTTTGAAAGCATGCCTCCTTTTGGTGGGAAAATCTTAAGAAATAGAGAGATAGAGAAAGGAAAAGCAAGATTGTGACATGGGTTAAGATAAAAAAGGAATTGACAAGGAAATATCTACTGGACAATTATCGACAAGATATTTTCTTGAAAATTTAGAACTTTAGACAAAAGGATCTTTCGATCGTGAAATATACAGCCGAATTTGACAATCTCATGTTGAAAGGTGACCCTATGGAACCGGAAGAGTAGACCATTGCACGTTATCTTGGAGGTTTGAATTATGATATTTCTAATGTGGTGCAGCTACAACCATATTGGACTTTCAATGATATGTGTAAACTTGCTTTTAAGGTGGAGAAACAACAAAAGGAGATGAGTAGCAGGGGTTCTATGTATGGTTCAAGAGAAGTCTTTGCTAATAAAGGAAACATTCCAAATTCTAAGCCTACTGCAACAACAAAAACTAATACAAAAGTTTTGACATCAAAAGTAGAAGGTGTGGTGTCTAAGCAACAACAACAACCTAGTTCTTCTAATACAAGTTCTAACAGGTGCTTCAAGTGTCAAGGGTTTGGCCATATTGCTTCGGAGTGTCCAAATCACATAATATTTTCATTGTTTGAAGAAGAGCATGATGAGGAAATGGATGAGGATTCAGAGGCTGATCAAGAAGGGGATGAAGAGGTGACTTATGCTGATCATTGTTCATCACCTATCATTCAAAGAAACTTAAGTGTTGCTTGCAATGAAGAAGATGAAGCTTGGTTGAGAAAGAATGTGTTCCACACCAAGTGCATTTCTCATGGAAAGGTATGTGTTGTGATTATTGATAGTGGAGGCTTTGAGAATGTGGTTTCCACTGTTATGGTGGACAGGTTGGGTTTAAAAATGGTGCAGCATCCTCATCCTTAAGCTTTCTTGGCTTAAAAAAGATAATGAGATAAAGGTTAATAAACATTGTCTTGTTTCATTTTCTATTGGAAAAAAATTACAAAATAAAGTGTGGTGATATAGCTCCTATGGATGCTTGTCATTTACTTCTTGGACGACCTTAGCATTATGATAGACGTATCTTGTATGATGGGTACAAGCACAATTATTCTTTTGTGAAAGATGGGTGTAAGATTGTATTGGGGACAAGTAAGCCAGAAAGTGTCCCCAAATATTCTAAAGAAGAGGGCAACAATTTACTTACTCAGTCCGATTGTGTTAAAGAGCTGAAGTTGGGTAGTGAGGTGTATGTGGTTATTGTGATTGAAGAAAATAAGGGACGATAATGAACCATCTTTTATGATGAAGTTTATTCTTAGTGAGTTCAATGATGTAGTTTCGGAAGAGTTACCACCAGGCTTACCTCCCATGAGAGACATCCAACATTATATTGACTTTGTTCCGGGTGCAGCGCTGCCAAATAAAACGGCTTATAGAATGAGTCCAAAAGAGCATGAAGAATTGCAAAGGCAAGTTGATGAGCTTCTAGCAAAGGGAATGGTAAGGGAAAACATGAGTCCATGTGCTGTTCCAGCCTTTTTGGTACCAAAGAAAGATGGTATGTGGCATATGTGTATTGATAGTAGAGCGGTGAATAAGATTACAGTTGATTATCGCTTCCTGATTCCACGACTTGATGATCTACTTGATCAACAATACAGTGCTGCCAGTTTTTCAAAAATTGATCTACGAAGTGGGTACCATCAGATTAGAATGAGAATTGGAGATGAGTGGAAAACAACCTTTAAGACAAGGGATGGCCTTTACGAATGGATGGTGGTTATGCCATTTGGGCTTTCTAATGTTCTTAGTACTTTCATGTGCTTTATGAATCATAACCTTAAGCCTTGTATTGGGCATTTCGTTGTTGTTTACTTTGATGATATCTTAGTATACAACAAGGATGAATGAGAGCGCTTGAATCATCTGGAACAGATCTTTCGCAAATTGAGAGAGCAAAAGCTTTATGCTTATTTGAAAAAGTGCAAGTTCTTTACTACCAGCCTTATTTTCTTAGGCTATGTTGTGTCTAAAGATTGAATCAAGATGGATCCTGGCAAGGTGGATGCAATCCTAAGCTGGCCAGCACCGAAATCAGTTCACGACATCCGAAGTTTTCATGGGCTTGCTTCATTTTACCGACGCTTCATCAAAGGTTTCAGTTCTATTGTTGCTCCAATCACTGAGTGCTTAAAAGGTGTTAGGTTCAAGTGGACAGACAATGCTAGAAGAAGTTTTGAGCTCATTAAGAGAAAGGTAACTGAGGCTCCTATTCTGTCACTTCCAAAATTTTCAATTGTCTTTGAAGTTGAGTGTGATGCTTTTAATTCGGGTATTGGAGCTGTGCTAAGTCAATGAGGTAAACCGATTACATTTTTCAGTGAGAAGTTGAATGATTCTCGTAGAAAATACTCTACTTATGACAAGGAGTTCTATGCAATTTATCGAGCTTTGAATCATTGGAGTCAATATCTCCTATTGAAGCCTTTTGTACTTTACTTAGATCATGAAGCATTGAAGTTTATCAACAATCAGCACAAGCTCAATAGAAGACATGAAGTTTGGGTAGAATTTCTTCAAGCTTATAACTTTACCATTAAACACAAAGTGGGAGTTCAAAATGTGGTGGCTGATACGTTGAACCGAAAACATTCCTTGCTGTCCATATTAGAGGTAAATGTAATAGGCTTTGAGATTCTAAAGGAGTTGTATGAAGATGACATTTATTTTGGTAGAATTTGGAAAGAGTGTGAAAAGGGTCCATTTGAGTAGTTCTAGTTGCATGATGGCTATCTTTTTAAGGCCAATCGTTTGTGTGTACCTAATTGTTCTCTTAGACATTCTATTATCATGGAGGCACATGACGGTGGTTTGGGTGGTCACTTTGGTAGAGACAAGACTCTTGCTCTTGTGGAAGAAAAGTTTTATGGGCCTAAGATGATGAGAGATGTAGCTAGACATGTGCAGAAATGTAAGATATGTCCCGTGGTGAAGACTCATGGGCAAAATACAAGGTTATACACACCACTGCCAGTAGCTCATGCTCCTTGCAAAGATGTTAGTTTGGATTTTGTGATGGGTTTACCTATAACACAAAGGATTAAAGACTCTATCATGGTGGTTGTTGATCAATTTTCAAAAATGGCTCATTTTATCCCTTGTAACAAGACTAATGATGCTTCTTATATTTCATATTTGTACTTAAAAGAGTTCGTGGAGCTTCATGGTGTTCCAAAGATGATTGTTTCAGATCGCGATTCAAAGTTTTTGAGTCATTTTTGGCGTACACTTTGGAAGAAGCTTGGTACTAGTCTCAATTTCAGCTCATCTTATCATCCACAATCTGATGGACAAATACGATTGTTAATCGTAGCTTGGGGAATCTGTTGAGGTGTTATGTGGGAAAAAATATTAGGCAATGGGATTTGGTCTTACCTCAAATCAAGTTTGCTTACAATTGCTCAAAAAGCCAAAACACTAATCATAGCCCGTTTAAAGTGGTGTATGGTAAGAATCCTATCAGCCCTTTGGATTTGGTTCCCATTGGTTCTATCAAAGATTTCAGTGGAGATGCTGAAGCTAGAGCAAAAGAGATCAAGAAGTTGCATGTTCAAGTTTGAGAGAAGATTGTAAAGCAAAATGAGAAGTATAAGAAAGCCATAGATAATCACCACAAGCATACTGAGTTTAAAGAAGGAGATTCAGTATGGATTCATCTCAGAAAGGATCACTTTCCTCCTGGAAGATATGGAAAGTTGAAGCCGAGAGCTGATGGTCCATTTAATGTCTTACAGCGGATTGGAAAGAATGAATACAAGATCGAGCTACCATAGTCTTATGATGTGTCAACAACTTTCAATATAGCTGATTTATCTCCTTATCGTGATGATGTTAGCATTTCAGACTTGAGGTCAAGTCTTTTCCAACCTGGAGAGATTGACACGGGTGTGTCCGTTTGCATGACTCACACTCAAGATACAAAAAGGTTCTAAGTTCTCACTTTAATTTGTTAAGCATCAGATCATGTTTGATGGGTAGTTTAGGGAGTTCATAACTTTTGATTTTGGATGAATTAGCTGACGTGGCTCATGTCATTAAAAAGCTCAACGTCTTAATTATAGTTTCCTCTTTTGAATTGCATCGTTTGGAGCTTCCAAGAAGAAGTTATGACCAAATTCATTCTGGTGGTCAGATTGAAAGTTTTACTTGTTATTTGTTTTATCTTCAATATTTTCTTGTAATTTGCTTTGTCAATTAAATCTTTTGTGTTCCCCATACTTGGAGGGTTGTTCCAAGATATGGCTCGTGTGTTTCCCATACTTGAAGGGTTGTTCCAAGGCATGACTTTATATTTGGTTCATCTACTTTGTAAGAGACAGCTTATGATTATTACTGAATGAATTAAACTCTTTTGAGTATTATCCTTACTCTGTATCTCTTTGGTGGATTTCCATTGAGTGGTAAGTTTCCCTTTGGTTCTGTATCCTTGATTAGTTCTCTAGGGTGGTGATATTCTGTAACCCTTTTGACTTAACTTTGGTGGTGAGCCTGTACATATTTTGCAGAGTTTCCATAGGGTGGTTATCTTTGTATCCCTTTGAAAGTAAAGCTACTATTCTTTGTGTGTGTTTGAGTTGTTTATTGTTTATCACGCTGCTTTCCGGTATCAAGGCCAGGCATATCCGAAAGGCTAGTTTTGTAGGCCTTTGAACTCACCCAGTTTGATCTGAAATACAAGTCTCGAACAATAATTAAGGCTCAAGCCCTAGCAGACTTCGTGGCAGAGTTCTCTGCCCTCTCAAATAAAGAGACCCCTACAACTTCTAATCTGGCTCCTGGGAAGCTTCTGGAGAACGAAAATTAGTCGGAAGGCTAAAATTTCTGGACCCTCTACACTGATAGAGCATCTGGACAAACAACGGGAGGAGCCGGTATAGTTATGACTGACCCAGAAAGAACGGAATGTTGCCACAACTTTAGGTTTGAGTTCAAAACGACCAGTAATGAGGCAGAGTATGAAGCTCTCCTAACACGGATAAAGGTCACCATCGAACTCAGAACCGACTATTTGCACATTAACAGTGACTCGGTACTCATCGTTAACCAGGTTAACAGGCTCTATCAAGCTAAGAGTGACAACATAGCTGCCTATATAAAACTTGTTCAACGGCTCAAGGAGAGGTACAAAGGATTCAAGATTGAGCAAATACCTTGATAGTAAATTCATCGGGTAGACGTCTTAGCAAAGATAGCTGAAAATAGGGGCCAATCCGTACCTGGGGGAGTGCCCCTCTAGGTGATCTCTCAATCAAGCATAGCAGCGGGCAAGGAAATCTGCCCCATTGAACGACTAACATGTTGGATTAACCCAATAGATGCCTACCTGGAGGAAGGAAAGCTTTACGAAGATCCATGATCAAGCATAGAAAATAAAAAATATCTCAATATGATATTGCTTGGTAGATGGGTATCTTAACAGGAGGGGAAAATTCCTTCCTTTGCTTCGATGTCTGCATCCTGATGATGCTAGCTGGGCTTTAAAGAAGGTCCATTCAGGGGACTGTGGAAACCATGTTGGTGGAGAAGCTCTGGCTTACCAAGTGCTTTGCATGAGGTATTACTTGCCAACAATTCATCAAGACGTAAAAATGTTTGTCCGATCTTACGAACCATGCCTGAGAACCTCGAACCTGAACCACCTTCCGCCTGAACGATTGTCCTCAATTAGTTCACCGTACCCTTTCACTATTTAGGGGGTCAACTTGATCTGACCACTTCCCACCGCTCATGGACATGCTAAGCACGCTATAGTCGCTATCGACTATTTCACCAGGTGGGTTGAAGTGGGACCTCTTTCCCAGATTTCAAAAGATAATACGACCAAGTTTATTAAAACCAATATGGTCTACAGGTTCGGTACCCCTCTCGTCATAATCACCGACCTAGAAAACAGTTTGACAATGGCCGATTCAGAGACTACTATGAAGGTTTGGGTGTTGATCTCCGGTTTGCGTCAATAGCCCACCCTCAGACAAATGGTTTAGTTAAAGCTACCAATAAGACCATTAAGAAACTGTTGAAAAGGAAGCTATAATAAAAGAAGAGAAGATGGGTCGAGGAGCTCCCCGAGGTTCTTTGGGCATATCGAACCACGAAAAGGACAGCAACCGGAGAAACGCCCTACTCACTGGCTTTCGGGGTTGAGGCTGCTCTTCCCATCAAACATAAACTGACCTCGTTCAGAGTACAACACTTTGAACCAGAAAGCAATAAGGCCAAACTCCGAGCTAAGCTAGACCACCTGGAAGAAAAGCAAGATCGAGTAGCTGAGAAAGTAGCAGTTTATCAGAACAAGATTGCAAGGTATTTAAACAGGAGGGTAAAGGTTAAGAGCTTCAAGGAAGGGGACTTGGTTCTCAAGAAAGTAACTCAGAATACCCAGATAAAAGCGGATAGGGTTCTAGGACCCAACTGAGATAGGCCATATCTGGTGAATGTAGTTGTCTGCAATGAAGTGTACAAGCTTAAAGACATGGATGGTCGACCCATATACCACACCAGGAACGCCGATCATTTGAGGAAGTTCTATCCCTAGATAAGATACTCCTTAGCAGACAACCTCCATTTAGGTATCAATATATTTCTCAACAACAATGTACTCCTTATTGAACATCAATAAAGTTTGCTATTAATTTCTCTATCTCCGATTGTATTCTCCACGAGCTATTTCTCAATCTCGACTGCATTCTCCACGAGTAAATTCACCATAATCGCCAAGAACCAAGGAGAGCTAGATAGCTTCCTTGATGCCTTGGTTGGGCACCACCCCCCGCTAAGAAGGGTCTGAGTGTAAGTGCATAGTTGCTATCCAGATCTCAAGACCAGGATAACTAGATAGCATTCTTGATGCCTTGGTCGGACTTCCACCCCCAAGAAGGGTTTGAGTGTAAGACTATAGTTTCCATCCAGATCTCGAGACCATGATAGTTAGGTAGCATTCCTGATGCCTTGGTCGGGCTACCACCCCTAAGAAGAGTCTGAGTGTAAGAGCATAGTTGCCATCCAGATCTTGAGACCAGGAAAGCTAGATAGCATTCCTGATGCCTTGGTCGAGCTACCACCCTCAAGAAGGGTCTGCGTATAAGAGCATAGTTGCCATCCAGATCTTGAAACCACGAAAGCTAGATAACATTCCTGATACCTTGGTCGGGCTACTATCGCCAAGTAGAAAGGATGATCTAACAAGAAAAAATCCTTCTAGGGTCCACTATATACAAAATATCTTTAACAACTTGTTCTCCATGATTGCCTAAATTTCAATTTTGTAGGAAGACAGTTAAGGTAGCCCGCTATGGAGGCTATGGATGAAATACCACAATTTAAAGATACGGGTAAGGTCTACAAATACCTTACAGAGGGACTACTTACCAGGACTAACAACACATAAATTCCTACCCCACTTGTCAATCTAGATTTAACAGATTTAGGTCATTAACTGCCCGATTTAGTTAAGTCAGGGTAGCAAGGAAGGTTACATCTAGATCGAAGGTATAGCAAGAAGTATTCAACCAAGTTAAAAATCCACAAGCAGGAATCAGTAAGAGTAAGCATGAAGGAAAATAGAACCAATTTTCATTAATGGTAAGGGAGCCTATCCCCTCATCAGGCTACATCAGAGCAAATAAGGGAGTTTATCCCCTCACAAGATTGCATACATCAAACAGGGAGCCCAACCCCTATTTCCAGGCAATATTTGTAAAGAAGAACAAAGAAAGAATTGATAAAAAAAATTGGTCATACGTATAGCAGGGTGCTCACCCCTTTTCCACGCAATCAAGATAAGTCATGAAGAGGTTATGTCAAACTCTGGCATCCTCCTAGTTTCCTCCCACTGCTTCTCCTTCCTACCTGTCACTGCCTGTATCCCCTCCATCCGGTGGATGTTCAGCCTAGTCATCCTCTCCTGTTACTACTTCTTCTTGGGGATCCTCATCTGCTTGCTGCTCGGCCCGGTCCTCCTCCAGCACTTCATTTACCAAAACCATAACCTCAGAGGGAATCATCACATTCTGAGATGTACTATTTACCTATGTCTCCATCTGCTCACCCCCGACTCTATCCCGACAAGCTCTTTAGGTTGGTCTCCGCTCTCTCCTGAACCTCAGGTAGCCCTTTTTCCACCTCCGTGATAGCGAAAGGACCTTCCTCAAGATGGGCAAGATGAGCCCCTTGGGCTGGTTATATCAGGATGAACCCCTTTGAGCTACGTAAGATGAACCCCGTCTGAAGACTCCCCTGGTCCCCACCTGGGAAGAACTGACGAATGGAGGGTAAGTCCCATTTCAATTACTTGTTTCCCGGCTTCAGCCGCTTTTGATAAGCCCGTTCCATCGCCAGCAGGAAGAGACACCTCCTCGACCTTAGCCATAATCACATCCCCAACTCAGCCATCGACGACAGAGAGGTCGATGGGTGGAGGCAGCGCTTCAACAACTTGGTAAAAGTCATAGAAGTACCCACTCCCAAATGAGGCCTCCACCTCAGTCTACAGCTTAGGTACCTAAGCATGCAAGCTCTGGTTTTCAACATCCAACATCTTGGGCTCTGCTTTCTAGAAGTCTCTCTCCATGGTCAGACATTTGGACTTAAGGCTCTCCTGGTCATAGGTCTGCTTTAGCTTCTCGTGGTCGCGTTGAAGCTCGACCAACTCCTTCTCCATCACATTCTTACTGGTGGTCATTTCCTACACCAAAGCTTGAGCTCGAGCGAGCAATCCCATGACCCTCTCAGCTTCACCCTCAACTTTTGTAGCGAGATCATGAAGAGAGGCTACCTGGTGGCTAATGGCGACATTAAATTTGAAAGCCTACAGGTTACAAAGTTCAAGTTAGAAAATAATCAAACTAGCTACCTCGATTACATATGATGGAAGATAGTTACCTCGACCAAGAGAGCGGACCCCTTGGTAATTAGGATGTCGACGGGCATTGAAGCCATCAGAGAGAGGCTACCACCTAGACAAGATGCGATAAACCACTCCGCGACCTCGTCTTGTCTAGCGGGACTTCATTGATGTTGAAGGCTGACAGGAGGACATTCCACAACAGTAATTCTGAGTCCCTCTGAAGCCCGAGAAGTCGGGGAGGCTAGTAGAGGAGCAAGACCATCTGGTAAGCTGATCACGGGGATAACAGTAGTGGTAGTAATGATAGAAGGGGCAACCGAAGCATGAGTAGTGGAAGTAGTAACAGCTACAGGTGGGGTGGTAGTTCCCTTACCCCACGCCCGAGATGCTCTGGATGTAAAGATTTCCATCGAGGACCGAGGTTGGGAAAGAGGTGAGATAGGGCCAGACAGAACCCAAACTGGAACGGATGGCCCCCCTTTCTCTAAGGTAGAAGAATGAGGAGTGGTGCGAGCTCGCTGTACTTCTTCGGTAGTTGGAGCAATAATAAAGACTATTAAAAAAAAGGAGAGAGATCAGAATCGAAGCGAATAGCCTGAAGAAAGTGAGCTAACTCAAAGTTTCCTTTTTCTTACTGAGAGAGGCAGCAGAGATGCGTAGGTATTGATTCACCCTACGAAGATCAAAGGAGTCAAAAGTGGGAAACTTTAGGTTAAGATAATTACGGGGAGATGATAGCCTTCAGAATTTCCTCAGACTCGGCTGGTAGAGAATCCCTGTACCATGAGGGCTTAGAATTCATGCCCACCGATGAAAATCGAGCTTTCCCAATCACCTCTCACCAAGATCCATTCTTCCTTCCAGGCAGGGTCTATTTTGGAAGCACTAGGTACGATGTTGTTGAGCTTGTTTTTGGCTTTCGCATAGAACTGACCTCTTGGGTCATCAGTAAGGCTACCAATCTAGAAGGTGTAAGCCAATTCCTCCTCTCCAGTCTCCCTGGCGACCTTGCTCATCTCACACTACTCCCTCCATAACATGAGGAAGCCAATTACCTATCTCCAAAAGCCGGGAGTTAATTGGGGAGGAGCAAGTTGCAAGCGTTGAGAGCCTGTCGGAGGGTGGGGAAGAAGTGTGACCCCATTCTCTAAAGATGCGATATGGATTGGAAGCATGCCTTTAAAAGGAGAACAGACATTGTAGTTAATGGAAGGAATGAAGACGGTGATACTGTCAGAAATGTCGTGCTTGGCCTTCAAACAAATAATCGTCTTCGGATCAGTTGTAGAATCGGGAATGACCTTGAAGTTGTAAGGAAGAATTTCTTCTGGAAGGGTACCAACGACTATAACTTGGCCCCTACCACCCGCAGATTCTTTATCTGAAATGTCTTTGACTAGGTCCAGCAGACTGTCAGGCTGGTTCGAGAAGCCAGACCCAATCAAAAGGTTTCGACCTGAATGATGACGCTGACGAAGCAAAAGGTCATCTCCGTCACCAGAATCTTCTCGTTCCCTCTTCCCTCTTCCCTCTTCCCTCTTCCCTCTTCCTTCTTCCCTCTTTCCTCTTTCCTCTTTCCTCTTTCCTCTTCCTCTTCCTCTTCCCTCTTCTTCGGAGCGGGCTGAAGACTTCACCGCCCCCCACAAAATTGTCAGAATTTGGCATTTTCAAATAAAGAAAGGTCGAGAGAGTAGAAGGAAAGACGGTGGCCCTTGCAAGACGAAGAGAAGAATTTTGAAAGTTTGAAACTTGAAAGAATGATAAGCGTGAGAAGGAAGACAAGCTAGAAAGTGAGATCTTCGGTGAAGATAACCTCGATTCTCGGGGACAGACGTAACACATCCAAATTTTTTAAGAGACGTTGCTTTCTTGATTGCCACGTTTCTCCTGTATTTAAAGAGAGAATCCTTTCCCAGATTCTAGATCCTAGAAGAGCGGGAAAATTTCCCAAATCAAACAGGAAATCTGAATCCAACCTCAACTTAATCACCAGTGTTCAAGCCAGAAGGGACTTCTGTTAATAGCCAAATTTAGTTATGGACCAAAGATAAATTTTCCACTCTCCAAGCAAGGATCCAAGTCCAGGATTACACAGCAAGGTACAAAGGTTCTTGGGGTCGAGCTACCATACAATCCCGTAGAAGCAAGGCGAGGTCACCCACATTCTAGGAATACTTCAGGTAAAGTTAGATGTGATCAAATCAAGCTCCTTACATCAAAATAGAATCCCGAAGCAAGGCCGATAGGGGAAGACCTAAGCATCCCAAGGTCGAGATATCTCACGAGCACCCTAGAAGCCTGCTACCATATCCTATTTCATAAAGAGACCTTTAGGGCATCAAATTCATCCTACAATATCTCTCCAATTCACCAAGGGAAGAACCGAATCTATACAAGCTGGTAGGAGGAAGCTCGTAAAGCTCTGTCACCACTGAAGAACGCCAATTCAGTCATGTCAAGCTCCAAAAGGGTCATAGGAAGGTCATATCAAGCTTATTATGCCGAGACTAGTACATAGATGAACCTCGCCATGCAAGATAGCAAGCGCATATTCGATGACCTCTATGAGGCATCTCACTAGAGCAATGTATAATATAATATCTATTCTCTAACATGCATTAAATCTTTACGTACGTGATGATCAAATGATTGAGTCCAACAAGGAAACAAACATATCCCCCTCCAAGATATATTTGAATCAGTTAAAGTGAATAATATTTAAAACATAGCATTCTGCCCGATAAGGGGGAATTTGATTCAGATAATCATGGCAAGGGATGCCGAGTAAAACCTAGTTGCACCCTGTATAAAGAGGACCATAAATTGCAAGCAAGGAACAAGTCTCCATTAACGCCTAAATTCTCTAAGGAGAACATGACCATCGTTTTATCTACTTATCGACAGGCACGAAATTGCCACCTCCCATTGTACCCACGAGAGATCGAGAATCTTCAGTAGTTTTTGTATGCAACGTTTGATTCATTTACAATAATAAAACAGTGATATTTTCTTTACATATCCTTAATAAGTCGTGTTATCACCCATTTTTCATCTCCATTATTACACGTACAAACCAGGTATCTAAGGTACCACCCCCGACCATGAGGGTGTTAACTGAAATTCCTCACCTCGAGTGAATTTTTGGTCAACAGGTACCTACCCCAACCGTGACCCCCGAGGTAGCGGTCTTGAGAGTGTTAACTGATATTCCGCGCCCTAAGAGAATTTTTAGCTAACACAAGTTATGTGAATGCCAGAATAATAATGAGATTGGATATGACAAAACACTTACCTTGGTAATAAGGGAAAACCCTTGATGAGCAAAATATCAGAGGAAAGAGAGGTCATCGGAGCTAAGCCCCCACCAGGATAGGAGATGACGAACCGGTCGAAGACCTCGTTTTGTTCAGAAATCCTCAGTCGAGGTATTGTATCTGCACTGAGAGTTATAGATGTAGATACATCATAGTTTTTAAGGCCTCCCTTAGTAGAAGCGGAGGGGGTGGAATTGTAGCAACGATGGAAGAAGTAGAAACAACAGTAATGGAGCTAAGAGCCATTGTAGTAGTAGCAGGTGGAGCAGCAGAGCCCTGACCTCTCACCCTGGTAAGCCAGGATGCGAAGAAATCCATCTGAGACATGGGTCTAGAAAAGAGAGGTGCCACGAGAATCCGAACCGGTATACACCTCGCCGTGACCAGAGAAGGAGTGGGCCTAGCAATTTAAGTGGCTGGAGAATCTGACGGAGAAGGGAAGCTTGGAGGGGTCTGGCTGCCGAGCAGGTTGGGCTCCTGCTGGACCAGTAGTGGAATAATAGAAACTGCACAAATTAATAGAGAAATAGAATACCTTAACGACAGGAAAGAAACATGCATCAACAAGAAACTGAGAGGTTCGACATATTAGGAGAAGCAGATGAGATGTGAAGATACCGGTTCACTCTACCCGGATCATAAGCATCTGAGGTAGGAAACACCAGGTTGACATACTTGCACTCGACGATTGCTTTCAAGATTACCCTTAATTCAACCGGTAGAGACGTCTCCCCAGGCCAGTTTGTCATTAAATTGGGTAAGGACTTGATACTCTGTCCCCCCAAAGAAGACAGAGCTGCCCAGTCTCCGCCGACCACCACTCGTTCTTCTCTCCAAGAGGCATCCTTCTTGGTGGCACCTGGTACAATAAATTTCAAATTGCTCTTCTCCCGAAGATAGAACTGTCCCTTGAACCAGGATTCAAGGTAGTAATCTAGAAAAGTAATTACAACTCATATAATCCCGGTTCTCTATCGATATTATCCTTCTCGCACTACACCATCCACTGAACGAGGAAACCCACCAGGTGCCTCCAAAACTTTGGTGTGAACTGGAGGGGAGCAAGCTGAAGAGCATGTAGAACCCTACAGAGAGATGGGCGAAGAGGTAACCTTACCCCGCTTTTGAAGACAATGGCATGGATAGGGAGCACGTCAAAGGAAGGACTATAAACGTCGTACCTCTTACGGGGAATAGTGATCATGATGTTGTTAGAGATACCGAATCTCTCCTTCAGACGATCGATCGACTCCACAGTAGCGGTGGAATCAGGGATTATTCAAAAATCATGTGGCAGGGAAAGTACCCCTCATATTGCGACAGCGGCTGCCTCGACCCGACCTCCGACGGCCTCAACCTCGCCTAACTCCCCTTCCAAATCTCCTACGACTATTTCGAACAGGGTGTCTGGGTTGTTTGAGAAGCCAGCCTCAATGGAGATGTTCTAACCTGAACGGCGACGTGTTTGTAGTGAGGGGGCATCGGTTTCTCCAATATATTCTTTTTAAGCTCGTTTCCTACCAGTTACTCTCGAGAAGTCACCTTCTACCAATCTTCGACACTGTCGTGATCGGAATTCGACATGGTAAAAATATATTCGAGTTTTAAAAAGTCGAGAGGAGAAAGGTAGAGAGAAGTTATGAAGATAGAAGAGCTTAGGGTTTTTTCAAGTTTTTAAAAGTAGAAGATTTGAAAGCATGAGAGAAAACGATGAGGAGGTCGGGTTTAAATAGGCATAATGGAACAATAATATGTGACAAAAGCGTGATCGATAAGGTGGATTTTCACCTCGATACTCGTAAACAGAAAAAATCTCTCATTTTTTCAAATGGGAAACCTCATTTTCACTTGACACATGGCCATCGCATTTAATAAGAAGATTTCTTCCTAGATTCTGGTAGCCGTTTGAAAACAGAAATTTTCCCAAACGAAACAGGAAATCTGACTCTAACCGCAAATCAATCACCGGTGTTTAACTCAGATGGGACTTCTTTTAATAGCCAAATTTGGAAAGGGCCCAGAGGGGAATTTTCCACCCAGTCAGCACCTGCTAGAAAGTATCTCCACACACCAGATAGGTATTAGACGCAACGGTTTACCTCAAAGTGCAAGGCCTAACACAACCTAGGTACCTAGACATCATCACAGTAGCAAGATAAAGCTCATGCACTCTCGTGAACCATCTGGTACCTAAGTACCTTGGCATTGCCCTGTTAACCCATCAATGTACTTAGCTTACCCTTCCAGCAGGAGGGAAGATACCCGTGAAGTTTCTATGAGATCGTAAAGATCTAGTAAGATCAACCAGACACCTCGCTACCAAAATGCTACCTCGCCAGAGAAACCAATCAAGCGCCACATCACTAGAATGATATCCTAGGGTACCCAGCTAGCAGGCTAGTACCTCGGGATACCTCACCACCACCATCAATCAAGCTCCACCTCACCAGGATGATACCTTAGGATACGTGCCAGCATATGTGTACTCCAAGATACTCTACCACATCACCGGGACAATGTTTTGAAATACCAAGCTGATAATAAAAGAAGTCGAATTATTCTCCAAGGTATAAGCAAACTCCATGTATGCATAATTATTGTGATAGAGTCCAAAAAGGAAACAAACACATTTCCGCCAAGATATCCTCTGCCATCCGATTCTCTAAGGTCAATCATATTAAACTGAAAATCCCACCAAATAGGGAATAAAGATCAATCTAGTGATTTTCGGAGTGTATGCCAAGAAAAAACCCTAGCCAATTCATTTATGAAAATAAGGTTGTAATTGACTGGGAGAGGAAAAGAAAAAAAAAGGGAAAAAACAAAAGGGTAATCACTTGATCTTGCAATCAAAGTGAAAGCTAGTCATCATCGTTGAGAGTTGTGCCCACTTATCGACAGATACGAGTTCGCCACCTCCAAATTGGTTAAGTTAAAGAGACAGAGATTGAGAGTTTCACACCATTAAATTGTTATCATTTTATTGTATTCATCAATCCATTTGATCAAGAATATCTTCTAATATACAATTGAAACAAATTATGGTGTGTTTAATATAAATCTAGAGGGGGGGGGGGGGGGGGGGGGGGTGAATCAATTTTAATCAAATTTAACCAAATTTCCTTAATGGCCAATTAGACGAAAATATCCCTAACTAGTCACATTAATGAAACAAGTGTAATAAGTGCATAATTAAAATGACACTTGAGATATACATGGAACTCCAAATAGGAAAACCCACGGGCTGTTAAGTGCGCCACACTCGAAGAATGAATCCACTGATGATAGAGGCGTTACAACCTACTCCCGGTATGTAACCCACTACAACTACCTAATCCCGATATTAAGTGAACCTAGTCCAATTGCTTGTGATTTACGCAACCTAATCCCGGAAGCAACACAAGACTTACTTCTCATCGAATAGATAAAAGAAAAGCCTATGTGAGTATATGATGATATTCAGTGAACAAATAAGTCTAGGGAACCTTAAATGCTTATCTAGGATGATTAATGACAATTAATACAATCCTTGATATCAAGAGCAAATGACATGTCATAAAGCTTAGCTAAAACATATAATAAACAATCCTATGAAGCTATCACAAAGAAGCCATTTCAACACATGTTGTCATTAAGTATGGCATGGTCAATAATTGTAATTATCAAATGCAATCAACATGACCTAATTAGAAAGAGGGCAATAATGACCTATATGCTTACTATGAACAAACAAACCTGATCATGTTATCAAGACTCATAAATGTATGCAATAAAGTAGAGTCTAGGCATTTAATTAAACAATAAATACTTAATCTAGAGTAAGAAGAACAATAAATGATGTTAAATGAAGTTCTTAGTTACCTAGTCATGAGACCAAGAATACCCACACTCATGTGATGATGAATGATGCATGATGGAGATGGGTTTTGGGTTAGGAGAGTTAAATAAGCAATCTTTGTGCTATCTATCACTAATGGAGCTCTTTCTCTCACTAAGATCTAAATTTGTGAGCTCAAGGTTGAATTGGGGAAGAAGATGAAGTATAAATATGATCCAAGTGAAGCCAAGTCATTTTGGATAAGAAAAAATAGATTTCTAGCGTAAAAAATTGACTTGCAATGCAACTTGGATGGAAGTCACTTCAAAAGTCGCATATGTCTTGGATCAGGGTGTCAAAAGGTGACTTGTGAAGCGACTTGGATAGAAGTCGCATCTGTCTCAATTTTACAAAACTTGACAACAACAACTCCATATTCGAGCGACCCGAAACATGACCAAAAGACATCGAAATGACACACAACAAACACACAATGAATGCAAATAGACATCAATGAAGCACACATGCATAGAAAACCAAATGCAAGTGAGTGTGTGTGTATAAGAGTAACACATAATGCAAGTCAATACAAATACAAAGATGTGATCAATATAAACATGCAAGAAGAGTTATCAAAACATGAATGTACATAAAAATAAACACACAACATATATGAATAAGAGATATGCATGAGTTATGAGTGTGTGCAACTATATCTCTTCAAAGCAAGTAAGCACATAGAAATTTACCTTTGGTTCTTCTTCTCTTAAGGTCTTGAGAGCCTAAACTACCCTTATATCAAACCCCAAAATGTGGTTTGTTCACAAACAGTGCCAATCAATAAATGAGGACTTTACGGTTATTTCTTTCATCAGTTTCACCATTTTTACATGTAAATCCTGTACCAAAGGTACCTACCTCGACTGCGATCCTCCGCGGTCATGATTTTGAAGGTGTTAACTAAGATTCCTCACATAGAGTGAATTTTTTGCTAACAGTAGGGTCAACTGCTAGTCTTTGAGATGTCAACGAGATGGGAATCCCTAGCATCTCTTCACAGCTCTAGGCGAAGATATCGCTATATTGTCGAATGAGTCTAACCAGCCCCTTATTCACTCTTGCCTCCAGTGTAGCTCCTTCCTTGACCACTATTAATCAAAAATTTGCTCTAAGTGAGGAATCTCAGTTAACACCCTCATGACCATGGCCATAGAGGAATCACGGTCAAGGTAGGTACCTTTGGTACTGGTTGCACATGCAAAAATGAGTGAGACATATGAAAGGTGTGATATCGTATTAGATGATATTCTTGATCAAATGAAGCAATGAATACAACAAAATGATAACAATATAATGGTGTGAAACTCTTAATCTCTGTCTCTCCTGCTTAACTAATTTGAAGGTTGCGAACTCGTAGCTGCTGATAAGTGGATACAACTCTCAACGATGATGGCTAGCCTTGACTTCGATTGTAGAGTTCTGCGATGGCTCTCTGGTTTTCTCTATTTATACCCGAAACTGCTAGGGTTTTTTTATTGGTGTATAAGTCGAATAACACTGGATTGATTTTCTTCTCCCATTTAGCGGGGTTTTCTGTTTAATATGATTGGCCCTAGAGAATCGGTTGGCGGAGGATATCTTGACGGAAACCATGTTTGTTTTCTTTTTGGACTCAATCACTATAACCATGTATACATTGAGGAGGCTTACGCATTGGAGAATAATTCGACTTCCTCTGTTATTGGCTTGGTGATTCAAATCATTGATCCGATGATGTGGTAGAGTATCTTGATGTATGTGTATACTGGCGAGGTATCCTAAGATACCATCCTAGTGAGGTGGTGCTTGCCTGATGGCGATGTTGAGGAATTTTGAGGTACCAGCCTGCTAGCGGGGTACCCTAGGGTATCATTTTGGTGATGTGGCGCTTGATTGGTTTCTTTAGCGAGTTACTTCGAGGTGCCATCTTGGTAGCGGGGTCTCTAGTTGATCTCGCTGAAGCTTTATAGGTTTCTTCCCTCCTAATAGAAAAACAGGATAAATACCTTAATGAGTTAATAGGGCAATATCAAGGTACTTACATACCAGTTGGTTCGTGAGTTTACAGGAGTTTCATCTTACTACTTTGATGATGTCGAGGTACCTAGGTTGTACTGGCCTAACACTTCGAAGTAAACCATTATGTCTGGTATGTGAGGATGCTTTCTATCAGGTGCTAATTAGGTGAAAAATTTCCCTTGGGCCCTTGCCAAAGTTATCTATTGACAACCACTTTGGAGGTGTCATCTACCCTGACCGGTATCTTTTCCAATTCATCAACTGGGTGGCCATTGGCCCACCCCTTATCCTCATATTCTATCTTTTATGATTCCTCTGTAACTGGGACCTTTGTCTCGAGCTCTTCCTCTGCTACTTCAACTTCTTATGTGGCACCTCAAATTTTAAGATTTCTTATCAATGACTCATGTTCCTGTACAACACATATATGTGTATATTATTTGGCTAGAGCCACTGGATTGGTGGAAACTGCATAACACTTTCATGCTACCTGTTGATCCCCCCGTACCTCACCTACCTTGTCTTCAACTAAGAACTTCAAGACATATGTTAGATGGATAAGACCCTCATGAGGGCTGATAGGAAAGGTATCCCAAGGACATCGTTGTAAGTAGAAGGGGTGTCTACCACTACGAAATCGGTCATGATATTCTGCTGGAGTGGGGGGTGTCTCCTACTATTACCGGTAGGATCTTTGACCTAACTAGCATAAGTGAATTCCCTATGAAACCATATAGCGATATGGTGCAGCTATTGTAAAAGCACAGTTTCAAATTGAACCTTTCTAGGGTATCCTTGAAGAATATGATTCTGACGTTTATCAGGACACGTTAGACCAGGCAATTAGCAATCTGCAAAGTGAAAACCATCATGGGGTTGCACTCTGTTGTACACATCCTCCTCAGTGAAGACGATCTAGGCTGATGAGAGGTCCCTACTGGTCCCCGGATAACCTTGAAAACGTAGCTCCATTCCTCAATCTGGGGGTACCTTCCTGGCATGGTTCTTCTTAGAATTGTTGGAAGACTCTGACAAGGTACGACCCCCACTGATGGTGTGAATGACTTGTATCTACTGCAATAGATCATTGCCCTTCATCTTCCTTCTTTTTGCATATTCCTTAATCTCGGTCTGTACCTTTTTTCAGGTGTGGATGTTGTCCCACACCTACTGCCGGAATTCCACCAAGCAACCGCCTCTTACTAGAGCCTTAATCTGGTTATGTAGGTTATAGAACCTCGAGGTGTTGTGTCCCACATCCTTATGAAAGTCGCAATACTTGTAGCGATTTCTAGTATCAACTAATGCTTTGATGAGATTAGGTTTCCTGAGTAGCTATTTATCACGGATGGCAAGGTAGATCGTCTCGTGAGATGCATTGAGGGGAGTATAAGGGTTGTACCCCCTCTCTTCCTAGACTATCAAGGTTACCTCTTTGGGAGACAGTGAAGCTCGAGTAGGGTTCTCCTTACTGGGTACCGCTTATGTTGAGGTTGAAAAAGTAAGGGGATGTAGACCGGTTGGGAAGTCTGTTATGGCTCTTTTGGATGTGCGCAGGCTTGGGCACTTTTTTCTTTTGGCGTTTGCCAATTTTCAGGTCGTCGTGCTCAATCTTGACCCGAAACTGCTCGTCTATCTCCACCTACTTGAGAGCGCTATCATGGTCCTCCTTGTAGGTCTCTGGTGGATGCTTAGCACAATCAGAACAACCTTCTAGCTTACAGGTTTCTTCTGAAGGTAGCCAGGATTTCTGTCTCGGCAAAAACCCCTATCTGGATCACTTCTTATGAAATCTCTCCACATAAGATTTGAGTGACTCACTCCGCTCCTGTATCACATACTGCAGGTGGATAGGATCCTTGGGAGATGGTTTGATTGGCTAGAATTGAGCATAAAACTCACTAGACAGCTTATTAAAGGAATCAACACTATCTGCTAGCAACTTTCTAAACCACGTTTTGGCGTAGTCAGTTAGCCTGGTTGGGAACATCCTACACACTGCAGCTCTGACAGTGTTCTAGACCACCATCTACTGTACAAAGCTCTCAAGATGGCATAAGGGATCCTCTGTCCTAGGGTACTGATCAATAGACATCTTGAATTTCTAAGGAAGCTCTGTTTCCTTGATCCTTCTGGAGAAAGGGGTATTCATCTCGCCTAAGGGATCTTTGTGGCTTTCCCGGTTCTTTCGCTTCTTCAATTCCTGGGTCTAATTTGCCATTTGGGCTACCTGGTCTCGTAGGCAGTTGTTCCCAGCATTCTTGGATTCGAACTCAGAGTTATCAATACCAGACTCATCTGATGTTACAGAGGCTTTATACCGGTTCTCCTTCTGATGGTGGATCTCTCGGGCACTCATCATGCTTCCTCCCACAGTAAATCGAGGTTACCTTCCAATGAGTACCGGTTGTACCGGTTGATGAGGTTCCCTAAGTGTGAAGTCAAGAGATAACTTTACCTACCGGGGTTGGTAGTTCACCGGTATGTCTAGTGTTAGAGGCACATGCCCAAGCCTATCTATAATTGAAGGCAGGGGCCGTGATTTATCATAGACCGGTACCAGTGGTGGTGGTCCCAATCTGTCAAATGCAGGTACCCTGGAACCGGGTCTACTGGTATCTCTCTAGCTTCTAGTGTTATGAACTAAGGGGTGATACCTTCCACGGCTAATCTGAGGTGAACGTTCTCCACAAAAGTCACGGCTTACTTATCCCATCCATAGCCTACTATCGGGGCAGCTGGGACTTGGGGTGCGACCCATGTGGTAACAGGTGGTGCTAGAGCATGATTTAGATGTTTCGATCTCCTATATTTTTTCTGTGCCTTCCAGGTGGAGGTTATGGAGTGGTGTCCTGACATCTCGGGCTGCCCTTGGGAGGATCAAAGTCTCATACTGTTGGATTATGTAAAAACAAACAGGTGATTTTACAGGCATTCCAAAGGGTGTGGAAACTCCCCACAGACGGCTCCAACAAGTGTTGACCAAAAATTCGCTCAAGGTGAAGAATTTCAATCATAACCCTTAAGACCGCTACCCAATAGGTTACAGTTGGGGTAGGTACCTCGTACCTAGGTGACAATGTGGTCACAGAAGTTTGGTTAAGTAAACAATCTATAGACATGAAGAATATGGAGAAGTGTAATCTAGGATACTGTTTTATTGAAGGACTTATATAATGATACTAATGAAAATCACTTAAACTCTCTTGTTTACAAGAATCGGTCGTGGTAAACTCGTGCGTATCGATAAATGGAAAATACCATCAATGATGGCGATAATCTTACTCAGTTCTGGGTATAGAATCGAGAGCTCTGGCTAAAATCTCCAGTATGCCTTTCGGAGCTTAAGATTTTGATCTTCGATGCCGTGTATGGATCCTGACCTTCCGTTTTAACTCCTCATTATTTGTCAATCAAATCTCTATAATTTAGACCAATTGATTGGCTTTGTTACTGGAAGTGATTTACGTTGATGGAGGGAATCAAATCATAAGGGAATTGCTTCCGTTAATTACGTCACGTTTCTGTTTAAGTTTAAATATCGGTGAATGGTGTACAGTTGACATGTGTATTCTCTTTTATAGCACTTTAATAGCGGCAGGGGTCAACCCTTTATTCTGTTTAGCTTAGAGAAGAATTCAAGTTCTGAGTACTAAAAGCTAGGTACCTCGATCTACCGGTCTACTGGCAAGGCACTTGACCAATCGTGTTGGGACATTCTGGTTCACTTATTTCTTGTCAGATGAGCAAGATATGTACCTTGGGGTGTAGTGAGACTACATCGAGGTATTTGTGCCCCAGGTAGACATCCTAGTAGAAGGTACCGCGATACTAGCTTGTCTTGGTACTTGGTAGTTCCTGGAGATGTGAATATTGGCCTTCTTCCAGATAGTGATGTCGAGGTACTTATGTGGCACAGGATCCAGTTGTAAGGAAAAACGGTTTAGAAACGCAACGGAAGCTTGTTCAAGACGAAAATATAGGATTTTAGTATAAATAAAAAAAATTCCCTTTTATGCAACGAGAACCTTAACCCTAGATTAATTGACATATATAAAAGTGTCGTACCTTTTTCTCGTGACGATTGAACAAGTACCGAATAGATTCCGTAAGATCTTCCAATCCAATCACGAATGTGAATCACCTAAGAGTGTGGGCTCCCTTTCTTCAAATTGTATACCTGAGGATGGAAACAAACAAATCTATTTCTTTGTTAGTTACAAATATCCTCAAAGAGAAAAATCAAGAACGTCCGGCCACTTGTGAATTATCAATCAATTTGATTGAAACTCACGTGAACCTTGATTCGATGCTGTACACAAAACCCTTTTGATGTAAAGGATACTAGTGTGCTATCGAAAACAAAAACGTTCTCTTTTTCTCTCTTCTCCTTGGCCGAATTCCACACCCTATATCTATGAGTTGATCGAATTTTGTCTAGAGCAAAAAACTAAATTTTTCTCCCTCAAAATTCTCTCATGCCAAGCCAAATTCTCTCTTGAAATTTACCTAACATGGCCAAATTTACTCATAGAAAATCTTAGGGATGGCCGAATTTCCTAACTATATATATATATATATATATATATATATATATATATATATGATCAAAAATCCTCTCTTAAGAAGGATTTACTTAGTTGGCAAGAATCCTTTCCTTAAGTGGATTTATTTGGTAGTTAAGAATCCTTATCTCAAAGGAATTCTATCCTCATGTATATATATATATATATATATATATATATATATATATATATATATATATATATATATATATATATATATATATATATATGGGCTGGCCGAAATTTCATTGCATATAGATTAGGATCACAAATCCTTTCCTAAGAAGGATTTACTTGGTTGTTAAGAATCCTTTCCTTAGGTAGATTTACTTGGTGGTTAATAATCCTTTTTCTAAATGAATTCTATCCTTCACCAAGACTCCTAATCCAACTCAATAGTGTATTTGTAACCATATTAAAGACTTCCTAATTTGATTAGATAAATAGTTTTTTTTTATTTATGTACTTATCAAATATAGTATTTAACATTATTTATACTACCAACAATAGTATAGCTTTAGAAGACCATCTCCTACTAGGAAAAAGATTTTGATTTTTAATTAAATAATTAATTAATCATCAAATTAATTAATTTCCATTTAATTAAATAATAAAATAAAATAATATATTTAAGCTATTCTTAATAGCCTTGCCGTCCATACCATATATAAGGGCCATATATTATTTTTCTTATTTTATTAAATCCATTGGACTGTAATAAAAAGTCCACATGTGAACTAGACCTATTCTTACAAAAAGAAACAAGTTCTCATGCCTTAATACAATTCTAGATGGACCCTTAAATTGGTGCGGTAGAATATATCAAGTGATCCATGCAAGTTCGTATGGATTGGAGATTTTGGCGGGCTATCTAAATTTAAGCTCCAGTAGACACAACCCAATCACAATAAACAAATGATTCACTTAGGTCCGATCTATTTAATTTTAGTTCATTCCACTAAAGAACTAAAATTGAACTCTTAAATAAAGATAGAATAAGTTGATGTTTACTCACTCATATCTTGGACAACCTTATTGGAGAAAGTGTATCCTCGTGAAGAATACCGGTAATCGCCAAGAGCTCATAGACCGCTTATAGCTCTCCAAGTTACCATATTTACTCATATAACCACATTTTAAACATGGATATTTTGACTTGTCCAGAAGCCATGTTTCAATAGACACTATTGAAAATTTAACGATAAGATTTAATATCCAATACCTCAAAACATCCATATGATGGTATTCTACTCTCATTCAATAAATGGAGCCACGATGTCCATATCTATAAATGAAGTCCTCTATCGATTAACAAATGAATACCACCAAACTATCGAGGATAGACTATGCTATATAATCGTACTCATTGATAGTTAAAATGATAACACTTGCAACTATAAGTCCATCATTTATCTCAGGATTGAGATAGACTCTCCGATTGTCTTCTAATAAAAATTTTTATCCATTGACGGTTCTAGATAAAGTGTTTCATTTTGATCCTATTCAATGCACCCAGTGCACTAGATTCTTTGCCTAAAGACACCACACTTTGATGATTTTAGACTCATCATAACACATTTGATCCCACTCAAATGCTAGCAAAAGAACCTATAACTTTGACAAGATAAAGCCCCCAACCTTCTATCTTAAGTTGTGAATATTATACAAGACTAACTAAAGAATTGTTTCTACCTTATACATATCTAGATGTATGAACAATTCTTCTTTTCTCATAGTCTTTTGACCTTATGATTATTTACTTTTGACAATTATAATAATTAAACTATAAATGCTACAAGATTTGTTAAACTAGAAATCACTTTATTCATATGAAAAGATTGTTAATTACAGTATTACACTCTTGCTATCGAGCATAATCCTAACACCAGTATGTCGGTTTAGGTCATAGCATCTAAACCTTATCCAGTATCAGGAGGTACATCTTACCAAATGAAGACCTATGGAAAATTTCACTTTGATCCCCTACCAAAAATGACTATTAACAATTAGTGTTTACTGTCGATCATTGCGTAAATTTTTGTTTCATGTCATAATTTTGATTTATGCACCTAAAATATTTCATACTGATTTAATTGGAAATGCAATTTTAAACCACCTTTGCTCTTATACCGTGGTTTTTTCGTTTGACAGATTGCATGTGTTGCTCATAAAAATGCATTTATGCCATGTTTGTATCCGCAACTATTGGCTTTGTACATCAGTAGACTGATGGGTATAGTGTCTACTATTATTTTGTTAATTTTAAACTTGCATTAATTGAATATGGTTGATATTGTAAGCTTTTTTTGTTTGAAATGATTAATATTGTAAGTTGGTCTCTCATGTTTTCTTCTTCTTTTTTCTTCTCTCTCTGCCTCTCTGGTGTTTTGCATTTATGTTTGCCAAACAGTATCAACTAAGAGAAATCATTGAAAGTTTTTTTTTCCTTTTTTAATGGTTAATAATTTGTGGTGTTGAGTGAATTTTTCAATTTTTTTGTTGTTATGATGAAACATTTTGCTTGACAGGGAGAGCTGTTTTATTTATTTATTCTTGGAAACGGCTTCACTTTTTCCCTTGATGCGGAAGACCTGTGCCCTTTGGAAAACATTATTTTGCTTCTTTTATGAACATACTCATGTTACAATGGAACAACCTAAATTGACCCTATTGAACTACCTAAAATGTGTAGATGCATATAAAATGATTGCTTCTTGAGTTGGTCTTGATGAGTTTTTAATGCAACTGAATTAGGTCTGTGTAAAGAAAAGGTTTTCCAGTAAAAGGTTTTTAATGCAAACATCAATCATTGCCGTTTAACCATTGGTCCTGAATTGGTCTGGTTGTTTATCATGTCCCTCTCAATGTCCAGATCCATCACTAATCATTTTTCATCATGCATATCTTTGTGGATGAAGTTTTAAAAATTTATTGGTCACCAAAAGTGTTTTTATATTGTAGGTGATTGGGCACTTCAATATTGGATTCATCATTGGAAAATTAGACTGAGATTTATTTATTTTGGATCAGATAAGCTTCGGGATTACTTTTGTTTTCCAAAATTTATAATTTTGGCTATTAATGTAGAACAATAGGTCCAAAATATTGCTTTATGTTCATATTTCTGATATGAAATTATATACATTTTCAAAGGTATTAGGCTATTAGCATTTTGATGTAGTCTTCTTTATTTTCAGCATGTGCTGAAGATAAATAGAATTTTGATCCCTTGGCTCAATCAACCATCTTGAACCAACTGCATTTGCTACGGCGAGGAGTCTATCATCTTTATATAATTTTAGTCATGTAATAGTTTCAAGCTTATAGCTTTTGTTTACTCTCTAGTTGCTAATAATGTATTAAGAATTTTTATTTGTCTTCGTAAAATGATGTCTCTTCTGAAAACTTAAGAATCTAGCTTATGACTCAACGTAATACACTCACAAACACACACTAAACTGCAGATTCATGTGTTGAAAGTAAATGATTGATTGGTCCACTTTGCTGGTAATGGTACTTTTGAATCAGTGGATTAAGCTTGCCTCTTTCTCTGGGTATTAAGGGATAATCTTTAGAGTTTATAAATTACATATTTGTGTTAGTGTAAAGGTAGAGAATACTGTTTGTTATGGAATATTATGTGTTTATTATTTATTTGCATGTTTGTAGCATTTTCAATTGGCTTAACCATATTTTGAGACTCTGATGTAGTCTTTTTTTTTCCTTACCCTTGTTAGTTAATGAATTCAGTTTTCCTTCACAAAAAAAAAAAAGCTTCATGATGGTGTGTTTTTACTTTTTATCTTCTTATGGCATTACAACAGTCATTATTGAACCTTATTTTGTGCAGGTTTTCTTAAGTTTTGAATTATATACAACTGCTTGTATTTGGATTTTAGAATTCAAATCGAGACCATCCCATATGTTGCTTATTACTTCTTACTTTCTTAGGCTAGCCTGTACTGTTCTGCTTTATATGACAAATTTGCATATAAGTCTGAAGTTTTGGGGTCTTTTATTCAAGTAACATGTATGTGAAATAAGTCAATAACCATGTTAAACAATAGTACAATACTATTATGTATGGTAACTATGGTTTGAAGTTATGAATTGGATGTTACTGCTTGTATTTGTCTTTTAACATTCCTATTTCTGCTTCATATGAATTCATATTGCATATAAGCTTCAAGATTATTAGTCTTTCATCGTGCATACTTACAAGGAAATGAAACCACAGTTGTAGTATGTTTAAGCACGGGAGACCGCTAACAATATCTATGTGTATCTTTTCCTTTCATCATTTTACCCCAATCATTCAATTTTCAGACAAACAATATTGGTAGTTCCATTTAGCCTTATTAGATTCAATTTCTAGCTTGATTAGATTCAATTGTTCTTGTGAACCGTGTGATACAACCAAAATCCAAAATCAATTAATATATGCTATTGGAATATACTGATTTTTGGTATGTACATGTGTGTAATTACAATGCCAGAGCTACAATTTGACACCTTTGTAGCATGCAAAAGCAACAATCTTTTTGGTGCTGAGATTGGAACTGAAGAGATAGTGAATGAGGTTAGAAAGGTGAGGAGACAACCCCAGTGTTGATTGTTCTCACGGTTGCCTGGTCGCACTCATCTTCAAAGTTAAAGATGGATTAGTCAAAGTGAAAAACATTGAATCAATTGTTGATGTTGTCTGGTTTCTATGTGTGATGGTGTTTTGTTTCAATTGCTATAGAGAAATTTGTTAAACTGTTCCTATTTATCAAATCAATACAAGTATCAATAATTTACATATAGACAATGTTATAATTCTTTTAAAATTAATTTTCATGAATTATATTATTGCGTAAATATTTATTCATTAATTGATTATTTCTTCTTTTTTGAGAAAAAAAGATTCATATAAAAATCAAACTATAAAATACTTTGTCAATCGGTTAAATCTAGAGAAACAACAAAGGGTTAACCTCTTATAGCAAAACAAAAGCTTTAGGAAGAGCAACTCCGTAATATTTTTACGCAACATTTTAAATAGACCTACGAGGCAAATGAATAGAAAGGAAACTCACACACTCAATGAGGTGGAGGATGGCAATCGACACACTCAAGAGATCAAGGTATTTATTTCTAAAATCATATTGACTAATTTGGCGTCTCTTCGCTTCAGTAACATTCAATGATAATAGCATTGTCAACATAAACCAAAATAGTATTTGAAAATTATTGATACTAAATATTTGGTTAACAATTTGAGGGAAAATCAAACTTTTTAACATGATAATGAGTATATTACTATTATGTATTTATGTTTTACAAATGAATTATTGATATTTATTATTAATATTTACTAAATTTCCTATTAATTCATTAAACATACTATTTGCAATAAGTTTATAAGTCGGACATTTTTATGAATTGTTACAAGTGAAAATTACAAGTGAAAATTATAGAAATAAAAAAATTATTACCAAAGTCGTAACAATGGTTTCAGATCCACGAATATGGTTATCAAAACCGTGAAAATGGTTATATGTCAAAATTTCAAAAATTGTAAAATGGTTATCAAAGCCGTAAAATAGTTACTGGAGTCGTGAATGTTGTTACCATAGTCGATAAAATGTTACAAGTTAAAATTTCAAAAATTGAAAAATAGTTACTAACGCCGTAGAAATCGTTATCATATCCATGAAGATGATTACTATAGACGTGAAAATAGTTACAAGTCAAAATTTTAGAAATTGTAAAATGGTTACCAATTTCACAAGTGAAATTTACATTATTGAGTATATATTTATTAATCAAATATATTATTTGAATATAAAAAATATAAAGGATAAAATTTTTATTTGACATCATTAATCATTCTATAAGTTTTGAATTTTTTTAAATAACTATATAATTTTGATAAGTTATTCATTTTTATTTTTTAAAAAAATTATTATAAGTTACAACTATTACAATAGGACTTTCAAGACTTGTCAAAATCAAACAAGAAAGTTCCCTAATAAACGTGTGTCTAATAACCTAGGGGGTGGTGAATAGAATTTAATCAAGTTAATTACCAATTTTTCTTTATTAGTCAATATTCAAATTCACCCAACAAAACAAACATACAAAATCAAGTGTAAAGTGTGGAATAATAAAGAACACTTGATTTATACGTGGAAAACCTCCAAATGGAAAAAACCATTGGCTGTTAAGCGAGTCACACTCGATTGTAGAAATCCACTATATGATTAAAAGGTTACACCCTCAAGTGATACTCGGACACTCACTCTCGACAACCTCAGGCTACGGCCACTACCACTCACTACTCTTGATTCAGTCCCTAGTGATATCCCTTGATCCACTACTTTTGGTGTAAATACCTCCTACTCTACCCCCTCGGGCCTTTTACAGTGGATACCTGACCAATTGCTTGCCAACCCACCCTTGGTTGCAAGGCTTCTCTTGTTTGTGCAACTTCACACCGAAGCCACAAGACTTTGACTCAATGAAGAGCATATGGTCTAAGTGTATATATGACACTATACTCAAATGCAATTATGTGTAAGACAAAACACAAAATGCTTAATTAGATATAGATAATGCAATATAACATCCTAGTTATCAACAATGTCTATTTGTCCACAAATAAGGACTCAATAAGATGTAGATAAAATCTAACAACCTAATTGTCAATAAAAGTCCAACCAACACAAGTTGTCACAACAAATAATCAAGGGCAATTTTGCAATCAATAAATACAATCAATGAGGCATAAACAATAATGTTTAAATGTAATGCATAAAGACTTAACTAGATATGGATATGCAATATTACAATCTAGTTATCAAACAAAGCCACTTCAACATAAGTTGTCATTAAGCATGACATGGTCATTAAATGCAATCATCAAAATGCAATCAATATGACCTAATTAGCTAGAAACAAATACGTCAAAATGCTAGCTATTAACAAACAAACCTAATCATGTTATCAAGACTCATAAATATATGCAAAAAAGTAGAGTCTAGGTATTTAATCAAACAATAAATACCTTATATAGAGTAAGAAGAACAATAAATGATGTTCAATGATGTTCTTACTTAGTCATAAAACAAAGAACACCAATGCTCACATGATGAAGAATTATGCAAGATAGAGATAGGTTTTGGGTTTGGAGAGTCAAAAACAAAGCTTGAAGCTTTCTCTCTCTAACGGAGGTTCTCTCACTCTAAAAATGTATTCTTTGAGCTCTTGAGTGGCAAGGAAGAAGAAGAGAACATATATATAAAGGCCTAGACAAAACGGCATTGTTTTGGACTTAGGAAACGAAATTCCATCATGACCGATGATCATACCGCTGACCAGGCAAGTGTCTAGGCAGCTGTCCAGGTTGCATGGCATGGCTGGACATTACCGCTTCCTAGACTGGTGGCTAGGCATGTGCACCAAAAACGGTCTAGACCGCAGTACACGTCTGATAGCTCAATAGCTTGAGCTTCGAGTGACCCAAAACATGACCAAATAACGTCCAAACCTTTCGTATAATATACCGTTGGAAAGGTATGGAAGTCTAATTTCTATTCTAATTTACAAAAACATGATTTCGATCTTTGTTGAAAGATTTATGGTCATTTGAGTGACCAAAGGTTAGAAACGGACAACAATAGAGTTGCCTTGTTTTTGTGGTCGCTTTGGAGATTTCAAAACCAATCTAAACGGTCATGAAATATTACGAATAATATACGGTTGGAAAGATATAGGTGTCTAGTTTGTACAGAAATTTTCAAAACACATTTTGAAGCATTGTATAAAATGATATGATCGTAAACCATATAAAGGTCAGTTTTGAAAAATATTTAAATCATTGAAATCAACTCTTTTGAAACTAGACACCTTACTCCATATAACCAAACCAAGAAGAATAAGATCTTCTTAAATGGTCACTCAACGCACTAAAACAAGCACACCATCGTGCAAGCACGGACGTACCCTATCAAACAACATAATACGAATTAAGCACACAACAACAACACTTAAGACCAAGAATGAAGTGCAAGTGTAACTGTGAATAGATGCACATATATAAACAATATCAATACAAATGCAAGATCAACAAAACATGCATGAGGTGTGTGTATGCACCTAAACTCTTTAAGAGACAAAGTCATGTGAATATACCTTTTTCACTTGAAGTCAATGAGATGCATGGAAGCTTGCAAGTGAAGACCTAAGCTACCCATTACACAATCATCCCCAATGTGGTGTAGTTTGTCATGAAATAAGCCGATCATAAAATTGAAGTCCTTACAATCTCCCCCTTTGGCTATTTCATGACAAAACAACCACTCATAAATAAATCCTCACAAAATAAAAAATAATCTAGCTATTGTTCATAAGAGTCCATTCTACGTTACAAAAAGAGACACCTAAGAATCTAAGTCTTCAAGGTCTTCAATCTCTTCGTAGATCATCATAACTACACACAATAGCAAGAAAGAACTTTCCAAGAATAATTGCATGCGAGGTGAACAAACATAAAAAACAATTTCTCTCAATAAAGCAATATAAACAAATGCATGTGCAATGATCCCCCTAAATGGGTTTCTTTCTCTCAAAATCTCTCCCCAAAGCATAACCAATGCTCCTCCTATATTTCTCAAGACTTCTCCCCCTTTTTGTCATGAGATAGGCAAAGGAGTTCCCCCTTGTCGAGTTGCTTTAGCAAAGTGAGCTATTCGCACAGGAACATTGCATAATCATATACACAAACTTTATACAACTTAAATAATTGATAAAGATTCAAGGAGTTTTATTTAAAGAAAAATATGTGACAAGGATGCTTTGCAAGCAAGACATGTTGCATTCAAATCCAAAACAAATGGTATTTGATAAAGCAAACATCAAAAGGGTTTCCAAAAGAATTCAAACCAGTTTGTACCCTTTTGTAACACGCAAACAAGATATAGTTTCAAAATTTTGAAAATAAAGCAACTATATCAATCCTTATAGGCAAATCAAGACATTGGACCAAGAGATCCTATTAGATTTTTTCGGATAATTATCTGTATGATAGTAGTCTTGTTTCACCATTAAGAAAATAGAGAAGACAAATTTGGATATAAAATCGTTATTAATTGTATGGATACAAGATCCTTATTGATTAGTCTTCTCATTTGCATTCACACACATTTGCATTTAAAGCAATCAAACTCAATTCATGCATATCATTTTAAGCATGCCAAAATAAGCAAGTTCACATGTCATGGAGATAAATTATAGGTCATCCAAATGTACTGTCCCAATTAGTTCTCCTAGTCCAAAAATGCATGTTTGAACATAAATATGACATGGATTGCAAACAAAGCAATATGCACACTTATTAAAAAAAACATATAAGTATGTGCAACCAAGAATCTCAAGCAATTACCAAAAGAGCATAAAATCAATTAACTTTTAGCATAATGCAAATCATGCAAGTTTGCTCTCTTTCCTTGAGCTCCCCTCATGGAGTCAATTCTAACCAAGTCAATGGGAGACATGAGCCTCTATAGACTTACCAAGTCCAAAGGACCTAGTTACATCTATGGGTGTCTCATGAGCACTAAGGCAAGCGGGTTCATTCTTTTTAGCTCACCTAGGTTCCACTTTTTCATATCTAGTTGTCATACACATATTTCTAGAAATCCTAGGTTCATGCAAATTTTCCCTCTTTTTCAACATTTTTACTTTCATGTTGTCTAATCTATAACTCTTAATGTATTTAAAGCAATTTGGTCTTAAATGACCAATCATACCACAAAAATGACAAGTAGGTACAAATTAAGAATTTATACCATTGCATTGTGTTTTCATCGAGGCATCGCCATGTTGATGAGGTTGTCTTTGATGATACACCGGTTGGCTTCTCCTTGGAACTTGAGTCGATTGGTGGAATCTTTATGGTCTAACTTCTTGAGGTGGTTGAGCCGGTTGATCTTGACTCTTTGGTTGGTCATGCTTCTTGTGATCGCCTCTTTTCCTCATTGTTGGTTTGTTGGAGGAGGTGATTAACTTCTCAAGAACTTGTCCTTTCTTCTTGAATTCTCTAGGCTTTGGTTAAGTTGCCAAGGCTTGTGTGTAATTTCCTTGAGTTGATGGTTTCTTGGATGAAGCTTTGCTCTTGCCTTGAGCTTGAGGTTGTTTGACCTTGGCCTTCTTTAATTTTTGAAGGCACCTCATCTCTCTTTCCTTGATAATTTTCTAGGAGTTATCTTTGATGGCAAGTTCAACTTTCATTGCCTTCATCCGTTGGTGGGAATCTTTAATCTCCTTCTAAAACTTGGACACATCAATCACGTTCGTCTTCAAGGAGTCATTCAACTTGATCCTTAATTGAAAATTATCTTTTCCCAATCTAAGGATATCATTATCTTTCTCCTTCAAAGACTTTTTAAGAGAATCAACTAACTCTTGATAATCAACCACATTATCACAAGAGTTTCCGGAGCATGGGTCATTGCTATCGAAGCTTCTCCCACTTGTGCTTGTGAGAGTCATATCATTAAGGCTAGCTTCACTCAAGCATGCTCCACTTCAGTTTCCAAACTCTAAGTCACCAATCTTGAACTCTTCAAGTGACACACATTTGTTAGTGGCTTGGATTTCTTCATGGTTGGAAACCGAAAATGCGAAGTAGTTGATCTTACTATCAACCGAGCCTGTAGAGCACTCTTCAACTACTTCAACTTCGCTATCACACCGAGTAGAGATTAAACCAACTCCTTTATTCTTGTACTTCAAGTTACCACACTTGGAGGCAATGTGGCCAATTCCACCACATTCAAGGCAAGGGTCACTCTTCCTTAACCTTTTCCTTTCCTCCTTCACTTTTGAGGTCATGCCCTTCTTTTGAGAATTTATGAATCTCCTAAATCTCTCAACCATGAGATTCATCTCCTCATCAGAGTCATAATCCTTCCTATCAACATTACTGTCAATCTTGCAATATCCGCTCTAAGTGTTTCACTCTTACACACGGTGTTTGGTAAAGTGAATGAATGCAAATGAAATGCAACAAACAAGTGCGAACAAATGCTAGACACATAAACAAGAGATTCGATCACCTAAGTATGCATAGGAACCCGCTTTAATACCAATTGAAAGTTCCCTAATAAACGCGTGTCCAATAACCTAGAGGGTGAATAGGTTTTAATCAAGTTAATTATCAATTTTTCTAGATTAGTCAATATTCAAATTCACCCAACAAAACAAACATATAAAATCAAGTATAAAGTGCGGAATAATAAAGAACACTTGATTTATACGTGAAAACCCTCCAAATGTGAAAAACCAAGGGCTGTTAAGTGAGCCACACTCGATCGCAGAAATCCACCATATGAGTAAAAAGTTACACCCTCAAGTGATACTCGGACACTCACTCTCGACAGCCTCAGGCTATGACCACTACCACTCACCACTCTTGATTCAGTCCCTAGTGATATCCCCTGATCCACTACTTTTAGTGTGAGAACCTCCTACTCTACCCCTCGGGCCTTTTACAGTGGATACCCAACCAATTGCTTACTAACCTACCCTTGGTTGCAAGGCTTCTCTTGTTTGTGCAACTTCACACCGAAGCCACAAGATTTTGACTCAATAAAGAGTATATGATCTAAGTGTATTTATGACACTATACTCAAATGCAATTATGTGTAAGACCAAACACAAAACGCTTAACTAGATATAGAAAATGTAATATAACATCCTAGTTATCAACAATACCTATTTGCTCACAAATAAGGACTCAATAAGATGTAGATAAAATCTAACAACCTAATTGTCAATAAAAGTCCAACCAACACAAGTTGTCACAACAAATAATAAAGGGCAATTTTGCAATCAATAAATACAATCAATGAGACATAAACAATAATGTCTAAATGCAATGCATAAAGACTTAACTAGATATGGATATGCAATATTACAATCTAGTTATCAAACAAAGAAACTTCAACATAAGTTGTCATTAAGCATGACATGGTCATTAAATGCAATCAATATGACCTAATTAGCTAGAGACAAATATGTCCTAAATGCTAGCTATCAACAAACAAACTCAATCATGTTATCAAGACTCATAAATATATACAATAAAGTAGAGTCTAGGTATTTAATCAAACAATAAATACCTTACATAGAGTAAGAAGAATAATAAATGATGTTCAATGAAGTTTTTACTTACCTAGTCATGAAACAAATAACACTCATACTTATATGGTGAAGATTGATGCAAGATTGATGCAAGATGGAGATGAGTTTTGGGTTTGGAGAGTCAAAAACAAAGCTTGAAGCTTTCTCTCTCTAATGGAGGTTCTCTCACTCTAAAAATATATTCTTTGAGCTCTTGAGTGGCAAGGAAGAGAAGATAACATATATATATAATCCCTAGATAAAACGGCATTGTTTTGGACTTAGGAAACGAAATCCCTTCAAGACCGCTGGGCATACCGCTGGCCAAGCAAGTGTCTAGGCAGTTGTCAAGGCAGCATGACACGGTTGGAAATTACCACTCCCTAGACCGGTGGCTAGGCATGTGTACCAAAGCGGTCTAGACCGCGGTACACGCCTGACATCTCAACAGCTTGAGATTTGAGTGACCCAAAACATGAACAAACGACATCCAAACCTTTCGTATGATATACCGTTGGAAAGGTATTGAAGTCTAATTTCTATTCTAATTTACAAAACATGATTTGGATATCTTTAGAAAGAGTTATGGTCATTTGAGTGACCAAAGTTTAGAAACAGACAACAACAGAGTTGCCTTGTTTTTGTGGACAATTTGGAGATTTCAAAACCAATCCAAACAGTCTTGAAATATTACGAATAATATATTGTTAGAAAGGTATGGGTCTCTAGTTTGTACAGAAATTTTTAAAAACCATTTTGAAGTATTTTATAAAATGATATGATCGTAAGACCATATAGAGGTCTGTTTTGAAAAACATTTAAAACATTGAAATCAACTCTTTAGAAACTAGAAACCTTACTCCATATAACCAAACCATGAGAAGAATAAGACCTTCTCAAATGGTCACTCAATGCGCTAAAACAAGCACACTATCTTGCAAGCGCGGACGTACCCGATCAAACAACGGAATACAAATTAAACACACAACTACAACACTTAAGACCAAGAATGAAGTGCAAGTGTGACTGTGAAGAGATGCACATATATAAACAATATCAATACAAATGCAAGATCAACAAAACATGCATGAGGTGTGTGTGTGTGCAGCTAAACTCTTCAAGAGACAAAGTCAAGTGAATATACATTTTTCTCTTGAAGTCAAAGAGATGCTTGGAAGCTTGCCAATGAAGACATAAGCTACCCATTACACAATCATCCCCAATGTGGTGTAGTTTGTAATGAAATAAGACAATCATAAAATTGATGTCCTTACAAAACAAAAATGTGTGGCCCGGATAAATACTCTCAAAAACCGGGAGAAAACTTTACACAAATATTTATAAAATGCGTATAATGGGACTTGAACCCCTCACCACCCTATATGAAAAGAAAGTGCACTACTATCCCACTCAACGTTAAGAGGAATGTTAAACTTTTTCAACCTACGTTAAACTTGTTCATGAAGATTTACATTGAAAGAAACATTAAAATTGTTCAACCTACGATGAACTTGTTCGTGACGGTTTATGTTAACTTGTTCACATAACAAGTTTAAAGTTGAAATGAACGTTAAACTTGTTCAAACTACATTGAACTTGTTCATGAAGATTTACGTTGACCTGTACACCGAACAAATTTAACGTTGATATTAATGTTAAACTTGTTCTACCTATATTGCATCTGTTTATCAAGGTCTACAATAACTTGTTCACGGAATAAGTTTAACGTTGACATGAATGTTAAACTTGTTCAAGCTATGTTGAACTTGTTCATGAAGGTTTATTTTAACTTGTTCACCAAAGAAGTTTATTGTTGAGATGAACGTTAAACTCATTCATAAAGGTTTATATTGACTTGTTTATTTAACAAGCTTAACGTTGAGAGGACATGAAGGTTTACGTTAACTTGTTCATGAAGGTTTACGTTAACTTGTTCATGAAGGTTTACGTTAACATGTTCACTGAACAAGTTTTACGTTGAGATGAATGTTAAACTCGTTCAACATACGTTGAACTTGTTCATGAAAGTTTACGTTAACTTGTTCATTGAACGAGTTTAAAGTTAAATGAGTTTAACATTCAACGAGTTTTACGTTGAGATGAACGTTAAACTCATTCAACCTACGTTGAACTTGTTTATGAAGATTTACGTTGGTTTGTTCACTGAACAAGTTTAACGTTTAACGTTTAACGTTCAGATGAACGTTTAACGTTCAGATGAACGTTATACTTGTTCATCCTACGTTGAACTTGTTTATCCTACGTTGAACTTGTTCATAAAGATTTACGTTGACTTGTTAATTGAACGAGTTTAACGTTTGGATGAACATTAAACTTGTTCAACCTACGTTGAACTTGTTCAACCTAAGTTGAACTTATTCATAAAGATTTTTGTTGACTTGTTCACTGAACGAGTTTAAACTTGTTCAACCTAAGTTGAACTTATTCATAAAGAATTTTGTTGACTTGTTCACTGAACGAGTTTAACTTTTTCATAACGTTAAACTAGTTCAACCTACGTTGAACTTGTTTTGAAAAATTTACGTTTACTTGTTCACCGAGCAAGTTTAACGTTCATATCAACATTCAACTTGTTCTACCTACCTTGAACTCGTTCTGAAAATTTAAAATTTCTTTTTTTTTTCTTTTTTTAAATAATAAGTAAAATATTTTTCTTATATTAAACATATTTTTAATATATTTTTTAATAAAATATCATTTTTATTAATTATTACTAATATATACTTAAAAAATATATTAAAGTTGGAGCAACTGGTTTCAACCGGCTGCATTTTTAGATTGTCGACTCATTGGTTTTTTAATATTTATTTTGTTACCTTTTTCATACTGTACCATAGCCAAGGCCCACATGAAAATATCAAATCTTCAATTGTGCATTTCCAAGTCTTTGGCTCTTGTTTAAAAAAATTGCTCTCTGCAGATATATTATATATACAAACGATATTAGAGAAAAGCTACTGACATATCCAAAAACAATACCATTAGTTATTTAGTAATGGAGGTAGGTTGTTGCATTTAGAGATTTGATGCTCATTTTCATTGTTTCTATTTATATATGGTCCTCGTTGTTAATAGGTAGGCGTTGACTATGGTACAAACCCACATGGGTTGTTGTACCTATAAATCAACAAATAACAATAAAAATAATAATAATAAAGAAAGAAAGTGGGTAACAGCTAATGGTTGGTGACTGGTTCCAACCGATTGTTTCTAAAAAAAAACATATTTATTATATATATATATATATTAATAATAAAATTATATTATATTACCATATTAATTAATTAAAAATTTATTTGTATAAAATTTAATGAAAAAACATGTGAAAATTAGATATTATATTATACTAAATAAATAAAATAAAATAAAATAAAATAAAAACAAATTTACAATTTTGAATTTCACGAACAAGTTCAAGGTAGGTTGAACAAGTTTAACGTTTAGACGAACGTTAAACTTGTTCAGTGAAAAAGTCAACATATACCTTTATGAATAAGTTCAATGCAGGTTGAACGAGTTTACGTTCAGTTGAACGTTAAACTCGTTCCGTGAACAAATCAACGTAAATCTTCATAAACAAGTTAAACGTAGGTTGAACGAGTTTAACGTTCATCTGATAATGTTAAACCCATTCATTGAACAAGTCAATGTAAATATTTATTAACAAGTTCAATGTAGGTTGAACGAGTTTAACATTCATCTCAATGTTAAACATGTTCAGTGAACAAGTTGACGTAAACCTTCACGAAAAAGTTCAACGTCGGTTGAACGAGTTTAACGTTCATCACAACGTTAAACTTGTTTGGTGAACAATTTAACGTAAACCATCACGAACAAGTTCAACGCATGTTGAACGATTTTAACATTCATCTCAACGTTAAACTTGTTCGGTGAACAATGTAGGTCAAACGAGTTTAATATTCATCTGAACGTAAAACTTGTTCGGTGAACAAGTTTACGTAAATCTCACGAACAAGTTCAATGTAGGTTGAAAGTGTTTAACGATCATCTCAACGTTAAACTTGTTCGATGAACAAGTTGACGTAAACTTCACGAACAAGTTCAACGTATGTTGAACGAGTTTAACGTTCATCTCAACGTTAAACTTGTTCGGTGAACAAGTTAACGTAAACCTTGACGAACAAGTTTAACGTTCATCTGAATGTTAAATTTGTTTGGTGAACAAGATAACCTAAACCTTCATGAACAAGTTCAACGTAGGTTGAACGAGTTTAACATTCATCTTAACGTTAAACTTGTTCGGTGAACATGTTAAAGTAAAGCTTCACGAACAAGTTTAACACGTTCATCTGAATGTTAAGTTTGTTTGGTGAACAAGTTAACGTAAACCTTCACGAACAAGTTCAACGTAGGTTGAACGAGTTTAACATTCATCTCAACGTTAAACTTGTTCAGTGAAAAAGTTAACGTAAACCTTCACGAACAAGTTCAATGTAGGTTGAACGAGTTTAACGTTCATCTCAACGTAAACCTTGTTCGGTGAACAAGTTAACGTAAACCTTCACGAACAAATTTAACGTAGGTTGAACGAGTTTAATGTTCATCTCAACGTTAAACTTGTTCGGTGAACAACTTAACGTAAACTTTCATGAACAAGTTCAACGTAGGTTGAATGTGTTTAACCTTCATCTTAACATAAAACTTGTTCGGTGAACAAGTTTATGTAAATTTTCACGAACAAGTTCAACGTAAGTTGAACGAGTTTAACGTTCATCTCAACGTCAAACTTGTTCGGTGATCAAGTTAACGTAAACCTTCACGAACAAGTTTAATGTAGGTTGAACAAGTTTAATATTCATCTCAATGTTAAACTTGTTGGTTGAACAAGTTAACGTAAACCTTCACGAACAAGTTAAACGTAGGTTGAACAAGTTTAACGTTCATCTCAACATAAAACTTGTTCGTTGAACAAGTTTACATAAACCTTCACGAACAAGTTCAACGTAGGTTGAACGTGTTTAACGTTCATCGCAATGTTAAACTTGTTCGATGAACAAGTTTACGTAAACCTTCATGAATAAGTTCAACGTAGGTTGAACGAGTTTAACGTTCATCTCAACGTTAAACTAGTTTTGTAAACAAGTTAATGTAAACCTTCATGAACAAGTTCAACGTATGTCAAATTTTTGCCTTAATACTTGGTAAAAAAATTATTATAAAGAAATTATGTGTTACAATAATTGTAATATTTTGTAATAAATAAATACAGACACATATTAGGTTGTTTGTAATATATCAATCTATTCATAGACCCTTAATTTTTACAATTTAGTTCGGTTATGTATGTTCAATAAAAATCATAAAAATTAAATTGGAGTTGAGAAAAACAAATGAATTCAATCAACTTACATTTTGTAGTCGGATATTAGTTTCGATTTCATTTCTTGTTATTATATCCTGGATTTTTATTTTTTTGCTTAGAATAGAGGTAACTGTTGTATTGTGGGAGTTTTGATAGAATTTTGGTTTATCATTTGATTGAGGTGAACTAGTTATCGTATACTATCATGAACAATTTGAATGTTGCTGACGATTAATTTTTTGTAACTTATACAATTGTTAGTATTAATTAGTTATTTTTTAAAGCTAACACCATTATGGGTGACACCAAGTACAATCCTGAATCCAACAACCCTCCCACTCTAGAGGGATGTATCTCCCTACAAATCTAATGAATTTTATTTCTAAACATCAATTTGAAGTTTTCAACCACTATTGTAATAAAATAGACCCTTTATAATGTAAATGATACTTATCCCGGTGACCATGAATCTAGTGACACACAATCAAAATGGGAATTAAATTCTTATTTCGTTTGAAAATGGTTCTTTTGGGGGAAAAGTGTGACACTAATGTTTAAATTTTATATTTTTTATATTCAAATAATATAAATTTTAGTAGAGAATTTGTAATGCTGTGTTAGGATTAATAATTTATTCAAATCATTGTAATTGCATGTTCAGTAATCAAGAATCCCAATAATTTCTCCCGATCATGCTAATTTGTAAATATGATTAGTGGTCCATAAACGTGTAAGACCTATAAGTGGACAAGTCAACGTTTCAATTATAGGTTTTATAGTTGAACGTAGCTTGTACAAGTTTAACCTAAAACTTGTTCGGTAACATTTAACGTTTATATAAACCTAATGAACAAGTGAACCAAAATTTCCATGAGCATACCGACGTAATATAACTAACTAAACTTCTCAGTCTGTACCCGACACATATGGTTCTTTGAATAGCATATTTAAGGGTGATTTCGGTAAAATGGTTTTATGTTTAACAAGATTCACACTCCTCAAAACTTGGTTGGCCAATTGAGGATAGACAGGTAACAAAAAGAATGGGTAGGGCATAGGCGACCAAGATATGACTTATGCTAAAGTCGCCCCATGGTTGCTATTTACTCGATTTTGTATTCGTAATATCGAGATGATAGCGACCACGAGGCGACGTTGTAGTTGGTCGCTTGGAAGTCGCTATAATATCAGGTTTTCAATTACAAAACCCGGGACAATAGCGACATTCAAGTGACCTACTGTTCGTGACATAAGGCGACCTCTATGTCGCCTTGAGCTTGAATCGTTAATGACACAGCATCGTTTTTGGCTAAAGCGACCTACAAGTCACCTTGAGGTCTCTATAATGCGATTTTTGCGATATAAACCCTAGATTGCTAGAATCATTTTCAAAGACAAAATATTCCCACCAAAAACTGTCCGCAATAGTCATTAATGGTCGTTCTTCATCTCCAAAGGTAAGCCCTTCCTACTACATTCTCATCTTCTTATTGTTGGCTAGGGCATAGATTCTTCTACTTTATTAGTTTTGATAGAATTGAGAAGATAAATGAATGTTGATTGGGTTTAATTTGTTTACAAGTCCTAGTTGTGATTGTTTTTATTGATTAGTCATTGGATAGTGTGTAGTTGGAAGTGTGTTGAACCTTGTTGATTTGTTATTGATAGAACTAAGGGTGGTTTTGCGTTATTGTTATAGTTTTCGTAGTATTAAGGGTGGTTGTTCTAGTTTGTGTTAAAGGTGTGTTGTGGGAATTTGAATTGGAAAGAAATTGATAATGGTTGGGGGTAAAAAAGTGAAACAACTTGGTGCGGTGGGGTTAGGCTATAGAAGAAGAGGAGACAGGCTTCGGTAATGTCACCGGTCAGGGGGAAAGGAAAAGGAGATTTGATAACAGATTTCTTAAACCCAGAGGATCCGAAGAGATGAGCATTATTCAGTAGTATGAAGATTTGGCCAGAATGAGGGATCAACATGACAGTATTTGGGAACACATTCATCCCAGAAACAGTAAACAAAATGGGATGGAATAGATATGTAAGGACCCCTAACATGGTGGTGCTAGAATTAGTTAGGGAATTTTACTATGCCAAGGTCCCGTATTAGCAGCAGACTTGAGACTAGATGATGATCAGGCTTGGAACGACCACCGACATCTCCTTTTGCACAACAAACTGAAGTTATATATGGGGTTTTGGTACGTGTTCTTCTCATTCTCCTTATCACCGAGTATCCACTGCATAAAATTGGGGTACGATGCCACATGTTTTCTATATTGTGCACAAAATGGCCTATGCATGGACATAGGTCAAATCATCACGAAATAGATCTTCATGAGTGGCCACTCATCCAAAGGCCCATTGCTCTTCCCCTGCCTCATCACTCACTTTTGTGAGGTAGCCAGGATTAACATTCATGGGGGAGGATGGACTATGTTTCCTCCTTTGAAGGATATGGGGAAACGGGTTTACAATGATCTTGCCAAGCATAGAGGAGCCAGACTGCTTGGAGATCAAGGAGACAATGATGAGTTGGAGGATGACCCAAATGATTTGGACTACAATGTTGAGGCATATACTAACACAATCGAAGATGATGAGTGGACAATAATGGATCAAATGCTGCGAGCTATCCAAGACATGAGCCTAATGATGAACATCAACCACTGAACCTTTATGGATCATTTCACATACATCCATGATAGGATGGATGGTTTCCAGAGAGGTTTGGGTGATACAGGCATCATCATTCATGTTATGGATCTGAGGCCTACTGATCGGCTCGGGAGGGTCATCTAAATAGGCACCTCTGGCCCCCACCATTCCCCCATAAGACCCGTAGAGCATTGCCCACCTACACATACATGCAGTCTATTTTTTTTGTTGTCTTTAAAACTATGTTTTTCATTTTAGTGGTTATGATGTATTGACAACATTTTACAAGGTTCGAGTTATTTTCTCTATAGAAACATTAAATTTGCAGCTATATAAAATTCAATTAATTTATCAAACTTCTTTTTTTTCATGTTCCATATATGCATGTTCATAATAAAAAAATGTATTTTAGTATGCAATTGGATGTGAATTTCTAATGAAATGGTATGTCAATGTAATAAAGAAAGAAATACATTAATTAAAAGGAGAGGGGGAGGTTAGGTTAGACTTTTAATCAAATTTTGGTTTCCATTTACAGGTGACTTGAAAATTATCCTCTCGTATTCAAATCATCTGGAAAATGGATTAGTTTTTTATATCACCATACAAAACAAAATGTGACCTGAACAAGATGGATATTGCAGGGTGTATAGTGTTTTCAAAGAATCTAATGTTGTGGTTGAAAAACACGACCAATAGGCGACCATTAGCTTGGTCGCCTTTGGTCTCTATACTGTTGGCTTTATATTGTTAAAAACCGAGATCATAGCGACTATAGGGCGATCAACCAAAAGTCGACTACTGGTTGCTATGGTTTCATTTTTTCAACCACATAAAACCGAGAGTATAGCGACCACAGAGTGACAAAGCCAATTGTCGCCTACTGGTCGCTACAGTCTCAATTTTTCAGCCATAAAATTACATTATTAAATACTTTTGAGCGACCAAGGGGCGACCATTGTGATCGTCGCCCTGAGGTTGAAATGTTCAAGGTTGTCAATGAATTCATTTAACCAACAGATTTAACAATTACAATTACTCCTCACCATATTAATGGGGTTAACCAACCCCTCAACCAACATTTTACTCAGCTTAAACACTTCATAAATATTGTATCTTACTCCAAAAGTCTCTCATTTCTCCTACATATGCTAAACACTGAATTAAAATCTTTGTTCTCTATTTTTCTACGGAATCTTCACAAAAATGTTCGAAACCTTCGTCTACAGGAGATGATTACGATCAAGGGACCGTTTAATCACACTAGTTTGCTCATCCAAGCAAAACAACTTCGTAAGTAAGTATTGTGTGGTTTAGCATCACTCGTTGAATTCTCACCACATGTTAAAAACCTTGTGATGATGTAATATTTACATCCTGTAAATCTGATAGTTTTTCCACTAAAACAATTGCAGGTTCATCTATGTAGGTAGTAATATTGAAAAAGTATTATGTAATGTTTAGGATTCTTACTGGACAACATGGTTTCTAAACAACATGGTTTTAACATTGAAGGACAGTCAAGGTGCCATGAGGCATACAGAACACAGACAATGGATGAGGACTTGAAACTGACTGACTCGAGCAACAAGAATGAATGGCCATTTTGTATGACTTTTACACCCGTTAATATTTCCACACCCCCACGTATGAATTGTGATAATTTGGGGCAACCAGACGATGATGTAGTAGATAATGACCTTATAAATTTACAAGTCAAAGATATTATGGGGAAGGAGTTTATTTATGTTAGTGATGCTGAGGAGTTATACAAGAAATTTTTATATGTAACGGGGTTCAACATGCACAATGACTGGTTGTGTTGAGACACATATGGACTAATTACATTTCATATGTGGGTTTGTTCCAAAGAAGGATATATATCAAAGAAAAATGTTGAAAGAACGATAGGGTTCGTGGACCTAGAGGGTAGACTTAGGAAGGTTGTCGGGCAGTATTCAAAATTAATTTTGACAGGGAGAAGATGTTATGGGTTGTTACAGAGTTTGTGAGGGACCATTGTCATAAGTTATTATCTGGCAATCACAACCATTTTCTACGATCGCATCGACATGTTCAAGATTGTGATGTAGCACAAGTGCAATCACTGAGATCAGTTGGTGTAAAAAAAGTGATGGACCACCTTTTAGATAAGTCAGAAAGTTATGCCGCTATGGGACACACCATAAAAGACTTACTGAACCGACTCGACTTCTTACGTAGGTTTGTTTCCTATAATTCAGATGTTGATTCAATTATATCTTACATGACAGCGAAATATGAAATGGATCCACGTTTTTTCTTTCGTTACAGTATTCTTGAAGATGGTAGCATGGGTAACTTATTTTGGCCTAACGCAATGTCGCGATATGACTACAGATATTTTGGAGATGTAATGTCAATCGACTCAACATACCAAACTAATTCTTATAACCGGCCACTAGTGATTTTCGTTGGTTTGAACAATCATAAAAAACCACAGTTTTTGGATTTGGGTTGTTGGTCGAAGAGACAGTTGATACTTACACTTGGATATTGCAGACTTTTTTAGAATCTATGCATGGAAAATGTCCAAATTTAGTCGTTACCGACGGTGATAGAGCTAAGAGTAAGGCCCTAATGTTAGTAATGGGTTCTGTCGTACACCGGCTATGTTCTTGGCACCTTGAGTGGAATGTACAGACGAATGTAGGTGACACCGGGTTTATAAAAGGTTTTACCTGTTGCATGTTCACCTACACGACGGAAACAGAGTTCGATACACATTGGTTAAAGGCCATTGAGACGTTTGGTTAGCAACATAATGAATGGATGAAATCATTGTATGGTAAACGGACACTGTAGGCAGAAACCTTCCTAAGAAATTATTTCTTTGGTAGTTTGAGGAGCACACAATGGTCTGAGAGTATTAACTCATTCCTGAATCGGTTCTTACACAGTCGGCTCAAATTGTATGAATTCATGAGTCAAATCGATAGGGCAATGTCACGCCTATGAAACAACGAAATGAAGGATGATTTTGATAGCATTAACAAGCTTTCGGTACTAATTACCCATCTTTTACTGCTGGAAAAATATGCTACCGAAGATTTTACCCGAAACACATTTCAATGGGTGCAATATGAAATCAAATCAGAGGCAAAACATAGTATAGTGAATTACGTTGATGATTTGGAAAGTGTGGTGTATACTTTCAAGAAGTTTGGCGATGGTGATAATGTAGAGAAAATCGCGCAGCGGAAGCGTGACAAAATCAAAATTAGGGTTTTGGTATAAATAAAATTTTCCTTTTATAATAACAAGAACCTTAACCTTAGATTAGTTGATGTATATAAAAAGTGTCGTACCTTTTTCTCGTGAAGATTGAACAAGCGCTGAATTGAATCCACAAGATCTTCCAATCCAATCACGAACGTGAATCACCTAGAAGTGTGTGCTCCCTTTCTTTAAATTGTATACCTGAGGATGGAAACAAATAAAATCTTTTTCTTTGTTAGTTACAATTATCCTCCAAGAGAAAAATCCAAGAAAGTCTGGTCACTTGTGAATTATCAATCTAATTGATTGAAACTCGCGTGAACCCGATTTGATTTTGTACACAAAACCCTTTTGATGTAAAGGATTCTAGTGTACTATCAAAAACAAAAATGTTCCTTTTTCCTCTTCTCTTTGGCCGAATTCTACACCTTTTATTTATGATTTGACCGAATTTTGTCTAGAGCAAAAACCTAAATTTTTCTCCCACAAAATTCTCTCTTGCTTGGCCGAATTCTCTCTTAGAAAGTCACCTTGCTTGGCCGTAATTTTTCTCATAAAATCATAGGGCTGGCCGAAAATTATGAGGTGGTATATATAGGATCATAAATCCTCTCCTAAGAAGGATTTACTTGGTTGGCAAGAATCATTTCCTTAGGTGGATTTACTTGGTAGTTAAGAATCTTTTTCAAAAAAGAATTCTACTCTACACCAAGACTCCTTAGAATATTTGTAACCATATTAAAGATTTCCTAATTTGACTAAATAAATAATTCATATTATTTATATACTTATCAAATATAATCTTTAATATTAATTATACTACCAACAATAGTATAATATTAAGAGACCATCTCCTACTAGGAAAAAGATTTTGACTTTTAATTAAATAATTAACTAATTACCAAATTAATTAATTTCCATTTAATTAAATAATAAAATAAAAATAATATAATTAAGCTAAACTATATAGCTTAGCCGCCCAACACTATTATATAGGCATATATATTATTTTTCTTATTTTATTAAATCCATTGGACCTTAACAAAAAGTCCACATGTGAACTATACCCATTATTACAAAAGAAACAAGTCCACATGCCTTAATACAATTCTAGATGGACCCCTAAATTGGCCCAGTAGAATATATCAAGTGATCCATGCAAGTTCATGTGGATTGGGGATCTTGGTAGGCTATCTAAATGTAAGCTCCAATAGACACAACCCAATCACAATCAATAAATGATTTACTTAGGTTCAATCTATTAATTTTAGTTCATTCCACTAAAGAACTAAAATTGAACTCTTAAATAAAGATAGAATAAGTTAATATTGCTTATTCATACCCTAGAAATTCTTAATGGAGATAGTGTATCCTCTTGAAAAATACCAGTAATCGCCAAGAGCTCATAGACCGCCTATAGCTCTCCAAGTTACCATATTTACTCATATGATCACATTTTGAACTTAGATATTTTGATTTGTCCAGAAACCATGTTTCAATAGACACTATTGAAAACTTAACGTTAAGACTTAATATCCAATACCTCAAAACATCCATATGATGATATTCTGCTCTCATTTAATAAATGGAGCCACGATGTCCATATCTATAAATGAAGTCCTCTATCGATTAACAAATGAATACCACCAAACTATCGAGGATAGACTATACCATATAATCGTACTAATTGATAGCTCAAATGATAACACTTGTAACCATAAGTCTATCATTTATCTCAAGATTGAGATAGACCCTCTGATTGTCTTCAAATCAAAACTTTTATCCATTGACGATTCTAGATAAAGTATTTCATTATGATCCAACTCAATGCATCCAGTGCACTAGATTCTTTTGCCCAAAGACACCACACTTTGATGATTTTAGACTCATCATAACACATATGATCCCACTCAAATGCTAGCAAAAGAATCTACAACTTTAACAAGATAAAGGTACCCAACCTTTATCTTAATTTGTGAATATTATTCAAGACTAACTAAAGAATTGTGTCTACCTCATACATATCTAGATGTATGAACAATTCTTCTTTTCTCTTAGTCTTTTAACCTTATGATTATTTACTTTTGACAAATATAATAATTAAACTATAAATGCTATAAGATTTGTTAAGCTAGAAATCACTTTATTAATAAGAAAAGATTGATAAATACATTATTATACTCTTGCTATCAAGCATAATCCCAATAGATAAAACCTGGAATGTGAGGTACACACCATCGACAAATATTTTCAAATGCTCTTGTAAAATGTTTGAGACATTAGGTATTCCTTGTTGCCATGCTTTTAGTGTCATGAAAGCCACTAACCAGTAGCACATACATGAGACACTCATAATGTAGCGGTGGACAATGAATGCCAATGATGGATCAAAACTCGAATCTTCTTCTGCCACGTGTATTCCAAATATAATGGAAATTGCTAGGTTTGCATCCTGATTTTTTTTTCCAGCATACATTGTGAAAATGCAACTAATAATCTTCTTTTGGTAAACATGTTATGATGATGTAGATATGGAGCTTTAAGTTCTAAGTGTAGCAAAATGAGTTATTATGCAGCAAAGCCAACTAAAAGTTTTAAATGAAGGGACTACTGCCATCGTCATCTACAACAAGGGAAGAAAATGCAGATGGTACAAGAACACAATCCCCAGTTGCAGTTAAAGACCCGATCATAGCAACTACAAAGGGGTCGATGAGATAGAATAAAAAATCAAGTGGGAAGACGTGTAAATATGGGAAATGTGGGCAGTCGGGCCACACTGCCAAGACTTGTTATGCCTATGTTAACAATAACATGAGTGCAATGGCAAGCAATGGAGATGCCAGAATGGGGTCCACATCTCAGCCAACCGTGTATGCAGAGTTAATCCAATCTTGGGACTCCCCATATATTGTGAACAATGACGTTCGTTTTCAACCTATTACTTTCCTAATACTGAAGTTCCAAGCCCTCATTTTTCCAATCAGTTCAATGACGATGACTTTTTCATGACAAGCCCAACACAAGCTAGGTACATGGAAAAAAAACCAATGATGGAGGCCGTATAGCTTCATGTGACCCATTTATGTGATATGTTAACCTTTTGTAATTAAGACATGTAGTTACGTACATTGTGTTCGTAATTGTTCGGTGTTATTATGCTTACAACCGAATTTCATACAATGGTGGAGCCATTATAAGAAGGTTATAAAACCTTGCCCGCCACATCTATTACATATTTCAAATTATTTGTTTTCAATATGCACATTCTTGGTTGTAGTTTTTTTATGATGTCACTAACAATTAATTACAATCTAGGTTGTATTGGAATAATAAAATGCATAAGTTCCATTGCAATGGGTCACACATATATTTCGTGATGATCGAGTTAATGAACAACTTTGGGACAAAGCAAGACAATAAAACCACAAACGTTTTCATATATATATTGATAACATTTAAGAAACCAACATCACTTGTTCACTTCCACATATACATGCCTACTACCATGTACACATAAGTTTATGCATATATTACACTGTCACTAGAATACACGAAGACCTAGCCCACCCTTTTGGAGGGTCTCCTACCTACTTGCCCAATTACAAAAAGAAGAAATTACAAAAACACTTTTTAAGAGATGGAACCGGTCACATTAACATTAAACATGCATTTACAAAAATAACTTTCAAAACCATCGCATGCAACCCATACAACAACATTCAATCCATGAGTGTCATGACTTTCCCTCGCAACCGCTGGATGGGTGGCGGTCTCAAGTTGATAGGAGGTAAAACTTCATTATTGGCGAGTAATCTGTTATAGTGGTCTTGGGTATTTTTCTTCAGAGACAACACTTTGTTGTTACCCAAGAAGAGGGCTAAGAAACGAGCTAAACACAACCGTTGACACTGAGATTGAAATTGTAAAACAAGTGACAAATGTCATGGATATGTCAACCCAATAATTGTGTAGTAAATAGATATGTAGGAGATTTTTTTAACAGTGAACAAACTGATTTCATTTAAAGCGGTGTTGGGAAGTTGTCATCCATGAATAGGTAAAGTAAAAGGCCACAATCAAAGCCATTCGGCTGACTGAGCGCTTTAGCATGTGAGATATTGAATGATGTGAATAAGAAGGTTATTGGGAAGGTAACAAGAATGTCATCACCAAGAACAATGTTGAGCGACTCCATCTAAATGGAATACAAAATGTTCATTAAAGCATATCGTGATTAAACTCAAAAAACATGGATGAGTAGGGAGTTAATGTTGGGGTTTATACCTTAAAGATGTAATTTGTAAATGGATTTATGAAACAAATAAAAGGAAAAGTTCAATGCATTCTTGTTGTGTGGTTTATTTTATAACTTATGCATATATATTTAATATCCAAGATTGCCGGATGTAATCTTAAACTGTGTATATGAGTGTCATATACAGATGGATACAGTAAGAGACGTACAATCTAAATAGTCCATAGATAGCAAATAAAGCTGGATACTTTATTTGTGGTTAATCTATAGTTGTGATCCATTCCGTAATGTATGGTGATTCTATCCTGAATCATTCATATGGAGATATGAGAATAGAGGCACCTTGTATGATGTGATCATATAGGACTTGTTAGGTTTTAGTTTATGTTGGCATTAATTCCATATCAAAATGATGTTTACTTGTAATGATTTAGTTGTTTAGATTCATGATGATTCAAGCTTCAAGGAAGAAGAAATAACAAGTCAAAGCAAGTTCTAAGTCTTCAAGAGAAAGGTTGCAATATGGTTCTACAAAGGTATACTAAGACCTTATCTTTCTCTTACAAGACTTAGGCACACACACATATCATACATTTGTGTCCCTACATCGTTGTGCACCATTATAGGCACACACATACAATTCATTCATATGTTTACCTGCATCATTGTGCACCATGTATAACACATTCACACACTTGAAGATGAAATCTCATGCATTGGTTTGGAAATAACATGTTTTGGAATATGCATGATTGGAAACTATCTCTATGTAGTTTGCATTCTAGTGTGAATTGTGTTTGTGTGTGTATATGTTTGTAAAACATGGATATTGAACTTGGATTTAGTCTTAAATCATTCTTGATTGAGTTTCGATCATTTCGGTTACTCATACTATTGATTTCAAGTTCTAAGTCAAAAGATCACTTTCAACTAAAGTTTCATACATTGCATTCGTCTTCGTATATCGAGTCGAATTATTATTTTCTGGGTTGAGTATCTTATATGTTCATGTTCGTGAGAGAGTTACGGTTCGTAATCCACAAACAGATTCGAATTCTGAGTTCGGTGGCCGGAGAACGGTCGAAGAACAGGAAGGGAGCGCGACAGGAAAAGATATGCATCCAAGCAATCTTTCCCGAGATGGTTCTTGGCCATCTCGGGACAGAATGCATGCTGCCCCGAGATGTCCACGTGCCATCTTGGGCAAAATGCATGCTTGGGCTCTTAAGGGTAGTTTGGTCTTTTCATCTTTCATTCTTATCTCTCTCCTTTATAATCTCTTTCCCTCTCACATTTCATTCTAAGAAGAAATTCAAATCAAGTGAGCAGAAATTTCTCTCTTAATTTTCCCACCTTCCAAACACCATAACTTCTTCATTTAAACTCTGATTTGAGTGATTCAAAGTTGAGAGTGTTCTTCTATTCATTCTCTATCTTTTCTCTGAAGGTTTGAGTAAGTTTTCCTGTTGTTCTTGGTGTCTAATCATATAAAAACGGGACTGCACCTAAATCAACTAAGGTATTGATTTTCTCTCAAAGTTTTCTTTTGAAACTTGGTCAATTGCCTTGGGTTTTTTCTTCTTTCATATATTTGTATGTTGTGAGTGTTTTTATTTGTGTTTTGAACACTTTCAAAGCTAGATTGAGTTTCAATTGAAATCATTCATGTTGTGTTAGGTTTTGATTTTTCCTATGTTATCACATGTTTGGGATTGTATTGTACTAGCTTTGATTCTAGGACTATTTGATGATCTTTGATTGATTGATTTTGAGAAAAATAGTTCCTCACATGTATTAGGCTCCCTTGGCCGAAATTCTCACATAATACATGTGCTTATGTTCTTTTGAGCTATTTATGTGATTTGTTGAATCTATGATTATGAATATGCTCTAGAACTTTTGCTTAATTCTATTTGACTTAGTCATATGATTTTTAGCATGTTTTAGGTTTTTGTGATTTAAACTTGATCTTGTGATTTGTTGAACATATCTTATGATTCAAGTTTAGATATATACATGTACCTAGAATGTGATTAATATTGAACATATCTATCTAGATTGATTACACATGCATGATTGACTAGACTATATGTGATTTGTGCATTCATGCTCATGTCTAGTATTTTCCATAGGATGTGTTGATCATAACATTCTATGTTGCGTGCTTGTTTGTGTTTTGTATTCATGATCACCTAGATGCCTTGTGAGAAGGAAGTCTTGACAATAGGTGTGAGACTTATAGTGTTGAGCAAGAAGTCTTGGCAAGAGGTGTGAAGCCTTGGATTGTTGAGCAAGTAATTCTTGGCTAGAGGTGTGAAGCCTTGGATAGTCGAGCAAGAAGTCTTGCCTAAAGTTGGGAGAACTCGGATAGGTGAGCAAGGAAGTCTTGACTAGAGTCGTGAGGACTTAGTTGAGCAAGAAGTCTTGCCTTAGGTCTTGAGGATCCGGATAAGGTGAGCAAGGAAGTCTTGACAAGAGGTGTGAAGCCTCGGATTGTTGAGCATAGGGTGAGAACTTCTAAAGTAGGATAGGAGGGTAGTTTCTAGGTGAAGAGGTCACTTGAGAGATTGTACTTGTCTTATCTACTAGCGGATTTTGTTTACCGGTGGCTGCTAGCCCGTGGATTTTTCCTCTTCGGAGGTTTACCACGTTATATCTTGTGTCAACTTTTCTCTATCTCTATCTCTCTAATATTTGTATTGTGGATAGAACTCTCTATGTATGTTGACTTCCATTCTATAAAATAGATTATGTATGTGTTACAATTACTTGTTTGTATCACACTTTACTTGTGTTTATATATTGATTAATTGTCTTTAATTAATATATATATTGTGATACAAGCAATCTAAAGGGACAAACTTTTGTTTGTTTCTAAGGGAGTCGAAAAAGCTGTCTAACCTATTCACCCCCCCCCCCCTCTAGGTTAGCCTTGAGCATTTAACAGTGATTGTATTTTCAATTGGTATCAAAGCAGGACACTATATTGCACTTAGTGTGAGTCTGGGAAGATACTTTCACAGTTTTTGTAAGGCGTTTGATAGATGATGTAATGGCGGAAGGAGCCTCAAATACTAGACCACTATTACTTCGAGGCACTAACTATGGGTATTGGAAGTTGAGGATGAAAGCCTACATCCGCTATATTGATGAAAGGGCTTGGATGGTAGTGGAAGAAGGTTATAGTCCTCCTACCAAGGTTTTAGAGGATGGAACCATGATACTCAAGCCAAGGAGTGAATGGACAACAAATGAGTTTGAGGTTGCTAAATGGCACCATCGTGCTATGAATGCCATCTTTGGAGGAGTTGATGGGCATCAATTCTCCTACATTCAAAATCTTGAATCCACAGAGGAAGCTTGGGATACTCTCCAAGTTACTAATGAAGGAACCTTAACGGTGAAGAAATCAAGGCTTCAAATGTTGGCATCACAATTTGAAGGTTAAAGTATGAGTAAGGAAGAAAAGTTTGAAGACTTCTAATTCTGGCTTCTTAATATTGCTAACCAATGTCAAGCACTTGAAGTATCTATCTCAAAAGAGCGTTTAAATTGGAAAATCCTTAGGTCTCTTCCTAAGAGATTTAAATCAAAGGTGACGGCCATTGAGGAAAGCCATGATGTGGATAGTATGAATATCGATGAGTTGCTTGGGTCTCTCAAAACTTATGAGATATGTTTGAAGCCAAAGATCAAGAGTAAGGGAATCGCTCTCAATGATATTGAGGAGGAGAGTGATGATGAAAATGAAGAAACGGCACTCTTGGTTAGAAGGTTCAAGAAGTTTCTAAAGAAGAATGTCAAGTCTAAAGGCAAGTCTTCTAAGGAAAAAGGAGTCAAGAGAACATCAACTCCAAGGATTGTAAAGAATAGTCAAGCCATGAACAAGAAAGAGGTTCAATACTATAATTGTCAAGGTTTTGGTCACTTTGCTAGTGAGTGCACCAATAAGCCATCTAAGAAAGACAAGAAAGGTAAAGTGTTGGCGACTTGGAGTGATGATAATTCTAGTGACAATGAGAGCTCTAGTAGTGAGTCTTCAAGTGATGAAGAGTTTGTGAGCAACTTTGTAGCTCTAACGGCTTCTCATTCTCCACTAGATGTTGGTAGTACAATATCTTTGAACAAGAACCTTGATGCAAATCATAATGGAAGCTCTAGTTCCATTCCTACTAATCTTGAGTTGTTGAAAAAGATAGAAAAGCTTGAAGCTAGAGACAATGCTCAAAGAGAAGTAGTTGAGAATGATGATTTGATCAAGAAACAACTAGATGAGTTTGTGGTTGTTACTCGTAGACTTCTTGGTGAGAAAGGTGATATTATGTAGAAGTTTAGAGAACTTGAAATGATAAACCTTGAAAAGGATAATGTGATATCTTCTTTGAAGAAGAGAGAACAAGAATTGATGGAAGAGATAGACACGGCTAAGGAGGCTATCAAAGATTTAGTAAATGATTCGGTTAGTGTGTCTAGTGTTAAGAATCTTGCTAATTCTCATAGTGGCTAAGATGACTTGGTAGTTGAAGAGGAGCTCTTGGAAGTACCACTTCCTACACACTTTGATGAAGTCATGATTGATAAGAAACCACACAAGAAGAGAAGATCAAAAGCCAATAAGAAGTTGGCAAACAAGGTATCTTTGCAAACTCCTAGTAAAGCTAGTTCAACTCCAAAAGGTACAATCTCATCTTTTATTCCAATTTGCCATTATTGCAACGCAATAGGTCACATTAAGCCTAGGTGTTATAAATATATTGAAAAATGCAAATTAGGAAATAATTTAGGGATAAGGAGATTAAACTTCAACTTGAACATGCTAAGGCCTTGAAAGTTGAGAAACATGATAATATTGCTAAGCATGAGAAAAAGTTATGGAGTAGAAAGAATTCTAATCTTGTTCAACTTTACAAAGCTTGTGTTGAAAATGTTAAGGAAGAATGTGTTAATGATATTCTTGTTAATCAAGTCATTGAAGGACTTTACTCTAGATTTAACATTGTTGTCAAGGATGATATTGGAAATGTTTGTGTAGGTACACCCAAGAACAAGTGGTTCAAGGGTGAGTGCTCTTATCAATAAAATAAGAAGCACATGTGAGATAGCTTTGAGGCTATATATCAATTGTGTTGAGAATTCTTGCTTACTAGTTTGAATACTCCATGTATTGATATGAACTTGGTTATCTCACATCATGATTGTTATGATTGTCAAAATTTGTTGATTGAAGAAGTTCTTGTATACCTTCTTTTTATACTTGAAAGCCTTTTTTACTGTATTCTTTTTATTATTCTTATACATAAAAAACTTTCTAGGCTTAGATTTTTCATGGTAAGGTTTACTATAAGGTATACTATAAGGTTTATAAGGAGGGTTATATTTCTTCCGCCTATCTTTATACCTTTTCCTATAACTCCTTGAACTATTTGTAATTCTTTTTCCACATCCTAATGTTGGTACCTAATATAAATCTACACACATTTTGCTAAATTGTATTTGAGCTTGCCTCTTAAGCTTTTCTTCATCACACATTTCTCTTATTCGCTCTCTAACAAATTCTACCATTGGTATAAAAGACACTTGCCAAAATAATCCTTCTTTCATTTTTTCTTTAAACCATTTGTCTACATCTTTATATAATCTTTCACCTATTTTTCTTGGTAACTTATTAACGAATTTCATCAATAGATTTTAGTCGTAAGGCCTACCTATCTGACTCCAATATTTGTAAAATAGATCTACATATCGATCAAAATAATGTAAGTCACATATCTTTAATTGTTCTAAACATCTTATTGCCTTTACTTGCTTATGAGTATCTTCTACTTCTTCCATTGAGGTTCCTAATACACATTTTCTTATTCCATCTATAAAACTTAGAACTGTAATATTGACCTCAAATTCTTCTAACTCTAGTTTTCTTTCTTCATCTTGTTTCATAAATTCTCTCCATCCTAAGTAAGTTTGCTTCTCATTATAACCTAGGGTACTTTCTAAATATACTAGCTTATATTTATAGTCCACTATACTACTAAGTGCTTCCATTGAATGTCTAATTAGGTTTCCTTCCCATTTATTAAATATATGCTTCCATTCGTCATATGTCCTTGTAGACTTAAAATTAATATATCTTTAGTTTCTGGTGACTTTCTCCAATTTTCTAACTTTGTTTTTGCTTTATAAATCCTTTCTTTATCCTTAAAATCTCTATATTCTTCTTTTGAATCATGAATTCCTCTTTTTCTAGATAATCTCCTATCCTAGAGGTAGTTGGGAGACCCTCTATATCTAGTTCTATTTTAGTTTTGTCTTCACCTACATATATCTCATCTTCTATGTAGTAAATTTTTATTGATTCTTCTAGTCTTAACTGTTCATAATTTATGCTTTCTTAAAGGATTTTATCAATTTCTTTATCATCTAATTCTAGATTATTACAAATTTCTTCAAATATTTCTTCTGGTAAATAATCTTTTGGCTTACTAAATATTAGATCTATAATACCTTCCTTATGTCCTATTAATGTTTTTTCTTTATTAATAGCCTGGTCCATTGCTAATCTTCAAACTCTTCTTCGGTTATTTCTATATTACCTTGTTCTCTATAGTCTTTAAATCTTTGGAATGCTTGATTATCCTTGTCAATGTATATACTATTATCTTCTGGGATTTCTATGTTTTGTATTTCTAACTCAGGTAATTTCCATTCCGATCCTTTTAACTCGTTGTTATTTAATTTCTTAGGAATTTGCATTCTTACATAATCACTATGGAAATGTTCTACTATGCTTTTATTTATGAATCTAAACTTCTTATGATACTTATTGTAAAACCTTCCTAATACAAATATTTTTATTCTAAGATTCTTATATTCTGCATTCATATCAAAACCTTTAGTTTGTATACTTAATTTTATCTTTCTACAGAATTCACTAATATCAATGTCTATATATGGGAGACATCCTACTACTGCTACCTTGTTTCTGAGATCTACTTCAGCTGTTGCCAACTGAGCTTGTTCATGACTGCTAAATCTACCATCATATAAATATAAATGAGCTTTTGTATCTAACCCTGCTCTAGTCTGACTAAGTACTCCAATTATTACTACTCCTAAGTGTATTGAGGAGAATCCATTCTTTTTAATTGCTTTTGCACTTTGGGGACTTATTAATGTGACTTCTTCTCTATTCTTAACTACAGCTATTGTATATTCATCTTTATAAACGTACAAACTACTTTTTAGGCTATCTAATATTCCTTCTCTATAGAGGTTCTTTTTCTGGACTTGTTTGAATCCTACTTCTAGCATTTTATCGACATCTTTTTCTTGAATTAGATCTTCTGTTTTTTCTATAATTTCTTTTCCTTTATTACTATAATTTAGTATGTTCCTAACTTTGCTAGCTGCTGATTGCTTTACACTAGAAGTCCTAGCTAATTCCATTTTAATTATTTTTAGACCTTAGGTTAACCTTTGGTCCTAATATATCCTTTAAATCTACTTTAGGTTCTAGGGGTTTAGTAGATTCTACTTTAGATCCTACTACTTCTATCCTTTTTACTAACCATGTTATGTATTCTGAACTTATACTTTTGTGATCTAACTTTTCTATTTTTTCTTCTAGTTTATCAATTCTTGTTAAAACTTCTATGAGCAATTTTATTATAGTGTTATTTTGACCTTGAATAATAGTATTGATGTTTTGATTAAACTTTTCGTCGCTTATACCTATTGGGAGGTTATTTTTAGTTTCTACGGTTAGTTCGTCTAGTATCTTATTTAATATGCTACTCATTCAACCACTATCTTCGTTATGACTTTGAGTTGTTCTTTTAATTCTCTTTGAGTTTCTTTTATACTTTCTACTTCCTTGTGGAGTTTTTCAACTATCCTTTTAATTTCTATTTCAACTAGTTTAGGGTCTTTTAACTCGATTATTCTATTAAACTCCGCTATCTCTGTTGTGCTTGGAAATTTTTTAACTTGATTACTGAAATCTTTCAACAATTGTCTTAAGTAATCTAAATTCGATTGTAATGTCTTAATCTTACTATATTGGAAATACTTTGATAATTCCGTAATGTTATTATTGGTTTTATCTATATTATCTTCTAAACTTCTTTCCAAATTTATTAATAAATCTACCATAAAATTTTGTTGACCATTACTGGTGTGAGGTATGTGTTTATACTGATTTTCTAAGTGTTCAATATTGCAACTAATCTTTGTATTATTTTGTAGACTAATCTTTGTCATTTTAAAGTCTGTAATTTCTAAATCTAGATACTCTAGTCTTTTGAAGTTCATGTACTTTCTAAGTTTAAATATTCTAATCTCTTTAATATTTTTGAATTTTCTTCTATAAGATTGAATAAATAAGTCTTTGCTATATATAAATTTTCTTCAACCAATGGTTCTCTAATAAGAAATCTACTTTTAACAATTAATATACCACAAATCTTTTCTGCTTCAAAGATATCTAAACTTTGTATAATATACATAAATTCATCTAATGGTCCTGCAAAGCAAATATTAAGAAAACAATTAAAAATATTATAATTACTATCAAATATACTACTATAAAACATGTTGTTATGGAAATTCATTGTTCAAACTTTCTTTTCTTAGTTATTAATCTAAGATTTTCTTCCCATATTTTCTCAGCTAAGGTTATTCCGCTTAATCTTGCTTTTAGACTAAATTTTTCTTCTTTTGGAATGTTACTACTTTCTAACTGGTCTTTAATCTTTTTAATCTTTTCTTTACACTCTGATACCAATTTATAAGAGAGGGGTTCTAATCACACAGATCTTTCTTGTTCTCATGGTTTCTACAGATTCAAAATGGGTTTCAAAATCTTCTCAAAGCCTTCTACTGCCTTTCACTAGGACTTACACAAGGCCACCAGAGAGTTTTTTTAGAAAACAATTTTTGTTTCATATAAAAACAAGAACCTTACTAGACATAATTAAAGTATGATTAGAACAATAACTCTTAACAATGTTCCATGGACCTCGTTACTATATAAATTTAATAGCCTCTTCTAGCTCTCGTTAACCTGGCTAGACTTCTTTGGTGTTAAAGCTGATAAATAACTTGAAATAACAATGAAGATACACAAGATACTTACTGAATATTCACAGGCTTTATTGATCTTGGGAAATATGATACATGAAAAGCAGAGAGTGTTTGCTTAAAGGTGTTTGCTTATGATGATCGATGATAATTACAAAGACAGAGACACTACTTATAGAAGGGAAAAAGCAAAGGCCTAAACAACTGGCCAACAATAATTTACAAAGTCAAGATAAGAAGAAAAGATTCTGCTGACATAAACAGTAAAGATTCTGTTTTCTTCTAATAATGCAAACTTTCAACCTTTAATAATGCAGGCTTTATACTGTTCTTGATAATGTTGACTATGCTATACTTGGCTTGTTCTACCGACACTTTTGTCGCCATCAGGCGACCAGATTATGGATAGCCTCTTCATCTAACTCATAGTCTTCTTCTTCTAGAAGAGGGTCTTCTAGCCTTAAAATCTCTTGCTCTTGAACTTCTTTCAGATAGTCATAAGTTTCCGGGCTCAAGAAAACCCAAGGTATTGGATATTGAACCAGACATGTTGATCTCTGATGAAAATTGACATGTGAGGAGTCTGACCGATTAACTTTGGTCTGACTAGATTAATGCTGATGTAGTATTTCTGAGCTCTGTATCTCTGCAGATACTCATGACATATATCATGGCAGTCAGCAAGAAAACTTTCTTCTCTCATAGTTATCCTAGGGGAAATTAATGGTACCACCACAATGTAGTGGTAGGCTGGAAGATAACTGGTCATTCTGTAGGGCTGACTGATAATCCACTCACATGATATAGAATCTATGTCAAGGCAAAAGCCGTGCTTTCCTCCAAACATTCTGATGACCTGCTGGAGTTTTTCAGGGAGAAAATGGATCTTTATGATACTAAATGCACTTATAGCATCAATAATTCCATAGCTAAATAGTTCTTCAATACCAAATTGTCCAAGCTCAGGGACTTCAAAATTCATCGGAAAATCATCCAAATGAATCTGAGCAGTCATGAACTTGAAGGGATATTCATAGTTAATTTCTTGGTGAAAAAGTGTAGTCATACCCTTAGGCAATCCTACTGCTTCAGAAAGAAACTTCTAGATTTTTAAAAATCGCTTCAGATTATCATCTCAGGCATGGGCAAAGATGTTCTTCTTTATATCATTAGGTAAAGTCTCTACCGCTTTATAAAGATTTTTTGCTTGGTCCCTCATTAGGGTAATATTAATAATATCTAAGGGCCTTTCCATTTTTTCTATCTCATCCATTTTTTCTTTGCCCTTTCATTTCTTTTTTGCTTTTCTTCATTTGTTTCCATCTTCTGAAACTACTCTATTAGCTGTTCAGCTCTAGCCAATTCTTGCTTTAGTACTGTATTCTTTTGTTGAAGATCTACCAAGAGATCATTCATATCCTTTTTACAGCTCTCTAATTCTTTAGAAAACTTATTTTTTACTTCATTGACATTTCTAAAATGATTCATAAAACTTTTTACTTGATCTCGGTTGTAAGTACAGCCATTAAATTCTAAAACTGGCTCGAAGCCATCTTGGTTTTGAAAAAACAATTTTAAAGCTTTATGAGCTTCTTCATAAGAGAAATATCCTTTGAAAATGGGATTAGAAAACCTTTAATACATCCAGCAGTCTCCTGCCATGTAGAAAAGATCCATGTCCTTCTTCCATTAAAAACAACATAAAATCCGAACTATTGCTTTCGGAAAATTATTGACTCAAAATATTTAAGGACTGAAGAAAACCTTTGTTATCATTTCGGAAAAACCAAATATTATTTAAAAGTGCTTTCTGAACTTCAGTAATCTTGTCCTTCAGCTGTGCTAATGGCTGAAATGGAACACCTGGACAATAGTTAATAACATGAGATCCTATGTTAATCTTTTTACTACTATTGCTTTGAGAAATGGCTTTCAAACTTTTTTGACTATCTTTCGAACTTCCTGCCATACCTGCAGATTAATCAACAATTAATTAGCCTTGAGAGAATATCTACTATAGTATTATCTTTTCCACTTATATGTTCAAAATCTGCTTTATATCCTCTTCCTGTTAATGTTTCTAGAAATCCTATCCATCTTTTACTAACAAATGAATTCTTCTTTCCAAAATTATTTTTCTGTACCTTTTTATAAAATTCTACTATATTGTTACAATCAGTTCTTACTGTAAAAGATTCATTCTGGATATATATATGAAACCGGTTTAAAGAATTTATAATTCCTAAAATTTCTAATTCGGTACTGGATCTTCTAGATTCTACTTCTGAAAATTTTCCACTAGCATACATAGCTATTTCTTCTGTATTCTTTAAGCTATTCTTTGTGGGCTTTTGAATTAATATGTCAGCCCATCCCTTGCTAATAGCATCTGTTTGCACTATCTTATAGTAGCTATCTATTGGTAAAGCTATTGGGCTTAAGTTTTGTGCTATCTTTTTAATCTTCTGTACTAGCTTCACATCTTCCCTAGTAAAGTATTTCTGACCATTTTTACTAACTTTGTTATAAAGGGCCTAACTAGGGTACTTAAATTAGGTATAAAATTTCTACCATAATTTAACAATCCTAAAAAAAATTGTAGTTCTTTAGTCTCTTCTATCTTGTCAGGGAATTCTAAAATCTTTGTAACTACGTGAGGCTCTAGCTCTATTTTTCCTTTGTCTATAATTAATCCTAAAAATTCTATTTTATTCTTGAACAATTCTATTTTTGACTTTGATATGATTATATGATTCTTTTTAAAGGTTTCTAAGACTAGCCTAACATGGTTCATGTGTATGTACCTATTATTACTAAAGATAAGAATGTCATCTATATAAACAATACAGAAACTTGAAAGCTTTTTAAAGATCTTATCCATTCTTTCTTGGAAAACTTATGGAGCATTCTTTAGTCCAAAGGGCATAACTTACCATTCAAAGTGCCATTCTGAACAACTAAAAGTTGTCCAATTTACTGATTCTTCATCTAATTTTATCTGCCAAAATCCACTCTTACAATCAAACTTTGAGAACCAACTAGCTTTTGTATACAATTTATCAATTCATCTTTATTAGGGAGTTTATAACTATTTCTTAAAGTATTATCGTTTAATCTTTTGTAATTCATTACCATTCTACTTTTTCCTCTTTTTTGCTCACTATGGCTAAATACTATATATGATGGGCTTCAACGTCTACTTGTGCTTTTTCTTATTACTTTTAATCCTAACAGTTCTTCTATATGCATTTTACACTGTTTCCTATCTTCTAGACTGTATGGTAAATCTTGGGTGATTATTGTAATGTCTGGATTTATTATTTCTATTTTATACACTTCTATGCTATCTTTATTTTAGGATTATCACCTATTATTTTTAATTCTTCTAATTCTTCAATCTTTTGTCTTATCTCTATTGGCCAGTCCTTATAATCTTCTTTTGCATCTACTTTCATTCAAACTCCTTTATGATATTCTATCATCACTTCACTGCTTAAGGCATCTATACTAGGTTCTTTATCTAAGGCTTCTAGTATCGAGTTTTCATACTCTAATTTTAAAGGCTCTTCTATGTTAGTAACTTTCTTTATATAGGGGAGATTACTAGTCTCTAGCTTGGGCTGAAAAAAAGTTGACTTTTTAAAGAAGTTAACACCATTGGGTGTAATTAGCATGCTTCCATTGTTTCCTAATATAAAGTTTAAACCTAAAACAAATTTATAGCTTGTTGGTTGATTTGTAACTAATATTTGGGGTAAATTATGAGTTTCCCCATTAATCCTAATAGGTATGTTTATTAAACATTCTGTTATTTGAATCATATTTTCACTAAAAGTTCTTAATCCTATATAAGCTCCTAACTTAGTCCTATGTTCTTCAGGGGCTAAACTCTCACCAGTATTTATCATTGCCTTGGTTTTAACTGGTTTTATCTTATAAAGAATTTCTACATCTATCAATATTAACTCACTTCTAGCTCTATTTATTTCACCTTCGTGGCTACTTACTTTACATTTCTCACAATAATAATAAAGAGCGGAAGTATGGTATTTGGTGAATATAATGTGCAAAAAGGTATCTCTATACTTTAATGCATATTCTCTTAGATATTCAACTTTTAACTCAATTTTTAACATACATCTCATAACATGTCATATTAGAGAATTTTGTATAGCATACATATGGTTCTCATTGACATTTGCTATTTTAGGATCTAATAGTGATATTGTTCACATTGATCTTAACTTTGATGATTGTTTGTGTTTGGTATATTGAGTGGCATTACTTTTGAAAATATGAGCTTCATATTCTTTGAAAGCTACTCAATAGAGAAGTAATGATCTTAAATAAGTCTCTACTTATTGCTCTTAGATCATGTGCTTATGAGCCATAAAATCTTGGTTTTCTAAAATTGCACCTTGCTTCTCTTATATGTTTTGCTAGTAGGTTGAGTTAACTAATATGTAAACATTGGATACACCTTGAAGTTTTTGTGCTTAAGTATATTTAAAATGACCTATGGTTAATATCCATTTTGCTTCGGCAATTACATAGAACTCAACGATCACCTTCATGAAAAGGGCTAAACACATTGGTTGTGAAAGCTACCCAATGTTGGAAAGAGCTACACCATTGTGATGAGTGAAAGCCGTCATAAAGTGAATTTTGTTTATGTAAAAAAAAAAAGGAAAAATCAAAGAAGTGTTGAAATGAAATCATAAAAAGAAATCATAAAAAAAAATCTTTGATTCAAAGCCTAAAAAGAAAAGAAGGAAGGCTTAAAAGGGAGTTTAGTTGAAAATCAAATGAGCTCAGGTTGAAAAACAGAAATAGAATGACGAGCCACATGAACACACACGCTCATATGTTGAAATCTATTCTCTTAAAAGCAAAAAATTCTGGATGATAATTGGTTTGACTTTTTATGGAAAAAACTTAAGATGAATAGTTATTGGAAATTGTTTGCATGTTGATTATCAAACTACTTCTTGATATATATTTGAAGCATATCTCTCACACACACTTTGTTTATGAGTATGATGATATCTTTGCAATTGTTGAAGAATTATGAGAGAACTTGAAAAATCTTTGTGTATCTCTCTTAGCATATGAAGCTTATTTTGTTGATATTTCTTCAAATTGCTTGAATGTGTGATTGTGTGAACATCTTTTTGAACTCTATGCTATCATTGATTTTAGTTATAGCATTTATCAAGGGGGAGCATTGTATGCTAGACATTGTTTTCTTTTATGATATGTTCACATGCTTCATTTTGTTACGTGTTGGCATATTTTGACTTAATGATACTTGTAAGATATTACTCACTATCTTTGTCTTGCATGATGATTCATTCTTAAGTCATATGTCATTGTGTTTATATATTTGTGACTAATATGTTTGTTTTGTCTTTCACTCACTTTTGTTGTATGTATATAGCATCTTATTTCACAAGAACAAATGGGAAGAACTAAGGTTACCGGAAGTGGAAATCAATCGAATCCCATTGTGAAAGCCAAGTCTACCTCAAAGAGATCCAAAGCTTCAAGGTCAAAGGATTTAGGGATCTTTGCAACTAAAAAGATATTTCAAGAGAGAGGCATTGACTTAGGTAAATGTAAAGATTCTTATGTTCCTAAATGCATTAAGGATAGAAATTGGGAATCTTGGGTGAGCATGCTAGGAATAGTGAATGACACTATTGTTAGAGAATTTTATCATGAATATAGAGATAGTGCCACCTTATTGGATGCTTTGATGGAGATTAGGGGTGTTGTGTTTAGAGTTAACCCGGTAAACATTAACAAGTTTCTTGGGCTATCTAGTGATATTGATTCAAACTTTTTAGATGTTGATATCATTGAGAATCTTAATATCATGGGTAGAACTCTATGTGACAATGCTTCTTTTGAGTGGAAAGGTAGAGCATATATTAGTCAACATGAGTTAACTAAGGCAAGTGCATTTTGGCATCTTTTCATTTGCACAAATATTATTGGATCTTCGAATTCAACCGTGAATAAAGACAATATCAAAATAGTATATGCCTTAATGACTAATCAATCTATAAACCTTGGGGATTTGCTTATGTTTTATTTGGATAATGCGGCTTTCTCAACTAGAGGAGATAAGAAGCTTGCATTACCAGGGTTTATAACTTCTTTGTGTTTAGCTCATTGTGTTCAAAGTAGTAGAGATGATATGTTGGTACAACCCTTGGAAAAGTATAGTGATAAACGTGTGTCAAACATGTCATATAAGGATAAGGGTAAGACATGTGATACTTTTGGACTATATTGTAGTTCACAAGTTGATTGTCAAGTGACTAGCATAAACATTCTTCTGGATTGGGCTTTACATTTGAAGAAGAAGGTTGATGAGCTTAGTGCTATAGTTGAAAAACAAGATGCTAGAATAAAATAGTTGGAGGAGTGTATTGCATCAAGTTCAAGACCACCTCTCATAAATTATGTTAGGTCAACTACACGCACATCTTTCTTTGGTGGATCTAGTATCTAGTATTTGAATCTCTCACCAAGATCTGTTTACCGATGAGATTCATATATATCAACTAATGATGGCTATATATGGGTGATCTTAATCCTGAGTGTCTTATCGACTCCTTCAGGTTAGATCGTGGTCTTTGATATACCATGGGTAAGGTCAAATACATTTCCTGATCAATATACTCTGTATGTTGGGATTGCGGTTTGGCTTGTGGCTAGGAAGGTTTGTACACAATAGTTGAATCTACTCTTTCTTATGAGAAGTAGATGGCAGTTCCCTTAAGGGTTGATTCGGGGCTTGGACAATATGAGCGCTCCCCTAATTCCGAGAGGAAATAGGATTTATTGTCCATTAGAGAATCAATGGTACTTAAAGGATATATGTGATTAGAGGGGTATAACGGATATTATGACCCAGCTCTAATTATGAACTACTGTGGAGGATCACACCGTATGTAATAGCTATATCGATGGACACCGAGTTGTATCGGTCTGTGTAAAAGCGTCTGCAGTTGAGTGAGTGCAGCTTCGGGTTTTTAGTGGAATAACACCGGAGTTAATAATCAAGGAATACTAATTAAAGAGTTTAATTAATGATTCCGCTGTGGGTCAATTAGGTCCTCTTACTAGCCCGATCGATTTAGGTAACAAGGGTCACGATTAATTAATTGGATCGTCCAATTAATTGTGTTATAAAAGTGACACGTAAATATTCGGGAATTAATTGAATAATGAGATTATTTAATTAATGAATGTTAATAGTTAAGTTAATTAAATATTTAAATTATTTAATTATATTGATAATTATGAATTATTAATTAACTATTAATTGGAGGGTGTTAGTTGATATATGGATTTAGGTGAAGATAAAATAATATGATTATTTTATCTTACTAAATCATTTATCTAAGTATTTGAATTTAAGTTTAAATTTTAAATATTTATTATCACTTTTAATATATTAGATATATTTGAAAAGGATAATTAAAAGATATATATCAATTATAACAATAGAGATTGCATTGGATGCAAATTTATGTGTGCACATATATAAGTGTTTGTATAGGATACAAACTAGAATATATATAAAAACGCAAGTGGAGGCATGATGCTGATATATAGATGATAGAAAAGAGTTTGCTTATAAAAAAAAAAAGTGGTCTGATATAAAAAGGAGATACACATTATTTTTACATACAATAAGATAAAAAGTGGATTTTGATCTGTGAAGTTTTCCATGACATGCAATTTATGTGTGCGTGAAATCAATACATCAAATTGAGAAGAAAAAGTTTCTTCAAGTATTTCTCTACATCTTTCATTCAAGTTCCTAAGACCGTGACGCGCCCACACGCAGTTACCAATCCCGGGAGATATCGAAGAAGATCGAGTGGTTCAGACAGGAACACATCGTAAAGTGAAGGAGTCTCCAAACATTGGTAAGATTGGTTCAGACAAGAGTATATTATAAAGTGAAGGAGCCTCAAAACGCTGGTACGATTTTCTTCTTCTGATTATATCGATTTCAATTTCCTATGATTACATATTGTATGTATTAGTTTTGAAAAATAATTATGATCCCAAGTTCACTGGTCCCAGATATAGATTATGATCTGTATAAAAATTTTAAAACCTACTTCCACTGCGTGACTGGTGAACGGGGTTCCAACAATTGGTATCAGAGCCTGGTTTTATTTTTGGAACAGGAAATTGTTTTCGATGCTCTTGTATGTATGATTGTGTAGGTACAATTTAAATTGACTGTATGTTGTTTTTGTATGTATATTAATTTTTTTTAATTTACAAAAACATGATTGATCGTTAATTATATGGTACTGTGGATTTAGGGTTTATGAGTTGTATTGTTATTATTATTATTATTATTTGTTTATATTTTTTTACTGTTATTGTATTGTAAAAAACAATGTAACCTGTATTGAAGACCTGAAAAATCGCGAAGAAGGATTCATGAGATGAATTGAAGTGACCTGAAGAGACTGGAAGACTCGGAAATTTCAAGAAGGCCAAGGAATGTCTTGGCGGTATTTTTGTTATTTTAGATTTCAATTTTTTTAGGTTAAATAATCCACAGTACTCGGTCAATTCATGTATGTTTTATATTATGTGATGATAAAAGCATTATCATGCATACGTATGTCATTTAGATTAGATGTGCCTACACAAATATGTTTGATATGTCATACATGCATCATAGTCTGATACTTTACGTTTTTTTTTTAGTGAGATTAAAATGGGTAAATACATAAATGGCTATGAATAATGAGATTTTTTTTTTATGGTTAGAAAACTTGATAATTCTCATTAATATTAATCTAGTTATTAAAGTGTTTAAAAAATTAGATTAATAGGGTCATTTATTAGGATTAATTTGATTAATAACCTAATAATAAATGATCCAAATAAAGTGTTAGGGTTTTCATAGTTAAAACTTGGTAAACACTAACATAATAATCTGACCTTAGTAAATAGTTTACAAAAGTTTAGATTATTCACTAATAGATTAGATTTTTAATTGTTAAAAATCATTAATAATTTACTAGTTAATTAGAATTTGTTTCTAATTAGTTAATGCGCATAATTTGATTAAAGTTAGTTGTTTAATCTTGTAGGGTCTAGGTGCATTAACGGTTAAAAGAAAACCCTAATTTTAAAATAGTGAGTAGGAGAGGGATATATGACATATATATCCTGCGGTCTCCATCGTTAGTTCAACACCGTGAGATTCGAGTGGGGCCTCGTGACGGTTTTGCTTTCATCCTCCCTAAGGAGGGTTTCCACAAAGATCAATACCAAGGTTGACTTCCTAACGGATAGGATTTCTGAGGGTATTTCGGGATTTCCTAAGGCTACAATTCTCGAGTTAAGTTCGTGAGATCTGAAATGGTGGGTTACACTCACGGAGGTTTTGATTAAGTTTGTTAATTAAAAACCTGACTGAATGAACGATGGTTGAATGTTATAGAATAAGAGTTATTCTAGAATATCATTTGATTGAGAATGTCTCGGTCCAACATGCAAAGTCTTGACCGACCCTAAGGCGGCACTTATTTTTGGTATGTTGGATTGTTGTGGTATAGTAACTAGTTTTAGGGTAGTTCTAGTTCGTTAAACATGTTCATGCATCATGTTTAAATTTATGTCAAAGCTCTCGCACTTGTTTTAAATAAATGACTGAATGAATGTTTTATTTATTTCAGCAATAATGTATTCTGCATTACTTCAAATTCTCGTAAACGACAAATTAACTGGTGATAACTACACTAAGTGGAAACTTAACATTAATACAATATTGGTCACCAAAGACCTCAAGTTTGTGCTTACGGAGGAATGTCCTCCAGCGCCTGCTACCAATGCCACACGAACTGTTCATGAGGCATACCAGCGACGGGTTTCATCTGATGAGAAGGCCTGAACATATCTGTTGGATTCAATGACAGGCGTGCTTGTCACAAAGCACGAAGAAATGACTTCAGCATTCAAAATCGTGGAGTCACTGCAAGCTATGTTCGGCCAGCCCTCCGAGCAAAAGCAGCACGAAGTTGTTTGTTCCGCTATGCTCGCTCGCATGAAGGAAGGTACGTCAGTTCAGGAACATGTCCTGAGCATGATGTTCTACTTCAACACGACAGAAGTCAATGGTGGGGCCATTGACGAACCCAGTTGAGTGAGCAGCATGCTGACGACTCTTTGACGACTCTTTCAAAGAGTTTCGATCAGTTTAAGGGTAACTACGAGATGAACCAGTTAAGGTTCAAACTCACACAGTTGCTCAATGAGCTCACTACTTTTGAGTCCTTGATTAAGGACAACAAGGGTAAGACCGGTGATGCAAATGTTGCCGAACCATCTTCCTACTCTAATAATAAGAGGAGAAAGAGGTCTACTGGGAAAGCGAAGGGTAAGCCCAAACCCAAGAAAGCCCAAAGCAAGAAGAAGTCTAAGAAAAGTAAATATGATTTACTTATTCTTGAGTCGTGTTTAGTGGAAAATGATTCTTCACCCTGGATAATTGATTTGGGGGCCACTAACCATGTTTTTTCTTCTTTACAATGAACTGATTCTTGGACACAACTAGAGGAGCAAGCCTTCTCAATACGTGTGGGGTCAGGGGATGTCGTGTCAGCACGAGCAGTGGGCGTAATAAGATTACATTTTTGTAATAATTATATATTGTTGGACAATGTATTTTATATTCCTGAATTTACACGAAATTCGATTTCCGTTTCTAAGTTGTTAGAACAAAAATATTTTGTTTCTTTTAATAATAAGTCTGTTATTATTGAAAAGAATGGTCTGAATATTTATTCAGGAATTAATGAAAACAATTTGTATGTGTTAAGACCGTTAATACATACTACACTGCTCAACACCGAAATGTTTAAGGTTGAAAAACCAAAAACTAAATGACATAAGATTTCTCCAGATAATGACACGTATATGGCATCTAAGGCTTGGTCATATCAACCTTGACTGGATAGACAGACTAGTAAAAAGCGGACCTTTAAGTGAGTTAAAGGTTGGCACCTTACCTGTCTGTGAATCTTGTCTGGAAGGTAAGATGACTAAGAGACCTTTTACTGAAAAAGGGCTTAGAGCTAAAGAACCGGTAGAGCTTATACATACAGACGTTTGCGGACCGATGAATGTTAAAGCTAGGGGTGGTTATGATTATTATGTCACCTTTATGGATGACTACTTAAGATACGGATACGTCTACCTAATGCAACGGAAGCCGAAAAAATTTGAAATGATCAAAGAATTTCGAGCTGAAGTTGAGAATCAATTAGGTAGGACTATCAAGTCACTACGATCGGATCATAGAGGTGAGTACCTTGACCAAGAGTTTGAAGACATCATATCCGAGCATGGGATAGTTTCCCAACTCATAGCTCCCGGTACACCTTAGCAAAATGGTGTAGCGGAGAGGAGAAATAGAACCCTAATGGAAATGGTGAGATCTATGATTAGTTTCTCATCATTACCAAATTCCTTTTGGGTATATGCGTTACAAACAGTGGCATAAATTTTGAATGTAGTGCAATCCAAATCTGTTCCTAAGACTCCCCTAGAGTTGTGGAATGGTCGTAAAGCTAGTTTGCGACATTTCTGTATATGGGAGTGTCCAACACGGGTGTTAAAGAACAGAAGTGGAAAGCTAGACTCCAAGTCTGTGGTCTGTCTGTTTATAGGATACTCCAAGGAGACTAGAGGTGGACACTTCTATAATCCCGAAGATAACAAAGTATTTGTATCGACAAATGCAACGTTTCTTAAGGACAATTATATTAGTAACCATAAACCTCGCTCTAAGATTGTATTGAATGAGTTGGATCCTAGTGAGATAAGTGCTTCATCAACAGGAGTTATTGATCCACAAACATCTGAGAGTCAGATGGTTCCTAATCAGGATACATTACCACCTAGACATAGTAAGAGGGGTCTGAGACAACCTGAATGCTATTTAGGTATAGGTGAGGGACAAGATGTTGTCTCTGCTGATAGTGTGGATGATCCATTGACATTTAAGAATGCAATGGAAGATCCTGATAAAGAGGAATGGCTTAAAGCCATGAATCTCGAGATGGAGTCCATGTACTCTAATTCAGTCTGGGATCTTATAGACTTACCGAATGGGGTAAAACCCATAGGGTGTAAGTGGATTTACAAGAGAAAGAAAGGAGTAGACGGGAAGGTAGAGACCTTCAAGGCAAGGCAAGTGGCCAAGGGTTATACCCAGAAAGAGGGGGTCAATTATAAAGAGACCTTCTCATTAATAGCCACGTTTAAGTCTATTAGGATTCTCTTATTCATTGCTGCCTAATTCGATTACGAAATTTGACAAATATACTTCAAGACTGCAATCTTGAATGGCAATATTGATGAGAGCATCTATATGAAGCAACTAAAGGGATTTGTGTCTCCATATCAAGAGCAAAAGGTTTGCAAGCTGCAAAGGTCCATCTATGGACTTAAGCAAGCATCTAGTTCTTGGAACGTTAGGTTTGATGATGTGATCAAAACCTATGGCTTCGAACAGAACGTCGATGAGCCTTGTGTCTACAAGTGCATCATTGATAAGAAAGTAGTTTTCTAAGTCCTATACGTATATGATATCTTACTCATTGTGAATGATGTGGTGAGTGTTGTCTGATGTAAAGGGCTGGCTGGCTAGCCAATTCCAAATGAAAGATTTGGGAGAGGCAAGTTATGTTCTAGGAATCCAACTTATAAGGGATCCAACTTATAAGGGATCCAACTTATAAGAACAAACTAATAGCACTGTCTCAGGCATCATATATCGATAAGATTCATATACGATTTTCGATGCAAAACTCTAAGAAAGGTAATTTACCTTCCAGACATGGAGTTCACTTGTCTAAGGAACAGTGTCCTAAGACACCTCAAGAAATTGATGATATGAGACTTGTACACTATGCATCAGCAGTAGGTAGTCTCATGTATGCTATGTTATGCACGAGACCAGACGTCTGCTATGCAGTAAGAGTAGTCAGCAGATACCAGTCCAACCCAGGATTGGAACATTGGGTAGCTGTTAAGAAAATTCTCAAGTATCTTCGGAGAATGAGAGACTATATGCTAGTGTATTCCGGCCAGGATTTGATCCCGTTAGGATACACAGATTCTAATTTTCAGTCAGACAGAGATTCTAGGAAATCCACGTCTTAATCAGTATTCACCCTGGGTAGTGGAGCCATTGTGTGGAGAAGTATCAAGCAATCTTGCATTACTGAATCCACCGTGGAAGCCGAATATGCAGCCGCTTATGAAGCAGCTAAAGAGGCTGTTTGGTTCCGTAAGTTCTTGAATGATCTGGAAGTTGTTCTAGATCTGGATAGGCTCATCACACTTTATTGTGATAACAGTGGTGTTGTAGCTAATTACAAAGAACCAAGAAGCCACAAGAGAGGGAAGCATATAGAGAGGAAGTATCATCTCATTAGAGAGATAATGTAGAGAGGAGATGTGATCGTCACAAAGATAGCCTCACAAGACAATTATGTTGATCCATTTACAAATACCTTACCAGCTAAAGTGTTTTCGGGCCACCTAGATGGTCTAGGGTTACGAGACATGTCTCACATGCTTTAGTGCAAGTGGGAGATTGTTGGGGTTTATGCCCTAAAGATGTAATTTTTAAATGGATTTATGAAACAAATAAAAGGAAAAGTTCAATTCATTTATGTTGTGTTGTTTATTTTATAACTTATGCATATATATATATATATATATATATATATATATATATATATATATATTTAACATCCAAGATTGTCGGATGTAAAGTGAAGGAGTCTCTAAACGTTGGTAAAATTGATTCAGACAAGTGCATATTATAAAGTGAAGGAGCCTCAAAACGTTGGTACGATTTTCTTCTTCTTATTATATCGATTTCAATTTCCTATGATTACATATTGTATGTATTAGTTTCGAAAAATAATTATGATCCCAAGTTCACTGGTCCCAGATACAGATTATGATCCGTATAAAAATTTTAAAACCTACTTCCGCTGCGTGACCGGTGAACGGGGTTCCAACAGTTAAACTACATATGTTATGGTTGTACCAATTTTCAAACTTGCTTAAATCTGGTCATATCGTTCTTCCTACGTGGTGGATTGGAGTCCTAAATTTGACACTCTTGTTTTTGACGTCCACTAAAGCCAGATACCAATGATTCCGTAGATCATTGATAGGAATGTAAAACTAAGATGTGCAAGAAAACCTCATTACAAGTATACATAATAAAATACACAGTAATCACATCATCAAACAAAGGTCTACATAACATAACTAAGGGCACTCATGTGTCACCTTTTTTCACCTACGAAGAACGTACATGTACGATTCCCGTAATCTTGAAAGATATTTATTCAATGATAATTGATTCCCATCTCTACAAGTCAAAACAGTGTACTGTGTTAGTAAAATACACAAAATTTATATTACATATGCCAAATCGTTAAAAAGTCAAATCTATTTACTTATGAGTTGATAATTGAGCGCAAGTTTACCGCATAGTTCGTAGGCAGGAACCAGGAAAGTTGTGAACATTTGAACTTAAAAATTATTGATTTGTACTTGGAAATAAAATTAATAATCTGTAAAATTTATCATTAACCATGAGTAATTGTAAGTGAATAACAAACCATCATAGAGAACCAGCTATTACTGTAAAAAATCATGGAGTATGAGTTGAGTGAGGTTATTGGCAATGTCATCTCACTGTTAACAAATTTGGAAGGTTCTAATGTTCTGAAACTTTTACGGGTTACACGTAAATGGCCAATATCTACGATATCCTCTCTGCAAATTTGAAAACAACAACAATAGACAACACGAATAGAAAACTGTTAAACATCCTAAAGTGGATAGAAATAACCTAAAATTGCACAACATTGTAAATTTATGAGTACAAAAAACATAATCAATGCTTATGATGTTGGTAGGGTTTTGGAAAAAATGTACGTGATCAACTGTTCATCATATGTATTCAGTACAATGCCTATTCGAAAAGGCCCATGTAATTTGTGGACGTATAAATAGGTCCGGCAATGTAAGGTGAAATTTGATACCAGCTCGGCTTTCGTTTTGCAGTTGATCTTGTATTGATTAATCTACGTTTGTTAGAAGAATGCGACTCATGTTCGTTGGTATCATCATTCAAGGTATCCTAGAAACAGTTTGTAGTCAAATGGAATTGTTGTTTACCTTTTAAAAAATATATATATTTAAATAAAAATAGATTGATACAAAATATTAAAGAAACATGATCAAACCTCATCTAATAATGAAGGAACGGTAAGGACCGGAGGTACATAAAAAAGAACAGGTGAGTTCCCATCTTGTAATGGTGGGTCAATATGTGCATTCATCCAACTCGGAATGGATTTAGAAATGGTTTGTTCATGTTCGGGGTAATGTTTGGGTGTTATTTGATGAAAGCTCAACAGTTGGATGTTGTTTTTTATGAGTAGAAAAAGGTTGTGATGGGGCTAGGGTGGACAATAGGGAGGAGGATTTTCATGTGTGCCTTTCACTACATTGTGTTGGCCTGGTGTATTATGCAAGTAGGTATCCAGGTTGTTGTCCTCCCTTGAACTGAATTTGGCATATAATGTGTCGACCTTCGTTCGGATCTCATTAAGTTCACTCTTCAATGTAGCCTGGATTTCTTTCACCGGCCGTAACACATCATCAATACCTTTAATGTGCCCATTATTGTTTGTTCCAGGTTATTGATTTGCAGGACCGATACGTCCATGTACAGCAACATCATATTGACTATGTGGTGGTGATGGTTGGTTGTAAATATCCTCAACCGAGATCTACATCATTGTATGAAAATAAATGTTAATGCTTGCACGGTAATGTGAATTAAATTACATATAACATGGTAGTTAAATTACAGAATATTTACCTGGCTACTTCCAACACCACCTTCGGTGTGCAGCCGGATTAAGCACTTCTTTATCTTCACATTTGTCTAACAAACGATAGGTATTAATACTTTATCCACCAGGGGAGGCTCCCATTGTACTGAGTGTAAATAAAACAACTATAACTAAGAAAAAAGGTTAATAAGTTTAATATTACATTATATAGTGATATTTCATAGTAAAAGATAGTAATAATGAAAACATTATTTTGGCTACCTGAAGAAACAACACACAACCGGAAATGCAAGATGTCTTCTCCGATGCTGGTTCATCTGAAACTTCTAAATCCCTTCACATAGTGAGGTAAAGCACCAACTATACCAGTTTTTTTTGTATAAATACTTTCAACATCCCTCAAAGGGATCAAATAGCCCGTTTGAACATAATCGGTTGCTGAAAGAGATAGGATGGTACCCAACAAAAATAAACACAATGCCACCTTGAATTCATCCTCAGTCGTGGTCATCTCTTCCAGCCAATGTTCTATGTCTTTCAAGAAGACGCCATGAGATGTAATGGGAAACTTTGATTTCTAAAAATCTTTGTTAGGAACATCTCCAAATATAGAGATCTGATATTCTTGCTCAGAAATACCCAAAACTCGAGCAAATACATAAGAGTTCATTACAAACCTCCGGCCATGGATGTGAATTGAACAAGTTGTTGTGTCAAAATTATCGACTAGCCATCGACAGAGCTTAAGGCATAGACATCCACAATTGAGGGCGAATAAGTTTCCAAAGCCCAGGGCACGAACAACCTCTTTTTGCTCTTCAAATAATTTCTTCGCAATCTAGGACCACCGCGAGGGAGTAAACCTTGTGTTGATGGTTTCTTCATGGCCTAGTAGAATATTTGTGCCTGCTATTTCTTCGTCTGTTGGAGGGAAGTTAGAGTTGTTAGGGATGTCATTTTCATGGTGCTCAGGTTCCTCGGTTGTCACATTTCGAGCCTCGGTGTCAATGATATGATGTTGTCCAAATTGGATCTTCTCTTCTACTGGTAACAAACGCCACGTATTCCCAGTTTCACTACTTGAGTGCACAAACATAACATGACCAATTATTTGAATGTGGGTCATCATATGAAAATGGAAACAAATTGGTTTTACCTGTTGGAAAAGAATCTAACCTTTGTCTTCCCATTAGCATCTTTCATTTTGCATTCGAATTTAAAGCAAAAATAAAAGCCTCTTGTTTAGTTTAGAAGACCAAGATGATAAGATACAACACTAAAGTGATCCATAAGATCATTATGACATACAAATAAATAACCCATCCCATGTTTCCAATCTTCGGTTTTGAGATGGTGGTCGTGGATGTTGTTTGATGACCCCCACCATTGTTCTGTTCACGTTTCCTTATTTTAACCATTTCTAGTCACTACATAAATGGTAAAAAATATTGAATGAAACATATGGATAAGGAAATGATTTCATATATAAATTGATTATAATAAGCAGTTCATGGAGGATAATATATTATGCATTCTTCAACGAAATAACTTTTTCTTTGACTAACGACGTCAGGTTATGCTTCATATTGAGCAAAAAAAGACTAGGACTCAGACTTTTAATATTATGTCGTGTGATGTAATGTAACGTACCTAGGATCCAAGGTTCCTCTTTTTCTGTCCCACCTTCTTCACTTTTCTCCATGGACTATGTACCTTTATCTGCTTAAAGTTTAATACCTTCATCCCAATATGCATTACATCCAAGATGTAGATACCAAGAGGTAGTTGTTATATAGCTATAAAGTATAATCTACAGGACAATAATTCTTCAAAATTGAAAAGCACAAAAGGAAGAAATAGAAAGTCAGAACGTGGCACAGTCTGACAACTAAACTCTATCAGCACCATTCTGGGTATGAGTCTGTGCATTCCTTACTGTGTGACCAATACAGAATATACACTTACAAAATGTAGCTACCAAGAGATAGATCTAATATATAAAGTAGAATATACATGACAACATTTCCAGAATAATGAAAACCATAAAACGAACAAATAGACAATCAGTATGTGGCGTTGACACATGAGTACTCTACCGGCACCATTCCGGGTATAAGTAAGTCTGAGTATTCCAACCGATATACTGCCTGACCAATAAATAATATAAAATAATATTATCATAACTGAAGATTCAAAGAACTTTAAAAATGAGGGGACCAATAGGTACCTCAAATACATTTAGTATAATGTACAGTACAATATATAGGGAAGAATATACTAGACAATATATAAAGAAGAATGAATAGCATAAGAGGAACAATTAGACACCCAGTACATGGCATTGACTCAAAAGTGTACTCTACCGACACCATTCCAGGTATGAGTAACTCTCGGTATTCCAGTCGATGAACTTTACGAAAAAAACCCAAAATAATTTAAGAAGATAGCTTCATCAGACAACTTAATTGTCGTGCAAATACTAAAACCCTCATAACTTTATAACTGAAGATGTAAATTGTACCACTTGGTAATATTTGCAAGGATTTGAAGTGAAACAAATATTTTGGTGTGTATAATATTAATCTAGAGAGGGGTGAATAGATTTAAAAAAAAATTACCCAATTTTCGTTAAAGGTCAAGTTGACAAAAATGCCCCTAGCTAGTTACAACAAAATCACAAGTGTGAAAAATACAGGAATATTAAAGACACTTGAGATATACGTGGAAACCCTCCAAATGGAAAAACCCACGGGTTGTTCAGTGCGCCACACTCGAACAACGAATCCACTAATGATAAAGGCGTTACAACCTACTCCCGGTATATAACCCACTACCACTACCTAATCCCGGTATTAAGTAAACCTAGTCCAATTTGCTTACGCTTGAAGCAACCTACTCCCGGATGCAACACAAGACTTACTTCTCTTTAAAGAAGAGATAAACACCCTATGTGAATATATGATGATATTCAAACAACAAACAAGGCTAAGGTACCTTATATGCTTATCTAGGATTATGAGATGGCAATAAATGCAATCCTAGATATCAAGAGCTAAAAGACATGTCATAAAGGTTATCTAAACATAGAACAAGCAATCCTATGAAGCTATCATAAAAGCCAAATCAACACATGTTGTCATTAAGCATGGCAAGGACTATAATGCAATCACTAAATGCAATCAATAAGTCCTAAACAATATCTAAATGCAAAGCATAGAGATTTAGCTAGAAGTTATCAATAACAACAATCCTAGCTATCACAATACAACACTCAATCATGTCATCACAACAATCTCTAATTTGTATCTAGAATATGTTCTATGAGCATACAAATAATTAAAGAGATGGCTTAGCAAGCAAAACACTTAACTTGTAAGAAGATGGTGAAGAACTTACCAAACAAGATGTGATGAAGCAACCCTATCCATTGATGCACTCTAATGAACTTAGATGATGCAAGATGAAGTTTTTATGCACATGGGAATGCTTTGAGAGAATAAAAATGAGTTCTTGGAAGAGTTTTCCTTTTAAAATGTGTTCTAAGAAAAATATATGATATTCTAAACTCTTACACGACCTTAAACCAAAGAGTTATATATATATATGAGATCCAAACAAAGTGAGGTCATTTTGGAAAAAATGTTCCAGCTTCCTCTATGTGCACTGGTGACATGCACTGGTCTAGTAGCGTACCACCGGCGCACCACTATCGCACAACCTAATTTTACAATAGGCGTTGGACTAGTGGCACAGCCTAGTGGCGCAACGCATACGACAATCCACTGGAATGTTGCGCTGGTGGGGCTACGCTAGTCGAGTAGCGAACTGCCCATTTTTTCAACCTTGTGTGGGTGCAGCGGCGCAGGTCAGTGGCGCATGACAAGCTGCATCCCACTGGAATGTTGCGCTGGTAAGGTGCGCTGGTCGAGTAGCGCACAATCTAATTTTTCAACACTCAAACACACATTTTCAACAAGTTCAAGAGTGATGAAAGTGCATCATATTCTAATGCCTAGCATGACATAAAACTTTAATGACAAGATGCAAATAAATCAACAAGAGTCATTTAAATCAAAATGCACACAAGTACAAACACTCAACATATATGAATAAGAGTTATGCATGAATATATGAGTGTGTGAAACTATCTCTTCAAAGCAAGTAAGCACAAGAAATTTACATTTGGTGATTCTCCTCTTGAGATCTTGAGAGCCTAAGCTACCCTTACATAAACCCCATAAATATGGTTTGTTCACGAAATAAGCCAATCAACAAATGAGGACTTTACAATCTCCCCTTTTGGCTATTTCGTGACAAAACCACCACTCACATTGATCCTCACAAAACAAAATAAAGCACCGGGAAGATATTCTACATTACAAAGAGATAAACATAAAAGAAACTTCAAATCTTCAATCTCTTGTAAAATCATCAACCCTACACACAAAACAAACAACAAGTACACTTTCCAAACCAAGTGCATGTGAGATGATCAAGTGGATAGAAAACAAAAGCATTTGCATGTAAGAATATGAGTAATGCACCACATTATGCAATGCTCCCCCTCAAAGGGTTACTCCCCATAAATGTAATCTCCCCCTAAAACAAGTACTACTCCCCTTAAAGCCAACACATGCTACCAACATGCTACTCCCCTAACACCACAATGCTAGGTCAATGCTACTCCCCCTTTTTGTCATGATATAGGCAAAGGAGAAGTCCCCAACCGGGTCACTCAAGGCAAAGAAAGAAAGGAGCATACAAGATTGTTGCATAATTATATAAGCCACATTTATGCAACTCAATTAATAGGAGAGAAACAAGGAGATTTATTTGAAGAAAACGTGTGAATCAAAAATGCTTTGCATACAAGACATGTTGCATTCAAGTCCAAAAACAATGGTATTTGGCAAAGTAAATGACAAAGGTTTCCAATATAATTCAAACCAATTTCACCATTTGTCATGAGAGAAGCAAGGATATAGAGTTTTTTTTTATAGATATCAAATTTTAATGGCACTATATCCAACTTTATAAGCAAAACATGGCATGAGCAACTTTGCACCCTATTTGATTTTTCCGGGAGGATACCCGTATGATACTAGCCATGTTCAACTAATAAAGAAAGAGAGACATTGATGCAACATTTTAGTCTCACTAGCCTCTTTTCACACAATATTTTGCATTCAACAATTGCAATCATCAATTCATGCTTTATCATTTTTCATTAGCATGTCATGGAGATAATTATAGGTCATTCAATATGTACTTCCTATGTAGATCTCCTAGTTCAAAAATGCATGTTTAAACATAAATATGATATGGATTGTAATTAAAGCAAAGTTCACACTTATTGAAGAAAATACACTATACTATAGTATAAGTGCAACCAAGCTACTCAAGCAATCAATAAAGAAGCATAAATATTTTCAAAGAAAAAATTGCATGCAACAAGTATACAATAGCTCTCTTTGCTTGAGTTCCCCTTATGGGGTCAAAAACCACAACTCATCACTCAATGTGACAAATCCTAATAGATCTACTAAATCCATTGGACCTAGTTGAGCTTATGGGTGAAAACTTACCACAATGACAAGCGGGTTCATCTTTTTTAATCCACTTAGGTGACACATTGTTATTCCTAGTGGTTAAGATCATCATATTACTCCTAGGATCATTAACAATAGCTTTCCTAGGCTCATGCATATTGGCTCTACCCTTTTTTCTTTCAATCATGCTCTTAGTTCTACACATGTTAATGTACTTGAAGCAATTTGGTCTAATATGACCATCAACACCACAAAAATGACATGAAAGAATAAAATGATGGGTCATACCATTCCTTTGTGAGGACAAAGGTGTTTTCCCATGTCTTTGAGCTTTCCTTTGGTGTGGTATTGATTCTCCTCTCCCTTGTTGTTGAGTTGGAGAAGATTGCTTCCTTTGTTAAGCATGCAAGAAATGCTTCTTGGCTTGATGGCTTTTAGTTTGAGGGATAGGTGCTTGAAGTGCTTGAAGTGCTCTCGTTGGTTGAGCTTGAGCTTGACTTCTTGGTGCCATCTTGACTTGGACATTTCTAGAACACTCTCCTAGTTCAATTTTCTTCTTATGATGAAGTGGAGGAAGAGGTTCTTTGAAGTCCAAGCTCTTGAAAAATATCGTATTGCTAGGAGTTGAGGTCTCCTTATCATCTTCAAACCCTAAACCTCTCTTGTCACTTGGCTTCTTCCCAACTCCCAACATATGGTCAAGCTTCTCCGTAGTCGAAGTCATCTTAGCAATCAACTCTCTAGCTTCTCTAAGCTTCTTCTTCAAGCTTTCTTCCACTTTTCTTCCATTCTTCACTTTCTCACTTAAGTGAGTCACTTCGGTTGATAGCTTGAGGTTTTATTCCTTTAGCTTCCGAACCTCTTTCTTCATACTCAACCTTGAGCTTTGAAAATGCTCAATGAACCTTCAAGGTTTATACTCTCTACATTTCCATTTGTATAGTGAGATGAAGAACTCTTATCACTAGAGTCTTTACTAGTGTCACTTGTTGCCATGATGGCATCATCAATATAAGTAGCTTCACTTATCACTCTCTTAGCTACTTTTTCATCACATCCTTCTTCAAGGTTGCAAACTAAGGCCTTGTTGCCTTTTTCTACATCTTCCACAAAGGAGGCTCCAAAAGCCGTGTAGTTAAGAATAATCTCTTCATCACTAGAAGAATCATCTCCTTCATTGGAGTTATCACTTCCACTATCAATTAATGAGGTGTCCACCACCTTTCCTTTCTTCTTCTTTTTCAAGTTAGCACATTCGGGGGCAAAGTGACCTATCCCACCACATTCATAGCATCGGACCCTTTTCCTTTCGGTCTTTTCTTCCCTAGGCTCAAGCTTCTTGAAAGGGGTTTTTTTCTTCAAGTCTTGACCCTTGGATCCGAAACCTTTCCCCTTGGACTTGTAGAATTTCTTGAACTTCCTCATTAGTAAAGCCATTTCCTCATCTGAGTCATCACTTTCTTCCTTCTCAACTTTGGAGGCTTTCAAAGCAATTCCCTTTTTCTTTTTAGGAGATGTGGTGGTAAGACCCTTCCTAGATTCATAAGCTAGTAGCCTCCCAATCACTTCACTCGGCTTCATATCCTTGTAAGCACTATTCTCTTCTAAAGCTGTCACCTTAGACTCAAATCTTTTGGGTAGAGATCTCATAATCTTTTGCTTGATTCTCTTATCTGAATAAGGATCATCAAGTTGATGACTTTGATTCACAATGTCCATCAACCTCACTTCAAAGTCATCGAAGCACTCGTTCTCATCCATATTGAGCAGTTCAATTTGTGTTTGGAGAACTTGAAGCTTTGACTCCTTAACCACATCGAATCCCTCATGTGCAACTTCTAGGATATCCCATGCCTCCTTAGCTATCCTAGTATTTTGAACCAACTTGTACTGGTTCTCATCCATTGCACATAGGATGGCATGCATTGCCTTCCTATTCCATTTTGATGCCTCAAACTCTTATTCGTTCCACTGTGCCTTTGGCTTGAGTACATCATCTCCTCCATCTGTAGAAGTCATCATGGGTGGAGTGTAGCCATCTTTAACCGCCATCCATGCCCTGTCATGAATTTGGCAAATATACGACTCCATCTTGCCTTTCCAAGAGGCATAATTCAGTCCGGTGAGAAGTGGAGGTCTAGTGCTAGAAGCTCCCTCATTGCCACCATTTCCACTCATTGTGTTTAATGAATGAATGATATGAATGCAAATGTAAGAATGATCAATATACACACAAAATGCAACACACACCAAAATGAGCAAGGATCACCTATGTATGTCTAGGAACCCGCTCTGATACCAACTGAAACAAATATTTTGGTGTGTATAATATTAATCTAGAGGGAGGGCGAATAGATTTTAAACAAATTTATCCAATTTTTGTTAAAGGTCAAGTTGACAAATATGCCCTTAGCTAGTTACAACAAAATCATAAGTGTAAAAATTATGGAACTATTAAAGACACTTGAGATATACGTGGAAACCCTCCAAATGGAAAATACCACGGACTGTTAAGTGCGCCACACTCGAACAACGAATCCACTAATGATAGAGGCGTTACAACCTACTCCTGGTATATAACCCACTACATCTACCACTACCTAATCCCGGTATTAAGTGAACTTAGTTCAATTTGCTTACGCTTGAAGCAACCTACTCCCGGATGCAACGCAAGACTTACTTCTCTTTGAAGAAGAGATAAACACCCTATGTGAATATATGATGATATTCAAATAACAAACAAGACTAGGGTACCTTATATGCTTATCTAGGATTATGAGATGGCAATAAATGCAATCCTAGATATCAAGAGCTAAATGACATGTCATAAAGCTTAGCTAAACATTGAACAAGCAATCCTATGAAACTATCATAAAATCCAAATCAACACATGTTGTCATTAAGCATGGCAAAGACTATAATGCAATCACTAAATGCAATCAATAAGTCCTAAACAATATCTAAATGCAAAGCATAGAGATTTAGCTAGAAGTTATCAATAACAACAATCCTAGCTATCACAATACAACACTCAATCATGTCATCACAACAATCTCTAATTTGTATCTAGAATATGTTCTAAAAGCATACAAATAATTAAAGAGATGGCTTAGCAAGCAAAATACTTAACTTGCAAGAAGGTAGTGAAGAACTTACCAAACAAGATGTGATGAAGCAACCTTATCCATTGATGCACTCTAAATGAACTTAGATGATGCAAGATGAAGTTTTTATGCACATGAGAATGCTTTGAGTGATTAAAAATGAGTTATTGGAAGAGTTTTCCTTTGGAAATGTGTTCTAAGGAAAATATATGATATTCTGAACTCTTACACGACCTTAAACCAAAGATTTATATATATATATATATATATATATATGAGATCCAAACAAAGTGAGGTCATTTTGGAAAAACGTTTCAGCTTCCTCTATGTGCACTGGTGACATGCGCTGGTCGAGTAGCGCACCACCAGCACACAGCCTAATTTTACAATAGGCGTTGGACGAGTGGCACAGCCTAGTGGCGCAACACATGCGACAATCTACTGGAATGTTGCGCTGGTGAGGCTGCGCTAGTCGAGTAGCGCACTGCCCACTTTTTCAACCTTGCGCGGGTGCAGCGGCGCAGGTCAATGGCGCATAACAAGCGGCGTCCCACTGGAATGTTACGCTGGTAAGGTGCGCTAGTCGAGTAGCGCACAACCTAATTTTTCAACACTCAAACACACATTTTCAACAAGTTCAAGAGTGATGAAAGTGCATTCTATTCTAATGCCTAGCATGACATAAAACTTTAATTACAAAATGTAAATAAATCAACAAGAGTCATTTAAATCAAAATGCACACAAGTACAAACACTCAACATATATGAATAAGAGTTATGCATGAATATGTGAGTGTGTGCAACTATCTCTTCAAAGCAAGTAAGCACAAGATATTTACCTTTGGTGCTTCTCCTTTTGAGGTCTTAAGAGCCTAAGATACCCTTACATAAACCCCATAAATGTGGTTTGTTCAGGAAATAAGTCAATCAACAAATGAGGACTTTACATGAAGCATAATAAAACAATAACCTATTGCATTACTGGACACCTAACAGCAGTTACAAGATTATTTGACATCTATGGGAATTAAATTAATGTCAAAGGTGACTGAACGAAAGTTTTGATGATTAAGTGAACTGCACATAACTGTTGTAGCATCCATTTGAGTTGCCAACATAACTCCTGCTTTGTGCATTTTCCACCATATATTAAAAGTTTTATTCACTAATGTAATTAGTACTCTCTACCCCATTAACATTGTAACATGTGTGTTGCTTATAGACTTTCTAATAAGTATGGCCAATACAGTGTATCCAACAAACCATTTAACAATGTTAAATAAGTCTCTACTAACTTAATTAAAGCTAATAGCAAAATTTATTCTCAACATTGTTGAAATATTAAGATATCCAAGAATAGGAGTTACATCTGAATCTAAGTGGCCCAAAATTTGGACAAAAGAAAACAATTGCTTACAAAGCTAAATGCTAATGACGAAAATATATATAGTTGCACCCTAAACCAATCACACAACAAAGTAGTTGGTCCAATACAGAATAAGCCGTATCCTAGTCGACCATTCGGCACAAATAAATTCAGAACACAAATAGATAACTACATTTCTATGTAAGTGTAACACTAGTATGGTCAGTTTATCTTACAAGATCCAACAAATCATAATTTAAAACCGTGACCAAATAGTTTGGGGATCACTCCTAAAGCTGGAACCAAAATTAACACAATAACTACGGAGGTCTAGGAACAATACCTTATCACCACAGTTTGTGAAGCAAACATCCCACACCGCCACCAAAATAACCTATATTTCCAAAAAAAAAAAGTTTCAGAATAGTCGTGGTTTTTACAAATCCCATCATGCGTAGGGATTTAGCACAAATACATGAAAAAATAAAATTAAGCTTAGATAAATAACCTTATACTTCCAATTTCTAGGAATCTATTCCACATATTTATGGATATGGTTGTAAATTCCTTACCATCGAACAAAGCTCATGTTGTCAATTCTATTATCGTTCAACGTATATCAACATAAAATATAAACAACTACGGTTGAATTGATATTTCAAATTATATACTTTAAAACTATAACGAACCCTACCATCAAACCAAAATCTTACATATCCAGACTATTAAACTTATAACCCTAACTCTAATTTCAAATTTGTACAAGTTGATATATATCAAGTGGAATAATAGCATTTACAAATCCACCACCATCTTTGTATCCAAAGACTTATATTTATTTCAATTCTAATTCCATCTTATATATATCAATAAAACATCAAATCCTGAAATATTTATATACATTCTAAAGCTTCACACGTCTAAATCACATTCTAGGAACAGAATTTCAATACACGTTTTCTACACTCTAAACAAACTATTTATATAACACCCAAACCAAAATTGGGAAAACTCATTGAGACATCATACAGAGTGAAATTATTAGAGATGCCATTAATAAACCCTAATCTACACAGATAAACCTAACCTTTGCAATCAAAAATCAAAATATACACATAATACAAAACCCTAATATTCATACAAAAGTACCTTACCTACGATTTGACACACCGAACCGATTATTCAGATGCTACACACTACGAATCAGAAACTGCAGAGAAGAGGTCGTCGGAACGAGACTAACACGAATGGAAAAGAGGTATTGACAGCGCCATCAACACGTCTGGAGAAGAGGTCTTGACAGCGGCAACAAAACAGATAGAGAAGAGGCCGCTTCGAGTCACCATGATACAGAGATGGAGATCAGACCGCTCTTGAGAGATCAAAAAAGATGGACAGAGATACTGATCGGGACATACAGAGAATGGAGCAACATAAATGTGAATGAGAGGAGAGAGACTTTTGTTTCTTTTGTTTATTTAGGTGATAACCGGTGTCAAAGGAAACCAATGAATTAATATCCAGTGTTTTAATTTTTTTTTTGTCTTTAATTGTATTTTGTACGATACTAAGTAAGACTCTGGCTCGTACCGTAGTAAGCCCCTGCTAGGTGAGATTACACCATTTATCTTGAAAATATAAATATTTATTTTTAAACTATAATTTGGTTTAATTTTATTGGACAGTCTCATCAAATAACAATAAAATCATCTTATTAAAAATTATCTTATTAAAGATTTTCTTATGAAATTCTCTTTAGTTTTGGTTTTTAATGATTTTTATTTTTTGTTAATTAATGGAAATTAGTTTATTCAAAGTTCATGTTTCTGGTTTGATTATTAATTTATAATTTTATTGAATATTTGGTTATCGTGATTCTTATTTTTAAACATATGAATCAGATTTAATTACATATCTTCTTTAAATACAGTCTATTTAAACCGTAGAAAATTTATGGATATACATAGTAGAAAATTCATAGACATATTTATAAAATATGTGTGGTCGATAACATATGGTGAAGCCATTTAAAGGCTTGGATGGGTAATGGTCCCATTTAAAATGTCTTTAGATTTGTTTTACATTTTTACCCTATAGCTTTTGTTATTTACATTTGTTTTATAATATATCTTGTCATGTGCACTATCACGAGTGATATGATGTTTCTATCCAATTTGATTTGATTTGTTTTTTTTTTTTAAACATTACGGCCATCGATTTTGGGATCCTTCATGATAATGCTATTTGTCAATTGTCATACTCATATAGCCATATAGGTGCTTTGGAATTGATTAGTATATTGTATATATGAAGATTGTTCACAATTTTTGCCGAAAGAAACTAAAGTGATTGCAATCTAGTTCAATAAATTCAACCACCCAATTTAATTTGAACCCATCATTTTAGTTGGTTTCAGTTATAACCTAACAAATTCAATAGGATTTGCTTACAATGAATTGATGGTTTAATCTATGATTGTTTGGCATTGGATAGGAGGCAATTGGTACCGTAACTTCACAAAAGGTGTAAACCAAGACCAAGTGGAAGTGGTTACTTCACAAAGAAAGTGTGGTCCGCATCGTCCTCCAAAAGATAAAAATAAAATATCAATCACGACCTTTATATGAACATTACATAACTTGAATTTTTTGTAATTTAATAACATTACAAAATTAAAAGACGAGCAACATGGTTTATTTTCTCCAAATCTTACTTATTTACTTTAATAATGTGGTATATTTTATCAGGTTATTTATTTATTTATATAGTTTTTGTTTATTTTTATTTTTTAAGAATATAAAAATATATTGATTTAATGATTTATATAATTAAAACACGGTAAACATAGATTGACATATATTTATATTTAACTATTAATAAATTTTATCAAACAAACTTTTATGATTTTTAACAATTAAAATAGTTTTTGTATATTAGAAATACAAATTTTAATTTGTTTTCTAACTCTTAGAAATACAAATTTTAGAAATACAAATCTTGAATTACTATCCATAAATTTTAGTATATATTATTTTTAGAGTAATGTTAAACTTAAACACCAATTTTTTATTCTATCTAGTGATTTGTCAATTGACAAATGGATATATATTAATTATGATTCATTTCACTTGTCACATTTATATGGATTAAATTGTCTATTCTCACACATACGACACAAATTTATGGGTTTGAGTCTCCTCTCTTCCCAAAAAACTTTAAATTTATTTAATACTTCAAAAAGCAAAAATAAAAAGGGATATTAGTTATAATATATAGATAACATTGCTTTTAGAGTAATGTTATTTTGTCCAAATTTGATGTCCAAATCCGATACCCAAATGATATGGCAACACTACAGTCCATCATTTAAATCATACAAATCTAATCTAATTTAACTGAATGGATTGAAGTGTTGTCATATCATTTGGGCATCGGATGTGAATATCAAATTTGTCCAAAGTAACATTACTCTTGTTTTTATTTTTATTATATTTTCATCATTATAAAAGGATCATCTAAAAAAAATTACAAATTTAATGTTTTAAAATATAAAAACCATTTTTTAATTAATGTTTTCTTCAACATAACCTCTAAGATATATATCAATCAGATTTAACTCATTATTACACGATGCCCCCTTGAAATAAAATCCTAGCTCCGTCCTTGGAAATGTTGGGATATGTGAAGCCAGAAATCAACAAGAAAACGAGTTCCAGCAGGTGGCGCGGCGTAGACAACGAACTCAGACCGCGGCACACACAGCGGAGAAGTCTAGAGGTGACATGCTATGTAGACCGCGGCACGGATATAGTGCACACACCGCGGCCTATGGAATGAAGTTCTCCGGTGGTGTCATGAGTTTAGGACCGCGGTACAGACACATGCCTACACAGCGTTCCAGACTATGGTACATGCGGGTTTGCGAGAAAGAGGAAATATTGGGTGTATAAGTAATTGGAAAATGAAATAGATTCCAATTAGGATTTGGCTAACCCTAGTGCTCCCATATAAATATTACCATTATGTGTACTTTTAAAAGAGAGAAAAAAAAGTAGAAAAGTGTGTAATGTGTGAGAAAAATTGCTAGAGAGAGAGAGCAATTGTAGAGAGACTAAAAGAGAGACAAAGAGATTGTAATCAACTCTGAGAAATAGTGGATTTAGTGCGATGCGTGTCGTGGATGTAGAAAAATTGTTGAACCACCTAAAATATTTGGTGTCATCATTTTTATTATTGTTTTCTATTATTTGTGTTTGTGATTAGATTTTTGTTGTGTGATTTTTCTCAACAACAATTGGTATTAGAGCTCCGGGTTGGGGCAGATTATTTTTCACACAAATCTAGGTCTTCTCGAGGTCGTCGAATTCGTCGTGGAGATAGAGTCAAAGAAGGAAACACACAAGATTGAGAAATTCAATGGATCGAATTTCATCTACTGGAAGATGCAGATGGAGGATTATCTGTACCAAAAGGATCTACATTGGCCGATAAAGGAGAGACCAAATGATATGACCAATAAAGATTGGGAAAAAAACGGAAACCGAAAAACAAGGATGATGATGATTTTAAACTCCTGGATCGGAAAGCATTGGGAACAATTCATCTCAGTTTGACGAAGCAGGTCACCTTCAACGTAAAGGATCAATAGACTGTCAAAGATTTAATGGTTACCCTATCATACCTATATGAACAGCCTTCTGCGGTAAGGAAAGTCCATCTTGTCAAGAATTTATCGACCTTGAAGATGGCGGAGGGTTAGAACTTTAAAGATTTTCTGAATCAGTTCAGCGAAGTGAAGGACGGGTTGTGTTCTTTATTTATGGGTTTTGATGAGGATTTGATGGTGGCGTTTCTACTCACCCAATTGCCAGAAAGTTGGAAGACGACAAGCCAGTCGATTGCCAACTCGTTCGAGAATGAAAAATTGAATCTTCAGCAGGTTGTAAATATGATCATGACCGAAGAGATCAAGCTGCGTGAAGAGGGATTATGGGCGTCTACATCTTCAGCGTTGAATTTGGAAGGTAGGGAAGGCAGAAGCAGAAATCGGAACACGAATTAACAGGGAAGATCAAAGTCTAGAGAAAAGTCTAAATCCAAGAATCAGGTTAACTATTCGAGAAATTAGCAACGAAGCAAAAAGAATGTAGAGTGCTGGAATTGTGGTAATAAAGGCCACTTCTCGTATGAGTGTAGATCTAAGAAGAAAGATAAGGGCAAGAGCAGTGCGAATTGTGTATCGGAGAAGTCAGATGACTGCCTTATCTGCTCATTATAAAGCAAGACAGAGTACTGGGTCCTAGATTTGGGAGAGTCTTTCCATGTCACACCATATAGAGAATTGTTAGAGAACTATGTCATCGGGAAATTAGGTAAATTGCATCTTGATGATGATTAAGCATGCGACATTACCTAGACGGGAGATATGAAGATTCAACTGTAAATGTCAGTTTGGAAGTTCGATAATGTGAGGCATATACCAAACTTGAGGAAGAATCTGAATGCCATTTGACAACTGGCGTCAGATGGTTACGTGATAACTTTCACAGGTGATAAGTGGAAGATCTCGAAAGGAACTATGACAATCATCTGATGAAGTAAGAATGGATCACTTTACACAACCACGGATGGTTATAGTTCATTCAATATGGCGGAAGGTAAAGATGATCCAAACTTGTGGCACCAGAGGCTTGGGCACATGAGTACTCAAGGGCTGAAGTGTCTACATTCGAGAGGTAAGTTGCTAGAGTTAAAATCTGTTGAAGTTGATTTCTATGAGAGCTGTATTCTGGGAAAGCAGAAGCAAGTGAGCTTCAAGAGGACCGGAAGAACACCGGTAAAGGAGAAGATACTAGTGCACACCGATATTTGGGGACCAGTTTCAATCTTGTCAACCGGGGATAAACAATACTTTATCACTTTTATCGACAATCACTCTAGGAAAGTATGAGTTACTTCCTTAAATACAAGTCTAAGGTACTTGATGCTTTCAAGAGATGGAAAGCCAGGGTTGAGAACGAGACAAGGATGAAGATCAAAATGTTGCATTCAGACAATGGTGGAGAGTATGAAGACAATGAGTTCAAGAATTTTTGCTACCAGAACGGGATAAAGCTCAGTATGAAGGTTCCTGGAACCCCACAGTAGAATGGCATCCAGAACGGATGAACAGGACATTGAATGAAAGAGTCAGAAGCATGAGGTTACATTCAAGATTGGCAAAACAATTATGGACAGAAGCAGTCAATACAGCAGCGTATTTGATCAATAGAGGATCATCAAAGCCCTTGGACCTCGTTATACCAAAGAAGATCTGGGTTGGGAATGAGGTAAAACTTTCTCACCTTAAAGTGTTTGGATGTGTTTATTATGTACATGTAGGTAATCACGTGAGGAGTAAGCTAGACGCCAAGTCAGTGAAATGTACCTTGGTGGGCTACGGAGAAGATGAATTTGGTTACAAGCTGTGGGATGACCAAAATCGCAAGATGATCAGAAGTAAAGATGTGATGTAGTCTTCAACCAAAGGGTCATGTACAAAGACAGGAACACAGAGATGTCTAAGCTGGAAAAGCCAGAGTATTTTAGGCCGAATGACATATCGGATAGAGGTATCATGGAACATATTAAATAGAACGATGAAGAGGAAGGTGTGCAGCCCTAGATTCAAGAACATATCCCACTCAGAGATGTTCCAATGACACAGGCTCAAAGTACATTGAGATTATCAACTCGAACTCTTATACCAAATAAAAAGTACTTACAATACATGCTGCTGACAGACGCGGGAGAATCTGAGTGCTATGATAAAGCTGGTCAAGGAGAAGATACGAGCAAGTGGGAGCTTGCAATGAAGGAAGAGATGAAGTAGTTGGTATCTAACGAAACTTGGGAGTTAGCCAAGTTACCTGAAGGAAAGAAAGCCCTACAGAATAAGTGGGTGTTTCGGATCAAAGAGGAATATGATGGTTTCTAAATACAAGGCACGACTCGTAGTCAAAGGTTTCCAACAAATTAAAGGTATAGACTACTCTAAAATTTTCTCTCCCGTTGTTAAACTAACTACGATCCGGTTAGTATTGAGTATTGTCATAGCAAAAGAGCTATATCTGGAGCAGTTATATATGAAGACTGCCTTTCTTCATGGTGAATTGAAGGAAGATATAATATGAAGCAACCTAAGGAATTTACGGAAGTTTGCAAGGAAGAGTTGGTATGCAAATTGACGAAGAGCTTGTATGGTTTAAAACAAGCTCCCCGACAATGGTACAAGAAGTTTGATGGATTCATGTAAGGGAATGGCTACTTGAGATGCAATGTTGACCACTGCTGTTACTTTAAAAAGGTTAAGTCTAGTTTCATAATATTACTACTTTATGTTGATAACATGTTAGTAGCTAGTGCAGATTTAAAAGAGATTAACAACTTTAAGAATCAACTTTCTAGTGGGTTCGAGATGAATGATTTGGGTCAAGCAAAGCAGATTCTTGGAATGAGGATTAGCAGAGACAAACAAGAAGGTACATTGAAGCTTTCACAAGCAGAGTACGTTCGGAAGGTGTTACAAAAATTCAGCATGGGAGATACGAATCCGGTGAGAACACCTTTGGCTAGTCATTTCAGGTTGTCCAAGGATCAAAGTCTGAAGACGGTAGAGGAGAAGGACTTCATGGCTAGAGTTCATTACGCTTCAGCCATTAGAAGTCTAATATATATCATGACTTGCACAAGACCAGACATTTCCCAAGCAGTGGGAGTTGTGAGCCGATACATGTCCAATCCAAGCAAGCCTCATTGTGAGGCTGTGAAGTGGATCTTAAGATACCTACGGGGTACAACGGAAAGATGTCTAACCTTCAGAAGAGATAAACTCAAGCTAGAAGGATATATGGATTTAGATTTTACCAGATAGGAGGATCATAAAAGAAGTACCACCGGATATGTGTTTACAATGGTGAGTACCGCTATTAGTTAGGCGTCCCAATTGCAGAAGATAGTAACAATCTCTACAACTGAAACAGAGTATGTGGTTGTGACAGAAGCAAGCAAGAAGCTAATATGGTTACAAGGGTTGTTAGCTGAGTAAGGATTCAATCAGGTGATGAATGTGTTGCATAGTGACAGTCAAAGTGCAATACACTTGGTCAAGAATTCGGTGTTCCATTCTAGGACCAAGCATATAGACCTGCGCTACCACTTCATTCGATCGTTAATCAAGTAAGGAGTGTTAAAGTTAGTGAAAATTACAGGAACTAATAATCCAGCTGAAGTGTTAACCAAACCAGTCACTACTGAAAAACTAAAGTTGTGTGCAACTTCAGTGGGTCTTCAAGAGTGAAGACATGAGGAATGAGCGTACCGTAATTTATCCACTAAGTCATTAAGGGAAAGATGGAGAACTCCTATTGAGTTTCAATCTTCAAGTGGGAGATTGTTGAGATATGTGAAGCTAGAAATCAGCAAGAAAACGAGTTCCAACAGGTGACACAGCGTAGACCACGGCGTAGACAACGAACTCAGACTGCGGCACATACAACGGAGAAGTCCAGAGGTGACATGATAAGTAGATCGCGGCGCAGACATAGTGCACACTCCGCGGTCTATGGAGCGAAGTTCTCCAGTGGTGTCATACGTTGAGGACCGTGGTGCAGACACATGCCTACACAGCGGTCCAGACCGCGGTACATGTGGGTTTCACGAGAAAGAGGAAATCTTTCATGTATAAGTAATTGGAAAAGGAAATAGATTTCAATTAGGATTTGGCTAACCCTAGTGCTCCCATATAAATATTACCATTATGTGTACTTTTAAAAGAGAGAGAAAAAAAAGAGAAAAATGTGTAATGTGTGAGAAAAATTGCTAGAGAGAGAGAGAGCAATTGTAGAGAGACTAAAAGAGAGAGAGAGAGATTATAATCAACTCTGATAAATAGTGGAATGAGTGCGATACGCTCTATGGACGTAGAAAAATTGCTTAACCATGTAAAATCTTTGGTGTCTTCTTTCTTCTTATTTCTTTCTATTATTTGTGTTTATAATTAGATTTGTGTGTGCGATTTTGCTTAACAACAGGAGACACCGACCCACAGTAGCGTCCATATCTAACCCATTGCTTATAGATTTTGTATCTTACATATTTATCTAAACATACAAGAACTTAAAAAAAAAAAGACAAAATCGCACGACTCTTTCTGCTGTTTCGTTAGATCTTGGATCCACAGTTAATCATATAGGTCTTGGGATTGGTATATTCTTTTGATCGTGTAGTTTCGTCAAGGATGGAGTCAAGTATCATAACTTCTTCGGGCTCAAAAAATAAATAGCACTTTTTGGAGGTGACGTTTCAACACTGTCACTGCTTTAATAACTTATGTTTAAAATGCACCTATTATGGTGAACGGATAAAAATCCCCCAATAGTTGTTCCATCAGAGTCTTTCATTCATTTTTTACAGTGAGAGTTTTGAAATAGAGAGAGAAATTTTCGTTAAAATTCAAGCGCTACATAGAAGCATTCGGGGGTCGAGCTCATTCTCGATCCTTTGAAAAAAACTCTCGATCCTTTGAAAAAAACTCTCGATCCTTTGAAAAAAAAATCTCGCTCCTTTGAAAAAAAGGAAAGTATTACACACACACCCCCCCCCCCCCCCCCCTCTGACCTTGCCCTATTGTTAAGACGAGGACAGAGTTTGGTCATATTGTCCGGTCTCCCCCCTCAAATGGAAATAACGTATTATATGCCCCTTCTGTTACATTTTCCATCACTTAAATGTATTATATGCCCCTTTACTTTATATAATTATCATTTTACCCTTACTTTTTTTAGACCCACAGAGACCAAATCCATAACGGATCCATTGCCCGTAAAATCCCAAATTGACCCAAATTGAAATCAAATCGAAACCTAATCGAAACCTAATCGAACCTAATCCAACCAAATCGAAACCAAATTGAAACCTAATCAACGGGTGTTTTGTGGTTGATGAATGCCAACACTCTGTATTGACAAGTCAAGGGATTACAAGCAATAAGCAATTTGTTTGAGTCGAGCGAGTCAGGTGAGTCGAGCGATTGGATGAAGAGCTCTGAAAGGGAGGAAACTGAGATTGAATATGAGTCATTAATAGATTGAAACTGAGATTCAAGAGAGAGAGAGAGAGAGGTTCTGGGTTTGGTTGAGTGAAGTGTAACCATTAATGGAGTTAAGATGGTAGAGATCGATCTCCACTATCATCTTTTTTCTTTTTTCATTCCATTTTTTTATATGATAAAGAGATGAGATGGATTTTGATTTGATTTTGTTTTAAATATATTTTTATTTAATGAAGATGGTGATCGTGAAGAAGGCTTGATGAATGTGGATTTTCTGGGTTTGATTGATTTTCCGGGTTTCTGGGTTTGAATGATGATCTGGGTTTGATTGATTTTCTGGGTTTCAATCTGGTGGTGATAGTAGTTTTGATGATAATGGTGGGTTTGGCTGAATGGTGGTGGTGGTGGTGATGATGATAGGTTTGGCTATAGTGGTGGAAGTGTTGACGTTTATGGAGATAAAAGGTGTATCTGGTATTCTATTGAGCTGAAGATGATCTGGGTTTAATTTGAGTTTTCTGGGTTGGGGATCTAGATTTAATTTATGTAATGATGGTTGAGTTTTATTTGTTTAATTATTTGTTTTATTTTTATTTAATTGTTTGCTTTTACAATATAGCCTTTTTGATTTTGACGGTCAACGTGATTTTGGATGGAAAAGATAACATAATGGGTGTTTTTTACGTTTTTTTTATTTATGGGGGGAAAACGGACATTATGATCAAATCATGTCCTTATCTTAATAATAGGACAAACGCCAAGGGGGGAGAAATGATACTTTCCCTTGAAAAAAAATCTCGATCCTTTGAAAAATATCTCGATCATTTGACAAAAATTCTCGATCCTTTAAAAAATATTCTCGATCTTTCGAAAAAAAAATCTCGATCCTTTGAAAAATATTCTCGATCCTTTGAAAAACATCTCGACCATTTGATAAAAATTCTCGATCCTTGAAAAAATATTCTCGATCCTTTGAAAAAAGTATCGACCCTTTGAAAAATATATCTATCCTTTGAAAAATATTCTCGATCCTTTGAAAAATATTCTATATCATTTGATAAAAATTCTCGATCCTTTGAAAAAGATCTCGATCATTTGAAAAAGATCTCGATCATTTGAAAAAGATCTCGATCCTTTGAAAAATATTCTAGATCCTTTGAAACATATTCTCGATCCTTTGAAAAATATTCTCAATCCTTTGAAAATTATTCTCGATGCTTTGAAAAAAATCTCGATCATTTCACGATCTTTTAAAAACAATTATCGATCCTTTGAAAAAGATCTCGATCATTTGAAAAAGATCTCGATCCTTTGAAAAATATTCTCGATCCTTTGAAAAATATTCTCGATCATTTGACAAACATTCTCGATCCTTAAAAAAATATTCTCAATCCTTTGAATAATATTCTCGATGCTTTGAAAAAAATCTCGATCCTTTGAAAAATATTCTCGATCCTTTGAAAAAAATCTCGATCATTTGACAAAAATTCTCGATCCTTTAAAAAATATTCTCGATCCTTTAAAAAATATTCTCGATCCTTTGAAAACAATTCTCGATCCTTTAAAAAAAATCTCGATCATTTGAAAAAATATTCTCGATCCTTTGAAAAATATTCTCGATCCCTTGAAAAATATCTCGATCATTTGACAAAAATTCTCTATCCTTTAAAAAACATTCTCAATCCTTTAAAAATATTCTCGATCCTTTGAAAAATATTCTCGATCATTTGACAAACATTCTCGATCCTTAAAAATAATTCTCGATCCTTTGAAAAAAATCTCGATCCTTTGAAAAATATTCTCGATCCTTTGAAAAATATTCTCGATGGTTTGAAAAAAATCTCGATGGTTTGACAAAAAATTCTCGTTCCATTGAAAAAAAATCTCAATCCTTTGAAAAATATTATCGATCCTTTGAAAAAAATTCTCGTTCCATTGAAAAAAAATCTCAATCCTTTGAAAAATATTCTCGATCCTTTGAAAAAAATCTCTATCATTTGACAAAAATTCTCGATCCTTTAAAAAATATTCTCGATCCTTTGAAAACAATTATCGATACTTTAAAAAAAAAATCTCGATCCTTTGAAAAAATATTCTCGATCCTTTGAAAAATATTCTCGATCCCTTGAAAGATATCTCGATCATTTGACAAAAATTCTCTATCATTTAAAAAATATTCTCAATTCTTTAAAAATATTCTCGATCCTTTAAAAATATTCTCGATCCTTTGAAAAATATTCTCGATCTCTTGAAAAAAATCTCGATAATTATACAAAAAAAATTGATCCCTTAAAAAATATTCTCGATTTTTTGAAACAATTTCTCGTTCCTTTGAAAAAATTCTCAATCCTTTGAAAAAAATATCAATCATTTGAAAAATATTTTCGATCCTTTGAAAAATATTTTCTACCCTTTGAAAAATATTCTGGATCCTTTGAAAAAAATCTCGATCATTTGACAAAAATTCTCGATCCTTTAAAAAAATATTCTCGATCCTTTGAAAAATATTCTCTATCCTTTGAAAAATATTCTCTATCCTTTGAAAAATATTCTCGATTCTTTGAAAAAAATCTCAACCATTTGACAAAAATTCTCTATCCTTTGAAAAAAATTATCGATTCTTTAAAAAATATTCTCGATCCTTTGAAAAATATTCTCGATCCTTTGAAAAAAAATCTCATTCTCTTGAAAAAAAATCTCGATCCTTTTGAAAAATATTCTCTATCTTTTGAAAAATATTCTCGATCAGTTGACAAAAATTCTCGATCCTTTACAAAAAAATCTCGATTCTATAAAAAAAATCTCGAAAATTATACAAAAAATATCGATCCATTGAAAAATATACTCAATCTTTTAAAAAATACTCTCGATCAGTTGGCAAAAATTCTCGACCCTTTAAAAAAAAATCTCGATCCTCTGAAAAAAATTCTCGATTCTATGAAAAAAATCTCGATCCTTTGAAAAAAATCTCGATCCTTAGAAAAAAATCTCGATCCTTTGAAAAATATTCTCGATCCTTGGAAAAAAATCTCGATCATTTGACAAAAATTCTCTATCCTTTGAAAAAAAATCTTTATCCTTTGAAAAATATTCTCGATCCTTTGAAAAAAATCTCTATCATTTGACAAAAATTCTCGATCCTTTAAAAAATATTCTCGATCCTTTGAAAACAATTATCGATACTTTAAAAAAAAAATCTCGATCTTTTGAAAAAATATTCTCGATCCTTTGAAAAATATTCTCGATCCCTTGAAAGATATCTCGATCATTTGACAAAAATTCTCTATCATTTAAAAAATATTCTCAATCCTTTAAAAATATTCTCGATCCTTTGAAAAATATTCTCGATCTCTTGAAAAAAATCTCGATAATTATACAAAAAAAATTGATCCCTTAAAAAATATTCTCGATTCTTTGAAACAATTTCTCGTTCCTTTGAAAAAATTCTCAATCCTTTGAAAAAAATATCAATCATTTGAAAAATATTTTCGATCCTTTGAAAAATATTTTCTATCCTTTGAAAAAAATCTCGATCATTTGACAAAAATTCTCGATCCTTTAAAAAATATTCTCGATCCTTTGAAAAATATTCTCTATCCTTTGAAAAATATTCTCGATTCTTTGAAAAAAATCTCAACCATTTGACAAAAATTCTCTATCCTTTGAAAAAAATTATCGATTCTTTAAAAAATATTCTCGATCCTTTGAAAAATATTCTCGATCCTTTGAAAAAAAATCTCATTCTCTTGAAAAAAAATCTCGATCCTTTTGAAAAATATTCTCTATCTTTTGAAAAATATTCTCGATCAGTTGACAAAAATTCTCGATCCTTTAAAAAAAAATCTCGATTCTATAAAAAAAATCTCGAAAATTATACAAAAAATATCGATCCATTGAAAAATACTCAATCTTTTAAAAAATACTCTCGATCAGTTGGCAAAAATTCTCGACCCTTTAAAAAAAATTCTCGATCCTCTGAAAAAAATTCTCGATTCTATGAAAAAAATCTCGATCCTTAGAAAAAAATCTCGATCCTTTGAAAAAAATCTCGATCCTTTGAAAAATATTCTCGATCCTTGGAAAAAAATCTCGATCATTTGAAAAAAAAATCTTTATCCTTTGAAAAATATTCTCGATCCTTTGAAAATTCTTTTCGATCATTTGACAAAAATTCTCGATCCTTTAAAAAATATTCTCGATCCTTTAAAAATATTCTCGATCCTTTGAAAAATATTCTCGATCCCTTGATAAAAATCTCGATAATTATACAAAAAATTTCGATCCTTTAAAAAATATTCTCGATTCTTTGAAAACATTTCTTGTTCCTTTGAAAAAATTCTCGATCCTTTGAAAAAATCTCAATCCTTTGAAAAATATTTTCGATCCTTTGAAAAAAATCTCGATCATTTGACAAAAATTCTCGACACTTTAAAAAATATTCTCGATCCTTTGAAAAATATTCTCGATCCTTTGAAAAATATTCTTAATCCTTAAAAAAAATCTCATTCTTTTGAAAAAAAATCTCGATCCATTGAAAAAAATCTCGATCCTTTGAAAAATATTCTCGATCCTTTGAAAACAATCTCGATCATTTGAAGAAAATTCTCGATCCTTTAAAAAATATTCTCGATCCTTTGAAAATAAATCTCGATTCTTTGAAAAATATTCTGGATCCTTTGAAAAATATTCTCGATGCTTTGAAAAAAATCTCGATCATTTGACAAAAAATTTCAATCCTTTAAAAAATATTATCGATCCATTGAAAAAAATTCTCGTTCCATTGAAAAAAATCTCGATCCTTTGAAAAATATTCTCGATCCTTTGAAAAAAATCTCGATCATTTGACAAAAATTCTCGATCCTTTGAAAAATATTCTTAATCCTTTGAAAAAAAATCTCATTCTTTTGAAAAAAAATCTCGATCCATTGAAAAAAATCTCGATCCTTTGAAAAATATTATCGATCCTTTGAAAACAATCTCGATCCTTTGACGAAAAATTCTCGATCCTTTAAAAAATATTCTCGATCCTTTTAAAAAAATCTCGATCCTTTGAAAAAAAATCTCGATCCTTTGAAAACTATTCTCGATCCTTTGAAAAATATCTCGATCCTTTGAAAAATATTCTCGATCCTTTGAAAAATATTCTCGATCATTTGACAAACATTCTCGATCCTTAAAAAAAATTCTCAATCCTTTGAAAAAAATCTCGATCCTTTGAAAAATATTCTGCATCCTTTAAAAAATATTCTCGATGCTTTGAAAAAAATCTCTATCATTTGAAAAAAAAATTCGATCTTTTAAAAAATATTATCGATCCTTTGAAAAAAATTCTCGTTCCATTGAAAAAAAATCTCGATCCTTTGAAAAATATTCTTTATCCTTTGAAAACAATCTCGATCATTTGACGAAAATTCTCGATCCTTTAAAAAATATTCTCGATCCTTTGAAAAAAATCTCGATAATTATACAAAAAATTTTGATCCTTTAAAAAATATTCTCGATTCTTTGAAAAAAATTCTCGTTCCTTTGAAAAATAGTTTCGATCCATTGAAAAATATTTTCGATCCTTTGAAAAATATTCTAGATCTTTTGAAAAATATCTCGATCATTTGACAAAACTTCTCGATCCATTAAAAAAAATTCTCGATCCTTTGAAAAAAATTCTCGATCCTTTGAAAAAAATTCTCGATCCTTTAAAAAAAAATTCGATCATTTGAAAAAAATCTCGATTATTTGACAAAAATTCTCTATCTTTTGAAAAAAAATCTCGATCCTTTGAAAAATATTCTCGATCAGTTGACAAAAATTCTCGATCCTTTAAAAACAATTCTCGATCCCTTGAAAACAATTCTCGATTCTATGAAAAAAAATCTCGATCCTTTGAAAAAAAATCTCGATCCTTTGAAAAAAAATCTCGATCCATTGAAAAATATTCTCGATCAGTTGACAAAAATTCTGGATCCTTTAAAAAAAAATCTTGATCCTTTGAAAAAAAATCTCGATTCTTTGAAAAAATTCTCGATCCTTTGAAAAAATTCTCGATCTTTTGAAAAATATTCTCTATCCTTTGAAAAATATTCTCGATCCTTTGAAAAAAATCTCGATCATTTAACAAAAATTCTCTATCCTTTGAAAAAAAAATTCTATCCTTTAAAAAATATTCTCGATCATTTGAAAATTCTTCTCGATCCTTTGAAAATTCTTCTCGATCATTTCACAAAAATTCTCGATCCTTTAAAAATATTCTCGATCCTTTGAAAAATATTCTCGATCCTTTAAAAAAAATCTCAATAATTATACAAAAAAATTCGAACTTTTAAAAAATATTCTCGATTCTTTGAAAAAATTTCTCGTTCCTTTGAAAAAATTCTCGATCCTTTGAAAAAAATTCTCGATCCTTTGAAAAATATTCTGGATCCTTTGAAAAAAATCTCGATCATTTGATAAAAATTCTCAATCCTTTGAAAAATATTCTCGATCCTTTGACAAATATTATCTATCCTTTGAAAAATATTCTCGATCCTTTGAAAAATATTCTCGATACTTTGAAAAAAAATCTCATTCTATTGAAAAACAATCTATTTTCTTTGAAAAAAATCTCGATCTTTTGAAAAATATTCTCGATCTTTTGAAAAAATCTCGATCCTTTGACGAAAATTCTCGATCCTTTAAAAGATATTCTCGATCCTTTAAAAAAAATCTCGATCCTTTGAAAAATATTCTCGATCCTTTGAAAAATATTCTCGATCCTTTGAAAAAATCTCGATCCTTTGAAAAATATTCTTGATCATTTGAAAAATATTCTCGATCTTTTTAAAAAAATCTAGATCATTTGAAAAAAATTCTCTGTCCTTTGAAAATAATTCTCGATCATTTGACAAAAATTCTCTATCCTTTGAAAAAAATCTCGATCATTTGACAAAAATTCTCTATCCTTTAAAAAATATTCTCAATCTTTTGAAAAAAATTCTCGATCCTTTGAAAAATATTCTCGATCCTTTGAAAAAAATCTCGATCATTTGACAAAAATTCTCTATCGTTTGAAAAAAATTCTCGATCTTTTGAAAAAAATTCTCGATCTTTTGAAAATTTTCTCGATCAGTTAACAAAAAATCTCGATCCTTTGAAAAATATTCTCGATCCTTTAAAAAAATATTCTCGATCCTTTGAAAAAAATCTCGATCATTTGACAAAAATTCTCAATCCTGTAAAAAAAATTCTCGATCCTTTGAAAAAAATTCTCGATTCTATGAAAAAAATTCTAGATCCTTTGAAAAATATTCTCGATCCTTTGAAAAAAATCTCGATCATTTGACAAAAAAAAATTATCCTTTAAAAAATATTCTCGATCCTTTGAAAAATATTATCGATCGTTTGATAAAAAATCTCGATCCTTTGAAAAATATTCTCGATCCCTTGAAAAATATTCTCGATTTGATCCTTTGAAAAAAATCTCGATCCTTTGAAAAATTTTCTCGATCCTTTGAAAATTTCTTGATCCTTTGACAAATGCTCGATTTGGCTACAAATATGCTCGATTTAACTAAACATTATTATCAAAAATAAAATGCTCGATCCTTTGAAAAATAAAATGCTCATACATGTTCATACAAAGACTGGATAACAAATCATAATGAATGGATATATTGTTAAACCACACAGAAATATATAAACAAAGATCACAAATATAGGTTATCTTCTCTTACAGAATCTAGAGAGAGACAAGTTTTTTGGAGAGAGAGAGGAGTTATCGTTTTCAAAGTATATATGGAAAAACAATGGGATTAAAAAATAGATTATTTAAGGGCAATTTGGGTAGTTCACTGATGCAGCGAAAAAATTCAACGCAAACAACAATCGATAAAAGAAAGGGTAACCGATTCGAATCTGTTGATTCATGCACGAATACCGGAAGCGAACCCTACTATTGATCTGTTGATCCGCGCACGGATACCAGAAAAATAGGCTTCAAGATCGTTGACCCACACAGGATACCGAAATTGGAAGATAATTAGAGAAAACTCTAAAAAATTTATTAATTCAACAACCGTCTTTCAAACCCTAATACAATCTACTTAAATAGAATTACAAAACTTGACTAACAAAAAAATCCACAAACGGGAAATTTCTCAAATAAACTAAAATACTAAAAAGGAAAAATAGGGAAAACATAACATAGTTTTCCAAATAAACTAGAAGACTAAAATAAGGACTAAAAATAAATTCTAATAAAAAAATGAATAAAAATACCTAATTAAATATAAAATAAATGGAAATAAAATAATTAGTTTTAATTACAAGAATATTTTTAAAATTTAAAATCTTCAATAATATCTTGGATAATCTCTCCTGCATCATTCACCGTAATAAGTGTCTTTTAAACTTAAGTTATTAAAGCGGTGAAATCACTACAACACATATAAAAAAAAAAGTGGCATATCTCACTATTTCCACTAACTTCTTCTACCCCTCCCGATACATAGTATCATTATGCTCTATCAAGATATAAACTTATTATTTTAGGATAGATAATTTCATCATGAATTTTTTTCCTAAATTGAATATATATATATCGCTGCTATAAGTTGTTCACTTTTCTATATAAATAATGTGAATTAAAAGAAATAAAGTTGTTATTATTTATACCACAAGACACGATATTAATGTGTCGAACTTAGGTCCAGTTTGACATTGTTGTGTTATGGAAGGAATTGCTTTTGGATCTGCTATGGGGAGAATCAGCTGAGTATTTGGTAAACTGATTTTTAAAAATGATGTAAGAACAAAAAACAATTTCAATGTATTTGATAAACTGAAAGTAAAAATTGATGTGACTATACAAAATTACTATAAATGACACAAATGAATATCGAAGATGTTTTACAAATAAAAAAATTGTTTCATTTTTGTTACTGTAAACTTTTTATAAAATATCAACTAATATTTTATTATAACCGTAAACATGTTAGAAAATAAATATCAATTAATATTTTTATGTGACCATAAATATATTATAAAATAAATATCAGCTAACATTTTAATATCCCCATAAACATGTTTATGTTATAAAATAAATAAATAAATTGTTTCATTTTTATATGACCATAACACATTAATAATTTTATTTTATCAATTGCCACATATTTCTGTTGGAATTAAATGCAAATATGATGTATCATTTATATTTTAAAATAGTTTGATCAAATTTGGTTCTTTTATCGACTTTATCGAGTATACTGATTGTTTTTTGTTTTTTGTTTTTTAGGCTTTATTACACAAAAGTGCAATTGGGTTCTCCGCCTAGAGAATTCAATTTGCAGATTGATACTGGAAGTGATGTTCCGTGGGTTAGCTGCAGTTCATGCAATGGTTGCCAAGGATCAAGTGTGGACTCCAAAAAGTAAATTCACATTTTCCTTATATTTAGACTTTTTATTTAGTCTCAATTTGGCCATATAAGTTTTTACATAAAAAATATATAGGAGGAATTTACAACTTGATTGATTGCTTGCTTCTCATACAGGTTCAACACAATTTCTTTGATCCTGGGAGCTCATCAACAGCTTCATTGATATTTTGTTCAGATCAAAGATGCAGATAAATATGTCACGAAATTTTCAATACTCAACATTCATCTACAAAAGAAGTTGATGGTTAGAAAATATACACTTACACGTAGTGGTGTAAAAATGGGTTGACCTGGCCCATTAGGCACGGCCTGGCCAGTCCACCGTCGCGGGCCAGGCCCAGCCAGGCCTGTTTCCAGAGAAACAGGCTCGGCACGGCACGCCGGCCTGCCTCAGGCTGGCCGTGCCTGCGTGCCGTGCCAGGGCGGCCCGTCGAGCCCCTCTGGCTTTAGTTTTTTGGTCCAATTATTTTTCCAAATTACGTTTTTTTGGATTTAGGGTATAGGGTTTATGATTTATAGTTTATGGTTAAGAGTTTAGAATTTAAAATGAATGAAGAGAACGAACAATTATTAGGATTTGAAATGAATAAAGAGAACGAACAATTTTTTAATTATTTATTTATTTTTCACTTATGGAATTCAGTAATACATATCTACATGATTGCCTCATTAAAACCTTACCAAGAAAAACCCAGTGGGATAAAAACTTGGTAAGGGAAAAAGAGTGCAACCGTTTTACAACTTACAAATAAATAATAAATACATATGTAAAAGTATAACCTAGCTCTGGCCCTGATCACTACCTGAAGGGTCATCAATATATAGATTGTCGAAATTTAGATTAAGTTCTTTATCTACAGTTAGATTTTGTAACCTTTTTTTAGCATGCTCTCAATCCCCGAAGGCATGTTAATACCTCCACCATCTCTGAAGACAAACAGCTTCTTCTTAGTTCAATTATGCGTCAACTGGTACTGAAAGCTTGTTCTGAAGACACCGTTGACACTGAAATAACCAGTACATCACGTGCTAAGTGTGACAGAACTGGATACCTGTACGTATAGGTCTTCCGCCATAACAACAAATCAAACTCTCTCTTGTCTTCAACAGCATCGAATTGTGCTTCAAGGTACCTAATAAGTTCGGTACAAGAAGATGGGCTAAATCTTTGCCCTGAAGAAGTACTTGCTGATTTGTCTTTTTTTCTTCGTTTCAGAATGCTCCAACTTGTTTGCTTCGGCTCTGTCTCCGGTCGTGTTGATTGGAGGATGCCAATGTTGTCAAACCTGGTCTCATAAATACGAAAAATCTCGAACTTGGTTCGAATGTCAGTAATTTGTTCTGAATAATCTATTAACAAATTAATACCAATAAACTCAAACAAAACTTCTAAACCAGATAATTTAACTATGGGATCTATTATAGCACTTAAGGCATAAAGTAGGGGAATGTTAGCCCAATATTTTTTCAACTTTGTCTCTATGACAACAACTGCAGCGCCTAGATGTTCATCTTCTCTAAAACTGTTTAATAGTTCAGACATTTCAACTATCTGATGGATTGCCAGGGAAGATGTGGAGTAATATACCCCGGAAAGAGTTACAATGGCATTGTAAAAAAACTTTAAAAATTGAACAAAAATCTTTACCACATACCAATCGTCTATGGTAAGTAATTTTAGACTAAGTTGTCCTGTTTCGGTCAATTTCATGTTATAAAAACATGTAATTGTTGTATCATATTCCAAACAATTTTGCAACATTAAATAAGTAGAGTTCCACCTTACCGGCATATCAGTTTGGAATCGTCGGGGTTTGAGACCGTTTAATTTACAATGTCTCTTGAATTCATTGAATCTAGGATTAGAACTGTAAATCCAAGAAATGGCATCTCTGATGCGATCTATTTGGTCGCTTACCTACTTTAAACCAACATGTACAACTAAATTTATAATATGGCATGCACACCGTTGATGGAAGAAATAACCTCCATCTTGTGGGATATTTCTTGCAACAAACAATGCAATAGAGCTAGTATTTGCATATGTATTATCAAATGTGATTGAAAGAATGCGATGCGTGATTTCATAAGTTTCTAAAACTTCCATTATGACATTAAAAATGTTTTATGCGGTATGTGCAAAATCCATAGGACGAAAACCAAAAAAAAAAATTGTTATCCTCCAATCAGAATCTAAATAGTGTCCCGTGACACATAAATAGTCCTGTTTAGAACATGCATTCAAAATATCAGAAGTTAATGCAACAGAGACACTTAAATGCTGTATTTCAGCAACTAAGTCATCCCTTTGGGTTTCAAACAATCGTATCAAATCATTTCTAGCGGTGGTTCTAGAAACAGGTTCATATTGGGGGTTATATGCAGATGTGATTAATTCTTTATAAAATGGACTCTCACCAATACTGATCGGTTGATCAGTTTGTGCAATGTATCGTGCCAAGCACTCTCTAGCGTGCATGGCGTCAAACTGCCACGTCGTAACGGACCCGTCTGGATGCCGTTGAAGTTGTGTCTGGGTTGTAGTGTCTACCTGTCCATGTGCAGGCATACATTTGTGCGTATGTCGTCTCAAATGTCCGGTTTCCCCCGTACATGTAGCATAATCCTTATGACAAAACTTACATTTAGCTCTGAGGTCAAACGTCCCGTTTGGGAGTGTCATTTGGACTATGTTGAAACATTGTCACACATCTGATGTTAATTTTCTAGGACATGATGTTGGTGTAACGCCGGAACCAGAAGGTCCCGCTTGAGTATGGGTCGGTTCTGAAATATCAAATTCATCGTTGAGCATATCAAATTCATCGTTGAGCATATTCAAACCGTCCGAAAAATAAGGCTGCTGGTTAGGATCCATTATCTGAATAAAAATATGAGCATTATATTAGTTAATAGTCAAATTAAAAATCAATATTTACTAACAGTAATCTTAATTTACTAACAATAATTACTATAACTAATACGACACTTACAATAATTAATTTACTTTAAAAACAAATTAAATAAACAAAAAAAATCATAATCTACTAACAAAAAAAATTAAATTCACTAGTTCACTACTACAAATAAAATTGATAAATTTACTAACATAATATACTAACATAAAATTGATGATTTGAACCACTACTCTTAAATTTACTAACATAATCTACAAATGAAAAATTTTAATTTATGAAAAAAAACAATATCAAATGTAATTACTACACTTAACATTCATCATTTACTTATTACAAAAAGTAGTTTCAGTAATACAAATTAACTTTCTAAATTTAAATATTAAAATTACTACTAAACTTAAAAATCTTAATAAACTAAACAAATAATATTAACATTAAAGCCCAAAAATTGATAAACTAACTAACTAAATAGATAATGTTTTCATTAAGTAACTCAAATCTAAACATAAACATATAAATTTACTATGAGAATATGTTAGACCAAAAGTAATAACAAAATTGTTCCTTTAAAATTTGGTGTGTTGGTGGAAAATGTAGAGAATTTTGTAGAGAGAGTAATAACCAAATTGAATGAAAAAGTTTAGAGAATTGGAGAATATATTAGAGATTAAGATTTGAGAGAATGAGAGATTGAAAGAATGATAGAGAGAGTTAATGGAAAATGAAATGGATGGAAGTATTTATAGAAAAAATTGATTTGTGGGTCAAAATGTAATTTAAAAGATTTTAGGGGGGGGTTTGGTAATTTTTTTTCCTCCAACGGCTAGAAAAAAATTCCAGCCGTTGGAGGATTTTTGAGAAAAAAAAAAAATTACAGGACCCAACAATTACAGAAGCTTCGTGGCAAAACACACTTTTCAAGTGACTACAAACAATTCAATTTAAACCATTCACAATTTCTTTCGAATCATGTACAACATGCATAATAGCATGTACTCAATAGATGATGATGATCAAAGCTCATAGTCTATGCATCTAGAAAATCATTTGCCTCCAAATGAACCCATCAGATTGAATTCTCAACAAACATCATCAAAATTTAAACATGTCATGTCACTTTCATCGTATGTAAGAAAGATTGCCTTGTCACTTACCTGCAAAACATGAATTTTGAGCTCCACATAGAATCAATTACCACACCACACAAACAATCTAACACCAGAACAGAAGTGAATATTGCCTTAACATGCCATCAAACTTCAACAACACAAAATACCCATCTTCAATAACGATTATAGTGATTATAGTAAAAGAAAAGCACACAATCTTCAAAAATGTTAACAAACACAATGAAGCAAAAACAAAATTTAACCTTCATAAGAGCACTTCTTGAGCATCTTCTCGAGAATTTTTAGCCAAGTAGGGTCATCATCGACGACAAGAACCCGGAGACCAGCAGGAAAGTGTCATTTCTAGGAGAAGAGAACCATTCTCCATCATGAAAAGAGATAATTGAGAATCTCCATCAATGACCTTCCATCTTCCTTGCTAATTTCTTTGACAACCATTTATTAGTCTTTCTAATTAATTTCTTTGACAACCATTATCTTTGATTTTATTTCTGTCATATTAGCGACTGTAACAAATAATTTATACAATTAGCACCCTTGATTACAGTTACCAAGTCAACACCATCTTCCTGTCACAAATCTTGTGCATATGACCTTTAAAAATGAAATTTATAAAACAAAATATGTGCGCACACACTTGAAAAGTTAAACATTCGTCTGATTATAATGTTTATTAAAAACCAAACTTCACAGTTCACATACGAATAAGGAATTGATCAAACCAAACCCAGAAAAAGTAAATTAAACAGAGTATGAAACAGTCCACGAATCAACACAGAGCAAATCAAACCCAGAAAAAGTAGAGCCTAACCAGACTTATTAGCCTCAATTGCTCTAACAATTCATGTTCTTGCACCGGAAATTACAAGGAGAGAGAAAGAAATGACAAAAAGAAAAAAGAAATGACAAAAGAAATTAGAGAAAATGGACTGTTACTCACCGAGGAGCAGCCGTAGAAGCAGAAGCATAAGGATGGAGGGATCCTCAACCTTCAATAAACGATGATCAAATTAGATATTCCCAAAACTCCAATTAAAAATCAAACCCTAAAACAGAAACACATTACACATTGAGAAAACGAAATTAAGAGAACCGAAATTAGAAAAAACCTTGGATAGCTTGAACGTGAAACCGATTACAGAGGCTGTTGTAAAATTGGCTCTTGAATTTTTTGAGAAGAGAAAGGGAGAGAGAGATGTTGTGTATAGGAGATGAGAATGGAGAAGTCTGGAACGAATGTTGCTGCTGTGGTTTATTTCGGTAAATTTCATGAACGACAACGATAAAATAGGAAGAGTGGTACAAAATTCAGGGTTAATGTAGCGCGTTTTTTCTGATCTACTTCCCGAGGAAACTGATTTTCAAAATCATCAATTTTTAGTTTTTTTAGTTCTCAAACACTCAAGTTGAAGCAGAAGAAGCTAAAGCGATCAAAAGTATATTAAAAGTGATTAAAAGTATTTAATTAAAATTTTATCAAACATCCTCTCACCGATTTTGGACCCTAAAAACAGCTAGAAAAACAATACCAAATTGAACATTAATATACCAAGAATTAAGATTTTATGAGCTTAAAAAGAGTTAGGATTAGGGGTTGGTGTTGATTGGACCGGATTGGTTTTTCATAGAACCGATAAAAAGCTGATAAAATCCGGTTTTTAAAAAAATGAACTGATCCAATCAAATTGATATTTACCAATCGAATTGGACCGGTTCGGTTCGATTCGGTTTTTTCGGTTTTGGACCTGATGGGCCAAAATTCTAAATTTCATTTATTACATATTTAGTTCATTTTTTTGAATATATTGGACCAAATTTATTTACATCACAATAAAAACATATTAAAAAACTAAAAAATCCAAAACAAAATAGTAAACATATTTCAAAATACATGTCAGCCAGACTTTTTGTTGATAACTAATACAATAGTCAATACCAAACAAAGTCAAATTACATTTTAAAATCCAATAAAATATACCTAATAATTGAAAATTGAAGAGTGAAGAGTCGAAGTTAGAATTAGTTTTTTTTTTTTAAATTAATAGTCGGGTACTGGTTCGGTTATCCGGTTTTTGGAACAAAACCGGATAAAAACCGATCCAACATATTTTTTTAAAATTAGAACTGAACCGAACCGATCACCCAATCAAAACCGGTAAAAAACCAATTGGACCAGTTTGATCCAATGATTCGGTTTGATTCATTGGTTTTTTGTCCACCCCTAGTTAGGATTCTTTCCTTGACCATATTAAAAAATTATAAATTTATTACTAAATTCAATCGTTTTTTGACTTTGGAATTCAGTGTAATAGCCCCACCAATCAAAGATTTTTGGTTTTGCCCTTGACTCCATAGAAAAAAATTTGTGGCATGTGAAGTAATGAAGTATAGATGAAAATCCATGTATTGTACAAGGTTTTTGCAAGTGACTGGTTTGTGTTTGGCAGGCTACGGTTGCAAGAAAGTTTGACAAACTGATTTTTGATTACCAAAATTGGCATTTGCTATTTGTCATACTCATATAGGTGCTTTCGAATTGCCAAGTATAAAAGGATTGTTTAGGATTTTTGCAGAAAGAACCTACACAGATTGTAACTAATTCAATAAATTCAACTACCCAATTTAATTTGAATCCATCATTTTAGTTGGTTTCAATTAGATATGGCAATTAAACCCGAATCCGAGGGACCCATCCGAACCCAACTCGTTTAAAAAGAGTTTAGTATGTAAAAATAGAATCCATGAACGGGTTTGGATTTGAAATCTCAACCCGTCACGGGTTTGGGTTTGGGTTTGGGTTTAGGTTCGGGTTCGAGTTCGGGTGTAGAAAAAAAAAAACTCAAACCCTTGAACCGGTTTGATTTAATAATTATTTAACAAATAATATTATAATAATTACTTTTATATTTCGTTTTTATCTTACATCACATATAGTTGGATCCCATTATTTATCTTTTCAAATTTTAAAATAATTTTCATTATTATTTTTCTTTTTCTTTTTATCTTTAGTCTTCATTTTTTTTTTCTCGATCTTTAACACCCACATTCTCTCTTCAAAATTAAAACTCACATTCTCCATTTATTTTCATTGGAACTTATTTTCTTATTTTTCTTTCTTTTTCTCTTCAAAATTAAAACTCTGCTTCTTCATATATTCTTCTTCTCAGACATTTTTAAGTATTTTTTCGCTCTTACTTTTTTTCATTTTCTCTGAAGTCTAAATGAAGAAAACTAACATGGATGATTGCCGGCAACTAGGTTTGACTTGGACCGAGTTACGCACACAAGAGTGAGTCGTTTTGGAACAACAAATCCTTAGGAGTTCATGGGTTTGTGGACAGATCTGAATGTTGCTAAAATCCATAGTTAAAACCTGAACCCAAACCTGAATCGCAGGTTCATGGATGGGTCCGAATGTCATTTTCTTTCGTAGGTTTGGGTTTAGTTTTTCTCAAATTCAATAACTTCCTTTGGTAGTACCCTACTGCCCTAAGGGAAGTCGAATCCTCACTGCCTCATAGAGATGCACTTTTGGGAATGGGGATGGATATAGGTCCCCTTATCCCCATCCCCACTTCCCAGACCCTTCCTCCATCCCCCTTCATTTCCCCATTTGGAGAAAATGGGGATGGAGAATTTTGGGGGGAGGTCTCCCTATCCCCAGTTTCTCATTTTTTCCGTTTTCCCCATATTTTTTTTCCATTTTCCCCGGTTCCCCATTTTCCTATTTATCTAAAAATTACAAACTAAACTAAAAAAAACAAACATTTCATTATAAATACAAAATAAAATCCATTAATACATTACAAATACAAATATATATTATAAATAAAATATAATTATAATTATATTTATATATGTTTGGGGGAAATAGAGAAATAGGGATAGGGGACCTCCCTCTCATCCCCATCCTCATCCCCATCCCCATTTCAACATAATTATGGAGAAAATTGGAAAATGGGGATGGGGAGGGGTCCCCCCATCCCCATCCCCATCCCAATTTCAATTTGGGGATAATTTTCATCTCATCCCCTCATTTTCTCAATTTTTTCCAAAAAAAAAAAAATCCCAAATAGGGATTGGGATACGTGGATTTGAGGTTCCAAGAAAAAATATGCTTCTCTACTGCCTCCTTAAATGAAAGAATGAAAGATGCAACGATCTAAAATTTGTAAATGATAGAATGAAAGATGTAACAATCTAAAATTTGTAGCAACTCGAATCTAACTAACATATTGTAAAATTTTACTAAGCCATATTAGTTTTGTTGTCCATCGAGCCAAATATCACAACTTCTTCTATCTATATTGTGTGTCCGTTTGAGAAAATTTTTACTTTTGACTTTTGACAGTAGAATAAGAGAAGTCAAAACCCGAGCTTTTCCATTACTGTTTGGATGATATATTCTAAAAGAGCTTTAGTGTTAGGAAGAGCTTTCGAGACCGTTTGGTTGGAACAATTTCAAATCTCTACTAACCATGATATGACATTTACACCCTTCCATATGATTTCATATTATACAGCATTAATATATTTTTAAAATTAAATATATATATATATACATATTCTATTATATCAAAAACAAAAAGTAAGATTGAGCAGATTGAGCAAAAAACATATTCTTCTTTTGTGGCTCATGTTGTGAGTGTTCATCAGTAGGAGAATCGCATTCATTAAAAGTAAAAAATATTTTATTCAAGGGAAAATCAGAGTATCAATAAGTCCTGGTTTTTGAGGTTTGACATTCTCAACTCTGTTTTAGATTGTTCACATGGTGCAATCTTACTTTCTGTTACCTCTTCTTTTTGTTTCCTTGCTCAATTTTTGCTAGAATTCTCCAATGGTTGCCCAGACCAAAACCAAGCTCTATCTCCCTCAATCTCATCTCTCTCAATCCACCATCCGTCATCATCACTCATCCACCACCACTAAATTAAATTCCATAAATAAATACAAAACCACAAATCTCATCCAATAATCCATATTTTTCGATCAAAAGATTTAAAACCCAAAAAAAAAATCTAGATAATATCAAAAATATGGAAATCTGGAAAATCACCGCATTTATCAATCTGGAAAATTACAATAATAATACACTAAAATCAATGCAATTAGTATTATAGTTACCATTACAATACAAAAAAAAAAAAAACAGAGAATAGAGGTAGTGAAAATCGAGACAATCAACAACTCTACTTTTTTTTTTTCGAGAAACAAACACATCTACAACATCCAATTTCCAAGATGGCTCGCACGAAGCAAACGACAAGGAAGTCCACCGGCGATCGAGTTGCGTACTAAAACCTCACCAGAACGCAGCGTTGACCAAAGAAAGTAAGATGGTCTGGGTTGGCTGAGATGAGATCGGATTTGGGTTGGCTGGACCAGTTCATGGTCGACGACCATCGATCTTCAGAAATCTCGCCGGAACGGCGGAGTTGGCCAGAGAGGTAAGATGGGTCTGGGTTGGTTGGGATGATGATTTGATCCCAAACTTCATCAGATCGAGAACTTGATCTAAATGTCTGAAACCAACACTGTTTATGTTAGTAGGATAAATGTGTCATTTTGATTTTGTTATTTATAGAAGAAAGGGGTAAAATTGACAATATAAAAGCTCATTAAAAACATTTTAGGCCCCGTCTTATAACTGTTTTTCAATCCGTTTTCGTTTTTATTTTTCAAAAACGATTTAAAAAACGCGTTCGTTAACCGTTTATTATTTTATTTTTGAAAAAAAAAAAAAAAAACAAAACAAAACAAAACAAAACCAGTATTAAAAGTGAAAGATTTGAAAAACACAGAATATTTGTTTTTCATTTTTCGTTTTTGTTTTTTATTTTATCTTAAACTATTAATTGTACTGTTATGCGTTTAATATGACTAGAACAAGAAGGAACAAGATTTTTAAATTACCAAAGTGCCCCTCTTATATATATATATATATTCCAGTATAATTTATTTCCAACTAGAACTAAAATATTCATACAATAATGTATATATATATATATATATATATATATATATTATAATAATAATTATAATATATAATATTTTATAAAATATTATATAATATAATAATTATTTATTTATAATTTAAGAGTTTAATTTTGATTAATTCATTTTTTTTGATATGTTTTTTTTAATTAATTTTTGATGTGTTACTTTTGCTTAATATAAAAATTACAATACAAAAATTATATTAGTTAATTATTTAATCAATTTGGTTATAGTTGTAATAATATTAAACAAAATACTAAAATTGATATTTCAATTTTTGATAGTTTTCGGTTAACCTACCAAACACGTTTTTTCCGTTTTTATTTTCAAAATACAGCTTTCAATATTTGCTACCAGATACGTTTTCAGAATTCGAAAATGAAACCAAAAATACTATTTTCATTTTCATTTTCATTTTTATTTTCGAAAAACAGCAACTAAAAAACGCTTACATGACTGGCCCTTAGCTTCGTGTGTTTTTTCATAAGCTCTTTCAACAGAAATTGGGTAAGAGGTGCTTCCTTTGAAAGAGCTTCTAAATTATGAAAGCTTTTCATAGATCTATCCAAACAACACCAAAAGCCACTTTTAAGCAACCGAAGCTCTTCCAAGGTTCTCAAAAGCCATCCCAAACAGGCCCACATATATTGTCGTTTCACTAGGTATTGTGATATAAACTTATTATTATGTTAGTAGATCTCTGGAAGGAGATATTTTCATGCTGAAGCTTCTTTTTTTTTCCTACATATTTTCATGATGTATACTATAAACTCTCAGGTATTGTTCACTTTTCTATATAAATAATGTGAATTAAACAATAAAGTTGTTATTATTTATCATTAATAAATCATTAATTTTAGTTGAACTTTCAATTGATATAGCAGTTTTCTTCTAAACAAATTAAGGTGAAAAACTTCTGTATCACGATGTTTGGCACAAATACTTGATGTGAAGTATAGATGAAAGTACAAGGTTTTGCTGGGGATTTTAATGGTACTAGTTTGTGTTGATCAAGCACTAATTTACATACAATAGAGTTATACTTTGTGGAAAACCCAGGTCCAGAATTTAATCTTCAGCAGAGCAGTACCTGACAAATGAACTGGCCCAATCCATTAGCACCATAAATGTCCAAATCCATTTAGCTGCATTATTGTCATTGAAACGCTCAAGAAGCTTCACATTATTAAACATGACTAAGCTTTGTCAATTATTTATACAAACAACTTGCAGGGACAACAATCACCCATTTCTAGCCACTCTCCACTTCAAAATGTGCTGTTACTTCCAGCACAAACTTCACAACTCAACTGACTTTTTTTGTTAACTCTTCTCATCAAAATGCATTGTTTATACAAACAACCAATTACAGAGTGCATTATTAATGCATAACAGAACTCAACGTTCATTTACCTTAGTGATTGAAGTCTTCAAAATGAAGTTTTCCCACTTGGGATCAAACTCTGACATTATATATATATATATATATATATAGTGATAATTATAAAAAACGTACATGTTTGATTTCGACTTGTTCTAACGGACCCTTAAAAAGAAAATGCATGACAAAATATAATCAGTCGGATATTATACTGCAGACAAGTCAATTTTGTGTCGCATGTTGATCCCCTGAATTCAGTCAACTAGTCATGTTTATTCACAAATATACTGAGATGGTCATGACGGCTTCCATGATGACAAGATGTATCATCACAACTCGCAAGTACAATCTTCAGTTGGTCTACCTTGTCTAGCCGCCATTCAAGACTGGAAAAATGACAAGCAACGAGTTTTAAGAGTCAAAACACTTGAAAATCCACCAACTTTTGGACAAATTTTGCACAAAACTCACACATCATCTTAAGCATAAATTAATATTCTTGTAATAGAAATAGACTTCCAGATCCATTATCACAAAGGCATTAGACTTTAAGAAAACCTGTTATTGCATACAAGAGAGATGAGTAATAGATGAATCTGGACGGTAAAATATGTGCTAATCGTGTATATCACTTGGAATCAAAATCAAAAGAATCAATTTTAATTACACATCTATTTTGTATTTACAATGTGTGGAAACATGATTCAAAGTTCGGGAATCAAGAACCATGAATATCTAAACCAATAAATATCAAGGTGAGCAAACACCATTGGAGAGTTAAATGAACTTCCCTGGTCAAAACCACGTACATTACAACAATTCTACTATTCTAGAATCTGAATGGTTATCCGTCTCGGTAAATGGCTGGAAGCCAGCAAAACTAGAGAGCTGACCCGAACCACTACTGCTCACTGACCTCTCAATCTCGTCCATGTCAGCTACAAGAGAAATCGATCGTTGTGGGATCGAGGGAACTGACAAGTCTGTTTCCAACATCTTCACAACCTGATCCATTGTTGGCCTAGCATATAACTGTGGATGAGAACAAAGAACAGCAACCAATACATACTTCTCCATAACTTCTGGAGTACCAATCTCAGGCATGCCGTCTTCTATAACATCAAGAGCTCTTCCTTCCCTCACCAATGACCATGCCCAATCCGTCACAAGAGAAGGTTGACTGTCATCACTCATAACGAGAGCTTTCCTACCACTCAAAATCTCAAGAAGCACAACGCCAAAGCTATACACATCACTCCTATCCGTCAACTGCCCATACAAAGCGTACTCAGGAGCAACATAGCCCATTGTCCCTGCAACCCTAGTACTCAAATGAGTCATTCCCTCTGGTGTGAACTTGGCAAGCCCAAAATCCGCCACCTTGGGCTCAAACTTGTCATCCAAAAGTATATTACTCGCTTTAATATCTCTATGAAAGATCGTTGGTTGTGCACCATAATGCAAATAAGCCAATCCCCTAGCCGTCCCCAGCGCTATCTTCTGTCTAATAGGCCAACTAAGTTTCCCCTCCACGGAACTAAACAAATGATCATAAACACTCCCATTCCTCATGTAATCACACACAATTATCCTCTGGTGACCCTCCATCGGAGTGGTCGCTGTACAATACCCTCTCAAAGAAACAAGATTGACATGCCTGACACTGGCAATGACTTCAACTTCATGTGTGAAAATGGTGTCACCGGCTGCAGAACAATTCTTGAACCTCTTGAAAGCAACCTCAGACCCATCACGCAAAAGCCCTTTATAAACATTACCGTAGCCTCCTCTACCGATCATGTTGTCCCTAGAGAAATTCCTAGTAGATTTCTTAATCTCATCAAATGTAAACCTAACCAAAGTAGTACTCTCACTTATAGATTTCAATTCCAAATCAGTTCTATCAACTGGTTTTCTACTCTGTTTTTTTCTCTTCAAAATCACATGTCTATGCCAAAGAAACCAAACCCCACCAATAATAATCAACAACCCAACACCACACACAATAAAAACAACCAAAATCACAACTTTTCTCGTATTAGCAATTTTATCGGACTCGGAGAAATTAAGCGAGAACAGGCACTGAGAGGTACCTCTGTTAAGGGGTCCAAAATGATTCACGATCGCTGCGGCGTAAATCGTCGGATACGCCTGACAATTCGACACATTCCCGACGGACGGTCCCGGCAGATACGACGCCTGCAAGCTGGACAAGCTCGTCGTACAAGCCGCACAAGGAGAGCCGTTTTCCAACGACTGGTTGCAATTGGAAACGACGTCGTCGAAGGTACGGTTCGGAATCCGGGCCTCGAACTGCAATCTCGTGGTGATGTTCATGCAACCTTGAGAGATCCAGCTGGTTTCGAACCCGCAACGAGAACGGATATTGAAATTGGGCAGGAAATCGTCGACTAGGGTTTGGTAAGCGACCCAGCAGGACTCGGAGGAGTTGAGCGGCGGCAAGAAAAACCCAGTTCGTTGGAGGTAATCGGACTGCAGAAGTCGAAGCCCTTGTAGAATGAACTGACACCTCCGCGAAGAATCCACTTCGGGGTGGTTCGACCCGGCCAGCTGACGCAAAACGTTGAAGTCAAGCGGGCATGAAACGGTGGCGTTGCCGCTCTGTTGCGCCTCCGCGGTTGGAGAGTTGGCTAACGTTATGAAGAGGAAGAAAAAAACGACGACGTATTGGGAGATAGACATCTGGGTCTGGGACAAGGAGAAGTGGAGAAGAAGATCAATGTGTGGTTGTCAATTGTCATGGAGAGAAGGGGTGGTGGTGGTGGTAGTTAGAGAGAGAAGCATGTAGGAAACAAGTGTTGTGATGTTAGAGTAATGGCGGCAGCCGGCAGGCAACAAGGTTTGACTGTGGATTTACTGCAGGAGGAGAGTCAAGCATGTAACTTCTAGGAAGGTCGTTACTCGTTAATGGATGTAGTGGTTGTACACTTGTACTGTCAGATTGTGAGTTTCTATGATGAATTTTCTACTAATTACGATTAATTGATTAATTGATTAATTAACACACTTATTTAGTAAAAACAAATGATTTCTCCTGTGAAAATACCCACGTTCCTTTTGACTTTTAATGCAATATTCTTCCATTTATTTTCTATCTTCTAGATAGAGTAACAATTGGAAAATGGAATATAAGAATATAACATACTTAAATGATTTTTCTTCAATTAAAAAAAATTCAATAACAATAATAACTAATAAGTCAGAACTAATAAGTAGATGTGTGTTCTTTTCATATTTCATTTAGCCTCCATCCCAGTTTGTCATTGTTTCCCCACCTATTTTTAGGATTAAAAGTGCTTCCAGACCGACGATAGGATGTTTAGTAAAATTATAGAAAAATGCTTTTTGTCACTTTTAGTTTCTCTCAATTGAATTTTTGAGAAGCTATAAATATATACTTTTAAAAATCAGCTTCTGCTTTTACAAATCCCGCTATAGTGTTTTTTAATAAAATTTTACCCAACTTTCCTATTTTATCCTTAGTCTTTCGTTACATTTACCAAAATCATCATACCTTTACCTTTGAAGCCATTCTTCCTTTAAAGCAAATCAAATCCAGACAGTCAAGCACGGAGAACTCACGAATCACCGGACCTCTTTGCTGAAAGCGACACCACCCTCCTCTTCGACATTTTCTCATGTGATCTCCTCTTCACATCTCTCTCTCTCTCTCTCTCTCTCTTCCTATTATCTATCTCTTGCGGAAACTCTCAATGCTGGGTTAATTGGGTCTCTTTCGATTTCCTTTTTTTTGGGGGGTTTTCTGTCTAGATTTCCATTTCTGTTTGGTGATTTAGTAAAAAAACGAAGAAGAATGGGGTTTATTTATGATTGTTTTTTTTTTGTTTTTTAGATTTGTGTGTTCTTTGTCCTATGCGAGAAATTTTGGAGAAGGAAAAGAAGGTTGGTTTGGTGTTGTCTTTATGATTTCTCTTTTTATTGACGTTAGTTGCAGCCAATTGTTACTTTGTTCATAGTGTATGAATACTTGCACTATGTTCTCTCAGTTCAAAATGAACCATAATGGCTGCAATTATGTGCCTCTGCTTCCAATAGCTGTATCATGTTCGGTGTATGTAAACTTGTGTTGGCCAATCCCGGCAAATCTTTACTTGAATGCTATCTCACTGAAGCTCAGAAATGGATTAAATAATATGGCTAGGGAAGCTACAAATGCATTTATGATTTCAGTTATCTATCTTTTATTTAATAATGGTAATGGTTGAGATTTTGTACTTGATCCTCAGACCGTACCATCACTTTAATTGGTGAAATTTGATATACTCCATCGTGGAACTCTGATATGCATTCTTCTTATGATTTTCTATTGAATTTCGTTCTTGTGTAATAGTGATTTGCATGTTGTTTGTTACCGATATAGGTTAATTTTATGATTCAAGTATGGTGTAAAATGTATTTGATATATTGCTCTAATTTCAGGAGAGAGCTTCAACATTGGCTGAGAATAGACCTCTACCAACATTGTATTGCAGTGTTGATGTTCGTCCTCTGAAGATGGATGATTTTAAATATGCACATGAGCAAGTATATACTTGCTATATTTATTGTTAGCAGTAATAATTTCTATTATCTGAGTGTTGAGGTTCTTTTGTGTATATATGTTGAAGTCATCAAGGTTATAGCTCAATATCTATAGAAATAGTCAAACATTTTGTACCTTTTCTTTTCTAATTCTTTTACCTAAAAGAGTATACATCCGCATCTAATGGTGTCCACGGTTCGGTTTCGGTTTCGAACCGCCGGTTTCGGTTCAGTGGAAAGGCCGAACCGTAACCAGAATAGGACGGTTTTGGGCGATTTCGGAACCGGCGGTTTTCGGTTCGGTTTCGGTTTCGGTTTGTGAAACCGAACGGTTCGGTTCAGTTTCGGTTCGTTCGGTTTTTTTTTTTCTAAAATGCTGCCACGTGTCAGCATTTCATTGGGTTTTTTTTTTAAATTTTGAAACCGACGGTTTTTGGTCGGTTTTTAAGATCCCATAACCGTAACCGAACCGTCGGGATCCGGTTTCCAACCGGTTTTGTAACCGACGGTTTCGGTTACGGTTACGGTTTCGGTTTCCAGAGGTCGGTTTCGGTTCGGTTTCGAACGGTTTAACCGAACCGTGGACACCTCTATCCGCATCCGAACTAGAAAAGAAAGGGATAGGAAAAAAAGGAAGTTTGAGTTATAGTAACAAATTTTGGTATATCAAGGCACATGGATTCCTCAAAACAATTACTACAATGATGACCATGTTGGAATGATTATGTTGATTAATGCAGATTGTTTGCAACAGTGTAAGACATAGTTTTAGGAGATGCTAAAGAATTTAGTTGTTCCTAGTAGATTGGCTCTGAATTTAGTTGCCTGAATTATTCGTTTTCATCCACAATATGATGTATTTATTTGTTTGATGTTATTTGGGAGGACACAAATTTTACATTTATATATATGTACATATAATAGATTTTTTTTTTTTTTGAATTTACGAAAATTCTTGGTTGATTATAATGTAGGTATGCTAGGTATGCACAAGCGGAGTCTTCAAACATGAATGAGCTGCTTCAATGGAATGAACTTTATGGAGAAGGTGGATCTAGAAAAAAGAATCTCAACTACTTTATGTAGATGAGGAGGAAGAGGAAGTATCTTTGTGTATAGCATTCTTGTGTAGTTTTTCTTCTGTCACCGTAAAAGGTGTCCAAGATGAGGGACAGGAACCTGTAATTTAATGGAAAAAATCTCATTTGCTGGTCCCCACTCAATTGTATTAAATGTAGGTTTTTGGAAAAAAATTATGATTACCCCCACTTTTTGTTAGGAAAATTTACAAAAATTTAGCACCCCCTTTTTATTTGCAATTATTCGCACGAAAAAAAAACTATATAATTTGTTTCATAACGTTTTGTTTGATAGTTTTCGTTTATATAATATATCCTTTTGGATTTACATAATTTAATACAATATCATGACCAAATTATATTTGTTGAATTATATAAGAGAAGAAAGTGATCTTATTTTTATTTTTTCATTTGTTAATAAGGTAGAATTAATGTAATGCTTAATAAGATTTGAATTCTGGATATGGTTATGTTTATCGTAAGATTTTTCAAGAAATGGATATGCATCTAAGATTCTAAGGATTCTTTTAATATTTATATATATAAAAAAATTTATATAGAAGGTTGAATTAAAAATTAAATGCTTTGTCATATAAATATCGAGAAATAATAATGATAATTTTTTTATATTATTATTATATTTTATAGAAAATGAGAAATTATCATCATTATTATTATTATTATTATTATTTTAGTTCTAAATATTAACCTTCATTTTCAGTTATTAAAATCTCTATAAAAAAATTATGTTGAAGTTCATCAAAGAATTATAGTGGACAAAGAACAAGTTGCATTACAATGGTGTCCTTTTAGTAATTTTACACAGTTACAACACTTTTTACTTCCAGTTTACCAAATACATTGAAATTGTTTTTGGTTCTCACAACATTTTTGAAAATCAGTTTATCAAACACTCAGTTGGGTGTTTTAGTCTCTCACTACAATTTTTTTTTTTTAAATTAAAACTACTATCGAGACCTGACGAGATTAGCCTCTATAAATACGGTTTGGAATACTATTTTCACTATTGGAAAAAGATTATATATGGACTACGACTCTTACGTTGGAGAGATATTGCTCCCACTTTTGGGAAATGACTCTCCATACTTTGAGATTTTAGACCATCTCCAATGCATGTACTATTGTCAATGCTAATTTTTATATAAAGAAGTGCAAAATGTTATTTTTGACACAATAATTTAGATTTGTGCTCCAATACACAATTGTATTTAACATGTAATTTTAATTAATTTTTATTAATTTATTAATTAAAATTACAAAAGTCAATACTTACCATTAATGAATTCATTAAACTGCCAAAGAATAGTTAGATGAAATAGATTTTGATTGAAATATCGTTGATATGCATTAAATTTAAAATATTTAAAATAAATATATAATGGTATTTTTATAATTAAAAAATAAATATTTATTACTGTGCCAAATTGAGCATATGTATTCATATACCAAATTTGATAAAGTATTTGACTTGGATGAAGATTTTTACACTCTATATTAAATTTTAACATTAACATGTTAATTTGACATAGCATTTGAGATGCTCTTATAATTAAATATAAGATAAATATTTATGACTGTCAAGACAAACCAACAAGGAACCAAGGGATCAAGGCAAGAGACCGTTGGGCTCTCCCTATACAGATTTTATAAATATTATAAATATATGTGGAGAGTCTTTGTATGAATAAGTATGTAATCCAATCAATTATATATATATATATATAAAGCATAAGAATTTTCATAAACTTTTAACTCTCTCTCTCTATATATATATATGTATATATAAACACATTGGGGAATTACTCTTAATTCTAGCTAAAAAAAATGTGCATGTGTAGGAATAAATATGCGATCCAAAATGTATTTATTTATTTTAAAAAGCTTAGGAATTTTAATGACCTTTTAACTTTGGAGATAATATACCTATAGAGAGAAAATCAAAAGTAACCACAACTATTATGAAAATTTTGTTTTTAACAACATACGAAAATTTATTTGTTAATAGCCACTTTTAAAAAAAAAATCAGTGTATGTCCGTAAATTAAAAAAATACCCCTGGATTTGATTTTTAAAAAAAAACTGAAAGAAAACTTGAAATCATGACTAAAATCTGGAATCAAACTTGAAATCATGGCAAGGAACTTGAAACTTGAATTCTTGTTTAAAAAAATGAAATTTTGAAACTTGAAATCTTGCTTAAATTGAAATGTTGAAACTTGAAATCTTGACTAAATTGAAAGTTGAAAGTTGAAATGTTCTGGGTTTTTAAGTTCTTCGTTTTCAAATTTTTAAACTTGAAATGTTGTCTAAATTGAAACGTTGAAACTTGAAATGTTGACTAAATTGAAATGTTCAAACTTGAAATGTTCTGGGTTTCTAATATTTCATTTTCTTTCATTTTTTTCAGCAGATCTAATAGCCGGCGGAGGGGGAGCTCGACGGTGTTACTGTGCGGTCGTGAAGCCCAGGCGACGGCACTCCGGCAAGCCGTCGACGACATGTGAGAGAGAAAGGAAAGGATAGAGAAAGGAAATGAGAGAGAAAGAAGAGGGAGAGAGCTGTGGGGAGAGAGAATAAAGGTTGGGGTGAGAGAAAGATGAGGCCGGCGACAGTTTGCCGGCCTTCGCAAGGATGCCGGCGATGGTTCGCCGGCGATGGTTCGCCGGCGAGAGAGAGATAGGAAAGGAGAGAAAGGAAGCGGGGAGAGAGAGGAAATGAGAGAGAAAAAAAAATGAGAGAGGAGAGAGAAAGTGATTGGGGATGATTTTTATATGGGGGCATTCAAGTAATTTCTCAAAAAATTGGCTATTAACAAATAAATTTTCGTATGTGGTTAAAAATAAAATTTTCATAATACTTGTGGTTATTTTTGGCAATTTCCACATACCTATATTGGTTAGATTAAACCAACTTGACTTAAAATTTTGACTTCAACATCTCAACCATTTATGTGCTCTTAATCTAAAAAATATAAATGAATTTAAATCTCATTTATTGGATTAAGAGCACATGAGTAGTTGAGATGTTGAAGTCAAAATTTTAAGTCATAAATTTAAGTTGATTTAGCTTGATTATATATATATATAGTAAGGACTTTGATGAAATTATGTCAATTTTTATGAATTTTGATTTGATTTTTTTTTGTATGATATGTTCAATGAAATCTACTTATCAATAAGATTTGAATTTTTTTCAAGTCATACAACTATTTTTCTTGAATTTTCATATATTTCGTCCATTTTTCAAAACCTTCATATTTAACAAAATCGAATAAATAATTATAGTGTTTGAAAATTTCTTAAATTTTATTGATAAGTGAATTTCATTGAACTTATCCACACAAAATTTCAGATCAAAATTTATAGAAATCGGTATAATTTTATCAAGATTCTTATCGAAATTAAAATAAATGATCCCTTATTAGAGAATTAATATATATAGGGGGATTAATCTTAATCCTAAGTAAAACAATGTAATGTCTAGATAGTAGATAAGAATTTCACGAACTTTTGACTTTGTGGGAGGTGGAGGTGGGGGTGGGAGATTGAATGATTGAATCTTAATTCCAAGTTTCTAACAAATCTTTTAAAAGGTTAAATTATTTATTTGAAAAAAAAATACAGAAGCGGGAGAGAAGGAAGAGAAAGATACAGAATACTGTAGCAGAAAAGAAAAAGCGGAAGAAATAAGATAATTGAAGAAATTTCATAGAAAAAGAAGCTGGGGTTGGTATAGCCGAATAGGTGAATAGACAAGGTTGTCTGTCTAGTCCAACCATGTTATGTAGTAGGTGCAGGTCTCCTTAATTCGGTGTCGTTCAAGTGTTGTTTTATTTAATAATTCATCAACCACACACACTTACCGATTCCCATTATAAATGATAAATCATTCATTGCCCAAGCCGACGTCAAAAGTCTGAATGCTCCGGTCCAACCACTTCCTTTCTACAAACTCCAAATTTGAAAATTGTCTAACCATATCAAATATTTTATTAAATTTGGAATCATACTTCATCATGTAATTAAGGTCCTTTTCGGATATAAGATTAGATTAACTTAGGGTTTGTCCTTCACACCTACATAATTGGTTTGTAGGTTCGAGTACATCATCTTCATTAAAAATCCGAATTATTACACCATGATGTTGTTCTTTTCTTGCAAAAGAAAACATGAAACCATTGAGAAATATGTGATATTTTAGAAAAAAAAGAAAAGAAATCTTGACTTTTTTAAAACTAAAATTATTAAAACAATTCCTCTAAAATCATGTCTTTTACTTTGTTATACGAGAAAATTATCGAAACATCCATCTATAAGGGTGTTTCGATAATTTTCTCATTTACTAATTTTTTTTCTTCTGTAAATTGAAAGTGCCATCAAGAAAGGCCTGCTTCGACAATGTTGTTGTCGCACTTGGGTATGACCTGCCCAAGCACTACCCTCAAGCTACACATTTGGAGGTGTTGTTTAAGCCTAGGGAGCCTTCTTCAGGCGGTGCCCACCCAAACAACGTCGTCGTAAGGCTATTCATCGCGTGGACTAAAGTGGGAGAGAGAGATGAGAGGGATGAATGTGGGAAGAGAGATGAGAAAAAGTTTTGATATTGTTTTTATATGAAGGTATATCGGTAATTTCTCAGTGGTTATTAACAATTAAACTTTCGTATATGGTTAAAAACGAGATTCTAGTGTTTTGAATGACTATTTTTATTTTCTCACTTTTACTTTGTGGGTGGTTGTAAATTATGATTAATTGTGAAAATGAAGTTTGTCTGGTTATCAAATTGGCATAGAGTTATGATAAATCTCATAGTTGTTCTTATATTGATTAAGAAGGATATTTGTTGAGTTAAGACCATGCTCATAGCTTTGTTATTTTGATTGAGAATGGATCATTTCTTAGTAGTCTTGTAGGATTCTCCTGGTGTAAGGTATCCTTATTATGTTGCTTAATTTTAAAGATTCTTTTTGGTACCTTTTATGACTTAATTTTTATTTATTTATATAGTTTGTACCATAAAGAAAAAAAAATATTCCATCATTTCAATAAAAAATGATGGTTTGTTTTTATAGTTGATGTATTTATTTAGAAATATACATTTTGAGCGTTAAGGTTTACCGTGTCCTATTTCATTATATGTAGTTTTTTTTCAATTAATAAAATTTCACTGTAGGATGAGGTTTAAGAAAATTTATGAGCAAATTACTCTGGTGGCCATTAACTCTAGGTAAAAATACCAATTAGGAAACCAACATTACCAAATGCACCGAAATGGCAACTCTTGGCACACATCCGGTTAATAGTGGTCATTCAATCATTTTTCTGTCCTATTATAACGAAGAATCTTACGTGGCAAACGAAATTCAATTATTTTATTGTTTTATAATCTTTTATAAATGAATAGAATACCATTTATGGTCTGTACCATTGTGAAACGAATTAGGTTGAAAATTTAGGGATTTTTCGTGTGCCATTTTCCAACGAAATTAGGTTGAAAATTTGGAGATTTTTTTATTCTACTCGATTTCTTCTAATACCATTCGATTTATTGATCGCTTCTTATCAAATTCTTCTAATAGACATGCACACCTGGTTCGAGAGATGGTCCCAAAGAACCGGGACACAAGGCACGAGGGCTTTAAGAGGTCAATCCCAAAAATTTCTTTGAACATTATCCGATTTGGGTTCATGTTTGTGTTGTTTATTCGAACCATGTTCATATTTATGTTGTAAATTTGAACCATGTTTGTGTTTGTATTATTTTCCTGGAAATTTGAACCATGTTTGTGTTGTATTTATGCAGCCAATGGATTCTTTTATCCCTACACCATGGTTGTGTATCATGGTGGTAGGTTTGTTTATGTTGATGACAACGTAGTGGGCTACACAGAAGGCATATGTGATGTTGTCAAGGAATCTGACGTCATGTCCATTATGGATTTGGATATGATGTGTGAAAAGCTTGGTTATCTAGACAATGCTTTGTATTGGTATGTTACTCTTGGAAAGTCAATTGAAGATGGATTGATGAATCTTAAAGGGCATGATGATATAACTAGAATGGTGAAGGTATTAGCTGGAGATAGAAAGGTAAATGTTTTCTTTGAACATTTTCATGGTGTGAATAGAAGGAAAGCTCCTAGTGAATGGCCATATGTTCCAATTGAAGAAGAAGAAGTGCTGGCTAAACAAGGAGGGGTAGCTGTTGGTTGTGAGGGTTTAGGTGAACAGGAAGGTATACGTCAGCCTTTTGGGGAGGAAGAAACAAAAGCTACCATTAATACTGAAGATATAGTTGATGAAGATGCATGGAGTTCTAACAGTGATAGTTCCACGGATTTTGATGATGACTTTGAGAAACCTAAGTACATGGAGACATTTGAAGACACATAAGTGGAAGTCCAGGGTGTGATTTATGATGAGTCGGATGCTAATGTTGAAAAGCAGAATAAAGAGCCACTTTCTAATGATGGGGAAATGGATGATGACCAGATGCAAGCTTTAAGAGAGTTGGGAAGACTTAATAGAAATAGGAAGAGTTAGAGAATAAAAATAAGGCCCAATTATGAATTGTATGATGGTGTGTCTGAATTCAAAGAGGTTAAATTGGAGGTGGGTCAGGCTTTTGCAAGTTCAAAAGTGTTCAAGGAAGCTTCAAAGGAATATGCAATTAGGTGTGGAAGAGTGATCTGTTTCCATGCAATGAGAAGGGGAAGGTGAAAAGTATTTGTAAGGGGAAGAACACTAACTGCCCATGGTCCATTTGGGCTTCAAAGTATGAGAAGAATTCATATGCATTCATGATCAAGACCCTGAATGACAAGTATACATGTCTAGAAGGTACACTAATGAGTTGAGGCCTGGAGGAAACTTCAAAATGAGTGAATTTTTAGGTCAACTGAGGAAAGATTATGTTGTGTAGCCTTCTAGAAGTCAAGTTTACAGGGCTATTTTGATGGCAGGCGAGATTATTGAAGGTAGCTTATCTACTCAGTCTATAAAATTATGGGATTATGCTGAAGAATTGAAGAAAACAAATCCTGGATCGACTGTTGTGATTAACATAGAATTGGGGCCTGGTGATAAAAATAAGTTCAAGAGAATTTACATTAGCTTCAATGCTTGTAAGAAAGGTTGGTTGCATGGGTGTAGAGAGATCATTGGGTTGAATGCTTGTCATGTGAAGGCTTATCACAAGACGTAACTAATATGGGTTGTAGGTATTGATGTCGATAATGGGTACTATCCCATTGTCCATGCTGTAGTTGAGAAATAATGACATGAGAGTTGAAGTTGGTTTTTGAAGCTATTCAAGGAGGATCTGAATTTGACAGATTGTTCAGGCATCACATTCATGACTGACCGACAAAAGGGTCTTATTGAGTCAATTGGTGACATATGGCCTAATTGTGAACACAGCTTTTATGTTAGGCATATATATGCCAATTTCAAGAAGAAGTTCAAGGATGACAAAATCAGGGGAAAATGTGGAAGGCAACAAGATCAACCACATTTGATGACTTCCAAATCTGTATGTCATAAATCAAAAACCTAAATGAGAAAGCATGGAAGTGGTTGAATGAAATATCTCCAAGTCAGTGGTCAAAGAGTTATTTCTCAGTTTACCCTAAGTGTGACATGACACTTAACAATATGTGTGAGATTGTAATTGGAGACAGAGAGGTGCTTGAAGCTAGGATTTCTCAAACTTACTCACTTTTAGAGAAGCTTCGCATCAAGATCATGAATCGAAAGGCAAGTAGAAGAGCAGAAATCAAAAGGTGGTATAAAAACATTGACTCTAAAATTTTAGAAATATTAGATTTGGAAGAAAAGAAATCTAGGGATTTTGTGGCTCATTGGGGAGGCGATGGACGTCACCAAGTGAGCATCAACCAAACACCTATTGTTATGGCGAACCTTAAAGGAAAAAATTGCACTTGTAGGAAGTGGAATCTGGCTGGCATACCTTGTGAACATGCAATTGTAGCCATTTATAGTGAATATGAGGATCCATCCATGTATGTGGACATCTGTTACCACAAAGAGACCCAAATGAAGTGTTATGGTGATGTTATGTATGGGATTAAGATGGAAAAATATTGGACTAAAACAGGAAGGTCGCCAATGGTACCACCCAAGATTATCAAACAACCTGGTCGTCTAAATAAGTTAAGGATTAGGGAGATTGGTGAAATACCACCAAGTCAGAGAAAGTTCAAGCAAGTGCACAAGTCATACACATGTAGTGCTTGCAAGCAAGAAGGTCACAACTGCAAGAGTTTTTCCAAGCGTGAGCTATTTTTGGAGTCTTGCATGGAAAATCTATACAAGATTTATCTATGTATGAAGCTTGAGATAATGCAATCGTTTTATTCTTTCTATCCCTTATAACTTGGATACCAAGAATATAACTTGCTTCTCCTAAGTCCTTCATATCAATTTTTTTTGCTAACCATTCTTTTACTGAAGTCAATACACCTACATCATTTCCGATGAGTAGTATATCATCAACATAAAGAACTAGGAAAACCAACTTATCACCTTTAATCCTTTTGTATACACATGGTTCATCAAGGTTTTGAATAAATCCAAAACTTTTCATGGCTTGATCGAACCTTATGTTCCAGGATCCAGATGCTTACTTCAATCCATATGTGGATCTTTGCAACTTGCATACCCTTTCCTCTTGACCTTTTTCAATGAATCCTTCTGGTTGCATCATATAAAAGGAAAGCTGTCTTGACGTCCATTTGCCAAATCTCTAGGTCTAGAGATGCCGCAATTGATAAGAGTATCCTAATAGATTTAAGCATGGCCACATGAGAGAAGGTTTCTTCACAATCGATACCTTCTTTCTATGTGTAACATTTAGCTACCAATCTAGCTTTACAGGTTTCCACCTTTCCATCCATTCCTCTCTTCCTCTTGTATACCCACTTACACCCAATGAGTTTTATCTTTTTAGGTAGGTCTACAAGAGACTAGACTTTGTTTTTGAACATAGATTCAATTTCGAATTGCATTGCCTTTTGCCAATTGCGACAATCAACATCTTCCATTACTTCCTTGTACGTATAGGGATCATCGTCGTCCGAAAGATTCTCTATAGATTCTCCTAAACCGATATATCTCTCGGGTTGTCTACTAACCCTCCCAATCACGAACGTGAATCACTTAGGAGTGTGAGCTCCCTTTATTTAAATTGTATACCTGAGGATGGAAAAAAACAAAATCTTCTTCTTTGTTAGTCACAATAATCCTCCAAGAGAAAAACAAAGAACGCCCGGTCACTTGTGAATTATCAATCAATTTGATTGAAACTCACGTGAACCTTGATTCGATATTGTACAAACAACCCTTTTGATGCAAATGATATTAGTGTACTATCGAAAACAAAAACGTTCCCTCTTTTCTCTATGCTTAGCTGAATTCTTCACATAATGAGTTTGACGAAGTTATATATATGTATAGCAATAAAAAGCAAATAAAAAGCAACTTCTAACCCCAAAACTAAGGCTTGGTCGAAATTTACAACCTATATTTATAGGTTCACAAATCCTCTCCTAAAAAGGATTTACTTGGTATGTAAGAATCTTATTCTTAGGTGGATTTACTTAGTGACCATGAATCATTTTCCAAAAAGAATTCTTTCCTACACCAAGACTCCTAATCCAACTCATTAGTGTATTTGTGACTATATTAAAGATTTCATAATTTGACTAGATAAATAATTCATTTTATTTATTTACTTATCAAATATAGTCTTTAATATTAATTATACTACTAACAATAGTATAATATTAGGAGACCATCTCCTACTAGGAAAAAGATTTTGATTTTTAATTATATAATTAATTAATTACCAAATTAAGTCATTTCCATTTAATTAAATAATAAAAATAAAAAACAATATATTAAGCTATTTTATATAGCCTTACCGCCCAACACATATACATGGGTCAATATATTATTTTTCTTATTTTATTAAATCCATTGGACCTTAAAAAAAGTCCACATGTAAACTAGACCCATTCTTACAAAAAGAAACAAGTCCACATGCCTTAATACAATTCCAGATGGACTCCTAAATTGGTCCGGTAGAATATATCAAGTGATCCATGCAAGTTCGTGTGGATTGGAGATCTTGACAGGCTATCTAAATTTAAGCTCCAATAGACACAACCCAATCACAATCAACAAATGATTCACTTAGGTCCGATCTATTAATTTTAGTTCATTCAACTAAATAACTAAAATTGAACTCTTAAATAACGATAGAATAAGTTAATATTTCTCATTCATACCCTAGACAATCTTAATGGAGATGGTGTATCCTCGTGAAGAATACCAGTAATCCCCAAGAGCTCATAGACCGCCTTTAGCTCTCCAAGTTACCATATTTACTCATTTGACCGCATTTTGAACTCGGATATTTTGACATGTCCATAAGCCATGACATTAAGATTTAATATCCAAACCTCAAAATATCCATGTGATGGTTTTCTACTCACATTTAATAAATGGAGTCACGATGTCCATATCTATAAATGAAGTCCTTTATCGATTAACAAATGAATACCACCAAACTATTGAGGATAGACTATGCTATATAATCATACTCATTGATAACTCAAAAGATAACACTTGCAACCATAAGTCCATCATTTATCTTAGGATTGAGATAGACTCTCCGATTGTCTTCAAATGAAAACTTTTATCCAGTGACTGTTCTGGATAAAGTATTTCATTGTGATCTGATTCAATGCACCCAGTATACTAGATTCTTTTGCCCAAAGACACCACACTTTGATAATTTTAGACTCATCATAACACATTTGATCCCACTCAAATGCTAGCAAAAGATTCTAAAACTTTGACAAGATAAAGGCGCCCAACCTTTATCTTAAGTTGTGAATATTATTCAAGACTAACTAAATAATTGTGTCTATCTCACACATATCTAGATGTATGAACAATTCTTCTTTTCTCATAGTCTTTTGACCTTATGATTATTTACTTTTGACAATTGTAATAAATAAACTATAAATGCTATAAGATTTTTTAAACTAGAAATCACTTTATTAATATGAAAAGATTGTCAGAAACATTATTATTCTCTTGCTATCGAGCATAATCCCAATAATCTCCCACTTGCTCTATAGCAAATGTGTCATATATCTCATCCCCATGTTCTCTAGATGCCCATCAAAACTCTTTTGTGGAAGAGCATTTGTAAAGGGATCCACTAGATTATCTGTTGACGCGATCTTGGTAATCATAACGTCACTTTTATGCACAATTTCCCTCAGAAGGTGATACTTTCTTTCAATGTGTTTTCCTCTCTTATGACTTCTTGGTTCTCTCGAGTTAGCCACTGCTCCACTATTGTCCCAATAGATGGTGATCTGCTTATTCGCATCAGGAACCACTTTCAAGTCAATCAAGAATTGGCGGAGCCAGACAACCTCTTTAGCAGCCTCGCATGTGGCAACATACTCGGCTTCCATAGTGGAATCAACAATACAAGAATTGATACTCCTCTATAAGACTGCCCCCCTACAATAGTAAACACAGATCCTGATGTTGATCTTCTAGGGTCAGAATTTGACTGAAAATCAAAATCTGTATACCCAACGGTAATTAAATCTCCTCCAGAGTATACAATTATATAATATTTTGTTCTCTTAAGATATTTAAAAATATGTTTGACAGTCGTCCAGTGATCAGGACCAGGTATCAATTGAAACCTGCTAATTATGCCCACAACAAAACAAATATCTGGTCTAGTACACATCATTGCATACATGAGGCTTCTAACTACCGATGCATATGGAACCCTACTCATGAATTGCTCTTCATGATCATTCTTAGGAACTTTTTCCTTAGAAAGTTTGATTCCATGTCTGAAATGTAACATACCTTTCTTGGAATCTTGCATGGAAAACCTAGACACGATTTTATCTATGTATGAAGCTTAGGATAATGCAATCGTTCTATTCTTTCTATCCCTTATGACTTGGATACAAAGAATATAACTTGCTAAGTCCTTCATATCAAATTGTTTTGCTAACCATTCTTTTAATGATGTCAATACACCTATATCGTTTCCGATGAGTAATATAACATCAATGTAAAGAACTAGGAAAAACAACTTGTCGTATTTAATCCTTTTGTATACACAAGGTTCATCAAGGTTTTGAATAAATCCAAAACTTTTCACGGCTTGATAGAACCTTATGTTCCAAGACCTGGATGCTTGCTTCAATCTATATATGGATCCATGCAACTTGCATACCCTTTCCTCTTGACCTTTTTCAATGAAACCTTATGGTTGCATCATATAGATATTTTCATCAAGACTTCCATTAAGGAAAGTTGTCCTGACGTCCATTTGCCGAATCACTAGGTCTAGAGATGCCGTAATGGATAAGAGTATCCTAATGGATCTAAGTATGGCCACATGAGAGAAGGTTTCTTCGTAATCGATACCTTCCTTCTATGTATAACCTTTAGCTACCAATCTAGCTTTAAAGGTTTCCACATTTCCATCCATTCCTCTTTTCTTCTTATATACCCACTTGCACCTAATGGGTTTTATCCCTTTAGGCAAGTCTACAAGAGACCAGACTTTGCTTTTAAACATAGATTCAATTTCGAATTGCATTGCCTTTTACCAATGGCGACAATCAACATCTTTCATTGCTTCCTTGTACGTATAGGGATCATCGTCGTCCGAAAGATTCTCTACAGATTCTCCTAAATCGATGTATCTCTCGGGTTGTCTACTAACCCTCCCATTACGACGAGGTATGGTAGATCGTTGATCTTGTGTTTGTACTGAACTTACAATTGGTCTTGATTGTGAAACCTCTTGTGGAATTGTATTTCTTGAAAGCTCATTCACGACAATTCTACTTTTAGAAACAAAATTATTCTTATAATCCTATTCTAGAAATTTAGCATTTGTCGAAACAAATACTTTAAGATCTGAAAGACTATATAAATAATATCCTTTTGTTCCTTTTGGATACCCTACAAATATGCATGTTTCTGAACGGGACTCTATCTTTTCTATCTTTCCTTTTAACACGTGCACAGGACATCCAAATATCCTTAAGTGTTGTAAACTAGGCTTTCGCTCTCGCTCGGTGCACAACTCATGCAGTGTTTTAGGAACCGACTTGATGGTGCATCATTTAGAATGTACATAGCGGTTTGTAAAGCATATCTCCAAAAAGAATTATGGAGCGTTGAATAACTCAACATAGACCTAACCATGTCCAAAAAAAATTCTATCTCTCCTTTCTACCACCCTATTTTGTTGAGGTGTACCTGGTGCAGAAAACTGAGAAATTATCCCATTATCAATAAGATATTGCTGAAATTCATCAGATAGATATTTTCCACCACGATCAGACCTCAAGATTTTTATGCATTTCTCAAGCTGATTTTCTACTTCAGCTTTAAATACTTTGAACATGTCAAAAGGATCCGACTTATGTCTCATGAGATACACATAGCCAAATCTTAAGTGATGAATGCTCATAGGTCCACACACATCAGTGTGTATCAATCTTAAACATTCGATGGCTCTTGTGCCTTTGGTAGTAAACGACCTTTTGGTTATTTTACCTTCCAAACAAGATTCATAAGTTGGTAGATAATCAACCTTTAAGTCACTCAGAGGTCCATCACTTACCAATCTTTTAATCCTATTAAGGTTGATATGACTTAGGCGCAAATGCTATAGGTAGTTTTCATCTTTTGATAATTTTACTCTTTAATGATTAGGTTCCGTTGATTCTGTGTCTAACAAGTGAGAGATATTTCTATACAATTAGAATAAACCGTTTTTCAATATACCTTTGCAAATAATTTTGTCATTGTTACTAATAATAAAGGCTTTATTAAAAATAACCGAATAACCAAATTTATTTAAACAAGAAACTGAAACTAAATTTCTCTTGAATTGAGGTACATAATAAACGTCTATTAAATCTAAATGCCTATAAAAGTCTAAATTGATTCTAATATCTCCTACAACACTAGTAGACACCAACGCTCTATTGCCTAAATGCAAGATGAATTCATTCTCATTCAGTCTTTTACATTCCCGGAATCCCTTCTGATTAGGCCCAAGCTACTTTTTCTTCTATTGTTTCTTGACCTTCCTATGGGTCTTAACAGAAGAAACTTTACTAACCGAATGAATCTCTTGTTGGAACCCCGTTCACCGGTCAAGCAGCGAAAGTAAGGTTTTAAAATTTTTATACAGATCATAATCTGTATCTGGGACCAGTGAACTTTGGATCGTAATTATTTGTCGGAACTAATACATACAATATGTAGACACAGGAAATTGAAATCGATAAAATCAGAAGAACATAATCTTACCAACGTTTGGAGGCTCCTTCACTTTAGGACGTGCTCCTGTCTGAACCACTCGATCTTCCTCGCTATCTCCCGGGACTGGTAATTGCGTGTGGGCGAGTCACGATCTCAGGAACTTGAATGGAGGATGTAGAGAAAAGTCTTGAAGAAACTTTTTCTTCTCAAGAGGTGTATTGATTTCACGCACACATAAATTGCATCTCATGCAAAACTTATGCCTTTTTTTCTTTTTGCGTGTGTCAGTTACATAAAAAAAAACAACAAAATCAACTTTTTTCTCAAACCCAAAAGTTCACGCCTGCACTTGCATTATATGCAATATATATATATATATATATATATATATATATATATATATATATATATAAATGTTAGTATAGGATACAAAAAATGATATATATATAAGAAAAGAAATATATATATATATATATTTCTTTTCTTATATATATATCCTTGTTCGTATCCTATACTAACACTTATATATGTGCACACACCAATTTGCATCCAATACAATCTCTTGTGTTATAGTTGATATATATCTTTTAATTATCCTTTTCAATTATATCTAATATATTAAAAGTGATAATAAGTATTTTAAATTTAAACTTAAATTCAAATACTTAGATAAATGATTTAGTAAAATAAAATAATCCTATTATTTTATTTTTACCTAAATCCATATATCAACTAAACCCTTCAATTAATAGTTAATTAATAATTCATAATTATCAATATAATTAAATAATCTAATTATTTAATTAATTTAACTATTAACATTCATTAATTAAATAATCTCATTATTCAATTAATTCCCGAACATATACGTGCCACTTTTGTAACACAATTAATTGGACAATCCAATTAATTTATCGTGACCCTTGTTACCTAAATCGATCGGGCTACCAAGGGGACCTAATGGACCCACAGTATTTTGAGCTCCAATAATCCTCGGAATCATTAATTAAACTCTTTAATTAATATTCCTTGATTATTAACTCCGGTGTTATTCCACTAAAAACTCAAAGCTGTACTCTCTTAACTGTAGATGCTTTTACATAGACCGATACAACTCAGTGTCCATCGATATAGCTATTACATATGGTGTGATCCTCCACAGTAGATCATAATTAGAGTTGGGTCATAATGTATGTTATACCCATCCAATTACATATATCCTTTAAGTACCGTTGATTCTCTAATGGACAACAAATGTTATTTTCTTACGGAATTTGGAGAGCGCTCATATTGTCCAAGCCCCGAATCAACCCTTAAGGGAACTACCGTTTGCTTCTCACAAGAATGAGTGGATTCCACTATTGTGTACAAATCTTCCCAGCCACAAGCCAAACCGCAATCCCAACATACGGAGTATATTGATCAGGAAATGCATCTAACATCACCCATGGTATATCAAAGACAACGATTTAACCTGAATGAGTCAATAAGACAATCAAGATTAAGATCACCCATAAATAGCCATCATTAGTTGATATATATGAATCTCATCGGTAAACGGATCTTGGTGAGAGATTCATATAGATCATGGCCCAATCCTTATATGATCACATCATACAAGGTGCCTCCATTCTCATATCTCCATATGAATGATTCAGGATAGAATCACCGTACATTACGGAATGGACCGTATCTATAAATTAACCACAAATAAAGTACCCAGCTTTATTTTCTTTCTATGAACTCTTTAAATTGCAAGTATCTTACTATATCCATCCGTATATGACACTCATATACACAGTTCGAGATTACATCCGGCAATCTTGGATGTTAAATATATGAACAAGTTATAAAATAAACAACACAACAAGAATGAATTGAACTTTTCCTTTTATTTATTTCATAAATCCATTTATAAATTAAATCTTTAAGGCATAAACCCCAACAATCTCCCACTTGCACTAAAACATATAATGCATGTCTCGTAACCCTAGACCTTCTAGGTGACCCGAAAACACTTCAGTCGGTAAGGTCTTTGTAAATGGATCAGCATGATTGTCTTGTGAGGCTATCTTGGTGACGATCACATCTCCTCTCTGTACTATCTCTCTATTGAGATGATGATTTCTCTTTATATGCTTCCCTCTTTTGTGGCTTCTTGGTTCTTTGGAATTAGCCACAGCACCACTGTTATCACAATAAAGTGTAATGGGCCTATCCAGATCTAGAACAACTTCCAGATCACTCAAGAACTTACGGAGCCAAACAGCCTTTTTAGCAGCTTCACCAGCGGCTACATATTCGGCTTCCATGGTAGAGTCAGCAATGTAAGATTGCTTGATACTTCTCTCCACAATGGCTTCACCACCTAGGGTGAATACTGATCCAGACGTAGATTTCCTAGAATCCATGTCTGACTGAAAATCTATGTTCTCCGAAGATACTTGAGAATTATCTTGACAGCAACCCAATAATCCAATCCTAGGTTGGACTGGTATTTGCTGACTACTCCCACTGCATAGCAGATGTTTGGTCTCATGCATAACATATCATACATGAGACTACCTATTACCGATGTATAGGGTACACGTCTCATATCCTCAACTTCTTGAGGTGTCTTAGGACACTGTTCCTTAGACAAGTGAACTCCATGCCTGGAAGGTAAATTACCTTTCTTGGAGCTCTGTATCAAAAATCGTACAAGAATATTGTCGATATATGATGTCTGAGACAGTGATATGAGTTTGTTCTTACAATCCCTTATAAGTTGGATCCCTAGAACATAACTTGCCTCTCCCAAATCTTTCATTTGGAATTGGCTAGTCAGTCAGCCCTTTACATCAGACAATACTCCCATATCATTCCCAATGAGTAGGATATCATCTAGGTATAGGATCAAAAAAACTACTTTCTTATCAATGATGCGCTTGTAGACACAAGGCTCATCGACGTTCTCCTCGAAGCCATAGGTTTTAAACACATCATCAAACCTAATGTTCCACGATCTAGATGCTTGCTTAAGTCCATAGATGAACCTTTGCAGCTTGCAAACCTTTTGCTCTTGATCTGGAGACACGAATTCCTCTGGTTGCATCATATAAATGCTCTCATCAAGATTTCCATTCAAGAATGCAGTATTGACATCCATTTGCCAAATTTCATAATCGAAATAGGCAGCAATGGATAAGAGAATCCTAATAGACTTAAACATGGCTATTGGCGAGAAGGTCTCTTCATAATCGACCCCCTCTTTCTGGGTATAACCATTGGCCACTAGTCTTGCTTCGAATGTCTCTACCTTCTCGTCTACTTCTCTCTTTCTCTTGTAGATCCACTTACACCCTATGGGTTTGACCCCATCCGATAAGTCTACAAGATCCCAGACTGAGTTAGAGTACATGGACTCCATCTCGAGATTCATAGCATTAAGTCATTCCTCTTTATCAGAATCTTCCATTGCATTCTTAAATGTCAATGGATCATCCACACTATCAGTAGAGATAACACCTTGTCCCTCACCTATGCCTAAATAGCGTTCAGGTTGTCTCACAACCCTCTCATTGCGTCTAGGTGGTAGTGTATCCTGATCAGAACCATCTGACTCTCAGATGTGTGTGGATCAATAACTCTTTTTGATGAAACACTAGTCTCACCAGGCTCCAACTCATTCAATACAATCTTAGAATAAGGTTTATGGTCACTAATATAATTGTCCTCAAGAAACATAGCATTTTGTCGATACAAATACTTTGTTATCTTCGTGACTATAGAAGTGTCCACCTCTGGTCTCCTTAGAGTATCCTACAAATAGGCAGACCACATACTTGGAGTCTAGCTTTCCACTTCTGTTCTTTAGCACGTGTGTTGGGCACCCCCATATGCAGAAATGTCACAAACTAGCTTTACTACCATTCCACAACTCTAGGGGAGTCTTAGGAACAGATTTGGATGGCACCACATTCAAAATGTATGCTGCTGTTTGTAACACATATCCCCAGAAGGAATTTGGTAATGATGAGAAACTAATCATAGATCTCACCATTTCCATTAGGGTTTTATCTCTCCTTTCCGCTACACCATTTTGCTAAGGTGTACCTAGAGCTGTGAGTTGGGAAACTATCTCATGCTCGACCATAAAGTCTTCAAACTCTTGGTCAAGGTACTCACCTCCACGATCCAATCGTAGTGACTTGATAGTCCTACCTAATTGATTCTCAACTTCATCTCGAAATTCTTTGAACATTTCAAATGTTTTCGACGTTGCATTATGTAGACATATCCGTATCTTGAGTAGTCATCTATAAAGGTGACATAATACTCATAACCACCCCTAGCTTTAACATTCATCGGTCCGCAGACATTTGTATGTATAAGCTCTAGCGGTTATTTAGCTCTAAGCCCTTTTCCAGTAAAAGGTCTCTTCGTCATCTTACCTTCCAGACAAGATTCGCAGACATGTAAGATGCTAACCTTTAACCCATTTAAAGGTCCACTTTTTACTAGTCTGTCTATCCGGTCAAGGTTGATATGACCAAGCCTTAGAGGCTAGAGATACGTGTCATTATCTGGAGAAATCTTATATCGTTTAGTTTTTGTTTTTTCAACCTTAAACATTTCGGTGTTGAGCAGTGTAGTATGTATTAACGGTCTTAACACATACAAATTGTTTTCATTAATTCATGAACAAATATTCAGACGATTCTTTTCAATAATAACAGACTTATTATTAAAAGAAATAGAATATTTTTTTTCTAACAACTTAGAAACGGAAATCAAATTCCGTGTAAATCCAGGAATATAAAATACATTGTTCAACAATATATAATTATTATAAAAACGTAATCTAATTATGCCCACTGCTCGTGCCGACACGACATTCCTTGACCCCACATGTATTGAGAAGGCTTGCTCCTCAAGCTATGTCCAATAATCAGTCCATTGTAAAGAAGAACAAACATGGTTAGTGGCCCCAGAATCAACTATCCAGGGTGATGAATCATCTTCCATTAAACATGACCCAAGAACGAGAAAATCATATTTACCTTTCTTGGACTTCTTCTTTCTTTGGGTTTTCTTGGGTTTGGGCTTTCCCTTCACCTTCCTATCAGACCTCTTCATCTTCTTATTATTGGAGGAAAATGGTTCGGTAACATTTGCCTCACCGGTCTTGACCTTGTTGTCCTTAGTTAAGGACTCAAAGGTAGTGAGTTCATTGAGCAACTGTGTGAGATTGAACCTTAACTTGTTCATCTCGTAGTTACTCTTAAACTGATCGAAACTCTTTGAAAGAGTCGTCAGTATGATGTTCATTTGACTGGGTTCGTCAATGGCCCCGCCATTGACTTTTGCCTTGTTGAAGTAAGACATCATGCTCAGGACATGTTCCCGCACTGACATACCTTCCTTCGTGTCGCTTTTGCTCGGAGGGCTGCCCGAACATAGCTTGCAGTGACTCCATGATTTCGAATGCTGAAGTCATTGCTTCGTGCTTTGTGACAAGCATGTCTGTCATTGAAGCCAACAGATATGTTTGGGCCTTCTCATCAGATGAGACCCATCGCTCTTATGCCTCACGAACAGTTCGTGTGGTATTAGCAGCAGGCTCTGGAGGACATTCCTTTGTAAGCACAAACTTGAGGTCTTTGGTGACCAATATTGTATTAATGTTAAGTTTCCACTTAGTGTAGTTATCACCAGTTAATTTGTCGTTTACGAGAATTTGAAGTAATGCATAAGACATTATTGCTGAAATAAATAAAACATTCATTCAGTCATTTATTTAAAACAAGTGCGAGTGCTTTGGCATAAATTTAAACATGATGTATGCACATGTTTAACGAACTAGAACTACTTTAAAACTAGTTACTATACTACGACAATCCAACATACCACAAAGAAGTGACACCTTAGGGTCGGTCAAGTCTTTGCATGTTAGACCGAGACATTCTCAATCAAATGATATTCTAGAATAACTCTTATTCCATATCATTCAACCATCGTTCATTCAATCAGGTTTTTAATTAACAAACTTAATCAAAACCTTCGTGGGTGTAACCCACCATTTCAGATCTCACGAGATTAACTAGAGAATTACCGCCTTAGGGTCGGTCAATCTCGAAATACCCTTAGAAACCCTATCCGTAGGAAGTCAACCTTGGTATTGACCTTTGCGGAAACCCTCCTTAGGGAGGACGAAAGCAAAGCTGTCATGAGGCCCCACTCGAATCTCACGGTGTTGAACTAATGATGGAGACCGTGGGATATATATGTCATATATCCCTCTCCCACTCACTATTTTAAAAATAGGGTTTTCTATTAATCGTTAATGCACACAGACTCTACAAGATTAAATGACTAACTTTAATCAAGTTATCTAGCGCATTAACTAATTAGAAACAAATTATAATTAAATAATAAATTATTAATGATTTTTAACAGTTAAAAATCTAATTTATTAGTGAATAATCTAAGTCTTTGTAAACCTTTTACTAAGGTCAGATTATTATGATATTGTTTACCAAGGTTTAACTATTAAAACCCTAACACTTTATTCGGACCATTTATTATTAGGTCATTAATCAAAATAATCCTAATAAAAATAAATGACTCTATTAATCTAACTTATTAAACTCTTTAATAACTAGATTAATATTAATGAGAATTACCAAGTTTTCTAACCATTAAAAAACTAATTTCATTATTCATAGTCATTTATGTATTTACCTATTTTAATTACATTAAAAAAAATACATAAAATATCAAGCTATGATGCATGTATGACACATCAAATATATTTGTATAGGCACGTCTAATCTAAATGACATACGTATGCATGTCAATACTTTTATCATCACATAATATAAAGCATACATGAATTGACCGAGTATTGTGGATTATTTAACCTAAAACAAAATTGAAATCTAAAATTACAAAAAATTCTCCAAGGCATTTATTGGTCTTCTAGTAACTTCAGATATCTTTCAGTTTCTTCAGGTCACTTTGATTCATCTCATGAATCCGAAACGGAAAATCTGCACGGAACGCCTAGGCAACACTTGCAAACGGAACCGTGCGTGAACAGTACCCCAGTGAAAAGTACCGCATGAATAATACTGTATGAACAGTACCCCGTGAACAGTGTCGGTGACCAATACCTGATGAATAGTACCCCCGATGAACAGAATCGGTGAACAGTTCCCCCCCGGTGAATAGTGCCGGAACAGTACCCCCTGTGAACAGTATCGCATGAACAGTACTGTGAATAGTGCCGGTGAACAGTGATGCCGTCGCTTGCGTTTCCAGTTCTTCGTTTACAGGTTACAATTTTTTTTATTTACAATACAATAACAGTAAAATAAAAATATAATAATAATAATAATAATAATAAATTATACAACTCATAAACCCTAAATCCACAGTACCATAAAATTTTACGATCAACCATGTTTAAATTAAACAATTTAATTATAAACATTATACAATCATAAAGATGATGCTTACACACTCATACATATAGGAGCATCGAAAACAATTTCCTATTTCGAAAAATAAACCAGGCTCTGATACCAATTGTTGGGACCCCGTTCACCGGTCAAGCAACGGAAGTAAGGTTTTAAAATTTTTATACAGATCATAATCTGTATCTGGGACCAGTGAAATTTGGATCGTAATTATTTTTCAGAACTAATATATACAATATGTATACACAGGAAATTGAAATCGATAAAATCAGAAGAACATAATATTACCAACGTTTGGAGGCTCCTTCACTTTACGATGTACTCCTGTCTGAACCAGTCGATCTTTCTCGCTATCTCCCGGGACTAGTAACTGCGTATGAGTACGTCACGATCTCAGGAACTTGAATGGAGGATGTAGAGAAAAGTCTTGAAGAAACTTTTTCTTCTCAAGAGGTGTATTGATTTCACACACACATAAACTGCATCTCATGCAAAACTTATGTTTGTTTTTTTTTGCTTGTGTCAGTTACCCATAAAAAAAAACAACAAAATCAACTTCTTTCTCAAACCCAAAAGTTCACGCCTGCACTTGCATTATATGCAATATATATATCCTATACAAACACTTATATATGTGCACACACCAATTTGCATCTAATACAATCTCTTGTGTTATAATTGATATATATATTTTAATTATCTGTTTCAAATATATCTAATATATTAAAACTGATAATAAGTATGTTAAATTTAAACTTAAATTCGAATACTTAGATAAATGATTTAGTAAAATAAAATAATCCTATTATTCAATCTTTAGCTAAATACATATATCAACTAACACCCTCCAATTAATAGTTAATTAATAATTCATAATTATCAATATAATTAAATAATCTAATTATTTAATTAATTTAACTATTAACATTCATTAATAAAATAATCTCATTATTCAATTAATTCACTAATATATACGTGCCACTTTTGTAACACAATTAGTTTGACAATCCAATTAATTTATCGTGACCCTTGTTACCTAAATCGATTGGGCTAGTAAGGGGACCTAATGGACCCACAGTATTTTGAGCTCCAATAATCATCGGAATCATTAATTAAACTCTTTAATTAATATTCCTTGATTATTAACTCTGGTGTTATTCCACTAAAAACCAGAAGCTGTACTTTCTTAACTGTAGATGCTTTTACACAGACCGATACAACTCGGTGTCCATTGATATAGCTATTACATATTGTGTGATCCTCAACAGTAGTTTATAATTAGAGATAGGTTATAATTTTCGTTATACCCCTCTAATTACATATATCATTTAAGTACTGTTGATTCTCTAATGGACAATAAATGTTATTTCCTTACGGAATTAGGAGAGCGCTCATATTGTCCATGCCCCGAATCAACCCTTAAGGGAACTACCGTCTACTTCTCACAAGAATGAGTGGATTTCACAATTGTGTACAAACCTTCCCAACCATAAGCCAAACCGCAATCCCAACATATGGTGTATATTGATCAGGAAATGCATCTGACCTCACCCATGGTATATCAACGGCCACGATTTAACCTGAAGGAGTCAATAAGACACTCATGATTAAGATCACCCATATATAGTCATCATTAGTTGATAGATATGAATCTCATCGGTAAACGGATCTTGGTGAGAGATTCATATAGATCATGGCCCAGTCCCTATATGTTCACATCATACAAGGTGCCTCTATTCTCATATCTCCATATGAATGGTTCAGGATAGAATCACCGTACATTACGGAATGAACCGCAACTGTAGATTAACCACAAATAAAGTACCCAATTTTATTTGCTATCTATGGACTCTTTAGATTGCACGTATCTTACTGTATCCATCCATATATAACACTTATATACACAGTTCGAGATTACATCCGGCAATCTTGGATGTTAAATATATGCACAAGTTATAAAGTAAACAACACAACAAGAATGAATTGAACTTTTCCTTTTATTTATTTCATAAATCCATTTACAAATTACATCTTTAGGCCATAAACCCCAACATCTCGTAACCCTTACCTTACACAAGGATTTTCTCGGTTCTTTGATCATCTTGCATCAAGCCTTGTAAGGTGTATTCCTTATTGTTCAAAGTGTAGTCCAACTTGAACTGATCAAAGGAATCTGATAGTGAGTTGACGATTATGTCAATTTTTGTCTCACCATCTATCTCAACACCATTCAATTCAGCAATGTTGAGATGTGCTATGACTTTCATCATGTGACCTTTCACATCCTATCCAGGTTTCATCCTAAGATTCAAGAAAGCAGTCACTGCCTCCCTCTTAGTCATCCTGAACTTCATAGAAAACATCTCTTCCAGAGATATCATTATATCGGTATCATTCTCCATTCCTTCATGTTGCTGTTGCAACATGTCGGCGATGGTGGTCATAATGTAACGTCATTTAACCATCTCATCTGGAGACTGCCACTACTGATACTCATCTCTTTGCTCCAGAGTAGATTCATTAGTAGGAGTAGGTGGTTTAGGAGTACATAGAATGAACTTATGCCTTTCAGTTTGCAACAACCCAATATTCATTTTTCCATGTGACATAATTATCATCATATAAAGTATTATCTTTTAGGATGTTGATTAGAGATGGGGTCATGATTTCTTTATAATAATAAAAATTATATAAGCAATTAATTATTATAAAGCACTTTCGAATATTTATCTTGAATTAAATAAAATAATTCAATCATAAAATTCAACGGTGATCCAACACCCACAAATGGCACGCCTCTTTTGGGAGTTCACACCATTTACTAATTGAACTAGGTCTCATCTAATTGTTAACATAACAACCAGCGTTTTCAATTTTAGCCTTGTGATTTTATTGACAAGAACTCTTGGGAGGATATTAATAAACTCACATTGAGTGTGTTACCAAGTTAATGACCTTTAATATATTCCCTCACAAATATCCCTCATTTGGGAGTAGATATCGTTTGGACTAATTGTCTAGTCTATCCTTCTATCGAAGTATCTTGCTGAATTCCATTCATGAATACCTCTTGGGAGGTTATTATATGAAACATAAAGCTCAACTAAACTTGGAGGTCATAGGTGTTCCAAAACACCTTCTCCCACTCAATTATTTAAGGCGTGTGATCGAATTCCAAAGAATGATTTACCAAGTTATCAAGATGCCAATTTAGATACCTAAATCATTCTATGCATGTTCATACCAAAAGAGATATATAAGTGGCACTGATATTCTATATGACATGTTATCAAACAATGATAAACATTGCAATATTTACAAAAAAAAAAATAGCTACAATTTTGGTCCATCCTAGAAAAACAAGTAAATTACATGTCTTGGAATACAAAACACTCCTTTCTTGGTGAAACAAGTCTTCACGCGACCTTCGTCGTTTGGACTCCCTCGGTTGCCTCTCATGGGCGTGCGTACCCTTGGATTCCTTCCCATGAGTGTGCGCATGCTACAACCCCATAAAGGGCTGCCATGTGCAGCCCATGTCTTCCATAGGGCTGCCGTGCACAGCCCATGCCACAACAAACATGGCCGCGTGCTCTTCGCACGCACATTTGTTGCTACGGCTCGCACGGTCCCAAAATTATTCCGGTTGCTTCCAATTCTTCAAACCTTCGAGTCTTCGATACTTGAATGTATTACAGAAGAATTTTAAATAAAAAAATACTGCAGTTTTTATTATTATTACAATATAGTGCAGTTTTTTTTATTAAAAAAAAAAAAAACTTAGTAACTACCAAGAAAGAAATTATGGTGATGATAGACCACCCTTCTTGTTACAATCCCAAAACAAAAACACATTGAAGTTCTAGGACCAAAATTGATCAATAACAATCTACATATAATATATATATCCATACATTCCAATGTAAATATATATGCAAATACCTATAGTACCATCTCTTTCTAAAACATGCATGTATACAATAAAAAGAAAAAGATTCATGTACACATATATCAATTAATCAAGGGTACAACCAGACTCTGATACTAATTGTAGGGAAAATCGTGCAGCGGAAGCGTGAAAAATTGAAATTAGGGTTTCGGTTTAAAAAATTTCCCTTTTAATAACAAGAACCTTAACCCTAGATTATTTGATATACATATAAAGTATCGTACCTTTTTTTCGTGAAGATTGAACTAGCGTCGAATTGAATCCGTAAGATTTTCCAATCCAATCACGAACGTGAGTCACTGAGGAGTGTGGGCTCCCTTTCTTTAAATTGTATGCCTCAGGATGGAAACAAACAAAATCTTCTTCTTTGTTAGTCATAATAATCCTTCAAGAGAAAAACCAAAAACGTACGGCCACTTGTGAATTATCAATCAATTTGATTGAACTCGCGTGAACCTTGATTCGATGTTGTACACAAAACCCTTTTGATGCAAAGGATACTAGTGTACTATCGAAAACAAAAATGTTCCCTCTTTTCTTTATGCTTGGCTGAATTCTTCACACAATGAGTTGGACGAAGTTTATATATATATAACAATAAAAAACAACTTCTAACCCCAAAACTAAGGCTTGGTCGAAATTTACAACCTATATTTATAGGTTCACAAATCCTCTCCTAAAGAGGATTTACTTGGTAGGTAAAAATCCTATTCTTAGGTGGATTTACTTAGTGACCAAGAATCATTTTCCAAAAAGAATCATTTTCCAAAAAGAATCATTTTCCAAAAAGAATTCTTTCCTACACCAAGACTCCTAATCCAACTCATTAGTGTATTTGTGACTATATTAAAGATTTCCTAATTTTACTAGATAAATAATTCCTTTTATTTATCTACTTATCAAATATAGTCTTTAATATTAATTATACTAACAACAATAGTATAATATTAGGAGACCATCTCCTACTAGGAAAAAGATTTTGACTTTTAATTAAATAATTAATTGTTTACCAAATTAATTAATTTCCATTTAATTAAATAATAAAAATAAAAAACAATATATTAAGCTATTTATATAGCCTTACCACCCAACACATATACATGGGCCAATATATTATTTTTCTTATTTTATTAAATCTATTGGACCTTAATAAAAAGTCTACATGTGAACTAGACCCATTCTTACAAAATGAAACAAGTCCACAAGCCTTAATACAATTCTAGATGGACTCCTAAATTGGTCCAGTAGAATATATCAAGTGATCCATGCAAGTTCGTGTGGATTGAGGATCTTAGCGGGCTATATAATTTGAGCTCCAATAGACACAACCCAATCACAATCAACAAATGATTCACTTATGTCTGATCTATTAATTTTAGTTCATTCCACTAAAGAACTAAAATTGAACTCTTAAATAAAGATAGAATAAGTTAATATTTCTCATTCATACCCTAGGCAATCTTAATGGAGATGGTGTATCCTCGTGAAGAATACCAGTAATCCCCAATAGCTCATAGACCGTTTATATGTCTCTAAGTTACCATATTTACTCATATGACCACATTTTGAACTTGGATATTTTGACTTGTTCTGAAGCCATGTTTCAATAGATACTATTGAAAACTTAACGTTAAGATTTAATATCCAATACCTCAAAACATCCATATGATGGTATTCTACTCTCATTTAATAAATGGAGCCACGATGTCCATATCTATAAATGAAGTCCTCTATCGATTAACAAATGAATACCACCAAACTATCGAGGATAGACTATGCTATATAATCGTACTCATTAATAGCTCAAATGATAATACTTGCAACCATAAGTCCATCATTTATCTTAGGATTGAAATAGACGCTCCGATTATCTTCAAGTGAAAACTTTTATCCATTGACGGTTCTAGATAAAGTATTTCACTGTGATCCAATTCAATGCACCTAGTACACTAGACTCTTTTGCCCAAAGACACCACAATTTGATGATTTTAGACTCATCATAACAATTTGATCTCACTCAAATACTAGCAAAAGAATCTACAACTTTGACAAGATAAAGGCGCCCAACCTTTATCTTAAGTTGTGAATATTATTCAAGACTAACTAAAGAATTGTGTCTACCTCATACATATCTAGATGTATGAATATGTATGAGGTACACACAAGTCTTCTTTTCTCATAGTCTTTTGACCTTATGATTATTTACTTTTGACAATTATAATAATTAAACTATAAATGCTATAAGATTTGTTAAACTAGAAATCACTTTATTAATATGAAAATATTATAAAAAAACATTATTATACTCTTGCTATCGAGTATAATACCAACACTATAAGTGTCTAGGGACAATTACATGTCCTGAGTGATTGATGCCAAATTATTATTAAAATCAGAAGGCTTGTATTACACTATTAAAGAAGTGGCTGAGGCAACTGAACAAGACAGGTCCACTGCTATGGTCATTATCCGTTGCCATCTACATGAAGATCTAAAAACCCAATACCTAACTGTCACGGAACCAGAAGTTCTATGGCAAGAATTAAAAGACCGTTTTGATAACTAACCCGATGTTGCATTACCAAATGCCAGGTATCAGTGGCAACATTTATATTTTCAAGACAATAGTTCAGTCTCTGAATATAACTCTGTTTTATTCAAAATTGTTACACAACTGAAATTGTGTGGTCAGGAGGTAACAGAAAAAAAATATTTACAACATTTCATGCCTCAAACATGATATTACAACAGCAGTATCGAGAACGTCGATTCTCAAAATATTCAAAGTTAATCTCATGTCTCTTGGTTGTAGAGAAAAATAATGAGTTGTTAATTAAAAATCATGAATCATGCCCGACCGACTCTACATCATTCCCAGAAGTGAATGCTATTATTGTTGGGGGATATAATTATGGCCGTGGTCGTGACCGTGGTCGGGGTCAGGGTCACGTAAGAGCATATGATTATTCTAATCCGGGTGGTTATAATAAAAAATTTCCCCAGAAGTAGAATGTTAATAAGGTCTGACTTGATATTGGAAAGAATAACCAAAAGGGGCCTAAGAAAGATGATGGTGTATGTTTCAGATGTGGCTATCATAATCGTTGGTCACGTACATGCCGTACACCCAACATTTGGTTGAGCTTTATCAAGCATCGATCGAAGGAAAGGAAACGGGGAAGAATCTTGAAACAAACTTTATAGAGGATTCGGATTTTATGGATATTACCCAATTTAATGTTTCTGATTTTCTAAATGATCCAAATGACAATATGACCACTTCAATTGATGATGGAAATATCCATACCAATTAAGTACTATTTGTAATATTTTTGTTATCATGTGAAATGCTTCTATAAATATTCCTTGTATAATATATACTTTTGATCACTCCTTCTAAGATGCATTTTATTTTTTCTTTGTGAAGCACAACAAATATGTCTCTAACGATAAATTGAGTATTATTGAAAAGGAAGGTACAAGAGATATAGATCTAGCTGATAGTTTAACGACACATACGATTTTACGGAATCAGAAATACTTTCTGAATTTAACTTTCTTTAAGACAAATGTTAATACAATATCAGGTCCAACAGATCTGATAGAAGGCTCTGGTAGAGCCATGATATTGTTACCAAACAATACTAAAATATGTATCAATGATGCTTTATATTCAAGTAGATTCAGAAGAAATCTACTAAGTTTCAAGGATATACGGTGTAATGGATTTCATATATAAACCATAAATGATGAGAATATAGAATATCTATGCATTACTTTCCATAATTTAGGTCAGAAAGTCATTCTGGAAAAGCTGAGTGCTCTATCATCTGGATTATATTACACTCTTATAAGAGGTGTAGAAGCTTATGCAGTTATGAACCAGAAGTTCTCAGACCCAAAAATATTTATGCTCTGGCATGGCCGTCTTAGTCGCCCAGGATCCACAATGATGTGAAGAATCATTGAAAATTCTCATGAACATCCATTAAAGAACCAGAATATTCTTTTATCCCATGAAAATTTATGTACTGCATGTTCACAAGGGAAATTAGTAATAAAACCATCACAATCTAAGGTTGGCTTTGAATCATCGTTATTCCTACAAAAGATTCAAGGGGACATATGTGGGCATATTCATCAACCAATTGGATCGTTCCTATATTTTATGGTCCTAGTTGATGCATCCATCAAATGGTCATACGTTTTTTTATTATCAACACGTAGTGTTGCTTTTACAAGATTACTTGCACAGATTATCAGGCTTCGGGCACATTTTCCCGATCATCCGATTAAATCAATACGCCTTGATAATGCTGGTGAATTTACTTCAAAGACATTTGATGAATATTGTAGATCAATTAGGATTGATGTTGAACATCTAGTTCCACATGTTCATACTCATAATGGATTAGCAGAATCACTTATCAAGCATCTGCAGGTAATTGCAAGAACTTTATTGTTGCGAACACAATTACCAATTTCTGTTTGGGGACATGCTATTTTACATGCTGCTGCATTAATTCATCTTAGTTCCACTGCTTATCATTAATATTCACCAGTACAACTTGTATTTGACCATCAACCAGATATTTCCCATTTGTGTACTTTTGGTTGTGCGGTATATGTTCCAATTGCACCTACACATAGAACTGAAATGGGACCCCAATGGCGTTTGGGAATATATGTGGGTCTAGATTCACCATCAATTATTAGATATCTGGAACCTTTAACTGGTGATCTTTTTACTGCACGATTTGCTGATTGTCATTTTGATGAGGGAAATTTCCCATCATTAGGAAAAACTTCTCCTGAAGAGAAGCGTGAACTTTCTTGGAAAGTCCCAAGTCTAATTCATCTTGACCCATACACATCTCAATGTGAGAATGAAGTCTGCAAGATAGTCCCTCTTCAAACAATAGCAAATTAGTTACCAGATGCGTTTACTGATGCTACTAGGGTAACGAAATCATACATCCCAACTGTTAATGTACCGGCACGGGTGATTGTTCCAGAAGAACAATCTAAACAAATGATAGCAAAATAATCATCTGATGCACGCTAGAAGCGTGGCAGACCACTCAGTTCAAAATATATTGTTCCTCGAAAAAGAAAAAGAAATTACCAAGATCATGTTCCTAAGATTATAAATAAATCCACTTTCTCAAAATCGACTCCACATGAGTAAGATGTCCCTGAAATAACACAAGTCATTAAAGTGACAGAAACCCCTGTAAGGGAAGGAATCCCTGAAGAGATTCAAGAACATAGAAATGAGGAAATTTCTATAAATTATACAAGAGAAATGTAGAATCATGAGGAAACAATCATCGATGATATATTTTTATATACAGTGGCTACTGAAATTATAAATGATGATTATGAGCCTCATAGTGTTGATGATTGTAGGCAAAGGTCTGATTGGCGTAAATGGAGAGAAGCAATTCAAACAGAATTGAATTCATTAGCCAAGCATAAAGTATTTGGATCAATAATCTAGACGTCTAAAGACGTCAAACCTATTGGATACAAATGGGTTTTTGTACGGAAACATAATGAGAAAAACAAGGTTGTGAGATATAAGGCACGACTCGTAGCACAAGGTTTCTCACAGAGACCTGGTATTGATTTTGATGAGACATATTCACTAGTGATGGATACAATTAAGTTTCGTTTTTTGATAAGTTTGGCTATCTTGGAAAGACTTGAAATGCGTATTATGGACGTAGTAACTACCTATCTATATGGCATACTCGATTCAGATATTTATATGAAAATCCCTGAAGGATTTAGAGTGCTGGAAGCATACAACTCGAGACCTTGTAATTTATACTCAATTAAATTACAAAGGTTCTTGTATGGATTAAAGCAATTTGGGTGCATGTGATATAACCGCTTCAGTGAATATTTGATTAAAGAAGGATATATTAATAATCATATATGCCCATGTGTTTTCATAAAGATATCAGAATCTAGATTTGCTATCATAGCAGCTTATGTTGATGATATGAATTTAATTGGAACTCCAGAAAAGCTCCTGAAAACTGGTGGATATTTAAGAAGGGAATTTGAGATGAAAGACTTGGGAAATACAAATTATTGTCTCGGTCTAGAGATTGAACATAAATCAAATGGAATACTTATCCATCAATTTGCATACATTGAAAAGATTCTAAAAAGATTCCATATGGATAATGCTCATCCATTTAGTACTCCTATGGTTGTTAGAACTCTTGATCCTAAGAGAGATCCATTCCGACGACTTGAAGATGGTGAAAAGATACTTGGTCCTGAAGTACCATATCTTAATGCAATTGGTGCTTTGTTGTATCTGACTCAATGTACTAGACCAGACACTGCATTTTCAGTAAATTTGCTTGCTAGATTTAGTTCTACACCAACTCGAAGGCATTGGAATGAAATTAAACATCTTTTCCATTACCTTCGTGGAACGAAAGATTTAGGATTATTTTATTCATCTAACAATCTTTCAGGTTTACTTGGTTATGCTGATGCCGGATATCTGTCTTATCCACATAAAGCTCGTTCACAAACGGGATATGTTTTTACATATAATGGCACGTCAATCTCCTGGCGCTCCACAAAGCAAACTATTGTTGCTACATCCTCCAATCATTCGAAAATCCTTGCACTTCATGAAACAAGTCGAGAATGTGTTTGGATAAGGCCAGTTATTCATCATATTCAAAGGACATGTGGATTCTCATTATCTTCAGAAATGCCGACACCGATATTTGAAGATAATGCGGCTTGTATTGCTCAAGTTAGAGGAGGATATATCAAAGGAGATAGAACCAAACATATTTCTCTCAAATTCTTCTATACTCATGAACTACAGCAGAGCCAACAAATTGATGTTAAACAAATACAGCTTTCAGATAATCATACAGATTTGTTTACCAAAACATTACCTACATCAACTTTTGAGAAACTGGTATATGGAATTGGCATGCGTCGTCTCAGTAAATTACAGGATTGATATTAAAGTTTTAATCAGGGGGAGTAAAATTTGAATGGACATACTATACTCTTTTTCCTTTACCGGATTTTGTCCCACTGGGTTTTACCGGAAAAGTTTTATTGAGGCAGTTCTGAACATGTCCAATATAACTTGATCCTGAAGATCATTGTATATATTTTGCTATGGTTTTTATCAACTGGGTTTTTCCTAGCAAATTAAGATACATGTGGTGAAAATTCAAAGGGAAGTATTATAGAATATAGTGGATTTTGCCACCATATCACCATTTGCATGTATTTGCCACCACATCATTTGGTATTATGACATGTGGAAGTAAGTCTTGTGTTGGCTCATTTTTATGATGACTAGTGGCAAACATGTTCTCCACTACTTATATATATGTGCTTTGTATTTTGAGTTTAAGAGCAATCAAAGAAAGATTCACCTGTAATCTCTAAATATCAAACGAAAGGCAATTCTCCTCCACTGTGTCTTATTTTATCTATTATTTTATTTAATGTTTTATATGTTATTTCAATTTTAATTTATAACAATATATTCCTAAATTTTGAATAATATATATATTACTAGTAGGAGAGGCACGTGCATTAGTATTAAATCTTAAATATAATTGTCAACAAGACAATTAATAATATATTTATCTAGTCACAGAGAAAAGTTCAAGCTATATCTGACAAAACATTTTAAAGAGAAATTTACATCGTAACGTCAATGTATAGATACAATAACAACTACATCTTATAATAACAACGTTACCAATTATCAGTCGTAGATGATGCACCATCGTAGTCAGATTTTTGTTTTAAAATAGCTTCGTATTGTTTAATTTGGCTTTCAAAGCTTTATTCTCTTCAAGTATTTCATCACATCCTCCATTGATTATGTGATAATACCACTTATAGTATTAGTAGTTCGAGAAGTTAACATCACAAACTTCAAACTTGTAATGCTTTTGTAGATAATCAATTGTTTCTTTAGCGGCATCATGTTCAGACTTCATTTTGTGCTTTGAAAGTTTACCCCAAAACACTTCAGTATTGTGTTCCGAGTCAATATTAAGATCAATCTTAACGTATGCTTTAAATAGTTCTGGACCATCTACTTTATATCCATAACTATATCTGTCTATTTTTAATTTTTCGACGATATTTTTAAGTAGCCTTTATAACATATATCGACACACAAAATTTTCATATTGATTAATCTGCACATGCACAAATATACACAAATAAAAGGTAATCATATTACAAAATTATAATATATAAACTAAATGATTTTATAAATTAATTTAAAAACTCTTTTCTCTTCTTTTGATATGGCTCTTCTTCTCTTCTCTAGTTCTCTTTGTGGGTGTTAATAATGTTAAAAACGATAAAAATAAATAAATAATAAAAATATAAATATAAATAACAAAATCAAATAATAATAATAATAATAATAATAATAATAATAATAATAATAATCATGGTAATAATAATCATAGTATAAAAAAATAATAACAATAATATATATATAAAAAAAGGTAGACATGCTATGCTATTCAAATAAAACATAACTTAATACTAATTTTTTTAAAAAAAAAAACAATTTCACATAAAAGAAGAAGACGATATATTCTTAAATTAGTTAACATAAGCAATAAAAGTACAATGGTTTAAATAACTAACCTCGTATAGTATCTACAATTTTTTACCAAAGTTAACACTTGTTTAACCTATAAACAAAGAACACATTAGATAATGTCAATAAGCTATTAGGTTGCATTGTAATAAAGCCAGATAAATTGTGCAATCTTATTAAACGGTCTCACCAAGTGGCAATGAGATCGTCTCATTGAAGATTTTCTCTAAACATATATAATAGTCCAAGAACCATTCAACATGAACAATAATATAATATTAAAAAATGTAAATAAAACCTATAAAATTAAATTAAATCGTTAGTGTAAAATAATTAAATATAGTAGTAGAGAAAGTTTGAGATGTAATGGAATCCCTAAAAGAAAAAAAAATATTCCATCTTAAGTACTTTCGAAATCGGTGACATCGTCCTATTGAAGATTTTCTTCAAACATATATAATATTCAGTGGAGGACCTAAGAATTATAATCAGTAGGGCACTTGATTAAAATTAAAATCACAATTATATGAAAAAACACTGAAAATTTAAGATAATAGTAAAATAGTTTTTTCTTTTAGATAAAACAAAATAAATAGAACACTTAGAATTAAATAATCTTACATTTAAAAAGAAATAAAACAAGAAGAAATATTAAAAAATCAATAATAATAAGAAAAACAACATAAATTATGAAAAACATTTAAAAGAATAAAAATAATCTAATTTTATAATAAAAAACTTTGTTTTGCATTTATAATGAATTCATGCAGAATAAAGAAAAAGTAAAGCCCCGTAACCTGGTATTCAATCCTCTTCTTTCCGGAGTGACCAAGAGTACATTCCTCGCTTGAGACATTCTACGCTTCGCTCCTAGCTTTTCCGAAAGACCGAATTGTGGGCCCTACCGTAAAAGCATAATCGTAGGCCCCTTCTTTATATTGAGACTATTCATATATCTCAAGCCATCATTGCTCGCTGGTAAGTTGCACCGACATTCTTTAGACCAAAAGACATCACCTTGTAAGAGTATCTACCAATAAGAGACCTCAAGGCAACGTGTTTTATATCCTCCAAAAAACAAATCTGAACTTGTTGGGAGGCTTTTCCTACACTGGCGCTCCGAGCCATCTTTTATTGAAGCCATGTTCTGCCTGATTTATGTGGTTCCCCATTTCCGGGTATTTTACAAAAAAAAAATACGGATATAGTCAAATGGTAAAATTTCTCTTTGCCAAGGAGAAGATGCGAGATTCCCGCTATCCGCCCAGGATAAAGTAATTTATACGACATAGGTTGGGCTTAGAGTCTGTTTCTTGTCTGTAGTTTCTGTAGTTGGTTTATTAATATCTCTCCTTTGAATGACTCATTTTTTATCTTTCTTTGTCCACGCATTCGCCTTCGGAATCAGACCACATCCGCAACTAAGGACTCTTGATGGATGACTATGTCCAGAAAGAATGAGCATTAGTCAGTCACCTTCCAAGAATACTTCCGCAATGAGGGTCTTTCAATAACAAGAATAAAGTAGCAATTCTGTTTCAAATGGTTTGAGCTTGGAAGCAACCTGCTATCTATCGATAGGCGAAAACAGACTGCTATTGGCTGCTTCGCCTATCTATTCTATTATGGCCGGCTTGGAGACATCAAAGGAAGACCTTCATCTCTATCCGGGTACGATCATAGCTTCGTTGAACCTTAGGGATTTAGCATTGAGGTCAATCACCACACCACCTCTATCATACATACGACATTACATGACGCGAGAGTGCATGGTCAACACACACCTAAAGCGCCTAGGTTCCGCTTGCAGCCAATACAACCACAACCTAACTTGCACGAGATTCCACAACCGAAACTACTGGTAGTCCCGAGGGGACGGCATCCTCCTATAATAGTTAGCAATACTGAACAAGCGAGTCATCAGTCCGGAGAAAGAAAAGGACCGCCTTTCACTTAAAAAAAAAAGTAAAAGCGAGAAAAAGACGACGAAACCCTTTTTTCTTTCTTTCTCAGCCGACTTGAAAGGTGCTCTCAGTGTACCGCCATACGCACCCAGACATTAGACCCATTGTGGCCGGCCCAACAGTTTCCAGAATGCCGTTGTCATGATGTTGATCCGGCTTCTGCGACTACGGCATCCGCGTAGCTCCGAATACGCGCATTGGAGCTCTTCACACGATGTCCCGGGTCTCTCTGTTATAAATCGCTCTTTCGTCGGGCGGTGGCTTATTTCTAACACCCCCTTAATAGATCAAACAAATAAAGCTCCATTAAATGAATCAACTTCTCCCTCCCGAACAAGGGTCAATGGTTCGGGGAAAAGCCTATCTCAGTGATGTTCAAAAACGGGAAAAAGCGTAGTTCGAAAACTCGCGTTAGCTCGTTTTGTTTTGGACCACCTTCTACTTTTGAATCTCGACCCCGAGCGTAGGTTGCTTAAGATTTACCTAATGGGGGTTGTTCTCACGATTGACCTACTTAACTCAGCGGTTTGAGTATCGCTTTCATACGGTGAGAGTCATTGGTTCAAATCCAATAGCAGGTAAAATCGGCCGAAACCTAGCTAGATTCAAAGAAAGAGAGAAAAAGCGTAAGGAATTCACCTCTCAACTGAGGCCGCGGAGGTTGGATGTTGAATACTTGCTTATCAGGTTCCATGTCTAATGCCCGCCTCTGCGGGTGATGCATGATAATTGTGTCATCCCTTCTACTTATTACTTATCACCAATGTTTCAAGTAAACCAAATGTGGTGAGCAGAAGAGGGTGAAAGCAGATGTGAATCCTTTTAGCGAAGCAAAAACGTATTACCAGATGCTAAATTGGATTTCTACGGTAAAAGGTAACATTTCTTTATCAAAGCGGGTGATTGACGGGTGGAGAATTCTATTGAGTTATAGATCTTAAGGGGATAGAGGACTCATTTTAAACCGCTTTTCTTATTCAAACACATTTGGCATGGAGCTATAATCTTGTTCAGAGATGTTTTTGCTGGTAGTGACCTAGATTTAGATGCTTAAGTTGAATTTTGAGCATTCCCCAAACATGGCATGGAAAACCCAATTCATACTAATTGAATTGCCCTACCTTTGATCAGATCCCAAAACTTATTACACGACCTAATCACGTTTATAATATCAATTCAAATAACGAGCCTTTCAAGGCAATATATAGATTCTTCTCCTCCGGGCTATCGACTCGAATCCAAGAATCCTCATCTGGCTCATAGCTCCAAGTACTGGATGAAGCCGCACTCTCTTCTTCCTGTCCTAGCTAACCAGAAAAAGGAAGAAGCACCATAGACGGTATTCTTGAGGATACAATATGAATATGGGATGGGTTAACTTGAACAGAAGCGAGCGGTTTCATTAGGAAACGAGTGTCTCAAGGTCGTATCACTGGGTAGAACTGTTCTACTGAATGTATCGTAGCGGGGCTAAGGGATTCAATTATCTCAATCATGACAATGAAGTGAAATGGCAACTGTGGCAAATCTGACTTGACGTGTCCGTCCCAAATCGCACAACAACTACTTTGTCTACGCAACCTAGCCAATTTGGGCGGGAAGGGTGATGCTGGTACTAGAGATTCTGAGCCTGGCATACTAAATCGTTCGCGTAGGCATACTTTCTAACCATTCATTCTTTTTCTTTTCTCGGGGAAGGACCACCCGATTCTGCATAAGGCTTCGGCTAGGAGAAAGCTTTTTTTCATCATGCCCACTCGACTATCCAACACTTTTGGGATTGGCTAGGCTGATGTGGATTGGTTCACGCGGGTTATGCTTTTACTGCATTGCTACTTACTGGATTGCTCTCAATCGGCTATAAACTACTTATATAAAAATATTTTATTAATAAATGTTACATGTTTTTAAATTTTTTATTCTTTAAATTATTGGTAAATTATTTATTTATTGATTCTTAATAAGTTATAAATATAAAATAAAGAAAAATACTAAGTATAAAATAAAATAAATCATAGTAATAAAATGACTATTTTAATCCAATAAAGTAAAATCTGAGATTTTAGGGTTTATTGATCGATTATGTTACGTATGTCAAATTAAAACTATTAGAAAAAATAAAAATCCAAAATAATAATATATAATTTAATATAACATAAATTGAATTTAAGTAAACATAAATTAATGGTAGTTAAGAAATTGACAACAACATAATAGAAAAAATGAATTGGAAATTATGGTAAAATAAATAAAACCAAAAAAATTGAGAAAATGAATTGAAAAAGATGGTAAAATAAATAAGACATAAAAATTTAGAAGATTAAATTGAATTAAAGAAGTACCTGAATGAGAAAATAAGACATAAAAAATCGAAAGGTTAAATTGAATTAAAGAAGTACCTAGATGAGACTTGAACCATGTACCTTTAGTTTAAAGAAAAGCTCCACTACCAACTATACTAACATCAGTAAGTTGTTCCCTAGTCTTAATATATATACACACAGAATCAATTTTTTTAGTAAAAATATTGAGGTAGGTCCACCCCTGATAATAGTCCAAGAACCACTCAACGTCAACAATGATATAATGTTATAATCAAAAAGTAAAAATTGACAGAGAAGTACTTCATATATATATATATATATATATATATATATATATATTATTGTCAGTTCGAATTGATGTAAAATATATCAGTTTCTTATATATGGATCATAGGTTTTAAAAGATACTTTGACAAGTGTATACAACCAAATCAAAACATTTAAATACAATGATCCACATACAAGGAACGGATATATCCTATATCGGATCGGATTGGTAATAGAAAAATATATATATATATATATCCACAATCAAGTCCTTTGCATTTTAAAGATAAATTCAAACAACTAAAGGCTCGAAAAATAAATGGCACTATTTGAGAGGGGTGTTGTGCAAATATTACAAGTTTAGTAATGTAAGTTTAAAATGCACCATTTTAATGTAAAGAGACGAGAATATCCCGACAAAATTGAAAAGAGAGAAAAGTTGTCGTTTTGTGAGTCTGAGAAAAGCAACAGTGAGAAAGAAACCGAGAAAGAAACCGACGACAACGAAATTGATGGCGGGCAAATCGACAACTTATTGATTGAAACGGCAATACAGTACATTTCACAGCGATGACAGAGGTAAGTTCAGTTTGTTTTATTTATCGATTTGTTGTTCAAAATTTATCATTGCATTTTAGACTTATTCTGTTGATTGAAATTGTAGATTATGGTTGACACTGGTTGTGGTTTTGGTTTGGGTTTGAAATGAGGTTCAATATTCTGGTATCGAGCAATTTTTGTTTTGAAATAAAAATAAATCGAGAATATTTCAAGCGAGATCGAGGAATTTTTTTAGAAAGATTCGAGAGGTTTTTCAAAGTGATCGAGAATGTTTTTCAAAGTGATCGAGAATGTTTTTCAAAGTGATCGAGCTTTTGTTAAATGATCGAGAATATTTTTCATAGAATCGAGAGGTTTTTTAAAGGATCGAGATTATTTTGAAAGGATCGAGAATTTTTGAAAACGATCGAGAATATTATGATAACGAATAAGAATATTTTTCAAATGATCGAGATTTTTTAAAATGATCGAATCGAGAAGAATTTTCAAAGAATCGAGAAGATTTTTCAAAGAATCGAGAGGTTTGTCAAAGTATCGAGACTATTTTCAAAGGATCGAGAATGTTTTTAAATGATCGAGAATGTTTTTCAAAGGGTCCAGATTTTAGAAAATGATCGAGAAGATTTTTCAAAGAATCGAGAGGTTTTTCAAAGGATTGAGATAATTTCAAGGGTTCGAGAATATTTTCAAAGGGTCGAGATTTTTTAAATTGATCGATAATATTTTTCAAAGAATCGAGAGGTTTTTCAAATGATCGAGAGTATTTTCTAAGGATCGAGAATAATTTCTAACGTTCAAGAATGTTTTTCAAAGGGTCGAGAAGTTTTTCAAATGATCGATAAGTTTTTTCAATGAATCGAGAGGTTTTACAAAGGATCGAGACTAATTTCAAAGGATCGAGCCTATTTGCAAATGATCGAGAACTTTTTAAACAAATCAAGAACTTTTTCAAAGGATGGAGAATATTTTAAAAGTATCAAGAATTTGTTTCAAACGATCGAGACTATTTTCTAATTTTTGTGCAGTTTACTGATGTACTGTTTCTGTGACATTACAGATGACGAGCAGTATGAAGGAATTGCTTAAAACTGTAGAGGGAGATTGGTTCAAGGGAAAATTGACCCAACACGAACATTTTGAAGCCCTCTCCCGTATAGACGATGCACTTAATCGGGTCACTGAAGAGTTTGCTGTTGAGGATCGATGTCGGTTCATGGCCTTCTGTTTCGGGCATTTCATGTCGATGCACCGGGAGCTGAAGTTTTCGGGTGGTGTTATTCATCAGCTGCTGTTGCGGGAGTTGGACCATGACGGGCCAACAGATGAGATGCGGTTCTTGTTAGGGAACCATGTGGTGAGGTTTTCGAAGGTGGAATTCAGCCTCATCACCGGATTATATTTAGGAGTTGTACCGGACACGAGTATGTATGTTGCAGTTGAGAATGACATACATCAACGGTACTTTCCTGGACATGATGAGGTATCGTTGGATGACTTGAGGGTTGTTCTTACCTAGGGAGAGTTTCAACAGGCGTACGATGATGTGAAGTTGTGCCTCATTTACTGATGGGGGTGGATGAGAGATTGAAGATTCCAGTTTGGCAGTTTCAGTTGGTAGAGGACCTCAATGCCTTCGATGCCTTCTTGTGGGGTGCCCACGTCTATAGGCATTCTATATTTTCATTCAAGCATGCCTTACCGCGACGTCGTGAGGAGAGACGGCAACAGTCACAGGGCGATGTTGGACATTCCGTGGAGGGGTACAACATCTACGGTCTATCACACGCCCTTTTGATAAGAAATTTGATTTCCAACATGTACATTTAATTTTTAATCCAAAATTGTTTTGGATTATAACTATCGTATCTTTGATGCAGATATTTGCTTTTGAGATGATCCCTCAACTGGGCGACGTTTTTGGGACTTGAAGGGTTACAGACCTTTCCCCTCGGTTGTTGAAGTGGGAGTTAACCAAACAACCTAGAGGGAAGAAGCTGGAGAAGACTTTTAGTGCTAGGGTAATTTATTTTTTTGTTAAGTAATTTATATTACTTACGATAAGTAACAATGAAATTTATCTAACTGAGTTTTCAGATGTCGGTGAGGACGGAAATCGTGCCCACAGTAGCTGAGGCGGTGGCCCCGTACTTTACAGGCCTAAGTGAGGGGGGGCCCGTATGTGCAGGACGACAGGGTTCACCTTCCTACTATCCCTGAGCCGACTACAAGTGCAGTTCGTCCCGAGGAGGAGGGTGAGGGTGGGAGGTGTACTGAGATGGAGGCTTTAGACCCTACAGGTCCAGATTTTAGAGGCATGGACACTGGCTAACCTGAGTCGTCTCCTCGGTGAGTGAGGCAGGTACGGTTTACCACCCCAGGAACTGGTTCCGCTACAGGGGATTCCTGTACAGGCGTTCGACTTGACGGAGAGGTAAGTTAAGATGGTAGTTTTCTTTTTATTAACAAGAGTTGTTGATTGTTATTGTATTAACAAAGTTGCATGATTTTAGGCCCGTTTAGAACATAACTTGAAGGAGTTACGTGAAGCCCTCCGGAAGAGTGAGGAGGATCGACAACAACAACACTGGATTTGCTCGATTTGTTCCGAAAGAGCGAGGAGGATCGACAGCAACAACATAGGGAGTTTCTTGCATTGATCGGGGGCCTTCAGGGATTCAGGACCCATACAGAGGATCCACATACCATAGGAACATTTCTGGATAGTGGGGCTCAATCTCCCCCTCCCTCTCTGAGCGAGCAGTTGCCCCCCCCCCCCCCCCCCTCCTCCAGCTCAGAGCCATTGTAGGCTCCCCCTCCCGCTCAGAGAGATTCGTAAGCTCCCCCTCTGGCTCAGAGCGATTCGCAGGCTATCCCGCCATCTCCTAGCGATCAGCAAGCTCCCCCTCCCCTTCCACCTCCACCTCCACCTCCACCTCCACCTCCACCTCCGACCGAGCAGCAGGCTCTCCTTCCACCTCCCCTCGAGCAGCAGGCTCCCCCTCCCTCATTCTCATCTCAGCACATCCCGTTTGGGGGAGTTTAACAGCACAGACCTGTACTGAAGCGCAGTTGGCAGTTGGTTAGCCCGTACACAGATCCGTGCTGACCTAAGAGGGCGAGGGTAATAGTAGAGGGACCTGACCATGTATTTAGTCCTCAGGGACTGGTGGACGGTGACCAGTTGAAGGCGTACCGAGCCTTCAAGAAGAACGTAAACGGGGAACTGTAAGAAAAATTCATTGTAATTTAGGCGGCCGGTTTTCTTGTAATGTATTATATAAATGTGTAGCTGTTGGAACATTAATGCAGACGTAATGTTGATTTGCTGGAGCCTGTTGATGCTGCATGGTTCCATCGGTTGCAGACCAACTTCATGGATGTTGATGAAGAGGTATGTGGGACCGTAAATCCTGATTTCAGTATTTGTTTTATATGTGTAAGCATCCTAACATTTCTTAACGTGTTTATATTCCTAGCATATGGACACGTACCTCTATATTCTTCAGAAGCATCAACGGACATTCCCGAATGTGTATAGTCAAATGGTTAACATGTTAGACTCATAATTTTTTATAAGTACTGAAATTAATAATGATAACGCGTTGTTTTATATGTGTATGGAAAACAAAATAAATTTGTATTTTTGTTTCTGCAGTCCTTTCTGGAGCACCAGTACAGGAAAATGATGCATCACGATTCTCGCGGGCAGATCACCCCGAGCCGTTGGAGTGTTTTGAGGTCTTGGTGGAAGGATGACGACCTCACAACGGTCCTTGGGGGTGCCCCGACTGGATGCCGTCCGTGGCACGAGGTTGACATGGTAAGTGTTACTTGACATGGTTTGCAATTGTATATATAAATGGCTTTATACATCCTAACACCTGTTATTGATGTTTCCAGGTCCTGATACCGTGCAATATTAGGCGGCAACATTCGTTGTTGGTGACTGTGGACCTCACATGCAGGAAGATGTTCATAGTCGACCTATGGAGACAGGAGGTCCAGGCTCATATCCGAAAGCAGCAGTAGCCCCATTGTGCTACTTTGTGCCTTCGATGTTGCATCAGGCCGGGTTTCATACTAAACGAGCTGCTGGACTGTTGAAATTTGAGAAGACAAGTAAGCCCTTTGATGTCAGCCTCGTGTCGGGAAAACATGTCCCCCAGCAGAAGCAATCGTAAGACATTCCGTAATAGTCATTTTAAGATTGTATTAGTATAAACCTAATGTTTTATTAACGCTTGTTAATGTGTCCAACTGCAGGGGTAACTGTGGTCCCCACACCTTGAGATTGATCGAGTACATACTGGCAAACAAAACGATTTCGATTGGTCTAAAGACAATATGGGGATCATTCGGGAGAAGATGGCGGTTGAAATATTTGCAAACTCCAGGCCCGTTTAGATTTTGAAGTAATTCATGTGTATACGTACCAATTCTTTTGTATATGTTTCAATTACTTTGTATATTTACAAATTCTTTTGTATATGTACCAAAAGTTTTGTATATTTACCAATTCTTTTGTATATTTACAAATTCTTTTATATAAAATTGTTTACATTTGTATATATACAAATCATATTTAAATACAATTGCATTTCAGTTACTTAACAAGTCATACGATTTCAAATTATAACAATGTCATCATGATAACGCCTCAATTCATTCCACGGTCGCACCGTCTCTAGTAGGGCACGTTTGTCTGTTGTGACCAACAGTATGACAGATACTACACTTGCGTCTGTATTCCTCAGGAATGACTCTGCTCGGACCTTCATCAGTAAAGCTGGGTTAGAACATCTCCTCGAATTATGCCCTGGTTGTCGACATCGTCTACAATTCTGTGTGGATGTTCTTTCCGAAGACGAGATACGGGCGTGAAGCCCTCAGGCGGCCTGCTTGTCTCCTGAAGCTTGGATTCAAAATGACTCTCTCAGCGATGTCAGATGGCACAATCCAAGTGGAAGGATGTCCAACCGGCATAATAGGAACCATGTACGCATCAATAAGTGCTTGTCGCTTGTAGTAGTCCGCACAGAGGGATGTGAAATCCATGTTTCGCTCCCTATAAAAACATTGAAAACGATGATAAAATTGTATGATATTTAAGTAATATTAACCACACACAAAATTGTATGATGTACCTTGCGGCAGCGAGAGTGTGAGAACATGGAAGAAGGTCCATTTGGAATTTGTTACATGTGTAAGTCTTCCAGGCTAAGTCAACGGTCCACTGTTTTCCAGCCCTTTTCACCGAAAATATGTTCCAATCAACTGGATTAACGGTCATAAAATTGCACTTTTCTACAAGTTTGAGGATCACAAGATGTGCTGCGTCGGTCAACTGATGACGCATGGATTGTGCAGCCCTATGACGATCGTGAAACCAACGCTGTAGCAGATTCCTAATAAACTCTGCCAAAGTCAACATAGGCAGTTGCAGTGCAAATTTAAGGCATGAGTTTATGCATTCTACAGCATTTGTTGTCATGACCCTATACCTTCTGTCGGGGCAGTGAACACGGGACCATTTGTGTGGACCGGTATCAATTACATATTCATATGCATTCGGGTGCAAGTTGCATAACTCTTCCATGTGCCGGTTATATTGCAATTCGGTGTACGCTCGGTTTGATTTATCCATTATTGCGGCAACATCTTTTCTATGATATCTCTTCTTAATATTTTCATAAATGTGCCAGCAACATATGGTATGGGTGGCATAAGGGAACACTTTAGAAATCCCTGCTTCAATGCTTGCATGTCGATCAGAAATGAAAACCAAATCATCTATATAGCCAAGGACATCTTTCAAGCAATCCAAAAACCACTCCTATGATAGGTTGTTTTTCGAGTCACCGTACCCAAAAGCAATTGGATAAACCTGTTCATTCCCATCTTGTGTAGTTGCAACAAACATTGTGCCCCCGAATCTACCCTTTAAATGGGTACCATCAACGGCAATAACTGGACGTATACACCCCTGGAATCCTCTGAGTGAGGCACCCAACGATATGAAAAAGTATAGAAATTTACCATTTTCATCGCACTGTAAGTTAGTAATCGTTTCGGGATTTTGTTGTTCCAACACGTAACCGAATGATGGCAGCAGTTGGAAGCTTTCCTCATGCGTTCCATAGTTGAGTGACAATGTATAATCAAGGGCTTGATATGCCTTACTGTACATTATTTGGATGCCATACATTGTTTTCATGTCGGCGATTATGTCCTTCGGATGCATTAGTCGACCATCATGTTGCTGCAATCTAGGTGCAACCACTTCTCCAATTATGACTGCACTAGCTTGTCGATGGCGGCGGTGAATCTCCTCCAAAGGACAAGTGTGTTCGTTGATAAAACTTCGTACTTGAAAGTATGTCGCTTCATCTCTCCTAACCGCTCTTAACTTCCATGTACAGTTGTCTATCAAATAAACCAGATGTGATGTTGTCTTATTTGACCTTTTCACCTTCCACTCGAAGTTGTGCTGCATTGCAAAATGGCCAGCCAATCTCTTCATCTCCTTTTTAGTAGGAAAAAATTGACCTTTATATATCATGCTGGTAGGTTCATCTTCTACCAAGTTCTTGCTTCCATCCATACCAAACAAGATGATTCTGCTCCTGGAATAACCCACGTTCTAGCATTCTCAGAATTAGCTGGAGTTACATCAGGCCGGACCTCAGATGTCCCAGCTATATCTACTGCAGTAGAACTACATCTGTGAACACGTCTTGCACGTCTTTCCGTTTCGAACTGTTCTTCATCTTTCTCATTGTTCGGTACATTATGTACCAGATACAAATTTGTCTCATTAGCCACCTCATGGATTGGTAGGTTATGAGGTTCATTGTTCCGCTCATTGTTCATGTCATTGTGCATCTCATTGTATTGGTGGTTGTACTGCCCATCGTTCAATTCAATTTGACAACCCAAATCATCGTCCAATTGAGCTCCAAATATATCACCATGGTCGCCTACTTCCGGTGGGACACCACATAGGTTTTCCCTACCGTCAATCCCACTTCTTTCTGTGAACAACTGGTTGCTTCCGCCTGAAGATCGAAATTGTTGGGTGTTATCATAAGGAGGGATTTCTTCATCGATGATACCTCCTGCAGCCATCTCAATTAAACTGACACATACTTGAGGGATTACCCTATCTTCCCCCAGCATAAACAAAACATCGTCGTCATTTCTTATAAATGTGCGACATGTTGTCCCGGGAATGATTGATATAGATTATAGATCAGCAGTGTATTTGTTCACATCGTACTTCACAATGGTTTGTACGATCGACACCAGCTCTTCATAAGTCATATTTCTGGACACATACATTCCTTGGTTATCGGAACAAAGAAACCTCTGACTTCCATCAGGTAATTGCTCCCATCGACCGTTGTAAGATATTACTAATCTAACCCGATCCATTGTCCTGTGAAAATCATCATCACAATCAATTATTAACAGATAGAAAAAATTACTTTTACAATTACAAAAATTTCAAATGGATCGAATACTTTTTATAAGGACTCGAGAACTTTTTCAAGGGTTCGAGAATAATTTACAAAGGATCGAGAACTTTTAAAAATGTTCGATTCGAGAACTTTTATCGAGAATATTTATCAAATTATCGAGAACTTTTTATAACGGTTTGAGAACTTTTAACAAGGGAACGAGAACTTTTTCTAAGAGATCGAGAACATTTCAAACAGTTCGAGAACTTTTTAAAGGGATCGAGAATATTTGTTAAAAGGACCGAGAACTTTTATCAACGGATCGACAACTTTCAACAAGTCAACGAGGAGCTTTTTCTAAGGGATCGAGAATATTTATAACGGTTCGAGAACTTTTTTAAGGGATCGAGGATCGAGATTATTTATCAAATTATCCAGAACTTTTATCAAGGGATCGAGAACTTTTAACAAGGGAACAATAACTTTTTTCTAAGGGATCGAGAACTTTTAACAACGGAACGAGAACTTTTAACAACGGAACGAGAATTTTTTCTAAGGGATCGAGAACATTTCTAACGGTTCGAGAACTTTTTTAAGGGATCGAGAATATTTTTCAAAATATCGAGAACTTTTCTCAAGGGATCGAGAACATTTTCGAAGGGACCAAGAATTTTTTCTAAGAAACCGAGAACTTTTTCTTAGAAACCGATAACTTTTTCTAAGTGATCGAGAAAGTTTTTAAGGGATCGAGATTATTTGTCAAATTATCAAGAACTTTTATAACGGTTCGAGAATCTTTGTCCAGGGATCGAGAACTTTTTCTAAGGGATCGAACATTTTTTGTCGAGCATTTTTTTAAAATAATCGAGCTTTTTTCAAACTAAACAAGAGCTCGTTCCAATATAAAATAAGCTCGATTCATCTTTAAATATTCTCGGTCGCACAAGAAAAAAACATTCTAATACAGAATCTGAAATGGATACATTAATATCGAGGAATGGATACATTGTTAACCCACACAGAAATGAATGCAAAATATCTGAAATGCATAAAAGAAATTTAAATGAAGATCATAAATATTTGTTACCTTCTACTGCAGAATCTGGAGAGAGAGTCAAGTTTTTTAAGACAACTTTTCTGGAGAGATACCAACGAGTTCAGAATGGGGCTTTTAAAAAATTAAAGTTTAGGGGTAATTTGGACAGTTCATCATAATAGATGTCTTTTAAACTTAAGTTATTAAAACGGTGACATCATCACAACACACCTTAAAAAAATGTGATATATATCTCACCATTTCATCGCCAACTAAATTGAATTGAATTAATGTTTTCTTTCTTTTATAGTGGGGAAAATCATTTGATAAATTAATGCAGTCATCCTAACATGCCAATTTTGCCAAAACCTAACAGTGAAGCACGTGCATATGTTGTACATGTTCATGTCCTATGAGGCTTCCATTATTGCAGATGTAAATGTAAAGTCAACTACTTGTTAACTTAAATTGACTCATTAATCCAATAACATGTTCATGGAAATTATGATCACAATGAAAATATATATTATATCTATCAATTTTATGGCTTCTTAAAAAAAAAAAATTCTCCTTTATTTTTGGGATGATACTAGCCTAACATAATGTTCTTAGAAGCCCACATATTCTTATGATCTGATCTGCTGCCCCAACTGGCCCAATAAAACTGCTTCATGAAGTGATGTCATTTTGGTGATTTCAAATGAATTCAGATAATGAAGAGATAAGGCACGTGAGACAATCCAATGTGGTAAAAGTTGATTGGCTGGCTAGATTTCACACATGATTCAACAGATGACACTATATAAAGAAATAGGAGAGAGAAAGCCATGGAGCGAATTCATTCGTTTTCAAATTAGGGGTTTATTTATTCGCTCTCTATCGTTTTATTTTCTCTCAATAACAAGTCTATGCACGAGTGTGTTCTTGTTGCGATCTGTGATTCTTGCTTGTATTTGTGCGAGTTTCTTTTGTAAAAAAGTGAGATCAGAGTATATTGTGTATTCTTGCGAGAAGAATCAAGTGATTATGCATAATCACGGGTCTGATTGGGTTTCAGTCTGTTTGATCTTGTACCATCAGAGTGTTCTTAAATATTTCTAGGTTGATATTTGGGTGATTTGGGTTGTAATATTTGTTGTAAAACATTCATATAGTGGAGAGAGTTTCTATGGGAGACTCAATGTGGATATATGCCCCATTTTTAGCCAAACCACGATAATCTCTCGTGTTATTTTATTTTTCCCATTCATCGTTATAATTGTTCTTTTTTAATTTTCTTACCACATATTTGTTCTATAGTTCCAGATATGGAAATTGTTGGTACTTTGATCTTTTAGGATTGCAGTTTAAGTGTTTCTTGCAGGTCTTAGAGCAATCGGTTAAGGTTAGTGTTTGTATTGAGTAAGGATCAAACCCTGACAAATTTCTTGTTTTTTTTTCTAGGATTTAGATCCATATTTGTGTCTCTATGTTCAACAATCTCAGTTCAGGTCCATATTATCATTTGTCTTTTCTTTTGTTTAGATCTATCTTTTACCGATCTAAGGCTTTTTTTTGCCGTTGATTTTTTATTATTATTATTGTTTTTGTTTTTCCAGGATTTCTCTATGTTTAACAAACCCAGTATAAATTTCCTTTTCTTTTTTTTTATTGTTTTGGTTTTTCCAGGATTTCTCCATATTCAACTGACCCAGTAAAATAAATATCAATCATATTAATTTATTATTATCACAACTGCAATCTTTATACAGCAATATCAAAAACTTTAAAGCAGTAAATATCAATTTCCAAATTAAATTCAACAAACCCAGATATAATGCTTACCTGTTAAGAAGTGGTGCTGAATAGTATTAGTCTTTCATGTTCCTATGGTTTTTACGGATTCAAAAACGGATTTTCAATATTCTCTCAAAGCCCATAATTGTCTCTTGACAGGTCTTACATACAAGGCCAACAGAAAGTTCTTCACAGAAAATAGAATTTTGTTTCAGTTTAAAACAGGAACCTGAACATTTTTAAAACAGTACCAGCAGTTAAAAGAAATATAAAATACGGAGAGAAATACGAGAGATGTAAAGAACTTGCTGAATATTTACAAAGAGATTGATTCAGAGATACGATACATAAAGAAGAGTGTTTACGGAGAGATTTTTCAGAAAGATGTGCTTTAGATAATTGATGATCCTTTACACAAGGAGAGGAGGAAATATATAGAGATGAAAGGCCTAACATGTGGCCAACAAAAGAAAAAGAAAATGATTCTTTTAGTGATTGATATAAACAGCAAGGCTACCTTTATACTTTTCTTGATAATGCTGATTTTGCTGTGTTCGGCTTTTTCTACATACGTTCATATCTTCGATGCGGACTTTTACTGTGTTTTGGCTTTTTCTACCGACACTCTTATCTTCATTAGGTATCTAGATTGTGCATAGCTTCGTCATCTAAAACATAGTCTTCTTCTTTTAGAACTGGTTTTTCAAGCTTTAGAATCTTTTGCTTTTGCACCTCTTAGATAATCATCAGTTTCAGAGCTTAAGAAAACCCAGGGTATGGGATATTTGAACCAGACATGCAGATTTCTGAGGAAAATTGACATGTGAGGAGTTTGACCATTAGCTTTGGTCTTACCAGATTAATGCTGATATAGTATTTGCGCTCTGTATCTCTGCAGATACTCAGGACACATATCAAGACAATCAGCAGGAGAGCTTTCTTCCCGTATGGTTCCGGTAGAACATAAAGGTACTATCACAATATAGTGATAAGCTGGAAGAAAACTATTCAACTTGTAAGGTTGGCTAATGATCCACTCACATGGTATAAAATCTATATCAAGGTAAAAACCATGCTTTCCTCCAAACATTCTGATAGATTGTTGGAGTTTTTCAGGAAGGAAATGAATCTTTATAGTACTAAAGGCACTTATGGCGTCAATAATTCCATAACTAAATAATTATTCAATACTTACTTGACCAAGTTCAGGAATATCAAAATTCATAGGGAAATCATCCAAATGAATTTGAGATGTCATGAACTTAAAAGGATATTCATAATTAATATTACCTTTATGAAAAAGTGTAGTCATACCCTTAGGTAATCCTATTGCTTGAGCTAGAAATTTTTGAATTTTTAGAAATCGCTTCAGATTATCATCTTGGGCATAGCCAAAGATGCTCTGCTTTATATCATTAGGTAGAGTTTCTACCGCTTTATATAGAATTTTTGTCTGATCCCTCATTAGGGTAATGTTAATAATATCTAATGGCATATCCATCTCAGGATTTTCTAGATTTTCTTTTTCTTTGCCCTTGATTTTTCTTTTTTGCTTTTCTTCTTCAGTTTCCATCGTCTGAAATTGTTCTATTAACTGTTCAGCTCTAGCTAGTTCTTCTTTTAGTACCTTATTCTTTTGCTGAAGGTCTTCTAAAAGACAATTCATATCTTTTTTACATGCTTCTAAGCTTTCGGAGATCCTATGCCTTGCTTCATTGATATTTTTAAAATGATTCATAAAGCTTATTACTTGTTCTCTACTATAAGTACACCCGTTAAATTCTAAAATTGGCTTGAAGCCTCTTTGATTTTCAAAAAACATTCTTAAGGTTGTGTAAGCTTCTTCATAAGAAAAATATCCTTTAAAAATAGGGTTAGGGAAGCCTTCAATACACTCAACAGTTTCCTGCCATGTAAAGAAGATTCCAATCCTTCTTCCTTTAAAAACAACATAAAAACCAAATTTATTTATTTCGGAAAAATGATGACTCAAAATATTTAGGGACCGGAGGAAACCTTTATTATCATTTCTAAAGAACCAAATATTATTTAAAATAGCTTGCTGGACTTCAGTAATTTTTTCTTTTACTTGTGTTAAAGGCTGAAAAGGGACTCCTGGACAGTAGTTAATAGTATGATTTCCTATATTAACCTTTTTACCATTATTGCTTTGAAAGGTACTTCTAGAACTTTCTTGACTATCCTTTGAGCTTCCTGCCATACCTGCAATTATCAACAATCTATTAGTCTAGAGAGAATATCAGCTATAGTGTTATCTTTTCCACTTATATGCTAAAACTCTGCTTTATATTCTCTACCTGTTAATGTTTCTAAGAAACCTATCTATCTTTTACTAACAAACGAGTTTTTCTTTTCAAAATTATTTTTCTGTACTTTTTTATAAAACTCTACTATATTATTGCAATCAGTTCTAACTGTAAAGGACTCACTTTGTATATATATATGAAACTGATTCAAAGAATTTATTATTCCTAAGATCTCTAATTCTGTACTAGATCTTCGAGACTCTACTTATGTAAACTTTCCACTAGCATATATAGCTATCTCTTCTGTATTCTTTTGACTGTTCTTTGTGGGCATTTGAATTAATATACCGGCCCATCCTTTGCTACTAGCATCTGTTTGTACTACCTTGTAATATCTATCTATAGGTAGGGCTATTGGACTTAAGTTCTGGGCTATCTTTTTTATTTTTTGTACTAGCTTTACATCTTCACTGTTAAAATACTTCTGACCATTTTTACTAACCTTGTTATAAAGGGGTCTAACTAAAGTGCTTAAATTAGGAATAAATTTTCTTCCGTAATTTAATAGTCCCAAAAATTTCTGTAGCTCTTTAGTCTCTTCTATCTTATCAGGGAATTCTAAAATTTTTGTAACTATATGAGGTTGCAATTCTATTTTTCCTCTATCTATAAATAGTCCTAGCAATTCTATTTTATTTTTAAACAATTCTATTTTAGTTTTTGATATAATTATATTATTATTTTTAAAGACTTCTAAAACTTGTCTTACATGGTTCATATGTATATATCTATTGTTACTGAAAACAAGAATATCATTTATATAGACAATACAAAAACTTGAAAGCTTTTTAAAAATCTTATCCATCCTTTCTTGAAAAACTTGAGGAGCATTCTTTAAACCAAAGGGCATTACTAACCACTCGAAGTGCCCTTCTGAACAACTAAATGATGTCCATCCTACATATTCTTCATCTAATTTAATTTGCCAAAAACCACTTTTACAATCAAATTTCGAAAACCAACTGGCCTTTTGTATACAATTTATTAATTCATCTTTATTAGAGAGTTTATAACTATTTCTTAAGGTATTATCATTTAGTCTTTTGTAATTCATTACCATCCTACACTTTCCTCTTCTTTGTTCACTATGACTGAATACTATAAATGTCGGGCTCCTATGCCTACTTGTACTCTTTCTTATTACTTTTAATTCTAATAATTCCTCTATGTGCATTTTACACTGCTTTCTGTCTTCTAAACTGTATGGTAGGTCTTGTGTAATTATGGTAATGTCAGGGTTTATTATCTCTATTTTGTATATTTCTGTACTATCCTTATTCTGAGGATTATTACATATTATTTTTAGTTCTTCTAGTTCTTCTATCTTCTGTCTTATTTCTATTGGCCAATCTTTATTATCTCTTTGTTCTTCTGTTTTCATACAAATCTCTTTATGATAGTCTATCATTTCTTCACTGGTTAGGGAATCTAAGTTAGCTTCTTCAGGTTCTTCATTCAAGGCTTCTAATATAGAATTTTCATATTCTAGTTTTAGAGTTGTTTCTAGGTTGGTAACTTTCTTTTCATAAGGAAAATTACTAGTTTCTAGCTTTGGCTGAATAAAGGTTGACTTTTTGAAGAAATTAACTCCACTAGGTGTGATTAACATACTTCCATTGTTTCCTAGTATAAAATTTAATCCTAAAACAAACTTATAACTAGCTGGTTGGCTTGTTATTAATGTTTGGGGTAGGTAATGAGTTTCTCCATTAATCCTAATAGGTATATTTATTAAACATTCAGTTATTTGAATAGTATTTTCACTAAATGTTCTTAATCCTATATTAACTCTTAGTTTAGTTCTATATTCTTCGGGGGCTAAGCTTTCATGAATGATGCACTTATTGGCACCGGTATCTATCATTGCTTTACTCTTTATCTGTTTTGCTTTATAAAGAATTTCCACATCTATTAGTATTAATTCACTTCCTGCTCTATTTATTTCACTTTCTTGAGTAATAACTTTACAGTCTTTACAGAAATAACTACTATTGTCTTTATAACCTTTATTAAATTCTTTTTTACATTTATGACAATATTCCTAGAAATGACACAATTTCTATCATATTAACTTCTGATTCATAGGAACTTTCTTCTGACTCTTGATCATTAGATGACTCTTCGTCTTCATCTTCTGAACTATCTATTATAAATATACTTTCATTTTCAGAAATTTCTTCAATATTGTAGACTTCTTCTAGATTTTCTAAATCTTCATCTATTTCTACTAAAATTTCTTTTTCTTTATTGTCAGGACAATTAGGCTTAATATGTCTCATCTTTCCACATAAGTATCATTTACAATCTTTATGATTTTTTCTTTTATAAATCTTCTTACTACCTTCAGCAGCCTTTCTTAGCTTTTTCTTCCTCTTTTTATCTTTGTTTATGAATTTAAAGAATTTCTTAGGCTTTGAATAGGGAGTGTTGAAAGGTATATAAGGGGGCACATATTTCTTTCGCCTTTGCTTATAAATTTTTCTAAATCTTTTTGAGCTATATTTTTTCTCTTTTACACATCCTAGAGTTGGTACTTCATATAAATCAACACACATTTTACAAAATTGTATTTGAGCTTGTCTTCTAAGCTTTTCTTCATCACACATTTCTCTTATTCTTTTTCTAACAAATTCTACCATAGGGATAAATGAAACTTGCCAAACTAATCCTTCTTTAGTTTTTTCTTTAAACCATTTATCTACATCTTTATATAATCTTTCTCCTATCTTTCCTGGTAATTTATTAACAAATTTCATTAGTAGATTCTCATCATAGGGTCTACCTATCTGGCTCTAATATTTATAAAATAGATCTACAAATCTATCAAAATAGTGCATATCACATATCTTTAATTGTTCTAAACATCTTATAGCTTTAATTTGCTTATGGGTATCTTCTACTTCTTCCATAGAGGCTCCTAATATGCATTTTCTTATTGCATCTATATAGCTTAAGACTGTGATATTAATTTTAAATTCTTCTAATTCTAATTTTCTTTCTTCATCTTTTTTTTATGAACTCTCTCCAACCCAAATAGGTTTGCTTTTCATTGTATCCTAGAGTACTTTCTAGATACACTAGTTTATACTTATAATCTGTTATGTTACTGAGTGGTTCCATTGAATGTCTAATTAAGTTTCCTTCCCATTTATTAAAAATATGCTTCCAATCTTCAGGTTTATGACCTTGTAAACTTAAAATTAGTACATCTTTAGCTTCTAGAGCTTTTCTCCAACTTTCTAGTTTTGTTTTAGCTCTATATATTCTTTCCTTATATTTATAATCTCTATATTCTTCTTTTGAGTCATGAATTCCTCTTTTTTCTAGGTAGTCTTCAATTCGAGTGGTGGTTGGGAGACCTTCTATGTCTGGTACCTTTGATCCACTACCTTCTCCTACTTCTGTTTTAGTTCTATCTTCACCTACATATATCTCATCTTCTATATAGTAGATTTTTATTGACTCTTCTTCGCTTAGTCTTTCATAATCTATCCTATCTTCAAGAATTCTTCCCACTTCATCATCATCTAATTCTAGATTATTGCAGATTTCATCGAATACTTCTTCTGGTAAATAATCTGAGGGTTTGCTAAATAAAAGATCTAAGATGGATTCTTTGTTTTCTACTAAAGTTTTTCCTTTATTAATATGTTGATCCATTTTTAAACTTTAGTCTTCAAATTCTTCTTCAGTTATTTCAATATTACCTTGTTCTTTGTAATCTTTAAACTTTTGAAAAGCTTGATTATTTTTATCAATATATATAGTGCTATCTTCTGGGATTTCTATACTTTGTGTTTCTAACTCAGGTAGCTTCCATTCCATTCCTTTTAATTCACTACTGCTTAATTTTTTAGGGATTTGCATTTTTACATAATCGCTATGAAAATGTTCTACTATGCTTCTATTTATAAATCTAAATTTCTTATGGTATTTGTTATAACATCTTCCTAAAACAAATATTTTTATCCTAAGATTCTTATATTCTGCATTCATGTTAAAACCTTTTGTTTGTATACTTAATTTTATTTTTCTACAAAATTCATTTATATCTATATCAATATCTGGGAGGCATCCCACTACTGCTACTTTATTTCTTAGGTCTACTTCAGTTGTTGCTAATTGTGCTTGAGTATGATTGCTAAATCTACTATCATATAAATATAAATGAGCTTTTGTATCTAGTCCTGCTCTTGTCTGACTAAGTATTCCAATGATTATTACTCCTAATTAATTGAAATTTAGTCGAAATTTACAACCTATATTTATAGGTTCACAAATCCTCTCCTAAAAAGGATTTACTTGGTAGGCAAGAATCCTATTTTAGATGGATTTACTTAGTGACCAATAATCTTTTTCCAAAAAGAATCTTTTTCCAAAAAGAATCTTTTTCCAAAAAGAATCTTTTTCCAAAAAGAATTCTTTCCTACACCAAGACTTCTAATCCAACTCATTAGTATATTTGTGACCATATTAAAGACTTTCTAATTTGACTAGATAAATAATTCCTTTTATTTATCTACTTATCAAATATAGTCTTTAATATTAATTATACTACCAACAATAGTATAATATTAGGAGAACTTCTCCTATTAAGAAAAAGATTTTGACTTTTAGTTAAATAATTAATTAATTTTTATTTAATTAAATAATTAAATAAAAATAATATATTAAGCTTTTATATATTAGTCTTGCCGCCCATGACATTATATATATATATATATATAAATATTATTTTATTAAATCCATTGGACCTTAATAAAAAGTTCACATGTGAACTACACCCATTCTTACAAAAAGAAACAAGTCCACATGCCTTAATACAATTCTAGATGGACCCCTAATTTGGTATGATAGAATATATCAAGTAATCCATGCAAGTTCGTGTAGATTGAAGATTTTGGCGGGCTATCTAAATTTAAGCTTCAATAGGCATAACCTAATCATAATCAACAAATGATTCACTTAGGTCCAATATATTAATTTTAGTTCATTCCACTAAAGAACTAAATTTGAACTCTTAAATAAAGATAGAATAAGTTAATATTTCTCATTCATACCCTAGACAATCTTAATGGAAAAAGTGTATCCTCGTGAAGAATACAAGTAATCGCCAAGAGCTTATAAACCGTCTATAGCTCTAAAACATCCATATGATGATATTCTACTCTCATTTAATAAATGGAGCCACGATATCTATATCTATAAATGAATTCCTTTATCGATTAACAAATGAATACCACCAAACTATCGAGGATAGACTATGTTATATAATCGTACTCATTGATAGCTCAAATGATAACACTTACAACCATACGTCCATCATTTATCTCAGGATTGATATAGACTCTCCGATTGTCTTCAAATGAGAACTTTTATCCATTGACGGTTCTTTATAAAGTATTTCATTGTGATTCGATTCAATGCACCCATTGTACTAGATTCTTTTGCTCAAAGACACCACACTTTGATGATTTTAGACTCATCATAACACATTTGATCCCACTCAAATGCTAGCAAAAGAATCTACAATTTTGACAAGATAAAGGCGCTCAACCTTTTTTTTAAGTTGTGAATATTATTCAAGACTAATTAAAGAATTGTGTCTACCTCATACATATCTAGATGTATGAACAATTCTTCTTTTCTCATAGTCTTTTGATCTTATGATTATTTAATTTTGACAATTATAATAATTAAACTGTAAATGCTATAAGATTTGATAAACTAAAAATCACTTTATTAATATGAAAAGATTATCAAATATATTATTATACTCGCTATTGAGGATAGTCCCAACACTCCTCTCATTCTCTATGTAAGTTTCTCTTCCAACTCTCTGTCTATAGATCGTCTCTGAATCTCGCTTTGGTTTCTGACGTTCAAATTCTGGGTGTTAACGTGTATCTTGGTGGCTGGACAAGGGTCCATCTCAATCATCAAATTCCAAAACGGAAAGGTAATTTATTGTTGTTTAGTCAGAAGATTAGGGTTTTGTATAATTTTTTTCTTTAGATTTGTGTTTACAAATCTGAAACAAAAATAGCTCTCTATTGCTTTGAACTATTGAAAATCAGAAGAAAAATCTCATAGCCTAACGATCATTCTTCTTCAATCAATCGTTGATCTCCTAAATCGAACTTAGGAAGGTGTCGGGAGATCGTAATCACCAGGTTCCGGAGCTGAGCCACGAAGAGTTCTCGATTTTGGACCGGTTTCAGAGAAAGGTCAGCCATTGAGAAAACCTGAAATCGATCCTCTGGTTTCGAACAAAGAAGATCCGAGCTAGGTTTCATTGGTCCTTCATCTTTCTTCAACTGGTGGTGTGGAGTCAGTCATTGAGGGCTTCAATGGCAGCGGTGACCCGTGGGAGAGCAGGCTAGATTCGACGATGGACCCATTTCAGAACATGGTAAGCTTTCCTTCCTTAGTTTGCTTCAAAATGTCATCATCCTCTGTTGTTTATGTTGTTGAGTTAGTTTAGGTTTTGAGACAATGTCTATAGGCGTGGTTCATGATATTTGTAGCTAAATTGGGTATTTATAGGTATGTTTCCTCTACTCTCCGATGTCACATTGATTCAATTTAAGCTTCAATTGTTTGTAGTTTTCGATTCGATTTGATTTGAAGTGCTAGAGAGAATACTTTTTTGTTTGGTTTAATGATGTTCTTTGTTGAGTTCAATATAGTTATGTAGTTTCAGTTTCAAATTCTATTACTTGTAATTCTAAGTCATTCGTAATTCATAGACAACTATGGATATCTATTGCTCATGTTCGTTTTGTCGAAACAATTTGATTTTTAGGTAGTGTTCTATATATGGAAAAGCCATTGATTTTAAGGGTTATAGTTTGATCAAGTAGGTTTCTTGGTTAATTAGTTAAGCTAAAGTATGCATCATTTTGACACCATGTTTCATTTGATTTTGGTAATGTGTGATATAGCATATGGTCCGTGCTATTTTCGTATTGACCGTCTTATGCATAATATATTGATGCCTTATTTGTTAATTCTTGACAATTCCCTTTTTTCAACATCGGAATGGTTATCAGGTTTACTTAGTTGGAGGATATGTGAGAGATTTGATTTTGAAGAAAGTACCTAAAGATATTGATGTGATCACTACTGCTAATCTTAAAGAGGTTCTTTGGCACTTATTTATTTCTTTCACCCTTGAATTTATTTTAGTGGTTAATACATGTGTGAATCAAGAGGATCAGAATTTCCTGTTTGTTTTGCATTAATTTACTGCAGGTCAAAAAGAAATTTTGTCGTCGTGAGATTATTGGAAAACGGTTTCCTATCTGCCAAGTCCATAATAGAGGTTCTACAGTTGAGGTTGGCTGGTGGAATTAATAATATTGAACACAACACTTTAAGCTATATATTAATAGTGAAGTATCCTTTATCTAGTGAGATCTTGAAACCAATACATACTATTGTTTTAATTCTTTTGGCAGGTATCTAGTTTTGAGACAGTGGCAAAGCAAGATGAAGGAACACAAAAAGTTTATTCATTTCAAATGCCACATGGTTGTGATGAAGAAGACTTAGTTTGCCGGAGAAACATCACACAAAGAGACTTCACTTTCACTATTAATAGGTACAGATTGTTTTTTTTTCATTAATCTATTATTATGTTCATTTCCGTAAAAATGATTTCATAATTTATGTAAAGTCTATGGGTTTGTGATACATGTGTACGTCAGTTGGATGCCATTTCAATTTTTTTTTTTTGATTTTGTGGAAGCAGTTTATTCTTCTATCCTTTTTCAAATAAAATATATGATTATGCCAATGAAATAGTAAACTTAAGTTCCTCAAAGGTAACAGAGTACCTTTTTCAATAAAATCTACATTTATTCTACTTTTTTTAAATAGTTATTGCTTTAAGTTTGTTGAGATTTGTTTTGCTCTTTTTTGTTTGGTGGTAATGTGGAATCAGCTGCGAACATTGGTCCTTGCTCATTTGTCATTCAGAGAGGATTGTGGTAGGAAATTGTCTTCCGTAAGTATGGTCTTTAGTGATATCACAGTATCATAACTGAAAGTTATCATGCAATCCCTTTCATGCAGCTAGAATGTTGAGGGGATTAAGGATTGCAGCTCGCCTTGGCTTGTCATTGACAAAAGATACTGAGACTGAAATACATAAACTTTCACCTTCCAATGAGAACTTAGACCAGGTATCATAATGCTTGAGCTTCTTGTTTGAGTATATTAGGTGTTTTGATTTTGATATCTTTCCATTTGTATGTTTTATTGTGGAGGAGATTTTTTCTATCTTGTTATGTTTACAATTTTTTCTTTTAATTTCCTACATGTAGATCCCTCTGACCACCCAAGTAAATGTAATCATCTTACCCTTATACAAATGAATTCTTTTGATTATTCAGTTTAGGTTAATGTTGGAACTGAACTACATGTCTTATGGAGCTGTCGAGCCTTCTATCTGTTTGCTTCACAAATTCAAACTGCTGGAAATGTTTCTTCCATTTCATGTTCGTAGTTTCTCAGTTTCCTACTTGTACTTCACTTACCTTGTAAATCAATTTTAAATTTTATATATGACATGCGTTGTAATGCATGTATCTTACCTTAATGAACAGACTAGTAAAGACAAAATGATGATGGTAAGCTTGAGTTTACAGTAAAAAAACAATTTCTTTACTGTGCTATAATTGATAAAGATGCTCCTACCATATCACATATAGGATTTATTTGGAATGAAGTAATCAACCTAGAATTATTTGAAATCACAGAATAAGATGGGAAAATAATTGGTATACTTAGACGACTGAGGTGATATTTGAGTTTGAGTTAGTAATGCTAATTAAGAAAGATGGAAAGATTTATTTTTGGTTGAACAAGTAAAAGTTATTCTAGAACCTTGCTAGTGATTTGAGAATTGCTAACCATAAATATAACATTATAACAATGGTAAAATATCAAGTAAAAGTCAAATATGCTTCAGTCTATTTAAAATTTAACTGTAGTATGTCATGGTATTAATTTTAAAATCTTGTCTATCATAATCTGAGTGAGATAGGTGGAAAAAGGGCCTTTATATTTTTCTAATATGATCTTATTTTCAAAGGAGTGATGCATTGTCAAATTTAGTATGTGCATTTACACTGTTGCAGTCATTCTTTTTACTCTAGATTGTTTTGAGCTCAATTCTAAATAAACTTTTCCAGTACAACAGTTCTTTGGTTTTTGTTGTTTTACTTTATGAACTTGTTCCTTTCTTTTTGCAGGAATTATTGTTCAATTTGATTAAACTGGTTTCATGTGATCGTCCTGCTCATTGCAATATGTGGTGAGTTGACATTTTTGTATCATGTTGAATTGTAATATTTATAATCATGACAATGCAGTAATCGTTGATGCTATCACAAGCTTGGTTATCAGGACCAGTAGATTGACTATATTGAATTTTGTTGAGGTTTAAAAAGTTTGGCAATTCTCTATCTAAACCTACAATTCATAACTGTAAAATATACTACTCTAACTAAGTGTAGATAGTGTAACAATAACTGGAATTTAGGTGCCAGCATCAGTGGTTTGTATATAAAAAAAAAGTCTATAGATTATTCTAACTTGCTCAATTAGTGTATTATATTTTAGGGTTATTAGCACTACTCCCTCTGAACTTTACACGAGTTTGCAATAAATCTTCTGTAGACACGATTCCTTGTAATGTTAATTTTTTTATTTAGGACACTAACCTTTGAATGCGGATTGATATTGCTGAGATTGTTGAGACTGTTATCTCCTACTTCTCCTACTTCGTTAAAGGTAAAAAAAATTCATTGAAGTCTCTATGTTTCCCTTATTATTGCTGAAAGCCCGAAACTCTTGAATTAGCTGCTATGAAGGCATCAATTATTGTCACTGCTATAATGGTTGGTGGATGCTTGTTGGTTTATTTTTTGACATTCTTTATTATATATTTAGTCAATTTTTAATAAATAAAAAAACTGGAATACATAGATGATAACGAATACAGTGCCGATAGAAAAGGAACCTGACTTCTCTTGAACATGAAAATTCTAATAGTATAACACGTATCCAACCCAACAATATAACCAAATGTGTGGTTGCTTGTGTTTGATTAATTAGAACCTGAAGAGTGTACGCTTGCTGTATATTAACATTTCTGTACATGAAATCTATTACGGGGCAATCATGACTTGACTGGTATGAATTATATACTACTATACTTTCTGTAGCTGTTGAATTTGATCATATCCATGTGTAGGAGTACTCTTGTTATTAACCAACTATATAATACTTTACACAACATTATAAGTAGACCTACATGACAAAAGAATAGAAAAGAAACCCACACATTCAAGGAGATGAAGGATGACAATCCACACTTAAGGAGACCAAGAGATTTCTTTCTAAAATTATATTAACGACTGATTCAGTATCCCTTCGTTTCAACATCATTCGGTGACGGTATTGTCAACAAACCAAAATAGTAGATCATACCATTGGTAACATAAACCAAAATAATATGTGAAAATTACTGATACCACATATTTGGTTAACATTTTAGGGAAAAATCAAAACCTTTAAACATGTTAAGCATATTGATTCATTAATTTGTTTCATATATATTAAGAAATTTGTTTCATATAGGAAACGAACTTGATTCACCAAGATTCGCAAGAGTGTCGAACCAGCGGTTAATTTAGTCGGTTGTAATTAAAACCGGTCTTCTCTAGTATGGGATTACCCACAACAAAACTTTCACACAAAAAAGCACAACCACCCTTGATTCTACCAATAATTGATCAACAAAGCCCAACCACCCTTACTTACTAGCAATAATAAATTGCCTAACTTGTTCACTCCAAGTTAAGAAGAATGTTAAATTTGTTCAATATACCAACAAATGAAGGAATTCAGCCCAAAGTAAGCTATTAGAAAAACCATATGTGTTATAGACTGAATAGTTGGTTACATTACGTTCAACTTGTTCATGGATATTTATGTTCACTTATGCACTGAACAAGTTTAACGTTTATAGGAACGTTAAACTCTTTTAACCTACGTTGAACTTGTTCACTACGGTTTATGTAAACTTGTTTGCCAAACAAGTTTAAGGTTCAGATGAACATTAAACTTGTACAACATATGTTCAACTTGTTTGTGAATTTTAACGTTGACTTGTTCATCTAACAAGTTGAACTTTTAGAGCAACGTAAAACTTGTTCACCCAACGTTTAACTTGTTGATAACGTTATTTTATGTAAAATTGTTCAATGACCAACTTTAACGTTCTGAGCAACGTTGAACTTGCTCACCCTACGTTGAACTTGTTCATGACAGTTTTTACATAAATTTGTTCAGTTAACAAGTTCAATGTGATACCAACGTTAAACTTGTTCACTATTTGTAGAACTTGTTGATAACAGATTTTATGTAAATTTGTTCATCGAAATTTTTTAATATTCTGAGAAACGTTAAACTTGTTCACCCTACGTTCAATTTGTTCATAACGGTTTTAATGTAAACTTGTTAAGTTCAGTGAACAAGTTTAACGTTAGACTCGTTCAAACAATGTTAAACTTGTTCATGAAGATTTACGTTGACTTGTTCACAAAACAGTTTTAACGTTATTATGAACATTAAACTTGTTTAAACTACGTTGAACTTGTTTATAAAGGTTTACGTTAACTTGTCATCGAACAGGCTTAACGTTCTGAATAACGTTGAACTTGTTCAATCCACATGTTGAACTTGTTCATGATAATTTACGTAGACTTGTTCATTAAACATGTTTAATGTTGATACTAACGTCCCACTCGTTCAATCTATGTTGAACTTGTTCTTAAAGGTTTACGTAATTTTGTTCATTGAACAAGTTTAACATTCAAATGAACTTTAAACTCGTTCTAATAACGTCAAACTCGTTCAAGAAAATTTACGTTGACTTGTTCACTAAACGAGTTTAACGTTCAGAGAAACGTTAAACTTGTCTCTGAACGTTAAACTTGTTTAACCTACCTTTAATTTGATCATACAGATTTGCGTTGACTTGTTCGGGACAAGTTTAGCGTTAAGACGAATGTTAAACATGTTCAATCAACGATCAACTTGTTCATGAAGGTTTACGTTAACTTGTTCATTGAACAAGTTTACACCATTATCAGCTAAATGTTAAACTCGTTCAACCTACGTTTGACTTGTTCATAAAGATTTACGTTGACTTGTTCATTGAACGAGTTTAACGTTTCCATGACATTAAACTAGTTCAATCTGAAAAATTTACGTTTACTTGTTAAATGAACGAGCTTAATGTTCAATTTGTTCGACCTCGTTTTTGAAATTCAAATATATTTTTTTAAAAATTAATAAAGAAAATATTTTTCATATATTAAAACTTATTTTAAATATTTTTTTTAATAAAATATTTTTTTTATTAATTATTATATAATATAATATAACTATATTATTAAAATATACATATATAATATATTAAACTTGTAGCAACCGGTTGAAACCGGTTGCTTTTGTTGCCTGTCAACCACTTATTATTTTTTTAATATTTATTTTGTTACTTTTTTAAGATTTGTACGGTACAACACATATTCTATTTATACCATAACCAAGTACCATGGTTGTTGAGGTTTATTAATTAGTATTGGATTGTGTTATTGAGATACATTGTTAAGGATTTAAAAGTTAATAAAATGTCCTTTTATTTTTATAAAAAAATAAATAAACATATTATGAGATATGGTCAATCTAAACAAACTTAAATTTGTGACTTAAAACTTTGACTTTAACATCACAACCACCCATGTGTTCTTAATCTAAGAGTTGTAAATGCATTCAAATCGCAACCATTAGATTAATAACACATGAGTGGTTGAGACATTGAAGTCAAAATTTAAATCATAAATTTAAATTGATTAGGCTTGACCCTATAACAAACACACACATAATTTTTTAATATTATGATATTTGTAAAAAGGATTGATTATCTATGATTTTATTAATTTATCTTTAACACAACAATAATATTAGGTTTTTGATTCTGGGAAAATCTTGAATCGAACGATTTCACCGCGTGCCATTTGTGATTGCATCCGATCAAAACATATAATGTGAGAAAAAAATGGTTATTTTGGTAGCTAAAAATAGCACAAATACTAAGGCCCAAAACATTGAGTCTGCCTAGCACTAGCCCAATCTGAAAGGATTCAAACCTTGACCAAGTCTATGGAAGACTAAGTCAGTTGTGCAATTCAAGGAACTGACCAAGTCAATATAGTTGAAACAGATTGAGATCGCAAAGATCTTGGAGGATAAAAACCACAACCTCATCCCACGATCTTAGGATCCTACAACCAAATCACTTATAGAACACTTCGCCTTCACTATAAATATCCTTAACCCCTTTCATTTAAGGGGTCCAGGTTTTTCTCTTTGCTTTATTTAAGTCAAATTCAACAATTCTAATTCACTTCTTCTAAACGGATTGACAATGGCCTTTCCTCGTCTCCTCCCAACAATTTAATTTGATAAACGCTTAGCCCAAGCGATTATAAGGCCATTCGAACGACACTGACCTAGCTTTGTGTTTTTTTTTACAGGATTGTTAGTGCCTTCTGCTCTACCGAATTCAACTGTGGATTTTTGGTGCCTACAGTTTGGCACCCACCGTGGGGCCCTGAAAATTAATTTGGCACAACATCCTCTTTGACGAACGAATTACTACTTCCAATCAACCAAAGAAGAAAAAAATAATTGCAATGTGTTAAGGAGACATACTACTGTAATTTCATTTACTCCATGTTTTTGTTAACTTATAAAGTCAAAATTGCACCTACCTATATACTGTTCTGTGAAAGATTGATAGATCGGTATTGTCGAATCTAATTAAAAAGGTTTTTTTTACTGTTTTCCTTGTTCTTCTACTTTGTTTGTCTTGCTTAGCAGATCTTTAAAACAATTGTTGAGATGATACAAGCACCAGGCACCGACAACACGCACCGACAACACACACACACACACACACACACACACACACACACACACACACACATATATATACATACATACATATATATTATCGACCCGTAAATATATTGGATAGCAAAATTCGAACAAAAAGTGATTCAGATCCAACTGAACAATGTTGTCCTACAAATTTTATATCAGATATTCATAAAAGAATACGATGTTTGCCACATGTAACAAATACTTCAAGTCAAGCTTTCATTCTACACCAAGCAAAAAGCCATACATAGTTGTTAGTTTGATGGATGACCTTATGAACCGAATGGTCCCACGAATAACCAATGAAGTTGATTGACAAAGTAGTAAAAAAAAAAAACTCTACGACGAGCAGGCTACAAATTTTGCTCAACAACTAGCGTTCTACAAGTTTTGCTCTACGTCAAGTAGTCTATAAATTTTGCTATACATCAAGTATTCTACAAATTTGGCTCTCCGTCGAGCTATATGTAGAGCTGAAATTCTTCATGTAATGGTTCTTTGTCAAGCTACAAGTAGAGCCTAAATTCTCCATGTAATAGCTTTCTATCAAGTTACATATCGATATGAAATTCTCCATATAGTGGCTTTCTGTCGAGCTCCATACCGAGCCTAGATTTCGCTTTATGACGAGCCTAAGTTTTGCTTTATGATGAGCTTTCTAAGTCTCGCTCCATGTTGAGTCGAGTCCAAAATTAGCTCCATGTCGAGCTCAGATTTTGCTCCATGTTGAGCTCAAGTTTTGCTCTATGATGAGTTATCCAAGTTTCACTCCATGTCGAGTTGAGTCTAAAATTAGCTCCATATCGAGCCCAGATTTTGCTCCATGTTGAGCTCAAGTTTTGCTCTACGATGAGCTCTCCAAGTCTCGCCCCATGTCGAGTCGAATCCAAATTTTATTCAATGTCGAGCCCAGCTTTCACTTCATAACAAGCTCAAACTCCGCTTTATGATGAGCTCTCTAAATCTCGCTCAATGTCAAGTCGAGTCCAAATTTTGCTCAATGTCGAGCCTAGCTTTCGCTATATGTCGGGCTCAAACTCCGCTCTATGATGAGCTCTCTAAATCTCGTTCAATGTCGAGTCAAGCCTAAATTCGTCTTGTAATTGCTCTCTGTCGAGTCGAGCCTCATGTAAGCTCTATGTCGAGTCGAGCCTAAATTCACCACATAATGGCTCTCCGTTGAGTCAAGCCGAAATTTACCATGTAATAGCTCTCTGTTGAGTCACGTCAAAATTCGGCATGCAATGGCTCTCCGTTGATTCGAGCCAAAATTCGGCATGCAGTGTCTTACCGTCAAGTCGAGCCGAAATTCATTATGTTATCGCACCATATCGAGCTACATTTCGTGCTCCATGTCGAGCCCAAATTTCACTCCATGTCGAGCTTGAATTTCACTTCATGTCGAGCTCAAATTTAACTCTATGTCGAGATATCCAAATTTCACTCTACTTCAAGCGTTTTACGAAATTGGATCAGGTTACAATTCTTAAAAAAAAAGTTCTATAAATTTCATTCTTCGTCAACTCGAGCTCTCCAATTTCACTCTACATCAAGCTACAAACAACTCCTAACACTGTCGATCAACTAACGTCCAATAAAAAATAAGTGGACAAAATAAGCAAGTCCAAACAACTTCTTAGGAGTTCATTTTAAAAGAACGGGGCTATCAAAATAATCCAACCTACGATTTTTCTACGAACTAAACATTAGAAACTACTAACAACTACTGTAGACAATTCAATGCAAGAGTTCAGTCGAAACAATCCATTCTCTAACTTAAAGACTTCAACTCAGAGAGTGGGGGGTTAACTGTGGTAGCCAAAACTAGTACAAATACTAAGGCCCAAAACATTGAGTCTGCCTAGCGTTGACCCAATCTGAAAGGATTCAAACCTTGACCAAGTCTGTGAAAGACTTAAGTCAGTTGTGCAATTCAAGGAATTGACCAAGTCAATATAGTTGAAACAGATTGAGATCCCAAAGATCTCGGAAGATAAAAACCACAACCTCATCCCACGATCTCAGGATCCTACAACCAAATCACTTGGAGAACACTTCACCTTCACTATAAATATCCAACACCCCTTTCATTTAAGGGGTCCATGTTTTTCTCTTTGCTTTATTTAAGTCAAATTCAATAATTCTAATTCACTTCTTCTAAACGGAGACGGCCTTGCCTCGTCTCCTCCTAACAATTTAATTTGCTAAACGCTCAGCCCAAACGAACATAAAGTCATTCGAACGGCACCAACACAACTCTGTATTCTTTTTTTTTACAGGATTGTTAGTGTCCTCCACTCTACCGAATTCAACTGTGGATTTTCGGGTCTACAATTATATTTGAATAAAAGGAGAAAATCTTAGATGAGACCGTCTTACCGTAAAACTTCAAAGTTCCATAAAAAAAACAAGACATATGACCCAATATATTATATAATTGATCGGGGCTGTTAGATTTCATTTTTAAATTAAGGCTATGTTTAGGATTGCTTTGTTTAGGGAATAATCCGCATATAACTTAACTTTAGAAATAATCAGCTTATGAGATAAGTTGATAGGTGTTTGGTAAATTGACTTTATAAATAATCAATTTAAGAAAAAAAACAAGAAAAAAGTGTTTAGTAAACTATAATTGATTATGAAAAATGTCCAAAATGAACATATATGATTAAAATGTATATATATTACTATAATGTAATATATATATAAAATTCAAGTATCAAGTTTTATTTTTTACCATTTTTATGGATAATTTTTCAATATATTTTTTTTTCCAATTTTCCAATTTTTATTTAATAAAATATTTTCATGTTTTTCCATTTTTTTGAGTCAACTCAGAAAGAAAAATAACTAATTAAGTCAAATCAGTCTTCTTCTCCTTCAACACAACTAAGTCAACTCAGTCTTATTCTTCATCAACACAGTTGAGTCAATTCAGCATCTTCTCCATCAACACAACCAACCTCTGCATCTAGAACGCCGCCGTCGGCATCTCCAATTCCTCCTCTGTCTCCAGATCCGCCAAGATCGTCGTCAACCTTCGTCAAGTGCTACCGATATCCTCTCCCACATTGACGAGATTGCGAAACAAAGGAAGCATTAGAAACTGAATTAGAAATCACTGTGCCCTTCAACTGTCGGATTATAAATCGACCTCCTCCAGAGACTTCGGCGTCACTGGTGGAAGTCATCTCTCCTCCGGGCTCCATCGTCGGTGGTGCCACCACCAGTGAGCAGTGGTGGCCACCATACGGTCTTCAAAAAAATATTTTCTATTTTTTTATTTTTATTTTTTTTTAAATTATTATTAACTAAAAAATTAACACTATTAAATATAAGGATATTATTGTCTTTATATTAAAATGGTAGGGACATTATAGATATTCTAATGAAAGAAGCCAGCTTCTCTTATAATTAGCTTCCAAAAGCTACCTCCAACTAATTTCTTAAAAGTTGATTATTGAAGGATTAAATTATGAAATAAGTTGATTATGTATGGTCTACTAAACACTTCATGGGTCTTAGATTATAATATAAGTGACTATTTCACCGGGTTTAAGAAATGCCAGACATATCTTAGATTCACATGGTCTTACAGACCCACACAAAGTTCTCACCAATAAAAGAAAATAAAATTTAAAAAAGCATATGACAAATTTTATAAAATTTAAAAAGCAGCATGTGACAAATTTTTATTGCACTGTTACACAAGTTTTTTCTCTCATGCTTGTAAATGAAATTATATTATAATTAATGTGAATCAAGAGATTAGTATTTTTTTTAAATATCAATTATAGTAGCGACTGATAAAAATTGATTTGTTAAATTAAATTGATATTTGCAACAAATTATAAATAAAATTGGGACAGGTTAATATAAGAGAAAAAAACAGGGCAATCGAAGGCTATAAATAGTAAGCTAAGGAGTTTGAAACGTGTCAATTTGAATTTAAAGTATTCAAATAATATTTTACCAAAAAAAAATAAAATACTACCGACTTGGACTGGATTTTTTTTTTAATTTCCTTGTAATGCAACGCACGTTGTGGAGACTCGAACCATGTTAGTCAGATATTTGTCTATTAATATATATATAGTGGTATAGACAACAACTCAAAATTAAAACGTTCGAATTTAAGATAATGTTAAGTTGAATGAATGTTTTTATTAATCTACTACCAACTCATATCCGGAGAGTTTGATAGTTAATATATATAGAGTAACTTTCAAATGAGGGATCCTTTATTTTAATTTCGAAAAGAACCTTGATGAAATCATATCAATTTTTATAAATTTATATATGAATTTTTTTATGGATGATAAGTTCATTAAAATCTATCAATACATAAAATTTGAAAATATTTTTTTAAGTACCATGAACTTTTTTTTTTTCTATATTTCTCCAATTTTTCCAATGTCTTTATATTTAACAAAGTCGAAATCTAAGTTGAATGAATCCTTCTACCAATAATATATATATATATTCTATTTTCAGTTCAAATTGATATAAGATATATTTGTTCCTTGCATGTAGACATATCGGCGGTTCTGGTTTTCGTTCCTTGCATGTAGACATGTCGGCGGTTCTGGTTTCGATTCCGGTTCGGCAGGTTCGGACGGTTTGGTTTTATTTTTTTTCGTCTTTTGTTTTAATAAAAAAATATTACATATGTAAAACTATAAATGCATGTTATTTGGTCACCTGAAAAAAAAAACTAAAATAAATGACAAATTAAACAATTTAATAAAACTAAAAAAATGTAAAATTGGTCTTACACTTAATTTTTACCACGATTAAGTTGTCTACGTATCCTCTTGGGATTTAGACTTTAGAGGAATCAAAGGTTACGTAGTTCTCTTACCTTTTTATTATAAGTTGGGTGATGATGTGGAGTCGTGGACTAAACATTTTAACGATCATATGTTCCACTTCCAGCATCAGGTTGGTCATCTTTAAAGAAATCGTAGGGTTCCTTTTGATCGATTTCTTGTTGTCTATATTATGTCTTTGTCCAATCATCTACACAAGCTAGTATCTGAATTGATTTTGGACTTAAAAGCGAGCGTTTGGAGTCCAAAATATTTCCACCGGCGGTGAACTGTTGTTCCACCGCCACCACAGAAACAAGTGTTGAAAGAATTTGTTTTGCTATCATAGCCAAGATTGGAAAGTATCATTCATGCTCATTCCACCAGTGTAGGATATCAAGTTTTTTAACTTCAGTGTCTTCTATAAACTCAAAAGAGATACCTAGATAAGATTTAAGCTCGGAATACATGTTGAAGCTTGATGAAGAAGAACCTCATAATTTTTTGATTTTTTTTGGATAACAGATTATACCCTAAACTCATAAATCCGGAGGATGATGAGGAATGATATACATTTTAAGTTTGTGGAACATCTATATTCAGTGATGGACCATAAACTCTAAGATATTCATCATATAACTCATACAATAATGCCTTAACTCTATCACAACACTTATCAACATCATACTCTATTTTTAAACCTTGTTCATAATAAACATATAGATAACCAGACAAACTTTCTAATCTACAACGTGGATCAAAACACACGGTAATCAAATAAATATTTGGAAACTCCTTATAATATTATAACCATTTAGCCTTAGTAGAAGTAACGGACTCCAGCAATTGTGGGTCATTTTCACAATGAGCTACGGCATCAACAATATTGAAACTCTCAATAATAAATAAATTAGTTGTAGGATAATAAACATCAGGTAAATTGTTAGTTGTAGTATGAATGACTTTTAACAAACCACAAACATTGTTACAAACATCCCAATGACATTTATAAAGATTAATGTGACTACCATTATATTGAATAAAACTAACTAGTAAATTTCTATAATTATAACTTCTAGCAAGAAATTTATATGTAGAATTCCAACGTGTTGGAACATCAAGAGGAAATCTAACTATACTTCTACCATTTTGTTTACAATATGTTGTCCATGCTTTCATTATAGAAGGATGTCTCCACAAATAATAGAGGAAATCTTTAATAGGTTGAATAAACTGTTGAAGAGTTTATAATCCTTTTTGAATACATAAGTTTAAAACATGGCATGAATATCGTTGATGAAATTTTTTACCACCAAGATAAGGTTTGGATAACTCAATTAAAGCAGGAACATCAACAGTATTGTTAGAAGCATTATCAAAATCAATTGTAAAAATTTTGTTTTCAATTTCATACTATGTAAAAATAATTCTATGATGTCTAAAAATATTAGCAGCGATGTGTGTTTCATCAAAAACTCTAAATGCAATAATTATTTTTTGGATAGTCTATGCATTATACATACAATAGCAAGTGACAACCAAGTAAGAATGCATTCTCCAATGGTCACTCCATATGTCGGCATGAAACACGACTATTATATTTTTCAAAATATTTTTTCAACTTTCTTTTTTCTCTGTCATAAATTTTTTCAAGTGTTTCTGTGAGCGTGACTCTTGGAACACGACATGCAACGGGATTTAATGCTCGTTTATAATAATTAATAAAACCAACATTTTCACTAAAACTAAATGGTAAGTGTTCTGTTGCAATAATTCTAGCTAATTCTTCTCTATTGTTTTCATCACTATATTTAAATAATTGTTTGTTATGGGTAGCGTACCTGGAAATTTAGGCTTGTGAACTCGATCTGGCTTGTGCTTCTGGATGATTGTTCGGTATATGATTTAAATGTGCAATATCCTCCAGATTTGTGCCACTTAAATATTTTTTTTGTAGTAATTGCAAACCACTTTAATGGTTCCATCTTCTTTCATAACATTTTTCATATGGAGTATGAAGAGATCGGATTTGACCTACTTCGGTAAATTCTTTTCAGACGGTGGATGAAATTCAAAATCTGTAGGGTGATCAGGCTGTTTGGGCATATTTTCTTAATGGCTTGTGAAATTAGGGATGGAATCTGGTCGATCGGGATTGGGTTCAAAAATTATTTGAGAGGGATGAGATTGAGGGGGGTTTAGGCCTAGGTCTTTAGCATAGACTTGGCGTTACAGATACTCGTGATAGGCCCTGTTACCAGAACCGAGATTATCCATCATACGATCCTTACATTTCATCGAAATTGAATGCCTAGGGCCATCACGACTTCCACTTGCCTTTTTAAAAATTGAATTGTAAAATTACTTGAACAAAAAATGTTAAAAAACTGATGGAAATAAATGGTTGAAAATAAATTTGGAAGATAATTGGAAACTTAGTAGTAAGTAATTGCAAATAACATAAATTCAAAATGAAATAAATTGCAACTAAATGAAATTGAAAGCTTAGTAATTGCAAATAAAATAAATTACAAATAAATGAAATTGGAAACTTAGTATTTACAAATTAAATACAAATAAAATAAATTGGAAACTAAGTAATTGAGAGAGAATTGAAAACTTGGAGTTGAAGAGTTAGAGAATTGGGAGGAAATTGGAGTGGGGAGAAATGAAGGGAGATGTGGTATTTATAGTAAACAAAAAAATAAAATAAAAGTCAGAACGTTGGAGGCCCAACAGACTGCTGACAACATTAGCAGACCATTGGGCCTCCAACGGTTCAATCCAAAAAAAATTAAAAAAATTAAAAAAAAAAAAAGGACCAGCGGTTCGAATTGAATTGGAACCGACGATTTCAGTCCGGTTCAAACCGACCGGTTCCACCAAAATGGGAATCGGAATCGGAATCGAAACCGAAACCGAAACCGAAACCGAAACCGAAACCGAAACCGAAATCGGAACCGGAATCAGAATCGAAACTGCCACTGTTACGGTTCCGTTTTGATCCTGAACCGAAACCGAAAAACTCAGTTACGGTTACGGTTTTTTATGTCCAGTTCCGTTTCGGTTCCCCAGTTCGAATGTGAGTAATTAGATTTAAATGATTTGACTTGATGTATGTACTTCTGAAAGCATCTAAAATCTAATGGTCTACTTATAAGGAACTGATATATTTTATATCAATTCAAACTTACAATATATATATATATATATATATTGTAATATATATATATATATATATATATATATTGTAAGTTTGAATTGATATAAAATATATCAGTTCCTTATAAGTAGACCATTAGATTTTAGAATATATATAGAATAAAACGCAAAGATCAAAGTATAGCAAACTGATTAACATAAAAGGAAACGATCAAAGTACTTACAAAATAAAAGCAATATGTCTGACAGCACTGAAGATATTTAAAATAAGTCACACTTTTTATTTTGAGTTTAGAAATTTTACAAGAGAGGGAAGAAGAAAATACAAAACTTGAGAATCCAAACTTAAAACTGAACCTGGGAAAGCATCAAACAACCAGCCTTAATAAAGACTAGAGAATTAACTTTAGTTACATGAACCATTATGGTTTAACTAACCATAGTAACTTGGAATTATTACAAATAATTTTGTCTCTTATGCTGACAAAGGAAAAGTGGGTGATAAGTCATGTAGGTGTAGAGTCACGGACGCTTTGTTTGGATAAGTAATCAACGAGCTAGTGGGTGATGAGTCACTGAGATGATAATAATGCTGAGTGGCTAACAACTATCTTATGAAAAGCAGTGAACAACAAAAGGTTAAAGTCTCTGGAGAGGTGAGGAGTCATGTCCAAAATAAGTGGTAGGGTCATCACTGTCAAAATTGTCTTTATCGTTTTCTTCATCTTTATCTTGATTGTCGAATTCTGAATCCACTTGGGACATATTTGCCATAGTTCTTTTCATTTCTTCTGTTATCTTTAAGAGTTCATCAAAGGTGTCGGCAACAACAATTCTAACCTGATTTTATGATTTAGCCATAAGAAATTGGGATTGATCAGGAGATTTGTTACAGAATGTAGGATTATCAGAGAACCATTTTGAGATCCTGTCTTTCCCATGTTCTACAAGGTTCATGCCACTCCACCATTTGATCTTTGTCTTTCTTTCAAATTATGGAATGTTGACATTTCCAATAAGTTTATCGGTAATAGCATATTCTAACATAAGAATCCATGTAGGTTGAAATGTAAAAAAAAAGTAATAAGTCAGGAATGAAATCTCATTCGTCTGGTTTGGCTAGGTAAGCTACCTAATAACCATAGCCTTCTTTAACAAGCTGGGGAAGAAAATCAATAGTAGGGTCGTGTTTGTCCCACCATTCAAGAAACCAGAAGGGAATCTGAAGTGGAAAGTTTTTGTCGAAACAGGTAAACTAGGATAGGAAATTGCCAGGATTCTGACCATATAAGAATTTTGTCCAGACATCAATATAATCCCAATAAAAAAATTCAAATACATGAATGATTCTGGAATTTTTTCTCTTTATGTTAGATTACCACCCCATTGGTCTAGAGTAATAATTGCAAAGTTTAATTTTTCTGAAGATCAATTTTTCTGAAGATCAATTTTGTAAAAAACATCTGATATAAAAATAGAGTCAATGTCAACTAAAATAAATTCATAGAATATATGTCTTTTTAATATGTTTTCTGGAACTCTACAAAACAAGGGATCAATAAGAGCATCCGCAAGTTTTTTAGGTTCTTTAAAATAATGGTCTAACAATAGTGGCGTCCCTATTGAAAAGAATCTGTTGAAAAAGGGTTTGATGACATAGGAATAAGTCTAGTGATTGATTTTTGGAAGGGTAGGGGAGATAGCTTGATAGCTTGATAGCTTGGGCTAGTAATGGCCAATTTTTCTTGTTTATTAGAGTGTGGGCTTATACGGGAATACATGATAGTTTTAAATGAATTGCTATTAGCCTAGAGAGGAGAAAAATTATTGGATAACTTTGGATGACTTTGTGGGCTATGACTAGATGATGGTCCAGTAATGGGATGAATTTGTGTAATGGGCTAGACTTGTGGATAATTGGGTTGAGAAATTAGTGATAATGTATATTTATATTTGTCTTTATGGCTTGATTTGAGGGGGGGGGGGGGGGGGGGGGGGGTGTTATAAGTCATGGATAAGTCGTAACTTTGGTCCAGAGATAAATTTGACCCAGTGCTTCGGCCACCTCTGCCTCATCTACTGCTACTCATGATTTTTTCTCTGTAAAAATTCTCTGGTCAAAAAATTTGGAAGACTATTGTCAGATTCTTTGATATATTCAATAGTAAAATTAAAAACAGATTATAATGCTTACAAACTAGCAAAAATTTGTTTAGATGCAAGATTCTTGACATATTTTTACAAAATGAATTAAGCAGATTGGCAATCCACTTTTAAAACAAATTTTTAGTTGATAAGACCATCTTGTAATTTTTGCATGGTCAAAACTACGACTAAAATTTCTTTTTTACTATATAGTACTTTTGTTGGGTATCGTTCGTTCCAAGAACCTGAAACATACCTAACCAGGCATTATTTGTTATTAATAATTTGTTTTAGAATACCTCCATATCCTAACTCAGAAGCATCTGTTTCAACTATTTTTGGACCATTGGGATGACAAATAAACATGCAAGGTAATTCCTTGACATGCTGTTTTACCTGTCGGACGGTATAAGTGTGTTCTTCTGTCCAAGGTAAAGGGTTTGTTTTTAGTTTTTGGAAGAGGTATTTGCAAATAATGCGTAATTCTTTGTAAAAATTTGCAATATAGTTCAAACACCCCAAAGATCTTTTTAATTGTTTTTTGTCTTTGATTTCATCAGGAAATTTATCAGTAAAGTCAAGGCTTCTTTGGATGGGAATAATATTTCCTCTTCTTATGTTATTCCCTAAAAATCTGATATGTGTTTAGAATAAATTGATTTTTGGTGCAGAAATAACCAAACCATGAAATTTTATGGTTTTTAGAAATGTTTCAAGAGCTTTCCAATGCTGGTCAATATTTTTGGAAAATATTAAAACATCATCAATGTATACGATTGAAAATTCAGTAAAAGGATTGAAAATTTCATTCATGATACATTGGAATTCACTAGGAGCATTTTTTAAACCAAAGGGCATGACATTCCATTCGTATTGTCCAAAAGGAACGGTGAAGGCTGTTTTGTAACGGTTTTTTTCAACAATCTGGATTTGCCATAATCCTGATTTCATATCAAACCTAGAAAACACAATAGAACTGTAAAGTTTTTTTTTAATAAGTCTGATTTGTTGGGAATCGGATATCTTATCCATTGGAGTGAACCATTTAGTGATTTATAATTAATCACAAGTCTAGGAACTTCCCTTGCTATTTCAGCATTCTTTTGAACATAAAAGGCAGGACAACTCCAAGGTGATTTAGAAGGTCTAATAAGCTGTTATTGTAATAGGTCTTGGATCTCGTTTTTGCAATATTCAACCATTTCAGCAGTCATTTGGACAAGTCTAGCTTTTGTAGGGATTCTTTTTTCATTGAAATCTTTGTTATAAGGAAGGGTAACAACATACTTTTTTTCTGTTCCAAAAGGCATTGGGAATAGAAGAACATACTTCCTTTTCTAATTTGCTTTTGAATTTGCTAATCTTTTCTTGGAGGCAAGGTTCCTCTAGTTGTTTTTCTTGTCTTTTAAAAACTAAGTCTTCTTTAAGGAAAGAAAGTTGGGTCTGTTTTTTATTGAGATTGACAATACAGTTTTTGAGGATATCTGGGTTGTCTTTATAGATGCACTCTTTTTTCAAAATATTCAAATCATTTACAAGGACTGGAAATATGAAAGGGAAAAGAATTTCTTTTCCTAAATATTCAGTAACAAGTCATTCACTAGTGACTTTAAAAGGTGATATTAAATATAAAAATTGTAATCCTAATATCACATTTTGGGATAGGGTTTTTACCATAAAAAAGTCATTGGTGTAACATATCCCTTCATTACAAACCCCAACATTGGTGAGTTTATACTGAATTTCTAATTGTTGTCTGTTTGCTTCGTATAGAGATTCAGTAGTCAATTCAAGGTATTTTGTGGGTACTAATGCTTCCTTTATACAATTGAGATCAGCTCCAGTATCTACCAAAACATTGACTCTAAGATTGTAATATGAATAGATTCTAATGTCTATTTCAATGTACCATTTTTGGATTCTAACATCCCTACCAATATTTATTTGGCTATGATGGGTAAGGTTGGCAATTAATACTTGGTCAGGTTGGGCTGTGTCAGAATCGTCAGAACTATTGAAGCTGTGTTCTTTAGAAATAGGAGAATTTTTGGAAATAGAAGAATGGTCCTTTTCTTTCGAGTTGTTTTGGACTTGTATTTCTTGGATATTTTTCTTTATAGTTTTTATTTATTCTTTAATGTTTTGAATTTCTTTTTGAAGGTCAGTAATGCTAATTTTCCTAGTCTTGGAGGTTTGAAAATGTCATAAGACATTTTTATCAAAATCAAAAGTTTCAAACGGGGCACTTTTTAAGGGTTTGCTATCTTCAGAGGATGGTATAAAGTTATTGGATGATGTTTCTTTTACAATTTTTTATTGTAATTGTCTGATATGTTTAGATTTTTGTATAGGAACTTCTATATTATCAATCATACTGATGATGAGGGAATAATCCTGTTGGTCGAGGACATTGATTTCTTTGCAGACACAAGGTTGTATGTCAGGATTTGTTCCAGAGGAGCTAGAAGAGGTTTCATCAGAAGAGTCTCCTAAAATTAAGACTCGTCTTCAGAGGAGCTGGATATTTTGATACTGGAATTAGAATCTTCATAGAGGACTTGAAGTATTTTGTCTTTAGTATTATCTTCTATGTCTAAACTTCTGATTTTGTTTTTTAATTCGGGGCATTTATTGGCATAATGTCCTTCTTTGCCACACTTGAAACATCATTTTTTTTTTTTGAAATTTTTTGATTTTTTTCTCTTTTTATTATGGGGTTTTGAAAAGTAATTGGCGGTTTTGTCTGGTATGTAGTTATAGTTATGGTTTCTCTTTTTTTTTTTTTCTGTAATTGTTCTTTTTGTAATTGTTGATTCTTTGGGGGATTTTCTTTTCCTATTATTAGGAAGTGTTTCGAAACCAAATTGTTCACACCAGGAACCGAGCTCTTTTTTGGTGGTCAATTTTTGTTTTTTAAGTTGACTTTTAAGTTTGATATCATTGCATAATTGTAAGGCAACTATATTAACAGTGGCTATGATTTCTACATAAGTCCAAGTGTTAAGATCTATTTGGGACAAATCAGACATGCCCATATGTTCTATCATTTTGTCTCTAACTTTGGTTGGAAAGAGTTTTGGTAATCCATATATGAATTTTTCTTTCCAATAAGAATTAACATTATCAGTTCGTTGGAGAACTCTAGTCTAAAATATGTCTTTGTACCATTTGAAATCACTAAGTTTTTTACACTTAAAGATTTTGAAGTTTCAAAAATTCTTTTCCTTGTAGTCTATGAGGGTTTCCTACAAAATGTATTAATATGGTGTAACATAGGACATCAATACCATCTGGTTGTGGATGTAGAAGGTATAAACGATGCAGGATCAATGGATGTTCTGGTTGGAGTAGTTGTGGTGATTTCTTTGGTATGGTTTATAATAGTGGTTTTGACAGTTATGCTTAAAGTATAAGACCACCAGCCAAACAATTGGCCTTCGAATCCTGTGGCTAAAGAAGTAACAACATCGGCATGAGTCATATTTAATTTTTTAATATAAATATATCCGATAGTATGCATTTGTCTGAGGTTAGTAACAATCTGATATTCTGATAATCCATCAATATTAAATTGATAACACGCGTTTCCCTTGTAAGTTCTATAAGGGACAGTTTCTTCATATTGGAGGTCAGGGGGTGTAGGTCAAGGGTAATAATGTTTCATGTTTTGATTAAATCTGGTGTAATTGTGACTGTCTACCTTGTCAGTTAAAGTTAATCTTTGGACCATATTGTCAAAATCTTCTTTGCTAGAAGAAGATGTAAAGGTTTTTTCTAAAGTTTGGACTTCTGGTTTAGGTTAGTTTTGAAGTCTTTCTTCTAAGGCTTTCATCAAATCTTTTTCGTCTAATAAATGATCAAAACATTTTTTGATACCAGTAAGATCAAAAAATAGAAGGATTCCCGAGTCATATTCAGGTAGTTTGGATTTCAATTTTTTATCAGTCTTTTGTTGGGGAACATAAACTTGAGGGATCTCTTTGGAAGAGGGGAAAGTTATTGGTTTAGTCATGTTGAGATCAATTTTTTTTAATTGTTCTCCTATAGAATTTAGGAAAAGATTGGTATAGTTGTTTTGTCTCATAACAATACCAATTTGTTATGAGAAGGAGGGTGTGATTGGTGAGAGTTGTCCATCAAATATAATAAAAGGGGTACATTCAGTAATATTGTTGTCATCGTCAGGATATTTATTTTGTAATTCTATCTCAAAATGTTTGGGAGGAGGATGAACCTGTTTTTTTTTCTCCCCTTTGTGTCTTATAGGTTCTGATGTTGGATTGGTTAAGAACAAGACACTGTTGTTCTAAGTTTTTTCTATTGGAATACCATTCAAAAAATGGTGTTTCTTTATTGAGTTTTTTAAGGTTTTTAGTCCATTTATTGTGGAATTGTTTCCTTTTCATTTCGTTGTAATTTCGTTCATATTTTTTTCTAATTACTTGATTATGAGGGGAATAATAACAGTCATGAGGAAGCTGTAATCAATATGGGCATCTCTGTCGATAATGTTGATGGATCTTATCTGGGGTTCTGGTTCAAAGATTTCTGTCAGAAATTGAGAAGGGGTAGGAGAAGTTTGTCCTTCATTGTTATACCTATGAATGGGTTAAGCTATTTGTTCTGGTGTTATATGTATGCTAGTAATATGAGTAGGGATTTCATTATTAGTAGGTCTTCTACGTCTAGGGATATGGTTTATGGGTTCCGAGGTTTCACTAGAACTTTGTTTGTATTGGTCTTTCAAATTGGGTGTTTGATTTTGTTTAGGGACAAGACTAGGTATTTGTTGTTCAATGTTTAATCTGGATAAGCTGGACAAATAGTTTCTGGCTATTTGAAAATCATCTGTGGTTCTGGAGTTATCATGTTCTCTGCTAGAAACTCCTCTTCAAATGTATATCCTAAGGGTTCCGTCTTGTTCATTAATACAGTCATGAAGGTTCCTCAAAGGTGGTTTATAACTAGGTTGGTCAACCTTTTCGTTAACCCAATAAGTCACGGCCTATTTTTACTGACGCCGAGTTGACTAGACTTGCTCTGGCGACTGTGCGTACTTTGAAAAAGAGGAGCAGGTCCTATCTTTTTAATGAGAATAAAATGATAGACCTTGGCTTTTTTAATCATATTTCAGATTTTCGCAGGTGATATAAGTAGGATTTTCTTGTTTCCATCACTCGAATGTTTTTTTTTGTTAATTGTTCTTTTCTATCTTGTGCAGTATACGACTCGGACATCGTCTGCATTGTCCAAGCTCGCCAGGCAAAATCGATCATTCAGGAGAGCCGAAAAGAAGCTTCTCTCCAAAATAAGAAAGGGTTTGCTCCGCCTGATGATTAGTCGGATGAAGATTTTGATGAAGCTGATCAACTTCTTGAGTATATTCTTGAAGAGGTGATTCGGTCGACCGTGGGGGAGTCAAGCAATCCGAGTGGCCCTGTTGGAACTACCAATGCTCAGTGGGTGTCTGAAGATGAAGACAGATAGGGAGGACATCCCGGTGGTGCTGTGTCTGACGAGCAGAGTTCCTTTGTCGAGGAAATGCCTTCCGAGTAGTTTGCGGTTGGGGATGAGGAAGGAGTTAGGGTACCCTCAGATGAGCAAATTAATCTTGATTATGGTATTTTTGAATCCTTTCAAGATATTACTGAAGACCAGAAAGATCCTATGGCTGACCTCTGCTCCCGCCATGCTCTGGCTGAGAAAAGGAAGGCGGCTGATTCTCCCACCCTTCCCCATAAAGTTCCTCGGCTGGTATCATTTGTTGAGTCAAGTGATGATGACACCGTGGTTAGAGTTTCTCCAAACATCCAAGCTGAGACGCCTGTGGGAAAAGCAGAAACTTCGAACCTGAATAGGGGTTCTTTACCCCATGAGGTTGAAGATGTAAAGGCGGAATCCTCGGGAAACCCTTTTTGTCCCACCCCCAGGATATGCTAAGGGTAACGTCATCTGGTCAGGCTTTTATTGGGGATGACCATTGGAGCCGCTTCAGGGATGGTTCTCTTACAGATCGTCTTCAAATCATTTTCAATAGCAACTGTAAGTCTCTATCCCGTCTTTTGCCTTAATACTTGTCTTGGATTTTTAACTCACTTTTCCTTACAAGTGGTGGCCGAGTTTGCTAAGTTATTTTAGTCGTAACGACATCAAACTGATCGGATAAGACGTCTTTAAGCTCAGTTGAAGGAGAGTGAGGATAGCCGTGCTCGGATTGAGGCGGCCAATCAAAGGGAGGTGAGCTCTGCCCAAGAATTTATCGACCATTATTTGGCTAAGAAAATGGAGGCTGAGGAGAATGCTTTTGCAGCGGAAGAGAAGGTTGTATCCTTCCAAAATTTACTCTCTGCCACCCAAGAGTCGATGCTCAAAGCTGAACAAGAGGCTGAACATGCCAAATCGTCCAATGAGTGGAAAATTAAAGATCTAAAGCGTCAGGCCTAGACCGTTGAATCCCTTTCGAAGGAGGCTAGGCTGGAACTTAAAGTTCAAGAGGTTGATCACTTTAAAAGGTCCCCAGCCTATGATGCCCTACTCTTTGGGGAGTTCAAACGAGGGTTAGTCTCGGCTGATGATTTCTTCAAAGTTAAAAATCGAGCGACTGATAAAGCTCGGAGCTATCAATAAAAAACCATGTAGACCGGTCCTTGGAGTCTCTTTGAACTCAAATAAAAGAATGGAGATCTTACTGCCGAAGCCAAGACAAAGAGCCTCATCTTATGCATTTAGAGGTCTCATTGGAACATTCCCTCTCGACCTTTTATGCTAGTCAGGAAGGTGGTGTAGATGGGTCGAAGCCTGACACTGGACGGGATCTTGGAACGGATTATAGCGAATGGATGGACAACTCGGTCGACACAATTGCTTGGCCTTCAAATGAAAGTCTCCTCCATGAGTACGAGATAATGCTTGATCCGAGTATTGACAAGTGCTCCAAATCCTCATCTCAACTTTAGGCATATTTGTAAAGATTCATTTTAATTAATAAAACTCCATTTTTTTGTGCTGACTGCTTTGTTATGGCTTTGGATGTCTATCTTATTCAACTGAAAAATAGTCTGAACGATTCTTTAAATGCCAAGTATCTTATTAAACTCGGTTTAATACGCCAAGTATCTTATTAAACTGGCTACTAGTATGAGCGACTCTTTAAACGCTGGGTATTTTATTAAACTCGGTTTAATGTGCCAAGTATATTATTAAACTGGAATTAATTTTAAGTGCCAAGTATCTTATTAAACTGGCTAATATTATTAATCGATTCATCTTGAAACAGGCAAGTAAATTAATACTTGTGCTTCATACTCGGTTGCTACCCGAACGTTACATCGAGGCTCACCACAATCATACATTCGAGTCCTTACACAAGTCACTGAGGACGTCTCCTAGTTTTATCTGCACAAGGGTTTACCGAATCGTTAAGCTATTAAACTGCTTAACACAGTTGTGCATCTCATCGGGATTTTTTCCGACTGCGTCCCGAACCGTTTTCCAGAATCTGATGCATCGGGTTTGCCTTTTGATTAAGGTCGACTGACCTTGCTCGGCTGGCGTCTCTTTCGAGCTTCTCCACCCATTTGGAAATTTTACCAAATTAATGGAAACGAGCATTTTTTTTTGTGCTTGCATGTTCTTATTATCATGCTTTTCCGCATGTTCTTTTTATCATGCTCGTCTCTCATGTTCTTATTATCATATGTTTAGATTTTCGGAATTTCGTGTTGGGTTTTTATTCATAACTGCAAAACTGACAATGTAAATCTAAGAATTGCTAAAAAATTAGAAATATCATGGCTAATTTTTTTTTTAAAAAATTAAGGATAGAAAATCTTCAAACAATGGGCATTGCATGGCTGGGGTAAAATCCCTCCATCTGCTCGGGCAATCCAGTATGCTATATGACCAGCTATTCCTTCAATATTGTATGAGCCTTCCCATTTGTCAGCCAACGAGCCTACCACTTTGTCTTTTGTGTTCAGCGACACTTTCCTGAGCACCAAGTCTCCTAGCTGGAATTTCTTGATCTGAACATGGGAGTTGTAGTACTGGGCCACTCTTTGCTGATATGCCACATTTCGTACTCGGGATTTCTCCCTCTTCTCTTCAAGCTCATCTAAGCTTTGTAACAACATATCTGGTCTTCATCATATAGCTTGACCTTAGGTGACATGTATGATGTTTCTACCGGGATGACAACTTCAGTTCCGAAAGCCAAAGTGAATGGAGTCACTCCTGTAGAAGTTCTTGCCGTCGTCCGATATGCCCATAATACTTCTGGAAGTTTTTCAACCCAACTACCTTTCTTGGCATCTAGCTTTGCTTTGAGTGTGTGCTTGATGATTTTATCTACTGCTTCAGCTTGCCCATTCGTTTGAGGGTGGGCAGGTGTGGCATAATAATTTGCAATTTGGTACTCGTTGCACAACTGTCTGAATTTTTAATTATCGAACTGAGTGCCGTTGTTAGTGATAGTAGTACTCGGGACTCCAAATTTGTAGAGTATATTTTTTTTTTCCATAAAGTTCATGGTATTTGCTTCCATGATATGTACCAACGCTTCAATTTCTACCCACTTTGTGAAATAATCAACAGCCACAATTACGTGCTTAGCTCCACCCCCTATCCCTGCCGGCATTAGACCAATTAAGTCTAGTCCCCACATGGCGAATGACCATGGGGATGTGAGGCTTCTAAGTTGTTCAGGAGGTTGCCGAATATCATTAGCGATCCTTTGGCAAGCACTACAGCTTTCCGAGCATCGCTGTGCATCCAAGAACAAAGAGGGACAATAATAACTTTACCTGAGTACCTTGTGTGCTAAACTTCTGCCCCCAGTATGGTTTCCACATACTCCGCCATGGATTTCCTATAGTATCTGTTGTGCTTCTTCCTCTGATACATATCTCTGGATTGTTCAGGAAAATCCTCTTCTGTACAGTTCTCCTCCAATCAATTTTGCTAACCGAAAATTCGCACTGGGTGGAAAATCTCGATTAACACCCTCGAGACCGCTACCATAAAGGTGGCGGCCAGGGTAGGTACCTCATACCTTGGAGAGATCTTGTATGAACATGAAGAAGGATAAGTAAAGGAGGATGGTACGGTAGGAGACGAGGCATCCCGCACATCGGGCTTCATGCTTAACGAGGAGATGCGGGGAGCTCGAGGTTCCCATACTAGTGTGAAGAGGTTGATCATGGTCCTTGTTCTCTGGTCTTGGTCCTTGGTCGGGGTTGGAGCCCGTTCTGGTACCTGAAGCCTGGTTCTTGACCCTGATTTCTTCCTGCAGTTCCCCGACCTATATGGTAATTATAAAAGAGGGCTTACTTGGCTTCCATGCCGGATCCATGTCCGCTTCTATAGTGAAATCGTAGGAGAGCTCATTGAATCCCTTCAAGCGGGTTTGAGTGGATTCCCCCTATCTTGACATGTGACTTGGTGTGTAGATAAAAAGAACAAGGATGCTAGGTCCAGCGGGGTAGGAGCTAGATCCTGTTCCCTAAATCTTCATTGTGGTTTCCCGATCTCATATAAGAGGGATTAGAGAACTAGGACCAATAGGGTCGGTACCTAGCCGGTATGCACACATGCATAATACAGTAGATAATAGAAAAAACACAAGTCTTTTATAGAGGGAGGTGAACTGAACAAGAGGGAAAAAGTATCACGAATGATCACATGCTGAAAAACCCCAAAGCAGTATCTAGAGGAGGGGGGAATACCCTTCCTCGTGTATATATCAAGGAATGCTCCGGGAAGCTTACAAGATTGGTGAAATAATACAACGTAGTCCCTCCGGAGAGCTTACAATGGTAACATAATGTTAACCAATCCCGATATATTTCTGGGAGAGGTAATACATGTAGCAATCATGTAGAGAGAACTTATACGAAGTATATAGACTTGCCTCCAGCTGGTCGATTTTGGGATTCGGGATGAGATCTCCGTTCTGAGATGAGGTCCGTAATCGATGCTATTACAAGTGTATTTATACATGGTGTAACTACCTTAGCGTGCAAGTTCAGGACTCTTGAATTGTTCTTCTTTTCTTATTGAACACGATTTTTCATTTAATGTAGTTGATTGGATTGTAGCTAATATCTCGGAAAAGATGTGTTTATTTCCTCTTTGGACTCTTCCACTAATATTGACCATTAAAGAGTTAAATGTTCTCTTATTAATGGCGTTGATCATATCATTAATAGGGTTGACTACCTCCATTAATATAATTGACCTCATTAATAGGGTTGACTGCCTCCATTAATACGGATGACCTTCTTAATGATAATCATGACAGTCATCTCTCTCTTTTGGAGGAGAACTCTGGTTCTATATGTCACTTTGGCGAGGTACTTCATGGAGGTTACCTAATGTAAGGTTTGATAGCCGCGATGACGAGGTACTCTTAGGTACCAATCTGAGGGCGAGGTACCTTAAGGAACCATATTTGTTGTATGGAGCTTGATTCGACCGCACTGGAGCTTCACAAACACATAGGAGCTTTTACAAGCTTCTTCCTTTATACTGGAGAGATAAAAAACATACCTCGATGGAATAGTGTGGCAATGTCAATGAGTCCGGGTATGAGTAGGACAATCTATGGAGGTGGATACTCCAAGCATGCTTCCGAGATGGTCACAAGATACCTTGATCATGTGAATCCTGGCACCTCGAGGTAGATGGTTGAAACAAATAATATGGTGTGTATAATATTAATCTAGAGGGGGGGGGGGTGAATAGATTTTAAACAAATTTACCCAATTTTCGTTAAAGGTCAAGTTGACGAAAATACCCCTAGCTAGTCACAACAAAATCACAAGTGTAAAGATTGTGGAAATATTAAAGATACTTGAGATATACGTGAAAACCCTCCAAATGGGAAAAACCACGGGCTGTTAAGTGCGCCACACTCAAACAACGAATCCACTGATGATAGAGGCGTTACAACCTACTCTCGATATATAACCAACTACCACTACCTAATCCCGGTATTAAGTGAACCTAGTCCAATTTGCTTATGCTTGAAGCAACATGCTCCCGGATGCAACACAAGACTTACTTCTCTTTGAAGAAGAGATAAACACCCTATGTGAATATATGATGATATTCAAACAACAAATAAGGCTAGGGTACCTTATATGCTTATCTAGGATTATGATATGGCAACAAATGCAATCCTAGATATCAAGAGCTAAATGACATGTCATAAAGCTTAGCTAAACATGGAACAAGTAATCCTATGAAGCTATCATAAAAGCCAAATCAACACATGTTGTCATTAAGCATGGCAAGGACTATAATGTAATCACTAAATGCAATCACTAAATGCAATCAATGAGTCCTAAACAATATCTAAATGCAAAGCATAAAGATTTAGCTAGAAGTTATCAATAACAACGATCCTAGCTATCACAACACAACACTCAATCATGTCATCACAACCATCTCTAATTTGTATCTAAAAAATGTTCTAAGAGCATACAAATCATTAACGATATGGTTTAGCAAGCACAACACTTAACTTGTAAGAAGATAGTGAAGAACTTACCAAGCAAGATGTGATGAAGCAACCCTGTCCATTGATGCACTCTAAATGAACTTAGATGATGCAAGATGAAGTTTTTATGCACATGGGAATGCTTTGAGTGATTAAAAATGAGTTCTTGGAATATTTTTTCCTTTGAAATGTGTTCTAAGGAATATATGTGATATTCTAAACTCATACACGACCTTAAAGCACTGAGTTATATATATATATATATATATATATATATATATATATATATATATATAAGATCCAAACAATGTGTTTTCGTTTTGGAAAAAATGTTTCAGCTTTCTCTGTGTGCGCTGGCGATGTGCGTTGATCGAGTAGCGTACCACCAGTGTACAACCTAATTTTACAATAGGCACTGGACGAGTGGCGCATCCCAGTGGCGCAACACATGCGTAAATCCTCTGGAATGTTTGCGCTGGTGAGGCTGCGCTAGTGGAGTAGTGCACCACCAACGCACACCCACTTTTTTTTTCAATTGTGCACGGGTGTAACAGTGCAGCTCAGTGGCGTTACACATGCGACGATCCACTGGAATGTTGCGCTGGTCGAGTAGCGCACCACCAGCGCAAAGCCTATTTTCAATATCCAAACACACAAAATCAATAAGTTCAAGAGTAATGAAAAATGCATCCTATTCTAATGCCTAGTATGGCATAAAACTTTGATTACAATATACAAATAAATCAAAAAGAGTCATTTAAATCAAAATGCACACAAGAATAAACACACAACATATATGAATAAGAGTTATGCATGAATATGTGAGTGTGTGAAACTATCTCTTCAAAGCAAGTAAGCATAAGAATTTCACCTAGGGTGCTTCTCATCTTGAAGTCTTGAGAGCCTAAGCTACTCTTACATTATACTCCAAACATGTGATTTGTTCACGAAATAAGCCAATCAACAATTGAGGACTTTACAATGGTAGCCCCTTGCGTCGACCTGGTGCTAGGTAGTGTTTTCTACCAGGTGAAAGTAAGGTGCTCAAGGGAGATGGATGACCTTGGCTCACTTCTGGAGGGATTGCCAGGTATATCGACCTTGGGAATCTCGGTACCTTTAAGTGGATGACCTTTTTACCTCGTCGACCTAGCTTCGGACTCTATCTCGATACTGAGAGCTTGATGTGGTCGTGTCAGGCTTTAATTTGTGAGCCTAAATGCATGCAAGATGTTCGGACGGTATGGGTGACCTCGCCTTGCTCCTGGAGGGTCGCATGGTTGCTCGACCTCGAGGACCTTGGTACCTTGCTACATAGGCCAGGACCTGGGCTCTTGCATAAAGGTTGGAAGGTGGAAAATTCTTCTTTGGACCCTAGCCAAAAAATGCTGTTAACAAATGTATATCTTGCTGACTGGTACCAGATGCGTTTGGCTTCTAAGGGATCTTTCGGGAGCACACCTTCTTCCAGGTATCTTTTTAGCTGAGTCATCCAAACATCTGACAGTGTTCGGATTTTTGAGATTTCTAAAATTTTTGGCTCAACTATACTTGGTCTGAGGAGGTGTGCCACCAGAATAGTTTTTAGCCTGATTGTGGTTGTTGCTGATGCTAGTTTGGACAAAGCGTTCACCTTCTCATTTTCTTCTCTAGGTATCTGAATAATTATGTATTCCTTGAATCTTTAAAGGAGTTGTTTTGCTATGCCCAAATAAGCCATCATACCTTCATCTCTGACCTGATATTCATATGAAACTTGGTTGACGACTACCTGCGAGTCACTGAATATCTCAACCTCATCTGCTCCTAGAGCTATGCAAAATCTAAGTCTTGATAGCAGTGCCTCATATTCGGCTTGATTGTTTGTTGCTTTGAAACTGAATCTCATGGCACATTCAACATCATCTTCTTTCAGGGTGCATACCATGATCCCTGACCCGCTGCCATGAGTGTTCAAGGAACCATCGACATAAAACCTCCAGGGAAACTCTTGCCCATCAGTCTTTTTACTTCCAGGTTTGGTTTAGTGAATTCTGCTACAAAATCTGCCACTGCTTGGCCTTTGAGTGATATCCTGGGGATGTACTGAATATCGAATTCACTCTGCTCAATTGCCCATTTAGTTAACCTCCCCGAAATTTTTGGCTTTTGTAGGATTTGTTTAAGTGGGCAATCAGTGAGAACATGGATCGTATGAGCCTGAAAGTATGGTCTCAGCTTTCTTGCTACCGAAACCAACACTAGAGCCATTTTTTCTGCCTATGAATACCTGGTTTCAGCTGGAAGAAGAGCCTTACTGGTGTAGTATACTGGCATCTGTACTTTGTCTTGTGTCCTAACTAGAACCGAGCTTGCTACTAATTCTGTAATGGATAAGTACAAGTGGAGTATTTCTCCCATTTTAGGTTCTGAAAGGATGAGAGCCTACCCTAAATACTCTTTGATCTTCAGGAATGCATGCTCACACTCTTCATTTCATTCAAGTCCTTTCCTCTTTTTGATCACTTTGAAGAAGGGAGTACATCTATCTGTGGCCTTTAAAATAAATCTGTCCAAGGAAGCTAATCATCCTGTAAGTGTTGCACTTCTTTTAAAACGTACGATCTCGCGATGCCGGTGCTTCGTTCCACTACTAAAACAGCGGATCCCGCGCTTATGTATTATTATATATATTTTTGTATGCCTATATGGGTAACTCTCACCTACATGTACTTTTTTCTTCTCACAGCTTCGCTACCACTAACCACTAACAAGGAACGCCCATGCGACATGCTAAGGTAAAGTGCTTACTGCAAGTAAAGTGCTTACGCCCTACACTATAAATGCCTCGGTCACTACCTTAGATCGATCCCATTCATTCTGACCTTGAGGTAAAGAAAGATAACTATATCTAAATCGGATCACCATTACAAGAAGGCTATCATTGAGAACTTGAATACGACCCTCTTTCCTGATATCCCAATTCTAGCGTTCGTTAGCAGAAGTAGAGATAGGGGGATATAGAATTTATTAGATCAAGTTACCTTTCAAACAGCGGATTCTTTAACTTCTATTAAACAACATATTCTCGTCATCAATGCACCAACCCCTGGCAAGATCCTATCGGAAATAACCCAAGAGGAATTAGAAGAGTGGCTTAAAAACTCCTTTAAGCCATAAAATTTCCCTTCATTTACACGAGATTCATATTTATTTTTGGGGATTCCACTAATAGACAGATTGGGTTGCGTTATTGGCGAAGTCATTTTTTGAAGGGCCTAGATCTTCTCAAAGTTCACTTTGATTCCCCTCTGGTAAACTTGGAAGCTAGGGAACCTTCCTGAAGGAACCCAAAATAGGCACTTGTTCGGATTTAACCTCATATGGTATTTTCTCAAGACATCGAATGTATCCCGTAGGTCCAAAGCATGATCGTCTGTCGAGACACTTTTGGTCAACATGTTATCTATGTAAACTTCCATGTTTCTTCCTATTTGACGAGCAAAAATCCTATTGACACATCTTTGGTATGTTGCTCCAGCATTTTTTAATCCATAAGGCATTACTGTATTACAGTATAAGCCTTGATCGGTTGTGAATGCTGTTTTTTCTTCATCAGCTTTATTCATTCGGATTTGATTGTATCCCGAGTAAGCGTCTATGAAACTAAGTAATTCATGGCCTGATGTAGCATCGACCAATTGATCTATTCTCGAAAGTGGGAAGCTGTCGTTTGGGCAGGCCTTGTTCAGATCCGTGAAGTCCACCCACATTCTCCACTGGCCATTTTCTTCTGGATCTGGACCACATTTGCTACCCACTGAGGGTAGCTGATTTCCTTGATCAACCCTAAAACGAGTAACTTCTCCATTTCCTGCTTAATTGCCCGACTTCTCTCGAGGTTAAATGACCTTCTCTTTTGTATTACTGGTTTCGCGTTTGGATCCACCGCCAGATGATGTGATAATATTTGGGCATCTATCCTAACCATGTCTTCGTGACTCCAAGGGAACACATCTTTGTATTCTCTAAGCAAATTTATAAGGTCTTTCTTAACCTCTCTTTCCAAACTGTCCCCAATTTTGATATTCTTATCTGGTTCATCTTCCTTTAAGACTACCTCTTCTATCGGTTCACTTTTAGATACCTCTAGTTCTTCCTTTGGATCGAACTCGAACAACAGTGATTCCTGCTCGATCTGATCTGATCTGGTCGTGTTATGGTGCACACTTGCTCTTTATATCGCCTAATCAATGCATCCATTTGACGCCTGTTGTTTTCGACTTCTCATGTCAGACTCCGAATCATGACATCTCTGTCCCCCACCGGTTCTCCATGATGGTTAAATTGTAGGGTAATTGTCATACCTATTTCCAACCCCTCTTCACTCTGTTCTTGAGTTTCATGGGCTAATCCTTACAGGCGTATGGTTCCATGACAACGTTTACGATGGTGTTAATCGCTATCCTCTGATGACGATGACCGATCCCTATGCCGATCATGTTTACGGTGTCTATCTTGGCCCATCTAACAGTGACTCTGCCTTTGGCGTGGTCATTCTTCTTCGAGTGTTTCACGATCATTGTCCTGGTTGCATGTTATACCCCCAGCTTGATTGATTTGACCTGAGTTCCTAACAGCTACCGGTACATCTGGAACTGGCCCAATTATAACCGAACAGAGTCTTATAGGCAAAGGGTTTGGCGGATGCGCCACTTCCATAGCCAATAGGTCTACTCCTTCTCTTACCGCGTCCATCAATAGCTGTTGCAGTGCCTCAAAGAAATGACATGCTATGTCCTCGCTGGTAGGAGGGATTTGTTGGATACCAGTCAGGGGTGCTGGTTGGTTCTCGGCGGTTATGGTGGGATCTCGCGTACTCCCTTCTATATGAGCATTATATAGAGATTTTTGGATATACCCAGAACTGTTTCTGCTTCTGCTACCAGCTATTGCTTAATCAGATTCAAGGTTCAGCCTCCTTCCTCTAGCGCTAGTTGTTGACATCGATTTCTCGATGGATGAGAAAGCCAACAATGTTAGATTTAGATATGACCTATCAAAGAGAAAAATAAAGAGAATGCAATTTGAAGTTAATAAGACACGAGTTTACATGGTAAAACTCTGGTGATCGAAGAAACGTCTACAGGTGGTTGAATAAACAACTGAGCCAAATCCACTATTGAAATAAAGAATTATACCACTCGATCTATTTTGTTTCTCCCTTCTAGTTATTTTTTATATATATTTTGTTCTCTATCTTTTACAATGAGATTATGGATCTATTTATATATGCATAGAACCCTAATCCTTATTGTACAAGTAAAAGGAATTGTATTTTATTTAAGGCTGGTTGCTTGTTGGAGTTGTCTTTATCTTCTTTCCTTTTTCGAAAATCTTATGGAGATCGAATGGGACTCTAGTGGTATAGCCCGTTTAGACTTATTTCCTTATTGATTTACTGTTTTCTCGAAGAAGTTGAGTTGTTGCATGATCTGGAATCTGTTTCCTGTTTGGTGTTTTATTCTTCTAGAAACTCTTTTGATACGAATGTCTTGCGTATTTGAGCTTAAGTCTTGGTTCACCCTCATGTGAATCGTGTGCTGGATTTCTTTATTCGGGTTTCCCATATTGTCCCCAGTAGAGCATAACATGCTAAGTTCTCAGTCCTGAGTAGGACACAACGTGCCGAATACCCGTGTTCAAACTTACTCGGGTTCCTATTCCTTTGTGACCTCTTGAAGGGTATTTTCTAGATGCCTACTCAGATGCCTATCTGGCAATTTTTTCAAGGGACTATCCACCTTGTCGGTGATGTGTACATTCGACAAAATTTACATATAACATCTGTTATTCTTTTGTCACGTAAAACAATTAACAAGAAATTGTTAAGACCTATTTTTGATAGAGGTTTGATACCAACTTAGACACTTCCTATATGCATATCATTATAGCCAATTTTATTATAATGAGTCAAACTGTTTTTATTTAATAAATTAGTGGAAAAAAGTATTATTCTGAAATTTAACATTTATTTCGTTAGTTTTTTGTCCTATAAGAGTTCTAAAATCAAGAAGTCTTCTCTTATAAATGTTGCTGCGTTGGATATTAGGCAGTTGCCAATTTACTAAGTCTTTGTCATTCCAATTAGTCTCATAGTTAGCAATAGAATGTCCTAAGGCGTTATTCTCATCATCTTGCTCTATCCTAGCTCTAAAACTACTTGCAGACATGGTAAAAAAATAAAATAATAATAAACCTAAGTTTTAACTCACAGTTTGTTTATAAGATTTACAGAATGTCAAAGCTCTCCTAGCATTAGGCTAACAGACCCTAGAACTACTGACTTTTGCACCTGGAAATTCTAGAGCTTAACAAGAAGATATATAATAAAACGTAAAGAAAAATGTATAGCAAAGTGATTAACATTAAAGGAAACGATCGAAGTACTTACAAAATAAAAGAAATATGTCTGACAGCACTGAAGATATTCAAAATAAGTCACACACTTTTTATTTCGAGTTTAGAAATTTGACAAGAGAGGGAAGAAGGAAATACAAAATCTGAGAATCCAAACTTAAAACTGAACCTATGAAAGCATCACACAACCAGCCTTAATAAAGACTAGAGAATTAACTTTAGGTACATTAACCATTATGGTTTAACTAACCATTGGAATTATTACAAATAATTTTGTCTCTTCTGGCGACAAAGGAAAAGTGGGTAATGAGTCATGTAGGTAAAGTGTCACTGACGCTTTGTCTGGATAAGTAATCAACGAGCTAGTAGGTGATGAGTCACTGAGATGATAATAATGTGGAGTGGCTAACAACTGTCTTGTGAAAAGCAGTGAAAAGCAAAAGCTTAAAGTCTGTGGGGAGGTGAGGAGTCATGTCCAAAATAAGTGGTAGGGTCACCACTGTCAAAATTGTCTTCATCTTTTTCTTCATCTTTATCTTGATTGTCGGATTCTAAATCCACTTGGGACATATTTGCCATAGTTCTTTTCATTTATTCTGTTATCTTTAAGAGTTCATCAGAGGTGCTGGCAGCAGCAATTCTGGCTTGATTTTGTGATTTAGCAATAAGTAATTGGGATTGATCAAGAGATTTGTTACAAAATGTAGGATTATCAGAGAACCATTTTGAGACCCTATCTTTCCCATGTTCTGCAAGATTCTTGCCACTTTACCATTTGATCTTTTTCTGTCTTCAAAAATATGGAATGTTGACATTTCCAATAAGTTTATCTATAATAGCATATTCTAACATGAGAATCCAAGTTAAGTTGAAATGTACAAAAAAGAGTAATAAGTCAGGAATGAAACCCCATTTGTCTGGCTTGGCTAGGTAAGCTACCAAATAACCATAGCCTTCTTTAACAAGCTGGGGAAGAAAATCAATAGTAGGGTCGTATTTGTCCCACCATTCAAGAAACCAGAAGAGAACCTGAAGTGGAAAGTTTTTGTCAAAACAAATAAACCAAGATAGGGAATTGTCGGGATTCTGGCCATATAAGAATTTTATTCAGGCATCAATATAATCCCAATAAGAAAATTCAGATACATGAAAGATTCTGAAAATTTTTCTCTTTATGTTAGGATTACCGCCCCATTGGTATAGAGTAATAATTTTACAAAGTTTAATTATTCTAAAGATCAATTTTTCTTTGTCAATTTTGTAAAAAACATCTGATATAAAAATAGAGTCGGTGTCAACTAAATAAATTCATAGAATATATGTCTTTTTAATATGTCTTCTGGAACTCTGCAAAACAAGGGAAATAAGAGCATCCACAAGTTTTTAGGTTCTTTAAAATAATGGTCTAACAATAGTGGTGTCTTTATTGAAAAGAACCTGTCAAAAAGGGTTTGATGACATAGGAATAAGTCTGGTGATTGATTTTTGGAAGGGTAGGGGAGATAGCATGATAGCTTGGGCTTGTAGTGGCTATTTTTTCTTGTTTATTTGAGTGTGGGCTTTTACGGGAAGAAATGATAGTTTTAATTGAATTGCTATTAGCCTGAAGCGGAGAAAAACTATTGGATAACTTTGGCTGACTTTGTGGGCTATGACTAAATGATGGTCCAGTAATGGGATGGATTTGTGTAATGGGCTGGACTTGTGGATAATTGGGCTGAGAAATTAGAGATAAGGCATATTTGTCTTTATGGCTTGATTTGCATGGGGGTGTTAAGACTATTGTCAGATCCTTTGACATATTCAATAGTAAAATCAAAAACATGTAATAATACTTGCCACCTAGCAAAAAAATGTTTGGAGGCAAGATTCTTGACATCTTTTTTCAAAATGAATTTAGCAGATTGGAAATCCACTTTTAAAACAACTTTTTGGTTGATAAGATCATCTTGTAATTTTTGTATGGTCAAAAATATGGCTAAAATTTCTTTTTTGGTTGTAGAGTACTTTTTCAGGGTATCGTTCGAAGAACCTGAAACATACCTAACCAGACATTCTTTGTTATTAATAATCTGTTTTAGAATACCTCCATATCCTAACTTAGAAGCATCTGTTTCAACTATTTTTGGAGCACTAGGATGACAAATAAACATGCAAGGTAATCTCTTGACATGATGTTGTACCTGTCGGACGGCAGAAGTGTGTTCTTCTGTCCAAGGTAAAGGGTTTGTTTTTAGTCTTTGGAAAAGGGGTTGTAAATAATGCGTAATTCTTTGTAAAAATTTGTAATATATTTTAAACATCCCAAAAATCTTTGTAATTATTTTTTGTCTTTGATTTTGTCAGGAAATTTGCCAGTAAAGTCAAGGCTTCTTTTAATGGGAATAATAGTCCATCTTCTTATGTTATGCCTCAAAAATCAGATATGTGTTTAGAATAAATTGATTTTTGGTACAGAAATGACAAAACCTGAAATTTTATGGTTTTAATAAATGTTTCAAGATGTTTCCAATGCTTTTCAATATTTTTGGAAAATATTAAAACATCATCAATGTATATGATTGAAAATCTCATTCACGATACATTGGAATTCACTAGGAGCATTTTTTAAACCAAAGGGCAGAACATTCCATTCGATAGGGTTTTTACCATAAGGAAGTCATTGGTGTAACATATCCCTTCATTACAAACCCTAACATTGTTGAGTTTATACTTAATTTCTAATTGTTGTCTTTTTGCTTCGTATAGAGATTTAGTAGTCAATTCAAGGTATTTTATGGGCACTAATGCTTCCTTTATACAATTGAGATCAACACCAATATCCACTAAAGCATTGGCTCTAAGATTATAATCTGAAGATATTCTAATGTCGATTTTAATGTACCATTTTTGGATTCTAACATCCCTAGCAGTATTTATTTGGCTATGATGGGTAAGGTTGTCAATTAATTCTTGGTCAGGTTGGGCTGTGTCAGAATCGTCAGAACTATTGAAGCTGGGTTCTTTAGAAATAGGAGAATGTTTGGAAATAGAAGAACGGTCCTTTTCTTTCGAGTTGTTTTGGACTTGTATTTCTTGGATATTTTTCTTTATAGTTTTTATTTCTTCTTTAATGTTTTGAATTTCTTTTTAAAGGTCAGTAGTGCTAATTTTCCTAGTCTTGGAAGTTTGAAAATGTTCTAAGACATTTTCATCAAAATCGGGTGTTTCAAATGGGGTATTTTTTAAAGGTTTGCTACCTTCAGAGGATGGTATAGAGTTACTAGATGATGTTTCTTTCACAATTTTTTATAATAATTGTCTGATATGTTTAGATTTTTGGATAGGATCTTCTATATTATCAATCATACTGATAATGAGGGAATAATTGTGTTGGTCAAGGACATTGATTTCTTTGTATACACAAGGTTGTATGTCAGGATTTGTTCCCTAGTAGCTAGAAGAGGTTTCATCAGAAGAGTCTCTTAAAATTAAGACTTCTTCCTCTGAGGAGCTGGATATTTCGATACTGGAATCAGAATCTTCATAGAGGATTTGAAGTATTTTTCCTTTAGTATTATCTTCTATGTCTAAACTTCTAATTTTATTTTTTAATTCAGGGCATTTATTGGCATAGTGTCCTTCTTTGCCACACTTGAAACATCCTTTTAACTTTTTGATTTTTTTTGTATTTTTTCTCTTTTTATTATGGGAAAGTAATTGGCGGTTTTGCTTGGTATGTAGTTATAGTTATGGTTTCTCTTTATTTTGTATTTGTTCTTTTTGTAATTGTTGATTTCTTTGGGGGATTTTTTTTTCCAAGTATTAGGAAGTCTGTCGAAACCAAATTGTTCACACCAGGAACCGAGCTCTTTTTTGGTGGTCAATTTTTGTTTTTTAAGTTGACTTTTAAGTCTGATATCATTGCATAATTGTGTGGCGACTATATTAATAGTGGCTATGATTTCTCTATAAGTCCAAGTGTTATGATCTATTTGGGACCAATCAGACATGCCCATCTGTTCTACCATCTTGTCTTTAACTTTGGTTGAGAAGAGTTTTGGTAATCCAGATATGAATTTTTCTTTATAATAAGAATTAGCATTATCAGTTCGTTGGCGAACTCTGGTCAAAAATATGTATTTGTACCATTTGAAATCACTAAGTTTTTTACACTTAAGATTTTGAAGTTTCGAAAATTCTTTTCCTTGAAGTCTATTAGGGTTTCCTACAAAGTGTATTAATATGGTGTAACATAGGACATCAATACATCTGGTTGGGATGTGGTAGTGGTTATGGATGTAGAAGGTATAAACTTTGCATGATCAATGGTTGTTCTGGTTGGAGTAGTTGTGGTGATTTGTTTGGTATAGTTTATAATAGTGGTTCTAGCAGTTATGCTTAAAGTATGAGACCACCAACCAAATGATTGGCTTTCGAATCCTGTGGCTAAAGAAGTAACAGTATCGGCATGAGTCATATTTTATTTTTTAATATAAATATATCTAATAGTATGCATTTGTCTGAGGACAGTAACAATCTGATATTATGATAATCCATCAATATAAAATTGATAACACTTGTTTCCCGTGTAAGCTCTATAAGGGACAATTTCTTCATATTAGAGGTCAGCGGGTGTAGGTCTAGGGTAATAAGGTTTCGTATTTTCATAAAATCTAGTGTAATTGTGGCTGCCTGCCTTGTCAGTTGAAGTTAATCTTTGAACCATATTGTCAAAATCTTCTTCGCTAGAAAAAGATGTAAGGGTTTTTTCTAAAGTTTGGACTTCTGGTTTAGGTAAGTTTTGAAGTCTTTCTTCCAAGGCTTTCATCAAATCTTTTTCGTCTAATATATGATCAAAACATTTTTCGATACCAGTAAGATCAGGAAATAGAAGGATTCCCGAGTCATATTCAGGTAGTTTTGATTTCAAATTTTTATCAGTCTTTTATTGGGGAACATAAACTTGAGGGATCTCTTAGGATGAGGGGAAAGTTGTTGGTTTAGTCATGTTGAGATCAATTTTTTTCTAATTGTTCTCCTAAAGAATTTAGGAAAAGATTGGTATAGTTGTTTTGTCTCATAACAATACCAATTTTTTGTGAGGAAGAGGGTGTGCTTGGTGAGAGTGGTCTATCAAATATAATAAAAGGGGTACATTCAGTAATATTTATGTCATCGTCAGGGTCTTCATTTTGTAATTCTAACTCAAAATGTCTAGGAGGAGGATGAACCTGTTTTTCTTCTCCTCTTCGTGTCTTATAGGTTCTGATGTTGGATTGATTAAGAACAAGACACTGTTGTTCTAAGTTTTTTCTGTTGGAATACCATTCAAAAAATGGTATTTCTTTGTTGAGTTTTTTAAGGTTTTCAGTCCATCTTTAGTGGAATTGTTTCCTTTTCTTTACGTTGTAATTTCGTTCATATTTTTTTCTAATTACTTGATTATGAGGGGAATAATAAGTCATGAGGAAGCTGTAATCAATATGGGCATCTCTGTCGATAATGTTGATGGATCTTATCTGGGGTTCTGGTTCAAAGATTTCGGTCAGAAATTGAGAAGGGGTAGGAGAAGTTTGTCCTTCATTGTTATACCTATGAATGAGTTAATCTATTTGTTCTGGTGTTATATGTATGCTAGTAATATGAGTAGGGATTTCAATATTAGTAGGTCTTCTACGTCTAGGGATATGGTTTATGGGTTCCGAGGTTTCACTAGAACTTTGTTTGTATTGATCTTTCAAATTGGGTGTTTGATTTTGTTTAGGGACAAGACTAGGTATTTGCTGTTCAATGTTTAATCTGGATAAGCTGGACAAAGAGTTTCTGTCTGTTTGAAAATCATCTATGGTTATGGAGTTATCATGTTCTCTGCTAGAAACTCCTCTTCTAAAGGATATCCTAAGGGTTCCCGTCTTGTTCATTAACACAGTCATGAAGGTTCCTCATAGGTGGTTTATAACTGGGTTGGTCAACCTTTTCTTTAACCCAATCATCAGGAAAATTAATATTCTCTCATCTGACAGGTACAGAGACAAGGACAGTGACAAAAGAGGAAGCATTGAAGCAAGTTGTTTGTTATGCTGGAATAGTGGGGGGTATAAAGCTAGGTTTAAGTCCAGAGGTTAGGACACGATAATGAACTCTATAGAAAAGTTTATAAGGGCTTGATCTTTTTAGAAATTTATAGTTATGGGTTTGTATGTCAATCACAAGACATTTTTCTTTATGTTAATCAGTATTTAATACGATAATGAAATTGGGATAACATTGGAAATATATGGGTCCGTAGGTAAGAGTTGTTTCGGTCCCCAAGAATGGAATATTTATAATCTATTATTCTTTTGTCACGTAAAACAATTAACAAGGAATTGTTAAGGCTTATTTTTTATACAATTTGGACACTTCCTATATGCATATCATTATAGCCAATTTTATTATAATTAGTCAAACTGTTTTTATTTAGTAAAATAGTGAAAAAGTGTTATTCTAGAATTTAACATTTACTTCTTTTGTTTTTTGTTCAAGAAGATTTATATATATATATATATATATATGTTGTAGTTAGTTGTGGACTGGTCAGTGGTCATTTGCGTGAGGTTAATAAACAATCTGTCCATATAAACTTTTTGGTCTAAAGTCATACTGTTAGATAGAATAATAGAAGATAATCTAACAAGAATGCGTCTGCGATTCCTTTTATTATTGTTAATAAGTAAATAACTAAATAATTACAAGTACTTATATTAATTTTGTGATATTTAAGATGGGTTTGAATATATATATATATATATATATATTTAATTGTTTATTACAAAGTATTTATCAAAGACCCAAAATATGTGAAAAGGTAGGGTATATGAATCTATGATTATATAATATGAATGTAAAACATTTAAAATTAAAAATTATGATAGATTGTCGGTTATTATTCTAAGGGCTCGTTTGGTGCGTGAGATATTATATGCTTATTTTCATAGGATTAGATTGCATGAGATATGATTGGACTAAAATTAGTGTTGTGATGTGTTGGGTGATACATGAGATTTGATTAAAATAGTCATATTTCTTGTTTGGTGTGGTATAAGGGTGACCACAGTTTGGTTAAACAGACGGTTCTAAATCAGAACCGTACGATCAAAACCGTAATTGAAACCAGTGGTTACAAAACCGGTTGAGAACCGATTTTCACACGGTTCGATTACGGTAGGATTAAAAAAAAATTGAAAATCGACGGTTTAACAACCGATTTTCATTTATTTTTTTTAAAAAGAAAAAAACCAGTCAATCAGAAGCTGCCACGTGGCAAAAAATTCTAAAAATAAAATAAAGCCGACCCGGAACCGGAACCGGAACCGGAACCATAACAGAACTGCCTAACCAGCGGTTAAAAACCGAAAATCAACCGGTTGGACTGGTTACGGTTGGGTTTTGCCTTCCCACGGAATCATAACCTGCAGCTTCAAGCCGAAACTGAACTGGAATTGAACCGTGGGCACCTCTAGTGCGGTAAGAGATTGGATAAAAATATAATTTTTTCATATATTTAATATAGTGTTAAATTGATTAATATAAAATTAAAATATATTATTTTTAAATTAAATAAGTATTTAATTTTTTCAGAAATATTTAAAATCAATATTAATGAAAATAAAAATTTTTAATTACTATTTTTAAACATTATAATAATATATATTAAACAAATATAAATTTTTTTAATTAAATAAAAATATATAAGAAGAAGTTTTTTAAATATATATATATATATGGGACTAAATAGCCCCACCTCACCTAGATAAAATTGTTGCATAAAATTGGACATGTTAAAATAATTATTTAAATTAAATTTTGAATATATATATAAAATAATTAAATATTTAAAGTCAATTTTAAACAAATTAATATTTATTTATTTTTGCTAAAAATGAAAATTAATATTTTTAAAATGTTTAAAATAAAATATTTTATTAATTTTTATATATTTACATTTGAATCATATTACAAAAAAAATTAACAATTTGAAAAAATAAAAGTAAGTGTTAAACAGAAAATTTACTCGATGTGAGAAATTCCGATTAACACCCTCGAGACCACTACCACGTAGGTGGTGCCCGGTGTTGGTACCTTAGGTACCTAACCTGATTGAATAAAGATGGATGCATAGATATACGTGTAATGAAGATGGGATGTAATAGCTTTATTATCAACTGTGAATATCGTACAAAAAGACTCTTAAACACCCTTAATCTCTTTGGGATACAGTAGGGTGGCAACCTCGTGCCTATCGAATAGTAAGTAATAATAGAGGCCGTGTTCTGATCACATAAATTAGGCCGAAAAATTTCTTTGTTTTATTTGTCCTATGTCGCTCTCTTCCCCCTTCTCTTTGGCGATCATACTGGGGCATATTTATACATGGTCCGAATGGTTTAAACTTGTGGATCTCCCGCCCTGATTCTCAAAATCCATTCCCTCCTTATCGGTCGGGATCTTTTATTTAAAGTTCATTGACTTCGAATTAATAACGGATTCGAGAAAATCTTTGGTGGAGATAAGTTTGTTTCCTTTTCGAACTCAATCTCTTGCCTTACATGTACTCAGAGTTTCAATATTCGTTGGATTGTAGATATGATCTTGTGTGTATTCATGACATGATTCTTCATTGAGGTCGTCGAGTTAGTTGTTCATTGTTTCGTAGAGCGAGGTAGACTCCTTCTTTAGTTTTGGTACCAGAAGTTCGGTCAGACCTTTCCCGGTCCTTTAGAGCTTAAGACAGCCTTGTGAGCACTCATTGGGGGTAGCATGGATTAGGCGAGCTTCCTTTTCCTCATCCAGATAGGTTCGAATCTTTATTCGGAGATACGAAGCAGTACTGTAATGCAAGATGGGCACTTAATGGATCTCTCTCTGTGCTTGGGGAGGATGGCTGGCTTCTGGAGAGGCTACAAGGTAGTTTCGATCTCGAGAAGCCTTGATTTGGTGGAAAGAGCTCGATTTGTTTGTGTCGGGCTTCACCTTAAATGCTTCCTAAGCTCGGTAACCTTTTCTTGCTTTTACGGGGTGGTTCTGAAGCCAGACCCTTGGAACTGGTGTTCCAGGATAGGTGATCTATAGTTTGGATTCGGGCTGGGAGAGTGAAAAATTTCTCTTTGGTCCCTAGCTAGATTTGGTTATTAACTGAAGTCCCATCTGACTTGAACACCGCGATTAAGTTGGGGTCAGAATCAGATTCCTTATTTTAAATAGGAAATATTCCATCTTTTATCGTTACCAAATCTAGGTAGAACTCTCTTCATTTCATGCACGTTTGACATGGCTTGCATAGACCGGTACATTTTTTAAAATAATCCTGCTACGTTACGGCCATCCCCACATTTTGAGGTGATCCTACCGAAGATTTCATCGACGTCACAACCCACTTTCCTTCTATGTATACATGACCGCTTCTCACCTACCTTACGCTTTCTTTCAAACTTCAAGTTTTCAAAAATCCATCTTTTTCGCTACTTTTGAAAAGCTCTTCTTTGTTTTCTTTTTTCTTCAAGCCCCACATCTAACAATGTCAAACTCTATTGACAGTATTGAGGCTATGGTTGAGGGCACTGGTGCCCCTAGCCCTGTTCCTAGGAAGCGGGCCTGAGAAATTTTGAGCGACTAGGTCGCTTCTCTGTTTCGTCAGCGCCGTCGCTCTGGTAGGAATGTTTTGATTGGCTCCGGCTTCTCTAATCAACCTGACAACCCTCTGAACTTAGTCGATGAAGATTCTAATGAAGGAGAGAGAGTCGACGCCATTGCGACCTCTGCCAGCGAGGCCTCTTCCTTACCATTTTAGGGTCATCCCCGATTCCATTGTTGATCCGCAATCGATAGACCGCCTGAGGACTAAGTACGGTATTCCTGACAGCATCTCCCTCACAGTTCCCCACGGGAATTATGTTGTCTTCAATCCTCCCGAAAGCATGCTCCTCATCCATGTGGCGGCCTTTGAGAATGGGGTTAGGCTTCCTCTCCATCCTACCCTTCGGAGGGCTCTCAATACACTACAGCTAGCTCCTCTCTAGCTGACGTCCGGCTTCTGGAGACATCTGATTGGCTTTCTCATGCTGTGGAGAGACTAGTACGAGCTGGGCAAGGTCACCCAGGAGCCCGGAGTAGAAGAGCTGGCCTACCTTTTTCAAATTGGGAGTTTGTCAGGAGTTCATTGCGAAGGCTAAGAACAAACTCAACTTCATCATCCCTGACATTTCGAGGAAGGACTCGGCCTGGAAGGAAGAGTAGATCTTGGCGGGGGTGATTAGGGAAGCTCCATATTTATCGGTGGGCATGAGTTCACGGTTCCCACCGCTATCGACGATAAATCCTCATGGGACTGGGACTCATTGCCTGCCGTATGAGGTTGTGCTAAAGACTATCCTTGCAAGGAACTATCTAAACCTAAAGTACCCAACTGCTGATCCCTTCGATTTTCACAGGGTGAATCGATACTTGCGGATTTCTGATGCTACCCCTCGTAAGTAACACCAAGTCATTATGCTTCGTTCCGTTAGTTAGCTCGTTTCTGACATTCTTTTTTTTTTCACAGTTTTTGTTATTGCTTCAACTTGTCATGAAGCCCAACAAGCTCGTACTTCTTCCCCTTCTTCCAAATCGAATCGGGAAATCCCTCTGGCTTTCTCAAAGAAAGGGGGGCCAACTGCTTCAGCTGGGGTTTCGCCTGTTCTTGCTCCCTTCTCTTCCCAACACAGGTCCAAGTTGTCACTCCTCACATCTCAGACTACCAAGGTGCGGGGTAAAGGCACATTTGTTTCTCAAGACGATGATGCATCTATTTCAGCTCCCGCTATAATTATCCCTACTTCTGCTTTTGTCGCCCCGGCTTTAATCTTGCCAAATACTTCTACCTCTCCATCTATATTCCTAAACCCCCAAGCTTCAAAGGACCCCGAGGCTGGTGTTGGAGGGTTTTCCCTGTTCACCCGCTAAATCAGTCCGACTCTGCCTCCCAAGAAGAGGTCATAAGGCAATTCGTTGCTTCTTACCCTGGGGGCAGTCATTCTATGATGGTTTCAATGCCCATAGATATTCTGATCACCAAGGGATATGCCCTCTTGGCCAAGGTAATCATCGCTTTTTATCTTCTCCTGTAATAGTTTGGTTCGTCATTTCTTAATTTGAACTCTTTTATAGACCTATAAATTTCAAGTGGCCATAGGCAACCAGGTGGCTTCTCTCCGTCATCGGGCAACCAAGGCTGAAGCTAAAGTTGAGCGGGTTATGAAGTTGTTGGCATGGGCTCAAGAATTAGTACAAGAGATGGCCTCCAGCCAGAGGGGGATGGAGGCGGAGCTAGCAGGTCTTCATTGTGACAACGTCGAGCCAGTCAGCGGGATTCTTAGAAGGAATAAGCAAAGGCACTGGATGCTGAAAACCAAGGTCTGCAAGCCCAAGTAACCAAGCTTTAGGCCGATGTGGATGCCTCATTCAGTGACAGATACTTCTATGCTTCCTACCAGGTCGTAGAAGCTCTTCCTCCTCCCTTCGACCTCTCCATCATAGCTGGTTGGGATAGAGATGAGATAATGATCAAGGATGCATTAATGTCTCGCTCCGAGGGTGATGTAACCGATCTTTCTAGCGGGACTGTAGCTGGTAAGCAAATAGTTATGCCATATCTCCCTCCTCCTACTGTAACCTTCCTAGTATCAGGTCCTAGAGAGTCCCCGAGGGGGGTTCAGCCAGAAGGAAGCCAACTAGGAACCAACTCCCCCTGAAGAATCTTTTAGTGGAGAGTCAGAGGTTGAGAAGAGTGGGATGGAGTCAATCGCTACCCTTATTGTAGCGTCCATTCCTCCTGAGGTAATGGTGGTGGTCAACAAGGTTTTGGAGGAGGACCACGCTGAGCAACAGGCAGTGGAGGATCCCCCGGAAGAGAGGGTAGTGGGTGAAGGCGACCATGGCAAGCAACTACCTGAGGAAAAGACAGGAGGAGCAGTGGGTGAGGTCCACAAGGCTGGGGGAGCAGCAGAAGGGAATCAAGAAGAAGCAGAAGTCTGATACAATTTATTCATAACTTGCTTTTACAGCCCGGAAAGGGGGGTAGGCACCCAACTTTATTCATGCCTGATCATCATCATTTTTTTTTTATAGCCCGAAACTAGGGGTTAGGCTCCCTACTTGACAATTGTAGCCCAACATGGGGATATGCCCCCTTATCATTAATGAATATTGGCATTTGATTTCATTTGAACTTGCTTCAATGGATTTTGATTTGACTGACATCCTCTTGCTTCATTCCTGATTTCGACCTAGATGCGACCTCTGAAATAACATGACTTACTCGAATCTTGGCGGAGATAACGAGATATAAAATTTTGTTTAAGTGTGAAAGTAGACAGCTAGCTCGAGCTCTCCACTCAGCAGAAACTCGTAGCTTGATGACTTTCATAGATAGTCCCCTTATATGATTATAGGCTAGTTTGCACCTGTCACAGCAAGCAATCATATACACATGGAAGATTAAAAACAAATAATAACTGGAACATTGAAGTTTAAATAAGAGAGCTTTCCAATCCCGTGCCCTTTTAGAGGGTTATATCCCGATCGAGGCATCTAGCTATTTCCTGGTCTATGATCTAGATGATAGATATACTCTTACACTCAGACCATTCTTCAGGGTGGTAGCCCGACCAAGGCATCAGGAGGGCTATCTAGTTATTTCCTGGTCTTGTGATCTGGATGACACCTATGCTCTTACACTCAGACGAGCCAGTCAAGAAACCCTCTGGTCTCAACGTCAAGCCAGTCAGCGGGATTTTTAGAAGGAAGAAGTAAAGGCGCTAGATGTTGAAAACCAAGGTATATAAGCCCAAGTAGCCAAGCTTCAGGTCAAGGTGGATGCCTCATTCAGCGATGGATACTTCTACATTTTCTACCAGGTCGTAGAAGCTCTTTCTATTTCATTCAACCTCTTCATCATAACTGGTTGGGATAGAAAAGAGATAATGATTAAGGCTGCGTTGATGTCTCGCCCCGAGGGTGATGGAACCGATCTTTCTAGCGGGATTATAGCTGGTAAACAAATAGCTATGCCAGATCTCTCTCCTCCTACTACAATCTTCATAGCATCAGGCCCCAGAGAGTCCTCGAAGGGGTTGAGCCCGCGGAGCTTGAAGAAATCCAACCAGGAACCAAGCCCCCCCTGAAAAATCTTCTAGAGGAGTGCCGGAGGTCGGGAAGAGCGAGATGGATTCAATCACTACCCTTCTTGATACGTCCATTCCTCCTGAGGAAATGGCGGTGGTCAACGAGGTTTTAGAGGAGGACCCCGCTGAGCAGTAGACAGTAGAGGATCCCCTAAAGGAGGGGGTAGAGGGGTAAAGGTGGCCATGTTGAGCAACTATCCAAGAGAGAGACAGGAGGAGCAGGGGGCGAGGTCCATAAGGCAGATGAGCAGTAAAAGGGAATCAAGAAGAAGCAGGAGTCTGATACAATTTATTCTCTACTTGCCTTTGCTGCTCCACCTTATTCATGCCTGATCATCATCATTTTTTTGTATAGCCCAGAACCAGGGGTTGGGCTCCCTGTTTGACAATTGTAGCTCAACAGGGGATATGATCTCTTATCATTAATGAATATTGGCTTTAGATTTCATTCGAACTTGTTTCAATGAATTTTGATTTGACTGACATCCTCTTGCTTCATTCCTGATTCTGACCTAGATACGACCTTTAGAATAACTTGACTTACTCGAATCCTGGCGGAGATAACGAGATATAAAATTTTGTTTAAGTGTGAAAGTAGACAGCTAGCTCGAGCTCTCCACTCTCGGCAGAAACTCGTATCTTGATGACTTTAGTGGATAGTCCCCTTATGTGATTATAGGCTAGTTTGCACCTGTCACAGCAAGCAATCATATACACATGGAAGATTAATAACCAGTAATAACTAGAACTTTGGAGTTTAAGTAGGAGAGCTTTCCAATCTCGCTCCCCTTTTGGGGGTTATAGCACGATCGAGGCATCTAGCTATTTCCTGGTCTCGTGATCTGGAAGGTAGCTATGCTCTTACACTCAGACCCTTCTTGGGGGTGGTAGCCCAACCAAGACATCAGGAGGGCTATCTAGCTATTTCCTGGCCTCGTGATCTGGATGGCAGCTATGCTCTTACACTCAAACCCTTCTTGGGGGTGGTAGCTCAACCAAGGCATTATGAGGGCTATCTAGATATTTCCTAGTCTTGTGATCTGGATGGAAAATATGCCTTTACACTCAAACCTTTCCTTGGGGGTGGTAGCCCAACCAAGGCATCAAGGATAAGGGAGGGGGGGCTTCCCCGGCTAATCTCCAGTCTCGAGATCTGGATGGAAACTATGCTCTTACACTTAGACCCTTCTTTATAGGGAGTGGGGCCCGGTCGAGGCATCAAGGATAGTGAGGGGGCTTCCTCGGCTAATCCTTGGTTTTGAGATGACTGTGTCAAACTTAACCGTGTAGACCCTAGTTGAATATGGAGAAATCATTGTAGAATATAATCGAAGATGGAGAAAGCAAACTTTATTGATAAAAGATGGAGTACATTATTGTTGGGGATTTCATTGAAACTTAAACGGAGGTGGTCTGCTCATGAGTTACCTATTTAGGGGTAATATTTACTCATGTGATCTGCATTCCAGGTGTGGTCGAAGGGCCGACCATCCATGTCCTCGAGCTTGTATGCCCCGTTACAGACCACTACCTTTACTAAGTAAGGCCCTTCCCAGTTATGCCCCAGGACCCTGTCTGACCTCTTCCTAGTATTCAAGGTTACCTTCCTAAGAACTAGGTCCCATTCCTTAAAGCTTCAAGCTTTAACTCTCCTGTTAAAGTACCTAGCGATTTTGCTCTGGTAAATCGCTACTTTCTTTGCTACCAGATCTTGTTTCTCTACCAAGAGATCTAGGCTAGCTTGGAGCTTATCCTCATTGCTTCCTGTTAGGATTATGCTCGATAGCAAGAGCATAATAATGTATTTGACAATCTTTTCATATTAATAAAGTGATTTTTAGTTTAACAAATCTTATAGCATTTTATAGTTTATTATTATAATTGTCAAAAGTAAATAATCATAAGGTCAAAAGACTATGAGAAAAGAAGAATTGTTCATACATCTAGATATGTATGAGGTAGACACAATTCTTTAGTTAGTCTTGTATAATATTCACAACTTATGATAAAGGTTTGGTGCCTTTATCTTGTTAAAGTTGTAGATTCTTTTGCTAGCATTTGAGTGGGATCAAATGTGTTATGATGAGTCTAAAATTATCAAAGTGTGGTGTTTTTGGGCAAAAGAATCTAGTGCACTAGATACATTGAATTGGATCACAATGAAATACTTTATCTAGAACCATCAATAGATAAAAAAAATTCATTTGAAGACAATCAGAGAGTCTATCTCAATCCTGAGATAAATGATGGACTTATGGTTGCAAGTGTTATCATTTGAGCTATCAATGAGTACGATTATATAGCATAGTCTATCCTCGATAGTTTGGTGGTATTCATTTGTTAATCGATAGAGGACTTCATTTATAGATATGGATATCGTGGCTCCATTTATTAAATTAGAGTAGAATATCATCATATGGATGTTTTGAGGTTTGGATATTAAATCTTAACGTTAAGTTTTCAATAGTGTTTATTGAAACATGGCTTCTGGACAAGTCAAAATATCCAATTTCAAAATGTGGTCATATGAGTAAATATGGTAACTTGGAGAGCTATAGGCGGTCTATGAGCTCTTGGTGATTACTGGTATTCTTCACGATGATACACTTTCTCTAATAAGGTTGTCTAGGGTATGAATGAGTAATATCAATAAGTGAATCATTTGTTAATTGTGATTGAGTTGTGTCTATTGGAACTTAAATTTAGATTACCCGCCAAGATCCCTAATCCACACGAACTTGCATGGATCACTTAATATGTTATACCGGATCAATTTAGGGGTCCATCTAGAATTGTATTAAGGCATGTGAACTTGTTTCTTTTTGTAAGAATAGGTCTAGTTCACATGTGGAATTTTTTATTAAGGTCCAATGGATTTAATAAAATAAGAAGAATAATATATGGCTCATATATATGGTATGGGCGGTCAGGCTATTTAGAATAGCTTAATTATATTATTTTTTATTTTATTAATTAATTAAATGGAAATTAATTAATTTTTTGATTAATTAATTATTTAATTAAAAGTCAAAATATTTTTCCTAGTAGGAGATGGTCTCCTAAAATTATACTATTGTTGGTAGTATAATTAATATTAAAGACTATATTTGATAAGTAGATAAATAAAAAGAATTATTTATCTAATCAAATTAGGAAGTCTTTAATATGGTTACAAATACACTATTGAGTTGGATTAGGAGTCTTGGTGAATGATAGAATTTATTAAGAAAAAGGATTCTTAACCACCAAGTAAATCCACCTAAGGAAAGGATTCTTAACAACCAAGTAAATCCTTCTTAGGAAAGGATTTGTGATCCTAATATATAATTCTTGTGAATTTTGGCCAACTCATATATATATATATATAAGAGGATAGAATTCCTTAAAGAAAAGGATTCTTAACTACGAAATAAATTCACCTAAGAAAAGGATTTTTGTCAACCAAGTAAATCCTTCTTAGGAAATGATTTGTGATCCTATATATATATACCCTTGTGAATTTCGGCCAGTCAGATGATTCATAGAGTAAAATTTCAGCCAACCTAAGGTTTTTCTAAGAGAGAATTTTGTTTGGAAAGAGAGAATTTCGAGAGAGAAAAATGTAGTATTTTACTCTAGACAAAATTCAATCAACTCTAAGTTATAGTACACTAGTATCCTTTACATCAAAACAGTTTTGTGTACAACATTGAATCAAGGTTCACGCGAGTTTCAATCAAATTGATTGATAATTCACAAGTGGCTGAACGTTCTTGATTTTTCTCTTGGAGGATATTTGTAACTAACAAAGAAATAGATTTTGTTTGTTTCCATCCTCAGGTATACAATTTAAAGAAAGGGAGCCCACGCTCCTAGTTGATTCACGTTCGTGATTGGATTGGAAGATCTTACGAAATCAATTCAGTGCTTGTTCAATCGTCACGAGAAAAAGGTACGACACTTTTTATATACATCAATTAATCTAGGGTTAAGGTTCTTGTTAGTCTAAGGTAAATTTTTTATTTATATGTAAACCCTAATTTTATAAATTTTCTCATGCTTCCGATGGGCGTGGTTTTTTCCCTACACTTCCATGTTCAAAATGTTGAACTCTTAAGGAGGTTAGTTTGTGCTCGATGAGAAGAATTGCTTCAACTCCGAAGTTTAAAGAATAGGGTGTTTCTTCGTTGGTTGTTTTCCTTGTAGTACAGTAAGCCCAGAGGACCTCGAGAAACTCCTCTACTCATCTGCCCATTCTCTGCTGTAATATCTTTTTCAACAACTTCTTGATAGTTTTATTGGTGGATTCCACCAGCCCATTAGTCTGAGGGTGGGCTACTGAAATGAATCTAAGGTCCATTCCAAAGCCTTTTCAAAAGTTTTTGAATCGACCGTTATCAAACTGCTTGCCAAGGTTAGCTATAATGATCGAACCTGTAAAATACATAATTTTTTATGAACCTTGTCGTATACTCTTCCGATATCTGGGAGAGCGGTCCGACTTCAACCTATCTTGTGAAATAGTCGATCGTAACAATATCATGATTGGCTTATCCATAGCGGTAGAAAGTGGTCCGATTAGGTTGACTCCCCACATAGCAAAGGGTAAGGTGAGCCAAGGGATGACAGACACTCTGGCGGGAGTTGGCTCAAGTTAGAAGTCTTCTGGCATGGTTCACAGAATTGTATAAAGTTCTTTGCATCTTGATGGATAGTTGGCCTGTAATACCCCATGTGGAGTACCTGATATGCTAGAGCTTCCCCAGCAATGTGGTTCCCGCATTCCCCGGAGTGAACCTCTCTTAATGCCCATTTGGCATCATCACGATGCAAACATCGAAGCAGGGGAAAGGACATGTCCCTTCTGTAAAGGCACCCATCTACCAGACAATATCAGACTAAGAGCCTCTTAAATCTTCTGGCTTGGTCGGGCTCCTCGGGAAGTCTTCTTATTTGAAGATAAACCATTATTGGGTTCATCCATCATGGCTGTCGATCCAGGGTATAAGTCTCCTTGCCTTCTACTATACTTGGTAGGGAGATCACTTGGAGAGGGACTCCCTGTGGTAAGGTCTGGCCACCATTCGCAACTATCTTGGCTAGGACGTCAGCTCGACGATTCTGTTGTCGAGCCACCTGTTCAATCTTAAATCCCTTAAACTTATTCTTAAGCAGTTAAACTAGCTTCAAGTAGGCAGTCATGTTATCCTCTTTAGCCTGATAGTCCCCGGAAACCTGATTGACTATGAGTAATGAGTCACTCTTGACCTGAAGGTAATCGACCCCGAGCTCGGCGGCCGCCTTCAACCAGGCTAGGAGGGCTTCATACTCTGCTTCATTGTTAGTGGCCTTAAATTTGAATCTGAAGCAGTGGCAACACTCAGTCCCCTTTGGGTCTATTAAGAATATACCCGCTCCTCCCCCGGCTTGCCCAGACGCTCCATCAAAATAGAAGATCCATGACTTGCAGCCTACCGGCCAGCTGTCAGACTCTGGAATCTTCTTAGAAGCTATATTTATCGGTACAGAGGTAGCTGGGGGCACTAAAAGCTCTACCACAAAGTCTGCCAAAGCCTGAGTTTTAATTACGATCCTGAGTTTATACCTTAAATCAAACTGGGTGAGTTCCAGGGCCCATCAAACCAGTGTTCTTAACACATTTGGCCTTTGCATGAATTGACAGAGAGGTTGGTCATTCACTACTGCTATTCAGTGAACTTTAAAGTAGGGACAGAGCTTCCTAGCCGAGGTTACCAAGGCATAGACAAGCTTCTCTAGAAGGGTATAATTCTTTTTCGGCTTGGTTAGGGCATGACTTACTTAGTAGATAAGTCGTTGGACCCTATCTCCACATTCCTTGACCAAGCCCCCACTCACTGTAGTTTCTGAAACGGCCAAGTAGATTTACAGATCCTCTCCCGGACTTGGCTTGACCAGTAACAGATGGCTTGATAGATACTTCTTCAAAGCTTGAAAAGCTTGCTCGCTCTCTTGGTCCTATTTCATATTTCTTCCCTACTTGATAGCTTTGAAGAAAGGGAAACATTTATTGGTGGACCGAGAAATGAACCTGTTGAGTGCTTTTATCTTCTCGGTCAAGACTTGAACCTGTTTGAGTGACGTGGGGATTCTAGATCTAGGATAGCCTTGATCTTTTCTGGGTTATCCTCTATTCCTCTCTCACGAGCCATAAAGCCCAGAAACTTTCACGCTGTTACCCCGAAGGCACATATGGAGGGGTTCAATCTCATCTGGTTTTTTCTTAGGATCATGAAAGTTTTGTGAAGGTCGTCCTGATGTCCTTCTAGAGTTGGTGATTTGGTAATCATGTCGTCGAAGTACACTTCCATTGATTTTCCAATCTCAGGCTTGAACAACCGATTGACCAACCATTGATTTATAGCTCCCACATTCTTAAGCCCAAACGGCATCACCTTGTTGCAGTATAGACCCTGTCTGGTGATGAAGCTAGTCTTGTCTTGGTCGGCGGGGTGCATCATGATCTGGTTGTATCCCGATAATGCATCCATGAAGCTAAGGAGCTTGTTTCCAGACGTGGAGTCAACCAACTGATCGATCTTTGGTAAAGGGAAACTATCTTTCAGACATGTCTGGTTGAGGTCGGTGTAATCGACCCACATATGCCACTTCTCATCCACCTTTGTGACCATGACCACATTGGCGATCCATTTGGGGTAACATGCATCTCTAATGAAGCCTGCTCTGATCAACTTGTCCACTTCTTCTTGAACCACAACAATTATTTCGGTGTTAAAGTGACACCTTTTTTGTTTGAAGGGCTTGAAGGTCGAATTTACTGCCAAACGATGAGCAGCCAATGATATCGAGATCTAGGGTATCTCGTCGTGACTTCAAGCGAAGATGTCATTGGATTCTTTGAGGAGGCCGATCAGACCTTTCTTCACTCCTGGTTCAAGGATGGCTCCGACCTTGACAACCTTCGAGAGGTCATCCATCCTAATAGGTATCTCTTCTAGCTCATCCACTGGATGCCCGCTGGCCTATTCTCTACTCTACTTCTCTTTGTCTGGAACCTCAAGATCATCCTGTGGGTGATTTACGGGCTCTACATCCTCCAAGGTCATCCCGGGGTTACCCCATTCTGTATCATCGTAGCTTGAGCAAACTGTCAAACTGTTTCGCTAAGGCTGTCGGGTTGGCAGACACTTCATAGCACTTCCTGGTCACCACGTATTTCCCCCATCTTGTCTCCTACAAGAAACTTTAGGAAGTTGTTGTAAATGGACAAGAACTCCTTAAAGGATGACAAGAAATGTCTTCCAAATATCGCATTGTAGGCTGATGGGGTTTCCACCACCACGAAATCCGTCATGATATTTTGCTAGAGGGGGGTTGTTGCACAGACCGCAGCTGAGCTCTAGTCGACCTTGAAGATACCTCGCCTTCATATACACAAGGGACCTTCCTCTAATGGTTTTTTCTGGAATTATTGGAGGTGCTAGCCAATGTCGGCCCTCCACTGCTGGTATGTATCACCTGGCTTTGTTGCATCAGATTCCTCTGCTCCCCTTTTCTCTTCTTACCGTGCTCACGGATTTTGACTTACACTTCCCTTCTAGTTTGATTATTATCCCTAACCTGCTGCACGAACTATATCAGACATCCTCCTCTTATTAGAGTCTCGATCTGATTGCGCAGGTTATAGCACTCTGAAGTGTTATACCCCACGACTTTATGGAAGTCACAGTACTTGTACCTATTTCTCCTGTCGACTGGAGCTTCCATAGGTGTAGGTACCGGCATCTAAGGTAGCCCCTTATCCCGAATAGCGAGATAAATTGTTTCTCGTGATGCATCTAAGGGGGTATAGTAATCGTACCCTCTCTCATTTTGGATTACTAGGGCTCCTATCCTGGGAGTAGGCGAAGCCCACGGAGGAGTTTGTCGTGCTGGATACCTTTCTTGCCTAGACTGAGAGGTGGGGAAATGGTACGTTGACCTATTGGGAGGTTTATTCTGATTTTTCTGAGCTGGCTCTGGTTTGGGAGATTCCTTCATCTGTCGCTTTGTTGTTCTCATATCGTCATGTGCCATCTTGACCTTGAGTTGTTCATCAATTTTGAATTTATCTAGAGCCCGGTCATAGGCCTTCTGGTAGGTCTCCAGAGGTCGCTTGGCCCAGGAGTTGGCAATAATTTCTTTCTCAGCGAAGACCCCCATCTAAATGAATTCCTTGTGGAAGCGTTAACGTATGACCGAAGTGTCTCACCTCTCTCTTGGATCACATACTGTAGGTGTATGGGGGTCTTGGACGCGGTTTGACCCCTAGGAACTATGAACAGAAATATATCGATAGTTTTGTAAATGAATCCACGCTGCCAACAGGCAACTTCCTGAACCAAGTTTTAGCGTAGTCGGTTAGGGTGGTAGGGAACATCCTGCACATGGCAGCCCTGGTAGTATTTTGGACTTCCATTTGCTGGACGAATCTCTCTAGGTGGCTTAGAGGGTCTTTTGTCCCGGAGAATTTATCGGTCGGCATCTTGAATTTTAGCGGGAGCTCCAACTACCAGATCCTTCTGGTGAAGGGAGCATTCATCTCGCTCAATGGGTCTTTCTTGTCCTCCTTGTACTTTCTCTTCTTTATCTACTGGATTTCTCTCTGTAGCTTTGCCAGCTGGTCTCTCATGGGTTTGTTCTTGGGTTTCTTTGAGTTAACCTCAAACTCCTCCCAGATCCCCTCGATGAGCTGGATTCCTCTGCTTTATCATCTTCATGGGCGGGCTCTGCCTGTGCAATTTACCGGCTGCCCCTAGCTTCAGCTCGAGGTTCACTCATAGAAGTCTCTGGTCGAGAGGAGCTGGATCAGTGGGGGGGTCCCAACCAATCGAAGGCAAAGCTGCCAAGCAGCGGGTCAGCTCACCTCTTCTCAGATTCCCAGATCTGCCAGTTAAGGATCAATTCCTTCTACAGCTAGACGGAGGCGGACATTTTACACAATGGCTGATGCATACTGATTGATCACAGCTTGGTTTACCGCCAGTGGGGTTTGCGCCCGTTCTGCGCTTGGCTGATGCGAGGCTGGCTTATGGTGCTTGGATTTCTTTCACTTTTTCTGCCCTTTCTGGGTTGAGGGGGCAGATGGATGTCCCGAGGCTTCGGGTTTTCCTTGAGAGGAGCGAAGCCTCATGATTATTGCAAAACAACAAACTCGTAAGTGTAAAAATTACGGTGTGGGTTTTTCCCACAGATGGTGCCAGAAAGTGTTAACGAAGAATTTACTTGAGGTGAGAAATTTTGATTAACACCCTCGAGACCACTACTACGTAGGTGGTGGCCAGGGTTAGTACCTTAGGTACCTAACCTGATTGAATAAAGATGGATGCGTATAGATATAAGTGTAATGAAGATGGGAATGTAATAGCTTTATTATCAACTGTGAATATCGTACAAAAAGACTCTTAAATACTCTTAATCTCTCTGGGATACAGTAGGGTGGCAACCTCATGCCTGTCGAATAATAGGTAATAATGGAGGCCGTGTTCCGATCACATAATTCAGACTGAAAACTTTCTTCGTTTTATTTGCCCTATGTCGCTCTCTTCCCCCTTCTCTTTGGCGATCATGCTGGGGCATATTTATACATCGTCCGAATGGTTTAAACTTGTGGATCTCCCACCCTGATTCTCTGAGTCCATTCCCTCATTATCGGGTGGGATATTTTATTTAAAAGTTATTGACTTCGAAGTAATAACGGATTCGAGAATATCTTTGGTAGAGATAAGTTTGTTTCCTTTTTGGACTCAATCTCTTGCCTTACACATACGTAAAGTTTTAATATTCGTTGGAGTGTAGATATAATCTTGTGCGTATTCATGGCATGATTCTTCATGAAGGTCGTCGAGTTAGCTGTTCGTTGTTTCATAGAGCGAGGTAGACCCCTGCATTAGTTTTGGTACTAGAAGCTTGGCCTGACCTTTTCCGGCTCTTTATAGCTTGAGACAGCCTTATGGGCACTCATTGGGGGTAACATGGATTAGGTGAGCTTCCTTTTCCTCGTCCAGATAGGTTTGAATCTTTCTTCGGAGAGACGAAGCAGTACTGTAGTGCAAGTTGGGCACTCAATGGGTCTCTCTCTGTGCTTGGGGAGGATGGCTGGCTTCTGGAGAGGCTGCAAGGTAGTTTAGATCTCGGAAGCCTTGATTTGGTGGAAGGAGCTTGATTTGTTTGTGTCGGGCTTCACCTTAAGTGATTCCTAAGCTCGGTGACCTTTCTTTGCTTTTACGGGGTGGTTCCGAATCTAGACCCCAGGAACCGGGTTCCAGGATAGGTGATCTCGCGTTAGGATTCCAGCTGGGAGAGTAAACAATTTCTCTTTAGTCCCTAACCAAATGTGGCTGTTAACAAAAAGTATAAAGTGGTGGGGCTAATATTAGTCTCACATTTGTGGTCATTATTTTTGGTGGGACTAATTCGTCCCACATTGGTGGGAAAAGTTGTTTACATGAGATAAAATTATCCCATCTCATGCAAGCAACAAACAAGGGAGATGAAACTAAAATTAGTTATATCCTATCCTATACCATGCACCAAACATGCCCTAAAAGTTTTGTGTTTAAGTATTTATTCTTTTCTATTTTTAAGTTTAGTTCAAGATACAATTATCGTTAAAGAAAAAAATAAAATAAAATGGAATGCCAATAAATATATGGTAAATCGTCAATCTCAATATCTCATCGCTTAAAACATTGAAAAATATCGATTATAAGAGATTTTATTGCAAGCCCTGTGGATGTATTCTTGTTGGAAAAATATTGGCCCACGTTATATTTCACGTGAACCAATCGAATTAAATTAATGCATAAGTAGTTCAAACAAAATCTTATCGATGAGAATTAAGTGACATTGGAAAGAGGAGACCAGGAGGAAAACATCGGCGAAACTGTGGTCGAAAATGGCCGAATATGGCGGCACGCTCCGTCGGAAGGCAACAAATCGGCGAGTGTGTGTGGTTGACACACCAGATGCGTGTGGGTGCATGTAATGTTGCATATGGCTTTATATTCCCATTATTACCAAACGGGATTTATTCAATACATAAACTTTCTAAAGACATGGAAAACGTTTGGAAGTTAGAATTCTTGTTTGAGGGAGGCTTGAAGACAGAAGAAGAACTGAAGAATCGGATACCGAAAGGAACCACAGCGTAGACCATGGTACAGACCGCAAACAATTCCGGTAATATTTTCACGGTGTAGGGCGTAAGTGGCAAACCACAACCAAGACCACGGTAACTGCGTTTTTTACGTGGATCGGGAAAGTTCCGTTGATCAAGAAAGTATTTTATTTTTTGGAAGTTCTTGTGTATAAAGGAAACATAAAAAGAAATAGTTTGTCTTCGTGGGAAACATAAAAGTCTTGTGCGTAAAGGAAATAGACTTTGCATTGAACATGAAGTCTTGTGCGTGAAGAAAAGGGTTTCCTTATGGTTCTAAAACTTCCTAATGCTCTAGTATAAATAGATGATAACTCTATGTTATTTTGAAGGATTTTAGCCTTTTAAACACCGTGAGCCAGATGTCACGGCCCACTACGTCCAAGGCCTAAATTCCAGCTAAGGAGCCCAACAAGTCCAACAAGCTCACAACAAGGCCAAGCTCCTGGAAGATTCTAGAGAATTTTACACACTTATGGTGTTACTTTTAGAAGTCTCTAGCAATACAATCATTATAGGTTGATCTTGTACATATCTAGATATGTATATATCTGGAAATAAGTACACACATGTAGATGCACGTACGAATATTCTAGATACTTGTACGTAAATATAAATTCTTCTGGAGACTCAATCTCCACCATTGGACCAAACTGATCCCAACCGTCTATTAAAGAGGTGGACAACTATAAACAGGGTGTAACTCCTTTCAATTGTAAGGCATCCAAGCAAATCCAAGCCTTCAAGTATTCAAGCATTGTCATGCTTGAATTATAGCAATACAAGCTTTCTTTACTTTCCATTCAAGCTCTTCTATTCCATTTCTCTACTCTCTCTTGTGTGTGTGAGTGACTCTTCAAGGCTTACTTGACAACATTCACCCAGAAATCGCCTAAGTGTCGTACGGGTGTACTGCCCAAACTCTAAGCGCGTGATATAGAGCTAGAGATATCTCAAAGATGTAGGTATTGGGTGTAATGGGGGTTTGGGGTTTTAGAGAGAGAAACTGTGATGTAGAACAAGTGGTTGATTCCGACATGACTTTGACGGACCATCCTAAATTCAAGGCTAAGTGACTTTACTTGAAGCGAATCGACAAGATCTTTTCAAATCACTGCCTTTGACAATTTGGTACGTCCTTTTTCGACCAAATTCCATCGTTTAGGTCCCGTAATTGTTGTTTTTGCTATTTTAGGAAAGTTTCGTTTTAGTCAAAAGTTAACTTTGACAAGTCAGAATTGTCTGTCGTCAATTTTGGCTTGATTAGGGTCGTTAATAGTATTATTTCCGCAATATCTCAATTTTGCTATTTTTGGTAAATTTTACTAATTAGCTCCATTTCTTGTCCAACAAGGATTAGGGTTAGACGTTATCGCATTAAATAGAGTTGTAAGTCGACAGGCTCATTATCATATTATTCAATACAAATTCAGAGTTTGTTTTCAATTTGTTTCTGGTGGATTCCAAATTATTACGGAATACAGACGTTGGTCTTATTCCTTTTATGTTTCTACTGCGTCAACCTATAGTGTGTAGTTGTACAAATTTACTATATAGTGAATCTTTTCTCTTGTCGTCCCAATGGCCTGTGGTTTTTTCTCTGATTTAGGATTTCCCTGTATATCTTGTGTTCATGTGTGATTGGTTTATTTTTCTTCCATCTTGCATTTTTGTGTTTTTTTGGAGCTATCCGACAACGCTTCCGCGTAGCGATCGATTATTACCGACACGAGGGATATTTGCAGGGGATTTCTAGGGAGGCACATGGAGGGAGTTGCATGGCACGCCCATGCACCTCATGTTGCGTGCATAAGTAAGAGTTACTTCAGGTTTTCCTAGAGTGATTAAGATAACTCAAGCTATAAATACATGGCTTATTCTTTGGCTCAATCTATAAATATCGAGCTTACTCTTCAATTTGACACAGTTGAGAGACAATCGTATTTGTAAAAATTTCTTAGGTAGTGATATTTTTTCTTTCGTCGTCCAAAAAGTTATGGTTTTTCATTGTTTTCTTTTTGAGTTTTTAGTTATTATAAGGTTTCCACATAAAAAAAAACCCGTGCTGAGTTACTGAATTCTCTCCACTTATTTTTCTATCATATATTAGACACTATTTGTAAAAAAAAAAAAAAAAAAACCGTTACATATCAAGTGGTGCTTCCGCTTTAACTTTTCCCAACAATTCTTGACTTCATAAACTTTAAAGTTGAAATGTATAGTCAAACTAAATCAATTTAAAATTATGACTTAAAATTTTGATTTTAACATCTCAACCATTCATGTGATCTAAATCCAATGGTTGATATTTGAATATATTTATAACTCATGGATTAAAAGCACATGAATGGTTGAGTTGTTAAAGTCAAAATTTTAAGTCTTAAATTTAAGTTGTTTTAACCTAACCCTTAAATGTATTGTTAATAGAAAATTTTGACTAAAGGACCAAAGAGAATTTTTTCACTCTCTTAACCCGAGTTAAAGCCCGATTTCACCAGTCATTGGACCCCGAGGTCCTAAGGGCAAGCCGTAGAGCTACCCCGTAAAAGCAAGGAAGGGTCATCGAGCTTCATAACTATCAGGAATGGAGCCTGACACGACCAGATCAAGCCTCTTACAACAACACTGGAACTTGGGCAAAGCCCGACACATGATTTTTCGGGCTTTCTGAGATCGAGATTACATCATAACCTCCCTAGAAGCCCGCTAACCTCTCCGAACAAAAAAATGGGGGACTTTTAAAGATAACAGGTTCATGCTATAGCTACATCCCAGTTCGCTAAGGAAGGCTTAAACCCATCTGGATGAGAAAAAGAAAGCTCGCATAATCATGCTCCCCCCCCCCCCCCCCCCCCCCCCAATGAGTGCCCACAAGGCCGTCTCAAGATCTAAAGGTCCAAGAAAGGTCAGGTCGAGCTTCTGGTACCAAAGCTAAGGCAGAGGTCTACCTCGCTCTAAGAAACAACGAACTGCTAACTTGATGACCTCCATGAAGAATCATGCCATGAATACACACAAGATCATATCTACACTTCAACAAATATTGAAACACTGCATATGTGTAAGGCAGAGATTGAGTCCAAAGAGGAAACAAACTTATCTCCACCTAAGATATTCTCGAATCCGTTATTAATCCAAAGTCAATGATTTTTAAATAAAAGATCCCGCCCGATAAGGAGGGAGGGGATTCTGAGATTCTTGGCGGGAGAGTCACAAATTTAACATATTTGAATTGTGTATAAACAGGCCAGAAGAAAACGGAGGGAGGGCAGTTTTTCTTTGGAGTCTTTGGCCTAAATTATGCAATCAGAACACGACCTCCACAATTATCTACTATTCGACACGCACGAGGTTGCCACCTTACTATATCTCAGAGAGATTAAGAGTGTTTAAGAGTATTTTTGTACGATATTCACAGTTGATAATAAAGCCATTATATTCCCGTCTTCATTACACTTGTATCTACACATCTATCTTTATCCAATCAGGTTAGGTACCTAAGGTACCAAACTCGGCCACCGCCTACACGGTAGTGGTCTCAATGGTGTTAAATGAAATTTCTCACCTCGAGTGAATTCTCCGTTAATACTTTTTGGCATCGTCTGTGGGAAACAACCCACACCGTAATTTTTTACACTTATAGATCTATTGTTTTGCAGTAATAATGAGGCTTTGCTCTTCTTAAGGACAACCCGAAACCTCTGGACATCTATCTACCCCCTCAACCCAAAAAGGGCAGAAAAAGGGAAAGAAATCCAAGCACCATAAGCCAACCTCACATTAACCAGGTGCAGAGTGGGCTCCAACCCCTCTGGCGATGGACCCAGCTATGATCAATCAACATGCAGCAACTATTGTTGAAAATGACCATCTCCGTCTCCGTCTTGTTGTAGAAGGAATTGATCCTCAACTGGCAGATCTAGGAATCCGAGGATAAGGGAGCTGACCCGCTGCTAGGCAGCTAACTTTTGATCGGCTGGGACCCACTCTACCGATCCTTGCCTACCACAGAACAGGGCCTATAACTTTCATCCGGGAAAGGCTAGGACCCATTCCCCCAATCCCAGACAGGCCGACCAACTATTGATCTAGGCGGGTTAAGTCGCCAGTCGACGTTTTGCCAATAGCACTTTATAGCCCTCTTCTACCGGTGACTTCCAGAAGGGAACCTCGAACCCAAGCCGGAGGTAGCCGACAAACCACGTAAGCAGACCCCGTCCTTGTGGAAGATAAAATGGAAGTGTCCAACTCATCGCGGGGATCTGACAGCAAGAGCTCTGAGGTCGGCTATAAGAAACATGGAAATAAGTGCTTGAGGAACCAACTGGCCAAGATGCAGGAGGAAATCCAGCAGCTGAAAAAAAAGGAAGGGTAAGAAGGTAAAAAAGAACCCCTTAAGGAAGATGAAAGCCCTGTTTTATCAGAAGAATCTGGGAGGCAGAGCTCCCACCAAAATTTAAGATGCCATCAGATAAGTTCTCCAATACTGAGGATCCTTGAAGCCAGTTGGAGAGTTCCGTCCAACAGATGGAAATCCAGAACACAACCAGGGCCACTATGTGTAAAATATTCCCTACCACTCTGACCGACTACGCCAAGACATGGTTCAAAAGCTACTCGCGGGCAGTGTAGACTCCTTCACAAAGCTATCAACTGATTTCTGCTCACAATTCTAGGGAATCAAACCCCAAATGAAGGATCCCATCCATTTATAGTATGTGATCCAGGAAATAGGGGAAACCCTCTGGGCTTACGTCGAGCGGTTCCATAAAGAGGTCATCCAGATGAGGGTCTTCACTGAGAAATAGACCCTTGCCAATTTGAGGCGAAACCTATGGGCGGTTAAGCTTTTCAGATCCATTGCCAAGCGACCTCCGTAGACCAACTAAGATGCCTATGATCAGGCTCTAGAGCAAGTCGAAATCGATGAATAGCTCAAGGTCAAAATGGAGCATGACGATATAAGAACAGCAAAACGATAGAAGAAGGAAACTCTCAAACCTAAACCAGCTCAGAAAAATCAGAACAAACCTCCCAACAGGTCAACCTTTCATTTTTTTCGTTTCTCAACCTAAGCAAGAAAGATACCCAGCAAGGCGAACCCCTCTGCGGGCTTCACCTCCTCCAAGGACAGTAGCCTCTATAACGTGAGATAAGAGAGGATACGATCACTACACCCCCTTAACTGTATCCTGTGAAACTATCTACCTCACCATCCGAGATAAGGGGCTATTACAGAAGTCGGTACCCATGAAAGCCCTAATTTAGAGGAGGAACCGATATAAATACTGTGACTTTCATGAAGACGTGGGTCACAACACTTCAAAGTGCTATAACCTACGTAACCAGATCAAGGCTTTGATAAGGGGAGGATGCTTGATAGAGTTCTTGCAGCAAGTTAGGGAAATACAAGCTGAGATTCGCGAGCACACCAAGAAGAGGGAAATGGAGCAAACGGATCTGATGCAACAAATCCAGGTGATACATACCATCAGCAGAGGGCCCACATTGGTAGGCACCTCCAATAATTCTAGAAAAACCCATAAAATGAAAGTCCCTCGAGTAGATGAAGGGTGAGGTATTTTCAAGGTCGACTAGAGCCCAACTGACCCCTCCCAGTCTGCACAGATTATTTTTACCTTGGTGGATGTCTACAACACTGTGAAGCCTCATAACAATCCCATGGTGGTGACGGTATAAATTGCCAACTGCATGGTCCATCGCGTGCTTGTTGACACAGGTAGTAGTGTCAACATCCTCTTCAAAGATACCTTAGAAAAACTAAATCTAAAACAATGGTGTTACAACAGAACTGTATGGATTCACTGGGGACTCGATCATACATGTGAGGTCGAAGTGTTGGAACCCTGTTCACCGGTTACGCAGCGGAACTAGGTTTTAAATTTTTTATACATATCATAATCTGTATATGAGACCAGTGAACTTTGGATCGTAATTAATTTTTGGAACTAATACATACAATATGTATAACTAAGAAATTGTAATCAATAAAATCAGAAGAACATACCAACGTTTGGAGGCTCCTTCACTTTATGTTATGCTCATGTCTGAACCAATCTTACCAACGTTTGGAAGCTCCTTCACTTTACGATGTGCTCCTGTCTGAACCACTCGATCTTCCTCGCTATCTCCCGGGACTGGTAATTGCGTGTGGGCGCATCACGGTCTCAGGAACTTGAATGGAGGATGTAGAGAAATACTTGAAGAAACTCTTTCTTCTTAATTTTGTGTATTGATTTCATGCACACATGAATTGCATCTCATGAAAAACTTATATTGACAGATGTGGTTCAATCCTTAAAATCATAATATATATCTACTATACATCTAATATACATATCTTATATATATATATATATATATAATACGAAAAGGCAGGCGTGGGTAAGACAAAAGAATGATATAACAGAGACATATATATTGGTGAAAAAAAAGATAGCAGAGGCGTTATATATATATATATATTCTTTTACGCAAAAGCTCTTTTTCATGCCTCTGCCAAATCTATATTTTTTATATCATCCGACTCTTTGCATGTGTACTAATTTGCATCACATGCAAATTCTATTTTTTTTTTCTTTTTTAATATATCTATATATATCCTTGTTTGTAATCCTATACAAACACTTATTTATGTCCACACACCAATTTGTATCAAATGCAATCTCTTGTGTTATTAATTGATATATATCTTTTAATTATCCTTTTTAAATATATCTAATATATTAAAAGTGATAATATGTATTTTAAATTTAAACTTAAATTCAAATACTTAGATAAATGATTTAGTAAAAATAAAATAATCCTATTATTTTATCTTCACATAAATCCATATATCAACTAACACCCTCCAATTAATAGTTAATTAATAATTCATAATTATCAATATAATTAAATAATCCAGATCCTGATGTTGATCTCTTGGAGTCAGAATTTGACTGAAAATCAGAATCTGTATACCCAACGGAAATTAAATCCCCTCCAGAGTATACAAGCATATAATCTCTCGTTCTCCTAAGATACTTGAAAATATGCTTGACTGTTGTCCAGTGATCAGGACCAGGCTTCGATTGAAACCTGTTAATTATGCCCACAACAAACAAATATCTGGTCTAGTACAGAGCATTGCATACATGAGACTTCCAACTGCCGATGCATATGGAACCCTACTCATGAATTGCTCTACATGCTCATTCTTAGGAACTAGTTCCTTAGAAAGTTTGATTCCATGTCTGAAAGGTAACATACCTTTCTTGGAATCTTGTATGGAAAACCTAGACAAGATTTTATCTATGTATGAAGCTTGAGATAATGCAATCGTTCTATTCTATCTATCCCTTATAACTTGGATACCAAGATTATAAATTGCTTCTCCTAAGTCCTTCATATCAAATTGTTTTGCTAACCATTCTTTTATTGATGTTAATACACCTACATCGTTTCCGATGAGTAGTATATCATCAACGTAAAGAACTAGGAAAACCAACTCGTCGCTTTTAATCCTTTTGTATACACAAGGTTCGTCAAGGTTTTGAATAAATCCAAAACTTTTCACGGCTTGATCGAACCTCATGCTCCAGGATCTGGATGCTTGTTTCAATCCATATATGGATCTTTGAAACTTGCATACCCTTTCCTCTTGGCATTTTCAATGATTCCTTCTAGTTGCATCATTTAGATGCTTTCGTCAAGACTTTCATTGAGAAAAGCTGTATTGACGTCCATTTTCCAAACCTCTAGGTCTAGAGATGCCGCAATGGATAAGAGTATCCTAATGGATGTAAGCATGGCCATAGGAGAGAAGGTTTCTTCATAATCGATACCTTCCTTCTGTGTATAACCTTTAGCTACCAATCTAGCTTTAAAGGTTTCCACATTTCCCATCCATTCCTCTTTTCCTCTTGTATATCCACTTGCATCAGATGGGTTTTATCCCTTTAGGCAAGTCTACAAGAGACCAGACTTTGTTTTTTAACATAGATTCAATTTCGGATTGCAGTGCCTATTGCCAATGGCGACAATTAACATCTTCTATTATTTCCTTGTACGTATAGGGATCATCGTCACCTAGAAGATTCTCTACAGATTCTCCTAGACCGATGTATCTCTCGGGTTGTCTAACAACCCTCCTACTACGATGATATATGGTAGATTGTTGATCTTGTGTTGGTACGGAACTTACAATTGGGCTTGGTTGCGAAACCTCTTGTGGAATTGTATCTCCTAAAAGCTCATTCAGGACAATTCTACTTTTAGGCATAAAATTATTCATATAGTCCTCTTCCAGAAATTTAGCATTTTGTCAAAACAAATACTTTAAGATCTGAAGGACTATAAAAATAAAATCCTTTTGTTCCTTTTGGGTACCCTACAAATATGCATGTTTCTGAACAGGACTCCATCTTTTCTGTCTTTCCTTTTAACACATGCGCAGGACATCCAAATATCCGTAAGTGTTGTAAACTAAGTTTTTGCCCGGTCCACAACTCATACGGTGTTTTAGGAACCGACTTAGATAGTACATCGTTTAGAATGTACATTGGGTTTGTAAAGCATATCCCCAAAAAGAATTAGGGAGCATAACTCAACATAGACCTATCTATGTCCAAAAGAGTTCTATTTCTCCTTTCTGCCACCCCATTTTGTTGAGGTGTGCCTGGTGCATAAAAATGAGAAATTATCCCATTATCAATAAGATATTGCTGAAACTCTCCAGATAGATATTCTCCACCACGATCAGACCTCAAGATTTTTATGCGTTCTCAAGTTGATTTTCTACTTCAGCTTTAAATGCTTTGAACATGTCAAAAGAATCTAACTTATGTCTCATGAGATACACATAGCAAAATCTTGAGTGATCATCTATGAAAGTGATGAGGTACTCATATCCACCCCTAGCTTGAATGCTCATAGGTCCACACACATTAATGTGTATCAATCCTAAACATTCGATGGCTCTTGTGCCTTTGGTCGTAAACGAACTTTTGGTCATTTTACCTTCCAAACAGGATTCACAAGTTGGTAGATCATCAACCTTTAAGTCACTTAGAGGTTCGTCACTTACCAATCTTTTAATCCTATTAAGGTTAATATGACCTAGACGCAAATGCCATAGGTAGGTTTCATCTTTTGATAATTTTACTCTTTTATGATTAGGATCTGTTGATTCTGTGTCTAACAAGTGAGAGATATTTCCATGCAAATAGAATAAACCGTTTTCCAATGTACCTTTACAAACAAATTTGTTATTCGTACTAATAATAAAACCTTTATTAAAAGTAACCGAATATCCAAATTTATTTAGATAAGAGACCGAAATTAAATTTCTCTTGAATTGTGGTACATAATAAACGTTTATTAAAACTAAATGCCTATAAGAATCTAAATTGATTCTAATATCTCCCACTACATTAGTAGACACCAACGCTCATTTGCCTAAATGCAAGTTGAATTCATTCTCATTCAGTCTTTTCCTTTCCAGAAACCCCTTCTAGTTAGGCGCAAGTTGTTTTTTCTTCTGTTGTTACTTGACCTTCTGACAGGTCTTAACAGTAACAACTTTACCAACCATATGAATCTCTTGACCATTGCCTTTCACAATAATCATTTTGGCGCGTTGAACATCTTGCATCAGGCCTTGCAAGGTGTATTCCATATTGTTCAAGGTGTAGTCCAATTTTAAACAAACCAAAGGAATCCGATAGTGAGTTGACAATCATGTCAAGTTTTCGTCTCACCATCTATCTCAGCACCATTCAGTTCAGCAATGGTGAGATTGTTGGGGTTTATGCCTTAAAGATGTAATTTGTAAATGGATTTATGAAATAAATAAAAAGAAAAGTTCAATTCATTCTTGTTGTGTTGTTTATTTTATAACTTATGCATATATTTAACATCCAAGATTGCCTGATGTAATCTCAAATTGTGTATATGAGTGTCATATACAGATGGATACAGTAAGAGACGTGCAATCTAAAGATTCGACAGATAGCAAATAAAGCTGGGTACTTTATTTATGGTTAATCTATAGTTACGGTCCAATCCGTAATGTAAGATGATTCTATCATGAATCATTCATATGAGATATGGGAATTGAGGCACCTTATATGATATGATCGTATAGGACTGGGCCATGATCTACATGAATCTCTCACCAGGATTAGTTTTCCGATGAGATTCATATATATCAAGTAATGATGGCTATATGTGGGTGATCTTAATCCTGAGTGTCTTATCGACTCCTTCAGATTAGATCGTTGTCTTTGATATACCATGGGTAAGGTCGGATGCAGTTCCCGATCAATATGCTCCGTATGTTGGGATTCCGGTTTAGCTTGTGACTGGGAAAGTTTGTACACAATAGTGGAATCCACTCGTTCTTGTGAGAAGTAGATGGTAGTTCCCTTAAGGGTTGATTCGGGGCTTGGATAATATGAGTGATCTCCTAATTCCGTGAGCAAATAGGATTTATTGTCCATTAGAGAATCAATGGTACTTAAAGGATATATGTAATTAGATGGGTATAACGGAAATTTTGACCCAATTCTAATTATGAACTACTGTGGAGTATCACACCATGTGTAATAACTATATCAATGGATACCGAATTGTATCGATCTGTGTAAAGCATCTACAGTTGATAGAGTGCAGCTTCGGGTTTTTTGTGGAATAACACCAAAGTTAATAATCAAGGAATATTAATTAAAAAGTTTAATTAATGATTTTGAGGATTATTGGAGCTCAAAATACTGTGGGTCCATTAGGTCCCCTTGCTAGCCCGATCGATTTAGGTAACAAGGGTCACGGTTAATTAGTTGGATTGTCCAATTAATTGTGTTACAAAAGTGACACTTATATATTCGGGAATTAATTGAATAATGAGATTATTTAGTTAATGAATGTTAATAGTTAAATTAATTAAATAATTAGATTATTTAAATTTATTGATAATTATGAATTATTAATTAACTTTTAATTGGAGGGTGCTAGTTGATATATGTATTTAGGTGAAGATAAAATAATAGGATTATTTTATTTTACTAAATTATTTATCTAATTATTTGAATTTAATTTTAAATTTAAAATACTTATTATCACTTTTAATATATTAGATATATTTGAAAAGGATAATTAAAAGATATATATCAATTATAACACAAGAGATTGTATTGGATGTAACTTGGTGTGTGCACATATATAAGTGTTTGTATAGGATACAAACGTGTGTGCTCGTGAATCAATTGATAAGCAAAGCTTGTGTGAAACCTGATCTGATATACAATGACATATACACGAAGCATTGACTTTTTTATCAAAAAAAAAAAGGTGACTGCACTGATTGGTGCAGCAAGTATGTGCGCGTGAGAATTAAAGAAAAAAGAAAAGAAAAGTTGTTCAAGTGTTGAACAGGCAACGCAAAAAGAAAAAAAAACATAAGTTTTGCATAAGATGCAATTTATGTGTGCGTGAAATCCATACACCAAATTGAGAAGAAAGACTTCAAGTATTTCTCTACATCCTTCAAACGTTGTTCCTGAGATTGTGACACGTCCACACGCAATTACTAGTCTCGGGAGATAGCGAGGAAGATCGAGTGGTTCAGACAAGAGCATATCGTAAAGTGAAGAAGCCTCCAAACGTTGGTAAGTTTTTCTTCTTCTGATTATATCGATTTCAATTTCCTATGTATACATATTGTATGTATTAGTTTCGAAAAATAATTACGATCCCAAGTTCACTGGTCCTAGATACAGATTATGATATGTATAAAAAATTTAAAACCTAGTTCCGCCGCGTAACCGGTGAATAGGGTTCCAACAATTGGTATCAAAGCCAATTTTATTTTCGGAACAGTAAATTGTTTTCGATTCTCCTGTATGTATGATTGTGTAGGCATGATTTAAATTGATTGTATGTTGTTTTTGTATGTATATTAATTTTTAAAAAAAATTACAAAAATATGATTGATCGTTAATTATATGGTACTATGGATTTAGGGTTTATGGGTTGTATTATTATAATTGTTATTATTATTGGTTTATATTTTTTTTTTTACTGTTATTGTATTGTAAAAAAAATGCAACCTATATTGAAGACCTGGAAAAATCGCGAAGAAGGATTCATGAGATGAATCAGAGTGACCTGAAAAGACTGGAAGACTCGGAAATTACAAGAAGACCAAGGAATGCCTTGGGAGTATTTTTGTAATTTTAGATTCCAATTTCTTTTAGGTAAAATAATCCGCAGTACTCAGTCAATTCATGTATGTTTTATATTATGTGATGATAAAAGCATTGTCATGCAAACGTATGTCATTTAGATTTGATGTGACTACACAAATATATTTGATATGTCATACATGCATCATAGCCTGATACTTTATGTATTTTTTTAATGTGATTAAAATGGGTAACATAAATGGCTATGAATAATGAGATTAGTTTTTAATGGTTAGAAAACTTGGTAATTCTCATTAATATTAATCTAGTTATTAAAGTGTTTAAAAAAATAGATTAATAGAGTCATTTATTAGGATTAATTTGATTAATAACATAATAATAAATGATCCGAATAAAACGTTAGGGTTTTAAGAGTTAAAACTTGGTAAACACAAACATAATAATCTGACCTTAGTAAATAGTTTACAAAGGCTTAGATTATTCACTAATAGATTAGATTTTTAATTGTTAAAAATCATTAATAATTTATTAGTTAATTAGAATTTGTTTCTAATTAGTTAATACGCTAGGTAACTTGATTAAAGTTAGTCGTTTAATCGTGTAGAGTCTAGGTGCATTAACGGTTAATAGAAAACCCTAATTTTAAAATAGTGAGAGGGAGAGGGAGAGGGATATATGACATATATATCCCGCGGTCTCCATCATTAGTTCAACACTGTGAGATCCGAGTGGGGCCTCATAACGGCTTTGCTTTCGTCCTCCCTAAGGAGGGTTTCCACAAAGGTCAATACCAAGGTTGACTTCCTAACAGATAGGATTTTTTAGGGTATTTCAGGATTGACCGACCCTAAGGCAGCAATTCTCGAGTTAAGCTCGTGAGATCTGAAATTGTAGGTTACACTCACGAAGGTTTTGATTAAGTTTGTTAATTAAAAATCTGACTGAATGAACGATGGTTGAATGATATGGAATAAGAGTTATTCTAAAATATCATTTGATTGAGAATGTCTCGGTCCAAACATGCAAAGATTTGACCGACCCTAAGGCGGCACCTCTTTGTTGTATGTTGGATTGTCATGGTATAGTAACTAGTTTTAGGGCAGTTATAGTTCGTTAAACATGTGCATGCATCATGTTTAAATTTATGCTAAAGCACTCGCCCTTGTTTTAACTAAATTACTGAATGAATGTTTTATTTATTTCAACAATAATGTCTTCTGCATTACTTCAAATTCTCATGAACGACAAATTAACTGGTGATAACTACACTAAGTGGAAACTTAACATTAATACAATATTGGTCACCAAAGACCTCAAGTTTGTGCTTACGGAGGAATGTCCTTCAGCACCTACTGCCAATACCACATGAACTGTTCGTGAAGCATACGAGTGATGGGTCTCATCTGATGAGAAGGCCCGAACATATTTGTTGGCTTCAATGACAGACGTACTTGTCATAAAGCATGAAGCAATGACTTCAGCATTCGAAATCATGGAGTCATTACAAGGTATGTTTGGACAGCCCTCCGAGCAAAAGGGACACGAAGTTGATTGTTCTGCTATGCTCACTCGCATGAAGGAAGGTACGTCAGTTCAAGAACATGTCCTGAGCATGATGTCCTACTTCAACAAGGCAGAAGTCAATGGTGGGGCCATTGACGAACCCAGTCAAGTGAGCATCATACTAATGACTCTTTCGAAGAGTTTCGATCAGTTTAAGAGTAACTTCGAGATGAACAAGTTAAAGTTCAATATCACATAGTTGCTCAATGAGCTCACTACCTTTGAGTCCTTGACTAAGGACAACAAAGGCAAGACCGGTGAGGCAAATGTTGTCGAACCATCTTCTTTCAATAATAAGAAGATGAAGAGGTCTGCTGGGAAGACAAAGGGTAAGCCCAAACCCCAAGAAAGCCCAAAACAATAAGAAGTCCAAGAAAAGTAAATATGATTTACTTGTTCTTGAGTCGTGTTTAATGGAAGATGATTTTCACCCTGAATGGTTGATTCAGGGGCCACTAACCATGTTTGTTCTTCTTTACAATGTACTGATTCTTTGACACAGCTAGAGGAGCAAGCCTTTTCAATGCGTGTGAGGTTAGGGGATGTCGTGTCGGCACGAGCAGTGGGCGTAGTTAGATTAAGTTTTTGAAATAGTTATATATTGTTGGACAATGTATTTTATATTCTGGGATTTATACGGAATTTAATTTCCATTTCTAAGTTGTTAGAACAAAAATATTATGTTTCTTTTAATAATAAGTCTGTTATTATTGGAAAGAATGGTCTGAATATTTGTTCAGGAATTAATAAAAACAGTTTGTATGTGTTAAACATACTACACTGCTAAACACTGAAATGTTTAAGATTGAAAAACCAAAAACTAAACGACATAAGATTTCTCCAGATAATGACACATATCTCTGGCATCTAAGGCTTGGTCATATCAACCTTGACCGGATAGACAGACTAGTAAAAAGTGGACCTTTAAATGAGTTAAAAGTTTGCACCTTACATGTCTGGGAATCTTGTCTGAAAGGTAAGATGACTAAGAGACCTTTTACAGGAAAATGGCTTAGAGCTAAAGAACCGCTAGAGCTTATACATATAGACGTCTGGGGATCGATGAATGTTAAAGCTAGGGGTGGTTATAAGTATTATGTCACCTTTATATATGACTACTCAAGATACAGATACATCTACCTAATGCAACCAAAGTCGGAAATATTTGAAATGTTCAAAGAATTTCGAGCTGAAGTTGAGAATCAATTAGGTAGAACTATCAAGTCACTACGATCGGATCATGGAGGTGAGTACCTTGACCAAGAGTTTGAAGACTTCATGGTCGATTATGGGATAGTTTCTCAACTCACAGCTTCCGGTACACCTCAGCAAAATGGTGTAGCAGGGAGGAGAAATAGAACCCTAATGGAAATGGTGAGATCTATGATTAGTTTCGCATCATTACCAAATTCCTACTGGGGATATGCGTTACAAACAGCGGCATACATTTTGAATGTGGTGCCATCCAAATCTGTTCCTAAGACTCCCCTAGAGTTGTAGAATGGTCGTAAAGCTAGTCTGTAACATTTTTGCATATGGGGGTGTCTAGCACACGTGCTAAAGAACAGAAGTGGAAAGCAAGACTCCAAGTCTATAGTCTACCTGTTTGTAGGATACTCCAAGGAGACCAGAGATGGACACTTCTATAGTCCCGAAGATAACAAAGTATTTGTATCGACAAATGCAACATTTCTTGAGGATAATTATATTAGTGACCATAAACATCGTTCTAAGATTGTATTGAATGAGTTGGAGCCTGGTAAGACTAGTGCTTCATCAACAAGAGTTATTGATCCACAAACATCTGAGAGTCAGATGGTTCCTGATCAGACACTACCACATAAACATAGTGAGAGGGTTCTAAGACAACCTAAACGCTATTTAGGTATAAGTGGGGGATAAGGTGCTGTCTCTGCTGATAGTGTTGATGGTCCATTGACATTTAAGAATGCAATGGAAGATCCTGATAAAGAGGAATGGCTTAAAGCCATGAATCTCGAGATGGAGTCCATGTACTCTAACTTAGTCTGGGATATTGTAAACTTACCAGATGGGGTAAAACCCATAGGGTGTAAGTGGATCTACAAGAGAAAGAGATGAGTAGATGGAAAGGTAGAGACCTTCAAAGCAAGGCTAGTGGCCAAGGGTTATACCCAGAAAGAGGGGGTCGATTGTGAAGAGACCTTCTCGCCAGTAACCATGTTTAAGTATATTAGGATTCTATTATCCATTGTTGTCTATTTCGATTATGAAATTTGGCAAATGAACGTCAAGACTGCATTCTTGAATGGCAATCTTGATGAGTGCATCTATATGATGCAACCAGGGGGATTTGTGTCTCCAGATCAAGAGCAAAAAGTTTGCAAGCTGCAAAGGTCCATATTTGGACTTAAGCAAGCATCTAGATCTTGGAACATTAGTTTTGATGATGTGATCAAAACCTATGGCTTCGAGCAAACAATCGATGAGCCTTGTGTCTACAAACGCATCATTGATAAGAAAGTAGCTTTCTTGGTTCTATACGTAGATGATATCCTATTTATTAGGAATGATGTGGGAGTGTTGTCTGATGTAAAGGGTTCGCTGGCTAGCCAATTTTAAATGAAAGATTCGGGAGAGGCGAGTTATGTTCTAGGAATCCAACTTATAAGGGATCGTAAGAATAAAATCATAGCACTGTCTAAGGCATCATATATCGACAAGATTTTTGTACGATTTTCGATGCAAAACTCTAAGAAAGGTAATTTACCTTCTAGACATGGAGTTTACTTGTCTAAGGAACAGTGTCCTAAGACACCTCAAGAAGTTGAGGATATGAGACATGTACCCTATGCATCGACAGTAGGTAGTCTCATGTATGTTATGTTAGGCACGATACCGGACATCTGCTATGTTGTGGGAGTAGTCAGTAGATACCAGTCCAACCCAGGATTGGATCATTGGGTTGCTGTCAAGACAATTCTTAAGTATATTCAGAGAACGATAGACTATATGCTAGTGTATTCCTGGTAGGATTTGATCCCTTTAGCATACACTGATTCTGATTTTCAGTCAGACAGGGATTCTAGGACATCCACGTATGGATCAGTATTCACCCTGGGTTGGTGGAGCCATTGTATGGAGAAGTATCAAGCAATCTTGCATTGTTGACTCTACCATGGAAGCCGAATATGTAGCCGCTTGTGAAGCTGCTAAAGTGGTTGTTTGGCTCTGTAAGTTCTTGAGTTATCTGGAAGTTGTTCCAGATCTGGATATGCCCATCACACTTTATTGTGATAACAGTGGTGTTTTGGATAATTTCAAAGAAACAAGAAGCCACAATAGAGGAAAGCATATAGAGAGAAAGCATCATCTCATTAGAGAGATTGTACAGAGAGGAGATGTGATCGTCACAAAGATAGCCTCACAAGACAATCATGTTGATCCATTTACAAAGACCTTACCGGCTAAAGTGTTTTCGGGTCACCTAGATGGTTTAGGGTTACGAGACATGCCTCACATGCTTTAGTGCAAGTGAGAGACTGTTGGGGTTTATACCCTAAAGTTGTAATTTGTAAATGGATTTATGAAATAAATAAAAAAGAAAAGTTCAATTCATTCTTGTTGTGTTGTTTATTTTATAACTTGTGCATATATTTAACATCCAAGATTGTCGGATGTAATCTCGAACTGTGTTTATGAGTGTCATATACAGATGGATACAGTAATAGACGTGCAATCTAAAGAGTCCATAGATAGCAAATAAAGCTGGGTACTTTATTTGTGGTTAATCTATGTTTGTGGTTCATTCCGTAATGTACGATGATTCTATCCTGAATCATTCATATGAGATATGGGAATAGAGGCACCTTGTATGATGTGATTGTATAGGACTGAGCCATGATCTATATGAATCTCTCACCAAGATCCGTTTACCGATGAGATTCATATATATCAACTAATGATGGTTATATATGGGTGATCTTAATCCTGAGTGTCTTATCGACTCCTTCAGGTTAGACTGTGGTCTTTGATATACCATAAGTCAGGTCAGATGCAGTTCCCGATCAATATGCTCCGTATGTTAGGATTGCGGTTTGGCTTATGGCTGGGAAGGTTTGTACACAATAGTGGAATCCATTCCTTCTTGTGAGAAGTAGATGGTAGTTCTCTTAAGGGTTGATTCGGGGATTGGACAATATGAACACTCTCCTAATTCCGTGAGAAAATAGGATTTATTGTCCATTAGAGAATCAATGGTACTTAAAGGATATATGTAATTAGAGGGGTATAACGGACATTTTGACTCAGCTCTTATTATGAACTACTGAGGAGGATCACACCATATGTAATAACTATATCGATGGACACCGAGTTGTATCGGTCTGTGTAAAAGCGTCTACAGTTGAGAGAGTGCAGCGTTGGGTTTTTAGTGGAATAACACTGAAGTTAATAATCAATGAATATTAATTAAAGAGTTTAATTAATGATTCCGATGATTATTGGAGCTCAAAATACTGTGAGTCCATTAGGTCCCCTTGCTAGCCCGATCGATTTAGGTAACAAGGGTCACGGTTAATTAGTTGGATTGTCCAATTAATTATGTTACAAAAGCGACACGTATATATTCGGGAATTAATTGAATAATGAGATTATTTAATTAATGAATGTTAATAGTTAAATTAATTAAATAATTATATTTTTTAATTATATTGATAATTATGAATTATTAATTAACTATTAATCGGAGGGTGTTAGTTTGAAAGTTCCCTATAAAGTGTGTCTCTATAAACCTAGAGGGGGGTGAATAGGTTTTAATCAAGGGCAGTTGCCAATTTTTCTTGATTAGTCAATTTTCAAAATTCACCCAACAAAACAAACATACAACATCAAGTGTAAGGTGCGGAAATATAAATAACACAAGATGTATACGTGGAAACCCTCTAAATGGGAAAAACCACGGGCTGTTAAGTGCGCCACACTCGATCGCTGAAATCCACTATATGAGCAAAGGTTACACCCTCAAGTGATTCTCGAACTCTCACTCTCGATAACCTCAGGCTATGGACACTGCCACTCACCACTCTTGGTTCAGTCCGTAGTGATATCCCCTGATACACTACTCTTGGCGTGAACGCCTCCTACTCTACCCCTTTAGGCCTTTTACAATGGCACCCGACCAATTACTTGCCAACCCTTCCTTTGGTTGCAAGACTTGAATTGTTTGTGCACTACACACCGGTAGCCACAAGACTTAATTCTCAATGAAGAGTCAACAACCTATGTGAATATGTAAAAATATTCTAAATGCAAATAATGCTAGGCAACACTAAATGTTTATCTAGGAATTAAATAATGTCACTAAGTGCGATTCCTAGATATCAATGTCTAAATGATTGCTCATAAAGACTTAACTAGATATGGATATGCAATATTACAATCTAGTTATCAAACAAAACCATTTCAACACATGTTGTCATTAAGCATGGCATGGTCAATAAATGCAATCAATATGACCTAATTAGCTAGAGGCAAATATGACCTATATGCTAGCTATCACAATAGTCATATCAACACAAGTTGTCATTAGGGCATGGCAAGGACTATAATGCAATCACAAAATGCAATCAATGAGTCCTAATTAATAATGTCTAAATGCAATGCATAGAGACTTAGCAAGAAGGGCAAATATGTCCTAAATTCAAGCTATCAATATACAAACCCAATCATGTTATCAAGACTCATAAATATGCAATAAACTAGAGTCTAGGTATTTAATCATGCAATAAACACCTAATCTAGATTAAGAAGAACAATAAAAGATGTTCAATGAAGTTCTTACTTACCTAGTCATGAAACCAAGAACACCCATGCTCATATAATGAAGAATGATGCAAGAAGGAGATGGGTTTTGGGTTTGGAGAGTCAAAGAAGCAAACTTGGAGCTTTCTCTCACTAGTGGAACTCTTTCTCTTACTAAGATCTGGAAATTTGGAGTTTTTGGTCGAAATGGGGAAGAATATGAAGCATATATATGATCCAAATCAAACTACGATGTCTTGGAAGAGAGAAAAGTGATTTCTGGGCGTCAGAAGTGACCTTAGGGTGACCTAGAAGTGAGGTCGCTATGCTCTCGGGAAAAACGCAACAGCACAATAGTTTGAGCTTCAAGCGACCCAAAACATGATCAAACAACATCCAAACCTTTCGAATAATATACCGTTGGAAAGGTATGGAAGTATAATTTCTACTCCAATTTACAAAACATGATTTGAATATCTTTATAAAGAGTTATGATTAATTGAGTGACCAAAGGTCATATTTGTACTTTAATAAGAATGCCCAAACTCATGGAATAAAACCATGTGACCAAAGACCAAACTAAGAGAAAAGTGGGACCTTATCAAATGGTCACTCAACGCGCTAAAACAAGCACACCATTGCGTAAGCACAAACGTATCCGGTCAAGCAACAGAATACTAATCAAACACACAACAATCACCACACTTAAGATTAAGAATGAAATGCATGATAACACATTCAACAACTCAAAAACATGAAGTGTGTGTGTGTGTACAATAACAAATGCATGTCAATATAAATGCATATATATGAAATGTGAGTGTATGCAACTAAATCTCTTCACTAAGAATTAGGCATAAGTGAACTACCTCTTGAAGCTCACAGGGATCTTGGACGCTTGCCATCAAAAGCCTAAGCTACCCATTACACATTGAATCACCAATGTGATTTTTCATGAAATAAGCCAATCATAAAATTGAGATTCTTACATAGTTGATATATGTATTTAGGTGAAGATAAAATAATAGGATTATTTTATTTTACTAAATCATTTATCTAGGTATTTGAATTTAAGTTTAAATTTAAAATACTTATTATCACTTTTAATATATTAGATATATTTGAAAAGGATAATTAAAAAATATATATATATATATATATATATATATATATATATATATATCAATTATAACACAAGAGATTGCATTGGATGCAAATTGGTGTGTGCACATATATAAGTGTTTGTATAGGATACAAACGTGTGTGCTCGTGAATCAATTAACAAGAAAAGCTTGCGTGAAACCTGATATGATATACAATGACATATACAAGAAGCATTGACTTTTTATCAAATAAAAAAAGGGTGACTACACTGATTGGTACAGCAAGTATGTGTGTGTGAGAATTAAAGAAAAAAAAAATTGTTCAAGTGTTGAACAGGCGACGCAAAAAGAAAAAAAAACATAAGTTTTGCATAAGATGCAATTTATGTATGCGTGAAATCAATACACCGAATTGAGAAGAAAGAGTTTCTTCAAGTATTTCTCTACATCCTCCAAATGTTATTCCTGAGATCATGACGCACCCACACGCAATTATCAGTCCCGGGAGATTGCGAGGAAGATCTAGTGGTTCAGATAGGAGCATATCGTAAAATGAAGGAGCCTTCAAATGCTGGTAAGTTTTTCTTCTTCTGATTATATCGATGTCGATTTCAATTTATTGTGTTTACATATTGTATGTATTAGTTTCGAAAAATAATTACGATCCCAAGTTCACTGGTCCCAGATACAGATTATGATATGTATAAACATTTTAAAACCTAGTTTCGCTGTGTAACCGGTGAACGGGGTTCCAACAAAGATGTGTTATGACTTTCATCATGTGATCTTTTACAACCTGTCCAGGTTTCATCCTTAGATTCATGAAAGCAGACATTGCATCTCCTCTTAGTCGTCATAGACCTTATAGCTAATATCTCCTATAGAGACATCATTATATCGGCAGCAGTCTCCATTTCTTTATGTTGCTATTGCAACACATCGAAGATGATGGCCATAATGTAACGTACATTTAGCCATCTCATCTGAAGACTCCCACTGCTGATACTTATCTCTTTGCTCCTGAGTAAATTCATTAGTAGGAGTTGGTGATTTAGGAGTAGACAGAATGATCTAATGGTTTTTCAACTTACAACAACCCAATTTTCCCTTTTCCGTGTGACATAATTATCATCAGTTAAAGTATTATCTTTTAGGAATTTGATTAGGGATGGAATCATGATTTCTTTATATTAAGAAAAAATTATATTAGTAAATAATCATGATATAGCACTTTTGAATATTTATCTTGAATTAAATAAAATAATTCAATCGTAAAAATTCAACGGTGATCCAACACCCATAAATGTCACGTCTCCTTTGGGAGTTCACAACATTTACTAGTTGGACTAGGTCCCACCTAATTGTTAACATAACAACCAACATTTTCATTTTTAGTCTTGTATTTTTTATTAACAAGAACTCTTGGGAGGATATTAATAAAATTATATTGAGTGTAATACCAAGTTATCGACCTTTAATATAATCCCTTACGAATATCCCTCCTTTAGGAGTAGATATCGTTTGGGCTAATTGTCTAGTCTATCCTTGTAAGGAAGTATCTTGCTAAATTCCATTTATGATTACCCCTTGGAGGGTTATTCACGAAACATAAAGCTCAACTAAACTTGGAGGCCGTAGGTGTTCCAAAACACCTTCTCCCACTCAATTGCTTAAGGCGTGTGATCGAATTCCAAAGAATGATTTACCAAGTTATCTAGATGCCAATTTAGATACTTAAACCATTCAATGCATGTTCATACCAAAAGAGATATATGAGTGGCACGCCTATTCCATATGACATGTTATCAAACAATGACAAACATTGCAATATTTACAACAAATATAAATAGCTTCAATTTTGGTCCATCCTAGAAAAGAAAGTAAATTACATGTCTTGGAATACAAAAAACTCCTTTCTTGGCGAACAAGTCTTCACGCGACCATCGTCGTTCGGACTCTCTCGGCTGCCTCCCATGGTTATGCGCACCCTTGGCCCTTACCCATGGGTGTGTGCATGCCACAGGCCCATAAAGGGCTGCCATGCATAGCCCATGGCTACCATAGGGTTGCCGTCTTCGCAAGCACGTTTGTTGTTACGGCTCGCACGGTCCCAAACTTGTTCTCGTTGCTCCTAATTCTTCAATCCTTCAAGTCTTCGAAACTTAAGTGTATTAAAGAAGAATTATAAATAAAAATACTGTAGCTTTTTTTTATTATTATTATTACAACAAAAAAATAAAAAAAATCGCAACTACCAAGAAGGAAATTATGGTGATGATAGATCACCCTTCTTGTTACAATCCCAAAACAAAATACATTGAAATTCTAGGACCAAAATTGAGCAATAACAATCCACATATAAAACATATATATATCCATATATTCCAATGTAAATATATATGTGAATACCTAGAGTGTCATCACTTTCTAAAACATGCATATATACAATAAAAAAGAAAAAGATTCACGTACACATACATCAATTAATCAAGGGTACAACCAGGCTCTGATACCAATTGTATGGAAAATAAAACCCGCGCAACGGAAGCGTGAGAAAATTTAATAAAAAATAGGGTTTGCATATAAATAAAAAAAATCCCCTTTGACTAACAAGAACTTTAACACTAGATTAATTGATGTATATAAAAAGTGTCGTACCTTTTTCTCGTGATGATTGAACAAGCGCCGAATTGAATCACCTAGGAGTGTGGGCTCCCTTTCTTTATCCTGTATACCTGAGGATGGAAACAAACAAAATCTTGTTCCTTGTTAGTCACAATAATCCTTCAAGAGAAAAATCAAGAACGCCCTGTCATTTGTGAATTATCAATCAATTTGATTGAAACTCGCGTGAATCTTGATTTGATGTTGTACACAAAACTCTTTTGATGTAAAGGATACTAGTGTACTATCGAAAACAAAAACGTTCCCCTTTTTCTCTTCTTGGCCGAATTCACACTATCTCTATGAGTTGGTCAAATTTTGACCAGAGTAAAAACCAAATTTTTTTCTCCCTCAAAATTCTCTCTTGCTTGGCCGAATTCCCTCTTTAGAAAGTCCCAAGCTTGGCCGAAATTTCCAAGCCTACATATATAGGATCATAAGTCCTCTCCTAAGAAGGATTTACTTGGTTAGCAAGAATCCTTTCCTTAGGTGGATTTATTTGGTAGTTAAGAATCCTTATGTAAAAGGAATTCTATCCCCCTCTTATATATACATAGCTGGCCGAAATTTCATAGAATATAATTAGGAGACTTCATTCTTTTCCTAAGAAGGATTTACTTGGTAGTTAAGAATCCTTTCCTTAGGTAGATTTACTTGGTTGTTAAGAATCCTTTTCAGAAAAGGTATTCTATCCTACACCAAGACTCCTAATCCAACTCAATAGTGTATTTGTAACCATATTAAAGACTTCCCAATTTGATTAGATAAATAATCTACTTATCAAATATAGTCTTTAACATTAATTATACTACCAACAATAGTATAATTTTAGGCGACCATCTCCTACCAGGAAAAAGATTTTGACTTTTAATTAAATAATTAATAAATCATCAAATTAATTAATTTCCATTTAATTAATAATAAAATAATATAATATAATTAAGCTATTCTAATTTCTAAATAGCCTTGCCGCCCATCACATATATGGGTCAATATATTATTTTCTTATTTTATTAAATCCATTTGACCTTTAAAAAAAGTTCACATGTGAACTAGCCCCATTCTTACAAAAGGAAACAAGTCCACATGCCTCAATACAATTCTAGATGGACCCCTAAATTGGTCCGGTAGAATATATCAAGTGATCCATGCAAGTTCGTGTGGATTGGAGATTTTGGCGGGCTATCTAGATTTAAGCTCCAATAGACACAACCCAATCATAATCAACAAATGATTCACTTAGGTCCAATCTATTTAATTTTAGTTTATTCCACTAAAAAACTAAAATTGAACTCTTAAATAAAGATAGAATAAGTTGATGTTACTCATTCATACCCTAGACAACCTTATTGGAGAAAGTGTATCATCGTGAAGAATACCAGTTATCACCAAGAGCTCATAGACCGCCTATAGCTCTCCAAGTTACCATATTTACTCATATGACCACATTTTGAACTTGGATATTTTGACTTGTTCTGAAGCCATGTTTCAATAGATACTATTGAAAGCTTAACGTTAAGATTTAATATCCAATACCTCAAAACATCCATATGATGGTATTCTACTCTCATTTAATAAATGGAGCCACGATGTCCATATCTATAAATGAAGTCCTCTATCGATTAACAAATGAATACCACCAAACTATCGAGGATAGACTATGCTATATAATCGTACTCATTGATAGCTCAAATGATAACACTTGCAACCATAAGTTCATCATTTATCTCAGGATTGAGATAGACTCTCCGATTGTCTTCAAATGAAAACTTTTATCCATTAACGGTTCTAGATAAAGTATTTCATTGTGATCATCTTCAATGCACCAAGTACACTAGATTCTTTTGCCCAAAGACACCTCTCACTTTGATGATTTTAGACTCATCATAACACATTTGATCCAATTCAAATGCTAGCAAAAGAATCTACAACTTTGATAAGATAAAGGCGTCCAACCTTTTATCTTAAGTTATGAATATTATTCAAGACTAACTAAAGAATTGTGTCTACCTCATACATATCTAGATGTATGTACAATTCTTCTTTTCTCATAGTCTTATGACCTTATGATTATTTACTTTCGACAATTATAATAATTAAACTATAAATGCTATAAGATTTGTTAAAGTAGAAATCACTTAATTAATATGAAAATATTGTCAAATACATTATTATACTCTTGCTATCGAGCATAATCCAAACACTCCACAGCAACAAATATAGCTCCTAAGAAGATTCCAGATTCCGACAGCTGGCTAGAAGGGTGCAATTCATGGATCCTCTACACTGATGGAGTGTCCAGGCAAGCCAGGGGAGGAGCGGGCATAGTTCTGATAGACTTAGAGGGGACTGAGTGTTGCCACTATTTCAAATTTGAATTTAAGGCCACTAACAATGAGGCAGAATATGAGACCATCCTAAATGGAATGAGGGCGGCCGTTGAGCTTAGGGTCGATTACCTTCAGGTCAAGAGTGACTCTTTACTCATAGTTAATCAGGTTTCTGGGGACTATCAAGCCAAATGGGATAACATGATTGCCTATTTGAAGCTAGTTCATTTGCTTAAGAGTAAATTCAAGGAATTTAAGATTGAGCAGGTGCCACGACAGCAGAATCGTTGAGTTGACGTCCTTGCCAAGATAGCTGTGAATGGTGGCCATGCCTTACCATAGGGAGTTCTTCTCCAAGTGATCTCCTTACCAAGCACTGTAGCGGGCAAGGAGTATTATACCCTGGATCGATAACCATGCTGGATGAATCCAATAATGGTCTATCTCCAAGAAGAAAGGACTCCCGATGAACCTGACCAAGCCAGAAGAATTAGAAGGCTCTCCGTTCGATATTGCATGGTAGATGGATTCCACAACTCCAACATCCATAACCCTAACCCAAACAATAACCATTATTCCAACACCTATAATCCCAGGTGGAGAAATCACCCTAACTTCTCATGGAAAGACAACCTACAACACCAACCAACTTTCAAACAACCCGGATTTACCATACCACATCACCCCCTCCTAATCAACAACCCCACTTCCAAAATCAACGCCACCAACATCTAACTGAGAGAAAGCCGACAATTGAAGACTTGTTGTCCAAGTACATGGTTAAGCTTGACAATCGGATGGAGACCCAAGACTTGGCATTGAAGAAACTCGATACCAAAGTTGATCACATTGCATAACATTCACAAGCCGCAATTCAAAATCTCGAAGCACAAATTGGTCAATTGGCTAGAGAGTCTCAAGTTCGCCAACAAGGAACCTTGCCAAGCGACAAGGTGACTAATCCCAAAGGGCAATACAAGGCAATCAATTTGAGATGTGGTAAGGAAGTTGAGCTTCCTAAAGACTTTAGGAAAGGAAAAGAAATTATGGTTGAAGGCGATGAGACGTTTGAAGATCCATCGGTGAAGAAGAACCAAGTTAATATGCTCACAAATACTTCTCATGGTTTACCTCCACCACCGCAAGTGAAGGCATATGTACCTCCCATTCCATACCCACAACGATTAATGAAACATAAAGATGCCTAACATTTTGCCAAATTCTTAGAAATTTTAAAGAAGCTTCACATAAATGTCCCATTCACCGAAGCCTTGGCACAAATGCCCAAGTATACCAAGTTTTTGAAGGAGCTTTTAGCAGACAATAAGAAATTGGAGGATTATGAAATGGTGCCTCTAAATGAAGAGTGTAGTGCAATACTACAAAACAAATTGCCTCTAAAATTGCAGATCCCGGGAAATTCACAATTCCATGCACCATTGGCACATTGGAGTTCGGAAAGGCATTGATCTACTCTGGAGCAAGCATCAATTTGATGCTCTTTTCGGTGTTTGAAAAGTTAAATGTTGGAGAGGTGAAACCAACACACATGACACTTTAATTGGCGGATTGGTCACTCAAATACCCAAGAGGGGTCTTGGAAAATGTACTAGTGAAAGTGGAGAATTTGTACTTCCCCATAGACTTTGTTATCTTGAGATGGAGGAAGATGTTGAAATTCAGTTGCTTTTAGGAAGACCATTCATAAAAACGGCGGGTGCTTTGATTGATTTGAAGGATGACAAAATGATTTTGTGGGTTGGGGAAGACAAGGTTGAATTTGGCATGAGGAAAGCTATGAAAATGCCTAGAGAGGCCGAGAGTTGTTCAAGAATTGAAGCGGTGGATCCAATTATTCGAGAGTATTTGCAAAAGGAGAATCCTAAGGAGCCCCTAGAAGCTTGCATTATGCACGATGCAAGAGAAGATGATACGGATACGGACATAGCGTAGTGTGCCTTGCTCTTGAGCTCTCTACCCTTGAAGAGTTTGGGAAATAGGAACCATTTTAAAGAACTCGGAATTGGAAAGCCAAAGTAACCCCCATCCATTAAGAAACCGTCTCAACTAGAGTTGAAGCAACTATCCTCACACTTGAGGTATACCTTTTTAGGGGAATCACCATCACTTCCGGTTATCATTTCGGATTCTTTGACAAGACTTGAAGAAGAGAAGTTGCTAAGAGTCTTAAGAGATCACAAGAGGGCAATTGGATGGTCCATATCGGATATAAGAGGTATTAGTCCGACTTTATGCATGCATAAAATACTAATGGAAGAAGATCACAAGCCATCGGTGGAGCATCAAATGAGGCTAAATCCCAACATGCAAGAAGTAGTTAGAGCGGAGGTCTTGAAACTACTAGATGCGGGTATCATCTATCCAATTTTGGATAGTAAATGGGTTAGTCAGGTGCAAGTAATCCCAAAGAAGGGAGGAATAATGGTGGTTCCAAATGACAACAATGAATTGATTCCTCAAAGAACCGTCACCGGGTGGAGAGTATGTATAGACTATCGGAAGTTGAACAACGCCACTCGGAAGGAACATTTCCCACTCCCGTTCATAGATTAAATGTTGGAGTGGTTGGCCGGTCATGAATACTATAGTTTCCTAAATGGGTATTCCGGCTACAAGCAAATCCCGATTGCCCCCGAAGACCAAGAGAAGACCACTTTTACTTGTCCCTATGACATATTTGCATATAGAAGAATGCTATTTGGGTTGTGCAATGCACCGGCCACTTTCCAATGGTGCATGATGGCAATATTCTCGGACATGGTGGAGAGGTTTATAGAAGTGTTCATGGACGACTTCTCAGTTTTTGGATCCTCCTTTTATAATTGTTTGAAGAACTTGGGATTAGTTTTGCAATGGTGTGAGGAATGCAATTTGGTACTAAATTAGGAAAAGTGCCATTTCATGGTTAAATAGGGCATTGTGTTAGGCCATCGGATCTTATCCAAGAGGATTGAAGTAGATAGAGCCAAATTAGATGTCATAGAGAAGCTACCTCCTCCCACCTCAATCAAGGGCATTAGAATCTTTCTTGGACATACCGGGTTCTATAGACACTTCGTCAAAGATTTCTCAAAAATAACAAAGCCCCTTTGCAACATGTTAGTGAAAGACACCCCCTTTAATTTTGATGAAGATTGCCTCCTCGCATTTGAAAAGTTGAAGAAGAAGCTTACATCCACCCCTATCATGTCAGCCACCGATTGGGTCCTTCCGTTCGAACTCATGTGTGATGCAAGTGATCATACGGTGGGAGCCATTTTGGGGCAAAGAAAAGATAAGAAGCTCCATGTAATTTACTATACAATCCAAACTCTTAATGATGCTCAAGTGAACTATGCCACCACGGAAAATGAGTTTTTGGCCATTGTGTTTGCCTTTGACGAATTCCGGTCCTATCTAGTAGGCTCTAAAGTGATTGTGTACACCAATCATGAGGCAATCAAGTATTTAATGGGAAAGAAATACTCCAAGCCACAGCTTCTAAGGTGGGTGCTTTTGCTTCATAAAATCGACTTGGAGATCCGCGATAAAAAAGGATCAGAGAATTTGGCAGTAGATCACCTTTCAAGACTAGAAAGGGGAGAAGAAATAATAACCTTAAACCCCATTAATGAGCACTTTCCGGATGAGCATTTACTAGTGGTCCAAGAATTAATGACTCATTGGTTTGCCGATTTTATGAATTATCTAGCAAGTGAGGTCATGCCGGTAGAGATGGCTTTCCACCAAAGAAGGAAGTTCCTTTCCGATTTAAAGTCATACTTATGGGATGAGCCACTCCTTTTTCGGGTTTGTGGTGATGGACTCATTCGAATATGTGTACCCGAGGAAGAGATGAGGGATATCCTCATGCATTGGCACTCTAAGGAGTGTGGGGGGGTCACTTTGGAGCAATTAGAACCGCAAGAAAGGTCCTCCAATCAGGGTTTTATTGGCCTACATTATTTCGAGATGCACAGAGTTTTATGGAAACATGTAACCGGTGCCAAAGAACCAGAAATATTAGCAAGAGGAATGAGATGCCACTCAATGTAATGCTTGAAGTGGAATTGTTTGATGTATGGGGTGTTGATTATATGGGACCATTTCCAAGCTCTTATGGTAACCAATATATCTTAGTGGCGGTTGACTACGTGTCGAAATAGGTGGAAGCCATAGCCACACCTAAGAATGATGTCAATGTGGTCACTAAATTCCTGAAGAAGAACATCTTCACAAGATTTGGTACTCCAAGAGCGATCATTAGTGATGGAGGCTCTCATTTTTACAACAATTTGTTTGAAACTTTATTGAAGAAGTATAGTGTGAAGCATCGAATCACTACCCATTACCATCCACAAGCAAATGGTCAAGCGGAGGTGTCAAATCAGGAGATCAAGAGCATTCTAGAGAAAATGGTGGGAAACCGGCAAAAGGATTGGGCTAAGAAACTTGATGATGCTCTTTGGGTGTATAAGACAACATTTAAAACCCCGTTAGGCATGTCTCCATATAAGCTTGTCTATAGTAAGGCATGCCACGTTCCGGTTGAGCTTGAACATAAGGCATATTGGGCAATCAAAAAGTTAAATTTTGATATACAAGCGGTAGGAGAGAAGAGATTGCTCCAACTCAATGAACTTGATGAGATTCGGCTTGAAGCATATGTGAATGCTCGGATATACAAGGAGAAGACCAAGAAGTGGCATGATAGAAGAATTGTGGAGAAAAACTTTCAAGTGGGGAATCAAGTTCTCCTTTTCAACTCAAGACTCCGTTTATTTTCTGGGAAGCTCAAAAGTCGGTGGACGGGTTCCTATACTGTCACACAAGTGTTTCCGTACGGAACAGTGGAAATTGAAAATGTAGCAAAGAAGATGTTTAAAGTGAATGGGCAAAGACTTAAACTCTATTGGGATAGTGCTTTAGAGGAGCCGAAGGAGACGGTTCTTCTTAAAGAACCTACTTGAGGAATCATCAAAAGGGAGGTACCATATTGTAAATAGTAGTTAGGTCATTTTTCTTTCGTAAATTTAGTTTTTATTTTGAGTTTGTTATTACTACAACGTTGAGTTTTTCCTTTCCCAAGCATGGAACATGCATTGTGAACTTGTTTTGAAAAGATTGGATGCAATATGAACAATGCATAATTTAGGTTTAGGGGTTAAAAAAAAGTTATAATTGTATTAAACCTAGGCAATGATGTGCTTTGTTGAGTTTTATGAGTGTGCAGGAAATTTTTTTGCTAAAAGAGAACTCAAAATGGGCAAAATGGTCACCAGAAGACCAATTGGAGAGGAAAACAAGTTTGGCGCCACTCGACCAGTGCATAACATGTGTACCACCAGCGCCAATCGCATGGAAAGCTGCGCTGGTGTGGCGTTGGTCCACCAGCGCACAAGTAAAAAGCTGGACCAACCATTTAGTGGAACGACAGTTTTTTGGCCAAAAAAACGCATGTGCGCTAGTGCACATGCGCACGTTGGCGCTTCTCAACCAGCGCACATGTCTGGTGCACGAATATAACCCTTTCTCGTCGAGCAGTTCATCATTCTCTCAAACAAAACACTCTCCTCTTCACTAATAGTACGGAGCCGTGGGAGTAGTACAATGATAAATAAGATTCGTTCCACGAGGATTGATCAATTGATTACCACAATTGATTGATTAGACTACTATTTAGACAAGCAAATATTTGATGATTCAATTATACTACTAACACTAATTAACTATAAACTACTCCTAGAATGCAACTAATAAGACTTAATCAACAAGCAAACAAGACAAAGTCACACACAAGCAAGTGTTTGTATTGCTATTAGGAACTTAGGCTAAGACCTTGAATCCACCAAACCAATCATCACCAATTTATAGACACACCATTATGAATAAATTATGTAAATTTGAATGTAGACTCGTGACACCCTCTATTAGTCTCTACTCTCTCTCGAGTAATAGAGACAACACTTATATGCACCAATAACCTATCTCTCGATGGCCATCCGAAATACACACAAGTTCATTAAGCTTAGTGGTTCACTAAGTGAGTCCTAGAGACTAGCCTTGAGTATTTCTACCTTACTAGACCTCAGTCATGCATTTTATTGAGCACGTTGTGTGCTTCTCCTCTCGGTACATCACACACCAACCAAACACACATCAAATGCTAGCTAGACACTCAATGTAAATTAAAGCAGGAAATACATATACGTAAACACAAGCAATATGAGTAAAGTGGTTGTCTTCATTAGTAAATCATAGTAAAGGTTACATCTTGGCCTAAGCCAAGATGAGTTTAGTTCATAATGTAAGAAATGGCTACAAAAGATGTGATTTTTATACAAGCCATAAGCAAATATAAGTTCTACAATGAAAGAGAGAAAGATTAAGAATAAACTAAGTATAGATGTCCTCTCTCTTGGTTGGTGGAATATGCTTGACTTGCTCCTTCTCTTGATGCTCCCTTCTATGCTCCAATGTTGGATTTTTATGGTGTGAAATGGTGGGAAGGTTGGGCATTTGGTGTTTGGTAGAGTGGATTCAAAGTTTAAATGATGGATTAGAGCTTTGATGAAGTGATTTGGTAAAGGATTTGAGTGGAAGGTAAGGGATTTGGGTGAAAGGTAGTGTTTTGGGGTTTTGGATTGTAAAATGAGTATTTGGAGCTTAGGGTCGTGCAAGAGGTGTCCAAAATAGCTCAAGAAGGGGAATTTATATGTTTAGGAATGAGGCACGCAACCCTAGAAGTTCTGCTGAGTTGGACTGCTGCGCAGGTGTTGCATTGGTCGAGTGGCGCCTCACCAGCGCAACACCACTGATCTTGTGTGCCGGTGAGGGTTGCACTGGTCAAATGGCACCTCACCAGTGCAACACCACTGATCTTGTGCGCTGGTGAGAGTGGCGCTGGTCGAGTGTCGCCTCACCGGTGCTAGCCTTGGCCTATGACTTCAGTTCTTCCGTTTTGGCCCCAACTTTTCTCAATTTTGCACTATTACCCTGGGATTGCTAAAGGAACCTGCACAAGCTTAATACACCATTAAATACTCGATTTTTACTTAGGCACGAGTGCAATTGACAGGATATGGAGGCTACACCGAGTGTAGAAATGGGAGTTATCAAATACCCCCAAACCTATCTTTTGCTCGTCCCCGAGCAAAACCGAAGTAAACAAAAAAAATGTTAAATTAACCTAATCCGAACTGAACTAAGAGAATACCATTTTCAATTTCAATTTCCACTGAGCCAAATAAAGATGAGATGCAACATTGGCTGACCCGTATTGTAGTAAAAAGGGATTCCAAGACATGTAAACCAAGGTGTTACAACACTAGAGATTATAATTCCGGACTTCTTTGTGGAGTTAGCTTCAAAAGCATCGAACACAAGAGTCATTAGATAACATTTCGCCTTGACTCTAAGCCTTTCAAGATTCCTCTCATTTTTTTCTTTTCACACTGAACCTAGGCTTGCTCATCAAACATATGCGAGTCGGAGTTTAGGTACAAAAAAATTTCAAATTTACATGCATATGGAAAATTTGTAGGGACGCTTATAGTTTCATGCAAATAAACCTCATGAATGGAATCAAACATTAAGAACTCCCTTGTTTTCAAGCTAGACCCTTACTAAAGATCAATTAGGACTTCTTTTTAGATGCAAGTGAGGTTGATGATGATTGGTGATGGAGAGGTCGAATGGGTATGGTTTTATTGGTGAGACAATGATCACATTAGAGTCTTTTCCTTAATATCCTTTGCACATTCTCCCTTTTTAGCGCCTTGACAATTTATTGACTTTCAGAGCTCGTACATTTTAGTGGTTGCTTTACATTTAAGCAACTATTTTACAATGGATTTTTAGGGCTCAACTTTTTTTTTTGAATAAAGTGGTACAATTTACACAATGAGCTTAAGTACACGCTAATTGAATACATTTTGGTACATTACTCTTTGGGGCTTCCATCTTCCTTTACTTACGACATGATCATTGTTATGAGAAGGTCAATAGTCTAAGTCTAGTGTGGTGTAGATGTAACATGGGGTGGATATTATGATTGGGTTTAGTGTGTAGGTTCACATTCTTTGGACATTTAAGCACACACAAGGTTTAGGAACGTGTTTGGGTAATTTTAAATGGCTAACACACATTGCCTACGTCATCTCTATAGGTACAAGTAAAGCAAGAAAACAAGGTAAATCATATAAGGCCAACTTTTGAAAATTTGTTCTTTAATGTTCAGTGCAATGAGAAGAGGTCTTTTTTCTCATTCCTAATATCTACATAATGAGTGTTTAGAGAGTATAATTAAAATTCACTCTTGTGGACGCAATATTTAGGCAATGAAGCTCATATGGGTAGTCTCCACTAATGATCTAGACATCTCAGGCGTGCTACCTCATTCACTAATATACAATAAGTCTAGTAAGATGTGTGTAAGCAATGTGGTGCAGCTTTGGCCAACACGGCCCTAAAGTGATACATGACATACCAAAAATTTACTACAATGGCCCATACCAAAAGCATCTCTACTCAAAATTCTGCCTCAAAATTGGTGGAAATTTGACCCAAAAACATACAAGCATGCAAAAATAAAAAATTTAAAGATAAAGCATACGAAACAATCAAGCAAGACATACAAGAGCCAAAAGTTGGCTATCGAATGGTTGTACCCCCAAACCTAAATGAAACATTGGCTTCAATGTTTGCACAAACGAAATGAATGAACAATGTAAGCTTAGAAGTGGGAAAGAGGCCAAACGAAACACCACATAAAAAGCAACCATCACGAATACCTAAAAGCTAAGCACAATACAACTCCACAAATATAACTTAAACAAAAGATAAATGAGAGACATAAAATAAATATGAATGAGATAAAGTATAATAAGTGAGAGAAATTCCAACTAAAATGCAATAATAAAGAAAATCCATTAAATAAACATCCTAAAAAGATAAAAACAAAAGTGCTAAAACAAAAATAAAAGCAACACGATTGGAGCAAATGGTGGCATGAAACAGACTTCCAGTCAATCCTTAAACATGGGGTCCTTACCCTTTCGTCCCCTTTCGAGGTCTTCAACTGACATGTAGTCGGGCATATAATCACCAGCTGAAAACCCCTGGTCATAGGAAGGTGGAGGTGGTTGTGGTCGTCGACGCCGCTCTCTCCTCTGATAAGTCCGGAGGCCCAACTGCTGCCTTATGTCAGCATTGTCTATTCCGATATCCTCCATCTCGGCCTCCTGTCTACTCGGAAATCATAAAACTGCTGGGAGAGGGTATCAATCTTGCCTTCAATACGAGTCTGGACAGTCTGGCTCTCCCCGACCATCTTCACCAACCACTCCAGCTTATCCATAATTTGGCTAATTTGCTCAGGACCCTCTGCATCCTCATCATCACCAGAAAGGCCATAGTCATAGTCTTTTTTATCTGACCCCTCAGGTCCGGAGCCTTCTTCAGGAAAGGAAATTCCTCATGGTCTCGTCCGCCTACTAGCCATGGCCTAGCTTACTGAGTCTGTCTAAGAACGGTGGTTTATAGGTCTTTTACCCCCAGTGGTGATCTCATTATCACCATACTCTGGAACCCCTGCATCCCTACATATTTTTATATTAAGCATGGGAAAGGAATAGGCCTACTTGCAGTTTTTTTCTTTTTCCCTTTAATGGAAATATCCCTGCATCATAAATCTCTGTTTTAATGATCCTCTTAATGTCAACTGAGGCTGGGGTGATAAGACAAGCTAGCAACTCGGCCTTCTTCACTGTGATCGAACTGATGTGGAGCATGGGCTTTAGAGATGCCGAGATAAACATGCTCAAGATGGCCAGATCCCTCGATAACTATGTATGCTTCAAGAGATGCTTTCTGTCCTATCAAGTATCGTCATTTCTTCTCAAAAGCCCCGACAGCTCTGCTAGAGACCCGTCAAAGCTAATTTGGTGGGACAGAAGTTATGCCAAAATGAGTGTTAATGGTGTCCTCACTGATTTGCACTGCAACCCCTCGCACCATGACCATACTGCTGGTAAAGAAAACTTTCTGGACCATACTAGCATAAAAATCTCTCACCAAGGTCGTAGTTGCTGCAATCGGGTGCTGCACAAATGTCTCCCACCTTCTGCCTTGAATTAACCTAGGTAAAGAGGTGTCCATAAGGTCGGCCAATTGGATACCCTGTTCCATAATTACAGCTGTTTGTCGAAGTTTCTGAAGTCTTTTATGGTAGTCTTTAGTCTCAACAAGTGGCTCTGACTCTGTGGCTTGCCGTTTTCTGCTCCTAGAGGTACCTGTGGGAACTTGAGGTAATCCCCCAGCAGGAGTCCTTGACTTACCCATATTTAAACCACATGGACAGAATTTCTGCTGAAAACTGGATAAACCAACCCCTAAAACGGCACACAAAATAGCACTAGGTGCAACCGGGCACCTCCACAAGCACTTATATATCCACAAAATCAAACGCCACACCCCAAATTCCACAGCCAATTAACCAATACCCAATAACAATGCCAAATTCACCACACAAAATAAAATGAGACCAATTTCACACCAACAAAGGCTCCAATGATGTGCAAACATACAAATATACAAAAACCAAGCAACAAATCATCCAATTTCGAGCAATGGAAGACGGAGTGGGGGATCAAGATCCCATACTAGTTGCAGCCCAAGGGGGGCAAAATGAACAAAATGGAGAAGATGACAGGGCCATGAGAGATTATGTGATGCCAAGGGTGGATCCAAACGTATCACCAATTCAACTCCCAACGATAGTCGCGAACAACTTTTAGATCAAATCCCATATCTTTCAAATGTTGACAATGATGGGACAACTTGGTGGTTTACCAAGTGAAGACCCCAACGGGCATTTGAGGAATTTTGATCAAATTTGCTCAACATTCAAGATCAACGGGTCGGTTGACGATCTTCCCTTTCTCATTGAAGGACCGAGCTAAGGCTTGGTATGATTCATTGGCACCAGGATCGATTACTACTTGGGATGAGTTGGCCCAAGCTTTCTTGAGCAAGTACTTCCCTCCCGAAAAGGCAGCACAATTGATGAATGAAATTCATCAATTCTCCCAATTCGAATCAGAATATTTGTATGAAGCATGGGAGAGATACAAGGAGTTGTTATGGAAATGTCCATGTCATGGGAGACCGAAATGGTCAATTGTAGAGAAATTCTACCGGGGTATGAACTTATCCACTCGTCAATTTATGGATGCTTCGACGGGTGGTTCTTTGATGAACAAGTCGATGGATGCAGCTTATGACTTAATTGAAGAAATGTCAATTGCAAATAGCTATTGGGGGATGACCGAAAGGTACCAAAGAATGCACCCGGCATGGTGGCAGTTGAAAAAATGACCGTAATGCAAGCTCAAATAGAGGCTTTGTCCAATAAAGCTAGCAAGTTGGCAAGCTCTTGTACAGCCCAAGTGAATATGGTGAATTGTGGTTGGTGTTCGAGGCCTCATGCAAGTGTAGATTGCCAAGCCGGAAACCCATTCGCAAATGGACCCACAAAACAAGTTTCCTTTGTGAACTACAACAAGAATTTTCCCTACCACAACTACAACAACCAAAACCCTAACCCAAACAATAACCCTTATTCTAACACCTACAATACCGGGTGGAGAAATCACCCTAACTTCTCATGGAAAGACAACCTACAACCCCAACAACACCAACCAACTTTCAAACCACCCAGATTTACCATACCACAACAAGCCTCACCTAATCAACAACCCCACTTCCAAAATCAACCCCACCAACATCTAACCGAGAGAAAGCTGACAATTGAAGACTTGTTGTCCAAGTACATGGTTACGCTTGACAATCGGATGAAGACCCAAAACTTGGCATTGAAGAAACTCGATACCAAAGCTGATCACATTGCACAACATTCACAAGCCGTAATTCAAAATCTCGAAGCACAAATTGGTCAATTGGCTAGAGAGTCTAAAGTTTTCCAACAAGGAACCTTGCCAAGCGACACGGTGATTAATCCCAAAGAGCAATGCAAGGCATTCAATTTGAGAAGTGGTAAGGAAGTTGAGCTTTCTAAAGACTTTGGGAAAGGAAATGAAGTTGTGGTTAAAGACGATGAGACGTTTGAAGACCCATCGGTGGAGGAGAACCAAGTTAATATGCTCCCAAATACTTCTCATGATTTACCTCCACTACCGCAAGTGAAGGCATATGTACCTTACATTCCCTACCCACAACGATTAATGAAACATAAGGATGCCTAACATTTTTCCAAATTCTTGGAAATTTTCAAGAAGCTTCACATCAATATCCCATTCACCGAAGCCTTGTCACAAATGCCCAAGTATACCAAGTTTTTGAAGGAGTTTTTAGCAAACAAGAAGAAATTGGAGAATTGTGTGGTGCCTTTAAATGAATAGTGTAGTGAAATACTACAAAACAAGTTACCTACAAAATTACAGATCTCGCGAAATTCACCATTGGCACATCGGAGTTCGGAAAGGCATTGATCTACTCTAGAGCAAGCATCAATTTGATACTCTTTTCGGTGTTTGAAAAGTTAAATGTTGGAGAGGTGAAACCAACACACATGACACTTCAATTGGCAGATTGGTCACTCAAATACCCAAGAGGGATCTTGGAAGATGTACTAGTGAAAGTGGAGAGGTTGTACTTCCCCGTAGACTTTGTTATCCTTGAGATGGAGGAAGATGTTAAAATTCAGTTGCTTTTAGGAAGACCATTCTTAAAAACGGCGGGTGCTTTGATTGATTTGAAGGATGACAAAATGACTTTGCGGGTTGGGGAAGACAAGGTTGAATTTGACTTGAGGAAAGCTATGAAAATGCCTAGAGAGGTCGAGAGTTGTTCAAGAATTGAAGCGGTGGATCCAATGATTCGAGAGTATTTACAAAAGAAGAATCCTAAGGAGCCTCTAGAGGCTTGCATTGTGCACGATGCAAGTGAATATGATACGGATACGGACATAGCGGAGTGTGCCTTGCACTTGAGCTCTCTACCCTTAAAGAGTTTGAGGAATAGGAACAATCTTGAAGAACTCGGAGTTAGGAAGCCAAAGCTACCACTATCCATTGAGAAACCGCCTCAACTATAGTTGAAGCAACTACCCTCTCACTTGAGGTATACCTTTTTAGGGGAATCACCATCACTTCCGGTTATCATTTCGGATTCTTTGACAAGACTTGAAGAAGAGAAGTTGCTAAGAGTCTTAAGATATCACAAGAGGGAAATTTGATGGTCAACATCGGATATAAGAGGTATTAGTCCAACTTTATGCATGCATAAAATACTAATGGAAGAAGATCACAAGCCATCGGTGGAGCATCAAAGGAGGCTAAATCCCAACATGCAAGAAGTAGTTAGAGCAGAGGTCTTGAAACTACTAGATGCGGGTATCATCTATCCAATTTCGAATAGTAAATGGGTTAGTCTGGTGCAAGTAGTCCCAAAGAAAGGAGGAATCATGATGGTTCCAAGTTCTCCTTTAAGTGGGGAATCAATTTCTCCTTTTCAACTCAAGACTCTATTTATTTTTCAGGAAGCTCAAAAGTCAATGGACGGGCACCTATACCATCACTCAAGTGTTTCTGTACAGAACCGTGGAGATTGAAAATGGAGCAAAGGAGAGGTTCAAAGTGGATGGGCAAAGACTTAAACTCTATTGGGAGAGTGCTTTAGAGGTGCCGAAGGAGACAGTTCTTCTTAAAGAACCTACTTGAGGAATCATCAAAAGAAAGGTACCATATTGTAAATAGTAGTTAGGTCATTTTTCTTTCGTAAATTTAGTTTTTATTTTGAGTTTGTTATTACCGCAACGTTGAGTTTTTACCTTTCCAAGCATGGAACATGCATTGTGAACTTGTTTTGAAAAGATTTGATGCAATATGGACAATGCATAATTTAGGTTTGGGGGTTAAAAAAAGTTATAATTGTATTAAACCCATGATATGATGTGCTTTGTTGAGTTTCATGAGTGTGCAGGAAAATTTTTTGCTAAAAGAGAACTCAATATGGGCAAAATGGTCACCAGAAGACCAATTGGAGAGGAAAACAAGTTTGGCGCCACTCGACCGGCGCACGACATGTGTACCACCAGTGCCAATCTTCTAGAGAACTATGCTGGTGTGGCATTGGTCCACCAGCGCACAAGTAAAAAGCTGGACCAGCCATTTAGTGGAACGACAGCGTTTTGGCCAAAAAACGCATGTGCGTTGGTGCACATGCACACGTTGGCGCTTCTCGACCAGCGCACATGTCTGGTGCACGAAAATAACCCTTTCTCGTCGAGCAGTTCGTCATTCTTTCAAACAAAACACTCTCCTCTTCACCAATAGTACGGAGCCGTGGGAGTAATACAATGATAAATAAGATTCTTTCCACGAGGATTGATCAATTGATTACCACAATTGATTGATTGATTAGACTACTATTTAGACAAGCAAATATTTGATGATTCAATTATACTACTAACACTAACTAACTATAAACTACTCCTAGAATGCAACTAATAAGACTTAACCAAAAAGCAAACAAGACAAAGTCACACACAAGCAAGTGTTTGTATTGCTATTAGGGATTTAGGCTAAGACCTCGAATCCACCTAACCAATCATCACCAATTTATAAACACACCATTATGAATAAATTATGTAAATGTGAATTTAGACTCGTGACACCCTCTATTAGTCTCTACTCTCCCTCGAGTAATAGAGACAACACTTATATGTACCAATAACCTATCTCTCGATGGCCATCCGAAATACACACAAGTTCATTAAGCTTAGTGGTTCACTAAGTGAGTCCTAGAGACTAGCCTTGAGTATTTCTACCTTACTAGACCTCAGTCATGCATTTTATTGAGCACGTTGTGTGCTTCTCCTCTCAGTACATCACACACCAACCAAACACACATCAAATGCTAGCTAGACACTCAATGTAAATTAAAGCATGAAATACATATACATAAACACAAGCAATATGAGTAAAGTGGTGGTCTTCATTAGTAAATCATAGTAAAGGTTTCATCTTGACCTTAGCTAAGATGAGTTTAGTTCATAATGTAAGAAATGGCTACAAAAGATGTGATTTTTATACAAGCCATAAGCAAATATAAGTGCTACAATGAAAGAGAGAAAGATTAAGAATAAACTAAGTATTGATGTCCTCTCTCTTGGTTTGTGGACTATGCTTGACTTGCTCCTTCTCTTGATGCTCCCCTCTATGCTCCAAGGTTGGATTTTTATGGTGGGAAATAGTGGGAAGGTTTGGGTATTTGGTGTTTGGTAGAGTGGATTAGAAGTTTGGATGATGGATTAGAGGTTTGATGAAGTGATTTGGTGAAGGATTTGAGTGGAAGGTAAGGGATTTGGGTGAAAGGTATTGTTTTGGGGATTTTGGATTGTAAATAGAGGATTTGAAGCTTAAGTTCGTGCAAGAGGTATCTAAAATAGCTCAAGAAGGGGTATTTTTATGTTTAGGAATGAGGCACGAAACCCTAGAAGTTCTGCTAAGTTGGACTGTTGCGGTGGTGTTACGATGGTCGAGTGGCGCCTCACCAGCGCAATACCACTGATCTTTTACGCTGGTGAGGGTTGCGCTGGTCAAGTGGTACCTCACTAGCACAACACCACTGATCTTGTGTGCTGGTAAGGGTTGCGTTGGTCGAGTGGCACTTCACCAGCGCAACACCACCGATCTTGTGCGCTGGTGAGGGTGGCGCTGTTCGAGTGGCGCCGGTCAAGTGACGCCTCACCACCGCCAACCTTGGCCTATGACTTCGATTCTTCAGTTTTGGCCCCAACTTTTCTCAATTTTGTACTATTACCCTAGGATTGCTAAAGGAACCTGCACAAGCTTAATACATCATTAAATACTCGATTTTTACTCAGGAACGAGTGCAATTGATAGGATATTGAGGCTACACTTAGTGTAGAAATGGGAGTTATCAGGTTCATCAAAAACAATGTAGTCTGCAGGTTCGGGACCCCTCTTATCATTATAGCTAATCTCGAAAAGTAGTTTGATAACGGTCGATTCAAAGACTTTTACAAAGGCTTGGGAATAGACCTTAGACTCGCTTCAGTAGCCTATCCTCAGACTAACGAGCTGGTGGAATCCACCAATAAAACTATCAAGAAACTGTTGAAAATGAAGTTACAGTAGAGAAAAGGCAGATGGGCGGAAGAGCTTCCCGAGGTCCTCTGGGATTACCTTACTATAAGAAGAACAGCCGCCAGAGAAACACCTTATTCTTTAACTTTCAGGGTAGAAGAAGTTCTTCCCATCGAGCACAAACTAACCTCCTTCAGAGTTCAACATTTTGAGCTTGGAAGCGATGGGGATAAGCTCCGAGCTAGCCTAGATCTCTTGGAAGAGAAGCAAGATCGGGTAGCTGAGAAAGTAGCAATTTACCAAAGTAAGATCGCTATGTACTTTAATAAGAGAGTTAAAGCCTGAAACTTTAAAGAAATGGACCTAGTTCTTAGGAAAGTAACCTTGAATATGAGGAAGAGGTCAGATGGGGTCCTGAGGCCTAACTGGGAAAGACATTATTCGGTAAAGGCAGTGGTCTGCAACGGGCTTATAAGCTCTAAGGCATGGATGGTTGGTCCATCTATCACACCTGGAATGTTGATCACCTGGGAAAGTATTACCCCTAGACAGGGGACTCGTGAGTAGTCTACCCCCATTTAAGTTTCAATAAAATTTCCAACAACATTGTACTACATTATTTATTAATAAAGTCTGCTTTATCCATCTTCGATTGTATTCTACAATAATTTCTCCATATCAAACTATGATCTACGTGGGTAAGTCCGACATAATCATCTCAAGACCAAAGATTAACCGAGGAAGCCCCCTCACTATCCTTGATGCCTCGGTCGGGCACCACCCCCGCCAAGAAGGAACTGAGTGTAAGAGCATAGTTTCCATCCAGATCTCGAGACCATGAATTAACTAGATAGCCCTCTTGATGCCTTGGTCGGGCTACCACCCCCAAGAAGGGTCTGAGTGTAAGAGTATAGTTGTCATCCAGATCACAAGACCAGGAAATAGCTAGATAGCCCTCCTGATGCCTTAGTCGGGCTACCACCCCAAGAAGGCCTGAGTGTAAGAGCATAGTTGTCATCCAGATCACAAGACCAGGAAATAGCTAGATAGCCCTCCTGATGCCTTAGTCGGGCTACCACCCCAAGAAGGGCCTGAGTGTAAGAGCATAGTTGTCATCCAGACTACAAGTCTAGGGTGAAGCTAGATAGCCCTCATGTTGCCTCGATCGGGCTATTGCCCCACAAAAGAGCCCAGGAGTGGAAAGCTCTCCTACTTAAACTCCAATGTTCTAGTTATTACTGGCTACTAATCTTCCATGTGTATATGGTTGCTTGCTATGACAGGTAAAAATTAGCCTATAATCACATAAGGGGTACTACTCACTAATGTCATCAAGCTACTAGTTTCTATTGAGAGTTGGGAGCTCGAGCGAGCTGTCTACTTCCACACTTAAACAAAATTTTACATCTCGTTATCTTCGCCAAAGTTTGAGTAAGTCGAGTTTTTTCAGAGGTCACATCTAGGTTGGGATCAGGAATGAAGCAAGAATATGTCAATCAAATCAAAATTCATTGAAGAAAGCATGAGTGAGATCTAAAACTAATTTTCATTAATGAAATGGGAGACTATCCCCTGGAAAGGCTATAGTTATCAAACAGGGAGCCCAACTCCTAGTTCCGGGTTACAAAAAAAAATGATGATGATCAAGCATGAGTAAAGTTGGGGTGCCCACCCCCATTTCCGGGTTGTAAAGGCAAACTATGAATAAAGTGTATCAAGCTCCTGTTTCTTATTGATTCCTTTCTGCTACTCCCCTTGCGAGGTGGACCTCACCCCCGGCTCCTCCTGTCTCTCCCTCAGCTATTCGCTCGCCATGGCCGCATTCACCAGCTAAACCTTCCTTAGGGGGATCCTCTACTGCTTGCTGCTCAGAGGGGGTCTTCCTCCAAGACCTCACTAACCACCATCATAACCTTAGAAGGGATGGCTGCATCAAGAAGGCTTGCCAAAGATTCTACCCGATTTTGTTCAACCTCCAGTCATTCTTTAGAGGTTTTGTTAGGACGATGGTGGACCTCTCACCGGAATTTTGGTAGGTCCCCATCGGGTTGTGTTGACCGAAACCCGTTAGGGGTCTCTCCGGAACCTGAAACCGATAAGACTGGAAGAGGAAGATGAGAATCTGTTGTAACTGCTTACTTCCTAGCTCCAGCCCCGTCACCCTCTGGATGGGAAATCTCTGCAGCCTTGGTCATAATCTCCTCCATATCCAGTTGGTGATAACTGATAGGTCAAAGAGGGAAGTGAGGGCTTCAGCAACCTGGTGGGAAGTATAGAAGTGTCATTCACTAAAGGAGGCATCCACCTCAGCCTGAGCTTGGCAACTTGGGCTTATAGACCTTGGTTTTCAATGTCCAGCGCCTTCACTTCTTCTTCCAATTATCCCGTTGACTGGCTCGACGTCGAGATCGAAGGGTTTTTTGATCGAAAGATCGCTTCAACCTCTCATGATCGCACTAAAGCTCGATCAGTTTTGCTTTCATTCCCTTCTGACTGGAAGTCATCTCCAGTATCAAAGTCTGATCTTGCGTAAGTAGCCTCATGGCCCTCACGGCTTCGGCCTCAGCTTGTGCATCCCGGTCACGGAGAGATGCTACCTAGTGGCCCATTGCCACATTAAATTTGAAGGCCTGCAGGGTGTAAAACAAAGATTAGAGAATGTTCAGTGCCCACAGTCACATGAAAGAAAAAATGGAAGTTACTTTGGCCAGAAGAGAGAACTCCTTTGTAAGCAAGATGTCCACGGGCATTGAAGCCATCCTAGAGAGCCCACCACCCAGGCAGAATGCAACGAACTGCTTCAAGACCTCGTCTTGCCCAACCGATCCTGACTGATGGTAGAAGAGGGCAGGGGGAGCCTCAGGGACACCGGCCTTGGGGTCCCTCAAAGATTGAGAATCTTGGGGTATAGATAAAGTAGCAGAATCAACGGTTAACATGGCTGAAGAAGCAGTAGTTGTAGCGGGGGCCGTCAATGAAGAGGCATAGATGGTCGTATCAACGGCCTGGAAAGTGGGCCTCTCTTGGTTTCGAACTCTAATAGCCCGCGATGCAAGAATAGCCATCTCAGAGCTAACTTGGAAGGGCGATGGAACTGAAGCAGGGGAAACCTCAACTGGATCAGCAGACCCTCTTTTTTCCAAGGTAGCTAAAAGGGCTTCCCGGGGTAGTCTTGTGTAAGGAAGAGGGGTACGAGCCTGCTGGACTTCACAGGAAGTGGAGCAATAAAAAAACTGTTTAAAAAAAATAAAGAAAGAATAAGGGTGTCAGAAGCGAGCTAGCCAACGGAATGAAGCATAACAACTTGGTATCACTTACGAGGGGTAGCATCAAAGATCCGAAAGTATTGATTCACCCTACAGGAATTGAAGGGATCAGCAGTTGGATACTTCAGGTTCAAATAGTTCCTTGTAAGGATAGTCTTCAATACAACCTCAGACTCGTTAGGTAAGGAGTCCAGGTCCGACGAAGGTTTATCATTGAAAGCGGTGGGAACAGTGAACTCATGTCCGCTGATAAATATGTAGCTCCCCTAATCATCCCACACCAATATCCACTCTTTCTTTCAAGCTTGGTACTTTCTCGAAGCGCCGGGGATTATGAAGTTGAGTTTGTTCTTAGTCTTCATATGGAACTGACCCCGGGAAACTCTGGACGAACTCCTGATTTGAAAAAGGTAGGCCAACTCTTCTTCTCCAAGCTTCCGGGTGACCTTGCCCAGCTCACATTGTTCCCTCCACAGCATGAGAAAGCCAATCAGGTGCCTCCAGAAGCCGGGTAGTCAGCTGGAGGGGAGCTAGTTTTAGGGCGTTAAGAGTCTGCCGAAGAGTAGGATGAAGAGGAAGCCTGACCCCATTCTCGAAGTCTACCACGTGAATGGGGAGAACGCCTCTGGGCGAATTAAAGATGTCGTAGTTCCTGTGGGAATTGTGAGGGTGACACCGTCAGGAATGCCATACTTATTCCTCAGGCGGTCGATCGATTACGGATCAACAATAGAGTCCGGAATGACCCTAAAGTCATAAGGAAGAGGCCTCGCTGAAAGAGGTCCAGCAACCACGGCTTGACCTTCCTAATGGTGTTGGCCTTCTCTTCTTCGTCAGAATCTTCATTGACTAAGTTCAGAGGGTTGTCGGGTTGATTAGAGAAGTCGGAGCCAATCGAAACGTTCCTACCAGAGCGACGGTGCTGACGGAGAGGGGAAGCGTCCTTGTCGCTCTAATTTTTTGACCCCCGCTTCCTAGGAACCAGGCTGGGGGCACCAGTGCCCTTAACCATAGCCTCAATACTATCAGTAGAGTTCTACATTGTTGGATGTGGGGCTTGAAAAACAAAGAAAAGAACGAAGAGCTTTCCAAAGGTAGCGAAAGAAAGAGATTTTTGAAAACTTGAAATTTGAAAGAAACCGTGAAGGAAAGTGATGAGGAAGTCGGGTTTACATAGAGGTGGGAGAGGCAGTGACGTCAAAGAAATCTTCGGAGGGATTACCTCGAATCGTGGGAACGGTGGTAATATAGCGGAATTATTTTAGAAAATACACCGGTCTTTTCCTGCCACGTCATAGATACAAATAAGGAGGAGATTTCTACCCAGATTTGGTAACGGTAAAAGAGGATAAATTTCCCAATTAAAATAAGGAATCTGACTCCAACCCCAACTCAATCACATGTGTTCAAGTCAGAGGAGACTTCTGTTAATAGCAAAATTTGGCTAGGGGATCAAAGAGAAATTTTCCACTCTTCTAACCCGAGTCAAAGCCCGAGTTCACCAGTCATTAGACCCTGGGTCCTAAGGTCGAGTCGTAGAGCTACCCCACAGAAGCAAGGAAGGGTCATCGAGCTTCATAACTATCAGGAATAGAGCCCGACATGACCAGATCAAGCTCCTTATGCCAACATTGGAACTCGAGCGAATCCCGACATGTGATTGTCCAGGCTTCCTGAGATCGAGATCCTCTCCGAGCATAAAAAGGGGGGACCTTTAAAGATATTAGGTCCATGTTATAGCTACGTCTCAGTTCACTAAAGAAGGCTTAAACCCATCTGGACGAGAAAAATAAAGCCCGTATAATCCATGCTCCCCCCCCCCCCCCTGATGAGAACAAGACAGCTGTATCAAGTGATCCATTGCATATTCCGGTTGGGCCAATAACAAGGGCAAGAGCTAAGAGATTCAAATACGCACTAATTGGCATAATTCAAGACAATTGGGTTGATTTTGAATTGTTGAAGTATAAGAAAAGCACATATGAAGACCAAGCCTTAATTAATTTCATCAAGGCAATTGATTGGGCCAAATAAGGAAGACTTGGGCGTGTGGCACAAGCTAGGAAAAGATTCAACTTTGGCTGATTTATTTCCTTTTAATTTTCAAAGAATAATAGTTTATTTGTTTTCCAAATTAAGGGGCTGATTTGTTTCCAGATTTAGCTTTCCAATTAGGGAGCAAGTCAATAGTTTCTTGATTTAGGTTTTTTCTTCGTTTGTAAGGCAATTATTGCCCGATTTAGTTTTCTGATTGTAAGGCCTTAATGGTCGAATTATCTTGTTTCCTTTTAGGTTGGCTTGTAGCCTTTCTTTTCGTTTAGGATTTTAGTATATAAAGGAACGAATTGGATGTAATTGGGGAAACTTGAATGAATAAAAAAAAATAGCGAGAGTTCATCTCTTTTGGTTTCGAAATCTAGACTTATCACTCATATCTCCTTCTTGTTCTTGAGTGTGGCGTCTTCAACTTCTTGATACCGTTGGTTCTTACCTCCTTATAGGTAACGGGGTCGCGGTCCGATAACGTTGTTGTTTATGAACTTGGTTAGAAAATGATCATTTGTTACCATATATTGGTTCCGGGTCTCACTGCTCATGGTGAGATTCATATCACCCCACCCCACCCCACCCCCACCCCCACCCCCACCCCTCAATGAGTGCCCATAAGGCCGTCTCAAGCTCTAAAATGCCAGGAAATGTCAGGTCGAGCTTCTGGTACCAAAGCTAAGGCATGGGTCTACCTCGCTCTACGAAACAACGAACAGCTAACTCGACGACCTCCATGAAGAATTATACCATGAATACACACAAGATCATATCTACACTTCAACGAATATTGAAACACTGCGTGCATGTAGAGTAAGAGATTGAATCCAAAGAGGAAACAAACTTATCTCCACCTAAGATATTCTCGAATCCATTATTAATCTAAAGTCAATGATTTTTAAATAAAAGATCATGCCCGATAAGAAGGGAGGGGATTCTGAGATTCTTGGCGGGAGAGTCACAAATTTAACTTATTTTGACTGTGTATAAATAGGCCAGAAGAAAACAAAGGGAGGGGTAGTTTTTCTTTTGAGTCTTTGGCCTAAATTTTGTAATCAGAACATGGTCTCCACAATTATCTACTATTCGACAGGCACGAGGTTGCCACCTTACTATATCTTAGAGAGATTAAGAGTGTTTAAGAGTCTTTTTGTACGATATTCACAGTTGATAATAAAGTCATTATATTCCCGTCTTCATTACACTTGTATCTACACATCTATCTTTATCCAATCAGGTTAGGTAGCTAAGGTACCAAATTCGGTCACCGCCTACGTGGTAGTGGTCTCGAGGGTGTTAACCGGAATTTCTCTCCTCGAACGAATTCTTTATTAACATGTATCAACTTAATTGATAAAAACAAATTAGAAAATATTATATACGTAAATATTAACAAATACTTTGGCAACGCTCTCAAACATGGCACCAAAAAAGATAAGGAGAGTATTATGGGAAAATCTATCACAGTCAAGCGTAAGCGTAGGATTTAAAAAGCCACCAACCAAACCTTGATATTACTTATATAATTATATTTGAATCAACCACACTATATAAAATCTAAATTATTTATTTGACAGGTAGTCAGTCTCTAACCATAAGCCTAACAAAGAAGCAACAATGAATAACAACTCTACATATTTCTTTTTAAAAAAAAAAAAAAAATCCAATTCCAAACCAACTATGAATCTATTGAGATATATTGAAATTATATATGAGCAGTTAAAATATATACTTCTATAAATGGGAGATGACTATTCTCATAAACAATATAGTGCATGCATGGTGCCACGGTGACAAGTGTGGAATATTTAACTATCATTTTATTGTTTATAAAAAGATAATAAAATAATTTATTTTTAAAAAATAAAAAGATTTGAAGAAAGTATATATATAGATAAAGTAGCATGAATGTGTATAAAAATGAGTTGATTTGCCGGCGAAGGATGTCGAAAATGATTTGTGCAATCTCGATTCCTTGCGTGGGGGTTTTGATTTTTAATATTTGGTTTTGAGGTTGCTAATGTGTGTGTGTAAAGTGTAATTTCACTGATTACATTCTTTGAAATGATTGTGAAGCAACTATTTTATAATTATTGATACTTTCTTAAGGCATCGATAATTGCCGCACGATCAATTTCTACTTTTTTTCTCAAGAAAAAAAATAATAATATGTACTTAGCTAGTAGTGAGTAGTAACTTGTGATTTATGCTTTGCCTTAATCGATTAGTGCCATCTAAATATCTCAATCGTAAACACTTGAGTTATCTATACACTTTGAAAAAGGACCTTTTGGGTTATCACTATGAGTGGATTATAATCATAAATTAAATATCATTTTATTTATATTATTATGCTTAATTATGCTTAATTATGTAAATTTAGAGGTTCTACCTTTGAAATTGATTGAAGTTATAAATAAGATTATGCTAATCCAATATATCAATGTATGATTTTTCTTCTTCAAAAAATAGTTATATATACTATATATATGGTGATACGATTCAAAGTTCAAACCAATTCATACTCGATGGCCGTGGAATATAGTTAATTTTGAACATGCGTCCTAAGTCCCAACACAATTCCATCACAAATTTATTATATTATTCTGGACAAAACCTTTTGAATTGTGTATTGTTACTGCTTACTAGTTATATTAGCCACACAAATTCCATGGGTAAAGATATTTCTGTTTTGTTATACAATACACATATTTTGGATGCAAATACAAGTCACGTGCTTCATTGTTGTACATCTTAAAATAGAACCAAATGAGCCGCCTCCAAGACTCTTGACCATTGAATTGAAGTTATCTATATCCACACACGAGTTTGTTTTCTCTTCCATTAATTAAGTTTTTTTTAGTCTAATTCTGGTTCGGTCGTAGCTTTAATCAGGAAACTGTCAAGGTCACTATATACACTATACCAAAAATAATTAATTTTGAACCTATATCACAAGAACAACATTTATTCGAATTTGGATCCTTTATTGATCTGATCTTTTTATTGATCTCATCTAATTTCATTTTATATAAATATTATAATGAATGTGTGGTTAAGATGTGATTAGTTTATATAATCATTTTACCATTAATCAATCATATAATTTAAAAAAACAGAAAAAAGATTAAATCAATAAAATATTCAAATCTCACTGACTCATATTAAAAATATCGATGATGACTCAAATTCAAGACCTTCTAGTATACGTGAAATGTTTACAACCGGACATCAAGAGTGCCCTTCCAAAAAAAAAATTGAATTGAGAGTGGATGTGGTATCGTGGTACTCTTTTGTAAAGTTTAAAATATAATTTAAAAACAGTACTAATTTGAAAAGAAAAAAACAAAACATATGAGCAGTACCATGGCATAAATTGAGTTGAGTAACTGTGAGTTGATGATATACACCTCTCTCTCTCTCTCTGTCTCTCTGTTCTATTCTTCTGTACATGTCTCTGTTGTCTGTGAGAATCTCTCTAAATTATTCTGCTCTGCTTCTTCTCTCTAAAAATATCATCTTCTACTTGCTGGATGCTATTGGTATGTCCTAAGTTTAATTTTGTTTTACTTCATGGGTTGTCGATGTTTTTGCTTTCTTTTCGGATTCCAAAAACCAACTTCTGATTTTGTTTCTTGTTCCATTGATTCACTGATATTGCTTCAAAAATGGATTTTTAAATTTGTATATCTTCTTTTATACACCAACAAGTTGTTTTGTTTTCGTTTCTCTTGTTAGATCCCATTCTTTCCTCTAACTTGCATCAATTCAATGTCTTTGCAATCAAGTTAGCCGTTTGTTCTCCATCTTTTCTCTGGTTTCCCTCTGATATATTACAAAGAAATTCGCCGAACTGTTCAATTCCTGGGATTGGTTAAATTTTATCTGCTAATTTTTCTGAATTCGTGACTTAATCTTCATGTTTGGTGATCATTTTTGCAGAGAAAACAGAGAAAAATATGTACTATAAGTCTATAACTAGAGCAAGATAAGGATAACAGAATACTCTGTTATCCTCCTCTGTTTTCAGTCAAGGTAAAGTTTCACGCATTTCGCTTTTCTAGCAACATAATCTAATCTGGGTTGATTAGAATTCCAAATTGGTTTTGATCTTAGTAGGTTTTCTGATCATTTGGATATATGGAGAAGAAGGATAAGGAGGATTCATATTCACCTGTTGGAGTTCTTGAGGACTACTTCAGGAGTGAAGACTCAGAAGAAACATCTTCTTCCAAAGATTCCGAATCGAAACCGACCACGAAAACCTTTCCTCGGTGGCATGGATTTGCTGAGTTATTGAGAACCAAACCCAGAAAACCATTAGTCACATTGTATCCTCTCAGTGTCCTGAAGCTGACAACAAAAAGGAGCAACAGCATGAGAGAGATGCCAATTCTTGTAAATTCTTCTGCTCCAAACAGTTCACAATCTCCCCAGAGAATTTTCTCTCTTTACGAGATTCAAGCCGCCACGAACAATTTCAGTTTTGGTAAGCATGATTTGTAGCTATTCAATTGTACATATTTTGATCATTCCATGAAATGATTTTTCGTACCTTTGATGTTTTTGTGTAGAAAATCTGATCGGAAAAGGCGGTTATGCTGAAGTTTACAAGGGACGTTTGCCGGATGGACAATTCGTAGCAATCAAACGGCTAACGCGAGGCACTGCTGATGAGATAATAGGAGGTTTTCTTGCGGAGCTTGGGATTATGGCTCATGTTAACCATCCCAATACTGTCAAGCTAATCGGATATGGTGTCGAAGGAGGGATGCATCTTGTTCTTGAATGGTTTCCAAATGGCAGCTTGGCTTCTATGCTTTACGGTAATTAGTCCCAATTACTAATATACCGATTTCAATGAGTTTAATTTTCTCATCGAATTTGTAAAAATCGTATGTATTTGTGTAGGTTCGAAGGAGAAACTGAAATGGAGTGTTAGGCATAAGATTGCATTAGGTACTGCAAAGGGTTTGGTATATCTTCATCAGAAGTGTCAAAGGAGAATCATACACAGAGATATCAAAGCTGCCAATATTTTGCTCACCGAAAACTTCGAGCCTCAGGTATATAGCAGGTTTCTGGTGTGGGATCTAATCATATGTCCCTTTATCTTTCACTATAAACTTCCAGGGTTTTTGTGACTTGAAATTGTAACCGACTGTAATTCAGATTTGTGACTTTGGGCTCGCGAAATGGCTACCGGAGAAATGGACTCACCACATCGTCTCTAAAGTTGAAGGAACATTTGGGTTGGTAAAGCTTAACACTTTTTTCATCATAAGATATCCCATTAAAGATGTAAATGGATTCATTGGTTTTTTTCTTTGTGAAATTGCAGCTATCTTGCTCCGGAATTCTTAATGCATGGGATAGTAGATGAAAAGACCGATGTTTTTGCCTTCGGAGTGCTGCTGTTGGAACTAGTCACCGGACGCCGAGCTCTAGATTACTCGCAGCAAAGCCTTGTCTTATGGGTACGAGTTAAATGTCGTCTTCTTTTTTCCTGCTTCCACACAAATGGATGGCTGTTAATGATTCATTTTCATTTTCCTTTTCCAGGCAAAACCCTTGCTAAAGAAGAATGACATTATAGAGCTAGTTGATCCATCTCTTTCCCAGGACTACGATACACGACAGATGAATCTTGTGCTGTTGACAGCTTCTTTATGTATACGACAGTCTTCAATTCGCCGGCCCCAGATGAGTCAGGTACTTGCGGTTTTCTGACAAAAATGTATTACAAATATAAATTTAGCATAAAATTTGATAGATTTTGGTCGATTAGATAATGTACAATATTAACAACGGTTGGAACATGAGTTGCAGGTAGTACAACTTCTGAATGGCAATCTTAGCTGCTTGAATTATATGAAAAAATGTCGATCACCATTGATACGAAAAACTCTTCGCGAAGAGCTATTACATGCATAAGAGAGCAATACACAACTCAACCAAAACGAATAGGGTTGCTGATTCAGAACCCTGTAACATATGTTCCATTTCATTGTCATCACGACAAATTATTGATGTATTCGGCTTCAAGTTTTGCTCAACAGCGGCCGGAATGCATGTTAGTATTTAAAATGATACACAGAAAAACAGCTACAGCATCGTTCTACATTAGAAGAGTAGAGAATAGAACAAGGGAATGAAAAAGGTCTCTCAATTTCTCAACTATGTACATGTATATATAGAAATTAAAGTGTAGAGAGAAAAATGAAAATAATGTAAGAAGAAGGACCTAGTAATAATAAGACGAAAGAACCAAGACAATTAATGTATTTTAAATTTGACCCATGTAGCAAGTACTGTACGGTGTAAAAAAGAATCAAGAAGTTAATTTATTTTTTCGTTCTTTGAGGCGCGCGTGAAGAAGTGGCGCTGTCCAGTTCGGATTCCGACTCCCATCGGCACGGCACGCAAACCTATGCCCAGCGGCGTAGTTTGTCAATATGATAAAGCGGTCATCTTTTCGGGTTTGAAGAAAAATTTACATGAAACGGTCTTACGGTTACGTAATAACACTGTCTAATAATGTTAAATTACGTTAACATATTTTGTATTAGAAATGTAAATGTTATAAATGTGACTCGATTTCATAGATTGCTGTTATCAGGTGACAGTAACACTGTCTTATATAAGTACTCGTCAATCAATTCTAAACTTTCAAGGGCCAGAATTTTTTAATTTTTTTATATTTAAGTTGACACAATGTTTTATAACTATCGAAAAATAGATAGAAATAAAATAAATATAGTTATTCGTTTGAGATAAGTAGATATAATAAATTGTTAGTGACCATGTTTGCCTAGCTTTTCACCACTAATTCGAATTCAATCATACATTCATGATTAATACATATAACTTGGAAGAAATTTTGGTCTATTGATATTCGGGCTGATCGTCCGTAAGATTCTTATAAAATTATGAGCAACATATGCTATTATATTTTATATTTATAAAAAATCGAATTGATTGGATTGTTTAAGTAAGTAAGAGTTGACCGGAAAAGCCTGTTTGATTGTGATCAATATTTGTTGGGCTCGGTGTACCTTAGTTATATTAAATAAATGTAGGATATGGTATGGGCTATTGTATATGTGTGGGCCTAGTATTCCTATTAGGACTAGCCATTCTATTAGGACTAGCCATTCTATTAGGGTTTTAAGAATCCTCTATGGGTTAGGATTTTAGGAAGTTATACTATATATAGGGGGTCCCTACTCTCATTCACATAAGAGATTATTATAGATTTGTCTCCCCATTAAGCAATCTGAGAAAGGTGAGTAGAGAGTAGAAGACTCTCTATTGTTTTAACTATTTTCTCTGTTTTATTTCAGATTGGTGTTCTTAGTACATCAATGGACTCGGGAAATTCAGGTACGAATTCATACTTATGTATTTAATACGAATATATATGTTTATTACATACAACTCCAACAGTGGTATCAGAGCAATCCGTAATTTTACATAGGCTGAATATTAAATTCCCGTTATTATTCATCTACTGTTTTTAACATGATTATGTTGAATCCGTGAGTGAAATCTTTTGTTAGTTTGATGATAGGATTCGATTGTTAGATGAATAAGTTTTTAGAATTAAAATTTAATCAACCCAGATATAGGTATGTTCTTGATCTCGTGAGGTTTGGGTTCTATAATCAGATCAACTGATCTGTTTTCTTTTTCCTGGATCGATGGGTTTTCAACCCAGATCCATCATGTTCTTTCATTTGTGGTCAACGCCACCATACCAGACCCATCAGCCTCCTTCTTGGTGATTTCGGATGGTTATGTTACTACATAGTAGACTAATCATTAAGTTTTCATATCGATTATTTAGTTGAATTAATAATTTGTTTTATATATTCTCGTGAATCGGATGGTTATGTTTTCACGTAGTGGTTAATCATTTTGATTTTGAGAATTTAGTTGGCTGACAATTATTAATTTGATAGTTTTAATAATTGATAGAATACTCTCGTAATTTGGATGATTAAGTTTCACGTAGTGACTAATTATTAAAGATTTTGAGATATTCGTCGGTAATCAATTATTAAATTTGAATTGCAAAGATGAAAATACTTGTGTTAATCATCTCCGTAGGAGAGTTATCACATGTGATAGATGATGTTCTTCTCCGTAGGAGATTCATCATCTTGAGGTATTCATCTAAAGAATTGCAATAATGGAAACTATATACATGTTTTAATCATCTTCGTATGAGGGTTATCATATGTGATAGGTGATGTTCTTCTCCGTAGGAGGTTCATCATCTTGAGGAAGTCATTTATAGAATTTAGTGATATTTGCCCAATCACATGTTGAATTTAATTTCTATAAATGTTTTGATTGTTATCTTATATGCGTGAAATCTTTTGTTTTGTTATTCAGTTTTCAATGTCAACAACTTTGCTTCGCAATTGTCTGCTATTAAACCTTTGGATTGGACTAATTTCGAGGAATGGAAAGAGACTCTCACTGCTGTTCTAACTCTTTGGGGGATAGACCTTTCTTTACGTGAGAATAAGCCTTCTAAACTCACCGATGAGAGTACTGCTAAACAGAGGTCTCATCGAAAGAAGTGGAAAGAGTCTAATCGGAAGTGTCTGATGATCATGCGTTTGTCCATTGCCAAAACCATTAAGAAGAGTATTCCAAAATGTAAGGATGCAAAAGCTTTTCTTAAAGTTGTGAGTGGCAAGTTCAATAAGCGAAGCAAGGCTGAGAGGGGAAAGTATCTGAGCCAGTTGGCGACAATAGTTTATGATGGTACTGGTGATGTTCGTGAGCATATTATGAAGATGACTAATATGGCTATGAAATTAAGGGATCTGAATACTGAGATCTCTGACTCTCACCTTGTATGGCAATCCTTGAGTCTTTTCCAAGTGAGTTTGATGTTCTAGAAACCTCTTATAATGCTCAAGAAGCTGAATGGACTTTGGACCAAATGACTGCAATTGTGGTTCAAGAGGAAGAGACTATTCGCAAAAGTAAGAAACAAAGTGCTCATATGGTTACTCACAATAACAAGGGTAAGGAGAAGTTCAATAGGGGTAAGAAGTTTAAACATCATGGAAAGAAAGCTGGCAAGACTAATGGGTTCATTAAGGCTAAGGATGATGACATTAAAGGCAAGTGTTTCTAGTGTAGCAAGAAAGGCCATATGAAAAAGGATTGCTTCAAGTTCAAGAAACACATAGAAGGTACCCATTTAGCTCTCGTATGTTTTGAATCTAATTTGGTTGATGTCCCTTTAAATTCTTGGTGGGTTGATTCTGGAGCTACTATTCACGTTACGAATTCATTACAGGGCTTCAGAAGCAAAAGGAAACCAAGGGATAAAGAAGCTGTTGTTTTCATGGGAAATGGAGAGAAGGCTTTAGTTGAGTTTATAGGAGTTGTTAGATTACCTTTAGCTTCAGGAAAGTTTTTAGATTTAGTTGATGTTGCTTTTGTTCCTTCTCTCAGACGTAATTTGATTTCCATTTCTAAGTTGGATATTAATGGCTATCGTTTTGAATTCAGTAATAAAGTATTTGTTCTTTATCAGGGTTCTTTTCTCATTGGTTCTGGTTGTTTGTGTGATGGTTTGTATAAATTGAATTTACATACTGATTTAGTTGGTGAATGTTCTCGTTCCGCTGCTGTGATAAATTCTACCATTGGATCTAAACTCCAGAGAGAAAATTGTTCATCCATGCTATGGCATAAACGTGTAGGCCATATATCCAAAGATCGAATTGAAAGATTAGTGAGAAATGGTATTCTTGATTCACTTGACTTTTCAGATTTTTAGTCTTGTGTTAATTGTTTAAAGGGTAAAATGACAATAGCTAAAAAGAAAGGGGCAACCATAAGTCAAAATCTGTTGGAAATTATTCATACCGATATATGTGGGCCATTTTCACCCACCGCACTTGGTGGATATAAATATTTCATTTCTTTTATTGATGATTTCTCACGTTATGGTTACATCTATCTCATTCACGAGAAATCCGAAACCTTAGATATCTTCAAAATATATAAGGCTGAGGTTGAATTGAAATTAGAAAGAAAGATCAAATGTGTTAGATCTGATCGTGGGGGTGAATATTATGGTAGGTATGGTGAAGCTGGTCAGAATCCTGGTCCGTTTGTGAGGTTTTTACAAGAATGTGGGATTGATGCTCAATACACTATGCATGGTGAACCTAAACAGAATGGAGTTTCTGAGAGGCGGAATCGTACATTAATGGACATGGTAAGAAGTATGATCAGTACGAGTTCTTTACCTAAATTTTTATAGAGTGATGCATTAAAGACGGCAACTTACATTCTTAATAGAGTTTCCAGAAAATCTGTGCCTAAGACTCCGTTTGAAATGTGGTTTGGTTTGAAGCCAAAATTAAATCACATGAGAGTATGGGGATGTCCTGCGGAAGTGATGCCTTATGATCCTAATTTGAAAAAGCTGGATTTTAAGACAGTTAGTGCATTTTTTATAGGATATGTGGATAAATCAAAAGGATATATATTTTATTGTCCTACATACTCTATGAGGATAGTTGAGTCTAAACGTGTTGTATTCTTAGAGGAAGGTAATGAAGTTGAAAAGACTATGCAAACTCAGGATTTTGAGTTTGAGGAGGACAAATCGGGTGATCCGACATCTTCTACTTCATTGGATGTTGTCATACCACCTCTCTTAGAGCATCATGATGATTTTCTATCTGAACAAGAAGATGAGCCCTTACCAGTTGTTGTTGAACCTCAACCGGTTATTTATGAGCCCGAGCCAGCTATTGATGAACCTCAGCTAGTCGTTGATGAGCCACAACCAGTTGTTGATGTTCCTTTAAGGAGATCTCAGAGAGTCCGAAGATCTGTCATTCCTGATGATTATATTGTTTATTTATAGGAGCATGATTTTGACTTAGGAGTGGATGACGATCCTAGGAATTATGATCAAACTGTTCAGAGCCATCAATTGTCAAAATGGATGGATGCTATGATCGATGAACTGAGATCCATGGATACAAATTGTGTTTGGGATTTGGTTAAACTGCCTGATGGTTGCAAGCCCATTGGATGCAAATGGGTTTTTAAGACTAAACGAGACTCTAAAGGCAATGTTGAGAGACATAAAGCTAGACTTGTAGCGAAAGGGTTCAGTCAAAAGGAAGGTATTGATTATACCGAGACTTTTTCGCATGTCTCTTCGAAAGATGCCTTTAGGATTATTATGGCCTTAGTTGCTCATTTTGATTTAGAGCTGCATCAAATGGATGTGAAAACTGCTTTCCTAAATAGAGATCTCGTATATGATGTATACATGATGCAACCTAAAGGTTTTCAGGCGGTTGGAAAGGAACATATGGTTTGTAAGCTCAGAAAATCCATTTATGGTCTGAAACAAGCTTCAAGGCAATGGTATTTGAAATTTGATGAAGTCGTTACATCATATGGTTTTGTTGAAAATTCGAAGGATCATTGCATATACCTCAAGGTCAGTGGGAGCAATTTTATTTTTCTTATACTTTATGTTGACGATATTTTGCTCGCCAGTAATAATTTGGGGTTGCTGCATGATACCAAGAATTTTCTATCTGGTAGCTTTGTAATGAAAGGCCTTGGGGAAGTCTCTTATGTCATTGGTATTGAGATACAACGTGATAGGTCACGTGGTTTGCTTGGATTATCTCAAAAGGCTTACATTGATAGGGTACTAGAGAGGTTTAACATGAGTGTTTGTTCCCCAAGTGAGGTACCTATCGTGAAAGGAGATAAACTTACGAAGCTACAGTGTCCCCAGAATGAGCTAGAACGTTCTCAAATAAAAGATGTCCCGTATTCATCTACGATTGGCAGTTTGATGTATGCACAGGTTTGTACACGTCCAAATATTGCTTTTGCAATTAGTGTACTTGGCAGATTTCAAAGTAATCCCGGCATTCATCATTGGACAGCAGCAAAGAAAGTTATGCGTTATCTGCAGCGAACAAAGGATTTCATGCTCACTTATAAGTGTTCAGACATATTGGAAGTTGTTGGTTATGCAGATGCGGATTTTGCTGGTTGTACAGATGATCTAAAATCCACTTCATGTTTTGTGTTTATATTGGTTGATGGAGCCATTTCGTGGAAGAGTGTCAAGCAGACACTTACAGCTTCATCTACTATGCAAGCTGAGTTTGTGGCATATTATGAGGCAACAATCCAAGCAGTTTGGTTACGGAATTTCATTTCAGGGTTACAGATTGTCGATTCCATTTCTAAACCATTGACAATCTATTGTGACAATTCCGCAGCAGTTTCTTTCTCTAAGAACAATAAAAGGTCTTCAGGGTCTAAACATATGGAGATCAAGTATCTTGTGGTTAGAGAGAAAGTTCAAGAGTTGCAAACTTCTATTATTCATATTGCCACGGAAGAGATGATAGTTGATCCCCTAACCAAGGGACTATCTCCGAAGGTTTTTAGAGGGCATGTTACCCGTATAGGGTTGGTAGATAGTTATGATATACTTGGTTAGTGGGAGTTATGTTTTGTTTTTAAATTAACTGCAGTTTTCTGTTTAATAAAATTTTATTTATTCTCGAGAATATATTTATACATTGTATATGCATGTTATTTGCCATGATATGCGCGTATATATGTTTTTATTGTGGCAGGATATCTCAAAGTTTTTGGCTTTGAGGAGGCAATTCACTCATAAGGTATAAAGTTTCTACCGATGAGTGAATATTACTTAAGACAGAAGGATTTGCCCGTCTTAAGAGAGGTTGAACTCAAGGTCAAAGTGTTTGGCCAATGAGTGTAAAATGCTTAAGACATTAAGTTTTCTCATCTTAAGCTGCTTCGTATTATATGAAGTGGGACCTATAAGGAAATAGGCATGATGGTCACATTTGCATGTAATTTCCATACCACACATACATACCATTTTACCCGGGTAGGTAGAGCTAATGGTATTTTGATTACATATGATCTTATGCTGATTAAAGATGTAATGATCTATGTAGTTGGATACTTGATGTTCTATTGGACTAAGGGGAATGAAGGTTACTCTTAAACATTCCTTGTGGCCACATATAATTGTTTGTCAATTCGGAGAGTCGTTTTCTAAAATGAATTTTTAAATTTAAAATAATAATGTCTAAGTAGCTTAAGTGGGAGAATGTAAGGTTCTTATAAAATTGTGAGCAACATATGCCATTATATTTTATATTTATGAAAAACCGAATTGATTGGATTGTTTAAGTAAGTGAGAGTTGACCGGAAAAGCTCGTTTGATTGTGATCAATATTTGTTGGGCTCGGTGCACCTCAGCTACATTAAATAAATGTAGGATATGGTATGAGCTATTGTATATATGTGGGCCTAGTATTCCTATTAGGACTAGCCATCCTATTAGGGTTTTGAGAATCCTTTATGGGTTAGGATTCTAGGAAGTTATACTATATATAGGGGGTCCCTACTCTCACTCACAGAAAAGATTATTACAGATTTGTCTCCCCATTAGGCAATCTGAGAAAGGTGAGTTGAGTGTAGAAGATTCTCTATTGTTTTAACTATTTTCTCTGTTTTATTTCAGATTGGTGTTCTTAGTACATCAATGGACTCAGGAAATTTAGGTACGAATTCATGCTTATGTATTTAATACGAATATATATGTTTATTACATACAACTCCAACATCATCCTCATAGATTCATGATATTTTAGGTGTCAGATTTTTATTAATTAATTAATTTATTAAAAAGTTAACAACGAATTATTCAATCAAATATTTAGATGTGGATAATAATAAACATTCAACATTTTTATCCGTCATTTATATCCAACTTGATGTGATACTTCTTATCAGCTGTTATATCGCTCATCATCACACATTAATTTTTTTTAATATTAAAGTACTAGGTTTAAGGAATGTAATTTTTTTTAATTCAACTCAATTGGTGTAATGATGTGACAACTAATAAGGAAGTGTTATATTGGCAGTCAACTTCACATGAAGTTGGATGTAAATATTAAACAAAAATATTAGATGTTTAGATGTGACAACTAAACATTGTAGAAGAAAATGCAATGACCTCCCCTAAAGTTTGACATAAATACAGATAGATATTAAGTATATAATTATTTAGTCGGACATCCCTTGCTATTAAAATTGAAGTACTAAAACGATTCAAATTACCCTTATGGGCCGTTTGGTATGGGGTAATCAAAATAACGTGATTCCTGGAAAAATGAAACCCAGTAATATGATTACCGGGAGAGTTGTATATATGTGTTTGGTTGTACATGGGAATATTGCATCGGATTCATTGGAATATTAATAGGGTGTTTGGTTGTATATGTGAATTTGTTTTTTTTTTAATTTATTATTTATTAGAAACTAAAAAAAATCGATCATTTGGCTTTGCCCAGTTGCCATTCTTTAAAGAGATCCATTTAAAGAACCCATCAGTTGTCCAGTTGTCATTCTTGAAAGAGATCCATTTCAATAAGAAAAAAAAACCCAGATATTCTACGTCGTCATCTCCTTGCCTCCACGTCGCTGTCGTCGTCGCCTCCTTGCCTCCACGCCGCCGTCGCCGTCGACTCTGGTCAGGATCTTGTTTGTCGTCGCCGCCGCCTTCATCTGGTTGGGTTCGTCGTCTTCTTCATCATCGTAGCTCCTTGTCGTCGCCGTCGTCATCATCATCTGGCAAACACAGATCTTGTGTTGTTGCTACTTGCTGCAATTTTTTTCTATTACTGTTGGTGATAGTGTTTGATGTTGTTTGAGCAAACCCAGATCTTGTGTTTGATGAAGATGAAGTTGGGTATTGTTTGGTTGATGAAAGTAGGTTTTAAAATCTAAAATTTTGGTGTTTGGGTAGTGTGAAAGTGTAAGAAAATAAAAGAATAAAACTGGAATTTTTTTGGAAGAAATTGATAGATTGTCAGGATTAGGATTTGGGGGTGAATTGAAGAGGAGAAGATTTGATCTACGGTTTGTGCGATTGAAAATTGAAGAAGAAGAGGTTAATGATTAGGGATTTTTGTGAAATGAAATTGAGGATTTTTGGTATTAATTTCAGAAGTATCGTTGAAGAACCATGGTGAAGAAAATAAAATAAAAATATTTTTTTAAAATGATGGTGGGTCCCACGGTGGGAATCAGAAGGAGGTAATCTGAAAACCACCTATTCTGATGGGAATCAAATTACCCTCCTAGAGGGTAATGTGATTCCCATAGGATTCACATTCCCGGGAAACCAAAAACCCAAACCTGCAACCAAAAAACTCAAACATGCTACCAAACATGAGAATGCTTTGAGATTCTCATTCCCATACAAAGATGCCCCCATACCAAACGGCCCCTTAGTTACCAAAATTTAAAAGTAAAAAATGATCTTTTTTATTAAAAAACCATTAAATGAAATTAATTGGAGATAATCCTTTCAATGCAATCATAAATCAAAAATAATAAATTTAACATGGAAAAAAAACTATTTTAAAATTTAAAATTATATTCAATTTAAAATTTAATTTTTTTATACTAATTTTAAAGGCTAGTTATTTAAAATGAAAAATATTTAATGATTCATAAAGTAGTATTTTAACATTTCAATTTAAACCATTATATAAATTTTTAAATTTAAAAATAAAGATAATTTTAAAAATAAAAAAACAACTTTTTATTTACTTTAAAAATAGTAAAATAAAATAAAATAAAAATTAAGATAATTTAAAATTTTACCAACAGCCTCTTTAGACATGCCGTCAGTTCGGTTCCAATCGTGGAACTGTGGCCTTAGAATCGAAACCAGGGAGATTCCGGTTCCCTAAAATACAGAATCAAACAAGAACCATCGGTTCAGTTTCGATTCTAGAACTGGCGGTTCTAGTACCATATATTATTATTATTATTATTATTATTATTATTCAATTCGTTAGAACCAAATCTCTCTCTCTCTCTCTCTACCACAAACCTAGATCTCTTTCTCTAATCCAAACCAGTCAAGTACATACCACCTAAACTCAATCACACACATCCGCCACGTCACCACCCTCAATCTCATCTCTATCTCTCGATCGATCCAAGCAAAAAGAAGAAGACATACAAAGAAGCTGAGGAAGAAAGAAAAAGAAAGAAAAAGAAAGAGGAATAAGAAAAAAGAAAGAACAAGAAAGAATAAGATGATGATGATCAATCCAACCACTGGAAAATTTGGGTTGATTTAGGAGAGAGAGATGAAGATCTGGGTTGAAAGAGAGAGATAAAGATCTAGGAACTAGGATTCTGGATTGATTTGAGAGGGAGAGATGAAGAGACGGTTGATATGGGAGAATTTGTTGGGTCGATTTGGGATTGGGGAGTTAGGGAGTTGGGTCAATCTACTGAGTGGCTTTTTTTTTTAAATGGAATCGAACCAGCAGAACCAGTGAAACCAAACCAAAACCGATATATATATATATATATAATTGATTGTTTGTGTCTTATACTATATGCATCCAATATTTTCACCTAGTGATAACTGAAAAATTAGCCTCAACAATGTCCTAAGTTAAAAAATAAAACAAATAATTGTATATATTCACAATTATATTAATGGTATTTGTGTAATTAATTTTATTTTTTTGAAAGTAGGATAATTTCATTAAAACATAAAAAGTTTAAATTACAGGATATCATCCAAAGCTAGCTTAGAAAGTCAACTAGGGAAAGAGTCTTCCTAAAACAAGGAAGAACAAGAAGAAATGGTTCTTTTAGCGAGCACAAGAGCTTTGTTATAATAACAATGAGAAACATGAGAAAAAAAACAAGCCAAAAACTTAGAACATAAACACTGAATGTCTTGAATCCAATTGTCAATCTCACATCTAGAGGAGATCACACTATTGCATACGTTGACTATATTAATTGCATCTGACTCCACCTCTAAGGAAAGAAAGCCCCTCTTATTAGCCAACTTCAAATCTTTCAGAATTGCTTTAACTTTTGCCAATTCAGCACCAAAAGACCCGGAGAATACCAATACAGAAATAACAAGAATATTCCTCAAACCACCTCTGAACACACATCCTATATCGATTCTTTTGTTTCTAATATCAATCGCTGCATTAACATTTAACTTAACCGTAGAAGAGGAAGGAGGCTTCCAACCATAAAAATTTCTATAAGTGGTTGACTCAACAACATAAACCTTGCAAGCCAACTTAAACTCTGTTAAAAAAACTTAGCTTTACCCCAACCATATTCACCAACTAAAGGCTTTCCTCCATGAATACAACCATTCCTAGCACTCCAAACCATCCAAGTTGCCATAAGAAAAATCTTCACAAACTCAACATTTATAACAACATTAAACCATTCTATCCTGGCCATAATACTAAGAGCTTTTAGCTTTTTTAGAGCATCAAACAAAGGGTGGGAAAACCAGAAAATGAGCGATCTTTTTGCAAAGCCAAGGAGCATGATTAACAGTGTTTGCACCTATACCATACAGCCCACAACAAGATGAATCCATAATACCCTTTTTCCTCATAAAAACTTTGAAGGGGGAATATTTTATAAGCTTTTCATGAGGAAATTCTAACTTTATCTAGAATTTGCAAAGACCAAAGTCTTTTCCACCAAGGAGCCCTTATAGAACTAGAAGCAACACACCCTTGATGGAGGTTAAGAGTCAATCTATAGGCACTTTTACTCTTAAATTCTCCTTTTTTTTAATATAAAATATAATCACATTTTGGGTTAGCACTCAAAGAGATACTCAAAAATCATCCCAACTTTATCTAGTAAAAAACTTTCCTTAACCAGCTCCTCACATCACACTCCCGGAGCTATAATCAGACTAAAACTATCGAATCAGCTGGAAGGTATTTTAGGAAGACCACTTTAAAAGAAAAAGGCTTTAGTAATCATTGATCATTATAAATAGAAACAACTCACTCATCACCAATCCTCAACCTCACCCTTTTCAACAACACCTCTCTTCCTTATAAAATATTGTGCCAGATAAAAGAAGGGTTGTCTCCCAATGAATAGTTAATGAAGGAAGAATCATGGTCGTATTTAGCCTTCAAAACTCGAGCCATATGAAAAGAGGGATTACCCAACAGTCTCCAGCCTTGTTTCGCCAATAGGGCTTGATTGGAAGCCTCCACATCCCTAAAACTCATCCCACCAAAATCTTTGGGTTGGCATATTTTATGTCAAGCTAAAACATGCATTTTCTTTTTGTCTTCACTCATCTCCCACCAAAACTCAACAAATAATCTTCTAAGCTCCAAACCTAGTGACATAGGCAGTCGAAAGTAACTCACGACGTACGTGGGGATAGCATAAACCACTGCCTTAATCAAATCTCATGCCAACCTACTGAGAACAACTTACTTTTCCAACCTTAAAGCTTCAGCCAATCCCTATCTTTAACTCCAAAAATCCGCCTCTTGTTTCTACTAATGGATGAGGGAAGACCTAGGTATTTTCATGGTACAACACAACTTAAATATTAAAATGTTCTTTACCTCATTGATGGTACCCCTAACAACATTGGGAATAAAAGAAAGCACATACTTTTCGAAGTTGATGAACTAGCCTGAAGCCCTTTCATGCTTATCAAACAAAACCTTAAGATGAGAACACTCACTTGTGGTAGCTCTAGCAAATATCAAACTGTCATCGGTAAAAAGAAGATGAGTAACTAAAAAATTAACCTACTAATAACAGAAAAATTAGTCTGGACAATGTCCTAAGTTTAAAATATAAAACAAAAAACCATATACATTTACAAATGTATTAGTGGCATTTTTGTAATTGACATTGGTCCATGCAATTACAAGGTTCTCACTAATTTGATGGTAGATGATTTGTATTTTTTTTAATTTTATTACACATTTTTTTTCAAATGGCTAGTGATACTCGTATTGCCTTAATAATCAATATCTAACGATCCTAATTATTGGGATTTTCCCCAAGTACAATCAATAATTACTTTAAGAATGCCAATTTTTTTCTAGGTTCAACCAACTGAGTTAGGATCCTCTCCTATCATTTTCTTTTTCTGTTCGTTTTTTCAATATAAGTGAAACATCCACTTACATGAGAGATGAATAAATTCTAACAATGTATTTTCTTTTATGTTTAGGTGTCACTGTGTCAACATCTAATAAAAAAAAGGATTGGGTATAGGCACATATTATTGGTATAGGCACATATTATTAGACAATATGTATTCCAATCGATATCGTATATTCGTATATTCTAGTATAGACACCGATTATTAGATAAAAAGCTGGGCAACTTAACACTATATTTGGATTGGTGGAAAATGAGAGAAAGAAAAGGAAAGGTAAATGAGGAAAAGAGAGGAAAGAAAAGAAAGGAAAGTATTTTTGATGATTATTATTTGGATGGTTATAAATAAAACAAAAGGAAAGTAAACCAATCCTATTTGGAGGGAAGAAATAAATGAAATCATTTCATTCTATATACAAAAATATCATTTTTCAACAATATGAATACCCAATATTAATAGGGTTAGTTTTGGGATATTGAAAAATCATAATTTTAGATTCCTTTCTCTCATTTTCCTCCCAAAATTGGGTGGAAACCAAATTGGGTGAAACAAAAAGAAAATACTCCCTCATTTTCCTTCTATTTTCTTCATTTTCCCTTTTTTTTTCCCTCTCATTTATCAATCCAAACAAGATATTATAAATTCATTCAAACCATTTTATTTCTTTTCTCTCATATTCCATCAAACCAAACATAACGTAAATGAATTAAAATGGATTTTAATTGATATAATTTGAAAGAATTGCAATTTGCAACATTCACTCAACGGTATACTCCATATAGCACAAATTACATGATGCTTTCCAACTATCATTTTACCTTAATGGTTAAGGGTTCGAGTCACATCATGTACAATTTTATAAGTATGTGTGAAGAGTTTTCTTTCCGGTGTTGTGATATTATACATGTTCAGTGTCAGATTTCAAATGTGAAAAGTTTTCCACTTGGTGTTGTGGGAGTATACATGTTCGGTGTCAGATTTCAAATACGGAAAGTTTTTTATTTGGTGCTATAGGAGTAGAAATTCAGGTCGAAGTGTCGCACACATAGTGTTTGTCGGGAGTAGATATATGAACCACTCGCAATGTTTAATTTTGACAGGTCCTGAGGCCTCGACCCATTCGGTGCCAAATTTCACCAAGAGGAAAAAAAATTGTCAGCTCAATTTGAAACATACAAATAACCAGTCACAATGGGCCTTCCATTCCAGGTGGCCTAGGCCCATTAACACTGACACTTTTGACACTTTTCTACAGACTCGTTAAATAAAAAGAATAAAAGGAGTGGCATGTCGATGTAAATCCTGTAATCAGTAATATAAAATAATAAATGAAAAGTAATTAGAGATAATATTATAATTTTAAAAAATGATAATAATTAGCGTTGTTGTAATCCACACCCAAAAATACAATGAAATGAACCCCACTGTTTTCCTTAATCCTCGGCATTTTTCTATTTAAAAAGATGGTTACATTTAAAGAAACAAAGTAAAAGAAGCAACCAGAGAGACGAAGAAAGCATACAGACACCGCTGTAAATTTCAAAACACTCGATTTTTACTTGCGAGTTGCGAGAGAACAAGTCACATTTACACCGTCCAAACAACAGGAGGCGGAGGAGTCTTGGTGAGGAAGCACACACACAGACAGAGAGAGAAAGCGAAAGAAGAAAAGAAAAGAAACAATAAAACAAGTGAAGAAAAAGTTGAGAGAGAGAAGTTCTTCAAGAGGTTTCGAAGTCAAAGCGTAGTTTAGCAACTTTATTTTTTTCTTGTTGGAAGAGAAAAAACAAAAAAAAAAACAAAAAAAAAAAACTAGAAAAAGGAAGCGATTACGGTTGAAGAAGAGATTTGTTTTGATCGGGTAGATAAACGGATGATATATCCGATCGTGAGCGATCGGAGGAGATGCTCGTCTCTGACGGCTGTGGCGGTGGAGGGAGGAGGTGGTGGTGAGGAGGAGGTGGTGGGGGAGGAGAGGAGGTTATTAGGTGGAGGATGAAGAAAGGTAAGGGGAGGAACAATGGCTTGTTGCCGAATTCGTTGAGGATTATATCGTCTTGTTTGAAAACTGTTTCAACGAATGCTAGCACTGTTGCTTCTACTGTTCGCTCTGCTGGTGCATCCGTCGCTGCTTCTATTTCTACTTCTTCCGAAGATCACAAAGATCAAGTAATTTTTCCGTTCTTCAGTTTCGATCAAGTTCACTGTCTTAATTGGAAAGAAAAATGAAAACCAAAAGGATTAAAATTGGACTTGATTGTACGGTTTCCATAACTCATTTCTCAGTTTTGTTAAAACTGTATGTTTGAGCTTAGTTTTGCGTACTGGAGAGACTCTGTAATTGGATGAACTTACAAATTATATATGTGCATATTAGGAAAAACTGAATTTAAACCTCATTAAATACCACTTGATTCCAGCTAATTTATTTGATCTAGGGGTTTTACTCTTTTCTCATTATGATAAACTGGAGTTGATGGATGTAGTGTTTTTTCCATCTTTGCATTACACAATCCATATATCGAGTAGAATGTAGTAAAATTTTACTTTGATGAGCTTTAGCATGCATATATCAATTCACTATCTTGAACATTTTGTTTTCAATTATGCTTTTTTTTTCCTTAAAAAAAATAATTAGTTTTTCATGGTTTGGCTCTATTGGCCTCGATGTTGATTTACAAGTAAATGGAAATTAAAAGAGATGTGCTCTAATGAAGAAACCTTCACATTTCATATAAAACAGAAGGTTCGGTAATAAGGTTGACATATGACTACATCTCAATGGGGAACTTAATGAGATTACATTGTAGAGATGTTTCAAGGGGTTTATTTCCTAATAATTGGATGACATGCTGTTGACTGGATATGTCCAGACATTTTTTCATATTATCTTGTTACTGGATTGGTATTGTTGTTAATTGTTATTTTCAGAAATTGTGCCTAAATGTAGACACATGGATTCTAGTCACACTGACTCATTATGCATATGGAAGTGATGAGTTTGTAAATTAAATTAAATTAAATTGATATTAATTATACGAGCTATAAGCTTAAATTTGTGAGCAAGACTCTCTATGAGTACTTTTGTTGCATTATTTTCTATTGAGTAATGCTAGATATCACACCTAAAATAACAATTTTTTCATCACAACACGTGGCAGTTGAGGTGTCAATTTGTGAGTGGATACACATTAATAATGATTTATCTCACTTTTCTATGTTTCTACACACCAATCGTCACATCAACTGCTATATGTGTTGTGATGGAAAAGTTGTGATATCTAGCATTACTCTTTTCTATTCTTATTTTTATCTAGAATTATGTGCTGATCACAATGTTCTTGACCTCCATTTTTATGCAAATATTCTTTTTTTTTTTTGGGTTCATTTTACCTTTCAATTTGTAGATTCACTTGAAATTGACTTGATGTGTATTCTTTCCCCTTGATGTGGACTTGGTAAATTCTCAATCAAATTTTTTAATCTGTTAAGACTTCTATTATCCTGCAACCTGCAGGGTTAGATTGCTAATCCTTTTGTTATTCACCCTCTACCATTAATATTTTTGGACATCATGTTTAATATACTGGACTTTAACTTTTATTGATGACAGGTAACATGGGCTGGATTTGACCATCTGGAGCTTGTTCCATCTGTCTTCAAACATGTTCTCTTACTTGGTTATCAAAATGGCTTTCAAGTCCTTGATGTGGAGGATGCCTCTAACTTCAGTGAACTTGTTTCGAAGCGTGATGGTCCGGTATCATTCTTACAGATGCAGCCCTTACCTGCGAAGTCTGATGGCCATGAAGGATTCAAAACATTACATCCCTTCCTACTGGTTGTTTCCGGGGAAGACAACAATAGTTCAAGCCTGGGTCAAAATCGTGGCCATCTGGGTGGGGTCAGAGATGGTAACTTGGAGTCTCAGTCAGGAAACTGTGTCAATTCTCCTACAGCTGTTCAGTTCTATTCCTTTAAGTCTCACTGTTATGAGCATGTGCTGAGATTCCGCTCATCTGTGTCCATGGTTAGGTGCAGTCCACGGATTGTAGCTGTGGGTCTTGCCACACAGGTTAGTGTCAGCCTCAGTGTATCATATTTAGAATGGGATAAAACTTAATATTTTTTTAATTTACCATCTACACAGATATTAAAGCACGTTGATATTTAAATGTGCATAGGTAGAGGTGGGAGGTAGAGATCATTAAAATTGATGTTGAATTTCCTTGACGTAGGCTTATCGATTTCTATTGCTCATCCTATGGTTTTATTTGGAAGTCCAAGTTTCAATGTAGATCATTCTGTCAGCAAGAGGCCCTTTTCTAATAATTATGTAGATCTATCGGCCTGAATAATAACTAAACAAGTAGTTCTTATCTATGTTAGTTGTGGCACTATCATGGTACATACCTACAGAAGGTCATGACATTTATTGCAAGGCATTTTGAGCTTTTCATGAGAATAAGTTCCTTGGTGGTGTTCTGAATTTCGTCACTGATATGCTTGATATATGGTTGCAGATATACTGTTTTGATGCTCTCACTCTCGAGAATAAATTCAGCGTTCTCACCTATCCTGTTCCCCAGTTAGCAGGACAAGGAGCCGTTGGGGTTAATGTTGGTTATGGTCCATTGGCTGTGGGTCCTAGGTGGTTAGCTTATGCTTCCAACAACCCAGTGTTGTCAAACTCAGGACGCTTAAGCCCACAAAACCTTACACCTCCAGTTGTTAGTCCATCAACGTCCCCAGGTGGCAGTAGTTTGGTAGCTCGGTATGCAATGGAGTCTAGTAAACAGTTAGCTACTGGCCTAATGAACCTAGGGGACATGGGATATAAAACTTTGTCAAAGTACTGTCAGGAGCTGCTTCCTGATGGATCTAATTCTCCAGTATCACCAAACTCATCCTGGAAAGTTGGTAGACACACTGGAGCAGATATGGACAACGCAGGAATGGTTGGTTTTGCACTCAGTTTGAAATTTTATTACTCTGTTATATTCTGATTATTGGATTGGAACCGTTGAAAAGGAAAAAATAAATAAAATAAAAAGAAATAAAGAAATGAGATACTTATGGGCTAAATGATTTTATTGTATGCGAGTAAGATTTTACTGTATTGATTTATTGACTGTTGTCATTTGAACTGGTTATTGTAGGTTGTTGTCAAAGATTTTGTTTCCCGAGCAGTTATATCGCAATTTAAAGCTCATACCAGCCCATTATCTGCTTTATGTTTCGACCCTAGTGGGACACTTTTGGTTACTGCCTCTGTATATGGGAACAACATCAACATCTTCCGAATAATGCCATCTTGCATGCGAAGTGGATCAGGCAATCAAAGTTATAACTGGAGTTCTTCTCATGTGCATCTTTACAAGTTGCATCGTGGAATAACATCAGCTGTTAGTATATATCTAGTTTGAAAACTTTTAACCTTTTTTTTTTCATTTTTCCTTTTGAGGATTGAATTCACTCATTTTTGCATGTTTGTTTACTTGACAGATGATCCAGGACATTTGCTTTAGTCATTACAGCCAATGGATTGCAATTGTTTCATCTAAGGGCACTTGCCATGTTTTTGTTTTGTCACCTTTTGGTGGCGATTCTGGGTTTCAGGCTTCTAATTCTCATGGTGAAGAGCCATTCCTATTTCCAGTTTTGTCTCAACCTTGGTGGTCTACCTCATCTGGCATCATTGATCAGCAATGTTTGCCACCCCCACCACCTGTTGCCCTCTCTGTGGTGAGCAGGATAAAATATAGTAGTTTTGGATGGCTTAACACAGTAAGCAATGCTGCTGCACCTTCTACAGGGAAGGTTTTTGTGCCATCTGGTGCTGTTGCTGCTGTTTTCCATAATACTATATTTCACCGTCTTCAGCATGTTAACCCCAGAGCCAATTCCTTGGAACATCTTTTGGTTTATACTCCATCAGGTCATGTAGTTCAGCATGAGCTTCTGCCATCAATTGGTATGGAACTGAGTGACAGCAGTTCAAGAATTCGGACAGCTTCTTTGGCTCACATACAGGAGGATGACTTACGAGTGAGAGTTGATCCCGTACAATGGTGGGATGTATGTAGGCGATCAGATTGGCCAGAAAGAGAAGAATCTTATTCCGAGGCCACTTGTAACGGACAAGATGCTACCGAAACAGTTCAAAATAAATCAGATTGTGAGGATAATTATGGAATGGGTTTTCTGGACATTAATGACTGTGTGGGGGGAAAAGCAACTTTAAAGACTTACTCTGTCAAGCCCCATGATAGATTCCATTGGTACTTATCCAATGCAGAGGTGCAGGTCATCTCTCAGAGGTTACCAATTTGGCAAAAATCTAAGGTATTTATTGTGTTGAAGTTGCAATGCCTACAATTCTGTGCTATATATTTGCTTTGATTTATTCCTTCATTTTTCTAGATTTCTTTCTTTATGATGGATTCTCCAAGAGTTAATAATTGTGCTGGTGGAGAGTTTGAGATTGAAGAGGTCCCCATTCAAGAGGTTGAAATCAGACAAAAAGAATTGTTGCCAGTATTTGATCATTTTCGTAGCATCAAATCAAGATGGAATAACAGGTGATTAGCAGTTTATTTATATCATTTTGAGATGTTGATATCTATTTCTTGGAAGAGTTTCTGGTTAAGATTGATTGGCGCTTATAGTGTTGCTTGTAGACTATGGTTGCTGTAAAATTTTACTGGAAGGACTTGCAAAGTAGCCCTTTCAATAAGCATTAAGCATTATTAAGCTTCAATTTATTTGAGAATTTATATGCTGGGGAGTTGAAGTATCATTTGTTATTGTTGCCCAAATGGTTAGGAAAGGATATTTGTTTTTCTGGTATTGTTGGAATTGGGGAATTATTTTTTATTTTGTTACTGTTTCTGAAACTATGGTAGATTCCACTTTAAGGAAGCACAGTTTTATTACAAATTTGAGGAAAAGAATATTTAATTCTCTATCATATGGTTTTAGTAGATTCAGTATGAAACTATTTTTATTTGGGTCGACTTGGATTCTTCTTTATGTAACTACCTAATCCGCTGGCAAAGCATTGATTCAATGCTTTGTTGAGTCAAATTCTTCTGATGTTACAGCTTCAGGATACTTCGATGTGAGATCTAATTTACAGGTCTACGTCTCCGATGTTATGCATGCAACTTATGGCTACAAGAGTTTGTTTAATGGCTTTTGTTTGTGCTAACTTTAAAAAGACTTATTGCTGATACGAAGCAGCTCGTTATATCTCTGACACATGAATAATAAATATTATTATTCATAAACCTAATAACTTTTTTCTATCTGGGGTGAATGCATGCACACTCATTTTCTTACATGCTTGCCTGCACATCTTTTCTCTGCTTTGCTTTTAAATTTTTTCTAGTGTCTTTGTGGTATTTTTCTTTAGGGGTCCTGCTGGGGAGAAGTGTTCTCATCCTTTGTCTCCCGAACCTTATCAAGCTGAAGACAAGATCACACAAGAGACTATCATTTGTCACTCAAAGCCAGCATCACTTAGCTCTACTGAAAGCTCTGAAGGGGGTAAGTCCATTAGATGTATAAATTTTCATCTGTCTACCTTCTAAAGACAATATGCTCTGGAGTTATATTTCGGAAGAAGAGAATTTAGAATATGATATATTGATATTAGAATCCCTTGTCAATTTTTTCCTCGTGCTGCAAAAGATTAGCATTAACTGGTGATATAATTCTTTGGGTAAATGCTGAAACTTTGTATTTGCATTTGTAGTTGAAAAAAGCCTTTTTTCAGGGAAATACTGTATATATATATATATATACTAATTGGTTTATGCAATCATTTGTTACTATGACAATTTGTTTCTGTGTATTTGCTGTGAGTAGTGACAATTTGTGCCCACATGATTTTGGGCTATTGAAGTTAATGTGGTGATATGTCTTTTCTGGTTCATGATCATGGTGAAATTGTTTTAGTGTGGGACTGATTTTATGTTTTAAATTTCCATCAGGTTCCTCAAGGAGAATTGAGAATCTGCTTGATTTGGAACAAGTGAGTAATGAGAAGTCTTATGTACCCTCTGGCCACACTCTGAATGAGATTTACCTTGGAAGACGAGAGAGTACCATGATCGAACCATCCTCACTGGATAAAAAATCCTTAGACTTTGTATCTTCTCCAACTATACAATCAAAAAATGTTATATCTCATGTTAACAACAGCATTCCAAAGGGCTATCCTCTTTTAGAGTGTAACTCACCTTCTTCAGGAACGAACACTTGTGGGGTTGATGATATGCCGTTGAGTAATGGCCATTACGATTCACATATGGACATTCTTGTGGACGGGCCAGCCCTCCCTTCAGTAGAGAAGCCTGTAAATTTCAGGTTGTTTTTGCAAGAGGAGCATTGTAAAGTATCGGAGCAAGATGAGTGTCGCAAGTCAACTGAAGTTATAAATGATGATGTTGACAGTAGCAGTAGCCACTGTGGTAGGGCAAAACTTGAAGAGGATGAGGAAAATGATGAAATGTTTGGTGGCATATTTCCCTTTTCCGAAGAAGGTAAAGTCCTGAAAATTAAGCTCTAGCAATCCCTCAATAACTATACTCTCTTTACCTCTGTTTTCTGTTAACCCTTAGCATGCGGTTCTGTTTTTTGCAGGTTGATCCGTGGAGACTGTTTGAGATTTGGCGTTCAAGGAGTAATCAATCACCTTACAAAATGTTGTAGAAAACCTGGTTCCAGGTCATTGTAAGCATGCTGATATATACTCTGTGGACGATCAAATTGCAGTGCATTGTGTCTTGTGGGTTGGCAATTGAAGCCAGCAGAGTATGTGACATCTATCTCTATCTCTCTTTCTCTTGTACATTTGTAGATGGAAAATTATAAATTCATGGATGGTGCTAGTTTTGGGACAAGTCGGTAGAAGTCAGATTTGAGTCTGCATTCCCTGTTCTTGAACATTCTGTCTCAAGCTTGTCTGTATAGTGTTGAATTATGTGTGAACTAGTTCTCTACAAGCTGTATAACAATATTCGTTTTCTCATAAGATGAGGGTGTCAAAGAAATGGAAAAGAAAAAAAAAAGATGAATTGATATTTTGTTTATTCTATGCTTTTCTCCGGTTACTGTTGCATGATATGCTTATTTCGTGTTTTCTCTTCCTTTATTGTTGATCATGATTTGAGTGAGATCAATCCAAGTGCATTCTTTACCGATTATTATTATTTTTTAAATTTAACACTAAACAGAGTCATGAGTCTATTGGGATCAAGATGACCCAAACATCAATTTTCATAATCTTGAGGTATCTATTCCCACCTAATTGAGAGGGGGTTTCTCCGTACTTTACGATTTTATAGGTAAAAGTGTGATAATATTAGGGGTGTGTAGCGAATTAGAACTATTAGATTTACTATGATCCAATATCCGATCCAATATTACAATCCAATCGAATTTTAATGCGGAATCTGATTCAATCGTGTTTTCAAATCTCATCCAATTTCAATAGATATTATTGGATTGAATCGGATTTTATGCACTCTTAAATAATATATCGGAGTTTGAACCTGACAGTGGAGTTCCATTTTGAAGACTCCAACCACCAAGTCACTTGACACTAGCCTATTCTTTACAAATTAATTGCCATATTAGAATATACAAGTTGCTTTGTGGAGTGCTAGTCCCTAAAGGAGGGCATTGTTTACGATACAAAGATAGGGTGAGAATGAGATTGGGAGTAATCCTCTAGTTTCTTATAATAGTAAACAATTGATGCGATGCTAATCAATCCATAAAGCAAGTGAGGAAAGTGGTGGGGGGTGTTTGTGGCCTTAAATAAATAAAATAAATGTGGTTTCTATGGTGGACAGTGGACAGGATTCCAATCATATCAATTATCAAAACACCTCCTCAACTTATAACGGGTTTGATTGGTTGGTTGGTTCCACCGTTACAAATAACATCTGCCATTTATGTTTCCCCAGGATCATTGTCCTTTTTTCTTTCTGTCTCACATTTTTTTTCTTTAAAGCGTGTACCAAATACCAAGAGTCCAATACCACTTTTTATACTTAAAATTGATTTTTATTGATTTGATTTGGTACCTATCACTTATTCACTCACTAGTTAACTTTCTTTTCTTTTTTAAAAAGAGCATCGTCATGCTACTACAGTACTACTTTAAAGATTGATGAGGATGATCAATATATACTATAATCTTATACTAAATAAATATTCAAACATTATTTTTCACTCTAATTCCATTACATTACTTTTATCTCTTAAGATTTTTATATTTCTTTATGTACTTGGATAATATTATCAATTAATTTCATATACCTTCGTTGCGGATTGTAAAAGTAACCAATTAATAAGAATCCAAATAGTATAATATTTAAACTTTTAATAGTTTAAAATCATATCTAATTTTAGCAAAGCTTGTGCATTTCCCTCTCATTTATTTTGGGTAAATTTTTAATATGATTGGTATTGGATTTTTTTTAATATAAAAATCAATTATATTATTATTATAAATAAAAGGGATATTAAGATTTTAGTCACTCTAGTTTACGTTTATCTGGGTTTGGTCCACTAGTTTTTGGAATTACTACATTTAGTCCTTCCGTTAGAAATACAGTAAAAATAAACATAATGGCACTGTCAGGTGTTGTAATGAAAAATACCCTTTGAAGGTATTTGATGAAGGGCAGTTTGGTAATTTTATATTTAATTAAAAAAATTAATAATTGAAAATTAAAAAATTGATTTAATAAAAAAAATAAAAATATCTCTTTCATACCACGTCTCTCTCTCTTACACACAATCACCAGATTCACCACCATTCTTCATCATCTACACCACCACCAGTCAACCATTCATCATCACCAACAAAATTAAACCCAGAACCCACCGAACCCAGAACTTTTATTCATTATCACCAGTGCCGATCACACCATAACCCAACTAGATTTCTTCTCTTCCAAACCCAGACTTCTCAACCCAAGCCTAGATTTCTTCTCTTCTTGCAACACAAAACCACCACCAAATCCACACCCAAACCACCACCAAACCATAAAAAAATCATCACTCATTAGCTCCACCACCACTCTGCAACACCATTCATTAGAACTAACACCAACCACCACAAAACTGAACCCTAAATCCAAAGAAAAAAATCTGTGTTTTTTCCCAAATCCAAACAAACCAACCACCACAAACCTGAACCCCACCAAACCCACCTCGTGTCCTCACCGAAACCACAGTCAATCTCCAAAAAATCAACACAGACCATCCACACCATTAATGGCCAAAAATCGAATCCCTAAATTCAACCACCACCACCAGCAACCACCCCTACCAGTAACGACCACCACCATCGTCGATCACTTCTCGTCGATCACTTCTCAATAGAGAAGATCGACACTCGAATCATCAGCGATGGCCAACCATATTGGCGAATCGAGAGAGAGAGAGAGAATAGAGAGACTTTAGAGAGAGAGAGAGAAGCATGAGAGAAATAAGAGAGTTGATCTCCTCTCAACGGAAGAGATCGGCGCTTCTCACCAGCGACGAGATAAAGACGAGAGAGAGAGTTCAGAGAGATGAGAAAGAGAGAGAGAGAGAGAGATAACAGATGATGAAGAGAGGAGAGAGAGAGAAATAAGATGATTAATAAATTTAAATTTAATCGATTTTATTTTATTTGTTAATTTAATTTAATTTATTAATTTAAATCATTTAATATATGTATATTATATTATTTTAAATTTTAAATTTATTTATTTAATTAAATTTATCCATTTAAATGTATTTAATATATATATATTTATTTAATTTTTTAATTTCTAATATTTATTATTTTCAAATATTATTTTAATTATTTGTAATATTATTTTTTTTATTTAAAAATTTGCATTATTAAATGTCATTTTTACCCTTGTTCCAAACAAGCTTTAAGAAGCATTAATCGAATTTCCCATAATACCCCTTTGATTTAACGGAAGTCAACGAAAAATAAACGGAATTGGACGGTAAGGACTTGATTATGTATTGTCAGAGAACTAGTGGACTGAATTAAGTAATTCAAAAAACTAGTGGACTAAACCCAGATAAACGCAAACTAGAGGGACTAAAATCATAATAACCCTAAATAAAATCAATCATTTTTTGAATAAAAAAATGAATGTCCTTTAGGTTAGTCCAAATTACAGAGGAATCTAAGCTTCCGTCATGTAGCTATTTTTCAGTCCGATTTTGTTTTTGTTTTTGTTTTTCAAAAATGATTTCGAATTCACATTGGTTAACCGGTTTTCATTTTATTTTTAAAAATTAAAAAACAAAATGAAAAATTATACCAGTGTTAATAGTGATATATTTGAAAAACATAAAATATTTACTTTTGTTTTTATTTTTGTTTTATTTTAAATTACAATATTTTTTTTTTGTTTTTTCTCTTCACCATTCATATCTTCTTTCTCCCTCATCTTCTCTCTTCTCATTTTTATCTTCTTTCTTCCCCATATTCTCTCTTCTTGTTGTGGTCTTCTTCTTTTTCTTATTTTTCTTCTTCAGCTCGCCGATGCTGCTGATCTTCTTCTTCTTCTTCTTCTGATTGCCTTCTCTTCCTCCTTCTCCTTCTCCTTCTCCTTCTTCTTCTCCTTCTCCTTCTCCTTCTCCTTCTTCTTCTTCATCATCATCATCATCTGATCTTCTTCTTTTTTGTCGGATCTTATTCTTCTTCACTGTGCCCAGATCCACGACTCTCTCATTGTTTTTTTTTTCTCTTAATTTTTTATTTTTAAAAGATTTCAGACAATTTATATTTAATCAAAAAAATTATAATTTATAATTTATAATTAATGTGATTTCCTTGAAATAAAAAATCATTTTAAATAAAATATTTAATCACATTGTTTTTAGGTTATTGTTGGGATTATGCTCAATAGCAAGAGTGTAATGATGTATTTGACAATCTTTTCATACTAATAAAATGTTTTTTAGTTTAACAAATCTTGTAGTATTTATTATAATTGTCAAAAGTAAATAATCATTATAATTGTCAAAAGTAAATAATCATAAGGTCAAAAGACTATGATAAAATAAGAATAGTTCGTACATCTGAATATGTATAAGGTAGACATAATTCTTTAGTTAGTCTTGAACAATATTCACAACTTAAGATAAAGATCGGACGCCTTTATATTGTTAAAGTTGTAGATTCTTTTGCTTGCATTTGAATGAGATCAAATGTGTTATAATGAGTCTAAAATCATCAATGTGTGGTGTCTTTGGACAAAAGAATCTAGTGCATTAAGTGCATTGAATAGGATTACATTGAAATAATTTATCCTGAACCGTCAATGGATAATAGTTTTCACTTGAAGACAATCGGCGAGTCTATCTCAATCCTGAGATAAATTATGGATTTATGGTTATAAGTGTTATCATTTGAGCCATCAATGAGTACGATTATATAGCATAGTCTATCCTCGATGGTTTAGTGGTATACATTTGTTAATCAATAGAAAACTTCATTTATAGCTATGGACATCGTGACTCCATTTATTAAATGTGAGTAGAATATCATCATAAGAATATTTTGAGGTATTGAATATTAAATCTTAACGTTAAGTTTTCAATAGTGCCTATTGAAATATGACTTCTAGACAAGTCAAAATATCCAAGTTCAAAATGTGGTCATATGAGTAAATATAGTAACTAGGAAAGCTATAAGCGGTTTATGAGCTCTTGACGATTATTGGTATTCTTCACGAGGATACACTATCTTCATTAAGATTGTCTAGGGTATAAATGAGGAACATTAACTTATTCTATCTTTATTTAAGGGTTCAATTATAATTCTTTAGTGTAATGAACTAAAATTAATAGATCAGACATAAGTGAATCATTTGTTGATTGTGATTAGGTTATGTCTATAAAAGCTTAAATTTAGATAGCCCGCCAAGATCCTCAATCCATACGAACTTGCATGGATCACTTGATATATTCTATCGGACCAATTTCTGGGTTCATCTAGAATTGTTTTTGGATTTTGGAATCCAAAAGTTTTGGAGAGGTGCGGTCACGTGTGATTAAGACATGCGAGAACTCTTCAAAATACCTGAATTGGGCGGCCAAGGATGTGAGATTCCTTGGGCGGTCCTAATGGGGTGCGATTAACATTCCATTAATACATTAACAATATAATTTACACATTTTAATTAAATGGGCAGTTTAAATTATATTAATATATTAACTTAAGGCCCATGAACTTGTTTCTTTTTAATAAGAATGAGTCTAGTTCACATGTAGACTTTTTATTAAAGTCTAATGGATTTAATAAAATAGAAAAATAATATATTGTCCATATAATAGGCGGCAAGGGCTTAAAAATTAGTCTAATATATTGTTTTTTATTTTATTATTTGATTAAATGGAAATTATTTATTTATTTAATTAAAAATAAAAAAAAAATTGCTAGTAAGAGAAGGTCACTTAGTGTCATACTATTATTGGTAGTATGATAAGTATCAAATACTTTATTTGATTAGTAGATAAATAAAATAAATTTATTTATCTAGTCAAATTAGGAAGTATTTGATATCTATCAAAACTCTAATTGACTATTGGTCAAATTAGGAAGTTTTTGATAAAGTCACAATTTAATTTATATTCAATAATTAGTTATTGGATAAATACACTAATGAGTTGGAATATGAGTCTTGGTGTAGAAAAGAATAATTCTTTGAGTGAGGATTTTTGGTCACCAAGTAAATCCTCTTAGAGAGAGGATTCTTGCTCACCAAGTAAATCCTCCTAATAAGAGGATTTGGCCACCATCTATATATATCACTGTAAGAGAATTTGGCCAAAGTGAATTTTTTGGTTTTAGAGAGAGAATTCGACATAGTGGTTTTAGTGAGAGAATTCGGTCAAGACAAAAGTCTTGTGAGAGAATTTGGTCAAACCCTAGAATTTTTAAGAGAGGAAAATTAGGTTCTTGCTCTAGAAAAATTCATCTAACACTAAGATAGTTGTGTGAAGAATTCGCCCAAGCATAGAGAAAAAAGGAAACGTTTTTGTTTTCGATAGTGCACTAATATCTTTTACATCAAAAGGTTTTGTGTACAAAAATCGAATCGGGTTCACGCGAGTTTCAGTCAATAGATTGATAAGTTAAGGAGGATTATTGTGACTAACAAAAGGAAAAACATTTTGTTTGTTTTCCATCATCAGGTATACAATTCAAAGGAAGGGAGTATACACTCCAAGGTGATTCACGTTCGTGATTAGATTGAAAGATCTTACGGATTCAATTCGGCACAACTTCAATCTTCACAAGAAAAATGTACGATACTTTTATTATATGTTTATTAATCAAGAGTTAAGGTTCAATCTTTTAAAGGAAATTTTTCTAAAATATACCAATTGAATTTTCCGCTTCCGCCGCACGTTTTTTCCTACAGTTATAATGTGAAATACAAAATTTGGACCTAGTTGATAATTGATTGGGATGAATTATTGATAATTTTTTTAAAAAAAAAATCAGTTAACATACTAGACATGTTTTTAATGTTTTTATTTTTAGAATATTGTTTTCCGCATATGCTACCAGACACGTTTTTAGATTTCAAAACTGAAATAAAAAAAAAACATTGTTTTCATTGTCATTTTTATTTTTATTTTCGAAAAATAGTCAACGAAAAACTATTACAGGACGAGCCCTTAAGAATCAAGATTAACCACCCACGACAATATTATATATAAATAAAAGTGAATATTTCACAAAAAACCCTTGATATTTGACTTAATGGCACTCTAACGTAACTGTTACTCATAATTGTACGTACATCTCCTACTTTGACTCTCTTATCCATGTAAAAAATTTAAAATGTCTATATTTTATTATTTTTATCTATTTTAATTGATGGGTGAAATCCATTATTTTTTAATAAATAATTTATCATATTAATAGATAAAAAGTTGTTTTTTTCCCCTCGCCTGTTTTTTTTTTTTTGAAGTATTATAATAATTTAGGATTTGGAGAGTAATACATACTCAAAACCTACAATCTCATAGTGTATGTGTGATGGACAAACCACTGGATCAATCTCATATTATTTTCGTCCGTTAAAATTTAACAAAGCATTGACAACAATGTTATCAAACCAGTTCGACCCGACGTGTAAACTCGAAAAATCGATGGCCTGGTCCCTTAACCGGGTGGGTTTGATAATTGGACCGTTTATGCAATCAACCCATCCAAACCCGGTCAACCCGAATGAATTGTTTTATAAACCAACCTGATGGGTTAAACAAACCTAACCGGGTTAAGACTTTTAAAAAAAGTTATATTATTTTATTACTACATATAATACTAGCCATTCAATAAGTGGCTATAACACTTCTTCTTCTTCTTCTTCTTCCTCATATGACAACACTGCTTCTTTATATGAACGGTTGAGAAGTTGAAGTTGAAATCTTTATGACTACCTTTTACAATTCTACATCTTAAATCTAATCTCTAAGGCCCTGTTTGGTACGTCAGATTGTAGAAAAAATTCGCGCAGCGGAAGCGTGAAAAATTTAAAATTGAAATTAGGGTTTCGGTATAAAAAAAAATATCCTTTTAAATAACAAGAACCTTAACCCTAGATTAATTGATATATATAAAAAATGTCGTACATTTTTCTCGTGATGATTGATCAAGCGCCGAATTGAATCCGTAAGATCTTCCAATCCAATCATGAACGTTAATCACCTAGGAGTGTGGGCTCCCTTTCTTTAAATTGTATACCTGATGATAGAAACAAACAATTTTTTTTTCTTTTGTTAGTCACAATAATTCTCGAAGAAGAAAACAAAGAACGTTAGGTCACTTGTGAATTATCAATCAATTTGATTGAAACTCGCGTGAACCTTGATTCGATGTTGTACACAAAACCTTTTAATGTAAATGCTACTAGTGTACTATCGAAAACTAAACGTTCTTTCTTCCTTTCTTCTTTTCAGAATCTCACGCTATTTCTTAGAATTGATCGAATTTTATCTAGAGCAAAAAAAAAAAAATTCTCCCTCAAAATTCTATGGTATCTGAATTTTCTCTCCAAAAAGAACTAGAGCTGGCCGAATTCTTCTCTTTTGGAAAAACTTATGGCTGGCCGAAATTCCCTTCATATATATATACAGGGCTGACCGAATTCTTCTCTTGAAATTTATTAGGATTATAAATCTTTTCCTAATAAGGATTTACTTGGTTGACAAGAATCCTTTCATTAGGTGGATTTATTTGGTAGTTAAGAATCCTTTTCAAAGAAGAATTTTATCCTTAGGTAAATTTACTTGATGACCAAGAATCATTTTCCAAAAATAATTATTTCCTACACCAAGACTCATTTTCCAAAAAGAATTATTTCCTACACCAAGACTCCTAATCCAACTCAATAGTGTATTTTGATATTAAAGTCTTCCTAATTTGATTAGATAAATAATTCCTTTTATTTATCTACCTATCAAATATAGTCTTTAATATTAATTATACTTCCAACAATAGTATAATTTTAGGAGACCATCTCCTAATAGAAAAATAATTTTGACTTTTAATTAAATAATTAATTAATTACCAAATTAATTCATTTCCATTTAATTAAATAATAAAATAAAAATAATATAATTAAGCTATTTTAAATAGCCTTACCGCCCAACACATATATATGGACCAATAAATTATTTTACTTATTTTATTAAATCCATTGGACCTAATAAAAAGTCCACATGTGAAATAGACCCATTCTTACAAAAAGAAACAAGTTCACATGTCTCAATACAATTCTAAATGGACCCCTAAATTGGTCCGGTAGAATATATCAAGTGATCCATGCAAGTTCGTGTGGATTGGAGATCTTGGCGGGCTATCTAAATTTAAGCTCCAATAGACACAACCCAATCACAATTAACAAATGATTCACTTATGTCCGATCTATTAATTTTAGTTCATTCCACTAAAGAACTAAAATTGAACTCTCAAATAAAGATAGAATAAGTTAATGCTACTCATTCATACCCTAGACAGTCTTATTGGAGAAAGTGTATCCTCGTGAATAATATCATTGACCGCCAAGAGCTCATAGACCGCCAAGAGCTCATAGACCGTCTATAGCTCTCCAAGTTACCATATTTACTCATATGACCACATTTTGAACTTGGATATTTTGACTTGTCCAGAAGCCATGTTTCAATAGACACTATTGAAAACTTAACGTTAAGATTTAATATCCAATACCTCAAAATATCTATATGATGATATTCTACTCTCATTTAATAAATAGAGTCATGATGTCCATATCTATAAATGAAGTCCTCTATCGATTAACAAATGAAAACCACAAAACTGTCGAGGATATACTGTGCTATATAATCGTACGCATTGATAGCTCAAATGATAACACTTGTAATCATAAGTCCATCATTTATCTCAGGATTGAGATAGGCTCTCCGATTGTCTTCAAATGAAAAACTTTTATCCATTGACAGTTCTAGATAAAGTATTTCATTGTGATCCAATTCAATGCACCTAGTGCGCTAGATTCTTTTGCCCAAACACACCACACTTTGATGATTTTAGACTCACCATAACACATTTGTTCCCACTCAAATGCTAGCAAAAGAATCTACAACTTTAACAAGATAAAGACGCCTAACCTTTTATCTTAAGTTGTGAATATTATTCAAGACTAACTAAAGAATTGTGTATACCTCATACATATCTAGATGTATGAACAATTCTTCTTTTCTCATAGTCTTTTGACCTTATAATTATTTACTTTTGACAATTATAATAATTAAACTATAATTCTATAAGATTTTTTAAACTAGAAATCACTTTATTAATATGAAAAGATTGTCAAATTCATTATTACACTCTTGCTATCGAGCATAATCCCAACACAGATATAATAGGATAAGATTGGATATGATTAGATTAATTGGATGTTATATTGTGTTTGGTGTAATATAGGATAAGATTAAAAATAGAGTAATATTATATTTGGTATGTCATGGGATGACAAAATAGATATAGAAATCCTATTAGGTCTAGAAATTTTCGGATATCTTAAAACATAAAAAAATAAAAAAAATTGAAAAAACATTTTCCAGGTTTCCTCAAATCTGAAAAAGATTTTCAAATATGGAATGAAGAAATCTGGAAAAATTGTTGATTTCTTCAAACAAAAAAAATATATATTCAAAAGTCCAAATCTCTTCAAGACTGAAGAAACGATATGAAAGCTAAAGAGGATCCGAGAACAATAGCAGAGTCAAGTGGGATTTTTTACTAAGAAGAAGAGGAAGAAGACGACTCATGATAGTGAAGAGTCATCACCATCATCATCATCAACAACAAAAGATCATTATAATGACAACAATAACAGAAACAATCATCGGTTAGGAGATCAGAACAAGAACGACAACGTTTTGGTGGTGGCCGGTTGTAAAAGTTATCTCATGTATTTCATGGTCCCCAAACAAGTTGAAGACTATCCCAAATGCAATGGTCAACTCTTCCAGTTTGATCGATCTGACACCAATGCATCCTTCCTTAGAATAATAATTAAGAAAAATCTCATTGTCAATTCTCTCTTCTTGTAATTTTTTTTTGTTTTTAGTTTCTAATTTTAGAAACATTTTCAATGTGGAATCATCATAAAGAAATGCAGAAAACTAAAGAGAGAGAGAGAGAGAGAGAGAGTCCCAAAGTGATAAAAAAAAGATGGGATTAAAATCAATCCTACCATTTTATTTAGAACTAGTTTATCCCATATCAATGAGATCAATTTTTTTGATGGAATAAATTAATCATATCTCATCAGCTAACCAAACATGGGAAAGGGATTAAAAATAAGTCAATCTCATTCCCATCCCATCAGCCAAACTGGCGCTAAAGGTATTTTTTTTTCTATTTTCTTCTTTCATATCTTGCTTTTGTTATGTTATTCAAACTTTTAAAAAATATATTATAATTTATTAAGATTTTCTTCAAACAAATGAAGTGTGTTAACAGTTTTCACTTTGTACAATTGTTTTATAATTTCTATTTATTATTTGTTTAGTTTCAATGTCTTCCTCATAACCCCTAACTGATTCAATAGCTACTGGGTCAACATCATTAGAATATGTCCTAAATTCTTCCTTTACATAAGGTAGAGTTAGTGGCAAAAATGACCCAACATGGTCACACCGTGCAGTGGGTTCTAATTCTTCAAAAAATAGGAAGAATTTGATATGTTTGCACTATAACAAAGTTATCAAAGGTGGTGGTATCAATAAAGTTAAACAACATTTGGCAGGGATTAAAGATGAACTATAAGCATGTCCTAGATGTTCTGAGAATGTTAAATATCAAATGAAAATGTATTCTGAAGGAACGAAAAAGACTGAGAAACAGAGAAGAGTTGAAAGTAATCAAAATGAATTTTATGGCCCAAGGTTTAGGGATTATGAGGAGCAAATATATATGGGAGGAGATGTTGATGACCAACAAATAAAAATGTCTGATTGTGGGAGAAAAAGAAAAATAATTGGCTCTTACTTTATGCCTAGAACTACTTCAGGTTATAGGCCTATTATTAAAAGTGTGCTACAAGCTAAAAAGAGGAAAGAAAAAAAATGTGATCTTGCAGCTTCAAAGTGGATGATTGATGCTAAAATTCCACTTAATGATACCAATTCAATGTATTATCATCCAATGTTTGATGTAGTTGCTGCTTATGGTGGTGGTTATAAAGGCCATAGGTTCCATGATCTTCGTGGATATTTCTTGAATAAAAATGTTGTGGAAATTAAAAAATTTGTCATAGTTTTTGCACTTTATGGAAAGAATATAGATGTACAGTCAATGTTGATGGGTGGACAAATTAATGTAGGAGAGCCATTAATTTTTTTTTGGTATATAGTCCTAAAGGTACTGCATTTTTTAAGTCCGTTGATACTTCCAATGCATCAAAAACAGTAGAGATGTTATACAAATTTTTTCGAGAGGTGGTCTTATTTGTTGGTTTAGAAAATGTGGTTCACATGGTAACTGAAAATGTTGAAAATTAAGTTGTTGCAATGAGGTTATTAGAGCAAGAGTTTCGCACATTATATTGGTCACCATGTGCAACACATTACTTGAATTTGATGTTGCAAGGAATTGGAAAGTTAGATGAAGTTGCTGAAATAGTGTTACATGCTTCCAAGAGCACAAAAAATGTATAATCATTGCTTCCCATTGTATCTAATGAGTAAGCACACCAATGGAAGAGAAATACTTTGTCCTATCCCTACACGATTTACAACTAATTTTATTACATTACAAAGTATTTTAGCCCAAAGAGATGCTTTACAAGCTATGGTGACATCAAGATAGTGGACTTTGTTGATATATGCCAAGGAAAACTAAACAAAATTTTTTGTTGATAATTTGTTGAATTCTTTGTTTTGGAAGGAATGCACTGTCATTGTTCAACTCATTGAACCAATTGTTAGAATGTTAAGGATTGTTGATAGTGACGATAGGTTATCGATGAACAATTTGTAGGAGGCTATGCTTAAAGCTAGAGAGGAGTTGATAAAAATATTTCAAAGAAGGAAGAAAATGGTAGATAGTTACTTGAAAATTATTGACTGTCATTGGGATAAGAAACTTCACAAAATTCTACATACTGTCGGTTATTGGCAAAGCCCTATTAAGCAATATGATATTGTTGAAATGGAAAAGAAAAATCACGCCATTTCCATGCTCTTAGATGTCATTGAGAGATATGCGTACGAAATTCCAACTTGAGAAGTAGTTTGACTAAGGAGATGAAGATATTTAGAATTGCAAAAGGGGACTTTGGGTTGGTATCCGCTATAAGTGACTGCCATGCAATGGTTCCAGGTAAGAAAATTTATTTTCAACTAATTAAATTTCCTACTTGATTAAACTTTGAATTTATAATTAAATGTAATTTTGGATATAGATGAGTGGTGGTCATCCACTCATGCTGTGGAAGTTCTGCCCCAAATTAATAAAAATTAGCAATTCGTGTCCTAAGTCAAACATGTAGAAATCGAAGTGGGTTTAAGCATATACACACCAAAAAAATAAATTGATTAGAGCACCAAAGGATTAATGACCTTGTTTATGTTCGTTTTTTTAAAGTGTTACACTATTAAATAAATTTGGAGTTTTTTAGTGAAGTGAAAAACTCGAACCCTTAACCTCATGGTATAGGTGTGAGAGGTTTATCACCGGATCAACCTTATCTCGTCTAGTTTATATTCGTTATAATTTAAGATTGCAGCAAAGGTATAAAATAAGAACTACTATTATATTATTGTTTTCTAAATAATGTGTAGATCAATTGACATGCAATGATGCAATTAGGGATAACGGGTTCGGGTCGGGTTCTATTAGACCTAGACCCAGACCAAGACCCAGACCCGCCAAACATTTTGGGATCTAGACCCAGACCCAGACCCAGACCTAGACCCAAACTCAAATATATTTACGGGTTCGGGGTTCAGGTCTAGACCTGCAAGTCTTAAGAAGACCTAGATCCGCCCCATGGACCCAGAACCCACAAACCCGCCAATTTAATCTTTGCTTTTAGTAGTTAACTACGTGTCTTATTCAACTTAATGCATGCTTAGTGGTGTTAAAACAGGTCGGCTCAGGCCCGTTGGCCTAATGGGCTGTGCCGGGCCAGCCTGTTTAGAGGGAAGGTGGGCCCCGTCTGGGCACGTGGCCTGTGCTAGGGAGTACTAGGTCGTGCTCAAGCCAGGCTTATGGCAGACCGGTCTGTTAAGGCCTTAAATGGTCGGCCCAATGGGCTTTGAATTTTTATTATTATTATTTAAACATTTAAATTATACAATATTATTTTTTATACATTGTAATAATTTTATGGAATTATTCATGTAATAATTTAATATGAAATATAACATTTTTCATTTTATACAACAGTTAATTAGTTTTCGATAAATAATATTTTTGTAATTTTGTATTAAATTTATGGTAAAAAGTATAAGTTACAAATTATGATTGCCTCATTAAAAATATTACTAAAAAAAACCCAATGAGATAAAAACTTGGTAAGGAAAAAAGAGTGCAAGCGGAAAAAAAAATATATTAAGTATTTACAATTACATCAGTTCGTCGGTCGGTAGCTACCGGAACTCTCATCGATGGTCATGCTGAAGAAGTCATCCATGAGTTCTTCGTTGTCCAGTTAATGTTGTCGTCTCAAACTTGCATTTTCCCAATCCTTAAGGCATGTCAAAGCTTCCACTGCATCAGGGGCCAATGAACATCTTCTATCTTTTATCTTCTAGTATTCATCTGGCTGTGCTGAACACCTACTCCGATGAAACTGTTGAAATCGGGATAGCAAGGACGTCACATGTTAATCTCGATAGAATGGGGAAATTGTTTCTCTTGTTCCGTCACCATTTCGAAAGATTGTTGCTTGTGAAATCATCGTTCTCCGTGATGGAATACTCCATAATCAGATATTTATTGAGCTCCATGTGTTATCGTTGACTTTGACTTTCAAACTTCTTGAAGTGCGAGAATTTGTGACCTTATTAAAAAAAATCCTCATGAGCTTTGATTGTCATTGGGATTGTTGTTGAAGAGGCGCCGGTTCCACTGTTCTATCGTTGTACATATTCTCATAAATAGAAAAAACCTAGAAATTTTGGGAATTCAATGTACTAAGATGTTCAACAACATCCGTTTCACTTAATCCCAGAGCATCACCCAAAGTAGTAGAAAAACTTCAAAAGCATTAAATTTGAACCTAGGATCTACAACAATATCAAAGGCATACAAAGAGGAATTTTTCCCTAATATTTTACATATTTTTCTTGCACAGCAGCAATAGCGGGAGCTACCATCACCTGTTCCCTATATTGTCTATGTAAATCAGTCATATCATAAAGTTTATGAAGTGCAAGAGGAGATGTGGGGTAATAAACCCTGGAAAGTTCTACAGTAACATCATAAAAAACAGTTACAAATTCAACAAAAACAGTGGCCACATACCAATCACCTTCTGTGAGTAATGAACATTCGGTGTCGTTGTCGGTGTTTAAGTTACAAAAATTAGTAATTTCTAAAGCATAAGGTAAAATATATTTCATTATTAAATATGTTGAGCTCCACTTTACCGGCATATCTGTTTGGAACTTAGGGGGTTTTAGGTTCTTTGATCTACTATCTGGCAGACTCAGTAATTATTTGGTTAGATGTCATAATCCAACCCAAAGCCACCCCCCCCCCCCCCCCCCCCTCCCCTCTAATATTGTCGATTTGACTTTCGACTTTCTTTAAACCTAATTTTATATTTTTATAATCAAGTTTATAATGTGACATGCACAATGGGTGTGGAAAAATTTTCCCGCAATATTAGGGATGTTAGAATTAATGAAATATTTTATAGCTTTATAGTTAGCATATGCATTATCCAAAGTAATTGACATGATGCGATTATGAATGCCATAATCTTGTATTTCGGACATGATAACCTGAAAAATATTTTGTGCACTATGTGAATCATCCATGACATGAAAACCAATGAACTTTTTTTGCAAAGTCCATTGGGTGTCTACATAGTGTCTAGTGACACATAATTAATCTTGTTTTGAACGTCCGCTCTAGATGTCGGATGTTAATGCAATTTGAAAAGAATTTTTTTACAATTCAGAAATCAATTATGTCCAACGTTTTTGAAAATTATGAATCAAATCGCTCATAGTTGTGTTTCTAGAAACATGGATATATTGGGGGCTAAAAGAATTATTAACAAAATATTGAAAAGGGGAGGTTTTCTTGAAAACCTATGGGTTGGTCAGTTGTAGCGCAGTACAACACCGTATGCTCTCTGACCCGATCAGGGTCATATTGCCATGTATTCATGGAATCATCTGGGTTCTGCTGCGGTTGGGTTTGTCGAATTGTATCGACTTGCCCATGGGATGCCATGCAACTGTTTCTATATCTTATGAGATGACAAATTCCTCTACCTGAACCGGTGAGTACAGATTTACAATACGTACAGTATGCATGCTCAACTTGAAGACCATCTGGCATCGTCTTAATTATAGGGCCCACACGTTTGATTTCTTCTTCCTCTTCTTACTCGATTTCGGTGTCAAAGAAGAAGGTCCCGCACCCGTAGTACTAGCGGGACCTTCTTCTGGGAACTCACCGAACAATCGGTTGATCTCCTCGTCCGGTAAATAGTCGTCGGGGTTCATGTTCAAATCTTCAGGATTCATTTTCCAAAGATTATAATTAAATAAATGATTAAATATCACATATACAATTATACATTTATACAAATAACAAAAAAAATAATTAATTTTTCTAAATTATTATGTTCTTCTTATTTCTTAAACTCTATAAAAAAAACATAATCATTCTAATATAATAATAATTTCAAAAATTATTAAAAAATTAGGAATTAAATTATTTTAATTATTATTTTGTTGTTAAACTCACAAAAAAAACATAATTACATAATCATTCTAATATATTATTAATTTTTAAAAAAATTAAAAAATCATATTTAATTTTCTAAATTATTATTTTCTTCTTAAACTCTACAAAAAAAATCATAATCTTTCTAATATAATAAAAATTTAATTTTTTTTGAAACAAATTAGGAATTGATTTTTTTTTAGTTATTATTTTGTTGTTAAACTCACAAAAGAAAACATAATTACATAATCATTCTAATATATTATTAATTTTTTAAAAATAAAATAATTCGGATTTATTTTTTCTAGATTATTATTTTCTTCTTAAACTCTAGTTACTCTAAAAAACATATAATCATTCTAATATATTATTAATTTCAAAAATTTTATAAAAAATTTAGAATTAATTTTTCTAAATTATTATTTTCTTCTTAAACTCTACAAAAAAAATAATCTTTCTAATATAATAATAATTTTGAAAATTATGATACAATTAGGAATTAATTTTCTTTCATTATTATTTTGTTGTTAAACTCACAAAAAAAAAACATAATACATAATCATTCTAATATATTATTAATTTCAAAAAGAATTAAAAAAAACTCGGATTTAATTTTTCTAAATTAAAATTTTCTTATTAAACTCTAGTTACTATAAAAAAAAACATAATCATTCTAATATATTATTAATTTCAAAAACAAATTAAAAAAATCGGAATTAATTTGTCTAAATTATTATTTTCGTCTTAAACTCTATAAAAAAACATACTTTCTAATATAATAATAATTTCGAAAATTATGAAAAAATTAGGAATTATCATTTTTAATTATTATTTTGTTGTTAAAGTCACAAAAGAAAACGTAAAATTAACATATTGCTAACAACAATATTAACTACACACATACTGATCACTAAATACTAAATAATAATAATTACTATATGAAAAATTATTAATAACAAAAGTAGAGAAGTAGACATAGGCCCTGTTTGGGATAGCTTTTGGGAGAGTGCTTTCGGATTTTGGGACCTAAAAGCAGCTTATAGAAGTGTTCGGATGTCCCAGTAAAAGAGCTTCCAGTTTTTGAAAGCTCTTCCATCAGAAGCTAGAATTTCCAGCTTCTCTTGAAAGAGCTTTCATCCAAAAACACACGAAGCCATTTTTTGTTTAATGAATTTTTTTTATTTGCCAATTTACCCTTTAAGTGATCAAAAGCAAAACAAAAATTACACCAATGCCATCTCTTTCTCTCCTTCAATGTCACTTGTAACTCGTCTCAAATCTTTCCTTTTTCTGAAAGATCCAAGCGAATCATTTGCAAAAATACACAAACAACACAAAAAATAGTCAAACCCATGAGTATATTTAACAAATCTAAACTTTGAACCATGAAATTGATGAATTAAAGAAGAAGATGGAGGATTCAAAGGTAATGGGTTTGCTAGAGAGAGTCGTGCTTACAAGACAATGAAGAAAGAGACGAAAAATTGATAGTAAAGATGGTGAAAATCGCAAAGGAAAAAAAAAAGAATAAAGATGGTCTTTGATTTTCCTACTCGAGATATACGTGGGGTGTGGAGTGGTGGGTCGTGGGTGGTGTACCGGTGTTGATGAAAATGTCTACTGTTTAAGTGTTTGGAAATCGGATGAGTTTAGGTTTAGATTAGTTTGACACTTTTACTTTTACTTTTATTTATTTTTTTAAAAAACTTTTTTTTTAAAGAGTGTTGAATTTTTATTTGATTACTGTATATTTTTTATTTATACTAAATACATTTACTACTTATTATTTATTATTAAAAAATACTTTATCATTTTTACTTATATTATTCAATTAATTATTTTAATTAAAAACATATAAATATAAAAAAAATTACCAATATTATTAATCAATCTAATTAGGGCATTATGGGTATATTCTTGCTGTAACATATTTTAAAAAGTTTCAACCAAACGGTCTTAAAAGCTTTTCTAGACACAAGCTATTTTGAAATACATTATCTAAAATGGTTCTCGAAAAGCTTAAGCCTTTACTTCTCATCTTCTACCGTTAAAAGCCAAAAGTAAAAGTTATCTCAAACGAGCCCTACTAACGTTAAATTGGAGGCTTGAGAGTTGACTGTTGAGAGTGTTGAATTAATTAATCAATTGAATACCTAACAACATAACAATTAATAACATTAGTTATAATTATAGTTAATAATTAAATAACAAATGAAAGTATTTTTTTTTTTTAAAAGACAATAGCTTAAAGTAAGAGCCTTAGAATATGTAGAGACTAGAGAGTAGGAAGTATCATATATATACTATAATAATATATAGTATATAATATATAATGTATAGTGTATAGTATATTAGTGTAATAGTAATATAGTATATAGTATATAATATATAGTATATAATATATAATGTATAATGTATAGTATATTAGTGTAATAGTAATATAGTATATAGTATATAATATATTAAATAAAAAAAAATTACAAAATAGTTGAAAGAGTGGGTGAGAGATATTTAAGATTGTAGAGAATAGAGATAATAAGATAATAAGAGAGTAGATAAATAGAGAGAAATGTAGAGAATGAGGTGAGGGTGATGGGGGTATTTATAGGAAAATGTTAGGTTAGGGTGTAATTATAAAAGTTACCTTTCAATTCAAATTTTAAGTTTCAAACTTAAAAAATAATAATTAGAAATTTGAATTCTAGTGGGGCTAGAATTTAACTTTCCAATTTTTTTTTAGACCCCCAGGTCTGGCGGGTCCTGTCTGCCCGACCTGCAGGTCGCATCACCTGGGACTAGCACGACACGCCGGCTTAACAGGCTTGGACTCGGCCTGTTAAGCCAGCGGGTCGTGCCGACCCGAGCTCGCACCAGCCCGTTTTACCAGAACTATTCATGCTATATAACCAAACAAAACACATGATAGGAAATCTTACATTTTCGACTTACACAGATTTCATTTGGGTAAGGTCTTAAATTGAAATTCGATTCGAATTTGGAATTGAGACTTTTTTTGAATCGATTTGATGTTGATAGGTGTCGATTTGAATTGATGAGATATGGGTTCGATTTTGATAATCTGATGATTTTGGATGCTTAATTGTTGTTTATTTGTTGAGGGGTTTTTGGTTTCTTCTGTCATTGTTTGTTTTAGTCGTATGCAATTTCTGGTAAATAGGAGAAGAAATTTTGTTGTGCTCATCTGAACAAATTTGAAAATCAAATCAAGAGGGGGGAGAGAGAGGGATAGGTTACGACTTACACAGTTACTCATTGAGAATAAAACAAGAGGGGAATGGTGGATCTTGAAACTAAATCACTGAGAACTGAGAATCACTTATGCTTGAAGAGAAGTGAGACTGAGATCGATTGAAGAGAAAAAGAGAAGTACTGAATTAGGCTATGTGTTTTTAACCTACTCGGGTTCGCGAGTTCGGATCTGGTTTTTTTACTAGACCCAAACTAGACCCAGACCCGGACTAGGACTCGGACTCGGACCCGATGTGCTTTGCTTAGTCTTTGCCCAGACCTGACCCACGACTCGAACATTGAGACCCAAACCCAAATCCATGTGGTTCAGATTCAGTTCGGTACTTATGGGTTCAGGTGAAATTGTAATAACTAGATGCAATGCTATAATGACGTAATGTAGAAATGACATGAAGTGTTGAAATTATGTGATACAAATCACGCCAAGAGATGATGAAACCCGTGATTCAAGAAAGGATCCAAGATCATTCTATTCTAGTTTATAGTATATCGAAGACGCCACAATCCGGGATGGAGAAACAGATTGATAAGTCGGGGTGAACACCACAAATAAATCTGATAAGTTTGAATAGTTCAAGAAGAACCAAAAAGAATTTTTCTCTCAATTTTAATTCAATTCAAGTCTACTGAAATAATACATCAATTTGTCCATTAGATACTAACAACATCTAAGGCCTAAAAGGGAATAAATATTCTGTAATTAATGTCTTACAATCAGGAAAATAAATACAAACAAATTTAGGAAATAATTGAAGACTAAAAACTAGCAACTGGTTGATTTGTTCCTTACTGGAAAGCTGAATTTGAGAACAAATCAGTCGTTTATTTGGGAAACAAATCAACTTTTTTTTTAGGGAAAAATAAATAAAATAGAGAATATGCTGAAATTAGATTCTCCTCCAACCATACGTCGCCCAAAGTGTAGGAAATATGTTGAATAGGAAATATGCTGGAATTGAATTCTCCTCCAACCAAACGTCGCTCACCACACGCCCTAGCTCTCTTATTCAGTCCAATCAACCCATTAAGTACTTCTTTGATCTTCTTGGCCCTTGTAATTAGCCCAACTGGAACATGCAATTGACCTTTTGGTAATGCTTTAGTATTCTCATCATTATGATCCAAATAAATGACACTAGGATCTAAGATGAACCACTAACTTTATCCATTGAAGTATTGGAAAGTTTTCACCGATAATTGGAAGCATGCAATATTTTTGTTAATTTAAATGGTAATGACAATATTTTCAAATTTTTACTATAAATATTTTTCCTAAACTATGATTAATTTTAATAAGTTTTACTTTTTTTTGGATGTTATATAGGTGAAATTTTGAATTTAACTTTGGATGACGATGATAGTGGTGGTGGAGTTAATGCAAACGGTTGGTGACAACAATGATATAAATCTTGAGTTTGGTATAGATTGGTCAACTTGGAGTCGAAGCACCACATAATAGGATATGGATCATGCATAAAGATTGCCAAGCTATGCATCTTTTGAGTCAAATTGCCATAACTAATTTATATTTGATATTCCTTTTTTTTTTTTTTTAATGTTTTTGGTGTTTTAGCTTGGACTTTGAAGTTGTAATTAATTATCTATTTTTTTAAAATATAATATATATATATTTTAAATAAAATAATATTTCATGTTGACCCATTGGTTGAATTGGTGACTCATGACTCGCAGGGTCAGTTCTGAGATTTCAAAGGTCCAAGGCGAACTATAAAATTGAGGCCTTCGAATCCTGACTTTCCAAAGAGAGCTGAAGAACTAAAGAACAATTATTTTTCCACTAATTTCCAGTTTCGTAATTACAGAGTTGCGAAGTGCTAAAGAACTCTAAAAAGATTGCGAATGTCTAACTCTGGTATAGTAACTTGCAATTGCAATTTGTTAATGATTTTGTTTCTTTAATGAACTTTTTTTAACAAAAAAATCATATGGGTTATATATAAATATTTCTTTAGTGGATCTTTCAACTGATTTTAAAGATAAAAAAAACTCCACTTGGATCTAAAGATTATACACATTAAACTGAATTTTGGGGCCTCTGAAAAATTGAGGCCCTAGGCGGTCACCTCTTGGGCCTATGCCCAGGGCCGACCCTGATGATCCGGTCCCTTAACCGATGGTAGAGGATTTTTGTATAATTATGGGCAAAAGTTTCATACAAATGACATTAGGTCAAGTATAAAGGATGGTTGTGCAATATGCCCTAATAAAAATATGGATTTTGGAGGTGGTTCTAGAACATTAACAGTAAAATCTCTTGTAAATGTCTCTAAATAAAAAAATAAAAAATAAAAAAAGTTGTAAATGTCTCATATATTGGTTGGTCAATTCACGGAGGTTCTTTTCTCGTGGTAACATTTAACGTATTCCGAATATTCTCATTCAACAGCGTTTTGCTAGCTCATCTCTCTCATCTTAGTCTATTCCAAAAAAAAAAAATCAAAATAGACCCGGTCGTGAATTGTTGACTCCTTTAAGATCTGCCGTTTTCAGTCGTCTGAGGAACTGAGAGAGAGAGAGAGAGCAACCATGGATGTTGTGGGTCAGTTGCAGAGACAGTTCATTGATTACACTGCATCTCTCTATCGAGAGGTCAGTGTGTCTTTTTTGGTCCGGTGAAATTTTACTTCAAATTCAATTCTTCTTGATGGGTTTGTTCATTTGGAGTTTCAGTTCGTTCTGTTTAAATTATTGTGAATAATTCTGTTATTATGTAATTGTTTCCATGATGGGTATTTTGTTGTTTGTGGTTAGGGATATGTGGATGATCAGTTTACCCAGTTGCAGAAACTTCAAGATGAGAGCAGTCCTGATTTTGTGGTAGAGGTTATCACTCTCTTCTTTGATGACTGTGAGAAGCTTATCAACAACATGGCCAAAGCTATGTGAGTAGTCTCTCTCTCCCTTCTTCTAGCTTATCAATTTCTTGTTTGTGTAGTTATTGGGTAGTTAATTTGTTGGAGGAATATCTAATTGGGGTTTTTTTTTTTGGTGGTTAGGGAACAACAGGTGGTGGATTTTAAACAGGTAGATTCCCATGTTCATCAATTGAAGGGTAGCAGTTCCAGGTATTTGCAGATTTGATATTTTTAGTGTTTTTCGTAGTTGACTGAATTGCTTTATTTGATGTGTGCTTCTGAGATCACTTATATAGCATTTATGATTGCTTCACTGTTACTAATTTTATGTAATAATAAGTATAAATCTTTATCCAATTGTGGTCTAAAACTATGATTACATCATGTAAGGATATTTGTTTGTTTTTATTTCTTAAAGAGTTGGATTAAGGATATAAGGCATTGTCTTCTCTTTTTTTGTCAACAGTGTAGGTGCAATGAGAGTTAAAAATACATGTGTTGCCTTCAGAACTTGTTGTGAGGCCCAAAACCTTGAAGGGTGAGCTTACATAACACTTATATTTTGTGATATGTTATTTGTCTGCAATGACATGAAATTCACGTTTTTTTATCCAATTTATCCAAGAAAGTTTTTGTCGAAAACAATTGTGATATTTATACTGTACTTGTGTGTGTGCTGCCATCTTTTAACAGATGAGGCTGTGGCTCTTTTACTTTCGGTTTTGACCTTAAGGGGCCGTTTGGTATGGTGGTATCTTTGCATGGGAATGGGAATGGGAATCTCAAAGTATTCCCATGTTTGGTAGCAGGTTTGAGTTTTTTGTTTCCCGGGAATGTGATTCCCATTAAAATAGGTGGGTTTCAGATTACCTCCATTTGATTCCCATTGTGGGACCCACCATTATTAATTTTTTTATTTTTTATTTTTTTTTTCTACTTCTTTTTGTTCTTCACGATCTACTCAGAATTAATTAAAAAAAATCCCCAAACCCTAGATTAAATCTTCTCCTCTTCAATTCATCCCCAAATCTCAATCCTAACAAATCAACTCACAAATAATCTTTTATATGAAAACATTAACAAATCAACATCTTAAACACCACCGGAAACACAAAAAAAAAAAAAAAAAAAATTGCACACATCTTGAGTAAACAAGATCCGGGTTTGCTCAATGATGACGACGTCGACGACGACGGTGATCTTCGATGAGGACGACAACGGCGGCGAGCGTCGACGACAAAGGCAGGAGGCAAGGACGATGGCGATCTAGAGAGAGAGAGAGAGAGAGAGAGAGAGAGAGAGATGAAAGAAAAAAAAATTGAGAAATGGATCTGGGTATTTTTTTTAAGTATATAAAAAGATTTTGATTTTAATTTTTTAAATTTTTTTAGTTTTTAATAAAAAATAAAAAACAAATTCCCACGTACAACCAAACACTATTACTTAATATTCCCAGGAATCCAATATAATATTCCCATACACAACCAAACACTTGCATACAACTTTCCTAGTAATCACATTACTGGGTTTCACTTTACCAGGAATCACATTATTTTGATTACCTCATACCAAACGGCCCCTAATTGTTTATCTTCTATGAGTAAGGAACTTTCCAGTCTCAGCTGATGTATACTGTATTGAAGGATTTTTTTTTGTTTTTTTTGCTTTTATTGACTAGTCATTTTATGAAATTGTGACAAGTATTGTTCTTGTCTAGACCTTGGAATTGCTAGCGTTTGATGGAAGTCAATAATTTAAACATTTTTTGGAAATTGTGGATATCATATTAATTAAAAACAACTTTTATGAGTTTTCATGAGTTGACATGTTCCTACAGTAAGTTGTTTGCTTTGCCTCAGTTAATTTTAAAAGTGGAATTAAATAGCTAAATATTCTAAAAGTTTGATTGAAGTTAAAAAAAAGTACTGGGTGTCCTTACAATAGTCATTTCTATCATTCTATCACAGATCCATTCCCATGTGATTCAAAGAAAAGATGGTCTCATGTTTAAGTCATGATGGATATGAAATTGTACTAATTCTGTGCTTTTATCTGTACCTAAAAGTGATGGAGTGGTGAACATAATGGTTTAACCTGAGTCTGATCAACTCAAGAATGTTTGGTGCAGGTGTTTGAGATGCCTCCAACAAGTGAATCATGACTATTCTCTGTTGAAGAACAAGCTTCAAACTCTATTTAGGGTAAGTGTAAAGAAAATTTAACAGCTTTCTGTTCATGTGGTATTTCAAATCATCCAAGGAAGAACCTTCATATGTATACTGCTTGTACTAAAGGGAAAAAAAATTATACGCTGAAAACACAAGGTTGCCCTTATGAAACTTGATTTTCTCTATTTGCCATTTCCTTTATGAAACCCACTTTTTTGTCATTGAAATGTTTCAGCCCGTATCAACTCACCCTCATTTTACTCATGACTGTTGTAACAAAGAAGAGAGGAAGTACATTTCAATTTGTTCTACCACTGGATGTTCAGAAATAGTCGTGAACTGTTATATTCCTCATATCCATCATTTTAGTTTACTTTATGTCTCAATTGGGGAAAACCTTTTTTTTTTTCTTACCTTTTTCCTGTTCTGTCACTGTAGCTGGAACAACAGATTCTTGCCGCTGGTGGATCAATTCCTATGGTGGAATAACTGAGATTGCTGTTATCTCCTATTGGTAAAACACAGAGTGAACTGATATTGTTACGGACATCTGTTACTTTTTATGAGCTTTTGTAGTTCTGAATTCCAGCTTGATGAAGGATTTTATACGATATATGTCCAAAGCCTGAGAGAGGATGCTAGTGTGAATAAACATTTCTACTCTTATACTAAAAGCATATATTTTTCTTTGCCATTCGGTGTATAGTTTCAGATCAATCTGACCTGAAGGCTGATACTAAGTTTTCCAATTTTGTTTTGGCCACATCTTTCTTTAACCTAATTCAATAATGTGGTACCTTTTACTTGCATATGGATGATTTTTGGCGTTTAAATGATATTGGTGAACTTGAATTTTATGTAAGCTACCAGCTGAGTGAACGTTTGTAGTCTTGCTAGTAGTGCACCTGTTCTATTCAATATATGGATGTGGGATCATGAGCCTTGTCGAGTATGTCCAAGTTTATGATAATCAGTCCAGGGAGATTGTCAAATCTGCATTCTCTAGCAGAGTTGTTTTATTGGTTGATTCCCCTCAGTTGGATTTATGTTGAGAATGCTTGATTGAATGGGACATTGACCACCTAGTAAAATCATTATTTCTCAATCTACATTCTTCCTCTGTCGGGGTTTTGTCCAGGTTATATCAATGTTAGGTTATGTAGGAAATCTAGTTGTGTTTAGAAATAGAGCCTCAAGTCACTTGACACAATTGAATTGCGATGCAGCGGTCAAGGATGACAAGTTACGGTGAACAAAACATATGTATGATCATTTGTGAAAGCTGAACTCCTGAGGTTGTTAATGGCTTCAAGTAGTTACAGCCTGGTCAACCAACATTTAAAGGGAAATGTTTCTTTGGTGATCTAAACTAATTCATTTTCTGATCACAAGAAGGTTCCAGTAAATGAACCCCATAGACCCAATGGTGGAATGGGAACCAACTGTTCCCAAAATTGTACAGAAACAATTTATTTAGTATTATGGATATCTCCATTTTTTTTGAGTCAAATACAGACTGACCTGGGGTTTGCAAATTTATTGATCATCTCCTTTGAATTCTTTAAGCGTGTCAGAAATTTATAAATCTTTTCAAGAACTTGTGTTAGAACTCGTCAAATTTTGTTCCAACACTTGAACCTATAAGAAATCAATTGGGTTTGTTTGCATTTAACTAAAAAGTCTAGAGAATTGAGATGTTTTCACTTTGGAAATCAGATGGGATGTTTGGCATGTCGCCTGGTTTGGGCACAGCCTATACATGTGGGAATTGGGTGGCACAATTACTGGATATTCAGTTAATAAAGGAAATTCGATTAGATATGAATTGATGATATGGGTAGACGAGGCAATCAAAGCATCACCTAATCATTTTCTCTACTTCCCTTTTGATCTCAGTTCTACCTGTTCATTTTGTGTATAAGACAAAGTCGTTTTAGATCCTATTAGAATAAGTGCCGGTTTGGTATTACTGTAACTTTTGTAATAATTGCTGTTAGCTGTGTTGAAGGAATAATCTGCTGTGAAGTTAAGTAGCAGATGTTTGGTTAATTGTATTTTTAAAACTACTATATAACTCAAAAACCGTATACATATGTTTGGTAATTTTATTATAAAAGTCTTGAGATTAATTACAATGACTAAAATGTATATAGTTTAGGATCATATATATATTTTTTCATTAATTACATATATTAAATCAATATTTAGTTGAATATTTAAATTGGAAAAAAAAAATCCATAAGATCAATTAAAAGATTTTATAAATGAAATCGATATTTAATTTTGAGATAAAATAAGATATATAAGTGATTTTAACTTGATTTGATAAGGGTAATAATGATATTTTAAAAGATACAATAAATGTTGAGATAGATTATTTCATAATCACTTTCAAAAAATAACTCCTCGTTTGCTTTTCAAAATCATTGTTAAAACTTACCATATTATCAATAAATCATTTTTGGAAGTTTTATTAAGCATTATTTTATATCAAAATGATAAAATAATCTGATTTTAAATTTTTAATACCAAAATGGCCTTTAACACTAGTTAGTAGAAGAGTGGTACATGGGTATAATCAAACCAACGATGACTTCATTGGTGGGCAAGAAATCAGTATAGTTGTGTAGAGACTCTATCACATTTATTCCATAGAATGTAATTATATGTAGATGAGATGAGAATGACATCTGAATTTTGATTTCTTTACAAGATTTAATGCTCTTTATCCGAATCGATTCTTCGAAACATTTAATAGTTGTACCAAAATGCCTTGTGTTTGACTTAAATACATTCGATCTACTAATCCTATATGGACTAAAAAATTAACCTAAAATTCAAACCGAATGATATATTAAGTGAGTTATTAGTACGACATTAGCATATAAAGTATGAGATAATGGGGTGAATGACATGTTGATAACAAATAACTTGCTATATATCATTTGGGTTAAATTTTTGGATTAATTTTTTGGGTTGATTAGCATCGGTGATTCTTTAAATGTTCATCAATTAAAATAGAAAACCATTTCAAGGACCATTTTTGTTTAAGCTCAAAAAACATGATCTCCAAGGCATATTAAGTACACCTGTTCTTAGCAAAGTGGTTAAGCAATTTAGCGACGGGTTTCAAATCTCATGCATAACTAGCTTTCTTGAATTTGCATGCATTTTTTACAACACTTGGCATATTAGTACAGTGTAGAATTGAACTGAAGAAAGGGAAGGAGTGAAGGACATGGGCAAAAAAGGAGAGTTAGTTCGGAAAATGAAAATGTGTAGCTGGGATGATAAGGAAAGCACAACAAGGATTATTATAAATTGCCAAATAGAGAGGGGACACTGGGTCAGTCCAATCCAAAAAGGCCCCAACTCTGTAGTTAAAAGGCATGTATGCAATATGAATATGATGGAGAGTAGGTATTGCGGTTGTTGAGTTTGGTGCATTAACCAGCACATCTCAATAACACTTGACATTGTTTTGTTGGGACCATTTTGATTTTTTAGTGAGATGAGTGGGGAGACTGAGGAGGGGTCGTTGCTCTTCTCAACTATCTATCTGTCTATGCTTGCTAGTTACTACAATTCACAAAACTATTACATGTTGTAATTGATTTATAATGTAAGAAGCTTCCTTGTAAAAAAAAAAACAAAAACATTTGCACTATTGAACCGTGATAAATTGAAAAATCTCAAAACTCATGACAATAGTTGTTGGATTTTCTCTTTTAGACCACCCAGTTTGGGTTAGTCTCATTTATGCTTTTAACGATTTGCCACTGCATGGGAAGCACACCATGTGTTTGCGGAAATAACTAGAGTAGTTATACTTGTATCACTTCTTAACAGAGAAATGTAGTGTCGAAGAAACTTGGTACTGCTTTCTGATATATATTCTTAACAGAAAGAGAGTAGTAAGTAATACCTTTTTGGACTGACTTTGTATCCTTAATATCAAGTTATTGAATTTTAATAGCACCAAAATATGAATCTGATCAAAATGCTCGTGACTTAGATTATTTTATTTTTATCTTCTTCTTACTTTCTGCTCTATCTCGTCAGACACCCCCTAAATAATACTCTCACTTGAGTCTTGACACTTGAATATTAAATATTTCTCTTGAAAATTTTCAATTTGTAAATTTCTGAATTTGAAAAAACTTTATTGATTATTGTTTGAAATAGGAGAGAAAAATGCAGAGGAAATTAGTTCGAGAAACACCAAAAAAACAAAAGTAAATGGTGACACACTTATTTTGTGTTTGTATTATATAAATGATATTTTTATCAAGAACACATTGTTTATAATATTAAAAGCGAAGTTATTATACAGAACAAGCATCAAATGTTGTTGAAATTTGAAGAAGTATAGATATGTATTGACACTATCAAAATCAATTCTTCAATCTTGTATTTAATTATGTAGAAAAATTTGATATATACTTATTATCCAATAATATACGATCTGAGGCATTTTGTAAAAATGATTGGGTCTGGCATGAATTTATTACATAAATAGTCACCGCTGACAAGCCACATCATCAAGACTCAAACTCAAGCAGTAAAACCTGGTACAGGTGTTCATTTTTGTTCACCGGTCTGAGTATTACCTATATCCTTTATGAATGCTATAGGTTTAAATAAGGATAAATTTAAAAAAACTGTTTAAATAAATTTAGTTATTTTATAGACATGAAGGAGGCTTACGTGCTAAAAATAAAACCAAACCACTGGCAGCATGCAACGGGTCACGTGATCCCCGCCCTAAACACCGCGATGACCTGTCACCCGATCCTCAGGCTCGTTCCTCCACGTAGGGTCGGACAACCGTTTGTTCGGCCGTGGAACCGATTCCCAATAAAGAAAAACAAATAAACAATTTAATAAAAATATTACTGATTACTGATTAGTAGCAGACAAAAGAAGAAAACAGAGTCCTCCATTTTTTCCATTTTCAACTTCTCTCAGAAGAAGCCTGAGAGTCGTCTAGAACAAGACCCCTCCTCTGTTATTGCTTCTCTTTCAAGCCAGCCCTTTCTCTCTCTATGAATGTATCTGTCTCTTTTTGATGCTGATAGTTTCGCCATTAAAGCTTTCACGCCATTTCCCACGAGAAATCGGTAGACTCCTTTCACGGACTAAAAAGCTTTCTCTCTTCACTCTATACATATCATCGCTCTCTTCAGACTTTAGACTCAACTACACTGCTTTCAATGGCCGGGTCAAAACAGAGACCGCCTCTCTCACTCTCACACTTTGTGTTCTTGCTCTTTCTTGTACAATGTAGATTCATTAATGTTTTTTCCATTTTGGACCCAGTTGATTTCTTAGCTTTGCAAGCCATTCGAAAATCTCTCGACGACATGCCCGGTTCTAACTTTTTTGCTTCCTGGGACTTCACTGCCGATCCCTGTAACTTCGCCGGAGTTTACTGCGACGGCGATAAGGTTATTGCTCTCAATCTCGGAGATCCTCGCGCCGGGTCACCCGGTCTCACGGGTCGGATTGACCCGGCTATAGGCAAGCTCTCTGCTCTCGCCGAGTTATCCATTGTACCGGGTCGGATCATCGGGACACTGCCGCAGTCTTTATCGCAGTTGAAGAACTTGCGGTTTCTCGCGGCCAGCAGGAACTTCATCTCCGGCGGGATTCCGGCGACACTCGGCCAGTTACGTGGCCTCAGAACTCTCGATCTCAGCTACAACCAGTTCACCGGAGACATCCCTCGCTCCATCGGAACCCTACCTGAGTTATCGAACGTCATTCTCTGCCACAACAAGCTCTCGGGTCCGGTCCCTTCGTTTCTCTCTCACACACTGACCCGACTCGACTTGAAAAGCAATGAGCTCTCCGGTTCGCTATCTCCGGACTCGCTGCCTCCTTCACTGCAATACCTCTCTCTGTCTTGGAACCGGCTCAGTGGACCAGTGGATCGGCTGCTGAACCGGTTGGATCAGTTAAATTACTTGGACCTCAGTATAAACCAGCTCACCGGTCAAATCCCGGGTCGGATCTTCACATTTCCAATCACGAACCTGCAGCTACAGAGGAACCAGTTCTCCGGTCCGGTTCAACCGGCTGATCAGGTGACGATCGGGAGCGTGGATTTGAGCTACAACAGGCTGTCGGGTCAAGTCTCTCCGTTGTTCTCGACCGTACAAAATTTATACCTGAACAACAACCGGTTCACGGGTCAGGTTCCGGGTAGTTTCGTGGATCGGTTATTGAATGCAAATATACAGATATTATATCTACAGCACAATTACTTGACTGGGATTCAGATCAACCCGACGGCTGAGATTCCGTTAAGTAGTTCACTGTGTCTGCAGTATAACTGTATGGTCCCGCCTGTACAGACGCCGTGCCCGTTCAAGTCTGGCAAGCAGAAGACTAGGCCTTCTACTCAGTGTCGTGAATGGAGGGGGTAGAATTGGAAATTTTTTGGTAAAGCAAGGGGCAATTTCGGAAGAGAAAATACATATAGATTGCAAAATTTTATTTTTAATTGATTAAATTATTATTATTTTTTTTTTTTTGGTGACAGGTGCATCATATGCATGTTTAGTAAACGATGATAAAATAAGGACGCTTTTGTATTATAATTTTGGGGGACAAGTGGACAACTCACAACGGTGAAGTGTAATTGTAGCTTCATTATTATTATTATTATTATTATTTTTATTTTTATTTTTATTTTTATGGATATTATTATAAATACATACAATTGGTTTTTGTAATGCCTTCTTTTACTCATTACTATTTTGCTATTTGGGTATGACGGTGCATGTGTATTGAATTTGGTCTCAACTCAACTCTGAAAAAATGTAAATGTGTAATTGCAGCTTCATGTATTTATGGATATTATCATAATATATGATCATTTTGGGAAATATATACGATTGGTTTTGTAATGTTTTTTACTCATTAATGTCTTTGTATTTGGCTATAGACTATAGTGCATTTGATGTTATCTTTGTTATGTGTATTTAATTTGGTCTGAACTCTGAACTCCAGAAAAAAGAAGAAGAAGTTACTGTGTATTGAATTTGTGAGGCAGCTTGCATACAATTAATGTACTATGTCTTCTTTCTTCTTGAATGCAAACTAGTTTTCTTAAGAATCTAAAAACGCTATTTAATTCAGATAGAAACTAAACAAAAATTATACTAGAGGATCGTATTAAAAAGTATTTAGTTAAATCTCCTTGAATTTAACACTATCTAACTTAGTAGCACCGGTCACATCCCATCTCAATACATGTAATATGCACTTTCGTCTTTATATTAAAAGTGTGGGTTTTGAGTCTTATTATACACATTTTACAAACATGTGATCATTATATCTTTGGGTTACGAAAATTGATATTCAAATTAAACTTTAACTTATTTAATGTCATATTTAAAATAATAATAATAACTTAGTAGCACTAGCATATTGTTCTAGAAAACTTAATCTATTTTTTTTGTTTTAAGTAGAGGTTAATATAATATTTTTCCTAGTTTATCTATTGTCAACTCAAATTCTAATATCATTTGAGTTACAAAACACCATTGAGTTTTTACTTTGTACAACTAATGCAAATTGATAAAACATGGCATTATAATTTATTAGGAGCCGTTTGTTGTTGATGGTGATGACTGATGACTGATGACTGATGACAGATTTAAATGCCAAAAAATAACAAAAACATGATTTTATTATTATTATTATTGCATGGACTGTGATGTGGCCGTTGAGTGAGTAAAATCATGGAAGTCTACTTTTTCAGCTTTTGATTTGCACTGGCCTATAAATGGAAAAATCGTCATGGAAACCAGCTATCCACACACTTGGAGGTCCTTTCTTCCATTCTACTTAATGGTCTCACATGTATACAACCTTTTATCATCCATACAACATTAAGACACAAACCCCATTGGATGTAAATTATTCATAAAACAAAATCGATTAAATCTTAGTTAAACCCGTCTTCACTATAACATTACAAAAATATCTTCATGCTAACTTGAGAAAAACCTGTAAAGCAAGGTTGAGAGTTGTTAGAGATTCATGTTGATTTTGTTAAGAAGTGGGTCAAATACAATGTGAAGTGTCTAGATGGTGTCAATCTCTTTGTTAGAGATTGGTGATGTTAAAGTGTAAGCAAGGACATGTGAAAAAAAAAAAAAGATTAGGTGAGGTGAGGGAAGGCACATGGACTTAGGATGAGGAGCAGAAGATATCAAATACAAAAACCATAGAGTTAGCAGAAAAGGTGAATCTAATTAGACATTTTTTTAAGTCTCTATTTGTCCATTTAACAATTGCCAACAACCTTCAAACAATGCCACATTCTAACTTTATATATATATATTCTCTCATGTTTCATGACAGACTAATTATTTTATTTTAGTTGTTACCATCGGGTAATGTGTTTCTAAACTACCGGTCAAGTTTCAACTAATTTTAATATTATGTAACTTCTGGTTGGGATTATATATAATTTATTATTAATATTTAATGGATAAATTAATATTTATTAATTTCTAATATTGAATGTGTATATTAACAATATCACCAAAAAATTTCTCAATGATGAAGTTGATAACGTTACAAAGAAACATTCAAAGTATCAATAAAACTATAAATGATTTCTTCTTACAATATGAGGATTCAACTCTATTATAACTCTTCAGTGCATTATGATCGGACTTAATTTTCAAGAAAAAAAAAACAGCAGTAATAGTTCACTGTCCACCAAAAAATTACCATCAAATATCAATCATATATTTGTAAGGTTCTTATAAAATTGTGAGCAACATATACCATTATATTCTATGTTTATAAAAAACCGAATTGATTGGAATGTTTAAGTGAGAGTTGACCGGAAAAACCCGTTTGATTGTGATCAATATTTGTTGGGCTCAGTGTACCTTAGCTACATTAAATAAATGTAGGATATAGTATATGCTATTGTATATGTGTGAGACTAGTATTCATTTTAGGACTAGCTATCCTATTAGGGTTGATGATCCTTTATGGGTTAGGATTCTAGGAAGTTATACTATATATAAGGGTCCCTACTCTCACTCATAACGGATTACAGAATTGTCTCCCCATTGAACAATATGAGAAAAGTGAGTTGAGAGTAGAAGACTCTCTATTATTTTAATTGTTTCTTTGTTTTATTTTCAGGTTAGTTTTCTTGAATTATTCAATGGATTCGGGAAATTCAGGTACGAATTCATGCTTATGTATTTAATACGAATATATATGTTTGATTACATACAACTCCAACAATGGTATCAGAGCAGTCTGTATTTTTTACATAGGCTGAATATTAAGAGGGGTGTATTGGATTGAGATTTTAATGGACAATTTTACAGAGCCAGGATTTTATAGATTTGCAAGACTATTAGGATTATTAGGATAATTAGGATTATTAGGATTATACTTTAGGATTATTATGATTATATGGACTAGACTTTTAGAATTCTGAAAGAGTCTTTGGACTTTATTTATAGACTATTAGGATTATCTTGATTTTATTTCAAGACTTTTAAGACTTTTATATAAATATGGATTTTCAAGAGTCGATTGTAGTATTCAATTTTCTCCACACATTAACGAATACCCATACCCAATATGACACCCAATATGACACCCAATATGAATGTGTGGATATGATTGAATACCCTTAATTTATAATTTCAAGATTTCCTTACTATAGAACCACTATATATATTAGTAAAACAACTATATCTTTATCCACTCTAATCATTATAATTTATGTATAAATAAACCATTATTTACATTTATCAAAGAAGCATGAACAATAATAAAGATGTCACGATTAAGTATCATTAGTCAACATCTGTTCTATGAAATTAAAGTAATAAAAAAAAAGCGAAGTAAAATTGTTACACTACTCCACCCTCCTATCTTCAATCTTCGGTCACCAATTGCCCATCCGTGGACCACAACTCGTCCAAGTTGGAGATCTTATGGGGTATGGAAGATCTTATGGGGTATGGAAGTTAAGGAAACTGAAAATTTGATGGTGGCGTGGAGGTTGAGGAAGCTGAAGATGATTTTGAATGAGAGAGAAAAGTCTAGAAAGTATTGAGGGAGATGACAAAACAATTTTGGGTTCAAGTTATTTATAAATATCACTAAAAAGTCTAGAAAATCTATTTTGTCTTGAAATCCTAAAAATCTTGATCTCAATCCAATACCACCAGACAATTTGTTGCCTCTTGAAAGTCTAGATCCAATACCACAAGACAACATGGACTTTAAAAAAAATCTTAAAAGTCTAGATCCAATACCACAAGACAATATGGATTTATTTTTTATATCTTAAAAGTCTTGATCGAATACCACCGGACTTATCTAACTTGTTAAAAAGTCTCAATCAAATACAACAAGACTTTTACTTCCCCAAATTGTCTAATAAAATCTTGAACCAATACACCCCCCTAAATTCCCATTATTATTCATCTACTGTTTTTAACATGATTATGTTGAATCTGTGAGTGAAATCTTTTGTTAGTTTGATGATAGGATTCGATTGTTAGATGAATAAGTTTTTAGGATTTAGATTTCGATTAACCTATATATAGGATTTTTCTCGATCTGGTGGAGGTATGGGTTCGCTTCTTGGGTCGATGGCAGATCCACCATGATTTCCTTCCTCCTAGTCAACGCCACCAATCACGATCCCAACCCAAACCCGTTTGCTTCTCTGGTCGACACTACAGTTGATGGGTTTTTGCTCCAAACCCGATCGTTTTGAGCAGCGAACCAGATCGGTTGTCGATCACGACCAGACGAAGGCCGATCGACCAACGAATCGATCATCCAAGGATCTCGCTAGTCGCTAGGAGGCAGATCGATCGTTGTCTCTCTTCTCGTTCCAGATCCAGGCGATATTGGTCTTGCACCTCCGTGCGTTGTCTTCAGGCGACGACTGGGCAGTCAAGCGGCGGTGAAAGAACTAAGTTCTAGGTTTCCATTTGTTTGGGCCACCTTTTGAGAATTTGATATTCTTGAAGGATTGATTTGTAATTATTTTAGGTTCTTTTATAATTTTGATAAAGTTGTGGGGTTAATTTGAAATTAACAAAATTTACTGGACCAGTTTGTAATTTCAAAATAATTTTGGGGTCCATTTATAATTAATAAAAATTTACGGAGTCACTTTGTAATTTTCAAAAGTTTTGAGGCAAATTCATAATTATCAAAACTTAATGGGTAAGTTTGTATTTTTTTAAAAATTCAGAAATCGATTTGTAATTACCAAATCTTGAGGGACCTTTATGAAATTTAGCAAAACTAAGGGCAGTTTTTATAATTTTCCAAAAGGAGTTTTGGGAAAAATTGCAGTTGATAATCTTTGTGGTTTCGGATTGTTATGTTTCTACGTAGTAGACTAATCATTAAGTTTTCATATTGATTATTTTGTTGAAATTAATAATCTGTTTTGTATATTCTCGTGAATCGGATGATTATGTTTTCACGTAGTGGCTAATCACTTCGATTTTGAGAATTTAGTTGGCTGACGATTATTAATTTGATAGTTTTAATAATTGATTGAATACTCTCGTAATTTGGATGATTATGTTTCACGTAATGACTAATCATTAAAGATTTTGAGATATTCGTCGGTAATCAATTATTAAATTTGAACTGCAAAGATGAAAATTCTTGTGTTAATCATCTCCGTATGAGGGTTATCACATGTGATATGTGATGTTCTTCTCCGTAGGAGGTTCATTGATCAGAACGATTTATATACCTATTTGAGGTCCCCATTATCTCACTTTTATCTCACTTTTGTTCTTGTTTTCGAGTATATTTTGGTATTTGATGTGTTTTTGAGCCTTGTGTAAGTACATGTTCTCTACGGAAGGTATTTGAGCTTAATTGAAGAGTTTTGAGATTAAAGAGCATAATTTGGAATAGCTTGTACAGATACCCCAAATTCGGAAAGTCATATCTCTCTCCTCCGATCGAACTACATCATCCGTAACCACTTTTCGGAAATCCCAGACAATCTTCTTTCCAACGCAGTTTACAGATTGCGATTCCGAGATTTGTAGATAAATTTATGACCATTTTAGTAATGGTGCGCAGAGGTGAGGTACGCGTACCGTCGAGACCAATTTGCAAACCGTGTTTTGTACCGCGTAGAAGAGCAGCAACCTCCAAAAAGTGATGTGCGGTTCGTGGTGTTGATGCGTACAACACATCGTACCGTACCGTACATCTTGACAGATATGCGTTTTTTAGCCATTTTCAAAGGGGTATTCTTGTCTTTTCACCCAAAAGTCTTGCCCTTACCTTCCACACTATAAATACCCCCTTTTCTCCTCATTCTCTTGAGCTCTCTTCACCTCTCTTCCCCTTTTTTCCCCTTCTCACACCTCTTCTCTTCTTCTTCCATTTTCTTTCACCTCTTGCTCCCATGGAGGTTTTTCCTCCATGGGAGCTCACCATACACCTCCACCTCACCACTATACATTTCCTCCATCCATCTTAGAGTAGATTACAAAGGAATTAGGAGTCAAAACAGAGCTAGGAAGGCTAGAAGCATCTTTGGAGGACTTTTCTTCACGGGTTTGCTCTTATTTACTCATTTCTTTGTATTTCTTGTATTCTTTGATGTATTCCACCAATTTGGGGATATTGTAAACCTACACTTGTGTAATAAATGTATTGATTGTTCTTAAATTCATTTGGGTTTTGTTTTGCTCTTTGATATATGTTTTTTTATGCTCTTAATATGATATGTATGTGTATGAATTGTTAGAAATCAATAAGTGTCCATGATTGGGTTTAGGAGTAGTTGTAATTTAGAGTAGAAATTAGATACCCATGATTGTTGATTGATTGATGGATGACTTGAAATTCCATGTATTGAGTAATTTGAGTAATATGGATTTTAGCCCCAAAGAGTAGAAAATGTTCCAGTTCAGGCTTTTAGTTGCTAAATTGACCTTGGTTTATATCCTTGTTCTTAATGGGTCTTTGTATTAAGACACGATTCTCCATCCACGTGACAGGATTGGGTGATGAACTGATTGTGGGAAAATTCCCTAATCAAGAGGATGAACCTTTAACCTAAATTGAATGTTCTTAATGATATAACAATCACATTGTTGCATATAGTTGTTAGGTAAACTTGTTTCCCATGTTTAGCCATCCTAGAAAGTTGACTAAACCGAATATTTGACATAGAAGTAAAGACCACCGATATTTTTCTTGTGCTTGTGTTGTCATATGGATGTTTTGAGTGCTTAAAGCCTTTGTTTAATTGATCACTTTGTAATTGATCCATGGTTAGATGCTATGTACCGAGAGGAGACGCATTTGACAATGCTTAGATAAACATTCACTATGCTTGACTAGAAAGTGCTAGAACCACTAGGCTAGCGTATAGGGTTCAATTTGTATTCCACGTGCTTAATGGGTTCATGTATATTGTCCGGATTGCTCGAGAGAGATTTCGGGTATATATGGATACTATCTCTAAGACATCAAGAGAGATTAGAGATTAATTAAGGGGATACGAGCCTATGTATACTTGCACATTTGAGGATTATGTGAGTCTAGAACGCAATTATGAGGATTGTCACGGTTGAGTTGTTTCCCTAGTGTAACCACATTTCATGCATATCTCCATTCCATCTATCATTGTATATATCATTTATATAAGTTATTTAGTTATATTATTATTCACTTTTCCGTACACGCAACACACGAGTCCGCTTAGAGTGTTGTAATAATAGCTAGAATTAGAGACGGTCGGTGAATCCCACCTCCCTGTGGATCGATCCCTTGCTTGCCGCTGTGCTAGTCTCTGTGACTTACGCCCTTGCGAGGCCGAACTTAAATGTTCATATTTGATGACACTGCAACGACGTGTCCCCATCAAATTGGAGTCGCTGCCGGGGAGGTAGCGCATTCATTGATTGTTGATAGTTTTAGCTTCCATTTTACTGATTTTTATTGTTTTACGAAATAGATTGTTATGTTGAAAATAAGCATCTCTTTTACTCATGTATTTCATTGTGTGCACGATAATGTTTAGGCTAGGTTATGGAGTTGTTAGTCGTGTTTTGTTATTTTATTTATAGCATATGCATTTGATTGCTTTTTGAGTTGTGCTTGTGCAAGGAATTGAAACTATTAGGTTGGAAAGACCACACGACTCTTGAGAACTAGTTGTACGTCTATCGTACCGCAACAACTCTCCAAGTGAAACGGCAACGCCACAAAGGCCATGTGGCTGCAGCCACAAGAGGTTTCCTCTAAATTTTGAGCTTTAATTTGAGTGCTTGTAGAATAGTTGTTGACTTGGACGGGAACCGCCCATGCGTTTAATGTTAGGAATGCTATGCTTATTTTCTTTTATTTTCATTTATGTTTAGATCTAAGAGTGGATTTGTATTGTGCTTAGATCTTAAGGTGTTTGTTTTAGACAATTTTCAAATCTCTGAAAAAGTGCCCTGTTTTGAATATTTTTGAGGCAAATGTTTCTTTAAAACTGTACTAATTGGTGAAGAAATTAAAATTTTTGCCCATGTAGTGTTCTTTGATTTTTTGTAACGATTCTGAATATATAAAGAACACAAAATTCTGGGTGGCGGTTTAAAAGTTATGATCATTTCTTCGATCAAAGGTCAAAGGCGATGCCTTGTTTTTCGAAATTGCACATACTCTGTTTTCATCGTCCATTTTCACACTTTTTCAATTCGAATTTTGAAATATTTTGTATATAAAAAGTGCGTATTTATATGTATACTTGATGGTGTTAAAATTTTGTCAAATGATATTAAGTGTTGTTAAATATATGCACCAAAGAGTGGACATTGGACGTACTTGAATTTCGACAGTTTTTGAAATTTTTGGTCTCCATGTTGAGTTGCTTTCTTTTGTGTGCCGGTAGAGATATGCATAGTATGCTTTTAGCTGCATGCATCACTTAAATTTGCTTGTACAGTGCCAATCTTTTGATGTTGAGGTGGATAGAAATCTTTGCTTGTTTAGCTTAGGAAAATAGCGGAGACTACCTGTGAGCTACACTTAAGCCTAAAAACCTAAATTTGTGGGTTTTGTTTCTATTCTTTAAACACTTTCCGATTTTGTTATTAACTGTGATTTCATTGTACTTCAAATTTGCATTGATTGCCATAGAACTTTATCATGTGGACTGCTTGTTGAGATTTATATTCCCTTGTTAGATGGACTTTTAGAAATGATTTTGGATTTGAGTGTGTTCTTAAACTCCATAAATAGCCCATACACTCTCACGTCCCTATGTGTGTTTTCATTACAAAAATTGAGCCGAAACACTAAACCTCCATACACCAACATAACCCAAACATAAGTCATACCCTAGTTATTGATCATGTTAAGGTGTATAGCTTTAGAGAAGTTATATTTGCTCTAAATTTTGTAAATGTGTACTTAGGTAATTATGTGTAAATGTGCAAAGACAAGGGCTAAAAAAGAAGAAGAAGAGAAAATAGGTGTGAATTATAAACACTTAAGCCTTCAAGTTCTTCAAATAAAAAGTTACTTACCAATGAGTACAAGTGTAGCACAAATGTGCAATGTAAAGTTCAGTGCCTAATCACTTGTGATGTAATGTGTTTTAGAGCTAACTAAAGTATTACAGTATGTATAAACACTTTGGCATGATTAGTAACTTTATCATTCCCACCCTTACCATATCTTCCATCCCATACACCACTAGAAATCACCTTGGCCCCAATACAAGTGAGGGAAAGTCCATTTGATCTCTTAGAAAGTCTATATTGGGAATATGACTCAATGCATGCTCTTTCCACGTTCATGACATTTCAATTCTTTCCATAGATCTATCACTATTAAATGTGCTTCATTGAATATACTCATATGTGATATATTAGATTCCATGAACATAACTTCCAAATCGCATGTGTTTGCTAGAGAGTGATTGCCTAGGTTCAGAGTGAAAAAATCATACTGAAATCCGGTGAGAATTAGAGTTGAGGAGAATTTTATCTTGAGCATTCGAGCGTTGTTGATTTGTAAATCGAAAACATCCTAAGTATTGGCATACTTGCATTGTGTGAAGTATTGTTATTGATTGGTATATTTTAGATACTAGCATGCGTGTGTTGTTTTTATGTGGTATGTTTGGATTGCATCTCAGCTTTCTTGGAGAGTAATACGTTTGTGGGTGTTCGTATCTGTAAACCCTCAGAAGACAAAACTTCTCCATCTAGGGATCGCCTAGTGGTTGAAAGGCTTGTGGCACGTGCTAAGTGTCATCGTGTTTCCTACGAAAGTGGACTAGCCTAGCTTAGTTTTTAATTATGTTCATTTTGTTTAAATGTTTTTCATTTTTGTTTTTTGCTCGAGGACAAGCAAAAGATAGGTTTGGGGGTATTGATCGGAACGATTTATATACCTATTTGAGGTCCCCATTATCTCGCTTTTGTTCTTGTTTTCGAGTATATTTTGGTATTCGATGTGTTTTTGAGCCTTGTGTTGGTACATATTCCCTACGGAAGGTATTTGAGCTTAATTGAAGAGTTTTGGAGATTAAAGAGCAGAATTTGGAATAGTTTGTGCAGATACCCCAACTTCAGAAAGTCATATCTCTATCCTCAGATCGAACTACATCTTCCATAACCACTTTTCGAAAAGCCCAGGCGGTCTTCTTTACAACGCAGTTTACAGATTGCGATTCTAAGGTTTGTAGAGAACTTTATGACCGTTTTAGTAATGGTGCGCAGAGGTGCGGTACGCTTACCGCGCGAGACCAATTTGCAAACCGCATTTTGTACCGCGTAGAAGGGCAGCAACCTCCAAAAAGTGATGTGCGGTTCGCGGTGTTGATGCGTACAGCACATCGTACCATACCGTACATCTTGACAGATATGCGTTTTTTAGCCATTTTCAGAGGGGTATTCTTGTCTTTTCACCCAAAAGTCTTGCCTTAACCTCCCACACTATAAATACCTCCTTTTCTCCTCATTCTCTTGAGCTCTCTTCACCTCTCTTCCCCTCTTTTCCCCTTCTCACACCTTTTCTCTTCTTCTTCCATTTTCTTTCACCTCTTGCTCCCATGGAGATTTTTCCTCCATGGGAGCTCACCATACACCTCCACCTCACCACTATACACTTCCTCCATCCATCTTAGAGTAGATTACAAAGGAATTAGGAGTCAAAACCGAGCTAGGAAGGCTAGGAGCATCTTTGAAGGACTTGTCTTCAAGGGTTTGCTATTATTTACTCATTTCTTTGTATTTCTTATATTCTTTGATGTATTCCACCAATTTGGGGATATTGTAAACCTACACTTGTGTAATAAATTTATTGATTGTTCTTAAATTCATTTGGGTTTTGTTTTGCTGTTTGATATATGTGTTTTTATGCTCTTAATATGATATGTATGTGTATGAATTGTTAGAAATCAATAAGTGTCCATGATTGGGTTTAGGGGTAGTTGTAATTTAAAGTAGAAATTAGATACCCATGATTGTTGATTGATTGATGGATGACTTGAAATTCCATGTATCGAGTAATTTGAGTAATATGGATTTTAGCTCCAAAGAGTAGAAAAGGTTCCAGTTCAGGCTTTTAGTTGCTAAATTGACCTTGGTTCATATCCTTGTTCTTAATGGGTCTTTGTATTAAGACACGATTCTCCATCCACGTGACAGGATTGGGTGATGAATTGATTGTGGAAAATTTCCTAATCAAGAGGATGAACCTTTAACCTAAATTGAATGTTCTTAATGATATAACAATCACATTGTTGCATATAGTTGTTAGGTAAACTTGTTTCCCATGTTTAGCCATCCTAGGGAGTTGACTAAACCGAATATTTGACATAGAAGTAAAGACCACCGACATTTTTCTTGTGCTTGTGTTGTCATATGGATGTTTTGAGTGCTTAAAGCCTTTGTTTAATTGATCACTTTGTAATTGATCCATGGTTAGATGCTATGTACCGAGAGGAGACGCATTTGACAATGCTTAGATAAACATTCACTATGCTTGACTAGAAAGTGCTAGAACCACTAGGCTAGCGTATAGGGTTCAATTTGTATTCCACGTGCTTAATGGGTTCATGTATATTGTCCGGATTGCTCGAGAGAGATTTCGGGTATATATGGATACTATCTCTAAGACATCAAGAGAGATTAGAGATTAATTAAGGGGATACGAGCCTATGTATACTTGCACATTTGAGGATTAGGTGAGTCTAGAACGCAATTATGAGGATTGTCACGGTTGAGTTGTTTTCCTAGTGTAACCACATTTCATGCATATCTCCATTCCATCTATCATTGTATATATCATTTATATAAGTTATTTAGTTATATTATTATTCACTTTTCCGTACACGCAACACACGAGTCCGCTTAGAGTGTTGTAATAATAGCTAGAATTAGAGACGGTCGGTGAATCCCACCTCCCTGTGGATCGATCCCTTGCTTGCCGCTGTGCTAGTCTCTGTGACTTACGCCCTTGCGAGGCCGAACTTAAATGTTCATATTTGATGACACTGCAACGACGTGTCCCCATCATTCTTCATCTTGAGGTATTCATCTATAGAACTGCAATAATGGAAACTATATACATGTTTTAATCATCTCCGTATGAGGGTTTTCACATGTGATAGGTGATGTTCTTTTCCGTAGGAGGTTCATCATCTTGAGGAATTCATTTTTAAAATGTAGTGATCTTTGCCTAATCACATGTTGAATTTTATTTCTAAAAATGCTTTGACTGTTATCTTATATCCATGAAATCCTTTGTTTTGATATTCAGTTTTCAATGTCAATAACTTTGCTTTACAATTGTCTGTTAATAAACCTTTAGATGAGACTAATTTCGAGGAATGGAAAGAGACTCTCACTGTTATTCTAGCTCTTTGGGGGATAGACCTTTCTTTACGAGAGATAAAGCCCTTTGAATTTTTGGTGGGTTGATTCTGGAGCTACAATTCACGTTACGAATTCTTTACAGGGATTCAGAAGCAAAAGGAAACCAAGGGATAAAAAAGCTTTCATTTTCATGGGAAATGGAGAGCAGGCATTAGTTGATTTTATAGGAGTTGTTAGATTACCTTTAGCTTTAAGAAATTTTTTAGATTTAGTTTATGTAGCTTTTGTTCCTTCTCTCAGACGTAATTTGATTTCCATTTCTAAGTTGCATATTAGTGGTTATCGTTTTGAATTCATTAATAAAGAATTTGTTCTTTATCAGGGTTCTTTTCTCATTGGTTCTGGTTGTTAGTGTGATAGTTTGTATAAATTGAATTTACATACTGATTTTGGTTAGTGTTCTCGTTTAGCTGCAGTGATAAATTCTACCATTGGATTTAAACGCCATAGAGAAAATCGTTTGTCCATATTATGGCGTAGACGTTTAGGCCATATATCCAAAGATCGAATTGAAAGATTAGTGAGAAATGGTATTCTTGATTCACTTGACTTTTCAGATTTTGAGTCTTGTGTTAATTATTTGAAGGGTAAAATGACAAGAGCTAAAAAGAAAGGGGCTACCAGAAGTCAAAATATGTTGGAAATTATCCATACTGATATATGTGGGCCATTTTCACCTGCCACACTTGGTGGATATAAATATTTCATTTCTTTCATTGATGATTTCTCGCGTTATGGTTACGTCTATCTCATTCATGAGAAATCCGAAGCCTTAGATATCTTCAAAATATATAAGGCTGAGGTTGAATTGAAATTAGAAAGAAAGATCAAATGTGTTAGATCTGATCGTCGGGGTGAGTATTATGGTAGGTATGGTGAAGCTGGTTAGAATCCTGGTCTGTTTGCGAGATTTTTATAAGAATGTGGGATTAGTGCTCAATACACTCTGCCTGGTGAACCTGAACAGAATGGAGTTTCTGAGAGGATGAATCGTACATTAATGGACATGGTAAGAAGTATGATCAATACGAGTTCTTTGCCTAAATTTTTATGGGGTGATGCATTAAAGACGACAACTTACATTCTTAATAGAGTTCCCAACAAATATGTGCCTAAGACTCCCTTTGAAATGTGGTTTGGTTCGAAGCCAAAATTAAATCACATGAGAGTATGGGGATTTCCTACGGAAGTGATGCCTTATGATCCTAATTCGAAAAAGTTGGATTTTAAGACAGTTAGTGCATTTTTTATGGGATATGTGGATAAATCAAAAGGATATAGATTTTATTGTCCTACATACTCTATGAGGATAGTTGAATCTAAACGTGCTGTATTCTTGGAGGAAGGTAATGAAGTTGACAAGAATATGCAAACTCAGGATTTTGAGTTTGAAAAGGACAAATCGGGTAATCCGACATCTTCTACTTCATTAGATATTGTCAAACCACCTCTCTTGGAGCATCATGATGATTATCTATCTGAACAAGAAGGTGAGCCCTTATCAGTTGTTGTCGAACCTTAACCGGTTATTTATGAGCCCGAGCCAGCTATTGATGAACCCCAGCTAGTCGTTGATGAGCTATAACCAGTTGTTGATGTTCCTTTAAGGAGATCTCAGAGAGTCCGAAGATCTGCCATTCCAGATGATTATATTGTTTATTTACAGGAGCATGATTTTGACTTAGGAGTGGATGACGATCCTAGGAATTATGATCAAGCTTTTCAGAGCTCTCAATCGTCAAAATGGATGGATGCCATGATCGATGAACTGAGATCCATGAATGCAAATTGTGTTCGGGATTTGGTTGAACTGCCTGATGGTTGCAAGCCCATTGGCTGCAAATAGGGTTTTAAGACTAAACGAGACTCTAAAGGCAACGTTGAGAGACATAAACCTAGACTTGTAGCGAAAGGGTTCAGTCAAAAGGAAGGTATTGATTATACCGAGACTTTTTCGTCTGTCTCTTCGAAAGATGCCTTTAGGATTATTATGGCCTTAGTTGCTCATTTTGATTAGAGCTGCATCACATGGATGTGAAAACTACTTTCCTAAATGGAGATCTCGTAGAGGATGTACATATGATGCAACCTAAAGGTTTTCAGGTGGTTGGAAAGGAACATACGGTCTGTAAGCTCAGAAAATCCATTTATGGTCTGAAACAAGCTTCAAGGCAATGTATTTGAAATTCGATGAAGTCGTTACATCATATGGTTTTGTTGAAAATTCGATGGATCATTGCATATACCTCAAGGTCAGTGGGAGCAATTTTATTTTTTTTATACTTTATGTTGATGATATTTTTCTCGCCAACAATAATTTGGGGTTGCTGCATGATACCAAGAATTTTCTATCTCGTAGCTTTGCAATGAAGGATCTTGGGGAAGCCTCTTATGTCCTTGGTATTGAGATACAACGTGATAGGTCACATGGTTTGCTTGGATTATCTCAAAAGGCTTACATTGAAAGGGTATTAAAGAGGTTTAACATGAGTGCTTGTTCCCCAGGTGAGGTACTTATCGTGAAAGGAGATAAACTTACGAAACTAGAGTGTCCCCAGAATGAGCTAGAACGTTCTCAAATGAAAGATGTCCCATATTCATCTGCGGTTGGCAGGTTAATGTATGCACAGGTTTGTACATGTCCTGATATTGCTTTTGCAATTAGTGTACTTGTCTGATTTCAAAGTAATCCCGACATTCATCATTGGATAGCAGCAAAGAAAGTATGCGTTATCTGCAGCGAACAAAGGATTTCATGCTCACTTATAGGCGTTCAGACCTATTTGAAAGTTCCCTAAAAAACGTGTGTGTCTATAACCTAGAGGGGGGGGGGGGGGGGGGGGGTGAATAGGTTTTAGTCGAAACTTAGCCAATTTTCGTTAATGGTCAATTAGACGAAAATACCCCTAACTAGTGACAATAATATCACAAGTGTAAGAAGTGCGGAAATAATAAAGACACTTAAGATATACGTGGAAACCCTCCAAATGGGAAAAACCATGGGTTGATATGTGCTCCACACTAGATCCTCATATCCATTATTGAATGAAAGTTTACAACCTAGGTTACCCTCTAGTTACTAACCCTTTCTTTCTACCCAACGACCTTAATAGTGATTCTTGATCTATTTGCTTGTGCACTAACCACTTAGTCACAAGACTTAACCTCAATGAAGAGTCAAACACAACCTAAGTGAATATGATAAAATATTCAAACATGCAAGTAATGCTAGGTAACCCTAAATAATTATCTAGGAATTTAAGAATGTCACTAAGTACAATTCCTAGATATCAATGTCTAAATGGATGTTCATAAAGACTTAACTAGAAATAGTTATGCAACAATATATCCTAGTTATCAAACAAAGTCATATCAACACAAGTTGTCATTAAGCATGGCAAGGACTATAATGCAATCACAAAATGCAATCAATGTGACCTAATTAGCTAGAGGCAACAATGACCTAAATGCAAGCTATCACAAAAGCCATATCAACACAAGTTGTCATTAAGCATGGCAATGACTATAATGCAATCACAAAATGCAATCAATGAGTCCTAAACAATATCTAAATGCAAAGCATAGAGATTTAGCTATAAGGGCAAAATGGTCACAAACCCTAGCTATCACAAAATATAAATCTCAACCAACAATCAACAACCCAAGCATGTTATAAATGCAATTCAACATAAATTCATACAATCAATACGCAATAAATGCTATTCCTAGGTAAACATGACCCAGTAATGAAACAACAAGTTCTAGGGCATGTAAAGATTACCTAGTCAATTAAAACAAGAGGAATCCATGCTTAGAAGATGCTAGATGCTCATGGATTGAAGATTGGTTGAGTAAAAATGGATTATTAGGAGCTCTCTCTCTCTCTTGGAGTCAATTTCTCTCTAAAGGAAAGCTTGGTGAGTAAAAATGGCTTCTTGGACTCACACAACCAAAGAGAAGAGAAGAGAACATATAAATAATGTGCCCTACACGAAACAACATCGTTTTGAACAAAGGGCAACTGATTCCCATCATGATCGTTGTTCGTACCGCCGCCTAGGCAAGTGTCCAGATCGAGGTAGTGCTAGCGGTGCATCGTTTAGGAATCTCCGCTGTCTGGACCGCGGTACAGGCAATGTCCAGACCGAGGTAGAACAAGCGGTGCATCATTGGGAAACTCCGCTTGGGAGACAGCTGTGCATGCAACGTGCACAGGCTGAGGTAGCAACAGCGTGCAACGCCTGGAGAACACCTCTGTGCTTACCGCGGCAGAGGCAATGGACAGGGAGCGGTCCCGACAGCAGTCAAGGGGAAAATCCTCTTCTAAGGGTAAACAAAATTTATCAAACACCTAAGCAAGAGTTATGGCAAAAAGGCACACAATTATGACAATTAAGCATTCATGTAAGATGATCAAAAACATGCATGAGAGTGTGTGTGTGTGCACTAAAACTCTTCAAACAAGGTTAAGCAAGTGATTTACCTTTTGAAGCTTGGGCTAGGTCATGAGCAATGATGGCCTAAATTAGCCTTACAAAATAATCCCCAAATGTGGTTGTCAACGAAATGAGCCAATCAAAAACTGAGGAACTTACACTATTGGAAGTTGTTGGCTATACAGATGCAGATTTTGCTGGTTGTACAGATGATCTAAAATCTATTTCAGGTTTTGTGTTTATGTTGGCTGGTGGATCCATATCGTGGAAGAGTGTCAAGCAGACACTTACAACTTCATCTACTATGCAAGTTGAGTTTGTGGTATGTTATGAGGCAACAATCCAAGTAGTTTGGTTACGGAATTTCATTTCAGGGTTACAGATTTTCGACTCCATTTATAAGCCATTGGCAATTTATTGTGACAACTCCACAACATTTTCTTTCTCTAAGAACAATAAAAGGTCTTCGGGGTCTAAACATATGGAGATCAAGTATCTTGTGGTTAGAGAGAAAGTTCAAGAGTTGCAAACTTCCATTATTCATATTGCCACAGAAGAGATGATAGTTAATCCCCTAACCAAGGGACTATCTCCGAAGGTTTTTAGTTACCCGTATGGGGTTGGTAGATAGTTATGATATGCTTGGTTAGTGGGAGTTATGTTTTGTCTTTAAAATTAACTGCAGTTTTTTGTTTAATAAAATTTTATTCTCGAGAATATATTTGTACATTGTATATGTATGTTATTTTTCATGATATGCACGCATGTATGTTTTTATTGTGGCAGGATATCTCAAAGCTTTTGGCTTTGAGGGGACACTTCACTCTTAAGGTATAAAGTTTTCACCGATGAGTGAATATTACTTAAGATAGAAGGATTTGCCCGTCTTAAGAGAGGTTGAACTCATGGTCAAAGTGTTTGATCAATGAGTGTAAAATGCTTAAGACATTAAGTTTGCTCGTCTTAAGCTGTTTCGTATTATGCGAAGTGGGACCTATATGGAAATAAGCATGATGATTACATTTGCATGTAATTTCCATACCATACATACATACCGTTTTCCCCGGGTAGGTAGAGCTAAGGGTATTTTGATTACATTTGGTCTTATGTTGATTAAGGATGTAATGATTTATGTAGTTGGATATTTGCGGTTCTATTGGACTAAGGAGAAGGAAGGTGTTACTCTCTTAAACATTCCTTGTGGCCACATATAATTGTTTGTCAATTCGGAGAGTCGTTTTCTAAAATGAATTTTTAAATCTAAAATAAGAATGTCTATGTAGCTCAAGTGGGAGAATGTAAGGTTCTTATAAAATTGTGAGCAACATATGCCATTATATTTTATGTTTATGAAAAACCTAATTGATTGGAATGTTTAAGTTAGTGAGAGTTGACCGGAAAAGCCCGTTTGATTGTAATCAATATTTGTTGGGCTCGGTGCACCTTAGCTACATTAAATAAATGTATGATATGGTATAGGGTATTGTATATGTATGGGCCTAGTAGCCATCCTATTAGGGTTGAGAATCCTTTATGGGTTAGGATTCTAGGAAGTTATACTATATATAGGGGTCCCTACTCTCACTCATATAACGGATTATAGAATTGTCTCTCCATTGGACAATCTGAGAAAGGTGAGTAGAGAGTAGAAAACTCTATTATTTTGACTGTTTCTTTGTTTTATTTTCAGGTTAGTTTTCTTGAATTATTCAATGGATTCGGGAAATTCAGGTACGAATTCATACTTATGTATTTAATACGAATATATATGTTTGATTACATACAACTCCAACAATATTTACTTTTTAATATATTATTAATTTATGAAATAAATGGGACCAAATATTCTTAGATTCTTACCAGCAAATTTTCAAAATGTATTGTTTAAAATTTAATTGAAATTGTTAATTTATCTCTTTGCCAAATGAAATCGGAAAAATTTAATATATAAAAGACATTATTAATGTATTAATTTATAGATGCTATAATATATAACCTTAAAAACACATATATTTCTACTTATAAATAGCAAGTATGAAATTTGTGTGTGTTTTTCTTCTTCGACCATAATATTGGAAATTCTAACTGTTTAAAAGCAGTTGTCTGTAGAAGCAGAGGCTGCAATCAAAACACACTTTTAAGTCAAGAGTTGTGCTTTTGGTGGGATAATTTACTTAAATCCAAACACACACACTAATATCATTGACCAACTTTTGTGGGATATAATTAGTGATTATTATCTTTCATGCACAACATGCCTAATCTTATATATTAACCAATCTTAAAGCTTCTTCTTTGCTTGAGAATAATTTATTTTTAAAAAAAAGGGGATTTTGATAATTATATTCCTAAAAGGGTTGTTACTTGTGGTAATTTTAAGATGGCTTCAAAGGCAAATCACCATTGATTATGTTATTATTCCATGTGGGATTTTTCTTTTTCAATCCCAAAGTAGGGGTCCCAAATGATTATTCTATTCCCAAATATCGACTCTTCAGGGAGAAAATCTTACATGCACTCGGTGCAATGCAACCTTCCAATGGGTGCAGGCCACATGACATGGAAAACCAATCAAATGAGTTCTCCATGCCACATGGCATGCAGACATTGGTTAGGGTGCATTGCACAGGGTGCATGCAAGATTTTCTCCTCTTCATGGCCTTCTTCATTGAAAGCGTATAATTTATTAGCGGGGCATGGCTTGGTTTTCATTTCAGAAGTTGTTTCTTGCTTTTATAAGCAAAAATTGATTTTTTTTCTATTTTTTCCTTTGAAAGGAATTTGCATATTGCCTGGCAGGCTTGTGATAATCCACATGGACCACATGGCTACAAACTTAGAGGGAAAGAGCGAGAGACAGAGCAAACATACATGGTAATTTATATAGGATAACACAATACAATATTTATTCAGGAAATCAATACAATTTAAGCTGTAGTTTTTTTCATCTTGGCATGTTTCTTAATTTCATATACTTCATTTTATCATATAAAGCAACTATAATTTGAAAATATGCTCACCACATTATATTACGAATAACTTACGGATATCCAAAAAGCCTTTAATAGAAGTGTCTTCTTCGGATTCTCTTCTTGCTCATAGGGGTTGGAGTTTTTCCGTTTTCTGGAAATTCTCATCTGACGACATATCCCTCCCAGGAAGAGCTCACAAGCATTGGGTAATTCGGGTACCAACTACAATCTCTTACAGGTGAATTATGGTGTTTGAGTATAGCTACTTGGGCTCCACTCACCTATAATTATAAAGACTGTAATCAACAAACAGAACGTGGTAAAAGGAAATGATAAGAACAATTATTCATGCATGATGCATCAGAAACAACATAAAAAACATGTAAGACGACGACTGTCATATTAGCACTATCTTTATATTGGCAGTCACTAGTTGAAAGTGTGAAACTACCATCCGTGAATAGCATTTCATCCAATGACAATCCATACTTTTTTCTGGATGAGCAAGAGCAATTAGTAGTATAACTATCCAATGAATGTTCAATTCTACAAATGTTCTACATAAATTCGAAAATATGTGTTTTTGAATCTCTTTTCATATGCATTAAAGAGTATTGCATCCTCTAGTTTACCCATCCAGATGCATCTCTAGTTTGCAACTACAAAAAAGGCTTAAAGCACGCAGATAATTATGTGTAAGAATATGATTAGATTACGCACCAGATCATAGACATAAACACTAGAATCACGAGATCCAGTGTAGATATACCTTTGCCCAGTGCTGCAGAAAGTGAATTGAGAAAATGTAAAAATTATAATTGTAATTGTAAAACCAGTACTAATAATGTCAAATGGGTACATAATTTTTTTCCAGGTGAAACTATGATCAATCTTAAAGCATGGCTAAACAGTAAAGCTTGTTGAAACTTGAAATATCATTTCAAAAACCAGTCTATTGGCGAGTGATGTGAACACATTAGACAACTTCCAAACTTCCAAATCATTGTGAACAGAGTGTACATGAAGAGGAAAATATAGTGATACTTACCTATATTCAGGGGAAAAGTAGCAACGAATAAGAGTACGCAAGACGGAATGGCCAGTATATGTAGCAACAGACTGATCACATGGGTGTTTCAAATCTCTTGCGTGAGGTGGGTAGTCCATACATCTGTAATCCCATTCATAAGGTCTGCGCTCTACATCGATGGAATGAAAAAAGACTGTAGTTAGCATTTTTCATGCACATCGTTCCGATGGTGCTAAAAGATTTCAGACAATTACAAAACCATCCATTGACAACTATGGAAACCTTAATGCATATTTTTCTTTATCACACTTTTTCAAATTTAGAAGAGATAGAAAGAACACATGTGATTTGTTTGGTTGATAATGCTAAGGTGATACACATATATCAATGGGAAGAAAAACACAAGACATGCATCATATATGAACTGAATCCTTATAACCAAATAACTGTTTCTTAAAGCACCATAAGAAGCCAGAAAGTAAACATACTAGGAAGCATTAGTGGACATTTTACGAATATCCCACAGTTTGATGGCCTGATCTTTACCATTTGAGATTAAATAATGACCATCTCCACGACTATCAAGAAATGTATTACCTTCTAGGTGTCCCGTCAGGATCCCTGCTGCCTTCCCTTTTACAGTCAAACAATGTCTATCCCACACCTTTAGAAAGTTTAACATTATCCTCTGTTCCTTGACCCCAAAAGAATAAACATATCCATTTCCTTTTCCTTCTTAGAAAATCCAATAATTTGCTTATAGAGACAAAAATATAATGGACAGCATCCAAACATAAATTCTAATTACAAGGTTTAGAAGGATCATATCCAAGTTATTAAATAACAGAATCTGATAAATTCAACATATTATAAGGTGTCATTTGTTAATTTGTTATGGATCTCAATCACCAATTCATCATTATCACCACCATCCGTAAACAATTCTAGTCAACTGTTCTATTCCAACCTATCCAAAAAACAACCTTATCAAAGTTAAGCCATTCAAACCACAACATTTCCTTTATTTCTCTTATTTGATAGATTTCTAACAGCACCAGCGCTTTCATTAGAAGAGGTTTGGTAGCGACCTTTGCAAAGTAAGTCAGAGAATACCCGACCAAAAAGCCAACTGAAGGCCATATTAAGGCTTCCATTTTCATATAAAACAGACCTCCCCTAGAAAACCAAACAATGAACGACCTGTAGTATGTCACCGTCATTAGTTGCATAAATATGAGCTTTTAAAATATTTTTCATTTGCTTCTAAACATGTGCAAAAGTACTACACATTATTTTTATGTCATTTGAATTGGAATATTCCATCATTTTCTATGGCTAACTACTATCTCCTGCCTATCTTGACATATGCTGACAAACCTAAAAAGATGGAATATGATAGGAGACATTCCCCATCTGAATCACTCAGCAGCTCAACTATCCATCCCTCACCGTCTCCCCACTCTGCCTGGTTTCTTAGCCTATCTTACTCCTCCAGCTGCTAGTAGTTCCATGAGTAAAAGGTTTCAACCTTCTAACATCTATGAGCCTATATAGCTATATCACAAGTTTTCATCTCTCACAGGCTTTGTAGCACTGCTTTCAAATGCAACGAATGGGTGTAATATCAGAGATGAGAAAGAATCCTAACAACAAACTCGTTTCAACTCAACCGAATCCAATACCAAAAAAATTACAGCTACATACGAATAGAACAAGTTGAGTACTACACTTGTATCACAATTTTTGTCACCTATGCTGTTACGATCATTATTCAAACAACCAAGAGAAAACTATTAGTTAAGACTTAACGACTAATGATAAGAAATATAATGAGCTTAAAGATGTCAATTATATTCATGGAAACTCACAAGCATAACTACTTACTATGCATAACATCACCGAAACATCTAGTTGAAAACAGAATCGAATTTACCTTACAAAGATTATCATCACTCCCAGAATAGATTAGATGGCCAGTTTCATCGGCAAAACATACATTGTTGACATCTGACTGCAACATAAAACACATATAGAACTTTAGAACCTAGAAAAATCTACATCCCTAGCCCTACTCAAAGAGACTTTTGCATATAGTAATAAAGTTTTATTCGCCACTCACTGTTAGAACGGCTACTAATAACTTCATTTTCTCAAGTTTTCTTTTGGAAACATAACCTCAATTTAAATGTTGCAATCATATTCAATTCAAGGCCTTTAGTCACATATCAACATGACATCCGTTTGAAACTCCGGTGCCTTAGCATAATTTTTTTTTTCTTTTGATAAATACTTGGCATAATTTTAACTCTGCCAGAAATATATCAAAAGTATATAATCAAATGGAGAAGCATACGGCATAAATAGAAGATTAGATACAAGATGTGAGGATCACTATAACTATCTTTACCAAGTGTGTCAGAATTCTAAGAGAAAAGCTTGTTTGCTTCTAGATCATAAACATATATAGAATCATCACTACTTCCAGCAACAAGTTCTTTTCCATCAGTTGAAGGAGTGTGGTGATAAAGTCTAGCGACCCATCTGCTATGTGAGCCATGTGCTCAAGCCGGAGAAAAACTATACCCTCCCAGAAAAGCTCGCTTTCACCCTAATTACCTTATCTAGGAAGATGTAACCTTACTTTCATGCTCTTTCAGTTACGGTGATAACGGATCAATCTCTCAGCCAATTCCTGTAGAGATCGGATGTATCCGTAAGGTTAATTTTATGGAACTTAGAGCTTACTCAGTTTGATTTGAAGTATAAGGCCAGAACTACGATCAAAGCCCAAGATTTAGCAGACTTCGTGGCAGAATTCTCAACGCTCCCAAGCTAGGGGACTTCCGCAATATTAGATCTATCTCCTGAGAATTGCAGAGCCAAACAGTTTCCCGGAGGATTGCAGAACATGGATCCTCTACATGGATGGGGCTTCAGGGTGAACTGGGGGAGGAACCAGTATAGTTTTGACAAATCCAGAGAGGACTGAAATCTGCCATTGTTTCAAATTCAAGTTTAAGGCTACCAACAATGAGGCAGAGTATGAAACTCTCCCGACAGAGATGAAAGTAGCCATCGAGCTTGGAGCCGGTTATCTACATGTAAATATTGACTCATTACTAGTTGTCAATCAAGTTTCTGGGGTATACTAAGCAAATAAAGATAACATGATTGCCTATTTGAAGCAAGTTCAGCAGCTCAAGCATAAATTCAAGGGATTCAGGATCGAACAGGTACCTCAACAACAGAATTATCGGGCAGATGACTTGGCCAAGATAGCTACGAATAGAGGTCTGGCCTTACCAAAGGGAGTTCCTCTTCAGGTGATTTCCCAACCAAGTATAGCAGTGAGTACAGAAATATATCCTATAGAGCGGTAGTCATGCTGGATGGATCCCATAGTTGCTTACCTCCAAGAAGGAAAGTTCCTAGAGGCGCCTGACCAAGCCCGAAAAATCAAGAGAGCTTCGGTTTGATATTGTCTAAAGGGTGGGTACCTCTACAGAAGAGGCTAGTCCCTTCATTTTCTTCGATGCTTACACCCGATGATGACAAATGGGCGCTGAAGGAAGTTCATGCTAGAGACTATGGAAATCACATTGGTGGCGAGGCTCTAGCCTACCAGGTGCTTCGTATAGGATACTATTGTCTGACTATCCACCAGGATACAAAGGGGTTCGTCTGATCTTACGAGTCGGTTCAAAGGACCTCGAACCTAAATCATCCACCTCCTGAATGACTATTTTCGATCAGTACGTCTTACCCGTTTGCTATATGGGGGGTTGACCTGATCAGACCACTTCCTATAGCCCCTAGACAAGTAAAGCACACTATCGTTGCCATTGATTACTTCACCCGATGGGTCGAGGAAGGCCCCACTTCCCAAATCTCAGAAGTGGTATGCAGGTTCGGTACCCCGCTGGTCATAATCACCGATTTAGGAAAGCAGTTTGATAATTCGAAGTTAAAAGATTATTGTGAAAGATTAGGTATCGACCTTCGTTTTACGTTGGTAGCTCATCCGTAAACCAACGGTTTGGTTGAAGCAACTAACAAAACTATTAAAAAGCTTCTGAAAAAGAAGTTGCAACAGAAGAAGGGAAAGTGGGTTGAAGAGCTTCCTGAGGTCCTCTGGGTGTATCGAACCACGAGAAGGACAACAACAGGGGAAACTCCATATTCTATAGCTTTCGAGGTTGAAGATGTCCTCCCCATAGAGCATAAGCTGACCTCATTTAGGGTATAACACTATGAACCAGAGAACCGAGCTAGTCTGAACCTTCTAGATGAAAAGCAAGAACAGGTGGCAAAGAAGGTAGCAGTCTACTAGAGCAAGATTGCAAAGTATTTTGACAAAAGAGTGAATGCTAGGACCTTTGAGGAAGGGGACCTAGTTCTTAGAAAATTTACACAGAATACCAAGGTGAGGTCAGACGGGGTTTTAGGACCCAACTGGGAAGGTACATACTTGATCAAGGTAGTGATTTGAAATGGGGCTTACAAGCTAGAAGACATGAACGGTCGACCCATTGATCACACCTGGAATGCATACCATTTAAGAAGATTCTATCTTTAGATAAGGGACTCCAGCAACAGGCTACCTTCCTTTAGATATCATTAAGTTAAAAAAAATGTACTTTATTTCAGCCATCATATTTTTTTCCATCTCCAGTGGTGTTATGTTTTCTCCATGAATGAAACTCGCCTCGATCGTCATGAGCTAGGGAGATCTAGATAGCTTCTTTAGTACTCTGGTCTGGATCAGTTCTACTAGGAGGATCACCATCATATATCGACAGTGATCACCTCGAGACCAGAGACTGGTCGGGGAAGCCCCCTCACTATCCTTGATGCCTCGGCCGGACACCACCCCCCGCCAAAAAATGTCTGAGTATAAGAGCATAGTTGGTATCCAAATCTCAAGACCATGATAGCTAACTAAGCTTTCCTGTTACCTTGGTCGGGCGACCTCCCCGAAGAAGGGTCTGAGTATAAGAGCATAGTTGCCGTCCAGATCTTATGATACCTTGGTCTGGACCAGTTTTACTAGGAGGATCGCCATAATATGTCGACAATGACCGCCTCGAGACCAGGATAACTATCAAGCCCTCCTGATGCCTCGATCGGGCTTTAACTCCCAAGAAGGACCTAGGCTTAGAAAGATCTCCCGCTTAAGCTCCAATTTCCAAACTATTACTGATTACTAATCCTCCATGTTCATATGATTTCTTACTTTTACAGGTGCAAACTAGCCTGAAATCATATTATGGGACTACTCACTGGAGTCATCGAGCTACAAGTCTCTGCTGAGATCTAAGAACTCGAGAAAGCCATTTATTTACACACTTAAGCAAATTTAAGATCTCTTTATTTTTACCGAATTCAATTAAGTCAAGTTATTTCGGAAGTCGCATATAGGACAGGATCAGGAATAAAGCAAGGAGACATCAGCCAAATCAAAGTTCATTGAAGCAAACATGAAAGGAATCCTAAGCAAGGTTTCGTTGATAATGAACCTATCCCCTTGTAAGGCTACAATCATCAAGAAGGAAGCCCAACCCTCGATTATGGGCTACAAAAAAATATATAATGATGAAAAAGCTAATTGAACTTGGCATGAGTAAAGCGGGGTGCCCACCCCTCTTTCTGGGCAATAAAAGCAAGTTACGAATAGATTGTATTAGGCTTCAGCTTCCTCTTGGTTCCCTCTAGTTATTCCTTCTCCTCGGTGGTCCTGGCCCCATACTCCTCATTCCGGTGGTTGCTCATCTTGGTTGACCACCTCTGCTACTTCTTCCTCCGGAAGTTCCCTGTTGCCTGCTACTCAGCTGGGTCCTCCTCCAAGACCTCATTAACCACCGCCATAACCCCAAGTGGGATGACCGCATCAAGAAGGGTGGCTATTGACTCCATCCTACTCTTTCCTACCTCCGAATCTTCTCTAGAAGATTCTATAGGGGGGTCCCGGGCTTCTGGTCGGCCTTTTTTAATCTCCGCAAGCTGAACCCCCCTCGAGGATTCTCCTGGACCTGATGCTGAGATGATTAGAATAAGCAGGGGAAGATCTGGCATGACTGGTTACTTCCCAGCTTCAACCCCGCTAGAAAAACCCTCTTCATCACCTTAGGAGAGAGACATCTCTGCAGTCCCAGTCATAATTTCCTCCCTGTCCCAGCCGACAATACTGGAGAGGTCAAAGGGAAGGGGAGAGTTTTAGAGACCTGGAAGGAGGTATAAAAATACCTATCACTAAAAGAAGCATCCACCTCAGCTTGCAGCTTTACCGTTTGATCATAAAGATTCTACACCTCGACCTTTAACGCTTTGGCTTCGGCTTTCCAAGAGTCTCTCTGCCTAGCCCGTTGTTCAGACTAGAGGGTCGTGGTCATAGGTCTGCTTCAGCCTCTCATTGTCACAATGGAGCTCGGCCAGCTCTGCCTCCAAACCCTTCTAGCTGGATGTCATCTCCTGAACCAGAGCTTGAGCACGTGTAAGAAACCCCATAGCCTTCCCAGCTTCGGCCTCAGCTTTTACAGCTCGATCACGGAGGGAGGCTACCTGGTGGCCCATAGCAACGTGGAATTTAAAAACCTTCACGATGTAAAGCCAAGGTTAGATATTGATCGAGCTAACAAACCATAAGTTAAAGAATAAGAGGAGAGTTACCTCAGCCAAGAGAGCGGACCCCTTGGTAAGCGTGACGTCGACAAGTATTGAAGCCATTCTGGAAAGCCCACCACCCGGGTGTTGGAACCCCATTCACCGGTTACGCAGTGGAACTAGGTTTTAAAATTTTTATACAGATCATATCTGTATCTGGGACCAGTGAACTTTGGATCGTAATTTTTTTTGGAACTAATACATACAATATGTAAACACAGGAAATTGAAATCGATATAATCAGAAGAAGAAAACCTTACCAACGTTTGGAGGCTCATTCACTTTACGATATGCTCCTGTCTGAACCAATCTTACCAACGTTTTTTTTTCTTTGTGTGTGTATCGGATACACACAAAAAAAAAACTTTTTCTTAAAAACAATCACACACACACACACACACACACACACACACACACACACACACACACACACACACACACACACACACACACACACACACACACACACACACACACACACACACACACATAACGCCTGCCTTTCTTTTTTTTTCATAAATATATATAGAGATATCACACACATATATATATATATATATAAACACAGTGGCATGCTCTTTTCACAAAAATCTATACCTCAAACTTTTTTTGCCTCTGCCAAATATATATATATATATATATATATCAAAAGTTTGTTGGGCGTTTTACTTTTGATAAAAAAATCAACACAATATATATATATATATATATCCTTATTTGTATCCTTTACAAACACTTATATATGTGCACACACCAATTTACATCCAACGTAATCTCTTATGTTATAATTGATATATATATATATTTATTTAATTATCCTTTTCAAATATATCTAATATATTAAAAGTGATAATAAGTATTTTAAATTTAAATTTAAATTTAAATTCAAATACTTAGATAAATGATTTAGTAAAATAAAATAATCCTATTATTTTATATTCACCGAAATCCATATATCAACTAACACCCTCCAATTAACAGTTAATTAATAATTCATAATTATCAATATAATTAAATAATCTAATTATTTAATTAATTTAACTATTAAAATTCATTAATTAAATAATCTCATTATTCAATTAATTCCCGAATATATACGTGTCACTTTTGTAACACAATCAATTGGATAATCCAATTAATTAACCGTAACCCTTGTTACCTAAATCGATCGGGCTAGCAAGGGGACCTAATGGACCCACAGTATTTTGAGCTTCAATAATCCTCGAAATCATTAATTAAACTCTTTAATTAATATTCCTTGATTATTAACTCCGGTGTTATTCCAGTAAAAACGCGAAGCTGCACTCTTTCAACTGTAGACGCTTTTACACAGACCGATACAACTCGGTGTCCGTCGATATAACTATTACACATGGTATGATCCTCCACAGTAGTTCATAATTAGAGTTGGGTCATAATGTCCGTTATACCCCTCTAATTACATATATTCTTTAAGTACCGTTGATTCTATAATGAACAATAAATCATATTTCCTTACGGAACTAGGAGAGCGCTCATATTGTCCAAGCCCCGAATCAACCCTTAACCTTAAGGGAACTACCATCTATTTCTTACAAGAAGGAGTGGATTTCACTATTGTATACAAACCTTCCCAGCCAAATTATTAATTATTTTTAACAATTAAAAATCTAATCTATTAGTGAACAATCTAAGATTCAGTGAACTATTTACTAAGGTCAGATTATTATGATAGTGTTTACCAAGTTTTAACAATTAAAACTCTAACACTTTATTCGGTTAATTTATTATTAGGTTATTAATCATATTAATCCTAATTACAATAAATGACCATATTAATCTAACTTATTAAACTCTTTAATAACTAGATTAATATTAATGAGAATTACCAAGTTTTCTAACCATTAAAAAAAAACTAATCTCATTATTCATAGCCAATTTATGTATTTACTCATTTTAATCACATTAAAAAAAAACATAAAATATTAGGCTATGATGCATGTATGACATATCAAATATATTTGTGTAGGCACATCTAATCTAAATGACATACGTATGCATGACAATGCTTTTATCATCACATAATATAAAGCATACATTAATTGACCGAGTACTGTGGATTATTTAACCTAAAAAATTAGAATCTAAAATTACAATAAATTTGTCAGTGCATTCATTGGTCTTCTAGTAACTTCAGATATCTTCCAGTCTCTTCAGGTCACTTCGATTCATTTCATGAATCCGAAACGGGAAATCGGCACGAAACACACTAAGCAACACTTGCCAACAGAACCTTGCGTGAATATTACCATGTGAATAACAGTACCCGTGAACAGTGTTCGGTGAACAGTAACGCCGTGAACAATACCCAGTGAGCAGTGTCGGCCGTGAACAATACCGTCGTGTCGCGCGTTTCCAGTTCTTCGTTTACAGGTTACAATTTTTTTTTATTTACAATACAATAATAGTAAAATAAAAATATAATAATAATAAAAAAATTATACAACTCATAAACCCTAAATCCACTGTACCATGAAAATTTACGATCAACCATGTTTAAATTAAACAATTTTAATTATAAACATTCATACAATCATAAAGATGGTGCATACACATTTATACATACAGGAGCATCAAAAACAATTTCCTGTTCCGAAAAATAACCTGCCTCTGATACCAATTGTTGGAACCCCGTTCACCGGTTATGCTGTGGAACTAGGTTTTAAAATTTTTATACATATCATATCTGTATCTGGGACCAATGAACTTTGGATCGTAATTATTTTTCGGAACTAATACATACAATATGTAAACACAAGAAATTGAAATCGATATAATCAGAAGAAGAAAAACTTACCAACGTTTGGAGGCTTCTTCACTTTACGATATGCTCCTGTCTGAACCAATCTTACCAACTTTTTATTTCTTTTTACGTGTGTATTAGATACACAGAAAAAAAAAAACTTTTTCTTAAAAACAATCACGCCTGCACACACACATATATATAACGTCTGCCCTTCTTTTTTTTCACAAATATATATAGATATATCACAAATATATATATATATATATATATATATATATATATATATATATATATATATATATAAACACAGTGGCTCGCTCTTTTCACAAAAATCTATATCTCAAACTTTTTTTGCCTCTGCCATATATATATATATCAAAACTTTGTTGAGCGTTTTACTTTTGATAAAAAATGAACGCAATTTTTTATATATATATATCCTTGTTTGTATCCTATACAAACACTTATATATGTGCACACACCAATTTACATCCACTGCAATCTCTTGTGTTATAATTGATATATATTTTTTAATTATCATTTTCAAATATATCTAATATATTAAAAGTGATAATAAGTATTTTAAATTTAAACTTAAATTCAAATACTTAGATAAATGATTTAGTAAAATAAAATAATCCTATTATTTTATATTCACCTAAATCCATATATCAACTAAAACCCTCCAATTAATAGTTAATTAATAATTCATAATTATCAATATAATTAAATAATCTAATTATTTAATTAATTTAACTATTAACATTCATTAATTAAATAATCTCATTATTCAATTAATTCCCGAATAAACACGTGTAACTTTCGTAACACAATTAATTGGACAATCTAATTAGTTAATTGTGACCCTTGTTATCTAAATCGATCGGGCTAGCAAGAGGACCTAATGGACCCACAGTATTTTGAGCTCCAATAATCCTCAGAATCATTAACTAAACTATTTAATTAATATTCCTTGATTATTAACTCTGGTGCTATTCCAGTAAAAACGCGAAGCTGCACTCTTTCAACTGTAGACACTTTTACACAAACCGATACAACTCGGTGTCCATCGATATAGCTATTATACATGGTATGATCCTTTACAGTAGTTCATAATTAGAGATGGGTCATAATGTTCGTTATACCCCTCTAATTACATATATCCTTTAAGTACCTTTGATTCTATAATGAACAATAAATCCTATTTCCTTACGGAACTAGGAGAGCGCTCATATTGTCCAAGCCCCGAATCAAACCTTAAGGGAACTACCATCTACTTCTCACAAGAAGGAGTAGGTTTTAAATTTTTTATACAAATCATAATCTGTATCTGGGACCAGTGAACTTTGGATCATAATTATTTTTCAAAACTAATACATACAATATGTATACACAGGAAATTGTAATCAATAAAATCAGAAGAACATACAAACGTTTGGAGGCTCCTTCATTTTACGATGTGCTCATTGTTAGGTTTTAGTTTGTGTTGGCATGAATTCCATATCAAATGATGTTTACTTGTAATGACTTAGTTGTTTAGGTTCATGATGATTCAAGCTTCAAGGAAGAAGAAACAACAAGTCAAAGCAAGTTCTAAGTCTTCAAAGAGAAAGAATGCAATTTGATTCTACAAAGGTATACTAAGACCTTATATTTCTCTTACAAGGATAAGGCATAAACACACATATCATATATTTGTGTCTCTGCATCGTTGTGCACCATTATAGACACAAACACACATATCATACATTTGTGTCCCTGCATCGTTGTGCACCATTATAGGCACACACATACAATTCATTCATATGTGTCCCTGCATCGTTGTGCACCATGTATAACATATTCACACACTTTAAAATGAATGCTCATGCATTGGTTTGGAAATAACATGTTTTGGAATATGCATGTTTGGAAACTATCTCTATGTAGTTTGCATTCTAGTGTGAATTGTGTTTGTGTGTGTATATATATTTGTATAACATGGATATTGAACTTGGATTTAGTCTTAAATCATTCTTGATTGAGTTACGGTCATTTTGGTTACTCATACTATTGATTTCAAGTTCAAAGTCAAAAGATACTACACTTTCAACTTATGTTTCATACATTGTCTTCGTCTTCGTATATCGAGTCGAATTATTATATTCCAGGTTGAGTATCTTATATGTCCATTTCCATGTGAGAGTTACAGTTCTTAATCCGAAAACATATTCGAATTTTGAGTTCGATGGCCGGAGAACGGTTGAAAAACGAGAGGGAAGCGCGAGGGGAATGCACCATGGCCAAAAGGCCAAGTAGGTGTGCATGCCTGAGATGGCGCGTGGCCATCTCGGCCCCACAACCTTGCTGCCCTGAGATGCCCATGCGCCATATCGGGGAAGCACTTCCAAAGGAGGGTAAAAATGTCTTTTCGTCTTTCTTCTTTCCCACTCCTTCATAAACTCTCTCCCTCTCACATTTCATTCTAAGAAGAAATTCAAATCAAGTGTGTAGAATTTTCTCTCTAAATTTTCTCACCTTCCAAACACCATAACTTCTTCATTTGAACTTCGATTTGAGTGATTCAAAGTTGAGAGTGTTCATCTATTCATCTTCCATCTTTTCTCTGAAGGTTTAAGTTAATTTTTCTGCTTTGTTTGGTGTCTAATCATACACAAACGGGATTGCACCTAGATCAACTAAGGTATTGATTTTCTCTCTAAGTTTTCTTTTAAAACTTGGTCAATTGCCTTGGGTTTTCATCTTCTACATATATTTGTATATTGTGAGTGTTTTGATTTGTGTTTTGAATACTTTCAAAGCTAGGTTGAATTTTAATTGAAATCATTCATGTTGAGTTAGGTTTTGATTTTGCCTATGTTATCACATGTTTGTGATTGTATTATGCTAGCTTTGATTCTAGGACTATTTTGTGATCTTTGATTGATTAATTTTGTGAAAAATAGTTCATCACATGTATTAGGCTCTCTTGGCCGAAATTCTCACATAATACATGTGCTTATGTTCTTTTGAGCTATTCATGTGATTTGTTGAATCCATGATTAGGAATATGCTCTAGAACTTATGCTTAGATCTATTTGACATTGTCATATGATTTTAGCATATTTTAGGTTTTTGTGATTTAAACTTGATCTTGTGATTTGTTGATCATATCTTGTGATTCAAGTTTAGATATATGCATGAATCTAGTTTGTGATTAATGTTGATCATATCTTACATAATCTAGTTTGACTACACATGCCTGATAAACTAGACTATATCTGATTTGTGCATTCATGCTCATGTCTAGTATTTTCCATAGGATGTTTTGATCATAGCATTCTATGTTACGTGCTTATTTGCGTTTTGCATTCATGATCACCTAGATGCCATGTGAGAAGGAAGTCTTGACAATAGGTGTAAGACCTATGGTGTTGAGCAAGAAGCCTTGGCAAGAGGTGTGAAGCCTCGGATTGTCGAGCAAGGAAGTCTTGGCTAGAGGTGTGAAGCCTTGGATAGTCGAGCAAGAAGTCTTGCCTAGAGTTGGGAGAACTCGGATAGGTGAGCAAGGAAGTCTTGACTAGAGTCGAGAAGACTCGGATAGTTGAGCAAGAAATCTTGCCTTGGGTTGTGAAGATTCGGATAAGGTGAGCAAGGAAGTCTTGACAAGAGGTGTGAAGCCTCGAATTGTTGAGCATAGGGTGACAACTTCTAGAGTAGGATAGGAGGGTAGTTTCTAGGTGAAGAGGTCACTTGAGAGATTGTACTTGTCTTATCTACTAGTGGATTTTGTTTGCCGGTGGCTGCTAGCCCGTGGATGTTTCCTCTTTGGAGGTTTACCACGTTATATCTTGTGTCAACTTTTCTCTATCCCTATCTCTCTAATATTTGTATTGTGGATAGAATTCTTTATGTATGTTGACTTCCTCTTTATAATATAGATTGTGTATGTGTTACAATTACTTGTTTGTATCACACTTTACTTGTATTTATATATTGATTAATTGTCTTTAATTAATATATATATTGTGATACAAGCAATCTAGAGGGACAAACTTTTGTTTGTTTCTAAGGGAGTCGAAAAAGGTGCCTAACCTATTCACCCCCCCTATAGGTTACCTTTGAGCATTTAACCGTGATTGTATTTTCACTCCTGTCTGAAATACTTTGTGCTCCTGTCTGAACCACTCGATCTTCCTCGCTATCTCCCGGATCTGGTAACTGCGTGTGGGCGTGTCACTGTCTTAGGAACTTGAATGGAGGATGTAGAGAAAATTTAAAGAAACTCTTTCTTCTCAATTTGGTGTATTGATTTTTCGCACACATGAATTGCATCTCATGTAAAATATATATTGACAGATGTGGTTCCGTATCTCTAAAAACAATATATATATATAACGCTTGCACACAAAATATTTATATCACCTGCACCAATATATATGTATATCTCGCCTGCAACCTTTATCACAAATCCATATCTTTTATGTATTCCGTATATTATATATAAAGAGTCAACCTCTATTTATATATATATATATATATATATCTCTCTCTATATTGTTTGTATCCTATACAAACACTTATATATGTGCACACACCAATTTGCATCATATGCAATCTCTTGTGTTATAACAGATATACATCTTTTAATTATCTTTTTCAAATATATCTAATATATTAAAAGTGATAATAAGTATTTTAAATTTAAACTTAAATTCAAATATTTAGATAAATGATTTAGTAAAATAAAATAATCCTATTATTTTATCTTTACTTAAATCCATATATCAACTAACACCCTCCATTTAATAGTTAATTAATAATTTATAATTATCAATATAATTAAATTATCTAATTATTTAATTAATTTAACTATTAACATTCATTAATTAAATAATCACATTATTCAATTAATTCCCGAATATATACGTGTCACTTTTGTAACACAATTAATTGGACAATCCAATTAATTAACCGTGACCCTTGTTACCTAAATGAATCGGGCTAGCAAGGGGACCTAATGGACCCACATTATTTTGAGCTCTAATAATCATCAGAATCATTAATTAAACTCTTTAATTAATATTCATTGATTATTAGCTCTGGTGTTATTCCACTAAAAACCCGAAGCTCCACTCTCTCAACTGTAGACGGTTTTACACAGACCGATACAACTCGGTGTCTATCGATATAGCTATTACACATGGTGTGATCCTCCACAATAGTTCATAATTAGAGTTGGGTCATAATGTCCGTTATACCCCTCTAATTACATATATCCTTTAAGTACCGTTGATTCTCTAATGGACAATAAATCCTATTTCCTCACGGAATTAGGAGATCTCTCATATTATCCAAGCCCCGAATCAACCCTTAAGGGAAATACCGTCTACTTCTCACAAGAAGGAGTGGATTCCACTATTGTGTACAAACCTTCCTAGCCACAAGCCAAACCGTAATCCCAACATACGGAGCATATTGATCAGGAAATGCATCTGACCTCACCCATGGTATATCAAAGACCACGATTTAACATGAAGGAGTCGATAAGACACTCAAGATTAAGATCACCCACATATAGCCATCTTTAGTTGATATATATGAATCTCATCGGTAAACGGATCTTGGTGAGAGATTCATATAGATCATGGCCCAGTCCTATATGATCACATCATACAAGGTGCCTCCATTCTCATATCTCCATATGAATGGTCCAGGATAGAATCACCGTACATTATGAAATGGACCGCAACTATAGATTAACCACAAATAAAGTATCCAGTTTTATTTGCTATCTATGGACTCTTTAGATTGCACGTCTCTTACTGTATCCATCCGTATATGACACTCATATACACAGTTCGAGATTACATCCGCCAATCTTGGATGTTAAATAAATGCACAAGTTATATAATAAATAACACAACAAGAATGAATTGAACGTTTCCTTTTATTTATTTATTTAATAAATCCATTTACAAATTTCATCTTTAGGGCATAAACCCCAACAATCTCTCACTTGCACCAAAGCATGTGAGGCATGTCTCGTAATCCTAGACCATCTAGGTGACCCGAAAACACTTTAGACGGTAAGGTCTTCATAAATGAATAAGCATGATTGTCTTGTGAAGCTATCTTGGAGACGATCACATCTCCTCTCTGCACTATCTCTCTAATGAGATAATACTTTCTCTCTATATGCTTCCCTCTTTTATGGCTTCTTGGTTCTTTAGAATTAGCCACAACACCACTGTTATCACAATAAAGTGTGATGTGCCTATCCAGATCTGGAACAACTTCCAGATCACTCAAGAACTTACAGAGCCAAACAACCTCATTTAGCAGCTTCACAAGCGGCTACATATTCGGCTTCCATGGTGGAGTCAGCAATATAAGATTTCTTGACACTTCACCACACAATGGCTCTACCACCCAGGGTGAACACTGATCCAGACATGGATTTTCTAGAATCCCTGTCTGACTGAAAATCAGAATCCGTGTAACCTAACGGGATCAAATCCTACCCAAAATACACTAGCATATAGTCTCTCGTTCTCCGAAGATACTTGAGAATTGTCTTGACAACAACCCAATGATCCAATCCTGGGTTGGACTGGTATCTACTGACTACTCCCACTGCATAGCAGATGTCCGGTCTCGTGCATAACATAGCATACATGAGACTACCTATTGCCGATGCATAGGGTACAAGTCTCATATCCTTAATTTCTTGAGGTGTCTTAGGACACTGTTCCTTAGACAAGTTAACTCTATGCCTAGAAGGTAAATTATATTTCTTAGAGTTTTGCATCGAAAATCGCACAAGAATCTTATCGATATATGATACCTGAGATAGTGCTATGAGTTTGTTCTTACGATCCCTTATAATCTGGATCCCAAGAACATAACTCGCCTCTCCCAAATCTTTCATTTGGAAAAGGCTAGCCAGCCAACCCTTTACATCAGACAACACTCCCATATCATTTCCAATGAGTAGGATATCATCTACGTAAAGGACCAAGAAAACTACTTTCTTATCAATGATGCGCTTGTAGACACAAGGCTCATCGACATTCTGCTCAAAGCCATAGGTTTTGATCACACCATCAAACCTGATGTTCCAAGATCTAGATGCTTGTTTAAGCCCATAGATTGACCTTTGCAGCTTGCAAACCTTTTGCTCTTGATCTGGAGGCACGAATCCCTCTGGTTGCATCATATAGATGCTCTCATCAAGATTGTCATTCAAGAATGTAGTCTTGACGTCTATTTGCCAAATTTCATAATCGAAATAGGCAGCAATGGATAAGAGAATCCTAATAGACTTAAACATGGTAACTGGCGAGAAGGTCTCTTCATAATCGACCCCCTCTTTCTAGGTATAACCCTTAGCCACTAGTCTTGCCTTGAAGGTCTCTACCTTCCCGTCTACTCATCTCTTTCTCTTGTAAATCCACTTACACCCTATAAGTTTTACCCCTTCCGGTAAATCTACAAGATCCCAGACTGAGTTAGAGTACATGTACTCCATCTTAAGATTCATGGCTTTAAGCCATTCCTCTTTATCAGGATCTTCCATTGCATTCTTAAATGTCAATGGATCATCCATACTATCAGCAGAGACAACACCTTATCCCTCACCTATACCTAAAAAGCGTTCAGGTTGTCTCACAACCCTCTCACTACGTCTAGGTGGTAGTGTATCCTGATCAGGAACCATCTGACTCTCAGATGTTTATGGATCAACAACTCTTATTGATGTAGCACTTGTCTCACTAGGCTCCAACTCATTTAATACAATCTTGGAACGTGGTTTATGGTCACTAATATAACTATCCTCAAGAAACATTACATTTTTCGATACAAATACTTTGTTATCTTCGGGACTATAGATGTGTCCACCTCTGGTCTCCTTGGAGTATCCTACAAACAGGCAGACCACAGACTTGGAGTCTAGCTTTCCAGTTATGTTCTTCAGTACGTGTGCTGGACACCTCCATATGCAGAAATATCGCAAACTAGCTTTACGACCATTCCACAACTCTAGGGGAGTCTTAGGAACATATTTGGATGGCACCACATTCAAAATGTATGCCGTTGTTTGCAACTCATACCCCCAGAAGGAATTTGGTAATGATGAGAAGCTAATCATAGATCTCACCATTTCCATTAGGGTTCTATTTCTCCTATCCGCTACCACCATTTGTGTACCGGGAGATGTGAGCTGGGAAACTATCCCATGCTCGACCATAAAGTCTTTAAACTCTTGGTTAAGGTACTCACCTCCACGATCCGATCGCAGTGACTTAATAGTCCTACCTAATTGATTCTCAACTTCAGCTCGAAATTCTTTGAACATTTCAAATGTTTCCGACTTCCGTTGCGTTAGGTAGACATATCCGTATCTTGAGTAGTCATCTATAAAGGTGACATAGTACTCATAAGCACCTCTAGCTTTAACATTCATCGGTCCGCAGACGTCTTTATGTATAACCTCTAGCGGTTCTTTAGCTCTAAGCCCTTTTCCAGTAAAAATTCTCTTAGTCATCTTACCTTCCATACAAGATTCGCAGACAGGTAAGGTGTCAACCTTTAACTCACTTAAAGGTCCACTTTTTACTAGTCTGACTATCTGGTCAAGGTTGATATGACCAAGCCTTAGATGCCAGAGATACGTGTCATTATCTGGAGAAATATTATGTCGTTTAGTTTTTGGTTTTTCAACCTTAAACATTTCGGTGTTGAGCAGAGTAGTATGTATTAACGGTCTTAACACGTACAAATTGTTTTCATTAATTCCTAAACAAATATTCAGTTCCAATAATAACAGACTTATAATTAAAAGAAACAAAATATTTTTGTTCTAACAACTTAGAAACAAAAATCAAATTCCGTGTAAATCCAGGAATATAAAATACATTGTTCAACAATATATAATTATTACAAAAACGTAATCTAATTACGCCCACTGCTAGTGCCAACACGTCATCCCCTGACCCCACACGTATTGAGAAAGCTTGCTCCTCTAGCTGTGTCTAAGAATCAGTCCATTGTAAAGAAGAACAAACATGGTTAGTGGCCCCCGAATCAACTATCCAAAGTAAAGAATAATCTTCTACTAAACACGACTCAAGAACAAGTAAATCATATTTACTTTTCTTGGACTTCTTCTTGCTTTGGGCTTTCTTAGGTTTGGGCTTACCCTTCGTTTGTATGCCTCTCGAACAGTTCGTGTTGCATTGACAGCAGGCGCTGGAAGACATTCCTCCTAAGCACAAACTTGAGGTCTTTGGTGACCAATATTGCATTAATGTTAAGTTTCCACTTAGTGTAGTTATCACCAGTTAATATGTCATTTACGAGAATTTGAAGTAATGCAGAAGACATTATTGCTAAAATAAATAAAACATTCATTCAGTCATTTATTTAAAACAAGTGCGAGTGCTTTGGCATAAATTTAAACATGATGCATGAGCATGTTTAACAAACTAGAACTACCCTAAAACTAGTTGCTAGACCACGACAATCCAACATACCACAAAGAAGTGCCGCCTTAGGGTCGGTCAAGTCTTTGCATGTTGGACAGAGACATTCTCAATCAAATGATATTCTAGAATAACTCGAATATCGTTCAACCATCGTTTATTCAGTCGGGTTTTTAATTAACAAACTTAATCAAAACCTTCGTGAGTGTAACCCACCATTTCAGATCTCACGAGCTTAACTCGAGAATTGCCGCCTTAGGGTCGGTCAATCCGGAAATACCCTCAGAAATCCTATCCATTAGGAAGTCAACCTTGGTATTAACCTTGGTATTAACCTTTGTGGAAACCCTCCTTAGGGAGGACGAAAGCAAAGCTGTCACGAGGCCCTACTCGGATCTCACAGCGTTTAACTAACGATGGAGACCGCGGGATATATATGTCATATATCCCTCTCCCATTCACTATTTTAAAATTAGGGTTTTCTATTAATCGTTAATGCACCTAGATGCTACATGATTAAATGACTAACTTTAATCAAGTTATCTAGCGCATTAACTAATTAGAAACAAATTCTAATTAACTAATAAATTATTAATGATTTTTAACAATTAAAAATCTAATATATTAGTGAATAATCTAAGCTTTGTAAACTATTTACTAAGGTCAGATTATTATGTTAGTGTTTACCAAATTTTAACTATTAAAACTCGAACACTTTATTCGGTTCAGTTATTATTAGGTAATTAATAAATCCTAATTACAATAAATGACCCTATTAATCTAACTTATTAAACTCTTTAATAACTAGATTAATATTAATGAGAATTACCAAGTTTTCTAACCATTAAAAAAAAACTAATCTCATTATTCATAGCCAATTATGTATATTGTCCATTTTAATCACATTAAAAAATACATAAAATATCAGGTTATGATGCGTGTATGATATATCAAATATATTTGTGTAGGCACATCTAATCTAAATGATATACGTACACATGACAATGTTTTTATCATCACATAATATAAAGCATACATGAATTGACCGAGTACTATGGATTATTTAACATAAAAAATTGGAATCTAGAATTATAAAAAAAATTCCAAGACATTCATTGGTCTTCTAGTAACTTCAGATATCTTCTAGTCTCTTCAGGTCACTCCGATTTATCTCATAAATCCGAAACGAGAAATCTGCACGGAACACACTAGGCAACACTTGCCAACCGAACCGTGCATGAATAGTACCTGGTGAATAGTGTCGAGGGGGCGTGAACAGTGTCGGTGAACAGTACATCGATGAACAGTAACCCGCCGTGAATAGTACGTCGTGAACAGCTCGATGAATAGTATGCCGTGAACAGTACGCCACATGACCAATATGTCGTGAACAGTAACGCTGCCATGAACATTACCCACGTCGCGCGCGTTTCTAGTTCTTTGTTTACAGGTTATAATTTTTTTTTTATATTATTTACAATACAATAATAGTAAAATAAATAAAATAAAAAATTATACAACCCATAAACCCTAAATCCACAGTACCATAAAAAATTATAATCAACCATGTTTAAATTAAACAATTTAATTATAAACATTCATACAATCATAAAGATGGTGCCTACACTTTCATACATACAGGAGCATCGAAAACAATTTCCAGCTCTGAAAAATAAAACTGGCTCTGATACCAATTGTAGGAACCAATTCCCATCTCATAGGTGTGGGTCTGGTCCCAACTCTTTGGGGTGACACCCACAGATACCTATCAGAGCACTCCTCTAAGAAGCCCCCAGGCGGAGAGCCACGCTTCGTCACACGATCACGCATGAGAGTTCCCGGGGATCGGCCAGTCGCCACTGCCTTTGCTCTGATACCAATTGTTGGAACCCCGTTCAACTGTCACGCAACGGAAGTAGGTTTTAAAATTTTTATACAGATCATAATCTGCATCGGGGACCAGTGAACTTTAGATCGTAATTATTTTTCGGAACTAATACATACAATATGTATACACAGAAAATTGTAATCAATAAAATCTGAAGAACATACCAACGTTTGGAGGCTCTTTCACTTTACGATGTGCTCCTGTCTGAAATATTATGTGCTCCTGTCTGAACCACTCGTTCTTCCTCGCTATCTCCCGGATCTGGTAACTGCGTGTGGACGCGTCACGATCTCAAGAACTTGAATGGAGGATGTAGAGAAAATTTAATAAAAACTCTTTCTTCTCAATTTGGTGTATTGATTTTACGCACACATGAATTGCATCTCATGCAAAACATATATTGACAGATGTGGTTCAGTATCTCTAAAAACAATATATATATATATATATATATATATATATATATATAATGCCTGCACACAAAAAATATTTATATCGTCTGCACCAATATATATGTATATCTCGCCTGCAACCTATATCACAAATCCATATCTTTTATATATTCCGTATATTATATATAAAAAGTCAACCTCTCTTTTTATATATATCTCTATATTGTTTTTATCCTATACAAACACTTATATATGTGTACACACTAATTTGTATCATATGCAATCTATTGTGTTATAATTGATATATATCTTTTAATTATCTTTTTCAAATATATCTAATATATTAAAAGTGATAATAAGTATTTTAAATTTAAACTTAAATTCAAATACTTTGATAAATGATTTAGTAAAATAAAATAATCCTATTATTTTATCTTTACCTAAATCCATATATCAACTAATACCCTCCATTTAATAGTTAATTAATAATTTATAATTATCAATATAATTAAATTATCTAATTATTTAATTAATTTAACTATTAACATTCATTAATTAAATAATCTCATTATTCAATTAATTCCCGAATACATACGTGTAACTTTTGTAACACAATTAATTGAACAATCCAATTAATTAACCGTAACCCTTGTTACCTAAACTAATCGGGCTAGCAAGAGGACCTAATGGACCCACAGTATTTTGAGCTCCAATAATCCTCGAAATCATTAATTAAACTCTTTAATTAATATTCCTTGATTATTAACTCCGGTGTTATTCCACTAAAAACCCGAAGCTGCACTCTCTTAACTGTAGACGCTTTTACACAGACTGATACAACTCGGTGTCCATAGATATAGCTATTACACATGGTGTGATCCTCCACATTAGTTCATAATTAGAGTTGGGTCATAATGTCCGTTATACCCCTCTAATTACATATATCCTTTAAGTACCGTTGATTCTCTAATGGACAATAAATCCTATTTCCTCACGGAATTAGGAGAGCGATAATATTATCCAAACCTCGAATCAACCTTTAAGGGAACTACCGTCTACTTCTCACAATGAGTGGATTCCACTATTGTGTACAAACCTTCCCAGCCACAAGCCAAACCGTAATCCCAACATACGGAGCATATTGATCTGGAAATGTATCTGACCTCACCCATGGTATATCAAAGACCATGATTTAACATGAAGGAGTCGATAAGACACTCAAGATTAAGATCACCCACATATAGCCATCTTTAGTTGATATATATGAATCTCATCGGTAAACGGATCTTGGTGAGAGATTCATATAGATCATGGCCCAGTTCTATATGATCACATCATACAAGGTGCCTCCATTCTCATATCTCCATATGAATGGTTCAGGATAGAATCACCGTACATTATGAAATGGACCGCAACTATAGATTAACCACAAATAAAGTACCCAGTTTTATTTGCTATCTATGGACTCTTTAGATTGCACGTCTCTTACTGTATCCATTCGTATATGACACTCATATACACAGTTCGAGATTACATCCGGAAATCTTGGATGTTAAATAAATGCACAAGTTATATAATAAACAACACAACAAGAATGAATTGAACTTTTCATTTTATTTATTTAATAAATCCATTTACAATTACATCTTTAGGGCATAAACCCCAATATACAGTACCCAATTTTATTTGCTATCTATGGACTATTTATATTGCACGTCTCTTACTGTATCCATCCGTATATGACACTCATATACATAGTTCGAGATTACATCAAGCAATCTTAGATGTTAAATATATGCACAAGTTTTAAAATAAACAATACAACAAGAATGAATTGAACTTTTCCTTTTATTTATTTCATAAATCCATTTACAAATTACATCTTTAGGGCATAAACCCCAACATCGGGCGAGACATGACGAATTGGTCCAAGACCTCGTTCTGCCCCACTGAGCTCGATCGACGTTGGGGGCGGGAAGGAAGAGCCTCTAGAACGTCAGCCTCGTGCTCCGTTGAAAATCGTGGAGTTGGGAGCATAGATGGAGGGGCAGAGGCATTAGGTAAATTGGTTAAGGGGGCAACAACAGTAGCAGGTGTAGGGAAAAAATGGTTAAAAACACAATGGAAACGTGAGAAATACTAAAATTAGGGTTTGCGTATAAATAAAAATTTTCCCTTTTAATAACGGGAACCTTAACTCTAGATTAATTGATGTATATAAAAAGTATTGTACCTTTTTTTTCGTGACGATTGAACTAAATTTAATCTGTAAGATCTTCCAATCCAATCACGAACGTGAATCACCTAGGAGTGAGGCTTCCTTTCTTTAAATTGGATACCAGAGGATGGAAACAAACAAAATCTTCTTCTTTGTTAGTCACAATAATCCTCCAAGAGAAAAACCAAGAACGTTCCGTCACTTTTGAATTATCAATCAATTTGATTGAAACTCGCGTGAACCTTGATTCAATGTTGTACACAAAACCCTTTTGATGCAAATGATACTAGTGTACTATCGAAAACAAAAACGTTCCCTTTTTACTCCATGCTTGGCAGAATTCTTCACACAATGAGTTGGACGAATATATATATATATATATATATATATATATATATATATATATATATGTTAACGAGAAATTTACTCAAGATGACAAATTTCCAATAACGCTCTCAAGACCACTACCACGGAGGTGGTGGCCAGGGTCTGTACCTTTGATACCTAACCTGCTTAGATAAAAACGAATGTTTGTATAACAATAGTAAGTGGGGATTTTAGTGTCGATTACTCGTGGTATACATCATTCTCTCTCATATGCTTACTATCTCTCTAGAACGTAGGAAGCTGGAAGCTTCGTACTTGTCGAATAGTGGACGTCACGACGCCCGTGTTCTGATCACAGAATTTAGGCCCGACGTACTTCTCTCTCCCTTTTACTCTGTCGTCTATATGTCACGCTCCTCTCTTTTTCTTTTTAGGTATATTTATATATGACCGAATCAATTTGAATGAGTGTATCTCCCGCCTTGACTCTCTGAACCTACTCCCCCCTAATCGGGCGGGATCCTCTATTTGAAAGTCGTTGACTCAGAGTAAATAACGGAAGCGATGATATTGTTGACGAAGATAAGTTTGTTTCCTTTTTGGAATCAAATTCTTGACTTGCATGTAAATGTTGGTTATTACATAGATATGTTCTTATGCGTACTTACAGCATGATTCTTCATGGATGTCGCTAAGCTAGCCGTTCATAGTCTTCGTAGAACGAGGTAGATCTATGCTTTGGTTCCATTCTCGGACGCTTGGAATGGACATCCTAGTAGGCATTCCTATGGGGTAACATGGATCTGATTCACTTAGAGGCCTTCTTCCTCCTCGTATCGTGGAGGGGACAACGGATTCCTAGAGAGGTTGGTGGGCTTCTCGTTCAGGCTATGAATTAAGTTTGATCTTTAAAAGCCTTAACCCTGTGGAGGCTTGCTTTATTTGTCGGGCTTCTTTCGAATGTCTCTTGAGCTTGGCGATCCTCCCTTTCTGTCACGGGGTGGTTGAGAAGCCCTACCCTAGGAACCGAGGTTCCCAGCTAGGTGGCCTAGAGAAGCCTAGATTCCAGTGTTCACGTAGGGGCTCGACCTGGTCGTGCCTAGCTTTTTCACTGATAGTTATGAAGCCCGATGATCCTTCCGTGCTTCTATGGGGTAGTTTTATGGTACACCCGGAGTTTCATGAATATCAATTTTGGGCTTCGATTCAGGCTTGGAGAGTGGAAAATTTCTCGTTGACCCATAGCCAAATTTTACTATTAACAGAAGTTCCCTCTAACTTGAACACCGGAGGTAGAGTTGGGGTTAGAGTTAGATTCCCTGTTTAATTGAGAAATTTTCCGTTATGAGATAATTACTGAGAATCTCGAATGAATTTTTCTCATTAATTGCTCAAATAACGCGTCAAACTTGAATTGGTGTGTTCTTCGAGGAAAATCGGTTGAGTTATGGCTCTCCCCTGTGGCTCGAGGCGATCTTCCCAAGGATATCGCCGATGTCATTACACACCTAACCTCTATTTAAATTCAAACTCACTACCCGTTTCCTTACACATTCTCTCAATTTCAAATTTACAGACTTCTTCTCTCTTGCTACCTTCTGTCGATTTCCCTTTTTTTCTCAATCCCCAAAACCTATTCTACCATGTCAAAGGCCATTCGTGACTCCATTGACTCTCTTATTGAAGGCATAAAGGTCTCAAGTCTCACCCATGGAAAATGGGCTCGACTAGACCTAGGCAGGGACGACTCTCCTCCGTCCCAATAATGTCGTAGATCGAGCCAAAATGTAACCATCGGGACTGGGTTTTCTAACCAATCAGACAATCCTCTAAACTTGGTTGACGAGGACTTCGGTGAAGAGAATAAAGTCGATGTCGCTGGAGAGGGCCAGGTCACAGTCGTCGGTCATTCCCTGGAGATGCATCCTCCATATGACTTCAGGGTCATTCCAGATTCTGCTGTTGACTCAAAGTCGATCAGCCACTTGAGGAAAAAATACGACATCCCTGACACCGTCTCTCTCACAGTCCACCATAGAAGTTATGACGTCTTTAACCCACCTAAAGGCGTACTCCCCATCCACGTTGCAGCCTTCGAGAGTGAGGTAAGGCTCCCTCTTCATCCTACCCTTTGATAGGCTCTCAACACCCTTCAGCAGGCTCTCTTCCAACTAACACCCGGCTTCTGGAGGCATTTGGTTGGCTTCCTCGTGCTATGGAGGGAGCAATGCGAGCTAAGCAAGATAACCAGAGAGCCCGGGGCAAAATAACTTGCTTTCCTTTTTCAGATTGGGAGACTGGCCAGGGTCCCCCGAGGTTAGTTTTACGCCAAGACTAAGAATAAGTTTAATTTCATCATCCCTGGAGCTTTAAGGAAGGACCCGATCTGAAAAAAAGAATGGGTATTGGTTGGCAATGATTGGGGGAGCTCGATTTTTATAGGTGGGCATGAGTTCGCGGTTCCGACCACCTTTAATGATAAGCCCTGGTGGGACCGAGATTCCTTACCCATCGAATCTGAGACGGTGCTGAAGGTCATCCTTGCCAGGAACTACTTGAACCTGAATTTCCCGACTGCTGACCCTTTTAATCCTCATCGGGTAAACCGCTATCTTCGAATATCCGACGCTACTCCTCGTAAGTATCTTGAACCATCAAGCTTTTGGGTTGTTGAATGGTTCAGTTCTGATGGTTTTACCATTTTTTTAAACAGTTTTTGTTGTTGCTCCAGCTTCTCGCGAGGCCTGGTAACCTCGGACCCTTCCCCCTCCTTTCAGGTCGTCCCTGGGAACCTTCTTGGCTACCTCGGAGAAATGGGGCCAATCCTTATGACCGCTGCTTCTCCTGCTCCTGCTCCTGCTCCATCGCCTTCCCAGATGAGATCTAAGATGGCTTTTCTAGCATCTCGGGCAGCTAAAGCTCTAAATTGATGAGGGCCCACTCACTAGGACACTGATACGTCCACCTCAGCTTCTTTACCAGTGGTTCCCGCTATAGTTGCTGCTTTTCCAGTTATATTACCCACTCATTCCGCTGATCCAGCTGTGTCCTGGGCAGTTCAGGCTCCAGGGGATCCCGAGGCTAGTATTCCTGAGATCCCCCCTTCTCGCCCCTACCATCAATCGAGCTCAAATGGTCAAGATGAGGTTTTGAAACAGTTCGTTGCTTCTTGCCCGGGTGGCGGGTTCTCTAGGATGACTTCCATTCCCGTGGATATTCTGGTTACCAAGGGGTCTGCTCTTCTGGCTGAGGTAGTCATCACCTTTATTTTTTGTGATTATGAGCTTTGATTGCTTTCTAACCTTTATTTCATACTTTACAGACTTTCAAGTTCAATGTAGCAATAGGGCCACCAAGTATCCTTTCTCTGAGATCAGGTAGCTAGAGCTAAAGCTGAGGCTGAGCGGGCGATGGGACTGCTGACGCAGACTCAATCCTTGGTCCAGGAGATGACTTCTAGCCAGAGGGGAATGGAAACACAACTGGCTGATCTTTAGTGCGACCATGAGAGGTTGAAGTGGTCTTTTGACCAATAAACTCCTCGGTCTAAGCGACGAGCCAGCCAGCGAGATGACTAGAAGGAAGAAGCGAAGGCGTTAGATGTTGAGAATCATGTTCTGCAAGCCCAAGTAGCCAAGCTTCAGGCTGAGGTGGATTCCTCCTTCAGCGAGGGATACTTCTATGCCTCCTACCAAGTCATTGAAGCCTTCCCCTCCCCCTTTGACTTGTCAATTATTGCTAACTGGGATAGGGAGGAGATATTGGCCAAGGTCACAGAGATGTCTCGCCCCTTAGGTGATGACCTGGATTCCTCTAATGTGGCCAAAGCCGGGAAGCAACCAGCTGGGTCAGATCTTCTTTCTCATCCTCCTCCTTCCATTTTCCCAATGTTAGGTCCGGGAGAATCCTTGAGGGGGTTCTACCTATGGAGCCAGAAGGAGATCTTATAGAAGCCTGAGGTTCCTCTAAGGTGCCTTCAAGAGAGTAGCCAGCAGTAGGGGAAATTATACCATAGTCAATGGCCAACCTTCTTGATGCAGCCATACCTCTTGAGGTCATGGCGGTGGTCAATGAGGTCTTGGAGAAGGATCCTTTTGAGCACCAGGCAATCGAGGGGCATCCTCTGGAAGAGGTGGTAGAGGTGGCTATCCGGGATGAGCGACCACCCGAAAGAGGAGCAGGGGGCGAAGTTCATCCGAAAGGAAGGGAAGCTGAAGGAGATCAGGAAGATGTAGAAGCTTGAATCCATCTTTTTGTAGCTTGTTCTGAATGCCCGGAAAGGGGGGTGGGCATCCCATCTTTACTCATGCTTGATCTTCATCGTCACTTTTTTTTTAGTACTTTGTAGCCCGGAACCAGGGGTTGGGCTCTCTATCTGATTGTTGTAGCCTTACCGGGGGATAGGCTCCCCAACTCATTAATGGAATTTAACTTTAGATCTGGTTCAATTTCTATTTGCATGTACTTGCTTCACTTTTGATTTCCATCTAGGTTCAGCCCCTATAGCAACCTGATTTAGCTTGGGAAAAGTAACAAGATAGGAAAACTGCTTAAATGTGAATGTAGATAGCTAGCTCGAGCTTTCGACTCTCAATACAAACTTGTAGCTCGGTGACTTTAGTCGATAGTCCTCTTGTTTGATCGTGGACCTGTCACAGTAAGCAACCACGTGTACCCAGAGGATTAACAACCAGTAATAACTGGGACATTTGAGTTTAAGTAGAGCCCTCAATCCTCGAGCTTTTTTAGGGGGTTATAGCCCGAATGAGGTATCAATGAGAACTATCTAGCCCTCTTTTAGACTGGGATGGCTACCGCGGTCTTAAACTTGAGTCCTTCTTGGGGGGTTATAACCCGACCTAGGCATCAGGAGGGCTATCTAGCTATTTCCTGGCCTTGAGATCTGGATGACAGGTATGCTCTTACACTCAGACCTTTCTTGTATCAGAAGAGCTATCTAGCTATTTCCTGATCTCTAGGTCTGATTGGAAACTATGCTCTTACACTCAGACCCTTCTTAGGAATGGTAGCCCGACCAATGCATCAGGAGGGCTATCTAGCTGTTTCCTGGTCTCGATATCTGGATGGTAACTATACTCTTACACTCAAACCCTTCTTGGTGGGGGGGTATTGCCTGACCGAGGCATCAGAGATAGCGAGCCCTGGATAATCCCTGGTCTTGAGACAGAAATGTCGAATTTCCTATATAGACCCAAATCTTTGTAGAACATAGCTGGAGATGGAGAAAAAACAGGCTTTATTGATAAAAAGAAAGGAGTACATTATTGTTAAAGATTAAGATCTAGGTAGAGGTAGCCTGCTTATGAGTCTCATGTTCAGGGGTAGAATTTTCTCAAGTGATTTGCATTCCAGGTATGATCGATGAGTCGGTCATTCATGTCTTCGAGTTTGTATGCCTCATTGCGGGCCACCACTTTTACCAAGTATGTCCCTTCCCAGTTTGGCCCCAAGACCCCGTCTGACCTCTTCCTGGTATTCAGCATCACTTTCCAGATAACTAGGTCCCCTTCCTTAAAGTTTCGGGCTTTAACCTTCCGGTTAAAGTATCTAGCAATCTTGCTCTGGTAAACTGCTACCTTCTCAGCTACTAGACCTTGTTTTTCTTCCAAGAGATCTAAGCTAGCTCAGAGCTTATCCTCATTGCTCCCCGGTTCAAAATGTTGAACTCTAAAGAATGTCAGTTTGTGCTCAATGGGAAGCACTACTTCAACCCCGAAGACTAGTAAGTAGGGCGTTTCCCAGGTAGTTGTTCTCCTTACAGTGCGGTAAGCCCAGCGGACCTCGGGAAGCTCCTCAGCCCATCTACCATTTTTCTGTTGTAGTTTCTTTTTCAACAGCTTCTTTATAGTCTTATTGGTGGATTACACCAGCCCATTAGTCTGGGGTTGGCTACTAAAGCGAACCTAAGGTCGATTCTCAAGCCCTCGCAAAAGTCTTTGAATCGGCCATTATCAAACTGCTTGCCGAGGTCAGCTATAATGGCAAGAGGGGTTCTGAACCTGCAAACCACATTATTTTTTATGAATCTTGTTGTATTTTCTTCCGATATCTAGGAGATTGGTTCAACTTCAGCCCATCTTGTGAAATAGTCGATTGCCACGATAGCATGCTTGGCTTGACTAGAAGCAGTTGGAAACGGGCCGATCAAGTCGACTCCCCACATAGCAAAGGGGTATGGTGAGCTAAGGGATGATAATCACTCTAGCGGTAGGTGACTCAAGTTTGCGGTCTTATGGAAAGCTTCACATAATTGTACCAAGATCTTTGCATCTTGATGGATGGTTGGCCAGTAGTACCCCATGCGGAGTACCTGATATGCCAGAGCCTCCCCACCAATATGGTTCCCGCATTCCTCTGAGTGAACCTCTCTCAATATCCATTTGGCATTTTCAGGGTGTAAACATCGGAGCAAAGGAAGGGATCTGCCCTTCATGTATAAGTACCCATCCACCAAGCAATACCATACCAAGAGCCTCTTGACTTTCCTACCTTGGTCAGGCTCCTCGGGAAGTCTCCCTTCTTGTAGATAATCCATTATCGAGTCCATCCAACATGATTGCCGATCCAGGGTATAAGTCTTCTTACCTGCCACTATACTAGATAGGGCGATCACTTAAAGAGGGACCCCCTGAGGTAAGGTATGGCCACCATTTACAGTTATCTTGGATAGGACGTCAGCTTGACGATTCTGTTGTCGAGGTATCTGGTCAATCCTGAAACCTTTGAATTTACTCATAAGTTGTTGAACTAGCTTCAGGTAGGCAATCATGTTATCCCCTTTTGTCTAATAATCCCTAGAGACTTGGTTGACTATGAGCAACGAGTCACTCCTAACCTGTAGGTAATCGACCCCGAGCTCTACGGCTGCCCTTATTCCGGCTAAAATGGCTTCATACTCTGTCTCATTGTTAGTGGCTTTAAATTCAAATCTAAAGCAGTGGCAGCACTCAGTTCCTTCTGGGTCAATTAGAAATATGCCAGCTCCTCCCCAGCTTGCCCGGAAGCTCCATCAGTGTAGAGGATCCACGACTTGTAACCATCCGGCCAGCTGTCAGATTTTAAAATCTTCTCAAGGGCTAAGTCTGTTGCTGCGGAGGTCGCTTGGCTGGGGGCATTGAGAGCTCTGCTACAAAGTCTGCTAGAGCCTGGGCTTTAATTGTGGTCCTAGACTTATACCTTAAATAAAATTGGGTGAGCTATAGGGCTTTTAAAACCAGCCTTCCAGAAACATCCGGCCTTTGTAAAAATTGACTGAGGGGTTGGTCTGTCACTACTGCTATCGAATAAGCTTGGAAGTAGGGATAGAGCTTCCTAGCCGATGTCACCAAGGCATAAGTGAGCTTTTCTAAAAGGGCATAGTTATTCTCAGGCTTGGTTAGAGCATGACTCACGTAGTAGATAGGCCGTTGGACCCTATCTCCATATTCTTTGACCAAGGCCCTGCTTACTGCAGTTTCTGAAATGGCCAAGTAAATTTGTAGCTCTTCTCCAGGGCTTGGTTTAACCATTAGTTGAGGGCTTGATAGGTATTTTTTTAAAGGCTTGAAAAGCTTGTTCACTCTCCTTGTCACATTTCATGTTTCTTTCCTGCTTAATGTCTTTGAAGAATGGGAGACACTTGTCGATAGACCTAGAGATGATCCTGTTGAGCGCTGCTACCAACCCGGTCAAGACTTGAACCTGTTTAAGTGACGTGGGGGACTCTAGATCCAGGATAGCCTTGATCTTTTCTGGGTTAGCCTCTATGCCTCTCTCATAGACCATGAAGCCCAAAAACTTCCCCGCGGTCACCCCAAAGGCTCATTTGGAGGGGTTCAATCTCATTTGGTTCTCCCTTAAGATCATGAAGGTTCTGCGAAGGTCACTCAGATGTCCTTCGGAGGTTGATGACTTGGTGATCATGTCATCGTTGTACACCTCCATTGATCTTCCAATTTCGGGCTTGAATAGCCGGCTGACCAACTGTTGGTATGAAGCTCCTGCATTTGTAAGCCCAAAAGGCATCACTTTGTAGCAATACAGACCCCATCCGGTGATGAAACTGGTCTTTTCCTGGTCGACGGGGTGTATCATAATTTGATTGTACCATGAAAACGCGTCCATGAAACTCAGAAGCTTGTTTCCAGAGGTGGAGTCAACTAACTGATCAAATTTTGGTAGAGGGAAATTGTCTTTCGGGCATGCCCGGTTGAGGTCAGTATAATCGACACACATGCGCCACTTCCCATTTGCCTTTGTGACCATGACCACGTTAGCGATTCATTCGGGGTAGCGTGCCTCTCTAATGAAGCCCACTTGGGTCAATTTGTCCACTTCTTCCTGGACAACATCATTTCTTTCAGAATTGAAGTGCCGTATTTTATGTTTGATAAGTTTAAAGATCAGATCCACGGCCAGTCGGTGAGCAGCCAAAGTCGTCGGGATCCCAGGCATCTCGTCGTGACTTTAAGCAAAAATGTCATTGAACTCTGTGAGGAGCCCTATTAAACCATCTTTCACTCCCGGCTCAGGGGTGGCTCCGATTTTGACTACCACCTTCGAGGGATCGTCCATTCGGATAAGAATCTCTTCTAGCTTATCCACTGGATGGCCGCTGGCCTATTCCCTTCTCTGCTCCTCCTCGTCAGGCACCATGGGTCATCCTTGGGGTGATTTATGGGTCCTACATCTTTTAGGGTCAATACAGGGGTTGCCTCATCTTGGATCGTTGTCACCTGGGTAAGTTGTTTTGCTAGAGCTGTTGGGTTGGCAGACACCGTGTAGCATCTCCTGGCTGCTTACTGATCACCCCAAACTTTCCCCACCTTGTCTCTTACTGGGAACTTCAGAACGTTGTGGTAAATGGATATGACCCCTTTCAAGGATGATAAAAATGGTCTTCCTAATATTGCATTGTAGGCCGATGGGGTATCCACCTCCACGAAGTCTGTCATAATATTCTACTGGAGAGGTGTGGCTCCAATGATCACTGGTAGGATTTTTGATCCCACGGCTATGATTGAGTCCTCAGTTAACCCATACAGCGGGGTAATGCAACTATTGTAACACCATTGTTTCAAGTTCAGTTTTTCCAAGGTGTCTTTAAATAAGACGCCGACGCTGCTGCCTGTGTCGATGAGCACACGATGTACCATGTAGTTGGTAATCTGTACCGTGATCACCATGGGATCATCATGAGGCTGCACGGTGTTGTAGACATCTGTCTCGGTGAAAATGATATGTGACAACTGGGAGGGGTTGGTTGGGCTCTGGTCGACCTTGAAGATACCATGCCCCTCGTCCATACGAGGGACTTTTCTTATGTGGTTTTTCTTGGAATTGTTGGAGGTCACGACCAGAGTAGGCCTTCCGCTGATGGTATGTATTACCTGGATTTGTTGTGTCAGATCCGCCTGCTCCACTTTTCTTTTCTCAGCGTGTTCGCAGATCTCAGCTTGTACTTCCCGTCAAGTCTGAATGTTATCCTCGATTTGCTGTAAGAATTCTACCAAACATCCTCCCCTTTTCAAAGCCTCGATCTGATTTCGCAGGTTATAGCACTCTGAAGTGTTGTGTCCCACGTCTTCGTGACAGTCACAATACTTATAATGATTCCTCTTATCGATAGGGGATTTCATAGGTGCAGGCTTCTGTAGCAACCCCTTGTCTCGAATGGCGAGATATATTGTTTCACGGGGATGCATTTAAGGGGGTGTAACAATTATACCCTATCTCATCTCAAGCTATTGAGGCCACTGTCCTGGAAGGAGGTAAAGCTCGCGGAGTAGTTCATTTTGCTGGATATTTTTCCAATCTGGGTTGAGAAATGGGGAATCGATACGTCGACTTATTGGAGGGTTTGTTCTGGCTTTTCTGAACTTGCTCAGGTTTGGGAGCTTTCTTCTTCTGTCACTTTACGGCTCTCATATCATCGTGTTCCATCTTGACCTTGAGTTGTTTGTCGACTTTAATTTGCTCTAGAGCCCAATCATAGGCTTCTTGGTAGGTCTCTGAAGGTCTCTTAGAAAAAGACCAGAAAAGCTTGTCTGCCCATAAGTTCCTTCTAAAGTTGGGGAGGGTTTCTTTCTCTGTGAAGACCCCTATCTGGATGACTTCTTTATGGAAACGCTTGACATAAGCCCGGAGGGTTTCCCCTCTCTCTTGGATCACGTACTATAGATGGATTAGGTCTTTCAATCGGGGCTTAACTCCTTAGAATTGTGAGCAGAAATCGGTCGACAGCTTCGTGAAGGAATCCACGCTGCCAGCAGGTAGCTTTCTAAACCAGGTCTTAGCGTAATCGTGAGTGTAGTTGAGAACATTCAACACATCGTGGCCCTAGTCGTGTTCTGGACCTCCATCTGTTGAACGAAACTCTCCAAGTGGCTCAAGGGATCCTCAGTCCAGGAGAATCTGTCAGTCTGTATTTTGAATTTTGGTGGAGCTCCACCTCCCGGATCCTTTTGGTGAAGGGAGCATTCATCTCACTTAGAAGATCCTTCTTGTCCTCCGTGTACTTCCCTTTCTTCATCAGTTGGACCTCTTTTTGAAGCTCTGCCAACTGGTCTCTCAGACGTTTACTCTCGGGTTTTCTTGAGTTGATCTCAATCTCCTTACTATTGGACCCTTCTAACGAACTGGCGATCTCTACCCGGTCCTTTCTTCGGAGAGGGTATGCCTGTGGGCATTACTGACTTTCTCCTTCCCTAACTCGAGCTTCCCTCCTTGAAGTCGTTGGGTGGAGAAACTTTCCCTGCTCTCGAGGAAAGATGGCTGCCGCTGACTTGACTTACTTGGGTTGGTAGTGTGGCAGCGCTTCGGGAACGAGGGGCATGGGCCCTAACCTATCCCGGATCGAGGGTGGGAGTCCCTTTCTGTTAAGAGCTGGCTCCGGAGGGGTAGGTCTCAGGCGATCAAAGGCTGGTTGCATAGCCCCGGGCCTGCTTGACTCCGCTTGATTGCAGAGGTTTGCTTGCTGGATAGTAATACCCTCAGCGAGCAGTTGAAGGCGGACGTTTTCCACGAAGGCCACCGCTTATTAGTCAAGCTCGACCTGGTTTCCCATAGGGGGATCTAAAGCCGGCACAGTGGCTGGCTAGTCTGGGATCTGGCTATGAAGCCCAGATTTTTTTCCTTTCTTCGGGACCTTCCGTGTTGACGCAGCGGAAGGTTGTCCTGATACGGCTGGCTGTCCTTAGGAGGAGCGAAGCCTCATGACTCCATTAAAATAATAAACTTGTGAATATAAAGATGGTGGTGTGGGAGTTTCCCACAGACGGCGCCAGAAAGTGTTAACGGGAAATTTATTCTAGATGACAAATTCTCACTAACACCCTCGAGACCACAACCAATGAGGTGGTGGCCGGGGTCGATACTTTTGATACCTAACCTGCTTAGTATGAATGTTTGTATAACAATAGTAAGTGGGGACTTTAGTATCGATTACTCATGGTATACAAGATTCTCTCTCATATGCTCACTATCTCTCTAGAACGTAAGAAGGTGGTAGCTTCGTACTTGTCAAATAGTGGACGTCACGACGGCCGTGCTCTGATCACAGAATTTAGTCCCGACGTACTTCTTTCTCCCTTTTACTCTGTCATCTATATGTCGTGCTCCTCTCTTTTTCTTCTTAGGTATATTTATATATGACCGAATCAATTTGAACGGGTGTATCTCCCGCCTTGATTCTCTGAACCTACTCCCTCTTTATCGGGCGGGATCCTCTATTTGAAAGTCGTTGACTCCGAGTAAATAACGGAAGCGATGATATTGTTGACGAAGATAAGTTTGTTTCCTTTTTGGAATTAAACTCTTGACTTGCATGTAAATGTTGGTTATTACGTAGATATGTTCATGTGCGTACTGACGGCATGATTCTTCATGAAGGTCGTTGAGCTAGCCGTTCGTAGTCTTCGTAGAGAGAGGTAGATCTATGCTTTGGTTCCGTTCTCAGAAGCTTGGAATGGACATCCTAGTAGGCATTCCTATGAGGTAACATTGATCTGATTCACTTAGAGGCCTTCTTCCTCCTCGTATCGTGGAGGGGACAACGGGTTCTTGGAGAGGTTAGTAGGCTTCTCGTTCGGGCTATGAATTAAGTTTGACCTCTAAAAGCCTTAACCCGGAGGGGGCTTGCTTTGCTTATTGGGCTTCTTTCGAATGTTTCATGACCTTGACGACCCTCTCTTACTGTCACGGGGTGGTTAAGGAGCCCAACCCCAGGAACCGAGGTTCCCAAGTAGGTGGTCTCGAGAAGCCCAGATTCCAGTGGTCGCGTAGGGGCTCGACCTGGTTGTGCCTAGCTTCTTCCCCTGATAGTTTTGAAGCCCGGTGATCCTTTCGTGCTTCTGCAAGGTAGTTTTATGATACACCCGGGGTTTCATGAATGTCGATTTTGGGCTTCGATTCAGGCTAGGAGAGTGGAAAATTTCTCTTTGACCCCTAGCTAAATTTTACTATTAACAATATATATAACAATAAAAAACAAATAAAAAACAACTTCTCACACCAAAAACTAAGGCTTGTTAGACATTTATAGATAGTATATATAGGAGGCCAAATCATCTCCTAAGAAGGATTTACTTGGTGGGCAAGAATCCTTTCCTTAGCTGGATTTAATTATGACCAAGAATCCTTTTCCAAAAAGAATTCTTTTCCAAAAAGAATTATTTCCTACACCAAGACTCCTAATCCAACTCATTAGTGTATTTGTGATCATATTAAAGACTTTCTAATTTGACTAGATAAATAATTCATTTTATTTATCTACTTATCAAATATAATCTTTAATATTAATTATACTACCAACAGTAGCATAATATTTGGAGACTTCTCCTAATAGAAAAAAGATTTTGACTTTTAATTAAATAATTAATTAATTATCGATTTAATTAATTTCCATTCGATTAAATAATAAAATAAAAAATAATATATTTAAGCTTTTATATATTAGTCTTGCCGCTCATGACAATATATAGGCATATATATTATTTTTCTTATTTTATTAAATCCATTGGACTTTTATATAAAGTCCACATGAGAACTAAACTCATTCTTGCAAAAAAGAAACAAGTCCACATGCCTTAATACAATTCTAGATGGACCCCTAAATTGATCCGGTAGAATATATCAAGTGATCCATGCAAGTTCGTGTGGATTGGGGATCTTGGCGGGCTATCTAAATTGAAGCTCCAATAGACACAACCCAGTCACAATCAACAAATGGTTCACTTAGGTCCGATCTATTTAATTTTAGTTCATTCCACTAAATAACTAAAATTGAACTCTTAAATAAAGATAGAATAAGTTGATGTTACTCATTCATACCCTAGACAACCTTATTGGAGAAAGAGTATCTTCATGAAGAATATCAGTAATCGCCAAGAGCTCATAGACCGTCTATAGCTCTCCAAGTTACCATATTTACTCATATGACCACATTTTGATCTTGGATACTTTGACTTGTCCAGAAACCATGTTTCAATAGACACTATTGAAAACTTAACGTTAAGATTTAATATCCAATACCTCAAAACATCCATATGATGATATTCTACTCTCATTTCATAAATGGAGCCTTGATGTCCATATCTATAAATGAAGTCTACTATCGATTAAACTATTGAAGATAGACTATGCTATATAATTGTACTCGTTAATAGCTCAAATGATAACACTTGCAACCATAAGTCCATCATTTATCTCAGGATTGAGATAGACTCTCTGATTGTCTTCAAATGAAAACTTTTATCCATTGACGGTTCTAGATAAAGTATTTCATTGTGATCCAATTCAATGCACCCAGTGCACTAGATTCTTTTGCCTAAAGACACCACACTTTGATGATTTTAGACTCATCATAACACATTTGATCCCACTCAAATGCTAGCAAAAGAATTTACAACTTTAACAAGATAAAGGCGTCCAACCTTTTATATTAAGTTGTGAATATTATTCAAGACTAACTAAAGAATTGTGTCTACCTCATACATATCTAGATGTATAAACAATTCTTCTTTTCTCATAGTCTTTTGACCTTATGATTATTTACTTTTGACAATTATAATAATTAAACTATAAATGCTATAAGATTTGTTAAAATAGAAATCACTATATTAATATGAAAAGATTGTCAAATACATTATTACACTCTTGCTATCGAGCATAATCCCAACAGCAGGAGCAACCAATGAAAGGGGCGGAGGTGGTCGTATCAGCAGCCTAGGAAGCAGACTTTCCTTCGTTTAGAGCCCTAGAAGCCCGTGATGCAAGAATAGCCATCTTGGAGCTAACTTGAGAAGGGGACAGAGTGGAAGCAGAAGAAATCCCAGTTGGGAAAGCAGGCCCCCTTTTCTCCGAGGTAGCCAAAGGGGCTCCCTAGGGGAATCTGGCATGAGGAGGAGGGGTGTGATCTTGCTGGGCTTCGCGAGAAGCTGGAGCAACAACAAAAACTGTCAAAAAAAAGAAAAGAAAAAAGAAAATAAGAGAGACGTAAGAACCAAGCCAACCAACGAAACAAAACGTAATGGTTCAGTGTTACTTATGAGGAACAACATCAGAGATTCACATATATTGATGCACCCTGCGAGAGTCAAAGGGGTCGACAATTGGGAACTTCAGGTTCAAGTAGCTCCTAATAAGGATGGCCTTCAACACAGCTTCAGACTCAACGGGCAAGGAATCCCGGTAGCACGATGGTTTGTCATTGAAAGTCGTGGGTGAAACAAATATTATGGTGTGTTTAATATTAATCTAGAGGGGGGGTGAATAGATTTCAAAACAATTTTACCAAATTTTTGTTAATGGTCAAGTTGATGAAAATACCCCTAGCTAGTTACAATAAAATCACAAGTGTAAAAAGTGCGAAAATATTAAAGACACTTGAGATTTACGTGGAAACCCTCCAAATGAGAAAAAGCACGAGCTGATAAGTGCGCCACACTCGAACCTCGAATCCACTAATGGCAAAGGAATTACAACATAATCTCGGTTTAAAATCCACCACCACTACCTAATCCTGGTATAAGTGAACCTAGTCCATCTTGCTTGGGATTTAAGCTACCTACTCCCGGAAGCAACACAAGTCTTACTTCTAAATGAAGAGATAAAATGACCTATGTGAATATATGATGATATTCAAAGAAAAAACAAGGATAGGAAACCTTATATGCTTATCTAGGATGATGAGATGACAATTAATGCAATCCAAGATATCAAAAGCTAAATGACATGTTCAAAAAGCTTAGCTAAACATAGATCAAACAATCCTATGAAGCTATCACAATACAACACTCAATCATGTCATCACAACAATCTCTAATTTGTAACTTGAATGTATTCTAAGAGTATACAAATGATTAAAGAGATGGCTTAGCAAGAAAAAACACTTAACTTGTAAGAAGATAGTGAGAAACTTACCAAGCAAGATGTGATGATGCAAGACTATCCATAGATGCACTCTAAATAACTTTAGATGATGCAAGATGAAGTTTTTATGCACATGGGAATGCTTTGAGTGTTTAAAGATGAGTTCTTGGAAGAGTTTTCCTTTTGAAATGTGTTATAAGGAAAGATATGATGTTCTGAACTCTTACACGACCTGAATACAAAGAGTTATATATATATGAGTTTCAACCAAAGTGAGGTCATTTTGGAAAAAACGTTCCAGCTTCCGCTATGTGCGCTGGTCGAGTAGCGCACAACCTAATATTTTCAGTAGGCGTTGGTCGAGTGGCGCAGCTCAGTGGCGCATGACATGCGACAATCTAGTGGAATGTTGCGCTGGTGAAGCTGCGCTAGTCGAGTAGCGCACTGCCCACTTTTTCAACATTGCGCGGGTGCAGTGGCGCAGCTCAGTGGCACATGACAAGCGGCGATCCACTGGAATGCTGCGCAGGTGAGGTTGCGCTAGTCGAGTAGCGCACCACCATCGCACTACCCACTTTTCAACACTCAAACACACATTTTCAACAAGTCCTAGAGTGATGAAAATGCATCCTATTCTAATCATGACATAAAACTTTAATTACAATATGAAAATGAATCAACAAGAGTCATTTAAACCAAAATGCACACAAGTATAAACACACAACATATATGAATAAGAGTTATGTATGAATTTGTGAGTGTGTGCAACTATCTCTTCAAAGCAAGTAAGCACAATTTTACATTTGGTGCTTCTCCTCTTGAGATCTTGAGAGCCTAAGCTACCCTTACATAACACCCCAAAAATGTGATTTGTTCACGAAATAAGCCAATCAATAAATGAGGACTTTACAATCTCCCCCTTTGGCTATTTCGTGACAAAACCACCACTCACATTGATCCTCACAAAATAAAATAAAACACCGGGAATATATTCTACATTACAAAGAGATATACATAAAAAAAACTTCAAATCTTCAATCTCTTGTAGAATCATCAACCCTACACACAAAACAAACAACAAGTACACTTTCCAAACCAAGTGCATGTGAGATGATCAAGTGGATAGAAAACAAAAGCATTTGCATATAAAAATATGAGTAAAGCACCACATCATGCAATGCTCCCCCTCAAAGGGTTACTCCTCATAAATGTAATCTCCCCAAAAACAAGTACTACTTCCCTTAAAGCCAACACATGCTACCACATGCTACTCCCCTAACACCACAATGCTACTCCCTCTTTTTTGTCATGATATAGGCTAAGGAGAAGTTCCCAAACGGGTCACTCAAGGGAAAGAAAGAAATGAGCATACAAGATATTTGCAAAATTATATAAGCCACATTTATGCAACTCAATTAATAGGAGAGAAACAAGGAGATTTATTTAAAGAAAATGTGTGAATAAAAAATGCTTTGCATACAAGACATGTTGCATTCAAGTCCAAAAACAATGGTATTTGGCAAAGCAAATGATAAAGGTTTCCAATATAATTCAAACCAATTTCACCATTTGTCATGAGAGAAGCAAGGATATAGAGTTTTTATAGATATCAAATTTTAATAGCACTATATCCAACTTTATAAGCGAAACATGACATGAGAAACTTTGCACCCTATTTGATTTTTCTGGGTAAGAAAATCGTATGATAGTAGCCATGTTCAACTAATAAAGAAAGAGAGACATTGATGAAACATTTTAGGCTCACTAGCTTTTTTCACACAATATTTTGCATTCAACAATTGCAATCATCAATTCATGCTTTATCATTTTTCATTAGCATGTCATTAAAGAATCATCATGTCATAGAGATAACTATAGGTCATTCAATATGTACTTCTTATGTAGATCTCCTAGTCCAAAAATGCATGTTTGAACATAAATATGGCATGGATTGAAATCAAAGCAAAGTTCACACTTATTGAAGAAAAATACAATTTACTATAGTATAAGTGCAACCAAGCTACTCAAGCAATCAATAAATAAGCATAAACATTTTCAAAAAATTTGGATGCAACAAGTATACAATAGCTCTCTTTGCTTGAGTTCCCCTTATGGGGTCAAAGACCAAAAATCATCACTCAATGAGACAAATCCCAATAGATCTACTAAGAGTTTTGAATCGAGTAGCATCTAAGGGTTTAGTAAATAGATCCGCTAGTTGATCATTAGTACTTACATACTCAAGTACTATGCATTTGCTCTCAACTAGTTCTCTAATGAAATGATGACGGATGTCAATATGCTTAGTTCTAGAATGTTGAACCAGATTCTTGAAAATATTAATTGCACTCATGTTATCACAAAAGAGAGTAAGAGTACCTTGATTGAATTCATAGTCGACTAGCATTTGCTTAATCCAAAGGAGTTGTGTGCATCCACTCCCAGCAGCTATATATTCGGCCTCAGCCGTGGACAAATAATCGAATTTCGCTTCTTGCAAAACCAAGAGACAAGGTTGTTCCCAAGGAAAAAGAAACCGCTCGATGTACTTTTCCTATCATCATAATTCCTGCCCAATCTGCATCACTAAAGCCTACAAGACTAGCATTAGTGTCAAAAGAGTACCAAATTCCATAGTTAGATGTCCCATTCACATAACGAATAATTCTCTTAACGGAAGAGAGATGGGACTCCTTAGGATCTGATTGGTACCTAGCACACACACACCCAAACTAAAAGAGATATCGGGCCTACTTGCGGTCAAATAGAGCAAGCTACCAATCATGCCACAATACAAAGTTTGGTCCACACTTTTACCACTAGCATCCTTGCTTATCTTCAAAGTGATGCTCATGGGTGTATCACAATGTTTGGCACTTTCAAGGCCAATTTCTTCACTAGGTTTTGGGCATACTTAGCTTGAGATATGAAAATCCCATCATCCATTTGCTTAATTTGTAAACCTAGAAAGTAACTTAGCTCACCAACAAGGCTCATTTCAAACTCATGAGACATGACATCAACAAATTGTTGGATTTTGGTGTTATTAGTGGAGCCAAAAACTATATCATCAACATAGATTTAAGTTATGAAAAGCTCATCTTTATCTTTCTTGATGAATAAAGTCTTGTCAACACTACCCCTAGTGTAGCCATTTTCTATAAGAAATTGAGTGAGGCACTCATACCAAGCCCTTGGTGCTTGTTTCAACCCATATAAAGCTTTCTTGAGATGATAGAAATGTTTAGGGTGGTGAGGATCCACAAACCCTTTGGGTTGCTCAACAAACACTTCCTCTTGCAAGAAACCATTGAGGAAGGCACTCTTAACATCTATTTGATATAATTTGAACTTGTGCAAACAAGAGACGGATAAAAGAAGTCTAATGGACTCAATCCTAGCAACGGGAGCAAATATCTCCTCAAAGTCAATACCCTCAATTTGAGAGTACCCTTGTGCTAATAGCCTAGCCTTGTTTCGCACAATGTTGAAATCCTCATCGGATTTGTTCCTATATACCCACTAGGTGCCTATCACATTGGTATTCTTGGGCCTAGGAACTAGAGTCCAAACCTCATTCCTTTCAAATTGGTTAAGCTTTTCTTGCATAGCAAGAACCCAAAATTCATCCTTTAAGGCTTCATCAACCTTCTTGGGTTCTATTTGAGAGGTGTAGCAAGTGTAGCTAATTAGATTAGCCATTTGACGCCTCTTCCTAACACCCTCACTAACCTCTTCAATGATGTCATCCTTGTCATGGAGTTTCCTAACCCATGGAGCAGGTTCTTTTGAGTCCAAGTGAGGAATCCTATCAATAGGTTGTGTTATGTCATCATCAAGATTAGTTTTTTCAACATTAGAAATATCAACAACCTTCTCCAAAAGGGAGTCATCAACTAGATCTACCTCATCCTCATGGTCATTAGATTTGAGCCTAGTATCATCAATGACAACATTAGATGATTCCATTACGGTCCTAGTTTTTAGATTGAAAACTCTATAGGATCTACTATTTAAGGCATAGCCAATGAAGATACCCTCATCACTCTTAGCATCAAATTTTCCAAGTTAATCACGGTTATTCAAAATGTAGCATTTGCTTCCAAAGGTGTGGAAATAGCTAACACTTGACTTTCTACCTTTCCATAACTCATAGGAGATTTGCCTAGTGTGGGGCCCTATAAAGACTCTATTTCCTATGTAGCACGCCGTATTGACGGCTTCGGCCCAAAGATTTCTAGGGACATTGTTGCTAAGCAACAATACATGGGTCATTTCTTGAAGAACCCTATTTTTCCTCTCAACAACTCCATTTTGTTGAGGTGTCCTAGGAGCCGAAAACTCATGAGAAATGCCTAGACTATTGCAATAGTTTTCAAAATGAGCATTCTCAAACTCCTTCCCATGGTCAATCCTAATCCATTTAATGCTTTTAATCTTGGAGTTCATTTCAATTTGAATTTTGGAACAAAGCACTTTAAACTTGTCAAAGGTTTCAGATTTTTCCCTAAGAAAATAAGTCCAAGTGTACCTAGAGAAGTCATCTACACACACAAAAATGTATCTCTTTCCACCTAAACTCTCTGTTTGCATGGGACCCATAAGATCCATGTGGAGAAGCTCTAGAGGTTCCTCGATTGATAAATACTTGCCCTTTTTTGTGCATACTTTTGGTTTGCTTCCTTTGTTGGCAAGGTCCACAAACACCATTTACCTTTTTCCTAAGAAGGCCTCACACAACATTGAACTTATCTAAGATTCGTAAATCTCTATAGTTCATGTGACCAAGTCTTTCGTGCCATAACTCAATTTGTTCATCCTTGGACACATTGCAATAGACACCTCTAGCCTCAAGACAATAGCAATTGTCGCTAGATCTCATACCTTTTAACAAGGCTTGTCCATTTGGCAATAGGATAGAACAATCATTTTTCCTAAACAAAATGGAAAGTCCTTCATCACTAAGATGTGAAATGCTTATCCAATTAGCTTTTAAACCATCAACATACAAAGCATTGGACAAGAAGGGTAATCCAGGAATGGAAATGGTTCCCTTTCCTTTAACCTTCTTTTTGGATCCATCACCAAATGTGACATTTCCTCTCTCCTCCATCATAAGAGTCTCAAAGAAACTATTATTTCTAGTCATGTGCCTAGAGCACCCACTATCCAAATACCAAAAATCACAAGAATGAGCTTTAAAGGCAATTTGTGCAATATGGCAAAAATGTTCATCCTTTCTAATCCACCTAGATGTAATATTTTCCTTCCTAGTGGTCAATGGTACATGAGCTCTAAGTGTCCTAGAAGGTGTTCCATTTTTCCTAGTGACATGCATCATAGTTTTAACCTTTTTTTTCTCTATCATGCTTTCAATTCTACACAATTTAATATATCTAAAGAAATTTGGTCTAATATGACCATCAGTACCACAAAAATGACATGTAGGAATAAAGTTGGGAATTATACCATATCCTTGAGGATGCATTGGAGCCTTCCTATGTCTTTGTGGTTGTCTTGATTATTGTTGATGAGCTTTTCTTCTTTGTTGTTGAGCAAGACTTGATTGCTTCCTTAGTTGAGCTTGCATGATAGGTATCTTCCCTTTATGAGCTTTCGGTTGAGGGAATTTAACTTGAGGAGCCCTTGTAGGATGAACTTGAGGTAGGCTTCTTGGTGCCACCTTCACTTGAGCACTACTTGAACACTCTCATAGGACAAGTTTCTTCCTAGGCAATTGATGAGAAGAGAACCCATTAAAATTCATGTGTCTTACAAAAATGGTCTTGCTTAGAGTGGAGGACAACTTGTCATCTTCAAACCCAAGCCCCTTCTTGTCACTTGGCCTCTTTCCAACATCTAACATATGGTCAAGTTTTTTGGTACTAAAGATCATCTTGTTCATCAACTCTCTAACATCTTCAAGCTCTTTTTTCAACCCTTCTTCACTCCTCTTAGATCTCACCAACTCTTCATTTAGTTGGTCAATTTGAGTTGAGAGCTCTAGGTTTTCTTCTTTTAATCTCTTAATTTCATTCTTGTTCTTTAACCTTGAACTCTCAAACCTAGTCATATAGTCCTTGAGATCCATCCTATCCACACTTCCATTTATGGATTGTGATGAAGATCCATCATCACTTGAGTATTTTTCTTCTTGACTCTCATTTTCTTCTTCACTGGCATCTTTGCTCTTATGAGAGGACGTAAAGGCTATAAAGTTAGCCATGAGTTCTTTATCATTCGAAGACTCATCTCCTTCATTTGAGTTATCACTTTCACTCCATATGGCAGCCATCACTTTTCCCTTTTTCTTGACCTTGTGATTTACACATTCAGGGGCAAAGTGACCTATCCCACCACATTCATAGCATAGGACTCCTTTCTTCTAGGTCTTTTCTTGCCTAGGCTCAATCTTTTTTAAGGGAGCCTTTTTCTTCAAGTCTTAACCCTAGGATCCGAAACCTTTCCTCTCGGACTTGTAGAACTTCTTAAACTTCCTCATTAGTAAGGCCATTTCTTTATCCGAGTCATCACTTTCCTCATTCTCAACTTTGGAGGCTTTCAAAGCAATATCCTTTTGCTTTTTCGATGGTGTGGGGTTAAGACATTTCCTAGATTCATAAGCTAGAAGCCTCTCAATCACTTCACTTGGCTTCATATCCCTGTAACCATTATTCTCTTCTAAAGCCGTCACCTTAGACTCAAATATATCGGGTAGAGATCTCATAATCTTCTGCTTGATCTTCCTATCCGAATAAGGAACACCAAGTTGATGACGTTGGCTCACAATGTCCATCAACCTCACTTCAAAGTCCTTGAAGCACTCGTTCTCATCTATTTTGAGCAATTCAAATTACGTTTGGAGAACTTGAAGCTTCGATTCCTTAACCACATTGGTTCCCTCATGTGCAACTTTTAGGATATCCTATGCCTCCTTAGCTATCCTAGTATTTTGAACCAACACTGGTTCTCATCCATTGCACATAGGATGTCATGCATTGCCTTCCTATTCCACTTTATGAGTACATTATCTCCTCCATCTGTAGGAGTCATCATGGGTGGAGTGTAGCCATCTTCAACCGCCATCCATGCCCTATCATGAATTTGGCAAATATACGACTCCATCTTGCATTTCCAAAAGGTATAATTCAATCCGGTGAGAAATGGAGGTCTAGTGCTAGAAGCTCCCTCGTTGCCACCGTTTCCACTCATTGTGTTTTTGAATGAATGATATGAATTCAAGTGTATGAATGATTAACACACACACACAAAATGCAACACACACCAAAATGAGCAAGGATCACCTATGTATGTCTAGGAATCTGCTCTGATACCAATTGAAACAAATATTATAGTGTGTTTAATATTAATCTAGAGGGGTGAGTAGATTTTAAAACAATTTTACCAAATTTTCGTTAATGGTCAAGTTGTTGAAAATACCCCTAGCTAGTTACAATAAAATCACAAGTGTAAGAAGTGCGAAAATATTAAAGACACTTGAGATTTACGTGGAAACCCTCCAAATGGGAAAAACCAAGAGCTGATAAGTGTGCCACACTCGAACCTCGAATCCACTAATGGCAAAGGAATTACAACCTAATCCGGGTTTAAAATCCACAACCACTACCTAATCCCGATATAAGTGAACCTAGTCCATCTTGCTTGCGATTTAAGCTACCTACTCCCGGAAGCAACACAAGTTTTACTTGCAATGAAGAGATAAAATGGCCTATGTGAATACATGATGATATTCAAAGAACAAACAAGGCTAGGAAACCTTATATGCTTATCTAGGATGATGAGATGACAATTAATGCAATTATAGATATCAAAATCTAAATGATATGTTCAAAAAGCTTAGCTAAACAAAGATCAAACAATCCTATGAAGCTATCACAATATAACACTCAATCATGTCATCACAACAATCTCTAATTTGTAACTTGAATGTATTCTAAGAGCATACAAATGATTAAAGAGATGGCTTAGCAAGAAAAACACTTAACTTGTAAGAAGATAGTGAGAAACTTACCAAGCAAGATGTGATGATGCAAGACTATCCATAGATGCACCCTAAATGACTTTAGATGATGCAAGATGAAGTTCTTATGCACATGGGAATGCTTTGAGTGTTTAAAGATGAGTTCTTGAAAGAGTTTTCCTTTAGAAATGTGTTCTAAGGAAAAGATATGATGTTCTGAACTCTTACACGACCTGAATACAAAGAGTTATATATATATGAGTTTCAATCAAAGTGAGGTCATTTTGGAAAAAACGTTCCAGCTTTCGCTATGTGCGCTGGTAGAGTAGCACACCACCAGCGCACAACCTAATATTTTCAGTAGGCGTTGGTCGAGTGGCGCAGCTCAGTGGCGTATGACATGCGACAATCCACTGGAATGTTGCACTGGTGAGGATGTGCTAGTCGAGTAGCACACTGCCCATTTTTTCAACATTGAGCGGGTGCAGTGGTGCAGCTCAGTGGCACATGACAAGCGGCGATCCATTGGAATGTTGCGTTGGTGAGGTTGCTCTAGTCGAGTAGCGCACCACCATCGCACTGCCTACTTTTTCAACACTCAAACACACATTTTCAACAAGTCCTAGAGTGATGAAAATGCATCCTATTCTAATGCCTAATCATAACATAAAACTTTAATTACAAGATGCAAATGAATCAACAAGAGTCATTTAAACCAAAATGCACACAAGTATAAACACACAACATATATGAATAAGAGTTATGCATGAATTTGTGAGTGTGTGCAACTATCTCTTCAAAGCAAGTAAGCACAAGAATTTTACCTTTGATGCTTCTCCTCTTGAGGTCTTGAGAGCCTAAGCCACCCTTACATAACACCCCAAAAATGTGATTTGTTCACGAAATAAGCCAATCAATAAATGAGAACTTTACAGTGGGAACCGCGAACTCATGCCCACCAATGAAGATCGAGCTTTCCTAATCATCCTTTGATAAGATCCACTCCTTTTTCTTAGTCGGGTCTTTCTTTGAAGTACCATGAATGATGAAATTGAGTTTGTTCTTAACTTTCGTATAGAACTGACCTCGAGGAACTCCAGACAGACTCCCGATTTGAAAGAGGTAGGTCAACTCCTCTGCTCCAAGCTCCCTGGTGACCTTGCTCAGCTCTCACAGTTCCCTCTACAGTACGAGAAAGCAAATTAGATACCTCCAGAAGCCGAGCGTCAGCTGGAGGAGAGCTAGTTGTAGGCGCTGAGAGCAATTCGATTGGAAGCACGCCTTTGGAAGGATTAAAGATGTCATAATTTCTGTAAGGAACTGTAACAGAGACACTGTCAGGAATACCGTACTTAGACCTTAGGTGGTCGATTGATTTCAGATCAACAGTAGAATCCGGGATTACCTTAAAGTCATAGGACGAGACCTTACCAGAAGAGGACCAACAACCGTGACTTGACCCCTCCCAGCGGCGTTATCCCTGTCTTCTCTGTCAGAGTCTTTGTCGACTAAGTTTAGAGAGCAATCAGGTTGGTTAGTGAACCCGGTTCTAATGGCCACATTTCTGTTCGACTGATGATGTTACGAGGTCGGGGGAAAGTCATCGTCGTTAAGGTCTCTTCATACCCGTTTTCCGAGGGCAAAGCTGGAAACTTCCTTACCATTAACAAGAGAATCAACAGAGTCATGGCTGGCTTTCGACATGATGGAATAAGGTTTGGAAGTAGAAAAAATGAGAGACAGATGTGTATGAAGGTAGCGAAAGAAAGGATTTTTTTAATTTTGAAATTTAAAAGAAAGTGTGAAGAATACGGTGAAGTGGTTAAGTATAAATAGAAGCGAAGGGAGCAGTGGCATCGATGAAATCTTCGGAAAGATTGACTCGAATCGCGGGAATGGCCGTAACACAGTCGGATTGTTTCGGGGAGTACATCGGTCTATGCTCGCCATGTCACTCGAGCAATTAATGAGAATATTTCCTTCGAGATTTTCGGTAACGATAAAGGAGGGAAAATTTTCCAATTAAAATAGAAAATTTGACTCCAACACCAACTCAGTTGCCGGTGTTCAAGTTAGAGGGGACTTCTATTAATAACCAAATTTGGCTAGGGACCAAAGAGAAATTTTCCGCTCTCCTAGCCTAAGTTCAAGCCTGAGATTACCTATCACGGAACCCCGAGTCCTAGGGTCAAGCTATAGGGTCACCCCACATATGTGAAAAAAGGTCACCGAGCTCAGGAACCACCTAAGGTGGAGCCTGATGAAATCGAATCGAGCTCCTTACATCGAATCAAGAATCTAGGAGAAGTCTGGTGCATGACGAATAAGGCTCCCCAAAATCGAGATCACCTCACAAACTCCCTAGAAGCCTGCCATCCTCTCCTAGAGAGACCCATTAAGTGCCAGGCTACTCCATCTCGATGAGAGAAGATTCAGACCTATCTGGACAGGTAGCAGGAAGCTCGCCAAAGCCATGTTGCCACCAAAGGGTGTCCACGGGGTCATCCCAAGCTCTAAGGGTGCGTTTGACACGGAGATGGGACTGGACAATGTGGGACTGGACAGGACAGAACATGACACGACTGGACATGTTATTCTATGTTGTGTTTGGAAGGTCTAGACAGAACTATAAACATTACTGTTATGCGTTTGGCATGACTGGGAAATGACGGAACAAGATATTCAAATGACCAGAGTACCCCTCTTATATATATAACAACATAAACTATAATATTATATATATATATATATATTATAATATAGATATATTATATAAAATATATATGTAATATAAATAATATATATATATATATATATTATATTAATAATAAAATTTAATATATTTATATTACATATATTATAATATATATACTAATAATACATATTAATATATAAATATATATATATTCATATATATTATTTATAATTTAATATATATAAATATATATTTATATTACATATATTATACTATATATATATATATATATATATATATATATATATATATATATTAATAATACATATTAATATATATAAATCATATATTATGTGTTGTAATAATAATAATAATAATAATAATAATAATAATAATAATAATAATAATAATAATAATAATAACAATAATGTTTAATATATCATATATATATATTACATTATATTATTATATTATAAATATAATTATAATATATAATTTATTAGACATGATTGTAATTGTTTGAAAATTTAAAGGGTAAATTGGTCATTTTGACACTTGTCCCATGTTGTCCTAGGGTCTTGGATGGGACAAGTTTTTGTGATTCTTGTCCCGTCTTGTCCCGTCCTGTCCCATGCTAAAGACGCACCAAACGTGAGACAATAACAAACTGTCTCACGTTGTCATGTCCTGTCTCGTGTACCAAACGCACCTTAAGGGACCTGGAAAGGTCAGACCAAGCTCCTAATACCAATGCCGAGGCATGGATCTACCCCACCTTACGAGACAACGAACACCATACTCGACGACCTCTATGAAAAATCACGCCATGAATGCACACGAAATCATATCTACACTCCAACGAACATTAAAACACTGCGTACGTGTAGGGCAAACGATTGAGTCAAATGGGGAAACAAATTTATCTCCACCAAAAATATTCTCGAATCCGTTATTAATTCGAAGTCAATAACTTTCAAATAAAAGATATCGCCCGATAAGGAGGAAACAGATTCAGAGAATCATGGCTGGAGATTCACAAGTTTAACCTACTTGGACCATGTATAAATACGCCCAATGTGAACAATGAAGAAAAAAAAGCATACAAGAGGAAATATTCTACTCCAGCCTAAATTATGGGATCAGAACACGGCCATCGTTATTTTCCACTTCTCGACAGACATGAGGTTGACACTCTACTGTACCCCTAGCGAGACTGAGAGTATTTGAGAGATTTTTATACGATCCACACAATCTATAATAAAGATTTATATTCCCATTCTTATTGTATTCACATCCAAACATCCACCTATGTTCGAATAGGTTAGGTACCAAGGGTACCAAACCCCGGCCACCACCTCCATGGTAGTGGTCCTAAGGGTGTTAACTGGAATTCCTCATCTCGAGTAAATTTTCCGTTAACAAATACTATCGTTAATATTTGTGTTTATTTCTATTTATAAAAAGAAATTGATTGTTAACTTAATAATACCCAAAAAGATATTATTAATTAGAACTCATCATAAGTCATAGCTCACAGTGAAGTGTCAAGATGTATGTATTCCCTTTAATAGACCTTAGAGATATTTATATACTAGTGCATCTAGACATACAGTTGAATGGGGTAGGGTGGGGGTGCATGTTATAAATAAATAAATAAAAATCTAGCTATCCTCATAAATGAATTATTTTGAAATGTGTAGCTGATGGAACATTAATGCAGACGTGACGTTTATTTGGTCGCACCGGTTGATGCTGCATGGTTCCATCGGTTGCAGACCAACTTCATGGATGTTGATGATGAGGTACGTGGGACCGTACCGTGAATTCTGTTTATAGTATTTGTTTTAGATGTGTAAGCCTCCTAACATATCTTTACGTGTTTATATTCCCAACATATGGATGCGTACCTCCATATTCTTCGGAAGCGTCAACGGGCTTTCCCGAATGTGTACAGTCAGATGGTCAACATATTAGACTCACAATTTTTTGTAAGTATTGAAATTAGTAATGATTACGCATGCTTGTACATTTGTATGGAAACGGTAATAACTTTGAGTTATTATTTCTACAGTCCTATCTGGAGCACCAGTACATGAAAATGATGCCTCGTGATTCTCGTGGGCAGATCACCCCGAGGCGTTGGAATCTTTTGAGGTCGTGGTGGAAGGATGACGACCTTACGACGGTGTTTGGGGGTGCCCCGAATGGATGTCGTCCGTGGCACGAGGTTGACATGGTAAGTGTTAATTGACATGGTTTGCAATTGTATATATAACTGTCTTTGTACATCCTAACACATGATGTTTACGTTTAAAGGTCCTGATACCATGCAACATTGGGTGGCAACATTGGCTACTAGTGACTATGGACCTCACATGCAGGAAGATATGGATAGTCGACCCCTGGAGATAGGAGGTCCCAGTTCATATCCAGAAGCAGCAGGTAGCCTCGTTGTGCTACTTTGTGCCTTCGATGTTGAATCAGGTTGGGTTTCATACTGCACGACCGACTGGACTTAAGATATTTGAGAAGACAAGTAAGCAGTTTGATGTCAGCCTGTGACGGAAAAACATGTCCCCCAGCAGAAGAAATCGTAAGACATTTCGTAATAGTATCTTTAAGATTATATTATTATAAACCTAATGTTTTATTAACGCTTTTTAATGTGTCCAACTGTAGGGGTAACTGTGGTCCCCACACGTTCAGAATGATCGAGTACTTACTGGCGGACAGAAAGGATTTTGATTGGTCGGAAGACGATATGGGGATCATTAGGGAGAAGATGGCCGTTGAAATATTTACAAATTCCCAGCCCGTTTAGATTTATGTAGTTATTCATTTGTATACGTTCCAATTATTTTGTATATGTACCAAATATTTTGTATACGTTCAAATTCTTTTGTATATGTATCAATTCTTTTGTATATTTACCAATTCTTTTGTATAAAAATGTTTACATTTGTGTATATACAAATCATATTTAAATAAAATTGCATTTCAGTCTTAAATCAAATTTAAATACAATTGCATTTTAGTTAATGAACAAGTCATACGAGTTCAAATTATCACAATGTCATCATGATAACGCCTCAAATCATTCCACGGTGGAGTCTCTAGTAGGGCACGTCTGGCTGTTGTGACCAACTTTATGACAGATACTACACTTTGCGTCTATATTCCTCAGAAATAACTGTGCTCGGACCTTCATTACTCAAAGTTGGGTTAGAAAACCTCCTCGAATTATGCCCTGGTTGTCGACATCATCTACAATTCTATGTAGTTGTTCTCTCCGAAGACGAGATATGGCGTGAAGCCCTCGGTAGTCTTCCTTGTCTCCTGGAGCTTGGATTCAAAACGACTCTCTCAGCGATGTTAGATGGCACAATCCAAGTGGAAGGATGTCCAACCGGCATAATAGGAACTGAGTAGGCATCAATAAGTGTTTTTCACTTGTAGTAGTCCATACAGAGAGATGTGAAATCCATGTTTCGGTCCCTGTAAAAATATTGAAAATGATAGGATTCACGTTTAAGTAATATTAACCGCATAATACACAAAATCGTATGATGAACCTTGTGGCAGCGAGAGCGTGAGAACATGGAAGAAGGTTCATTTGGAATTTGTTGCATGTGCAGGTCTTCCGGGCTAAGTCAACGGTCCACTGTTTGCCAGCCCGCTTCACCGAGAATATGTTCCAGTCAACTGGATTAAAGGTCATAAAATTGCACTTATTAACACGTTTGAGGATCACAATATATGATGCGTCGGTCAACTGATGACGTATGGATTGTACAGCCCTATGCCGATCGTGAAACCAACGTTGTAGCATATTCCTAATGAACTCTGCCAAAGTCAACATAGGCAGTTTTCGTGCAAATTTAAGGCATGAGTTTATGCATTCTGCACCATTTGTTATCATGATCCTATACCTTCTATCGGGGTAGTGTACACGGGACCACTTGTGTGACCGGCATCAATTACATATTCATATGCATTCGGGTGCAAGTTTTGTAACTCTTCCATGTGCTAGTTATATTGCAACTCGGTGTACGCTCGGGCTAATTTGTCCATTATTGCGGCAACATCCTTTATATGATATCGATTCTTAATATTTTCATAAAAGTGCCAGCAACATATGGTATGGGTGGCATAAGGGAACACTTTAGAAATCCCTGCTTCAATGCTTGCATGTCGATCAGAAATGAAAACCAAATCATTTATATAGCCGAGGGCACCTTTCAAGCAATCCAAAAACCACTCCTATGATAGGTTGTTTTCCGAGTCACCGTACCCAAAAGCAATTGGATAAACCTGTTCATTCCCATCTTATGCAGTTGCAACAAACATTGTGCCCCCGAATCTACCCTTTAAATGGGTACCATCAACGGCAATAACCGGACGCATACACCTTTGGAATCCTCTGATTGAGGCACCCAACGATATGAAAAAGTATAGAAATTTACCATTTTCATCGCAGTGTAAGTCAGTAATCGTTCCGGGATTTTGTTGTTCCAACACGTAACCGAATGATGGCAACAGTTGGAAGCTTTCTTCATACGTTCCATAGGTCAGTGACAATGCATAATCAAGGGCTTGATGTGCCTTACTGTACATTATCTGGATGCCATACATTATTTTCATGTAGGCGATTATGTCCTTCGGACGCATTAGTCGACCATCTTGTTGCTGCGATCTAGGTGCAACCACTTCTCCAATTATGACTGCACTAGCTTGTCGATGGCGGCGGTGAACCTCCTTCAACGGACAAGTGTGTTCGTTGATAAAACTTCTTACTTAAAAGTATGTCGTTTCATCTCTCCTAACCGCTCTTAACTTCCACGTACAGTTATCCATCAAACAAACCAGATGTAATGTTGTCCTATTCGGCCTTTTCACTTTCCACTCGAAGTTCTGCCGCATTGCAAAATGCCCAGCCAATCTCTTCAAATCCTTTTTAGTAGGAAAAAATTGACCTTTATATATCATGCTGGTAGGTTCATCTTCTACCAAGTTCCTGCTTCCACCCATACCAAACGAGTATGATTCTGCTCCTAGAATAACCCACGTTCTAGCATTCTCAGAATCAGCTGGACCTCAGATGTCCCAGCTATATGTACTGCAGTGTTACACGTCTTTCCTTTTCGAATGATTCTTCATCTTCCTCATTGTTCGCTACATTCTGTACCAGATGTAAATTTGGCTCATTAGCCACCTCATGGATTGGTAAGTTATGAGGTTCATTGTTCCGCTCATTGTTCCGCTCATTGTTCATGTCATTGTACATCTCATTGTATTGGTGGTTGTACTACTCAGCATTCATTTCAATATGACAAACGAAATCATCGTCCAATTGAGCTCCAACTATATCACCATGGTCTGCTACTTCCGGTGGGACACCACATAGGTTTTCTCTACCGTTAATCCCACTTCTATCTATGAACAACTGGTTGCTTCCGCCTGAAGATCGAAAATGTTGGGTGTTATCATGAGGAGGGATTTATTCACCTATGACACCCCTGCAGCCCTCTCAATTAAACTGACACATACTTGAGGGATTACCCTATCTTCCCCTAGTATAAACAAAACATCGTCGTCATTTCTTATATATGTGCGACATGTTGTCCCGGGAACGATTGATATAGATTGTAGATCAGTAATGTATTTGTTCACATCGTACTTCACAACGGTTTATACGATTGACACCAGCTCTTCGTAAATCATATTTCTGGACACATACATTCCTTGGTTATCAGAACCAAGAAACCTCTGACTTCCATCAGGTAATTGCTCCCATCGACCGTTGTAAGATATTACTAATCTAACCCGATCCATTGTCCTGTGAAAATCATCATCACAAACAATTATTAACAAATAACAAAAAAATACTTTTACAAGTACTAAGAATTACAAAAATTTCTCAACTGTAACGGATCGACAACATGTTCTTCGGAATCGAGCTTCTTTTGTAATGGATCGGCAACATTTGCAAACGGATCGAACTTTTTGAAAAGGGATCGAGATCATTTTTCAAGTGATCGAGCTTTTTTCAAATGGATCGAGTACTTTTTATAAGGGATCGAGAACTTTTTCAAGGGTTCGAGAATAAATTACAACGGATCGAGAACTTTTATAACTATTCGATTCGAGAACTTTTATCAAGAATATTTATCAAATTATCGATAACTTTTAACAAGGGAACGAGAACTTTTTCTAAGGGATCGAGAACATTTCTAACGGTTCGAGAACTTTTTTAAGGGATCGAGAATATTTGTCAAATGATCGAGAACTTTTATCAAGTGATCGAGAACTTTTATCAAGGGATCGAGAACATTTTCTAAGGAACCCATAACTTTTTCTAAGAGACCGGGAACTTTTTCTAAGGGATCGAGAAATTTTCTAAGGGATCGAGATTATTTGTCAAATTATCGAGAACTTTTATAACGGTTCGAGAACTTTTGTCCAGGGATCAAGAACTTTTAACAAGGGAACGAGAACTTTTTCTAAGGGATCGAGAACATTTCTAACGGTTCGAGAACTTTTTTAAGGGATCAATAATATTTGTCAAATGATCGAGAACTTTTATCAAGGGATCGAGAATATTTTCTAAGAGACCAAGAACTTTTTCTAAGGGATCGAGAACTTTTTCTAAGGGATCGAGAAATTTTTTAAGGGATCGAGAAATTTTTTAAGGGATCGAGAACGTTTTTAAGGGATCGAGAATATTTGTCAAATTATCGAGAACTTTTATAACGGTTCGAGAACTTTTGTCTAGGGATCGAGAACTTTTCCTAAGGGATCGAGCATTTTTTTGTAGAGCATTTTTTTTCAAATAATTGAGTTTTTTTCAAACTAAACAAAACCTCGTTCCAATACAAAATAAGCTCGATTCTTCTTTAAACATTCTCGGTGACACAAGAAAAAAGCACGGATGTTTTCCATTTTCATACATTCTAGTGCAGAATCTGAAATTGATACTTTTTTATCGAGGAATGGATACATTGTTAACCCACACATAAATGAATGTAAAATATTTGAAATGCATAAAAGAAATTTAAGTGAAGATCATAAATATTTGTTACCTTCTAGTGCAGAATCTGGAGAGAGAAAACTTATTTAGAAACAGAGTCAAGTTTTTCAGACAAGTTTTTTGGGGAGATACCAACGAGTCCAGAAAGTTGCTTTTAAAAATTAAAGTTTAGAGACAATTTGGGTAGTTCACCATAATAGGTGCCTTTTAAACTTAAGTTATTAAATGTGTGGCATCATCACAACACACCTTAAAAAATGTGCATTTTCTCACCATTTCCACATTATATAATGTGTCATTAAAAAAAATTAGAAATGAGAGGGATGAGACGACATAAGGAGATGGAGAAGAGAGAAGATTAATATAGGAGAGAGCGAGAGAGAGGCATTTTCGGTAGGAAGGAGACAGAATAGATAAGAAGAATAAGAGATGAAAGAGACGGTGAGAGAAAATACTTCACAAACGCAAAAGACCATTTTGTTTTACGATAGTGGTTTTCACCAACGTCAACTTTTTTTCCGAATTATATCTCCTCCCTGCCTATTTTTTGGCCAAAACCATTCTTCTTCTCCCACACCGACCACCTCTTCCTTATCGCCCAATATCTCTCTTTTCTATCTCTTCTCCTTTTACCTCCATGCTCGGTCGACCATCCTTCTTCCTTCTCATTTCTCTTATCTTATCTAGCAACATGCAACTTTTTTTTTCTTTCAAAAAATAAACATGCAACTTTTTTCTTTACTATCAACGTGAAACAACAATAGATTAAACATTTGTGATTCTAGCTTTTGTTTATGAGAAAATTGTCAAAATAGTCATTTAAAACTATTAATCATTGTTTTTAACCGCATGTATTGTTTCTTATGTTTTAAATCACATTCAAAAGTTTCTTACATTAATATCTTTTGATTCGGAAAAAATATTGTACAAATCACTATTTCACGTTAAGCCTAACGGGAAATAGGTACAACATGAAATGAGACTTACATCATGTTGGGCTCAAACCCAACTTAAAATAAGGCCAACTTTTGTTTTATTTCTTCTTTTTTAATAGGAACTTTTGTTTTCAATAAGGTCTATTTCACTGACTTATTTCACATCGGCCTATAACCAACATGAAATAAGGCCAACTTTTGGTTTCTTTCTCTCATATCTCACGTAGTCACATGATCCATTCTCTCTTTCTCTTTGCTATCTCTCTTTTCTTTCCTCATTTTCTCTCTTCATCGGTTAGAAGGGATCTTCTTCTTCTACGACGCCAATCACTTATTCCTCATCACCGGTGTCTAGGGGTGGCAATGGGTCGGATCGGATCAAATCAGAGCTGCCTTATACCCCGAAACCTGTTTGCACGAGTTGCCCCAAACCCAACTCGTGCCCTGAATAGGTTTTCATTTTACGCCCTAAACCCGACCTGAAAAGACAAGAGTTACCCTATATCCAACCGGAAATGACCCGTTTCGTTATTTTCTAAAAAACAAAATTCAAACCACTAAATATACAAATTATTTTACCATACAATTGAATTTTAGGACATTTTCTTAAATTTTAAAATACATTTAAATTAAAAAAATAGCCATTTTTTTCTTTTTTGATTGGAAATTTAAATATATACTTAAATACAATCATAAACTTTTGAAAAACATTTTAACATCTAAAATTTTTGCATAAACTTAAATTTAATATAACACAACATCTAAGTTTAATAAACTTTAAATTCAAACATAAAATGCAAGTAGGTAAAAAAGACAAAGAGGTTATAGATTTGTTTTTCCCTTTGTATTTTTAAATTTTAAAAAATAACTATATAAATATCGGGTCAAACGGGGCAGGTCGAGGCATAAAGGGTTTACCCATACTCGACCCGATAAAAAATCAAGTCAAAAAAGTTTAACTCATACCCGACCCAAGCCCCGTTTTAAGTGCTCCAAACTCGTCCCGAACAGATTGAAGCCCCCATCGGTTTGGACCAGGCCAAGGATTTTTGTCACCCCTATTGGTGTCCCTTCTTTATATTCTCTCTTCAAGGCTGAGTGTTTAATGTTAAAGTTGAGGTGGTTGAGAGATTGGTATGTTTTCAGAAGGGTATTTGGATATTAAACATTTCATAGGATTAAATACATGAAAAACTTCAACATATCACAAATGTTAAATCAATTTTTAATAGTTGTATTTAGTTAATATTTTAAATACCTATTTGTTTATATATGGGGATATTTTGTTATGCTTAGATAATGTTATTGAATTATTAGTTTAATTTAACTATATTAGTTAAATTAATTGTGTTAGTTAATTGAATTACTCAGCTGTTGGTTAATTAGCAGTTATTTAGTAAGTTATGTAGGAGTTATTTTGGGAAGTTACTTTATTATGCATTTATATGTTTGTACGATAAAATGAATGAGTAGAATTGTTTTGCCATCAAGGCCTGTTTGATTTTTTGACTTAACACTGAATGACGCTTAATGTGTTTCATTCAGCTGTTTTGTTTGATTTTATAAGTGCTAAAATCACTTAATGAGTCATTAAAACCACTTTTTTTAAAAAGTGAATTTTTTCCACTTTCCACTTAACACAAATCCAGTAGAATTAATTACAAACTTTTACTTCCAAAACTATCATCACTAATTTTGTATATTTCCAATTCTGTTTTTATTAAAACCCTAATCATATTAATATTTTTTTTTCTTCTCATCGTAAATAACTTTAACATCAGAAAACCTAACTTCTTCAAAACAAAAACAATTGGTGACTGATTTTTCTAGCATATTCCGGTAAGAACTTTTTCTTGTTTCCATAATTTGATAATTAGTTTTATTAATTTTATATTACGGTTTGAGTACATATTTTTCACTTGTTCTAAAAATTAATTAGAGAATGGTTTTCATGATGATTTTGTTTTGAGTTTTTTTTAGCTTTGAGATGTTAATTTTGGGAAGAAAAAAAAGTTATATATATATATATGAGATGTACCGGCCTATGCTATTTGGGTCAAAATCAAGCAGTAATTGATTTTTGTTTTTATTAATATTTCTTGAGAATTTTAGAATGTATCACCATCAAATATTATGTTCATTTTTAATATAATTCAACAAATGGAATCATGTATGAAATATTTTTAATAACTAAATAAATTTATTTTAGAATTAATTTACATGTTAGAGTTGTCCTTAATATATTAAAATGTAAATATATAACAAATAATAGTTAGAAGGGTATAGATGAAAAATATTTATAACTTAAAAAAACAAACAACTTATCACTTATATTCAGTTTTCAGTGAAAAAAAACAAACATATTTTTCAGTTTTCAGTTTTCAGTAACTATTCAGTCTTCAGTAACATTCAGCACTGTTCAGTCTTCAGACAAAAAATCAAACGAGGCCTACAACTCTTCTGATTCTTCTCTGGAATATTTCTTTTCTATCTAAATTCATCTCTCAAATTTATTACATTACATTTTGGTATAAGGGCCTTACCAATCATATGGCAAAAGTAACCAGACAGAAACAAGATAATGTGTTAAAAACATTTATTGTTGAAGGTCTAGAGCAACAACATGCCTTCATTCAATAAAATCTCACCAAACTTCTAAACCTTGATGCTAAGTTCGATTACTTAGACAATCATTATATACAAGTTAATGCAATCTTCAGTATAAATATTATCTATGGAGAACATTTACAGCCTAAACCATCAACAATTCCAACAAATGTTGACAATCATTCGCCTAACCAATCCTTAAAATTAATTTTTCCAAAGTTTAGCAGTGAGAATGCAAATGGGTGGATTTATAGAGTAGATCAGTATTAAAATATTTTAATCGGCCGACAACAAATCCAACTTGCCTCATTCCATATTGAAACAGTTGCTCCTGAATTGTATCGTTGGTTTGTGGATGAATAACCAGATGATGCAAGAGGCACCGAATGATTCTATGATATCCTTGAGGACAAAGATTGTTTTTTTGGTGGGTGGAGGAATGTTATGTGTAGATAACATTATTGAATTATTAGTTTAGTTCAGTTATATTAGTTTAATTAATTGTATTAGTTAATTGAATTACTTAGTTGTTGGTTAATTAACAGTTATTTAGTAAGTTATGTAGGAGTTATTTTAGGAAATTACTAAGAAGTTATCTTTCATTTATTATGTATTTATATGTTTGTACAATTAAATGAATGAGTAGAATTGTATTGCCATTAAAACTCTTTTGATACTTCTTTGGAATATTTATTTTCTATCTAAACTTTAACTCTTTTGAGCACATTATACATTTCATGTGGTTAAAAATATGAAAAACAATATATAGGGTTAAAATCAAATATCAATAGTTTGTATGGTTTATTTTGCAAAATTTCCAATCAATGACATAATTAAACAATTTTTAGGGTTAAAATAGACTATTCATTATTTATAGGAATCGACTGTTGTGAGATTGTGGGATTATGGGTTCGAGACTTCGAGTATGTTTCATTCCTCAAATCCCAAATTATCGTAATATATATTTTTTGTATTCAAATCAAAATGATTAAATTTAAATGTTTGTGTAGACATGGTCCAATTTGGTTGGTTAGAAACAAATTGTGACATAATTTTTAATATATATTGTGAGTCTCTCATAAGGGATCCTCTATTTTAATTTCGGTGATGACCACTATGAAATCACATTGATTTGAATGAATTTTAATTTGAATTTTTTTGTCAATGATAAATTCATTGAAATCTACCAATGAATAAATTTTGAAAATTTTTCAAGTACTAAAACTATTTATCCCAATTTTTTTGAATATGAATGCATTAGAAAAATTGGTGAAATATAGATAAATTCAACAAAATAATTCTAGTGCTTGAAAATTTTTCAAAATTTATTTATAGATAGATTTCAATGAACTTATCATTCATAAGAAAATTCAAATCAATGTGATTTCATAGTGGTCCTTACCGAAATTAAAATAAGAGATCCCTTATGAGAGACTCAATATATATATATATATATATATATATATATATATATAAGACTAATTTCATCTAAAAATAACTAGACTTGAATCGACCGTCCAATTTACTGAGTGGAAATGGTGATAAATATCACCTTTTTTTTTCGTTGTGTTGCACTGATATAACTGCTTTAATAAGTTAAGTTTAAAAGACATTTATTATGGTTAACTATCCAAATTGCCTTTATATAATCAAAATTTATTTTTCTTTGTACTTTCATTTCTACAATTTGATCACTAAAAACAATAAATGCTTCATCTCTCCAATAAACTTGTTTGAAAATCGATCTACAACTTGTCTGAAATTCGTCGTGTTTTAGCACAACAAGATATTTTGAGTATTGTAACAATTTATTCATTCCTTATGATTCGTTGGTCCGGGTTTTTACGTGAACATGAAGCTGGTATTGTGAAGTTTGATCCTTTGAATTTTGAACCTTTGAGTATTTGTAAGCTTTATTTATAGCGTCTGAGTATTTGCGTAAATTATCCGAGTTTTTATGTAAAGTCTTCGAGCTTTTTTGTAAATGCTCCGAGTTTTTTTGTAATGTAAATCATCTGAGACTTTGTGTAAAATCTTCGAGCTTTTTTGTAAAGGTTCCGAGCTATTTTGTAAAGGCTCCGAGTTTTTTTTAAAGACTCCGAACTTTTTTGTAATGACTCCGAGCATTTTTGTAATATAAATTATCTGAAACTTTATGTAAAGTCTTCGAGCTGTTTTGTAAAGTCTTCGATCTTTTTTGTAAAGTCTTTAAGCTACTTTGTAATGACTCCGAACATTTTTATAATGTAAATTATTTGAGACTTTTTGTAAAAGCTCCGAGACTTTTACTTAAGGCTCCGAGACTTTTATAATTACATTTTGAGTTTTTTAAGCACTGTCCAGAAAAAAAAGCTCCGAGAGCACTGCACTCTGCCCCCCACGAGCTGCCCAAGCAGCTCTACCATCACGAGTTTAGCGAGGAGCTCGACTCCTGAATGTATCTGTGTAATGTCATTCCGTCGCCGTTTAAGTGATTGCTTATGTTTCAATCAGATTTTCTTTCTCTACTTCACATCACTGTCATCGTAAAAGGAATAAAAGATATCTGATATGAAATAATTATAGGGAGTATTTTTCACCCTTATATGTGCTTGTTAAAGAAGTTATCAGAGTAGCCACTTAAAAAAAAAAAAAAAAAGCCATTTAAATTTTGATCCCATTTACCGAACCTATTTATCAACACTAGCAGAACAAGAGCAGACAGTTGATTATGAATTATGATGTAGTGTAGGCAGCCACCACCCATCGCGTCGAATCCCACAAAACCACTGCAATAGTGCAATGTCCGCCTCTTCAATCGCCAGATAATGAAGCGCGTGTGGAAAATCTCAGACGCAGCCCAAGCCGAGCTGCTAAATCTCCACAGACACACCTCTTCAAAACCCAAAACCCCACCACCACCATTGCTTCTTCCCTTTTTCGCCGCCACAAACTCCTCATCAAATCGCGCATTCAAACGCAATCTCTGTGTCCACACCCCCCAAATCGATAGATTCTCGAGGATTATTGGACTGTTCAACGAATTCATTGCTTCTCCCTACGCGAGGGTCAGAGAGGATCTCACCCGAAAGTTGTTGCCTTTGACAAACGAGTTGCTGCAAAACATTGACGATTTGGGTAGCGTTTTTAGGGTTTTGGATGAAAAGGGTTTGACTTTGTTCAGAAGTCATAAGAATGGAATTGCTTTTGTTGAGCTCTTGGATCAGTTGGGTTCTTCCTCGCCTCACTTTGCACTGCAGGTGCTTCTCTCTCTCTCTTTTTATTTTATTTTATTTAATAGCTATGCGTATTGTTTTACTTTTGGTGTTTTTCTTTATAATGTTAGTTAACTTTTTCTTGCTATGCAATTGGTGTTTTTGCTAACTAGTTATGTGGTAATGGTTTATTTTGCTTATTATTGATCAGTGGACTTGTGGTCTGATTCGTTCTGTCGTTGAGATATTTCGACTCGATTTGTTTTATATATTAGTTCGACTGAATTTGTTTTGTTTCTGGTAACATGTAAACTGGGTTTATTTTTTGCTTGGATGGAGTCTCAAATGAATCAAAATGTTTGATGTTTTATAATTGGTGATCGCAGTCTTGTTTCTTTGTTTCATGATTGATGATTCTAAACATGTCTTTATTGTTGAATATTCAATACCTTTTAGTTTGTGGCAATTATTTTTGTACAATAACAAAATTGATGGTACTATAAAACATCAGGAAAATCTCAAACTGATGGTTTCAAAATCATCCCATCCACCCAAATATAGTCATTCTATTATCAGTTCCTTACATGTGGACCATTGGATTTTGAGAGATGCTTTGGCAAGTGTCTGCAGCCAAGTAAAAGCATTTAAATCCAATGGACAACATGCACGGAACTGATATATCAATTCTTATATCAGTTCGAATTGACAATAGAAATATATATATATATATATAATTCTGTGTTTATATATTTGATTATTTGTTTTCAGGTCCTTAATTGGAGGAGAAATCAAGCAGAGTTTGGTACTCCTATGACATCAGAAGAGTATGCTAAGGGAATTAGAATTGCTGGTAGGAGTAAGAATGTAGATCTTGCAGTTGAGCTGTTTGCCGAGGCTACTAATAAGCGCTTTAAGACAGTCTCTATCTATAATGCTTTAATGGGTGCTTATATGTGCAATGGTCATGCCGATAAATGTCAGTCACTGTTTCAGGACTTGAAAAATGAAGCAAATATTAGGCCTTCAATTGTAACATACAACATTCTTATATCAGTCCTTGGTCGCTTGGCACTGGTAGATTCCATGGATGCAGCATTTCAAGAGATGAAGGATTTAAATCTCTCCCCAAATGTGACCACATATAATAATTTAATTGAAGGATATGTGACTGGGTGGATATGGGATAGTATGGAAAAAACTTTTCAGATGATGAAGGCAGGCCCAGTAAAGCCAGATATCAACACTTACTTGAAAATGCTTCGGGGGTATGCATATTCAGGGAATTTGGATCAGATGGAACAGATATATGAATTGATAAAGCATCATGTTGATAATAAGGAGATTCGTCTGATCAGAGCCATGATATGTGCATACTGTAAGAATTCTGTCACAGATAGAGTTGGTAAGATTGTGGCACTGCTGAAGCTTATACCAGAAAAGGAGTATCGACCTTGGTTGAATGTGCTGTTGATTAGGGTTTATGCTGAAGAAAATCAGTTGGAGGAAATGGAAAAATCAATAAATGAGGCATTTGAGCATAATACAGCTGTAATAACAAATAGAGTGATGCGGTCCATTGTAGCAGGCTATTTCCGAAGCGATGCAGTGGATAAGCTTGCAGAATTTATAAGGCGTGCTGAATGTGCTGGGTGGAGGATCTGCCGTTCTCCATATCACTGCAAAATGGTAATGTATGCATCACAAAAGCGCCTGGAAGAGATGGAGAGTGTCCTTAATGAGCTGTCGAATCACAGCATGAATCGTACTAAAAAGACACTTTTTATAATGTATACAGCATACTCAATGTATGGTCAAAGACGGAAGGTTGAATTAATAATGGGGTTGATGTGCAAGTATGGTTATGAGATGCCTTTGGAAGCACTTCCTTCATAGTGTATCAGTTCATGCATCAACATATTACATGCAAAAGGTTGAAGAAACATTCAAGTTATGATGGTGCATGGTTCATAAAATCTGTAAGATGGATTTGAAATTCCAAAAGTTGAATAGGTACACATCTTTTTTCATGTCTGGTGTTTATTTAATTACTCTTTTAACATTATTGACTGTCTGAGCCCTTTGGTACTGGTTAGTGAATCGTGATGTATATCATTCATCGTGACACTCAGCCGAGACTTGTTAGTAGGCAGGATTCAAGAATCCATTTGATATTTTGAAGTTTAAACCTATGTAACTAAGGATGCAAAAAAAAAAAAAAAAAAATGAGGTACATAGTCTGTTTATAGATAACTATGATAATATTTAGGCTACTTTACTACTGATCTCTTAATTCGGGAGAGATAACAAATACATCATGTATTTGTTGACTTCATATTATCTCAATATAGCTACAATTCTTGAAACAAGAGAAATAGGAACCATAATTGGCTAAACTAACATAGAAACCGAAGAAATAACATAACTCAGCTTGAAGTAAACTATTCTACCAATATACTCTTTGAGTTTGTTTGGCTTTTTAGATCAAAATGTAGCTTTTAGAGGTATATTTAGTTGAACTTATAAAGCCCTTAAGGTTTTTTTGAACCAGTTCCAACAGAAGAATGAATAGCTTCTCTTCGAAGAGCTTCTAAGAAAACAAAGGAAGACGTTTTTCCTTTTTAATGAAACCGTTGTATTTACTCGGTTTCCTTTTGATTAATGAATAACTAAACGAAACTTCCACACGCATCCTTTTTATAACAAAACAAAAGATTTTATGAAATATACTAAGTTCCCGTTTACAAGAGCTTGTCTACTGGCCAAAAGAGGTTTTTTAAATTAAAAAAGCTTTTTTTTTTTTTTTGTCATTTGCTTGTCACTCAGTAGAGCTTTTAAATGATTAAAAAAAGTTGTTTTATGTCTACTTGGAGAAACTCAAATTTTAGGATTTTCCTAGTAGATTTTTTTTTACCTTTTTTAATAACACTAAAATGTCTACTATAACCCTATCATTTAAAATTGTTTTTGAATATTTTGGTAATCCTTCCATTTAAAAAAACTTTTTCTAATTGATAGCCAAACAACCAACATCTTGTCTTTAAAAGATATACTCCTAAAAAGATCTACTTTAAAAGATATACTCCTAAAAAGATCTACTTGAAGAAGCTCTTCTTAATGGAGCCTAAGCTTTTGTACCTTGTTCTAAAAGAATCATATTTGGAATTTGTTTAACACCACCGTAATTTCCAACTATATAACATACTCACTACTCCAAGTCTCTACTCTCCAAATGCCCCTTTGGGATTGTTTTGGCAAAAAGGTGGTTGATAAACTTTCAAAAATCAACTATCTCATAATTTGTTTCTTAGAATTCCGGTAAACAGTTTTTAAGAAGTGTTAGAAAACTAGATCATAATTATGTGCTCAAGAGCATGAAATGATTAAGCGTCAAACACTAAATAATAGAACATCATGTGTTCGAGAGATCTAGCATATGAACAAATTAAGTGCTTGTTGTTTATTCTTTACCACATGAGTGAGAATCAAGGAAATGATTCTCTTATAATCAATACAATAATCTTCTACAATCAAGTTAATTGTCAAGCAATCAATTACATTAATCAAGCAATCATTCAATCAACTATACAATCTAATTGATTATATTCTTACACTCCCCCTCAAGTTGGTGCCTATGTGTCACTCATGCCCAACTTGCAAATTAAGTCATGAAATTTCCTTCCATTAATAGCCTTTGTGAGGATATCTGCAAGTTGATCCTTACTTGGTACATACGGAAGCTCAATTATATTTTCTTATATCTTCTCTTCGATGAAGAATCGATCAACCTCCACATATTTGGTACTATCATGTTGGATAGGATTATTGACAGTCTGAACCGAAGCTTTATTATCATAATATAGGTTCATGCTACTCATTGTGTGAAATCCCAAATCGCCCAACAAGTTCTTCAACCACAACAATTAAGTAATTTCTTGGGCAATCCCTTGGAATTCTACCGCAGCACTAGATCGTGATACCACAATCTGTTTCTTACTCCTTCAAGTGACTAGGTTGCCTCCTACAGAGGTGAAGTAACCAAAAGTAGATCTCCGATCACTAGCATTGATAGTCCATTTTTAGAAAACATTAATCCTTTGTTAGGAGCTCCTTTTAGGTACCTTAAAATCCGAAGAACTGCATACATGTGATTCTCAGTGGGAGCATGCATAAATTGGCTTACCACACTCACTGCATATGTAATAATGGGACGAGTATGCGATAAGTAGATACATTTACCAACAAGTCTCTGATATCTTTCTTTGTTTGCTGGGGTTTGATTAGGGTGATCTGGACATTCACATAACTTGTGATTTTGATCCATAGGATTATCTGCTGGTTTGCTAATGTATTGATCAGGATACCTCAATTCCTAGAGAGTATCTTAATACCCCAATGTCTTTAATTTTGAACTCTATGGCCAAGTGACTTTGGAGATTAGTTATCTCCAGATCATCGTTTCCTGTAACAATCATATCGTTTTAGTTATCAATATAGACGATCTGTACAGTGATCTTGTCACCGTTACATTTGAAGAATAAGGTGTGATCGGAGTTACTCTGTTGATATCCGAATTTCCTCATGGAAGTACCGAGTCGTCCAAACCAGGCTCTAAGTAATTGTTTTAGTCTGTAGAGAGCCTTTTTAAGTTTATAGACTTTGCCTGTTTGAGAATCAGAACTGGTGGAAGATCCATATAGACCTCTTCACCATTGTTCAAAAAAACGTAACGAGGCTTACGCCTCATAACTGGTCAATGAGGCTTACGCCTCAATTTACGCCTCGATACGCCTCAGAAGCCCGCCTCAATAACGATATCCCAAAAAACGTTATGAACTTGTTATTTTATATGGTTAGTTAGTTACCATTTGAATTATGAACTTATTGCCTTAATTGTTGTTTTATAGAATATGAAATTATGATCTTATTGGTTGTTTACTTGTTTTATGAATGATGAATTATAAACTTATTGATAGTTTTATGTATTTTAAGTTTTTATCTCTTCTTAATGAGGCTTACGCCTCAATACGCATTGAGGCTTACGCCTCGCCTCAGTAGAGAAAATCGCCTTAATACTGAAAAAGTGTTTTAGAACACAGCTCTTCACTGAGTTTCCCATGTAAGAAAGCATTCTTTACATCAAATTGTTTCAATGGCCACTCCAGATTAGCTGCTAGTGAGAGAATTACCCTAACGGTGTTTAACTTTGCTACTAGGGAAAAGATTTCCTAGTAGTCAACTTTGTAAGTCTGAGTGTACCCTTTGGCAACCAACTTGGCCTTGTACTTTTCAATCGAACCATCTCCCTTATGTTTGATGGTATAGATCCATCGACATCCAACAACCTTCTCTCCTTGAGGTAGATCCACTATTTCCCAGGTACAATTTTTTGTAAGGCTTTAATCTCCTCATCAATGGCTTAAACCCATTTCTAGTCTGTCAGTGCATCTTGCAATTTACTAGGAATAGATACAGAGGATAATTGATGTACAAAAGATTTAAAGGTTTCAGAGAGTCTGTAAGTTGATATGTAATCAGTAATAGAGTAAAGAGCTTTACTACCTACCGGAGGCTGCTAAAAAGAAAAACCAAAACGTACAGGTGTTCTATGTTCTCGATTGGGGTACCGTCGAGTGGGTAAATTGGAGTTAGGATCTATGTGATTTCACTAGATAAGTCATTAGATAAAGTCGGGAGTTCAAGTATTACATCAGGAGCATTTTCAACCTCAGAGTCGAATTGACGAACCGGTGTTGGAGAAGGGGAAGTAAGGGGTTGCAGCACCAGTATAGAAACTGACTCCCCTTGTTTCTCTTTCCCTTTATTTCGTCTTTTATACACTTTCCAAGTTGGTTTTGCCTTTTCTGTGAGATTATCAAGAATCTCAGTTTCACCTTCAGAAGATTGACTTTATTTTTCAAAAGATAGACTTTTAGGCACAGTTAAACTAACGGGTATACCATTGTCTGCCATAGGAGTCTTCTCTTCATAGTGCAAACTAATGGTATACCATTGTCTACCGTATAGACTTCTCTTCATAGTTTGAGTTCCCTCATGAAGAGGAGTTTCCGAGGCAAAATATGCCTCATTTTTCCAAAACGTAACATCCTGTGAAACAAACGCCCTACGAGACGGAGGATGATAACACTTGTACCCCTTTTGTGAGCTAGAATACCCTATAAAGACACTTAAGAGCATGTGGGTAACATTCCTCAATGAGGAGTATGAATATGTGCATATACCACACACTTAAAGGCCCGAGGAAGAATATGTAGAGCAGAGGTAATATCTAACATAAATGAGACAGGGATTGCAGTGGGGTTTGAAAAGGCAGAACACCGGATGGCATACGATTAATGAGATATGCAGCATATAATACAACATCGCCCCAAAAAGATTTAGGCATATACATTTCGAGTAGTAAAGATCGTGCAACTTCTAAGAGATGACGATTTTTATGCTCAGCTGAACCATTTTGTTGTAAAGTATGTGCACAAGATGTTTGGCGGAGAATACCATTTTGTAAACAAAAGCTTTTGAAATTAAGATTGAGATATTCACCACCATTATCAGAGAGTAAAACTTGAATTTTCTTATGAAACTATGGATGGATCATGTGATAATTTTTTTTTGGAAAACATCACTTTGAAAAGGAAAATCCAAGTCATACGTGTGCAGTCATCAATGAATGTAACCAACTAGCAAATACCTAATATGGATACAACATTAGAAGGACCCTATACATAAAAATTGGCAAAAGAAAATGGCATAGAAATTCTCGTATTATTACTAGAAGGAAAAACAGTGCGGTGATGTTTGGACAAAACACACGTCCCACTCTAAAGATTTTTTGTGACCAATAGCATTAAACAATGATGGAAATAAAAACTAAAGATAATCAAAAGAACAATCACTTAAGCGTTTATGCTAGAGATAGATATTATTTTTCTTATCAGAGTTGACTTATACTACTCTATGAGGATGGCTAGATGAACTTGAAGAGCCCAGAGTACTATTTATTGTAAAATAGTATTACCCCTTTTTCCCCTACCAGTTCCATTCGTCTCCTTGGTGTGAATGTCATGAAACACATAATGAGTAGGGCAGAAAGTGACAATACAGTTAAGAAATTTAGTGATCTGACTGATAGAGAGTAAGTTAGTAGATAAGTTAGGGACATGTAAAACAGATGATAAGTGTAAAGATGGAGTTAGGGATAAAGATCCGGCCCCATTAACCGGGATGGGTGTTCCATCAGCATATGACACAATACATGTTTCAGCTGAACTATGATGATTAAATTTTCGAGAATCAAAAGTCATATGATATATTGCACCAGAATCAATTATCCAAGTATTATTACTAAAAATTGTAGAAGCATCGAAAGCAAAATGAAATTTACTTGAGCTGGACATGAAATTTTTAGAAAAGTTATCAGGAGAGTAAACCGGAGGAAGTACCGTAGGTGGCACCAGTGGATTGAACATATCTGATTTGTTGTCATTGGGATTTATCATAATAGCAGTTGCAGCGGAAGCAAAGAAATTTCAGATTCCTTCAGTACCATTGGTGGTAACAGGCTAACAGCAGCCAACAGTAGTGGTAGAAAACGCCCAAAGGGGGCAATAGTTGTAGCAACGTAAGCAAAAGAAATAACAAAGGATTTTATTTTATTTTTTGAAACCCGACTATAAGGCTCACTAAAGGAACAACAACAGCCCTGCAGTAATAGAAAGGTGTAGAAGTAGAAAAAACAAAAGCAACAGGCCATAGTCCCGTTTGCAATTAACTGTCGGCAGTACTGTAGCAGTACTATAGACAGGAAAAAAAATTGAAACAATAACAAAAGAGAAACCTAAAAATTTGTTTTTGGCTTTGATACCATGAACAAATTAAGAGTTTGTTGTTTATTCTTCTCTATATGAAGTCAATTTATGGAGAAATACATGAGTGAGAATCAATGAAACAATTCTCTAATCTCCTACAATCAAAGCTAATTGTCAACTACAGCAATCAAGTAATAAATTACACTAATCAAGTAATCAATCAATCAACTATGCAATCTAATTGATTATATTCTAGCAGCACAAACCTGATCTTCAATGAATTATCATAACAACTCTTAAAATTTTCTAAAATATACTAAGCTTTTGCTTTTGCTCTTGACATTAGAAAAGAAGTAGAAGTTTAGGCGTTTCAGTTGCTACTTGTATAGCTGATTTTAGAAGAGCATCTGTTTTGTAATAGAAGAGATATTTATGAAAATTTTGCTTTGTTATTCATCAATAAAAGTTAAAGGTGTAAATACAAAGTTTCATTTTTTATTAAAGAGGAAAACCGACTCCTTTGTTTTCTTACAAGCTATTCTCTCTTTTGAAAGAGCTTCCAAAAACGAAAAGCCCTTTTCAAGGATCAATTGAATCCTCCAAAAGTCATGTTTATGTCCAAATTGCCGAAAGCTTATTTCAAAAAGCCATGCCAAACAGGTATAATATATATGAATTACATAAATTATAGTTATATATGCATACAGACGTATTGTCCATGACTCCAAACTAACAATTAATTTAAGCATTAACAACTTATATTGGAGTTGGGAAATGGAGAGAGAACCCTTTTGGGAAGATAGTTGGCTTGGAAACTCAACCTTATGTGAAATATTCTCATGCATATAGAAACTTTCTAAACCTACAATGCCCCTATGTTTTCATTTAATGGGCTGCTCGTTGTCCTGATCCCATTTCATGTTTGTCCCCTGCTTGACTGCCACGAAGAAGGGAAGATTTTTGTGGTTTACCGAGATATGAAGCGGGTGAGAACAGCTACTAGACTAGTCAGAACCTATACCTGCTTGAGAGAGATGGGGGATTCTAGGTCCAAGATGGCTTTGATCCGGAGTTTGAATTTTTACTTTAGATGGAATTTGAATGAGAGGGAAACTCAGGATCTTCAGCGCTATCGGTTATGTTGGATAATTTCTCTTTTAATTAATTGACTGAGGACCAAACTCTTGTAAAAATTTCTTCTTCCAGTTAATACAAGATAAATCCCTCAATGATTTTAGGCCAGCCCGCAAGATTTGGAAAGCAAAAGCTGCCACAAAGGTTCAAATTATTGTACAGGCAGCAACCATTTGTGTAAGAGAAATGAGGAGACTGGATTATCTCCTTAATCACTGTAAAGTTTGTGGGCAGAGCTAATCCAGGCAACCAAGTATCGTTGGGTATGTCCTACTTCGGAGTGGATTTTCCAGACTCTGGAAAGGAAGAGAAAGCTTAAGCCCTTTGAAGATGTGCGGTCTTGTCAGTTTATTGGGTTAGTTGGCAAGAAAGGAAGGATAATTTGTTAAAGATAAGGGAAAGAGAGTGAACCTGTTTATGGTATTGAGTGTTATTTTTAGCATTATGAGTTGTGGGCTTCCATCTCAAAAGAATTTTAAAATAATTCATCCTTTTCTTGTACTTCAATGATGGAGTTATATATTAATCTTGTAGCTCATGTTGGTTTTTGATAAAGAAAAAATATCTTTTAATGATAGAGAGATAGATATACTTGATATATTTTTTAAGCTTTTAAGACTCCTTTGTTCAGATTGTGATTTTTCTTGGAGTTTTCTGGTTCAGAGGGCTTATTCACTTTCCCAAATAAACCCCTACAATTTCATAATTAGTAAAAAAGTCGCTTTCCCATGCATGCATTCTCTTGCTTCTACAAAGGATGGACTGTTGGCATGTACCTTAGAATGAGTGGAAAATTAGATATATTGCTAAATTTATTCATTATAGTTTCCTTGCATGATTATCATGACTTCTGCTGAAAACCTAGAAGATGGTCACTTATGAACCGACAAATGATTTTTGTGAATCATGAATTTAGTGTTGACAAATTTATGGACTTGCACCTCCACATATATCTAAACTTGTTGGATGGATAATTTAAGGTGGTTACATATAGAGTTATAGGGTTGTATGACATTATAGTGCTATTGCGATCATTTTTGGAGTTGTGTCATCTGCTGTTTTCTTGGGTGAATAGGAAGGAGTATTGTGACATTTGATGTCGTCACGAATGAATGGGAAGTATAATATCTAGGTAAGGTAATGGAGTGGCTATTAGTCTCGGCAGGAGATTTTGTGTAAAAGCCTAAATATAGAGACAAGTAACAGTGATATACTGATGAGTGCTAATATTCTCTTAAGTACTGGTGATGGAAAGTGTGTGAAACTGATTTTTTGTTTCTGTCTAATGTGGCAAATATGCTAGAAGAGAAATTGTCTTGGTGAATTGGTGGTGATTGTACTTTAATCCCCTTAAGATCAATACAGTCACACATTCTAGTTTGACATCCTCATCATTAGTCATACAGCTTGAGCACTGGAATAGCTTATGTGTGTTAGGTGTATTTGTAACTCTCAAATTTGATTGTCTTTATCATAGGATTAGGGGACTTGTGTATGCTTATCCGGAGGTGTTGAATAAAAATTCGCCCCTATCAGGCGGCAACCAATTGAAAATTTGATTCTGTCGAACATTATTTTTTTCTGGGGCTAAAGATATTGGCCAGAATTCATAATGAACATCTTAAAATATCCTGATAAATGAGGAATTTCAGGAAAAGAAATCAATACTAGTGTTATATATATATATATATATATATATATATTCGTGAGGTTATCTGAAGCTCCTTTTTTACTGAACCATTTGATCCTTTTTCCTGAAACTATATTCAGTTGCTACCTGTGTGTGTTCTGTTTGTAGCACGTATTAACGATATTATTATTTTACTGCAGAAAGTTAACAGACATTGTTGAATGGACCAAGACCACCATAATGCTGAATCCTGCAGAATTGAGATAAAATTCACCAACCATGCTGGATGGTGTGTTTCGCTGCACAGAAGGCCAATACAAACCCCTATATTTTGACAATTGACTTGAATAAATGTTGTAGGATAGTGAAGGAAAGAGGAGAAAGACAGTTTTGCCGTCTTTGCAAGAGCTTTGTGATTTGTCACCATCTGTTGTGAGGAAGCAAAGCCTTACTCTGAAGGGCAGAAGTTGACCTGTAAGTTTACGTGGATGTCGCATTTTAATCTGCAACAAATTGGTTGATTTCTCAATTGCTGGAAGCCTGGAACCATTTTTTAAAGGCTGAGGTGTAAAGTAGTGTCATATACATATGATAAGGTAGTTGGAACTGATTTTTGTGATTCAAATTCAATAGTTCTCTTCCAACTGTGAGAGAGTAATTATTAAAGTGACCTCACAAGCCAGAATTATGCATATTTATATTTTAAATAGAAATTGTAATTCTGCAACATCATTTTTTATGAGTCTTAGGGACTGGCTTGTACTCTCACCTTTTGTCTTTATGATTTCACTTTAGTCATGATTCATGCGATTCAATTAGATGTTACACTCATCTTCTCTTATCATGTAGTGATGGCATGCCTTTGATTGAATGAAATTGTGAGGTCAATAAATTTTAGAGTTAATGGCACCGGTGCCCGTGAATTATATACGAAAACGTATGTTGCCTCTAAATTTCTTTTCTTGGCATTAAACACCTTGAGTTTTTATTTATTAATAAAAGCTGATAGAAGTGAAACGAACGTTAAAGGAAAATCACACTTACACACCTTGATTATATGAATAATTGTATTAAAACTGAAAAAATATAATAATATCACACGAGCATCCTTTGACTTGTTTGATTAATATCAAAAAAATAAAATAAATAATAATATTAATTATGTTTTTAAAAAAGTAAAAATAATCTCTATCAGTTTCTCGAAAGTGTAAATGGTGAGATATGTCACCTTTTTTTATAGTGTGTTGTAATGATGAAAAGACATTTATTATGATGAACTACCGAAAATGTCTATAAAATAATCGATTCTTTATTCTTTAAAAAGCACATTCTCTCTCTCTGAAAACACCTTTTGTGTCTCGAGATATTGCACAAGGTAACAAATATTTGTAATCATCTTTTTATTTTTCATGCATTTCTGAATGGTTTAACAATGTATGAACGAACATGTATGAACATTTTTTCTCCAGTTTTTTTGATATGTTTACGAGCTGTTGTATATGTGTCCAAGATTTTAGTACATTGGTCTGAGCTTTTTTTAAATGTTTTGGAGCATTTTTATAATTGGTCCGAGGATTTTTTAAATTTTCTGAGTTTTTTTTACATTGGTTTGAGCTTTTTTTAACCGGTGCAAACAAATTTATAATGTTGGGAAAAAAAGCTCGAACCTTAAAGAAAAAAGCTCGATCCCTCACAAAAAAAAAAAAGCTTGATCCCTAAAAAAAAAAGCAATTTAAAAAAGCTCAATCCCTTAAGAAAAAACTCAATCCCTCACAAAAAAAAAACCTTGATAATGTACAAAAAACCTCGATCCCATAGTAAAAAAACTCGATCATCTATCAAATAACTCGATCCTATAGTAAAAAAAACTCGATCATGTAGAAATAAAGCTCGATCATATACAAAATAAATTCGATCATGTAAAAAAAACTCGATCCCTTACAAAAAAAAACTCGATCATGTACAAAAAAAAACTCGATCTCTTACAAAAAAAGCTCGATCATGTAGAAAAAAAAAACTCGATCCCTTACAAAAAAAAAAAGCTCGATCGCTTACACTTAATTTTTTTGTTAAATTCTTTATTAATTGTAAATTTAATATTAAATATTATTTTCTTAATAATGGTCTGTAATGATGATTTTCATAGGCCAATGGATCGGATGAGAATAGTCATATATTACAACGGTCGATGGAAGCAATTACCGGATGGAAGTTAAAGGTTTTTAGGTTCCGATAACCAGTGATTGTATTTATCAAAGAATATGACTTACAACGAACTGGTGTCGATCGTGCAAACCGTTGTGAAGTATGATGAGAACAAATACAGTGTTGATCTACAGTCTGTATCATTCATTCCTAGAACTACATGTCGTACATTTATAAGAAACAACAATGATATTCAGTTTATGCTAGGGGAAGATAGGGTGATTCCTCAAGTATGTGTTAGTCTAATTGAGAGGCCAACAGGAGGTGTCATTGGTGAAGATATCCCTTATCTTGATAACACCCAACAATTTCAATTGTTAGGCGAAAGCAACCAGTTGTTCATAGAAAGAAGTGGGATTGACGGTCGAGAAAACATGTGTAGTGTCCCACCGGAAGTAGACGACTATGCTGATATTGTGGAACCTCAATCGACGATGTCTTTGGTTGTCAAATTGAGATCTATAATGACTTAAACAATGAGCAGAATACATAACCGAATGTTGGGCCGATTCATAAGGTGGATAATGAGGCAAATAATCATCAAGTAGATAAGTTAGGGAACAATGAGGAAGATGAAGAACCTGTCCAAACGGAAAGACGTGTATATAGATATAGCTGGGACCTCCGAGGTCCGGGCTAATGTAACTCTAGATGATTATGATAATACCACAACGTGGGTTATTCCAGGAGTAGAATCATACTCGTTTGGTATGGGTGGAAGCAGAAACTTGGTAGAAGATGAACCTACATACATGATATATAAATGGCAATTTTTTCCTAGTAAGATGGATTTGAAGAGACTTGTTGGGCATTTTGCAATGCGGCACAACTTTGAGTGGAAGGAGAAAAGGTCGAACAATACAACGTTACATCTTATTTGTTTGATGAACAACTGTACGTGGAAGTTAAGAGCGGTGAGGAGAGATGAAGGGACATACTTCCAAGTAAAAAGTTTTGTCAACAAACACACTTGTCCTTTAGAGGAGATTCACCGGCGCCATCGACAAGCTAATGCAGTCATAATTAGAGAAGTGGTTGTACCTAGACTTAACAACATGATGGTCGACTAATGCGTCCGAAGGACATACTCGCCGACATGAAAACAATGTATGGCATCCAAATCATGTACAAGAAGGTACATTAAGCCCTCGATTATGCGTTGTCACTGACCTGTAGAACGTATGAGGAAACCTTCCAACAGCTGCCATCATTTGGTTACGTTTCGGAACAAAAAAATCCCTACACAATCATTGACTTACAGTTCGATGAAGATGGTAAATTTCTCTACTTTTTCATGTCGATTGATGCCTCACTTGGAGGATTTTGGATATGTATGCGTTCAGTTATTGTTGTTGATGGTACCCACTTGAAGGGAAGATTTGGGGGTACAATGTTTGTTGCAATTGCACAAGATGGGAATGAACAGATGTATTAAATTGCTTTTGATCACAGCGACTCAGAAAACAACCTTTCATGAGAGTGATTTTTAGATTTCTTGAATGGTGCCCTAAATCATATTAATGATCTGGTTTTCATTTCCGATAGACATGCAAGCATTGAAGCAGTGATTTCTAAAGTGTTCCCATATGCCACCCATACTGTATTGCTAGTATTTTTCTAAAAATATTAAGAAGTGATATCACAGAAAGGATGTGACACTCACACCCCTTGTTGACTAATTTCTATCTTTAAAAGACTAAATTACCCATGATCCTTAATAAATAGGTAATTTAACTAAAGTCCTTATTTATTTATTTTTTGGTAAAATGTCACTTATTTAAATGTTTTTATCATATTAGAAACATAAGTCCCTTATTTTTCCAAAATACATCATTTAAATCTATTTGACCAAAATATTAACGGTCAACACTAAAAATGAAAACCAATTATAAGTGAGTCATGGACGATTTCGACCGAAAACCGAATCGAACCGACTCGTGCCCAACCTTAGTTCTAATATATTTTCATTTTGTTTGAGATATGGACAACTAGGGTTATTATTATTATTATTTTATAATTTTATAATTACTTTTCAATATTTTGGTGAACCATTTGATTAAAATCCAATGATTAATATTTTAGAATATGTATACGCCTCTAATAGGTTATTGTTAATTTTTTTTGGATTAAATAAGTGGCTTAGTATTTAAAAAAAAAAAAAAAAGTGGGTTAGTAGTTTAAATTAGGTGTATTTTTTAACATTTAAAATATGATATTTAAGCTTTAAGAAAAATATTTTTAATTTATAGTGCTTTTACTAAAATATAGGTTGGATACAACTTTTTATATTGAATAGATCTTTTATATGTATAAAAATATAAATATGAAGAAAGAAAACAACCTAAAAATATATATGATAAATTGATGGCCATAGTATATGTTAATGCAGGCCAATCGAATCCAAGAAGAGAACACAATAAAAGATTATATTAAAAACATAAACCAATAAGAAGAATTTAAAGAACTTTTTATACGACTTGTATATATCAGTGTGACCGGATGAAATTTTAGTTAAACTAGGACTATTGATATCATTTGTGATAGAGAATATATATGGAACTTAATTTATTTCAACTAATAGTTAGGTAAGATCAGTACTTTATCTTTTTATAAATCTAAAATTAAACTTAAATGTTTATATATATATATATATATATTAAATGGTTGATTGCTAATCATTGGCGGATTCTATTATAGTGGTTCATAAAAACAAATTATTAAAAATTAAAAAAAAAATCATACTGATATAATTATATATAAAACTATAAATTAATATACGTACTTTTTTTTTGATAAAATAAATATAAAGATTCTCTATAGTAGTCAAATACATTATCTTGTTTGAAAAATAAAAAATTTCAGAGTTATTAAGTGGTTATGTGAGTCATTCTTTTCAGTTTATTTTGTTTAAAAAAATAAATTTCGTCAAAAAAATCGGATATAAAAAATTAGTTTTTTTTTTTTATAAAAAAGTATTCATAATTGTACTTTCAATTTATTATTTTTTCTATTATCCATACATTATATTTTTTTTCATTATCCATCCAATTTTTTCAAAAAATAAATAATAGTAGAAGAAAAAATTAATGGATGGATAATGGAATATATATAATTGTTTATTATAAAAAAATCTCCAAAAAAATTGGATATAAAAAAGTTAGTTTTTTATAAAAACTACAATTTCATTTATTATTTATTTTAACTTTATATTTTTCATTATCCATCAATTAGTTTTTTTTCTGTTTTTATTTTTTTTAGAAAATAAAATTTTGTTGTTAATTTATATTTATAAATCATTTTAATATTATTTATTTTTTAAACTAAATAAATCATTTGACAAAGGTAAAATTATACTTTTATACATATAATTATAGTTGAGTGTTAGTATTTTGGTTAAATAGACTAAACTGATGTATTTTGGAAAAAATAAGGGATTTATGTTGCTAATATGATAAAGACATTTAAATAAGTGACATTTCACTAAAAAAAAATATAGGGATTTTAATGAAATTACCTATTTATTAAGGAACATAGGTAATTTAGTCTTTTAAAGATCAGAATTAGTCAACAGGGGATGTGAGTGTCAATTAATGATAAAGTTGTTTTCAGGTGAAAGAAGTCAAACCTCAAGGAGGTCGAGTGTAATTTACTATATATATATATATATATATATTATACGTTCAACTTATAAAGGAGGTTGTTTTTTGAAATTGACCCATTAAAAATGGAAGTTGCATGATTCACGACTCATAAACTATCATAATGAATTTAGAGTTTATGACGAAGATATAACTTGAACTTACAAGTAGCAAATATACTGTGAGAAACGTAGAACTGGACCAATATAATCTAGTCATGAGTCATAATATATAATACATACGGAGTGGGTTACATTAATTTGACCAATTTGAAAAAAAAAAAAAAAACTATAATTTTTGTACCATTATTCTTCGATGGTTACAATTAACATATATAAGTTTATTTTGTCTGTCTTGCCGGTAGCTTGTAAGGTACATTTGTGTTTTTTGTTGTTTTATTATGGTGGTTTAGTGTTTGAAGTAATTAAGTGAGCTTTAATTATCACCGTCCTGTGCATGTATTTATTCCTTGTTTTAATTGTACAGAGAGTAGAGAGAGTAAAGACAGCCATTCTTATACTTTTCTCTCGTTGTTTTATTAATGTTTCTGTCTAGCTTTTGTCTGCTCTTCACCTTTGTGATTTGCCCATCACTTTCTGATATTCTTTCTTTCTTTTACTCTTTTAACATGATTATCATTTCTTCATCGAAATTTATACTCAACTCACTTCTTTTTTTATAATAATAATTAATAGTGTTTTATTCCATTAATTAATATTCAAGCAAGGTATACTGTTTAAGTGAATGTTTAACCATGAATGTTAAGAGCAATTGATTAATCCATTTTATTATGTGTTCTCTAAAGAGTAAATATATGTTAAAGGATAACGTAACATCATACGTAATGCAACAAAACGAAATTACAAACTTCCAAATTTGAGAAAAGAAAAAATCGGTTTCCGACTATATAACGTTTTTATGTTGTTAAATGAAGACTATATAACGTTACATGGCTAGTTATATAACGTTATATTGTTATTAGTGTTAGGATTTGATTTGGATTCGAATGATTGCGATTCAGCTAGCAATGGATAAAAGGGTCAGAGACGAAGCCAACAGTGAAAACGGCACTGGAATCTGGTCCTGGACGCGCCGGCATGAGCCGCATGAAGATTAATGCACAACAGTTGCTACTCATGGGAATGTTGGGGCGTGTGGGGCACTTTTTTAGGGTCTAGTTTGGCGTGAGGAATTCTTGGACGACATGAGAAAACGTGTGGGAGTTGGTTTTCTTATTGGGAGAGGTTTTATTTTTGGATTACTTATTTAGGAAAGACTTGTTGGGTGGTTTACAACTGCTTATGGGAGTTTGTTTCCTCAAACACAAATTACAGTGACCATATCTATAGTGAGGCTTATTTTTTTGGTTGTATATAGTTGAAGAGACATCTGGGAACACTATAGAATGGTTAAATATGAGGATCGAGATCTTAACCGAAGGAGACTCGAAGGGAATATCCGGGAGTGTGAGACCCAAGAGATATGTAGCTGTGGAGACTCAAGATGAGATTAATGGAATATCGGTGGGTGCACTCAAAAGGAACCTGGAGAGAGAGAGAGAGGTCTAAGCTAAAAATATTGGAATTGTATAACTATAACAATTTTCTATACAGTGGTATTTTTTTCTCTTGTAGTCTGGATTTTTTCTGTTTCAGGTTTTCCATGTTAATCCCTTGTTGTGTGATTAAATTCTCTCATCTTACCTTTCTATCTATCGATAGACGTTGAATATCATACATGAACTCCCGCGTCACTTTTCCTAACAGGTACATGTCGACTAATTTTTATTTTCGATAGATTTTGTATTCTAATAATTCATAAAGTTAAAATTTGCTTATGAGATCATCGAGGAGATTGCTTTTGGAAACAAGAAAAGCCAAATGAGTTATTTAGCAAAAACGATGCATTGACTTTATAGGCTAATCAATAAAAATGGGCGCTCACAGTTGACATGGTCTTTTTTGAATAACTCAATTATAATTAATTATCCACTTAAAAAATATAATTAATTATTCTCTTTGAATTATTACAAGTTGTAGAGTTAGGACTTGAGGAGAAAAACATGATGCCGTTTTTATTAATAATAATAACAGTTCTAAAAAAAAAATTAAAGGGCAATAGAGGTCAAAAATTTGATTACTGTAAATGAAAGTAGATTATTATTAATAATGTAATAATAGAAATAAAATTAAAGGGCAAAAAAAGAGACAAAAAGCGATGCCGTGTGAAGGATCAGAAAGCGCAAGGAAAGAAGGCAGTGAATGATTAATTAAAAACAAATTGAGGATTTTGTCGATAATGGTGGGAATTAACAAAAAGATATGTTGACAATGACTCCACTTTGTCCTTTTTTAAAGAATATTTTCATAGGCTCAAAGTAACAGCTATGTAATTCACAAACGACATTTCAAAATACGACAACCCACCAAAAACAAATAAAAAAATCATCATCTAATCTAATCCGTATTAATTATTCTAATAAATAAAAAATAAGAAATTGAAAACATCCATGTGTAGTTATGTACTACAATTAAGCATATATTCTAATTTGTAAATTCTAAGCAAGCAAAAGACAGAAGAGTTGTATCTTCAACAATGTCTTTGTCCAAAGCCATAGCTGTCCTGTAGACATGTACTACTTCCTACCACTTACTGTCCATTAATCCTCTTTAAACCATTTCCCACCAACAACACCTTCTTCTTCTTCTTCTTCTGTTCATTTTTTTATATAAAATTTTCAAAGTGGTCCCTGAAAATACTTCCAAAATTCCCAACCACTGGTACTTGAGTTTCCCCTAATCAAAACATACATAGTCCAAATTCCTGCATTTGCTGTTTTCCCAAATTCCAAATATCTATATCCAATCATGACTTGACCACCATTAATCAAAAAAACCATGTCTAAATGTCTAATTATGCTGAAACCTGCGATTTCTCCTATCATTTCTATTTTTTCATTTGGTAGTGAATTACCATGGTCCTCCACAACCCACAAGGGAAAGTTTGTGCCTCACTCTTAGAGTTATTTATTTTTAACATTTGAGGTTTTTTTTTTTTTAAACTATTTTTTTGGATTGTGTATCAGAACTAGAACTACAGAGATAAATTAAAAATTATGAAGAGAGTTTCATAAACTACAAACAAAATCTTTATATAATTTTCATTAATTCTCGAACACTAGTATAACATACAATCCATATAAAGATGGCTATACTTATATAAATATATATAACATCATGTTTGGAAATTAGTGCTTACAAATTACCAACTTCACTAAAACCAATTGATTAACCACCAAACATTTAACCCCCCAAGTTAACAGGGGCGGCCTCTAAATCAAGTTCCGATCCTTGGAACAATCAAACCCTTCTCAGATAGGTTGCCTGTTCATCCATCTAAAACACAAAGGGAACAACAACCAGCAAGCAATCCCTCCCACGGATGCAGTACTCTTATATAGTTATACCACCACCACCACCACCACCACCACAAATGGTAATCAACATAGTAAGAAGTAACACCGCTACACAGATCTTTATAAACTACACACCATCACTAGAAAGAAAAAAAAGGCAAAAAAATTACCCGAGTGGAATTGTCAAGCTTCTGTTATGTATTGGCTGCCTGTAGTTAAGGTTAAGTACTTAAAGAGATAGATAATTAACAGTTAGGATTCACGAAGTTGTTCATTTCATCCATGAGGTTGTAGAAGTGATCGTTATTTGGCAAGAAATAGAACCCGATAGTCGCCTCTTTCAGGAAAAGGAGTTTCACATCCTGATCGGCGTTCTTTAGACCTTCAACATAACTCAATTGCCAGTCTTGAATGAGGTCCAAACCAGCCACAACAACGAGACTTTTTGGAAACTTAAGGCCTTCGAGACTTTTGCCCCGAGGACCAAATGGATTACACGCCGGATGGTCTCTATCTTCCCCCTCGGGAAGGAAAGCTCTCCAATACCAGTTGCGATCCTGTATTGTAACGAAGTATTTCCCATCCAATCTACTCTCTGATTCAGTTCTCTTTTCCCCACCAAACATTGGATGGAGAAGTATGTTTCCCAGCACTTGAATGTCTTCTTCAGCAGCCCTCATTGCAACATGGTGAGCTATGTTACCACCGGAACTATCTCCAGCCAAGTAAACATAAACGTTTGAATCTTTACCACTTTGAAGCCAAGTTCTGGATTTAACCCACTTAAGAGCAGTCCAACCATCATCATATGCACAGGGGTATCTGTATTCAGGCGATCGACGATAATTTACAGACACCACAACAGCTTTGCAAACACTAACAAGGCGGCGACAGAAGGTGTCATAAATAGCACTATTGGCTGAAGAATGTGTGAAACTTCCACCATGGAAGAAGATTATAACCGGGACAATTTCAGTGGTACTCAAAGGCTTCTCAAGCTCTACAATGCCCCATTGAGTCTCGTTTCGAGGAGCAGGCTGATAAATCCTGTTAAGCAGACCTGTGGCTCGATCAACATGATCGAAAGAGAAAACCCCATCAACAGGAATAGTGTTGGCTGGCACTTTCCGGTCAAGGAACTCTGCCAAGTCGCGGTTAAAGGTTCCATCAGGTCGTCGAAGGAGATTGTAAGCTAGCTTGAAATTGGAAATGAGAACCCATGTATTAAGTGGAACAACCCTCTGCAAAACAAGATAAAAGGAAAGTTTGTCCATCAAATTTTCTAACAATTTACATAGCTTTAGCAACAAGTAAAATAATCCTAGATATTCAGAGCCGATTGATCACAATCTCATACATCTGAAAGTTTAAAGAAAACAATGAAAACATACTTCAATCTCAGACGGAACGTTAACTGTGCTCCTATCATAACCCCACATAACAGCACGAAATCGTTGGATTAAAGAATGCACACACAAGAAAGAGAGAAAAAAAAAGGCACAAACAGAGTGGGCCTAAACTTTTGCTCAATATCAAACCAGACATGAGCAAAGTTGGACTTTTCTAAAACTGTAAAACTGAAAATCCAATGTAAAGAGAAGGAAAAAAGTCTAAAATCAAATGAACCTCTGAAGTATACCATCATTTGAAATCATAATTGATGACAAATAGAGTACTGTAGAAATTCAAAAGAAGAAGCCAAATTAGTGGTGCAAGCAAATCAAAATCCTTGGAATCAAAAAATAAAAAAGACAAAAGGAATTAGCATCATTTTGCTCCAAATCCAAGACGAACTAAAGTTTGCCTTAACCAAAAGCCATTGTTAGTACATAAGATAATGAAATCAAAGGAACCCATTAAAGCAAATCAACATTTGGAGCTGTAAATCAAGGCAAGAATAGAAAAGAAGAGAGAAAACTACCTTAGATTCATTGAGGTTGACTTCATTACTACCAGCCATTGCTATACCCAAAAAAAAAAAAACCCAGCAGAGAATGTGATCTTCAAAGAAGCAGCCTCATAATTTCAAGAAAATATAAAAACACTTGAAGAAAAAGAAGAAGAAATAAAGAAAGAAGCCCTCCCTTTCCCTCCCCACCTCCACCTCCACCTCCGTACAAATTTCTCTGAATGATTCCTCGTTAAGAGTTTCTGAACAAGAAAAGGCACTTGTTTCTAATGAAACAAAGAAAGAAAACAACCAGGAAAGGAAAACGATATTTTTCACGCACACACTCTCTCTCTCTCTCTCTCTATATATATATATATATATATATATGTATGATGTATCTACGTTACACACATATAGATAGGTGAAAGTACAGTCCAAAGAGATAGAATTAAAAGAGAGAAATAGAGAGAGCTCTTAACGGAGGACAACGGAGACGACAAAGCGAGGCGGCCGAACTAAACTGTTTATGCTGGGTCCCACCTCCTCTCCTCACTCCTCCCTGCTTTCGTTTCCTTTTCTTTCTAATTAACACACATTTTCTTATTTTTGCCTTATTTCTTCTGCTAAACTCCTCTATTTATTTCTTGGCTACTGCCACTCCTGTCTCTTGCCTCCTTTTCACAATTGTCATTTGTCACTCTCACACTCCTAGGCTTTTCTTATTTCTTTTTCAATTATTTCTTACTATTTTAAGGACTATCAAAATTGTAAATTACTAATTAGGAAAATTAGTTTTTTTTTTTTTTTTTTGAAGAAAAAAAAAGTTGACTAATTAATAAAATAGAATAATTAGGTAATAAAAATAAAAAGTAGTGGACATAGCGAAAACTAGAAGGTTCTGGCAATAGGGGGAGACATTACAAATTTGTCTTGTAAAGAAAACAAATAGAAAGAAAAGAAAGCAGACAGAGTTTCCTGCGTGCGGCCGACGCCAAGGCACGTGGCGACAAAGGGTTCCGTCTCGACCTCTTTTGCCAAACTCTCCAATTGTCAATTTCCCAAAACGCCCTCACCAAGACACGTGTTTTGTCCGCTAGCGGAAAGCGCGTGACGGCATGTTTTTTGTCAGAGCCTGGTTGAGATTTGAGATAGAGATATATACAGAGAGGGGGGACTGAAGGGTCTTTCCATCTTTCTTTCTTTTTTTTCTTTTTTATTTCTTCTGTGGGGTCACCTTTATGTGGGCTTTGGATTTTGTCGTATTCTGTGGAGCGTGTAAATCTAATCAATCACGAATACGGACACGTGTCGATCTCTTAATGATTCAACTATGTGATGGGTCCCGCCTCAAGAGTCAAGACCACTTCTCCCTTTCTCTCTCTCTCTACTATAAAAAGACCCTATTTTTTCTTAAAACAAGTTGATACGATGATAAACTCTCTACAGCGGGACCCTCTCAAGACCCACAGCGATGAGAATTATAAAGCGCTCTGGAATCGCCACGTGGTTTTTATTCAGCTCCGCTTTTGGGACTGTGATCGATAGATTTTTCCTTCTCCTTGTGAGTTGTGACACACATCATGTGGAGCCCTCTTTGATAGATCGTGGAAGATCTCTCGCCGCTGATTCGTTTGATCAAAAGATTGAAGTCATCATGGTGTAAGGGAAAAAAAATAAACAAATTCAAGGAAACTGCTGGGTACTCTGTTGGGGACACTACAATTGTGTACTTGAAACCAATCAGGGCCGTTGATTCTTCCTTTAATGGGAAAGTTCATTCAAATATATTATTCTTTGGATAGGAAAATCTTTTATCAAAGTTTCTTAAAAAACAAAAATCAAATCTTTTAACAAAGTGGAGGAGACCTCCCACTAGTAACGTTCAAAATAGATTCCCAATTTTTTAAAAAAAATATTTCCATCTAAATTTTATTTATGGTATGAATGTATGGTGTAAAAGAGGGTTGGACTCATTTGGATTTTTACAAATCAAGAAATTACAAGTCAGTTTTATGGTGTTGTTATGATTTGTCATTTTTTTTTTCTTTTATGAATTTGGATTGATTGGGCTTGAATTTGGAAAAGGACAAGAATTCAACAAAAATATTTGTTTCTACTTATAATGAAAATGATTCATTTATGGGTTGATTGTTGATTTACTTGCCAAAAATAAGTGAAAAGTGGAAATACAACAGAAACAAAAGTTAAAAAAAAAAAGGAGGAAAAGGAAAGTTGAAGTGACAAATTAATCATTCTTGTAATAATCAACATTAAAATTGTATAATGAAATCAATATAATCTCATATGATTGTTTCTTCATACTCCTAACAAAACAAATCATATAAATAAGACTATTATAATTTAATAAATTACATCCGTCTCGATTGTTTAATTTGATAATATCTTATATTTGAATTGTGATATTGTAGATGATATATAAATTAAAAAATAAAACTATAACTTCTTAGACCTAATTGTTTATTTATTTCATAATATTTAAAAACAGTATTCACTGAGAGATATAGTACAAAATCATCCCAACCTTCAAACTATTTATTTATTAAAATTCCTAAAATGTATTTGGGTTCACATGTATCATTGTTCCTACTTCCTAACCAATACCGAACAAAGTTATAATAAAATAATAAAAAAATAAATAAAAAAGTTTGTAAATAACTTGAAAGAGAAAAAGAAAAAGAGCACGCTGGCTAGGCATGAGATGAAAATTTGGAAGGATACGTTGTCGTATATGGAGGTGGGTAAGCATGTGGCACACACGTCACACGATAACACAAAAACATACATATTTGCCGTGTCGCTTTACACCTTCATTTTTTATATCATGCAATTTCTAATTCTAAGTTTCTAGCTTCTAACCAATGTTTTTGTATTTTCTTTAGTAATAATAATAATAATAATAAAAACGGTGGGGCTAGAGTAGGGGGCTTTGTCTTGTAGTACGTTAGGTCAACAACTAGAAAGAGGTTTTGTCATGTAGTGCGTTGGGGGATGTCGTTGGGTCAAGAGAGAAAAGAAGCATTTGATATTTGTAACTTTGTGTTGTGTTCTTTAATTCATTTCAATTTTTACGACTCTCATTTTCAACCACACACTCAACACTTCCATCATCAATTTTAATTCGTTATTTTTCCAATTTTATATATGTAAATAGAGCAGTGCTAGACACTTATGTCTCGTATCATTCCGACCATTGGGATGTCAATCGGTAAGTCGGTACTCGATACCGATGATTTATCTGATTTATTATATGTATTCACTCACTGGATTAATACATTTTTGATATGAATGAAAGTGTAGCTTTACGGATATAAAAAATAGAGTAATACTATTTAATGTGGTAACTAAAAAATGGTTTATAGGTCTAACATACGAAGCCTTCATTAATATCGGGTCTTATACAGACCCATTACATTGATTCCACACAATCCTTATACAGACGAAGAAGGGGTTGTACTTGAAGGCCAAATTAGATTTCGGTTACAAATAATGAGTAACCGTTAATTCAATGAGAATTCAAAGGGGAGGATATCTCTCCTCGAATCACGTCCACCTTTAGTAACTGATATATGAACATTGGAAATAAGTTTTAGCCTATAAATAACAGAGCTCTATCACAGAAAAGCCTCTGGAAAAAACTGGAGAAAAAAGCAAGCTCATCAAGCGCATCAAAGATATGTTCCTATAATTTCTGGCCATCAGAGTTGAATCTCATCCTTATTCAAAAATCCTGGCAGATAGTAGCTCAGTCCAAGCATACCTAAGGCTAAGATACTAACCCCACCACTATTATTTCATTCCAATATATATTGCTTTGTTCTTGTTCTTTTGCAGGCTCGACGGAGAAGGCCAACAGTCTCAATCAACAAACCATCTACATTGGTAGGTTCACGAAGGAGACGACATCCTAATTTCTTCCGGTTTGACCAAAGTTGCCTTAGGCCTAATACAACCCGGCTCGATCCAAAATTAATCGTAGTTCGGCCAATTACAGTTTGGCACTCACCGTGGGGTCCATAGCAACTTTACAAGCGAATTAGTCAAAACCGGTCAGTCGATTTATCAATATGTCTGGGGATGGAAACACGCCAACCGTTGAAGAGCAGATCGTTGCGTTGATTGCCCAAATGACAATAAACGTAAAAAAGTTACTAGCGCTTGAGGTAGAAAATGCTGCGATCTGAGCTACCAATGTCGAGCTAAGAACACTGGTCGACAGCGTAGCACTAAACAGCACAGCTACGGAGCGCCCAACCCCAGCACCAAACCCCGAACAAGTAATCGATCGAACAACCACGATAGCACCAGGAAACGTTATAAGAGCAGACGTGAACCTAGACGATCAACAGAACCAGCAGACACCTCAGACAGCTCGCGTAGAAACTGATCTCAACAACCTGTTGGTCTGGAATGAGATGTCGCAAAACCCGACCATGAATATGTAGCTAGATAACGAGCTGCAGACATCGATAACATTTCAGTAAATATCGGGCTTGGTAAAACCCGTATCTTCCCTACCTATATCTACTAACATGGAATTGTCCCGTATGATTGCAAAAATGGAGGCCCTTATTCAAAGGATTCCCGGAGTCTTAGCCCCAATAAAAAAAAATACAGTAAACAGCTTCGCTGATTCGCCCTTTTGTTGATGTTGGGGTTTATGCCTTAAAGATATAATTTGTAAATGGATTTATGAAATAAATAAAAGGAAAAGTTCAATTCATTCTTGTTGTGTTGTTTATTTTATAACTTGTACATATATTTAACATCCAAGATTATCTGATGTAATCTCGAACTGTGTATATGAGTGTCATATACAGATGGATACAGTAAGAGACGTGCAATCTAAAGAGTCCATAGATAGCAAATAAAAATGGGTACTTTATTTGTGGTTAATCTATAACTGCGGTCCATTCTGTAATGTACGGTGATTCTATCCTGAATCATTCATATGAGATATGGTAATTGAGGCACCTTATATGATGTGATATATAGGACTGAGTCATGATCTATATGAATCTCACACCAAGATCCGTTTACAGATGAGATTCATATATATCAACAAATGAAGGTTATATGTGGGTGATCTTAATCCTGAGTGTCTTATCGACTCCTTTAGGTTAGATCGTGATCTTTGATGTACCATGGGTGAGGTCAGATGCATCTCCTGATCAATATACTCCGTATGTTGGGATTGCGGTTTGGCTTGTGGCTGGAAAGGTTTGTATACAATAGTGAAATCCACTCCTTCTTGTGAGAAGTAGATGGTAGTTCCCTTAAAGGTTGATTCAGGGCTTGGATAATATGAGTGCTCTCATAATTCCGTGAGGAAATAGGATTTATTGTTCATTAGAGAATTAATGGTACTTAAAGGATATATGTAATTAGAGGGGTATAACGGATATTATAACCCAACTCTAATTATGAACTACTGTGGAGGATCACACCATATGTAATAGCTATATAGATGGACACCGAGTTGTATCGGTCTGTGTAAAAGCATCTGCAATTGAGAGAGTACAGCTTCGGGTTTTTAGTGGAATAACATCGAAGTTAATAATCAAGAAATATTAATTAAATAGTTTAGTTAATGATTCTGAGGATTATTGGAGCTTAAAATACTGTGGGTCCATTAGGTCCTTTTGCTAGCCCGATCGATTTAGATAACAAGGGTCACGATTAACTAATTAGATTGTCCAATTAATTGTGTTACGAAAGTTACACGTGTTTATTCGGGAATTAATTGAATAATGAGATTATTTAATTAATGAATGTTAATAGTTAAATTAATTAAATAATTAGATTATTTTATTATATTGATAATTATGAATTATTAATTAACTATTAATTGGAGGGTGTTAGTTGATATATGGATTTTGGTGAAGATGAAATAATAGGATTATTTTATTTTTACTAAATCATTTATCTAAGTATTTGAATTTAAATTTAAATTTAAAATACTTATTATCACTTTTAATATATTAGATATATTTGAAAAGGATAACTAAAAGATATATATCAATTAATAACACAAGAGATTGCTTTAAATACAAATTAGTGTGTGCACATATATAAGTGTTTATATAGGATACAAATAAGGATATATATATATAGTATTTGAATTTAAATTTAAATTTAAAATACTTATTATCACTTTTAATATATTAGATATATTTGAAAAGGATAATTAAAATATATATATATATATATATATATATATATATATATATATATATATATATCAATTAATAACACAAGAGATTACTTTGAATGCAAATTAGTGTGTGCACATATATAAGTGTTTGTATAGGATACAAACAAGGATATATATATAAAGAGAGAAGAGATGATTTTTTTTTGGTGTGTGAAACAAGATGAATAAAAAAGTCAAAACAAAAAAACAAAAAAAAACATATACATATATCTTGTGTTTCGTATGCAGTGAACAATATATATATATATATTGTTCCATGTTTTGTGTGTTTTTGAAACACATAGAAACACATAGAAGAAATAGTTTTTTTAATTCTCTCTACATCCTCCATTCAAGTTTCTGAGACCGTGATATGTCCACATGCAGTTACCAGTCCCGGGATATTGTTCACTGAACATTGTTCACCGGCTACTGTTCACGTCGCACTGTTCACACACGGTTCCGTTGGCAAGTGTTGCTTAGTGCGTTCCGCGCAGATTTCCCTTTTCGAATTCATAAGATGAATCAGAGTGATCTAAAGAGACTGGAAGATATCTGAAGTTACTATAAGACCAAGGAATGCCTTAGGGAATTTTTTGTAATTTATATTCCAATTTTTTAGGTTAAATAATCCACAGTACTCAGTCAATTCTTGAATGCTTTATATTATGTGATGATAAAAGCATTGTCATGTATACGTATGTCATTTAGATTAGATGTACCTACACAAATATATTTGATATGTCATACATGCATTATAGCCTGATATTTTATGTATTTTTTTATGTGTTTAAAACGGACAATATACATAAATGGCTATGAATAATGAGATTAGTTTTTAAATGGTTATAAAACTTGGTAATTCTCATTAATATTAATCTAGTTATTAAAGAGTTTAATAAGTTAGATTAATAGGGTCATTTATTGTAATTAGGATTAATATGATTAATAATCTAATAATAAATAAACCGAATAAAGTGTTAGAGTTTTAATAGTTAAAACTTGGTAAACACTATCATAATAATCTGACATTAGTAAATAGTTTACAAAGACTTAGATTATTCACTATTAGATTAGATTTTTAATTGTTAAAAATCATTAATAATTTATTAGTTAATTAGAATTTGTTTCTAATTAGTTAATACGCTAGATAACTTGATTAAAGTTAGTTGTTTAATCCTGTAGAGTCTAGGTGCATTAACGGTTAATGGAAAACCCTGATTTTAAAATAGTGAGTGGGAGAGAGATATATGACATATATATCTCACGGTCTCCATCATTAGTTCAACACCGTGAGATCTGAGTGGGGCCTTGTGATGACTTTGTTTTCGTCCTCCCTAAGGAGGGTTTCCACAAAGGTCAATACCAAGGTTGACTTCCTAACATATAGGATTTATGAGGGTATTTCGGGATTGATCAACTCTAAGGCGGCAATTCTCGAGTTAAGCTCGTGAGATCTGAAATGGTGGGTTACACTCACGAAGTTTTTTATTAAGTTTGTTAATTAAAAACCTGACTGAATAAACGATGGTTAAATGATATGGAATAAGAGTTATTCTAGAATATCATTTGATTGATAATGTCTAGGTCCAACATGCAAAGACTTGACTGACCCTAAGGCGGCATTTCTTTGTGGTATGTTGGATTGTCGTGGTATAGTAACTAGTTTTAGGGTAGTTCTAGTTCATTAAACATGTGCATGCATCATGTTTAAATTTATGTCAAAGCACTCGCACTTGTTTTAAATAAATGACTGAATGAATGTTTTATTTATCTCAGCAATAATGTCTTCTGTATTACTTTAAATTCTCGCAAACGACATATTAACTGGTGATAACTACACTAAGTGGAAACTTAACATTAATGCAATTTTGGTCACCAAAGGCCTCAAGTTTGTGCTTACAAAGGAATGTTCTCCAGTGCCTGTTGCCAATGCCACATGAACTGTTTGTGAGGCATACCAGCGATGGGTCTCATCTGATGAGAATGCCTAAACATATCTGTTGGCTTCAATGACAAACGTGCTTGTCACAAAGCACAAAGCAATGACTTCAGCATTCGAAATCATGGAGTCATTGCAAGCTATGTTTGGGTAGCCCTCCGAGCAAAAGTGACACGAAGTTGTTAGTTCCTCTATGCTCGCTCGCGTGAAGGAAGGTACTTCAGTTTGGAAACATGTCCTGAGCATGATGTCCTACTTCAACAAAACATAAGTCAATTGTGGGTCCATTGATGAACCCATTCAAGTGAGCATCATACTGACGACTATTTCGAAGAGTAACTACGAGATGGACAAGTTAAGGTTCAATCTCACACAGTTGCTCAATGAGCTCACTACATTTGAGTCCTTGACTAAGGACAAGAAGGGCAAGACCGGTGAGGCAAATGTTGTCGAACCATCTTCCTCCAATAATAATAAGAGGAAGAGGTCTGCTGGGAAGCCCATAGGGTGCAAGTGGATCTAAAAGAGAAAGAGAGGAGCGGACGAAAAGGTAGAGACCTTCAAAGCAATGCTAGTGGCCAAGGGTTATACCTAGAAAGAGGAGGTCAATTATGAAGAGACCTTCTCGCCAGTAGCCATGTTTAAGTCTATTAGGATTCTCTTCTCCATTGCTGCCTATTTCGATTATGAAATTTGGCAAATGGATGTCAAGACTGCATTCTTGAATGGTAATCTTGGTGAGAGCATTTATATGATGCAACCAGAGGGATTTGTGTCTCCAAATCAAGAGCAAAAGGCTTGTAAGCTGCAAAGGTCAATCTATGGAATTAAGCAATCATCTAGATCGTGGAACATTAGGTTTGATGATGTGATCAAAACCTATGGCTTCGAGCTGAACGTCGATGAGCCTTGTGTCTACAAGTGCATCATTGACAAGAAAGTAGTTTTCTTGGTCCTTACGTAAATGATATCCTACTCATTGAGAATGATGTGGGAGTGTTGTCTGATGTAAAGGGTTGGCTGGCTAGCCAATTCCAAATGAAAGATTTGGGAGAGACGAGTTATGTTCTAGGGATCCAACTTATAATGGATCGTAAGAACAAACTCATAGCACTATCTTAGGCATCATATATCGACAAGATTCTTTCGTAATTTTCGAAGCAAAACTTCAAGACAGGTAATTTACCTTCCAGACATGGAGTTCACTTGTCTAAGGAACAGTGTCCTAAGACACCTCAAGAAGTTGAGGATAAGAGACGTGTACCCTATGCATCAGCAGTAGGTAGTCTCACGTATGTTATGTTATGCACGAGACCGGACATCTGCTATGCAGTGGGAGTAGTCAGCAGATACCAGTCCAACCCAGGATTGGATCATTGGGTTGCTGTCAAGACAATTCTCAAATATCTTCGGAGAACAAGAGACTATATGCTAGTTTATTCTAGGCAGAATTTGATCCCGTTAGGATACACAGATTCTGATTTTAAGTCAGACAGAGATTCTAGAAAATCCATGTCTGGATCAGTATTCACCCTAGGAGGTGGAGCCATTGTGTAGAGAAGTATCAAGCAATATTGCATTGTTGACTCCACCATGGAAGCCGAATATATAGCTGCTTGTGAAGCTGCTAAAGAGGCTGTTTGGCTCCGTAAGTTCTTGAGTGATCTGGAGTTGTTCCAGATCTAGATAGGTTCATCACACTTTATTGTGATAACAGTGGTGTTGTGACTAATTCCAAATAACCAAGAAACCATAAAAGAGGGAAGCATATAGAGAGAAAGTATCATCTCATTATAGAGAAAGTATCATCTCAATATAGAGATAGTGCAAAGAGGAGATGTGATCGTCACCAAGATAGTCTCATAAGACAATCATGTTAATCCATTTACGAATACCTTACCGGCTAAAGTGTTTTCGGGTCACCTAGATAGTCTAGGGTTACAAGACATGGCTCACATGCTTTAGTGCAAGTGGGAGATTGTTGGGGTTTATACACTAAAGATGTAATTTGTAAATGGATTTATGAAATGAATAAAAGAAAAAGTTCAATTCATTCTTGTTGTGTTGTTTATTTAAAACTTGTGTATATATTTAACATCCAAGATTGTCGAATGTAGTGCAATCTAAAGAGTCCATAGATAGCAAATAAAGCTGGGTACTTTATTTTTGGTTAATCTATAGCTGCAGTCCATTCGGTAATGTACAGTGATTCTATCCTGAATCATTCATATGAGATATGAGAATGGAGAAACCTTGTATGATGTAATCATATAAGACTGGGTCACGATCTATATGAATCTCTCACCAAGATCCGTTTACAGATGAGATTCATATATATCAACAAATGATGGCTATATGTGGGTGATCTTATTCTTGAGTTTCTTATCGACTCCATTAGGTTAGATCATGGTCTTTAATGTACCATGGGTGAGGTCAGATGCATTTCCTGATCAATATACTATGTATGTTGGGATTACGGTTTAGCTTGTGGCTGGGAAGGTTTGTACACAATAGTGAAATCCACTACTTCTTATGAGAAGTAGATGGTAGTTCCCTTAAGGGTTGATTCGGGGCTTGGACTATATGAGCGCTCTCCTAATTCCGTGAGGAAATAGGATTTATTGTCCACTAGAGAATCAATGGTACTTAAAGGATATATGTAACTAGAGGGTATAACGAACATTATGACCCAACTCTAATTATGAACTACTGTAGATGATCACACCATATGTAATAGCTATAAAGATGGGCACCGAGTTGTATCGGTCTGTGTAAAAGCATCTACAGTTGAGAGAGTATAGCTTCAGGTTTTTAGTAGAATAACACCAGAGTTAATAATCAAGAAATATCAATTAAAGAGTTTAATTAATGATTCCAATGATTATTCGAGTTCAAAATACTATGGGTCCACTAGTTCCTATTGCTAACCCGATCGATTTAGGTAACAAGGGTCACAATTAACTAATTGGGTTGTCCAATTAGTTGTGTTACCAAAGTGACACGTGTTTACTCAGGAATTAATTGAACAATGAGATTATTTAATTAATGAGTGTTAATAGTTAAATTAATTAAATAATTAGATTATTTAATTATACTGTTAACTATGAATTATTAATTAATTATTAATTGGAGGGTGTTAGTTGATATATTGATTTAGTTGAAGATAAAATAATAGGATTATTTTATTTTTACTAAATCATTTATCTAAGTATTTGAATTTAAGTTTAAATTTAAAATACATATTATCACTTTTAGTATATTAGATATATTTGAAAAGGATAATTAAAAGATATATATATCAATTAATAACACAAGAGATTGCTTTGGATACAAATTAATATGTGCACATATATAAGTGTTTGTATAGGATACAAACAAGGATATATATATATATATATATAAGAGAGAAGAGGTGATTTTTTTTCTTGTGCGTGAAACAAGATGAAAAAAAAGTCAAAAGAAAAAAAAAACATATAAAGATATCTTATGCTTCGTGTGCAGTGAACAATCAATATATATATATATATATATATATTTTTTTTTTCTTGTTTCATGTTTTGTGTGTTTTTGAAACACATAAAAGAAAAACTTTTTTCAATTTTCTGAGACCGTGACGCGTCCATACGCAGTTACCATTCCCAGGAGATAGCATGGAAAATATAGTAGTTCAGACAGGAGCACATCGTAAAGTGAAGAAGCCTCCAAACTTTGGTAAGATTTTCTTCTTCTGATTATATCGATTTCAATTTCTTGTGTTTACATTTTTCTATGTATTAGTTCTGAAAAATAATTACGATCCCAAGTTCACTGGTCCACTGCGTGACCGGTGAACGAGGTTCCAACAGTTGATGCGATTGCACTTGTCGAAATGCCTAGGAAATTTAGCTTCCTGAATATGAAGGAACGGCAGATCCGAACGACCACATCGCCCAGTATAAGCAAAGAATGTTCACAGCGGCAATCCCACGCGACCTAAGAGAAGCGTGCTTGTGAAAATCGTTTGTGTCCACTCTTAACGGCCCATCTTTACAATTGTATACAAATTTACCTAACAATTCGATTGCTTATTCTATGCAGCTTACAGATACATTCGTGGAACAATTCATCGGCAGTCGCAAATTGGAAAAGTAATCGGATGACCTATATATGATAACATAAAGGCACAACGAAAACTAGAGGACATACGTCAGTCGCTTCAACAGAGAAAAAGTGTAGATCCCACATTGCAATGAAGCAACCGCCATCTACGCTTTTAGAAAAGGCCTCAGGTATTATTCTGACTTATATAAAGAACTTACTAAGTATCATTGCAAAATAATGGAAGATGTATTGACAAATGCATGGGCTCAAATCAAATGGGAGGAAGATGAGGCTAATTTTGTAGTGAAGATCAACAACCATGTCAATAGAAGAAACGACATGGTGGACAGAAGGTCGAACGATGTGAGGTCTGAACTGTACCTAACAAATAGTAGGCGCAACTCACAGAATCGGTAAGAAGGTTCGAACGACAGACGACCATACGGTCGAGATCACTCAAGATCTGGTCGACTGCAAGTCAGTGTTCCAGAATATAACCTTAATATCGAACTAATCGACCTCGTAGCAATGATGCTGGATATAAGTAGGATGGTAAAGTGTCCATAAAAAATTAGTTCCCCTCCAGAACATAAGGATGCAAGGTTACGATGTGAGTTCCACAGGGATCATGGCCATCGAATGGAGGATTGAATCGCCCTTAAACTTTAAGTCGCAGAGCTCCTCAAGCAAGGACATCTGTAAGAGTTCCTAACAGATAGGGGTGGGCACGATTCATCGAACCGAACCGAACCTAACCGAATTGACCTGAACCGAGTCAAAAAATGGTGTTCGGTTCAGTTTTAAGGTAGAGTTCGGTTTAATTCGGTTCGAACCGATTGAACCGTATAGAATATGGGTCAGGGTGGGTATCGGTTTTGGGCCTTCCAAAACTGAACCGACCCTACGAACCCAACTATAAATAAAAAGAAAAACCTAATTTTACTTCTCTCATCAAGATTCCAGATCTTATCACTCTTAGTCTCTTGAGTCTTGTCTCTTCCGTTGCATCTCTGTCTTCTCATACTCAGTCACTCCATGTTTGCATCCCTCACACTCTGTCACACATTGAAGCATCTCTCACATGGGCTCCGTTGCACTCGTCTCTCTTTCGTGGCTCCGCTTGCACTCGTCAATCGTCAAGGTTTTATTTCTTTTTCTTTCCGCCGTATCTCTATCTCTCGGTTTTCTTATTCTAGTTTGCTCTCTTTGTTTTATCTGTTATGGAAGTTTTATGTTGTTTCTTTCTTGGATGTTTGAGATTTTTTTTTAACATGTTTAATTTTATGGATTTCATATCTGCATATGTAACTAATATCTATGGATCTGCATATATAACTCTTGTTTTCCAAGAATAATTTTCAATTTGTCAAAAAAAATCAAAATGTGAAAAAAAAAAAAGATAAATTGAAATGGTGTTGTTGTAAATTGAATATGTACTGATTTGACGGTATCAATATAAGCCTTGGATGCTCTCTCAGGGGACCAAACAAGCTTCACATCTCTTCTCTTTCTCTCTCTCTCTAATGTCTGGTAAAAAATAAAAACTGTGTTGTTGGTTGGTTGCCAAGTTGTGTTTTGCTTATAATTTTGATGAAGAAAAAAATGAATTTATTGAAGAAGACAAGAGGTGTGGAAAGAGCTTTTGTTGGAATGGATTTGGATTACTATTTACTAAGTTAGCTAATTGTATTTTTGTTGTCTTCATTTAGAGCATGAAAGTGAATCAAGTATAACAGTGCATTAGCCATGAGGATTGAGGAGAAATGAAAGTAAGAATTTAATTTGATAATTTGGTATTATGGTATTTTTCTTGTTTAGTTCTAATTTTCCTTATTTACTAATATTTGATAAAGGTGAAGACTTTAAGTGGAAGATGGACAGGTTAACATCTTATATTTTCGACTATAATATGGATTTCTATCATTCTATGTAATTGAATTTATTTTGGACCGTATTGTGTACTTCTATCATTCTATATTTCTATGTAATAAAATTTATTTTGGTCCGTGTTTTGAATGATTTGATTATGCAAAGATTGATTTATATATGTTTTAAATGTAATGGATTGTTAAAAAATATTTTTGCCCATAATGGGTTGCTCATAGGGCCCAAATGCATAAGTAGTTGTTAAACGGTCCAAAATCAAAACAAAAACATATAAAAATAACCTCAAAACCCAATAGACCTAAAGAGTCCAAAACCGAATTGAACCGGACCGAATTGAACCGGACCAAACCGAACCGAACCGAACCGAACCGAACCGGGATAAAGGTGTTCGGTTCGATTCAGTTTTACAATCTAATTTGGTTCGAACCGATTCAAAATTTTAAAAACCGAATATATATCGGTTCAATTCTGTTTTGGTCGAAACCGAACCGTCCCCACCCCTACTAACAGACAAGGGGAAGCAAACATTAGCTCGACATAACGACAGACGGCAGAACAAAGTGAGTAGTCCTCTGGGACCCTCTTAATAAGATAGGATAATCAATTACATCGCAGGAGGTTTGAAAGTCAGCAGAGTAAGTTATTCTGCAGCAAAGACGCACACACAATAGATGTCAAACATGGAAAGTCGACCCAATCAGGAGCACCACTATTAGTGTTGACAAGACTGTCACCTTCAAGTCTACGGACAAATCATATTTGTTCTCTCCTCATCGTCATACACTTGTTATTTCTTTACATATCGCGAATTGTCTAACAAAATGCATTTTAATTGATAATGGTAGCTCATGTAACACTCTATTCAATAGTGCTCTCAGAGAAATACAGATCGATGAGTCTAAACTTACCAACGAACAACCGTATTGACAGGGTTCAGTGAGGAACAAAAAAACACCTTAGGAGAGGTCGTAATACCAGTGTATGTCGAAGGAGTAAATCTTTACATAAACTTCTTGGTGCTCGACTTCCAATAACCGTACAACGCCATCATGGGCATGCCTTGGATACATGAGATGAAAGCAATACCGTCAACCTACCATCAATGATAAAATTCCTAACCAGATGAGGAGTGTGAGAAATAAAAGGGGAGCAAAGGGCAGCAAGAGAATGCTACCAGAATGCCATGAAGAAAAAGAAAGATGAGTTATAGCAATTACAGGAATCTAAACACGAGTCGACCATAAATAAACCGAAGGTAGAGGAACTCGACGAGGTGTCGAGACCCTGAGCAGCCAGAGAAAATGGTGTTCATTGGATCAAGATTTCCAATCGAAGTCCATGAACACTTAATTGAATTCTTGAGGGAACGACATAGCAATTTTGTCTGGTCGCATTCAAACATGGTCAGCATCGACCCAGAGGTAATAGTCATCAGTTGTAGGTGGACCCGAATTGCCGACCTTTGAACAGAAGCGAAGGAAATTCACCCCAAAAATAAACAAAGTAATCAATGAAGAGATCCAGAAGCTACTCAATATCGGACCAGTCAAAGAAGTAAAGTATCCCGACTGGCTGGAAAATGTCTTGGTCATAAGGAAGAAGAACGAGAAGTGGTGTGTTTCCATCGACTTTATGGATCTCAACATGGCCTGTCCCAAAGATCCATTCCCGCTCTCTCATATCGATATGCTGGTCGACGCAACAGCAGGACATGAACTACTCAGATTCATGAACACATACTCATGCTACAACCAAATCTTGATGCATCTTGACGACCAGGAAAAAACAGCTTTCGTCACAAAGCGAGGAACTTTTTGCTATAAAGTAATGCCTTTTTGTTTGAAAAATGCAAGGGCGACCTACCAAAGGCTTTTAAACAAAATGTTCGCTAAAATGCTTAGCTCGACAATGGAGGTCTACACCGACGACATGTTTGTCAAATCCTTAGTCGCATAGTAACGCATCGAGCACTTGAGACAATCATTTGACGTTCACTAAGTGTTCTTTTGGTGTCTCTTTATGAAATATTTTAGGTTATTTGGTCACTCATAGAGGCGTTGAGGCCAATCCAGATCAGATCCGGTCAATACAAAGAATCGAGTCACTTATATGCACCAAAGACGTGCAAAATATCACAGGTCAGATAGCAACTCTAAATCGATTCATCTCGAAATCATCCGAACGTTGTCACCACTTCTTCAACACCTTAAGAAAGAACAAAGCTTTTGAATGGAATAACGATTGCGAGAAAGAGTTACAAGATTTAAAAACATACTTGATGTCGCCCCCACTATTGTCGAAACCAATGGACAGCGAGGTGTTGCTGTTATATCTAGCGGTAGCTGACAAAGCTGTAAGTGCCGTACTAATCAAAGAAGAAGATGGCAAGCAACATCCAGTATACTACGTAAGTAAATCACTACTCGGTGAGGAAACCAGGTACAGTCGACTGGAAAAGCTCAAGCTAGCCTTAGGTTTTGTAGCACGTAAACTGAGGCCATATTTTCATTGCCACTCTGTTAAGGTAATAACTACTTTTCCGCTTAAAAATATTTTGCAAACCTGAACTTTCAGGTCAATTGAAAAAGTGGACGGTGAAGTTAAGAGAATTCGATATTAGCTTCCATCCTCGAATGGCTAAGAAATCACAGGTATTAGCTGATTTTATCTTAAATTTTACCCATTGTGAGAATTGAAGGCTGAACAAGAACTAATATCCCTCATGGAGGGTCCTACAATAGAGAAATAGATCTTGTCGATTAACAGCTCTAGCAATATTAAAGGTTACGAACTTGGATTGGTACTCATATCCCTATAGGGAGATACGCTGGAGCAATCGATACACTGCAAATTCTGTGTGACGAATAATGAAGTCGAATAAGATGCATTGATTGCAGGACTCAACCTCGCATACAGCCTAGATGTCAATAACATTATAGTACACAGTGACTCGTAACTAGTCGTCTGACAGATGAATGGGTTGTACGAGACAAAAAACCAAAGAATGACAGTGTACCTGGCAAATGCCAAACAACAGCGATCGACTTTCGACGAGTTTACAATTTAGCAATATTAAGATCGAAGAATTCTCTGGCAGATGCATTGGTAAATCTCGAATCAACATCGATCAGTGGTTTGAAGTCGATCCCCATCATACAACTCATGGCACTGACTATTTAAGAAGTTGAAACAGTCACACCAGTCAACCATGGAACTAGTTGGATGAATCTCTTGCATAACTACCTCTAGGCCAACATTTTGCTAAAAGATAGATCAAAAGCAAGAAAGGTCAAAGCAAAGGCCACGTAATTCTGCATCATGTACGGTAAGCTATACAAAATATCTTTTACAGGTCCCTACTTGAGGTGTGTCACCCCACAAGAAGCGCACGATGTTCTCAAGAGCCTTCACGATGAAGAGTGCGGAAATCATTCAAGCGCTCAAAGTTTGTCCAACCGAGTTATTATAGCCGGATATTATTGGCTGTCGATGAGGACTGAATCTGAGAAATACGTGAAGACCTGCGACAAATGCCAAAGGTTTACACCAATATCACACCTCTCTCCAAGTGTGCTTAACTTAATTTCTGCTTCATGGCCCTTCATGAAATGAGGAATGGATATCGTTGGTAAACTCCCCGTAGCACCAAGAGGTGTCGTCTAAATGCTAATATTGACAGATAACTTAACTAAATGGGTAAAATTGGGGCATTCCAACAAGTATGCGACACCGAGGTACGTTACTTTGTTTGGAAAAACATTATCTACAGGTTCGGAATGCCTTGGGAGATAGTAACAGATAACGGATCCCAATTCTTCTCTCGTACGAATTCAAAAATTTCTATGACAAGTATGGAATCAAATTGAGTTTCTTAACACCTCATTACCCTCAAGCCAATAGGCAAGTGGAATCGATAAACAAAACCGTCGTCAACACGTTAAGAAAATGTCTAGAGGTAGAAAAGTACGAATGGGCTGAGACACTTCCGGAGGTACTCTGGTCGTACAAAGCCACACCCCGTCGGTCGACAGGTGAAACCACTTTCTCACTCGTCTATGGCTATGTGGTTGTGATTCCAATCGAGACGTGACTTGCCACAACATGAAGTGAAAACCCGAATGAGGAACAGAACAATATGGAACTCGCATTTGAATTAGATCATCTCGATGAACGCCGAGATCGAGCTGCCATTTGAATGCAATCGTACCAGCAACAAGTCGCACGACATTACAACAAGAAAGTGAGGACCTGAATATTTAAAATCAACGATTGGGTACTTAGATGAGTCTTCCAAAATACCAAGGAAGAAGGGGCAGGAAAGTTGGGCCCTACATGGGAAGGTCTCTATCAGATAACTGATGTCAAGGGTAGAGGGGCATATAAGCTACGAGCAGTCGATGGTCGAGAAGTACATAACAGCTGGAACGCTCTACATCTAAAACAGTACCATTTTTAAACTTCCCTATTCTTTCAATTATTTTAGTTTTTTCTTTCATCAGAAATTTGATACTAACAAGTCAACCAACAAGGAGCAATGATGAAAAACTTAGTGCAACTAAGTGCAAAACTGAGCTCACCAATAATCAATTAATCTCCACTACTTGTTAAGTTGTCGACCTCGACAAGCAATATTTTGATTTTACGGGAATCAAGCCACATCACCTTTTCGACGGAATGTGAGACTGAAATCAACTTCCAATATCCTCACTCGACATCGTACATAGGACGTGAGGGAATAACAATGGGGACAATGTCAACCCAATACGAGTGTACATAAATTCCAAGAAATTATGGTTGTGTCGATTCAAAATAAATAAGAACGCATGTACTCGAATTCCATATAATTACAAAACGCATGTACGCGAGTTCCATGTAATTACAATACGTATGTACGAATTCCATGTAATTATGGTCGTGTCGACCCAAAATAAAAAAAATGCATGTACGCAGTTGTTTTTAAATGAGAGTCATGTCGACCCAAAGTATGCTACTCGTATATCTGCAATGTAACAAATGTCGTGCCAATTTATGTAAATAAGTATATGGACAATATCGTAGATTGAACAAATATTTGTACTTAAGTTTACAGGCTTGTTCAAGTATAGTTAACATGCGAGCAAGAAAATTACCGAATAAAAGATAGAAGCCATTTATCAAAGAAAAATAAAAGGCTATTCAACCAAATCATTCCAAAGGTTAAATATAAAATATCTTTACATACCTTCATATGAATTGACGCAAAAAAAAAGTGAACTAAAATTTAAACACTTGAGTTGTCACCATCATATGAGTCCTTGTCAGTCGAATCTTCGTCAACAGTCTCTCTCGCAGCAAGAGACCCTTCCTTCATCACACACTCCATTTCTTCATGATTGTTTCCGCCTGCATTTCACTAGAGTCCCATTGGATATGCTCACCAGATAAATATTGCTTAAAAATTTATGCCCTGGCTTTACACATAGCCTCAATAGCGATCGACAGAACCTGTTCCTTCAAGTCAGCAATATCCTGCTCCTGGTTTGCAATAACCTCCCTAGATTTCATTGATTCATCACGCTGTCGATTGATTTCCTCCTTCAAACTCTTCACTTCATCCTCCAAAATCGAGTGCTTCTCAGACAACTCCTTCACTGAATTTTTAAGATTAGCACTTTTTACTTTGTTGTTGTCGTTAAGCTTCCGGAGTTTTGAGCATCTCTCATTTACAATCGAATATCGATCGCGTAGATGAAGTCGTGCTTGCAGTGGCTGCAAAATAAAAGCACTTCAATGAGTATTTATGCAAACCACGAAAGAAGAGAAAATTAAGCTTACCCGGAATGTTGATAGAATCCTCGCTTCAAACACCTCCTCTATCTTATTGCCTTTCAAGAACTCCTCATCAATAGAGGATCGAAGGTCGTTCGACTTTTGGAGAAAATTTATCGAATCCTCAAAAGATGATAATTTAGTTGGAATAGGAACGGTCGACAGATCAGTCGTCAAAATAGCAGCAATCAACTTCCCCTTGATGTCCGGGTTGACACCATCTCCACCACCAGCGGAATCCCTCTTCCTCTTCTTCAATGGACACGCCTCTGGAGAAGAGAGATATGCATGTTCTTCTACCTCAGGCAAAACCTCCGTCAACTTCCCATTGGCCTTCTTCGCTTCTTTTGCCCTTTTCTTACTAATACACTCTCTGCATTGCCTCAAGGCGTAGGCTACATCAGGGATGTTAATTTTTACACTTGCCATCGAAAGCACTAGGAAACGAAGTTCAATGTCAGTAAATGGCAACAAAAATTTCATATCACATTCAAGAATCTCAAGGCATCTTCTAGCCCTAATATATGAAATGAAATCTTTCACATAAGGATACGGTTCCCGTGATCTATTCAACGTCGACCATCACCAAACGCTACTAGGCCTAAATTTACCTTCATTAATGAGCCCTCACCAACTTCTATCTTCTACAACGATATCTAGGACATTCCTAGTTCTCTCAGGCGCATCAACACATGGAAATTTATTTATTTTTCTCATGATTTCTACATGAGCAAGTAGACTCGTTAAATACAAAAAGAAATAAATCAAATCAAATCAGCATTTTCAGTCGACACTCACCATATTGGTTCCATATATGATGATATGTGTAATGTGAACCCCCCTAGAGACCATCAATTTGAGGACCTTGCGTAAAGAAAAAGGTATCCTTCCAATGGCAATCGTTTGTCGGGGTATCCAGTATAAGTTGATGGTCTTTCAACCTTGGAATTAACATATAATGACCTTTGTAAAAAACATGCTCCTTCAAGTAATAATTATGTAGAAGACACCCCAATCCAAACTTAATTCCATGTCTCTCCTTCAAAACCGTTAAACTCAAAAGTATCCTCTAACTATTTAGCATCAACTGGCCATGTGCCATATCGTAGTATATAAGCATGCGCTGAGCCAAAGATGGAATTGGAAATCTAAAACCTAAACGAAGGATGTATTCATAAAAATACGTCCACCCGGGTATATCCCAGTCCGCCCGCTCATTCGTGTTTGGTACACGAAGTTCGACAGAATCTGGAATCCCATAAATCGCTCAAATACTGGTTAAATCGACATCTATGAGTACACTTACTGGACTAGCGGATAAGATTCCCAACAATCGACCTAACGCAAACTGCTCGACAGTTGAAATTTTCTAGAGTACTATCAACAGGGCAATAGCACGGGTAACGCCTTGTTCCAACATGACAACCCTATTAACATTGACATTGGAAGAACCGACTACACTAACACGTCGCTCGACATTTATGGCACCAGAATTGATATCCTCTTCGTCACTCGGGGTCCAATCAAAATGAGGCTCTGGAATCGTACGGTAGCTCGACAAAATATCTAAAAGAAAAAAAATGACATACAAAAAATACAGAAGTCAGATAAATTGAAACGCTTACAATCACAGCCTAGGGTTCTCTCAAAGAAGAATCGACTAACTCTCTAGTGACCTAAATCGAGCGACCACTAAGAAAACCAGATACTTATTCATGGTATAATGACACAAACAAAATATAATTTACAAATACACCACACAAGAATATTCAACATGGTAAGAATTTTAGAAATCACCAAACTAAAATCCAAAAGCATTGAAGAACACGTGTATTCTCAGAAAAAATTAAACATAGTGTTATAGGGATTTTTTGATAGCATGACAAGTCAGCATGATTAGATATGTCACATCACAAGAGTAGGGAAAGATCAACTTAAGGAAATTAATAGATGATCTCAAGGCATAGTCGAGATTACCCAAGATGGTCGAGGAAGCTAACCGATCGGGCACAAATAACCTGGTCGGAGAAACTAGCCGATCAGGTAGAGATGACTTGGTCGGGACCATCCAATCGAATAAAAGAAGTTTGGTTGGGACTAGACAATTGGTCAGTTGGATAACGCGTGGGAGATATTAAAAGCAACTACGACTCAAATACGAATACGAATTATTGTACTTAAACAAAGAATCTAGAATTACACTTCAATAAGGAAATATCTTTATTTCCTCTTTAATGTTAGAGAATTATATTCAGGAAAGAACTCAAAACTTCCAGAAGGATGAACTCTAAAACAGGAAAGAAGACAAAGATGACTTCAACAAGTATCCAATCCTAATTAAACACTATCACATTTCCTTATTTGTATTACAATGATTAGGGTTCTATGCATATATAAATAGACCCATAATCTTATTGTAAAAAAGAGATAGAATGACGGAGACATATACAACAACACATAGAAAATACGTAAAAGAGAGGGACGCCAAAAAAATGGAGTGATTGAGTGTGATATCATTATAATATAGTGAATTTCGTCTCGATGTCACCGGCAAATGTAGATGTTTCCCCACCTTGGGGTTTTATCACGTAAACTCATGTGTGCATGTTTTCTTCTTTTTTTTCTATCGTTCTCATAGCATCTTCAACAATCTACAAAAACTTGTTAGATGCGTGATCAACTCTACACGATCCAAAAATCACCATCAACAACTGGCGCTAGAAGGAGGGGCTATAGAACTCAACTTCGAGGAACCAACATAAACAGAAGAAACACCGAGATACTCTAGCAAGCCCAAAAAAAAAAACGGCGCTAGTGGGTGGATTATCTGTCTTATCAACATCAAAATATACGCAAGTGAGCAAATTCTTGAGCAGAGTTCTCGAAATAATAATAATAAAAGAACTTGTGAAGCAGTAGCATGGAAAACGACAGGGATGGAAGCCAGTTTCCAAATAATGTCGATACTCCACATAATGATAATGATCCTGACACGATAAGCGCCAACACTGATGGAGGAAGTCTGCCCTCAACAACTCCAACTTCAACTGGACAAGCTGCAATAACCTCCACAAACACTCTCCCTATAATTTTGCCAGATGCATTTCAACATGTCCAAGAGTCTCTACGGAGAGTCATTGAAGATGCCATTAGACAGTGAATCAATATAACAACAACTGCTAATTTGACCTCACCATATCAACTGTCTACACCTATGATGGCTCGAGACCCCAAGATACGTTCTGAAATAGTGGACGCGACCCCAAACGAGCCACATAAGACTAGTAGAGAATGAGCATACCACCATGGCAAGGGGGAGCGACTTCAAATAGGAGATGAAGGGATTATCGGACGAGGGAGGCAAGATCCGTATCAAGCGGACTTTGAGTCAGATGAAATCCGCAGAGGTGTTCAGAGGCGGGACCGATCTAGCTCTTCAGACGACAACGACCAACCACCACATAGAACACACCGAATGGGCCGTTCCCCGCTTAGATTCCAACATGAGCATACCGACCATCAGCAATTGGGAATGGATAACGAACCAGGAGATAAGCGAGATATCCTGATACAGAAATTAACCCAGAAGGTGGAAGCATTAGAACGTCGTCAGGGGCTTAAAGATTTACTAGACGATGATTCTAAAAGCCCATTCGTGAACAACATTCTCCAAACCCAATTCCCGAAAAGATTCAGAATGCCTCAAGTCGAACAATTTAAAGCAAACACATATCCAAAAGAGCATGTGAGACGTTTATGAAGTGCAATGGCGCAATACACTTACAATGACCCATTATTGTGCTTGATGTTCCCACAAACGCTTCAGGGACTTAGGGTCTAGGTGGTTTGGAAGACTCCATCAAGGAACAATCAAGGATTTCTGAGAGTTGACGCAGGCTTTTTCACGACAATTCTTGGGTAATATACAAAGGAGAAAATCAATAGCTCACCTTGCCACCCTCAAACAGGGAAAGAAGGAATAACTAAAAGATTACCGGAAAAGGTTCTCTCAGAAAGTGTTGGGGATCCATAATCCCAATGATGAGGTTGTGGTGGTCGTCTTCACCAACAGCCTACAGAAGGGTCGACTTTCCTTCGATTTGAGGAGGAAATGCCCAGACACGTACGCCGACCTGATTGATGTGGCGGGCAATTATACGATGGCTGAAAAAGAGGAGCTAGCTCAAGGGGGTAGTTATGTACACGAGGGTCACCCCGGGGAGAACGCCAAAAAAAGTTATGGCCATGCAAAGAACCAGAAGGGTGATCACCATGAGGGTGATGGGAACCAAGATGGTCGTCGAGTCGGCAATCGTAGAAACAGTGGGAATGACAAAAAGTTTCATGGTCAGTACACTAACAATACTCCCCTCAACAAGAAACAAGAGAAAATCCTGATGATCGTAGAATACCAAAAGCTAGTCAAATATCTTCCTAGATTGTCAACTTACGGCCGAAGAGACACGACAAAATATTGTAGGTTCCATAAGGAAACTGGTCACGACACATCAAAGTGCTACCAACTAAGAGACCACATCGAGACACTCATCATAGAGGGTCACCTCGAAGATTTAATTTTTAAGGGACTGACGATCAACAGAAGGACCCTCAATGGGACGATCAGCCAATGGGAATTCATGAAAATAGGCAAAGCCTGAGTCGAGACACCGGTGAAGGGACGATCAACATTATCTTTTGAAGACCCTACACATGCTTGTGGATGACAGAACTTAGTCTTCAAAAAAAAACTTCTCTTGAGAAAAATAGCTTAGTTGCTTTCAGTTTTTGAGATATTTTTAGTTTGTTTTATATTTCTAGCTTTTCTAATTATTCTTTATTTTGATGTTATTAATTTTCAGATCAATTAATAATGAAGCCAAGAATGGTGTTCGAATTTTTAACAATCATTTTTGTTATCAAAGATAAACTCGTAGCGCCGAAACCGACCACGGTGGGTGAAGGTGCCCGAGTGGCTGAGAAATTAGGGGTTAGAGACCTGACGTGCCTGCCGAACTGACTGGGTGCTTACAAAAGCACTGTTAGTAATCAAGCCACCCCGAGCTACAGGTTTTACCGGGAAAAAACACTTGGGTATGCTATCGAAAAAAACTTGGTGAAATGCATCTGGTTGTGTTAGTATTGCACTAACGATTCGGCCAAACCCTTGTAAACAGACAAAACCGAGAGACATCCTTGGTGACTTGTTTACATGGGAAAAATAGGAGAAAAACAGGGGAAAAACAGGACAAGGTTTCCAAAACACCTCTTGGCAGAAGTTTTAAGACAGTTGGAAATTATCCTGAGCGAAAGGTCAGGACACCAACCGAGTCAAGACGGTCGAGAATTATCCTGAGCGAAAAGTCAGGACACCGACCGAAAAATGAAGACGGTAGGAAATTATCCTGAGTGAAAAGCCAGGACACCAACTCGATCAAGATAGTTGGAAATTATCTTGAGCGAAAGGCCAGGACACCGACCGAATCAAGACGGTCGAAGATTATCCTGAGCAAAGAGCCAAGACACCGACTAGTCCAAAAAAAAATGGTCAAAAATTATCCTGAGCAGAGAGCCAGGACACCAACTGGTCCAGCTATAAGAGAGCAAAAAGTTAAGGAGTCCAAGACTGATCAGTTTAATAAGACACTTGATCAGTCTAGCAAAAAAAAAAACCGATCAGTTTAATAAGATACTTGATCAGGTTAAAGCGACAAGCAAGATCAAGAGTATCAAAAAATCAAAACTATTCAAATCCCCTTCGTTGAGCCGTCAAGAACTCATCTCACGTATTTGATAGGGTATAGTTATAGGGATTTTTTGATAGCATGACAAGTCAGCATGATTAGATATGCCATGTCACAAGAGTCAGGAAAGATCAACTCAAGGCAATTAATAGATAATCTCAAGGCTAGTCGAGATTAACCAAGATGGTCGGGGAAGCTAACCGATTAGGCATAAATAACCTGGTCGGGAAAACTAGCCGATCGGGAAGAGATGACTTGGTCGGGACCATACAATTGGGAAAAAAGAAGTTTGGTCAGGACTAAACAATTGGTCAGTTAGATAACGCGTGGGGAGATATTAAAGGCAACTACGACTCAATACAAAGACGAATTATCTTACTTAAACAAGGAATCTAAAATTACACTTCAATAAGGAAATATCCTTATTTCTTCTTTAGTGTTAGAGAATTCTATTCCGGAAAGAACTCAAAGCTTCTAGAAGAATGAACTCCAAAATAGGAAAGAAGACAAAGACGACTTCAACAAGTAACCAATCTTAATTAAACACTATCACCTTTCCTTATTTGTATAACAATGATTAGGGTTCTATGCACATATAAATAGACCCATAATCTTACTGTAAAAATGAGATAGAACAACGGAGACATATACAACAACACATAGAAAATACGCAAAAGAAAGGGAGACGCCAAAAATTGAGAGATTGAGTGTGTAATCATTATAATATAGTGAATTTCTTCTCGTTGTCACCGGTAACCGTGGATGTTTTCCCACCTTAGGGTTTTACCACGTAAACTCATGTGTGCATGTTTTCTTCTCTTTTTTCTATCTTTTTCATAACTTCTTCAACAATCTACAAAAACCTGTTAGACGCGTGATCAACTCTACACGATCCAAAAATCACCGTCAACACATAGTTCACATTTATTCTACCAAATCTCGAAAACAAATCTTGAAGGGGAAAGAGGGATGTTAGCGTACATTTTTACTAACCTTTGAGTCACTGGAACAAATTAATCATAATCGGGACAAATTGATTGGAAGATGAAGCGGACTTGCGAATATCCTGATGAAGAATCATCTAGAAAGTGTTCTTTTTCTAAACTCAAAAGTGAAGTGAAAACCCCTTTACCACTGATTTATAGAGCCAGAAACTTAAACTATAGGCACTTAACCCTAGTCGCCACGTGTAAGTGTCCCTTCAGTTGTCAACCCACTAAGGCAACTGTGCGATTTGGAAATTTAAAACACTTCGAGAACGAGCCCTAAAAGGACCATATGACATCAGCATCGGAAAACCAAAATATATATGTGCTATCGATTTGACTTCCAGTATTTACGTTATTGTCCGTCGAACAACAAACTACTCCGATAAGAATACCAAAAATCACTCAACATTTCATCTCTTCGCTCGACAAAAATAAACCTTTCGAAGGATTAAATCACTTCGACGTGGTCGATGCACTAATCGACGGCATGAACAGATTCGATTAAAACCACTCTTCAAACTTGGTGATCTCATCTTTAAAAAGTGGGGGACAAACTGTGGTTGCCAAAAAATGCCTTATAGGCCTGACATACGAGGTCTTCATTAATGTTGGGTCTTATTCAGGCTCATTACATTGATTCAACCCAATCCTTGCGTAGACAAAGAAGAAGTTGGAGTTGAAGACCAAATTAGATGTCGGTTACAAGTAATAAGTAGCCGCTGATTCAATGAGGATTCAAAAGGGAGGAAATCTCTCCTCGAATCACGTACACCTTTAGTAACTGACATATGAACATTGGAAATAAGTTTTAGCCTATAAATAACAGAGCTCTATCACAGAAAAGCCTCTGGAAAAAACTGGAGAAAAAAACAAGCTCGTCAAAGCTCTGTTCATATAATTTCTAGTCATCAGAGTTGAATCTCATCCTTATTCAAAAATCCTAGCAGATAATTGCTCAGTCCAAGCATACCTAATGCTAAGATACTAACCCCACCACTATTATTTCATTCCAATATATATTGCTTTGTTCTTGTTCTTTTGCAGGCTCGACGGAGAAGACCAACAAGCCCAATCAACAGACCATCTATATTGGCAGGTTCACGAAAGAGGCGACATCCTAATTCCTTTCGGTTTGACCAAAGCTGCCTTGGGCCTAATACAACCCGATCTGATCCATAACTAACCGTAGTTCGACCAGCTACATATAATCCAAAATTCAATTAAAATGATATGGTAAATGAGTTGTCCACTCCACAAATTATGGGATTATGTAGTGAATAACGGATTCAAATCTGATGTCCAAAAATAGTATCTCAATTTGTATCTAACTAACCAAATTAGGATATGCATATACATTTAATTATTATTTTTTTCAACTTCTTCTATAAATATAAACACATATCCCAATTTGGTTGGTGAAACACAAATTAAGACACCATTTTTCAACAACCAATTTGAGTTTGTAAATAATATGACAATGAAAAATCACCATGTTATTTAGGTTGGTTTTTTGATTAATTTTTATAACGACTATCATTAATGAAATAAATAATATTTTGTTCACCATAGCACACATTTTCTTTTCTTTTCTTTTCTTTTTCCTTCCTTTTGTTGGCTTTCTCTTCTGTACCCTTGTGGCCTCCTTAATTACTCTCAACTTGTAAATTGTATTTTTGTTCATAGAAATTGTGAGATTGAGATTGCTCCACAAGCTGTTGGTATAGTCATACATTTTGAACAACCCGATTATACAATTAGAGTGTCACGTCCATGCCTCAACAGCCACTATTTATCATTTTATTCATTTGCTCTTAAAATTTCAGTATTACAAGCCATCTTAAACAAACAAACAAAAAAAAACTTTCAAGTCATTTGTCATGATTTCTCTTTTCTTTTCTTCTTTTCCCTTAAATTATTCTAATATAAGGTTTAAAAAATAAAACACGAGTTGAATTTATAACTTTATTGATATTAGTATAAGAAAGAGTATTGCTGAATCAAATTCATTTCGTCTATGATTTCTACATCTAAATACACCCATGGGCGAAGGGTTGGCTAGGGAGTGTAACCCAGCCTAGTTTTGAGAAAAAACAAATAATGTGTAATAATTCCGATTAACACTCGTACATTAACTCTTAACGATTGTGGCAATGTCTTCCCAGTTCCCACATTACTCAATACTCATTACTTGCGGTGGTATTTCCATTTTACAAACATCTAACCAATTAACCATTAACACCCTATTCGATAATGTACACCCACATTCTCTTTTCCATTTTGTCTATTTTGTCATAGATATAGTAAAAGCTATCATTAAATTAGTTGAATCTTAAATCTTTTATTATGTAATATTTCGATAGATGAGAATAACCACCGAAATTTTAATTGTTGTCATTTACTTTTTTTAACGAACATTTTGATAATAAGGTTCTCTCATTGGATACATATTTTCTTTCTCATTAATAATTGTTTTCCACATTATTTTCAAATTATAAATTTTAACTTTTATCGAAAACATCCAATGGAATATACGGATAAAGGACATTTACTTGGTTTGAATAAATATTTACAGTTGCTTTATTTGTTTTCTTTTACTTCTGTTTTTATTAACAGGACGTGGCAACCTCTGATTTGCCATGTTGTAGATTGTTGTGGTGCCTTGCCCGAGACCCAGCAGAAGCTTTAGTATTTCCTGGAGATCAGATTGTATTTTCACGACAGAATTTTGTTCTCTCTTCAATGAAATCTCTCTCTTAAGCTTACACTAAGCTTAGAAGGTTTGTCTACTTTAGACCTTCTTCGTCAAGTGGTATTCAGAGCCAAGGTTGTTCCCTTGCTTTGCATCAGGTCAATTCAAATCGAACACCACCAGACAGCCGAATCCTTACACTAAGCCTCTGTTGAGCAAATGTTTTCGTTGTCGTCAACCTGGCCATTGTTCCAATAAGTGTCCATAATCGCAGCGATACTAAAGAAGTTGTAGAAAGGGTAAATGACACAGAAGAATAAGAAGAGCTCTTAGAGGGTGATGATGGGAATCTGATTATCTGTAACCTTAAGAGGTTATTGCTTTCTGAACCTTGTGCCTCTAAAAATCATCGTCTTTTTCGAACACGATGTACAATGAAGAATAATGTGTGTAGTGATAATTAATAGCGGATCTCGTGAAAATGTTGTGTCGAAAGCTTTGGTGAGGGCGTCGAACTTGTCGTCCGAGACCGTGACAGAGGTGTGTAAGGTGTCACTTTCAATTGGGAAATTGTACTTGGATGAAATAACATGTGATGTTGTGGAGATGGATGCTTGTCATATCCTTTTGGGGCATAGAGATGTTACTCACAGAGGCAAAGATAACACCTATGTGTTGTTTCAGTGGGGAAATAAGAAGACAGTGCTACTTCCTAACTTTCCGAAAATAACCAAGAAAAATGAAGAATCCCCAAACACACATTCACTCCTCACTATAACTGGTACTGCTCTTCAACAAGAAGACAATAAGGGTGAATGTTTGCTCGTATTGCTGGTCAAAGAACAAGTTGAGTTTGGACACTCCACTCAACTACCTAGTTTGGTAAAATCTTTATTGGAAGAATATCCAGACTTGTCCCCAGAAGAATTACCTATCGAACTACCACTTATGCGCAACATTCGACACAACATCGACCTCAACCTTCCCCATTATCGAATGAGCCCACAAGAACATGAAATTCTCAAGGAAATGGTTAGCGACCTACTATCCAATAAATTGATCCCCCATAGCTTGAGTCCTTGCGCTGTGCCGGCTCTCTTAGTTACTAGGAAGGACAAATCTTGGTGGATGTGTATTGACAGCTGCGCAATTAACAAAATAACCATCAAGTATAGGTTCCCTGTACCTCGATTGGAAGACATGTTAGATCCATTGAAGGGTGCACATGTTTTATCCAAGTTGGATTTACGAAGCGGGTATCACCAAATCCGTATCCGTTTGGGAGATGAGTGGAAAACAACATTCAAAACCAATGATAGGTTGTTTGAATGGCAAGTTATGCCTTTTGGACCTAGTACATTCATGAGACTCTTGAACGAAGTCCTCAAGCCCTTTACTAGCTCATGTGTAGTAGTATATTTCGATGACATCCTCATATATATCAAGACCAATGAACAAAATTTGGGACACCTTCACGGTGTACTACAAGTCCTTCGAGAAAACAAGCTTTTCTCGATATGAAAAAAATGTGAGTTTATGCCTTCTAAACTGATTTTTCTGGGTTTTGTGGTTACTGAACAGGGGATCCATGCTGACAAAAAGAAGTTACAAACCATCACAGAGTGGCCGGTTCCCAAGACAGTCACAGAATTGAGAAGTTTTCTCAACTTGGCAACATTTTATAGACGTTTCATACGTGGTTTCAGTTCCATTGTCGCACCTCTCACGGATTGTTTAAAGAAAGGAAGATTTGGTTGGGTTCAAGCACAGATTGACAGTTTCAAGCTCATCAAAAAATAATTAACTTCAACCCTTGTATTAGCACTCCCAAACTTTGACAAATTATTCGAAGTCGAGACTGATGCATCAATGACTGGAGTAGGGGCTATCCTTTCTCAAGAGAGGAGGCCTATATAATTTTTCAGTGAGAAACTCTCGGAAGCTCGCAGGAAATGGACTACATACGAATATGAATTTTATGCCATCGTTTGTGCTTTACAACAATGGGAACATTATCTGGTAAAGAAAGAGTTTATACTACATTGTGACCATAAGACATTGCATTTCATTAACTCTCAACAGTATATCAGTCGAATGCATGCTCGTTGGGTGTTGTTCATCAAAAAATTTAGCTTCGTTTGCAAGCATCGGACAGGGCAGTTGAACAAAGTTGTTGATGCTTTGAGTAGGCGTAGCTCTCTTCTCTCGATTCTTCACACCAAATTTGTAGGCTTCGAGTGTTTGAAGGATAACTAGGAGACCCGGATTTCGGTGATATTTGGGATAAGTGTCTTCGACAAGAATTTATTGAAAATTTTCATGTACAGCAGGGTTATTTGTTTCATGGCAACCAGTTATGTATTTCACATCACTCCTTACATGATCAACTCATACATGAACAGCATCCATGTGTTGGAACCCATTCACCGGTCAGTTTTAAATTTTTTTATACAGATCGTAATCTGTATCTGGATCAGTGAATTTTTGATCTTAATTATTTTCGAAACAAATACATATAAAAATTATTACACTAATAAAAAATATATGTAAATACAGGAAATTGTAATCAATAATAAAAAATAATAAAAAAATAGAACCATACCAACGTTTGGAAGCTCCTTCACTTTTCAATTTGCTCCCGGTCTGTACCACTGATCTTCCTCGTTATATTCCAGAACTGGTAACTACGTGTGGACAACTATTTCTTTTAATATAAGTATACAATACTTGTCCACTTTTCACTCTTTTTGATGTATTTTATGTATATATCTCACAAACACTTACACTGATTTCAAAAACAAACAAAAAAACAATAAAAAACTCTTTTTTGTCTTATATGCATTTAACCATTATCTTTGACCAATGTAAATATATGTGTTGTGCTTTTCACGTACAATTTTTTGTTTGTTTGTTTTTTTTTTGTTTGTTTAAATAATATATATTTTATATATAATATTTAAAAATTTGATCAAATCCATATTTGATTTTTAAAAACTTTTAGATAAAAAATATCTCATATCTTTTATTTGATTTTAATTTTGAATTCAAACTATTTAAATTCAAATATAAAATATTTAATTTAATAAAATAAAATAATCACGTTATCTTATTTTATTCAAAAATAAATATCAACATACCCCTCTATTTAGTGATTAATAACATAATAACATAATCTTATTATTTAATTTATTAAATCACAATTATTCATTAATTAAATAATCTCATTATTTAATTAATTCCCGAATAAATACGTGTCACTTTCGTAACACAATTAATTGGACAATCCAATTAATTAACTGTGACCCTTGTTACCTAAATCGATCGGGCTAGCAAGAGGACCTAATGGACCCAAAATATTTTGAGCTTCAATAATCCTCGGAATCATTAATTAAACTCTTTAATTAATATTCCTTGATTATTAACTCAGGTGTTATTCCACTAAAAACCCGAAGCTGCACTCTCTCAACTGCAGACATTTTTACACAGACCTATACAACTCGGTGTCCATCGATATAACTATTACATATGGTGTGATCATCAACAGTAGTTCATAATTAGAGCTGGGTCATAAAGTCTGTTATATCCCTCTAATTACATATATCCTTTACGTACTATTGATTCTCTAATGGACAATAAATCCTATTTCCTCACGAAATTAGGAGAGCGCTCATATTGTCCAAGCCACGAATCAACCCTTAAAGGAACTACCATCTACTTCTCATAAGAATGAGTGGATTCCACTATTGTGTACAAACCTTCCCAGCCATAAGTCAAACCGTAATCCCAACATACGGAGTATATTGATCAGGAAATGCATCTGACCTCACCCATGGTATATCAAAGACCACGATCTAACATGAAGGAGTCGATAAGACACTCATGATTAAGATCACCCATATATAGTTATCATTAGTTGATATATATGAATCTCATCGGTAAACGGATCTTGGTGTGAGATTCATATAGATCATGGCCCAGTCCTATATGATCACATCATAAAAGGTGTCTCCATTCCCATATCTCATATGAATGATTCAGGATAGAATCACTGTACATTACGGATTGGACCGCAACTATAGATTAACCACAAATAAAGTACCCAGCTTTATTTGTTATCTATGGAATCTTTAGATTGCACGTCTCTTACTGTATTCATGTGTATACGACACTCATATACACAGTTCAAGATTACATCCGGTAATCCAGGATGTTAATATGTTCACAGGTTTATAAAATAAATAACATAACAGAATGAATTGAATATTTCTTTTTATTTACTTCATATATCCATTTACAAGTTACATATTTAGGGTATAAACCCCAACAATCTCACACTTGCACTAAAGCATGTGAGGCATGTCTCGTAACCCTAGACCATCTAGGTGACCCGAAAACACTTTAGCCGATAAGGTCTTCGTAAATGAATCAGCATGATTGTCTTGTGAGACTATCTTGGTGACTATCACATCTCCTCTCTGCACTATCTCTCTGATGAGATGATACTTTCTCTCTATATGCTTCCCTCTCTTGTGGCTTCTTGGTTCTTTGGAATTAGCCACAGCACCACTGTTATCACAATAAAGTATGATGGGCTTATCCAGGTCTAGAACAACTTCCATATCACTCAAGAACTTACGGGGCCAAACAGCGTCTTTAGCAGCTTAACAAGCAGCTACATATTCGGCTTCCATGGTAGAGTCAACAATGCAAGATTGCTTGATACTTCTCCACACAATGGCTCCATCACCCAAGGTGAATGTTAATCTAGACGTGGATTTTCTAGAATCCCTGTCTGATTGAAAATAAGAATTCGTGTATCCTAACGGGATCAAATCCTGTCCAAAATACACTAGCATATAATTTATCGTTCTCCGAAGATACTTGAGAATAGTCTTGACAGCAACCCAATGATCCAATCCTGGGTTGGACTGGTATCTGCTGACTACTTCTACTGCATAGCAGATGTCCGGCCTCGTGCATAACATAGCATACATGAGACTACCTACTGCTGATGCATAGGGTACACGTCTCATATCCTCAACTTCTTGAGGTGCCTTAGGACACTGTTCCTTAGACAAGTGAACTCCATGTCTGGAAGGTAAATTACTTTTCTTGGAGTTCTGAATCGAAAATCGTATAAGAATCTTATCGATATATGATGCCTGAGACAGTGCTATAAGTTTGTTTTTACAATCCCTTATAAGTTGGATCCCTAGAACATAAATTGTCTCTCCCAAATCTTTCATTTGGAATTGGCTAGACAGCCAGCCCTTTACATCCCCAATACTCCCACATCATTCCCAATGAGTAGAATATCATCTACGTATAGGAAAACGAAAACTACTTTCTTATCAATGATGCGCTTATAGACACAAGGCTCATCAACGTTCTGCTTGAAGCCATAGGTTTTGATCACATCATCAAACCTAATGTTCCAAGATCTAGATGCTTGCTTAAGTCCACATATGGACTTTTACAGCTTGCAAACCTTTTGCTCTTGATCTGGAGACACGAATCCCTCTGGTTGTATCATATAGATGCTCTCATCAAGATTGTCATTCAAGAATGCAGTCTTGACGACCATTTGCCAAATTTCATAATCGAAATAGGCAACAATGGATAAGAGAATCCTAATAGACTTAAACATTGCTACTGGCGAGAACATCTCTTCATAATCGACCCCCTCTTTCTAGGTATAACCTTTGGCCACTAGCCTTGCCTTGAAGGTCTCTATCTTTCCGTCTACTCCTCTCTTTCTCTTGTAGATCCACTTACACCCTATGGGTTTTACCCCATCTGGTAAGTCTACAAGATCCGAGACTGAGTTAAAGTACATGGAATCCATCTCGAGATTCATGGCTTTAAGCCATGAATCTTTATCAGGATCTTCCATTGCATTCTTAAATGTCAATGGATCATCCACACTGTCAGCAGAGGCAACACCTTGTCCCTCACCTATAGCTAAATAGTGTTCAGGTTGTCTCACAACCCTCTCACTAAGTCTAGGTGGTAGTGTATCCTGATCATGAACCATCTGACTCTCAGATGTTTATGGATCAACAACTTTTGTTGATGAAGCACTAGTCTCAGTAGGCTCTAACATATTTAATACAATCTTGGAACGAGGTTTATGGTCACTAATGTAATTGTCCTCAAGAAACGTTGCATTTGTCGATACAAATACTTTGTTATCTTTGGGACTATAGAAGTGTCCATTTCTGGTCTCCTTGGAGTATCCTACAAACAGGCAGACAACAGATGTGGAGTCTAACTTTCCAGTTCTATTCTTCAGCACTTGTGCTGGATACCCCCATATGCGAAAATGTCACAAACCAGCTTTACGACCATTCCACAACTCTTGGGGAGTCTTGGGAATAGATTTGGATGGCACTACATTCAAAATGTATGCCGCTGTTTGTAACGCATATCCCCAGAAAGAATTTGGTAATGATGAGAAACTAATCATAGATCTCACCATTTCCATTAGGGTTCTATTTCTCCTCTCCGCTACACCATTTTGCTGAGGTGTACCGGGAGCTGTGAGTTGGGAAACTATCCCATGCTCGACCATGAAGTCTTCAAACTCTTGGTCAAGGTACTCACCTCCATGATCCGATCGTAGTGACTTGATAGTCTTACCTAATTGATTCTCAACTTCAGCTAGGAAGTCTTTGAACTTTTCAAATGTTTTCGACTTTCGTTGCATCAGATAGATGTATCTGTATCTTGAGTAGTCATCTATAAAAGTGACATAATACTCATAACCACCCATAGCTTTAACATTCATCGGCCCACAGACGTCTGCATGTATAAGCTCTAGCGGTTCTTTAGCTCTAAGCCATATTCCAGTAAAAGGTCTCTTAGTCATCTTACCTTCCAGACAAGATTCGCAGATAGGTAAGGTGTCAACCTTTAAATCACTTAAAGGTCCGTTTTTTACTAATCTATCTATCCGGTTAAGGTTGATATGACCAAGCCTTAGATTTCATAGATACGTGTCATTATCTAGAGAAATCTTATGTCGTTTAGTTTTTGGTTTTTCAACCTTAAACATTTCGGTGTTGAGCAGTGTAGTATGTATTAACGGTCTTAACACATACAAATTGTTTTCATTTATTCCTGAACAAATATTCAGACCATTCTTTCCAATAATAACAGACTTATTATTAAAAGAAACGTAATATTTTTTGTTCTAACAATTTAGAAACGGAAATCAAATTCCGTGTAAATCCAGGAATATAAAATACATTGTCCAACAATATATAATTATTACAAAAACGTAATCTAATTACGCCCACTGCTCATGCAGACACAACATCCCCTAACCCCACACGCATTGAGAAGGCTCTCTCCTCTAGCTGTGTCCAAGAATCAGTCCATTGCAAAGAAGAACAAACATAGTTAGTGGCCCCTGAATCAACTATCCAGGGTGAAGAATCATCTTCCACTAAACATGACTCAAGACCAAGTAAATCACCTTTCTTGGACTGCTTCTTGTTTTGGGATTTCTTGGGTTTGGACTTACCCTTCACCTTCCCAACAGACCTCTTCATTTTCTTATTATTGGAGGAAGATGGTTCGGCAACATTTGTCTCACCGGTCTTACCCTTGTTGTCCTTAATCAAGGACTCAAAGGTTGCGAGCTCATTGAGCAACTGTGTGAAACTGAACCTTAACTTGTTCATCTCATAGTTGCTTTTAAACTGATCAAAACTCTTCGGAAGAGTCGCCAGTATGATGCTCACTTGACTGGGTTCGTCAATGGCCCCGTCATTGACTTCTGCCCTGTTGAAGTATGACATCATGCTCAGGACAAGTTCTCGAACTGATGTACCTTCTTTCATGCGAGTGAGCATAGCGGAACGAACAGCTTCGTGTTGCTTTTGCTCGGAGGGCTGCCCAAACATTGCTTGTAATGACTCCATGATTTCGAATGCTGGAGTCATTGCTTCGTGCTTTGTGACAAGCACGTCTGTCATAGATGCCAACAGATATGTTCGGGCCTTCTCATCAGATGAGACCCATCGCTGGTATGCCTCACGAACAGTTTGTGTGGCATTGGCAGTAGGCGTTGGAGGACATTCCTCCGTAAGCACAAACTTGAGGTCTTTAATGACCAAAATTGCATTAATATTAAGTTTCCACTTAGTGTAGTTATCACCAGTTAATTTGTCGTTTGCGAGAATTTGAAGTAATGCAGAAGACATTGCTGAAATAAATAAAACATTTATTCAGTCATTTATTTAAAACAAGTGCGAGTGATTTGGTATAAATTTAAACATGATGCATGAACATGTTTAACGAACTAGAACTACCCTAAAAATAGTTACTATACCACGACAATCCAACATACCACAAAAAAGTGCCGCCTTAAGATCGGTCAAATATTTGCATGTTGGACCGAGACATTCTCAATCAAATGATATTCTATAATAACTCTTATTCCATATCATTCAACCATCGTTTATTCAGTCAAGTTTTTAATTAACAAACTTAATCAAAACCTTCGTGAGTGTAACCCACCATTTCAGATCTCACGAGCTTAACTCGAGAATTGCCGTCTTAGGGTCGATTAATCCCGAAATACCCTCAAAAATCTTATCCGTTAGGAAGTCAACCTTGGTATTGACCTTTGTGGAAACCCTCCTTAGGGAGGACGAAAGCAAAGCCGTCACGAAGCCCCACTCGGATCTCACGGTGTTGAACTAATGATGAAGACCGCGGGATATATATGTCATATATCCTTCTCCCACTCACTATTTTAAAACTAGAGTTTTCTATTATCCGTTAATGCGCCTAGACTCTACAGGATCAAACGGCTAACTTTAATCAAGTTATCTAATGCATTAACTAATTCATTATTAGAAACAAGTTCTAATTAACTAATAAATTATTAATGATTTTTAACAATTAAAAATCTAATCTATTAGTGAATAATCTAAGTCTTTGTAAACTATTTACTAAGCTCAGATTATTATGAAAGTGTTTACTAAGTTTTAACTATTAAAACTCTAACACAATATTCGGTTCATTTATAATTAGGCAATTAATCAAATTAATCCTAATTACTATAAATGACCTTATTAATCTAACTTATTAAACTCTTTAATAACTAGATTAATATTAATGAGAATTACCAAGTTTTTTAATAATTAAAAAACTAATCTCATTTTCATAGCCAATTTATGTATTTATCCATTTTAATCACATTAAAAAAATACATAAAATATCAGGCTATGATTCATGTATGACATATCAAATATATTTGTGTGGGCACATCTAATCTTATTAAAAAACTAATCTCATTTTCATAACCAATTTATGTATTTACCCATTTTAATCACATTAAAAAAAATACATAAAATATCAGGATATGATTCATGTATGGCATATCAAATATATTTGTATAGACATATCTAATCTAAATGACATATGTATGCATGACAATGCTTTTTATCATCACATAATATAAAGCATACATTAATTGACCGAATACTGTGGATTATTTAACCTAAAAAAATGGAATCTAAAATTACAAAAATACCCTCAAGGCATTCCTTGGTCTTCTTGTAATTTCCAAGTCTTCCAGTCTCTTCAGGTCACCTCGATTCATCTCATGAATCTTTCTTCGCGATTTTTCCAGGTCTTCCACATAGGTTAAAAAAAAATTACAATACAATAATAGTTAAAAATATATATATAATAAAAAAAATTATAAAACCCATAAACCCTAAATTCACAGTACCATATAATTAACGATCAATCATGTTTTTGTAAATTAAAAAATATATACATATAAAAACATCATACAGTCAATTTAAATCGTGCCTACACAATCATACACACAGGAGCATCGAAAACAATTTCATGATCCAAAAATAAAACCAGCTCTGATACCAATTGTTGGAACCCAGTTCAACGATCACGCAGCGGAAATGGGTTTTAAATTTTTTTATACAGATCGTAATCTGTATCTGGGACCAGTGAACTTTTGATCATAATTATTTTCGAAATAAATACATATAAAAATTATTACACTAATAAAAAATATATGTAAATACAGAAAATTGTAATTAATAATAAAAAATTAAAAAAAAATATAACCATACCAACGTTTGGAGGCTCCTTAACTTTTCGATTTGCTCATGGTCTGTACCACTGATCTTCCTCGCTATATCCCGGGACTGGTAACTGCGTGTGGGCGCGTCACGAACTCAGGAACTAGAATGGAGGATGTAAAAGAGAGAAGAAGAAGAAACTCTTTCTTTTGATATAAGTATACAACACTTGCACACTTTTCTCTCTTTTTAGTGTATTTCATGCACACACTTGCACACAATAACTCACACACACTTACTTGAATATATCAAAGCTCTTGCATACAATCAAGTGTGTGGTTTTTATATCTCACGTAGGGATGGCAGCGGGTCGGGTTCAGGTGGGTTTTTTTAAAATCCAAATCCTCACCCGTGAAAATTTTCCTCACCCACGCCCGCCCTCGAACGGGTTTAAACCCGCGAGTTATGGCTGCACCCATACCCTCACCCGCGAACCCGCGAAACAATGTTGGTTCATGGGTGGATGATTCACCCACGAGATACCCACAAACCCGCAACAAACGAACCCGCGATTTGTCATTTGTAAATTTCCACATGTAATCACTTATTGGATACTTAATTGAATTAAATTTTCATTTCTAATTCCCTACTTGATACATTACAAAACAATAATAACTATAAAAATAAAACGACCAAAAATAATTCAAATGTCTATGTATGTTTATATACAAGTATTTTATTTATACGAGCTCACGGGTCTAACCCGCGGGTTCGTTTTTCCAACCCGTACCCGCTCGCTAACCCATTGGGTTTTTTATTAAACGGGTTCACGGGTCTGTGAGTTGTAAATTCACCATCCACACCCGATCCTACAAGATCGGGTTCGGACGGGTGCCCTCGGATGCGGGTCAAATTATCATCCCTAATCTAACACACTATTTTCAAAAACAAACAAAAAAAAAAACAAAAACAAAAACTCTTTTTTGTCTTATATGCATTTAACCATCATCTTAATATACATATATATGTGTTGTGCTTTTCACACACATTTTTTATTTGTTTGTTTGTTTTTTTTTTTTTTTAAATAATATATATCTTATATATAATATTCAAATATTTCATCAAATCTTTATTTGATTTTTAAAACTTTCAAATAAAAAATATCTCATATCTTTTATTTGATTTTAATTTTGAATCCAAATTATTTAAATTCAAAAATAAAATATTTAATTTAATAAAATAAAATATTTAATTTAATAAAATAAAATAATCACATTATCTTATTTTATTTAAAAATAAATATCAACATGTACCCTCCATTTAGTGATTAATAACATAATAACATAATCTTATTATTAAATTTATTAAATCACAATTATTCATTAATTAAATAATCTCATTATTTAATTAATTCCCGAATAAATACGTGTCATTTTCGTAACACAATTAATTGGACAATCCAATTTATTAATTGTGACCCTTGTTACCTAAATCGATCGGGCTAGCAAGGGGACCTAATGGACCCATAATATTTTGAGCTCCAATAATCCTCGGAATCATTAATTAAACTCTTTAATTAATATTCCTTGATTATTAACTCAGGTGTTATACCACTAAAAACCTGAAGCTGCACTCTCTCAACTGCAGACGTTTTTACACAGACCGATACAACTCGGTGTCCATCGATATAGCTAGTACATATGGTGTGATCATCCACAGTAGTTCATAATTAGAGCTGGGTCATAAAGTCCGTTATACCCCTCTAATTACATATATCTTTTAAGTACCATTGATTCTCTAAAGGACAATAAATCATATTTCCTCACGGAATTAGGAGAGCGATCATATTGTTCAAGCTCCGAATCAACCCTTAAGGGAACTATCATCTACTTCTCATAAGAATGAGTGGATTCCACTATTGTGTACAAACCTTCCCAGCCACAAGCCAAACCGCAATCCCAATATATGGAGTATATTGATCAGGAAATGCATCTGACCTCACCCATGGTATATCAAAGACCACGATCTAACATGAAGGAGTCGATAAGACACTCATGATTAAGATCACCCATATATAGTTATCATTAGTTGATATATATATGAATCTCATCGGTAAACGGATCTTAGTGTGAGATTCATATAGATCATGGCTCAGTCCTATATGATCACATCATAAAAGGTGTCTCCATTCCCATATCTCATATAAATGATTCAAGATAGAATCATTGTACATTACGGAATGGACAGCAACTATAGATTAACCACAAATAAAGTACCCAGCTTTATTTGATATCTATGGACTCTTTAGATCACACGTCTCTTACTGTATCCATCCGTATATGACATTCATATACACAGTTCGAGATTACATCCTGTAATCCAGGATGTTAATATGTACACAGGTTTATAAAATAAATAACATAACAGAATGAATTGAACCTTTCTTTTTATTTACTTCATAAATCCATTTACAAGTTACATGTTTAGGGTATAAACCCCAACACCAGGAGGGCTTGCCGCATACTTGGGCCGAGATAAAACTATGACCTTGTTAGAAGGGCGATTTTTCTTGCCTCACTGAAGCGAGATGTATCTCGATTTGTCGAAAGATGTGGTATTTGTCAAAGTGCTAAGGGCAATCAACAAAACACATGTCTTTATCAGCCTCTACCAATCCCAGCAAGTATATGGGAAGATTGATCTATGTATGTTGACTTGGGGTTGCCACGGACTCAACGAGGAATCGATTATGTTTTCGTAGTGGTTGATCGATTTTCTAAAATGGCACACTTCCTTCCGTGTAAGAAAGTAGTCGATGCCAGTTTTGTTGCTCAATTATTTTTCCGCAAAGTGGTGCGCCTAGATGGCATTCCGAAGAGTAATGTCAGTGATCATGATGTCAAGTTTATGAGTCACTTTTGGAAAGAACTTTGGAAACGTTTCAAGTCTGATTTGCGATTCAGTAGTGCTTATCACCCAAAGACCGATGATCAAACGGAGGTGGTGAACGTACTCTCGGAAATATGATTCGAAGTGTTGCTGGTGATCGTCCGAAACAATGGGATGTTGCATTACCACAAGTAGAATTTGCTTACAACAGCATGACCAATTGATCCACTGGCCTTCCACCATTTGCAATTGTATACACCAAAGTTCCTAATCAGAATGCCGACGTCACGGAGCTCCCTCCAATCCGAAGCCCCAAAGCTGGCACCTTGGCTGAGCAGATTCTCAAACTTCACCAAGACGTGTGCGACAAATTGGAAATATTGTATTCAAAGTACAAAGCTGCCGCTGATGCTCACCGTCATTTCAAAGAGTTCAATGTTGGTTGAGAAGATTCTCAAACTTCACCAATACGAGTGCGATAATTGGAAATATTTTATTCAAAGTACAAAGCTGCCGCTGATGCTCACCGTCGTTTCAAAGAGTTCAATGTTGGTGATTTGGTCATGGTCTACTTGTGGAAGGAACGTTTTCCGATTGGAACTTATAACAAACTGAAAGCCAAAAATATCGGTCCATGTCATGTGTTGAAAAAGCTTGGTGCAAATGCATACACTGTTGAATTGCCTACAGACCTTAAAATTCCTCCTACTTTTAATGTTGCAAATCTCTTTACTTATCATCCTTCTGATGGCGCCTCTGTTTGGAGCAGTAACTAGAGGTTGAGTTTATTTTTCTTGTGGCGGGAATGAGTTGATGTAGCAAACTCTAACTGTTGTTTTAGGTCAAATTCACAGCTGCTTTATTTGTTTTCTTTTATTTCTATTTTTATTAAGAGGACGTGTCAACCTCTGATCTGCCATGTTGTAGGCTGTTGTGGTGCCTTGCCTGAGACCCAACATAATAGCCTATATACTCTTGCTTTAGTATTTTCTGGAGATCAGATTGTATTTTCACAACAGAATTGTATTCTCTGATAATTTTGCTCTCTTCAATGAAATCCCTCTCCTAAGCTTACACTAAGCTTAAGGGTTTGTCTACTTTAGACCTTCTTCGTCACTAACTTTTTTTGACGGTATCTATCTATCCACCTATTTAAATTAGATATTTTTTTAAAGCTTTTTACCATCGAATCAAGAACGTCAAGTTCTTTTTTTTTTTTTAATCAAGAACTTCCGGTTCTTTTTTTTCAATTCAAGAATTTCTATTTTTTATTTTCAAATCGAAAATTCATGGTTCTGATTTTCCTAATCAAGAACTTCCGGTTCTTTATTTTTGATTCAATAACTTCCGGTTCTTTATTTTCAATTCAAGAACTTCCGGTTCTTATTTTCGAATCAAGAACTTCTGGTCATTTTTCGATTCAAGCACTTCTGGTTCTTATTATCGAATCAAGAACTTTTGGTTCTTATTTTTCGAATCAAGAATTTATGGTTCTTATTTTTCGAATCAAAAACTTTTGGTTCTTATTTTCGAATCAATAACTTCTTGTTCTGATTTCTAATGCAATCTTCTTGTTGCAAACCTTTATTATTAATAACAATAAAGGAAGAAAAAAAGATCAATTAAAAAATAGGGTCGAAAATTTATATAGCACTTTTTGGAAGTAGATTTGTACAATTAGCACCACTTTAATAACTCTAGTTTAAATAGCACTAAAGATGGGATTTGGACAAAAATACCCCCGTTCATCTATCTTTTTCTCTTGTCAGTCCTTTTCTTTTTTAATTCAGAAACCACCATTGATGAAGCTCAGAGCTCTATCAATGGAGTTGTCACCGTCGACCGGTGAGTTGACGGACAAAACCATCTGAAAAACGTTCATCCAATGCCAATCGTTGTAACTGTAGTGTTTGTTTTCAATTTTGAGCTATGTAGAGAGAGAAACGAAGCCAAACTCGAACCACCGTCGATCCTTCATCATCACATCTATGACGATCCATTACGAATCTGATGAAACCGATGGCACCAACGAACTCGGTGTCATCCGATCTTTCAAATCCGGCTATCTCCGGAGTCGATGGGCACTGTCGTCGGCTCATCGCTTTCACCATTGATGGTGGTCGAACAGACCTCCATCGCAATGAAGAAGAAGACTTAAAATGAATTAAGTCTCGAAACAGCATGAATAAGTCTCGAAAACACATGAATAAGTCTCAAAAACGCATGAATAAATCTCGGGTATTCATAAATAAGTCTCGAAATAGAGCAAATATGTATTCATAAATTAAGTCTCGAATAAGAGTAATAAGTCTCGGATATTCATAAATTAAGTCTCGAATAAGTACAGTAAGTCCTGGGTATTCATAAATAAGTCTCGAATAAGTACAGTAAGTCCCGAGTATTTATAAATAAGTCTCGAATTTGAACAAATAAGTCTCGAAATTAAAAAAAAAAAAAAAAAAAAAAAAACTCAACATTAGCTACTGTTCATCTTCTCCGATTCGACAAACCCAAACTCAAACCCACAAATTCAAGATTCAAACAAACCCCCATTCAGATTCAACAAACTCACAATCCACATCAAAATCAACAAATTCACAATAAAAACTAAATTGAAAACTCAAAATCAACCAAAACAAAATTAATATCTCATAATCAACAAAATCAAATTTGAAATAAAACATCAAAAAACTTTTTTTTTTCAGAAATATTGCCTTCATTCGCCACTGTTCTGTGGCCGAGAACTCCTATCAACCCAACTCCGTCTTCGTTCATTAGACGATGGAGGGAGAGAGAGAGAGAGGGACGGAGGGAGGGTAGGAGAGAGAGAGAGAGGTAGTCTGAGAGAATGGGAATAAAAAGAAAGTAAAAAAATATATAAAAACAAGTAGGGGCATTTTAATCTCATCATTTACTTTGGTACTAATAAAACATGAGTTATTAAAGTGGTGTTAGTTACACAAATCAAAATTGAAAAGGTGCTACATACCCCTATTTCCTCATAAAAATATATATATATTTGTGATGATAACGTGTTATAAATCAAAGCATAAAAATATTGAAAGTAATAACACTAACCAGGAGAGAAAAATGAGATGAAATCAATTATATGAATTTTTTTATCTGTGTAGAAAGCTTATATGATGAGCCTATATATAGGTATAGGGAGAATTGAATTTACAATGAAATAGAAAAGAAGTAGTTACTTTACAATGAAATATGAAAGAGATTAAAAGAATTAATAGTGGATTATTCTATAAGTTGTGGAAGTCAATTATATCACAACATGCTAGTTATTTTATGGGTTCAAAAATTAAACAGAACTTTTTGGAGGTGGCATTTCAACATTGTCACTACTTTAATAACTTATGTTTAAAATGCACATATTATGGTGAACGGACAAAAATACCCCAAATAGTTATTCCATCAGATTTCTTTAATTTATTTTTTTACAGTAAAAGTTGTGAAATAGAGAGAAAAAGTTCTATTGAAACTCAGGCTCTACGCATACGCATTCGGGGGTTGAGCTCCCCGCCGAGCTCGTGGGGGGGGGGGGGGGGCAGCGCCCCCGGAGCTTTTTTTTCCTGGTCAGTACTTAAAATGCTCGAAACCTTACTAAAAAGCTCACTCGATTTAACAAAAGCAATTTTTGATCTGTTGTGTGTTGATAAAAGCTCGAATTCTTTCCGAAAAAAACTGGGAAATAGTCAAAAAAAATAAAAGCTCGAACTAATAGAAAAAAAACTCATACCAATAAAAAAAAGCTCAGACTAATACATAAAAAGCTCGGAAATAGTCAAAAAAATAAAAGCCCGAACCAATACAAAAAAAGCTCGAACCAATACAAAAAAAAACTCAAACTAATGGAAAAAAAGCTCGGACCAATACAAAAAAGCTCGAATTCTTTCCAAAAAAACAAGAAAATAGTCAAAAAAATAAAAGCTCGAACCAATAGAAAAAAGCTCGGACTAATAGAAAAAAAGCTCGGACCAATACAAAAAATGCTCGGATCAATACAAAAAAAGCTCGGACCAATACAAAAAAAAAAACTCGAACTAATACAAAAAAAGCTAGGAAATAGTCAAAAAAATAAAAGCTCGAACCAATACAAAAAAAAAAACTCGAACTAACGGAAAAAAAGCTCGGACCAATACAAAAAAATCTCGAACTAATGGAAAAAAAGTTCGGGCCATTACAAAAAAAAAGGCTCGACCGATACAAAAAAACTAGAATTCTTTCCAAAAAAGCAAGAAAATAGTCACACACAAAAATGCTCGATCCAATACAAAAAAAAACCTCGAATTCTTTTCAAAAAAGCTCGAAAATAATCAAAAAAATAAAACCTCGGACCAATAAAAAAAACTCGAACTATTAGAAAAAAAAGCTTGAACTACTAGAAAAAAAAAAACTTGAACCAATAGAAAAAAAAAACTCAGAAAAAAATGAAAAAAATGTCGGAAAAAAATAAAAAAAAAACTCGTACAAATTCTGGAAACTGAATGTTCATATATGGATTGATACATTGTTAAACCAGTCATAAATGCATGAAAAAAATAAGGAGAACGATTTTCAGATAACGTTTTTAGAAATAAAACATGACTTTTCTTTTTTTAAGTGTAAATGGAAACATAAAGACAAATTTTAAGGACAATTTGGATAGTTCACCGTAAAGATACCTTTTAAATATAATTTATTAAACTTGTGACATCATTACAACACAACATAAAAAATGTGACATTCCTCACCATTTCCACCTATTTTAATTAGCAATTTTTGAGTTAGTCACTCAAACTATACTCTTTATTTTGGCTAAACATTAATATTTTATTATTAATTTTTTGAATTTACAATATAAATAAAACATTATATTCCAAGTTTTCATATACGTTTTCAATGTTACACATTCATTAGTTTCATATGTGTAAAACTAATATCGTTTTATAAAATACTTTACACAAAAATAAGGGAGTGGTTAAAGTCAAATATTGTAATAACCGCAAGTTTATCGTGCTTTAGGTTAGAAAAAAAACAATTGGAATAAATTGAGATAACTGCAGGTTTTATTTTATTTAAAAAAAAAAAGTTTCAAATATAATATTAAAATAATAAGAGAGAGTTTGGTTAGGAATGTTGGCTCTCCACATTTAACTAGTGTCATTTAAATTCTCAATAGCTAACAATATAAGTAGTAGTTGGAGCCAATGATAAATGAAAATATATATATATATATATATATATATATATATATATATATATATCATTATAGTATCTCCTACCATATTCTAAAATAGAGTATCTATTGCTTCCACTATACTCTAAATTTTTATTTTTAAGAATGAGAAAAAATAAAGTTTTCAATATTGTTACTCTAAATTTAGATTATCAAATCACATACTTTAAACTTACTTTTCAACATTTTATATTCTATTTATTTATTTTTTGTTTTTTTCATTAAATTCAATTAATGTATAATAAATTTTGATTTATAAATTTTATACCATTACAAATGACTTCAATATTGAGTTTTAATTAATCATTTTTTTATGTGCTCATTCTTATCATACTTTATTATTTGTGTGTTTAGTTTTCTTTCTCATGTTCAAGTCTTCTATTATGCTTTCCTCATTTTCATTTTTTTTAGATTTTGCATAAATAATCTCATTTTAATTCTCAACTATGGTTATGGTTGTTAATTAGTAGTTGATATTAAAAAATAAAAGGCCGCTCATTGACCAACCAAATCCTTTAAAAAAAAAACCTTCCTTTTATTGTTATTCATTTTATTATTTTGTTATAAAAAAAATAATCTCTTATTCCATATTAATAATTATCCTTTTATTGTTATTCATTAGTTGAAAAATGGTAGAACCTAAAAATTAATTATTACAAATTCAAGTACTAATAAAACATTATATTTTTACAAAAAGTTTTTTTTTTTTAAAAAACAAATGTTATAAAAAATAATATTTGTTAAAATTTAGTTGAATAATAATTTATTAAAGAAAGAAATAATAATGAAAATATAAGTTATTTGAATATATAAATAGAGATAGAGATAAGGATAGATAGTGTAATGGGAGTGAAAAAAAATTAGAGATGATATCTGGGAGGAATATTTTCTTTTAGAACTCCATTTTAGAGATAGAGATAGAATTTGGATGGGAGATGCTCTTAACCATTTAGACATGTATAACTAGTATGGTTGGTGATGCTTGCACATGGTAACCCCTAGAAACTAACTATAAAAGGAAAATATTTGTTGTGTGATTGAATTGAATAACTATTCTCCTTTATAATTATTTTCTATGTTAATATTTAAAATTAAAAAAAAAAACTATTTTCTAATTGTTATCATGCTATTTAAGGATACATGCATAAAATTGATAAATATTTTACTTTATTTAAAAATAATACAAAATTACAATTTTAATTCAATTGATTCCTGGGTTGTGTTATAATGTTAGTATACTGGTAATCCCTATTTCAAAACAAGATGTGTTTTTTTCTTCTAAATTCAATAAATATTATTCCTATTTTGGTCTTGAAGTCAAATTTCTAGATGATACAAGAAAAATCATATATCAAAGCCTAAGCATTTGTAACAAATACATGCACCGTTAATGATCCATTATGGATTTATACAAAAAAGGAAGATAGATACAAAGGACTCTTCTAGATGTAAATCTAAGGACCACTATTGACAATAGATTCTTATACAAAACACCAACAACTTTAATGATTCACTCGTATATAAAAATAATTTACAGGATAATATCTTGTCTTTTTGGCCTCCTTTAATTAACTCCACTTGTTGTCTTTTTCTTTGTTGGGTATCAAATTACAAAGCTTTGTACAATTAATGTCTAATCTTCTCTTACTAAACCCTAGTTAACACTTTTATCTACATCAAATAGCTTTTTTGTTTGAATGGAATCGTGCATCACATGGATGACTAAATCATATACGTCTCTCAAACACTTTTTTAAAATAAAAATAAAAATCTATTATCACTAAAAATTTGTCGGTTTATGAACAAAGACCACCGTCCACAAAATATCTTTTGCTTTAACTTATCGAATATTATGGTTCTATCCTTAAAAGTACTTTCGTGGGCTTAGAACTAACCTCAATATTACTTACTAATCATCACCCGAGTCTACGGTAGACAATAGTTTAAATTATTTCTATTAATTTTTATATTTTTAATTTTTACTCCATTCACAGATAGAATTAATAAAAAACATTAATTTAGATGAGTATGAGAAAGGGATCCAAATCCGTGTTGGAACCCCCACCCCACCCCACCCCACCCCACCCTTTTAAACCTTTGAATATATATATATATAACTTGGGGTAAAATTTCTAAATTACGGTGATAATTAAAAATTGTATATTTATTTTTGATCTAGACACAAAAAGCTGTATATAATAGAATAAATATGAATTATTTATTTAAGTCATGGGTTGCTAACATAAAAACATGTGTCCCACTACCCAAAAAACGAAGTGCGAGAAAAAATCTTTTCAACCATGTATATAGTTATTTGAATCATGTTTATAGTGTTGAATCTACGAAATTCTAAACGAAAACTTAACCTATATATTACTTAAAATGTTTTTCTTAATTTTAGATGTATACTTCAAACTTAATTATTTTAGTGGTTTGATTATATTTTATCTTGAGGATGCTTAATGTGATTAGTTTAATAAATAGAGGAAATAAGTGTGTAAAGTTTTGTTTTGTGAAGGGTCATGCCGTTTTAAGTTTGTCTGGACTCGGAAATATAGTCATATACATTGTTTCTTGGAAAATAAATAAAACGTATCAGAAAATATTGATTGTGGTCGATGACTCAATTTCGATGTGGTCACCAATCATGCCTCAAAATGGTCGACCAGAAAGCATTGTTTTTGGTCCTATGATCCTATCTATGGTTTGAATGTTTGATTATGCATTCACTTTAATATAACATTATCAATACAATGAGATTATTCTTTATTATTTTTAAATAAAACTTCTGTCCATAAGTCTGATATTTATATAGTGGAAATGGTGAAATAAGTCACCTTTTTTAACGTGTGTTGTGATGATGTCACCCTTTTAATAACTTAACTTTAAAATGCACATATTATGGTGAACTATCCAAATTGTCCATAAACTTTAATTTTTAAAAAGCAATTTTCTGAACTCGTCGATATCTCCCCAAACAAATTGTTTGAAAAACTTGTATCTCTCTCTAAAAAAGTTGTCTCTCTCCATATTCTGCATCAGAAGGTAACAAATATTTATGATCTTCACTTAAATTTCTTTTATGCATTCCAGATATTTTGCATTCATTTATGTGTGGGTTAATGATGTATCCATTCCTCGATAATATATGTTGTTTCCCGTCTTTGTAAGAACATCCGAGTTTTTTTCTTGTGTGACCGAGAATATTTAAAGATGAATCGAGCTTATTTTATAAAAAAACTCGATTATTTGAAAAAAAATGCTCGACAAAAAAATGATCGATCCCTTAGAAAAGTTATCGATCCCTTAGGAAAAGTTCTCGATCCCTTGATAAAAGTTTTCGAACCGTTATAAAAGTTCTCGATAATTTAACAAATAATCTCGATCCCTTAAAAAAGTTCTCGGTCCCTTAGAAAATGTTCTCGATCCCTTGATAAAAGTTCTCGATAATTTGATAAATATTCTCGATCCCTTAAAAAAGTTCTCGAACCGTTAGAAATGTTCTCGATCCCTTGGAAAAAGTTCTAGTTCCCTTGTTAAAAGTTCTCGAACCGTTGTAAAAAGTTCTCGATAATTTGACAAATATTCTCGATCCCTTAGAAAAAGTTCTCGATCCCTTGATAAAAGTTCTCGATCCCTTAGAAAATGTTCTCGTTCCCTTGTTAAAAGTTCTCGAACCGTTATAAAAAGTTCTCGAACCGTTATAAAAAGTTCTCGATAATTTGACAAATATTCTCGATCCCTTAGAAAAAGTTATGGATCCGTCGATAAAAGTTCTCGATCCGTCGATAAAAGTTCTCGAATCGAACCGTTATAAAAGTTCTCGACCCGTTGTAAAATATTATCGAACCCTTGAAAAAGTTCTCAATCCCTTATAAAAAGTACTCGATCCATTTGAAAAAAGTTCGATCACTTAGAAAATGTTCTCGATCCCTTTCCAAAAAGCTCGATCCGTTTGTAAATGATCTCGATCAATTACAAAAAAAGCTCGATCCCGAAGAGCATGTTCTCGATCCCTTACAATTGGTCTGTCATGGTCCAACTCCTGCAACAGTAGCTGATGAATAACATCACCCGAAAACTTCAGTTCCCGGTGCATTGACATGAAATGCCCGAAACAGGAGGCCATGAATTGAATCTGATCCTCAATAGCAAACTCTTCAGGGACCCGGTTAAGTGCATCGTCTATACGGGCGAGGGCTTCAAAATGGTTGTGTCGGGTCAATTTTTCCTTGAACCAATCTCCCTCTGGACTTTTAAGAAAATCCTTCAACATACTCGTTATCTGCAATGTCACAGAAATAATACATCAGTAAACTGGAAAAAAATTAGAAAATATTATCGATCGTTTGAAACAAATTCTCGATACTTTGAAAATATTCTCGATCCTTTCAAAAAGTTCTCGATCCTTTGGAAAGTTCTCGATCCTTTGGAAAAGTTCTCGATCCTTTGGAAAAGTTCTCGATCCTTTGGAAATAGTCTTGATCCTTTGAAAAACCTCTCGATTCATTGAAAAATCTTCTCGATCATTTTAAAAAATCTCCACCCTTTGAAAAACATTCTCGATAGTTAGACAAATATTCTCGATCATTTGAAAACATTCTCGATCCTTTAAAAATAGTCTCGATCTTTTTTATAAACCTCTCGATTCTTAGAAAAATCTTCTCGGTCATTTTAAAAAATCTAGACTCTTTGAAAAACATTCTCGATCGTTATAAAAAATTCTCGATCCTTTGAAAATAGTCTTGATCCTTTGAAAAACCTCTCGATTCTTTGAAAAATCTTTTCGATCATTTTATAAAATCTAGACCCTTTGAAAAACATTCTCGATCGTTTGAAAAAATTCTCGATCCTTTGAAAATAGTCTCGATCCTTTGAAAAACCTCTCGATTCTTTGAAAAAATCTTCTTTTCTCGATCATTTTAAAAAATCTTGATCCTTTGAAAAAAATAATCGATCGTTAGAAAAATATTCTCGATCGTTTTAAAAAATTCTCGATCGTTTTAAAAAATTCTCGATCCTTTGAAAATAGTCTCGATCCTTTGAAAAACCTCTCGATTCTTTGAAAAATCTTCTCTATCATTTAACAAAATCTCGACCCTTTGAAAAACATTCTCGATCGTTAGAAAAATATTCTCGATCCTTTAAAACTATTCCTGATGCTTTGAAAATGTTCTCGATGCTTTGAAAATGTTCTCGATCATATCATAAATTTCCAAAATCTTTCTATAAAATTTCCTCGATTTCGTTTGAAATATTCTCGATTTATTTTTATTTTTAAAAAAAAAACAATGCTCGATACTAGAATTGCATCTTCCTCATAACATATTCAACCTCATTTCAAACCCAAACCAAAACCACAACCATTGTCAACCCTAATCTACAATTTCAATCAACAGAACAAGTGTAAAATGCAATGATAAGTTATCAACAACAAATCGATAAATAAAACAAATTGAATTTACATCTGTCAATCGCTGTGAAATGTACTGTATTCTCGTTCCGGTCAATTAGCCGTCGATTTTCTTACCTTCGGTTTCGTTGTCGTCGGTTTCTTTCTCACTGTTGCTTTTCTCAGACTCACAAAATGACAACTTTCTCTCTTTTTCAATTTTGTCGGGGTATTGTCGTCTCTTTACGTTAAATGGTGCATTTTAAACTTACATTACTAAACTGGTGATATTTGCACAACACCCCTCTGAAATAGTGTCATTTATTTTTCGAGCCCTATTTATATATGGTATAAGGCAACTCGAATCTTTGGTTGAAAATATAACTAGCGTTAGATAACTCATAAAAAAAAAAGAAGGAAACAAATTTAAATATTAGGATGTCTTTAGGCTTTAGTATTGATTATTATTATTATTATTATTATTATTATTATTATTATTATTATTTTAAAATATAATATAAATTTGGGTTTTTTCTAGGGATGAAAACTCGAATTCATAACCTCGTGGCGTAAATGTGGGGATATACCACTTCATCAGCCTCATCTCGTCTTAAGATTTAGTATTGTTATTAAAATAGTATTTTAAAAAAATATATTATAAATAAAAATGATGCTTTTAAGAATGCATACTTCTTTTTTTAAAAAAAATATTTTTTCTAAAAATGAAAATAATGTAAATACCTTTGCTTATTTTTTAAAATTTGATAAAATAATAGTTTTGAGGAAAACTTAGGCCCCGTTTGATTTTTTGTCTAGAGATTGAATAGTGTTGAATGTTACTGAAAACTGAATAGTAACTAAAACTGAATAGTAACTAAAAACTGAAAACTGAAAAACATGTTTGTTTTTTTTTCACTGAAAACTGAATATAAGTGATAAGTTGTTTATTTTTTTAAGTTATAAATATCTGAAAATAAATATTTTTACATCTATACCCTTCTAACTATTATTTGTTATATATTTACATTTTAATATATTAAGGACAACTCTAACATATAAATTAATTCTAAAATAAATTTATTTAGCTATTAAAAATATTTCATACATTATTCCATTTGTTGAATTACATTAAAAATGAACATAATATTTGATGGTGATACATTTTAAAATTCACAAAAAATATTAATAAAAACAAAAAATCAACTACTACTTGATTTTGACCCAAATAGCATAGGTCGGTGCATCTCATCCGTATATATATAGATAACTTTTTTTTCTTCCCAAAATTAGCATCTCAAAACCAAAAAAAAAAAAACTCTAAACAAAATCATCATGAAATCATTCTCCAATTAATTTTTAGAACAAGTGAACAAATATTGGGATTATGCTCGATAGCAAGAGTATAATAATATATTTAACAATCTTTTCATATTAATAAAGTGATTTCTAGTTTAACAAATCTTATAGCATTTATAGTTTAATTATTATAATTGTCAAAAGTAAATAATCATAAGGTCAAACGACTATGAGAAAAGAAAAATTGTTCATACATCTAGATATGTATGAGGTAAACACAATTCTTTAGTTAGTCTTGAATAATATTCACAACTTAAGATGAAGGTTGGACGTATTTATCTTATCAAAGTTGTAGATTCTTTTGCTAGTATTTGAGTGGGAACAAATGTGTTATGATGAGTCCAAAATCATCAAAGTGTGGTGTCTTTGGGTAAAAGAATCTTGTGCACTAGGTGCATTGGATTGGATCACAATGAAATACTTTATCTAGAACCGTCAATGGATAAAAGTTTTCATTTGAAAACAATCGGAGAATCGATCTCAATTCTGAGATAAATGATGGACTTATGGTTGCAAATGTTATCATTTGAGCTATCAATGAGTACGATTATATAGCATAGTCTATCATCGGTAGTTTGGTGGTATTCATTTGTAAATCAATAGAGAACTTTATTTATAGATATGAACATCGTGACTTCATTTATTAAATGAGGGAAGAATATCATCATATAGATGTTTTGAGGTATTGGATATTAAATCTTAACGGTTAAGTTTTTAATAACATCTATTGAAACATGGCTTATGGACAATTCAAAATATCCAAGTTCAAAATGTGATCATATGAGTAAATATGGTAACTTGGAGAGCTATAGGCGGTCTATGAGCTCTTGGCGATTACTGATATTCTTCACGAGGATATGCTTTCTCCATTAAGATTGTCTGGGGTATGAATGATGAATATTAACTTATTCTTTAATTAAGAGTGCAATTTTAGTTCTTTAGTGGAATGAACTAAAATTAATAGATCGGACATAAGTGAATCATTTGTTGATTGTGATTGGATTGTGTCTATTAGAGCTTAAATTTAGATAGCCCCCCAAGATCCCCAATCCATACGAACTTGCATGGATCACTTGATATATTCTACCGGACCAATTTAGGGATCCATCTAGAATTGTATTAATGCATGTGGACTTGTTTCTTTTTGTAAGAATGAGTATAATTCACATGTGGACTTTTTATTAAGGTCCAATGGATTTAATAAAATAAGAAAAATAATATATTGGAACATGTATATGTGTTGAGCGGCAAGGCTATATAAAATAGCTTAATATATTGTTTTTTATTTAATTATTTAATTAATTATAAAATAGCTTAATATATTATTTAAATGGAAATTAATTATTTTGGTAATCAATTAATTATTTAATTAAAAGTCAAAATATTTTTCTAGTAGGAGAAGGTCTCCAAATATTATACTATTGTTGGTAGTATAATTAATATTAAAGATTATATTTGATAAGTAACTAAAGAAAAAGAATTATTTATCTAGTCAAATTAGAAAATCTTTAATATGGTTACAAATACACTATTTGAGTTGGATTAGGAGTCTCGGTATAGGAAATAATTCTTTTTAGAAAAGGATTCTTGGTCACCAAGTAAATTGACATAAGGAAAGAATTCTTAACAACCAAGTAAATCCTCCTTATGAAAGGATTTGAAATCATAATATATTTCCAAGAGAAAATTCGGTCAGCCCTATATATATATAAGTAAAATTTCGGTCAGCCATAAGAATTGAACTTGGAGAGAAATTTCGGCTAGCCCTAGTATTTTTTAGAGAAGATTTCGGCTACCATAGAATTTTGAAGGAGAAAAATATGTTTTGCTCTAGATAAAATTCGATCAACTCTAAGAAATAGTATGAGATTCGGCAAAGAAGAAAAGGAAGAAAGAATGTTTAGTTTTCGATAGTACACCAGTAGCCTTTACATTAAAAGGTTTTGTGTACAACATCGAATCAAGGTTCACACGAGTTTCAATCAAATTGATTGATAATTCACAAGTGATCTAACGTTTTTTGTTTTCTTCTTGGAGTATTATTGTAACTAACAAAGAGAAAGATTTTGTTTATTTCCAACATCAGGTATATAATTTAAAGAAAGGGAACACACACTTCTAGGTGATTCACATTCATGATTGGATTGGATGCGGATTTAATTTGGCGCTAGTTCAATCGTCATGAGAAAAAGGTACGATACTTTTTATATACATCAAGTAATCTAGGGTTAAGTTTCTTGTTATTAAAAGGGGGAAAAAAATATTTATACCGAAACCTTAATTTTAAATTTTCACGCTTGCGTTGCGTGATTTTCCCTTCAAAAAGATATACTCAAACTGTAATATAAAATTAATAAAACTAATTATCAATTTATGGAAACAAGAAAGAGTTCTTACCGGAATATGTTAGGAAAATCAGTCACCAATTGTTTTTTTTTTTGAAGAAGTTAGGTTTTCTGATGTTAAAGTTTAGTTTTGGAAGTAAAAGTTTGTAATTAATTCTACTGGATTTGTGTTAAGTGAAAAGTGGGAAAAATTCACTTTAAAAACAAAAAAAGTGGTTTTAATGATTCATTAAGTGATTTTAGCACTTATAAAATAAAATAAAAACATCTGAATGAAACACATTAAGTGTCATTCAGTGTTAAGTCACAAAATCAAACAGGGTCTTAAGCGTTTATTTTTAAAACTTGTTTTGAAAATGATGAAAACCAAACAAAGTATTGTTTCAATTTTGTAATTATAAGTTTGAAAATATTATTTTTCATTTTCAAAAATAACCTTTAACTATTAGGGTCCGTCCTGTAAGCGTTTTTCAGTTATCGTTTTTCAAAAATAAAAATGAATATGAAAACAGTGTTTTTGGTTTAATTTCGAATTTTGAAAACGCGTGTGGTAGCATATACTGAACACTGTATTTTGAAAATGAAAACAGAAAAAACACGTCTGGTAAGTTAATTGAAAAATATCAAAAATTGAAATATCAATTTTTACATTTTGTTTAATATTATTACAATTATAAACAAATCAATTAAATAATTAATCAATATGATTTTTATATTTTAATTTTTAAATTAAACAAAAGTAACATATCACAAATTACTAATTTTTTTTTAAATAATCAATTAATCAAAACTAAACTCTTAAATTATAAATAAGTATTATTTTAATAAATATAAATAATAGTAATAAAGTAAATATAAAAAAAATATAAAAAAGAAGAAAATAAAAGGAAACCAAATTGGTAAAGAAGAAGAAAAAAAGAAAAAGAACGGAAGAAGATCGAAGAAGAAAATGAGGAAGAAGAACGAAGAAGGAGAATGATTGGAGAAGTAGAAGCATCGGAGAAGTAGAAGAAGTTATGAAATCAAACAAAAGTTTTTCCTATAGCAGTTTGCTCTGATACCATGTAAAACATAAAGGAAGGGATTTCTGGAAAAAAAAAAGTATTTCTTCTTATTGATTCTATATAGGAACTCTCGTATATACAACTCAAAAGGAAAATAATAAAACAAGAAATTACATATGTGATAAAAAGTGGATCGAAGAAGAAAAAAAATCGGATAAGAATAAGAAGAAGAGGATCAGAAAAAGAGAAGGAAAAAAAAAAGTAAATTTAAAAAAAAAAAGTTGAAAAAAAAAACAAAGAAAACATATATTTTATGTTTATCAAAATTTGTATTGTCAACACTGATTTTGTTTTTCATTTTGTTTTTCGTTTTTTGAAAAGAAAATGAAAAACGGTTAACGAACTCGAATTCGAAATCGTTTTTGAAAGATAAAAACAAAAACGAACTAAAAAACGGTTGCAGGACGGGACCTTATTTATTTTGAGAAACAATTTTTTGTTTACAAAAAACGAATCCAAATTAAACAACCACTTAGAATATGCAATGCATATTTGCACAATTGTAAGTTGTAACTTGTAACTAACATATAAATCAACAAATCAAATGCTAGTCAATGATAATTTGACAAATACAAATAAACTATATATCCCAAATTTAATATTTATATTAATTTATAAAGCAATGTAACTAAAACATTAACTAATATGTCATAATGAGATCGGTCTAATAGTTTACCCTTATATCTATATGCATAAGATTAGGGATCCGAATATGTCCCTCTTTCTAAAATCTTAAATTATTGTAATTTTTTAAGTAAAAAACATTATCTTCTAATCTTTAAAAAAAAATATTTTATGATCACTTATAAAAAATCTCAACCACTAATTTTCAATTTATATAAAATAAAATTTATTAAAATATTTGAAATTTGTAACCACTGCACAATTTAATTGACGTTAAAAATGTTTGTTCAGTTTAACAATATAATAAAATTTACAGGCAACATTTCAGCTTCCCGTAGCTCAATTAAACAAAGAAAACAATTGTTGCCTTATTTGAATGTCATAATTGAAACTTGGAATTTTTTAAAAAAATTGCGGAATCCGTGGGCATATTCAGTCATGTGTTGAATGCTGATTGGAGAAGACATTAGTGACTAGACATCAAGTCTTTTTAAAATGCCAAATTCAAAGAATCAATATATAAATTACAAAGGCAATGTCACAATATTATTATTATTTTGGATGTGGTTATATATTAATATTATATTTTAAAATGTTTATTAACTTAATCCAAGAAAGCAATACCAAATTTATATATATAAAACGAGGCTCGGCTCTAGGGGGAGCTAAATGAGGCAACCGTCTAGGGTCCCCAACTGTAAAAGGTCTTTAATTATAGTTTTTTTTTAAGTTGATTGTAAAATATAATTCATATAAAATATTAAATAAAATAGGCTCATTAATGGCTTTAAAATGATCTATCATTTACGTATATATTTTTTAAAGGTCCATTAATAGAAACTCAAACTATAAATAAATTAAAAAGCAGGCCGCCATAATATATATATATTAAATGCCAACTCATGGAAACCCATTAATCATTTTTACAACAATAACATTGGATCAATGGTGGCGATGAATAGAATCCTAACAATACTCTGTTAGTCACAAATAATCGTTTTTTATATCTGTAAAAAAAACTCAATACTCTTTTGAAACGAAAATTCAGAAGTCATTGTTTCAAAAGTAATTAAATCAATACACTTCATTTTTTTTTATTCTTTTACGGAAATATGTAAGCTTAATTAGTACTTTTACTGCTAAAAATATGAGATAAGTAAGGTTTGAATAATATATTCTTTGATGCAATTATTAAAAAAAAACGGTAACATTTTTTTTTACTATTTTTGTTATATTATAGTTTTGAGTTTAAGTTATTATATTGAAGTTTACAAGTATTTACTAGAAAAAAAAACATGCATAGAGTATCGAGGGTCTCATTTTCATAGTTTGACTCGGGCTCTGAAAATCTCAAGATCGGCCATGTATAAAACAATCATGTGGATGTGGTAGTTGCAAAAATAGAATTAGTTAATTCTAATTAAAATCAAAAACCTCCCATAATCTTTCAACTATTATTACATACCTAGAGGGAGTTGGCTAATATACCTTTATGAAATGGCCAGGTATCATGGCAATTGTTTTTGGCTACCAAACGGCAGAGTTGGTTGATGCATTGACCGGTTGAAACCGGTTGCACTTGCTTCTTCTTTTTTTTCTTTTTTTTTTTAGAAGCACTTTAAGGTTTTAAAATAGTAAATATAGAATTTATATATTAATAAAAATGTTTTATAGATTAAATTAAAGTTTATTAATATATATATTACATAAATAACAGAAAAATCATAACATTAATTATAATCATAACATTAATTATAATCATACTAACAAATATTAACAATGATTAAAATAAAATATAATATAATTACATGTAAAATATTACAAAACCAAATAAATTATTAACATTTCATTAATAGTTAATGTTATTAAAATTATGATGACAAATATTAAATATTACAAAAACAAGTTGAAATGTTATTGAATTAAATTAATATTAGTAATTAATATAATTATTTTGCTAATAATGGGAAATTGAAAGTATTGTTAGCATCATACTAACTTTGGAAAAAAAATGAATTCAATATAAAAATAGTTTAGATAAATACAATTCATGAAATTATATAATTAATGAAATTAAAATTTTAAAGTAAATGGAATGAGAAGTTGTAGAAAAATATAAAAAAAAATCATGGAAAAGTTAAATACAAAATGAACAACTTTTATATTATGGAAACCAGTGTAACATTTTAACTAACGTCAAAGTTGTTCCCAGAAACAACTACTCGTTGGTACTCGTTTGGAACAACTTCAACGTAATTGGAAACCAGTATGATGTTCTTACTAACGTTAAAGTTGTTCTCGGGAACCACTCAACCTTAATAAAAAGAACAGCTTTTATATAATGGAAATCAATCTAATGTTATCTATAACTTCAAAGTTGTTCCTAGAAACAACTACTCGTTGGAAACAACTTCCACGTTGAATAAAACCACTCTAACGTTATATCCAACATTAGAGTTGTTTGTGGGAACCACTCAACGTTAACAAATGGAACAACTTTTATATTATGAAAACCACTCTAATGTTATATATAACGTCAAAGTTGTTCTCAGGAACAACAACTCGTTGGGAACAACTTTAACGTTGATAGAAACCACTCTGACGTTCTAACCAACGTTAGAGTTTTTCCTAAGAACCACTCAACCTTAACAAAAGGAACAACTTTTAGATTATAGAAACCAGTATTGTGATTAACGTTAAAGTTATTCCCGGGAACAACTACTCGTTGGGAACAACTTCAATGTTGATGGAAACCAGTTTGACGTTCTTATCAACGTTAGAGTTGTTCCCGGGAACCACTCAACCTTAATAAAGAGAACAATTTTTATATTATGGAAATCACTCTACCGTTAAAGTTGTTCCCTAGAAAAACTACTCGTTAGGAACAACTTCAACGTTGATAGAAACCACTTTCACATTCAAACCAACGTTTAAGTTGTTTATAGGAACTACTCAACCATAACAAAAGGAACAAATTTTATATTATGGAAACCACTCTAAAGTTAAAGTTGTTCCCGGGAATAACTACTCGTTGGAAACAACTTCAACATTGATGGAAACCACTTTCACGTTCAAACTAACGTTTAAGTTGTTCCCGGGAACCACTCAACCCTAACAAAAGGAACAACTTTTAGATTATGGAAACCAGTTTATCTTTGCAATTAACTTTCAAGTTGTTCCCGAAAACAACTACTCGTTTGGAACAACTACTCGTTTGGAACAACTTCAACATTGATGGAAACCAGTTTGACGTTCTTACCAACGTTAGAGTTGTTCCCGAGAACCACTCAACCTTAATAAGGGAACAACTTTTAAATTATGGAAATCACTCTAACGGTATACTTAACGGGTTAAAATTGTTCCCTAGAACAACTACTCGTTGAGAACAACTTCAACGTCGATGGAAATCATTTTCACTTTCAAACCAACGTTTAGGTTGTTTCAGGGAACTACTCAACCATAACAAATGGAACAACTTTTATATTATGGAAACCACTCTAATGTTATACTTAACGTTAAATTTGTTCCCGGGAATAACTACTCTTTGGAAACAATTTCAATGTTGATGGAAACCACTTTCAGGTTCAAACCAACGTTTAAGTTATTCTCGGGAACCACTCAACCTTAACAAAAGGAACAACTTTTAGATTATGGAAACCAGTCTATCGTTGTAATTAAGGTTAAAGTTATTCACGGGAACAACTACTCGTTGGGAACAACTTCAACGTTGATAGAAACCACTATGACATTCTAACCAATGTTGGAGTTGTTCCCGGGAACCACTCAACATTAATAAAATGAACAATTTTTATATTATGGAAACCACTATAACGTTATGCATAACATCAAAGTTGTTCCCAAGAACAACAACTCGTTGGAAACAACTTCAACGTTGATGGAAACCACTTTTATAATTAAACCAACATTTAAGTTGTTCCTAGAAACCACTCTACCTTAACAAAAAGAACAACTTTTAGATTATGGAAACCGGTCTATCGTTGTAATTAACATTAAAGTTGTTCTCGGAAATAACTACTCGTTGGTATTTGTTTCAGATGACTTTAGACACTATTTCTAAGGGTATTTGTTTCGTTGTAAAAAATACACATTATTGTTACACTTCTCCGGCGACTGGATTTTTTTAGTTGTAAAAACAACAATAACCGGCCATAATTTCACCCCGTCGGAAATAGTTGGTCGGAAAATGCACTTTTTCTTGTAGTGCCTCCTCCATATAATTTTATAAGTAGTATTTAATTCTTGCATTCAAAAATATATTTGTATGTATGCCAAATAAGCATCTTTTATTAATTTATAATTAGTTGTAACACTGTATGTAATTGTAACACTGTTTATTTTAATAAACTAATAAAGAATCAAATATAGTAAGGGTAACAATAGTTCTCCAAGTAGCTTAAAAAAATAACAATACACAAACAAATATAACAAAAAGATTAATTTTAGTATGTAAATTTCAATAATTAATTTATATAAAGAAAAACTTACTAATCTCTTAAACAGTTTCTATTTTTTCCTAAATTATGACAGTAACAAAAATAAAATTAAAATTTGTAGGATCATCCTGTTTTAAAAAAAAACATCAAAATTTTCTTAGCACATGTATATCCATATTTCAGAAAAAAAAGATATACAAAATCTAATTGTCACAAAAAATAAATCAACTTAACAGTAAAACCAGTGGAATTTAACGTTTATAGTTGTATGTTTCTTTTTTTAAGTAGTTACATCCTTCAGCCACTAAACCTCCATTATAAGTCCACCTATTTACACAGTAAAAAAGAGTCAAAAGTCACACCAAAAGTACATTTTTATAAACTCCAAGTTTTTACGATGGTGGGGTGTTCTTGATAGAGAGATGAAGATAGAAAATGAAACAAAATAATAACTAACGGCATTTATAACCTTTAACCGTTGACCGCTAACGGTAGTGATGTGCATGCAATTTAGAGCAAAAGTTATATACACATGCGATTAAGCCTAAACGCACGGGGCATTTGTTCAATTTACCCTTAATATATTAAAGGTAAATAATAATCATCTAATGGTAGGGATTGTTTTACTGATCGTTCAAATTAGAATGTTTGCTTTGACATTTGATCAAAAAACAATGAGTTATTTATGATTTTCCCTAAAAAAATCAATTCCAAACAAGATCACAAATCATTCTCAAAAACAAAAACCACAAATCTAATTCAATCATTCATATCTTCTCCTTTCTTAATTTTATTTTTATTTTTCTAACAATTCACAACTTGATTAAATCTAACAAAGGTAATCAAGTTCCACCTAAAATTTCAAATTAAACATATCATAGTAGAGGCTACAACCAAAAGTTTATATCCTGTAACCAAGAGTTTTCTACATAAAGAAATCTTAAGAAACACAAACTCATCAACATCAAAACTGATTTTAAATAATTTGATTATCGAAGCAAATATCCTGAGACGAAAGTAGGCTTAGCTTTCAGTTTTATCACTCAAAACATGGATTGTGCTTCTCACTAGGGATGCACATTAATCCCCGCACCCTCATCCCCATTTGGAGATTTTTGTTTGGGGGTAAATGGAGAAATGGAGAATCATCCCCAAATTAAAATTGAGATCCCCATTTCCCAATTTCCCCTAAAAGTATATAAATATAATTATAATATATATTTGAATTATTTAAAACATTTTATGTTGAATTTATAATGTATTATTATTTTTTATTTGTAATGAAATGTTTTTTTTTTTATTTAATTTATAATTTTCAGTTAAATAGGAAAATGGTAAATGGAAAAATGAGGGACCGATGATACGAGAAAACAAGGAAAAACGGGAAAAATGGGGAATTGAGGATGGGGATGGGGGGACCTCCCCCCAAACAACCCCATCCCCATTTTCCCCAAATGGGGAAATGGGGAAATGGGGGGGATGGGGGAAAGGCCTAGGAAGTGGGGATGGGGATGGGGGAACTATATCCATCCCTATTCCCCAAACGTGCATCCCTACTTCTCACTGTCACAGCACAAGTAGTGTTCAAAGTGTAGGCACCACCAGCTTTAACTTTCCCACAATCCTTACATCCCCAAATGTCCATAGCCTTCCTCTTTACTGCATACTTCCTACAAGATTCGCAGAGTATTTGTTATGCTGGCTAACCTCCATCTTCTTAATTTGCTTCTGGAGAATGGCATCATGAAAGATTTCAATCAATTCCAAAAGAAAATCCCAAAAAATCCACAAATTAACAATCCCTAAAAAATCCACCATTCAAGATAAGGTTGCCTAATGAGAGGACCCATGCCATCGCGTTCACAATAATCTAGTGGCCTCAACTCGGATTGAGCATCCTTGATCTGTAGAAAAGGATCATTTAACAACTCTCTAGCAGAAAACCTCAGAGACAGTAGCCAAGCATTTCTCAACAAACTGCCACACTTCTGGATCCTTCACTTTGTACAAAGCATCTAGTTTCTTACCCTGACGTTAACAAAACATGTCAATGGAATCTAGTCTTTTCATCTAATGTGACAAAACATATCGATAGAACGAAGAAAAGAGTGCTCTTACATATATAACCTTCTTGTAAATCTGAGTAGGATGAATGCATTCACTGTATGGATAATCAAAGGTCACAATCTCCAAAATGCACATCCCAAATGAATAAATGTCAACTAATTCATTACATGTCCCTTCATACACTTCTGGACCCATAAATTCTGGTGTTCCTGAAGAAATAAAAACACCACCGATACACACATAAATTCTCCATCCAAACCAAATATTCTAAAATTTTCTATTGGGAAAATATATTCCAAGTACTAATGTTATGGTGAAATCAAATTCCATAGATTGAGTAAGTCAAATATACTAACACAATGAGCAACATGTGATTTTTTTAAGAATTGCAGCAAGTCCTAGATCCCCACTCTTCACTTCTCTTTGGTTCCCATTAAAAAATGTTGTCACAATTGAGATCTATGTGGATCACAGCAGGGTTAAGGCTATGGAGATATAGAAGTCCTCTCAAGATCTGCCTAAACCAATGCTTCACTGCTCTGATGTTCACTCGCTTCTGCTTCAGTCTATACATATAAAAAGCTAAAAAGGTAAATCAGCAAACTGATCAAATACCCAGAAAGTGAAATCATAATTTGGAATCAGATAGTTTTGATCGAATTTTGACAAAATCTTACTGTCTCAATGTCCCTGAAGTGAACATTTAAGTGACAAAGTTGATGTTCCTATTACCAATATCAACCCAAGAAATGTAGAACTTCATAATGTTATTGTGCTTCAATGTCTTGAGGAGATGGATTTCACAGTAGAGCCTCTTGAACTCTTTAGGCCTTTGCCGGATTCCAGAAAGTTTGACTTGGTTCCAAGCAACTTGAATCCCTTCAAACTCATCAAATGCTCTTCAAACTCAGCAAATGCTCTGTAACTGCTCTCACCAAACACATACACAAACACAAACAAACCTCACAAATCAATCCAACTACCCATTTGTTAAACCTCATCAAAAAAACCCAACAAAAATCAAATTTTGAAAAAAAAATCTAATTTAGGTATGCACAATTACACAAACCCATCCAAAGGAACCAGAAATGTATAAACATCCGACGAATCTGAAATGGCATCCAAATAAATGAAGAAAAAAATCATGATTTGGATTCGTACACCGACTTTCAAGCTCCTTTGCTAAGGATTTCATTGTACCGTAACAAAAATAAAACACAAAAATCAACATAAAAATCAAAACTTTGAGCTAAAAACAAGATATATATATAGTGTCTTATCTTCCAGTTGGATCAACTTCTACAAACTCAGAGTAATCAAGGCGATGGAGTGCTAGATCATTGATAAAAAGTTCATATCATTTTCATCTATCATCCGACAATTCCAATAACAGAAAAAAAGAGGCAATAAACTGGAAAATTTCGAAATACAAACACACATTCATCAATCAAAATCTTCTTGAATATTTTTCCCAAAAAAAAAAAGATATTTGAAAAATTACTTGCGGAAGAGATTGAGAATTTGAGATTCATCTGCGGTTTCCAGAAGCAGATCCAAAACATGCTTATCTTCTTCTTCTATAAAACAGAGAGAATGAGAGCGGAGCAACCAGTGAAACAAGTAGGGGGTAAACCCTCTCTCTTAATCTTTTATTTATTTTCTACCGTTGGATAAGATTTTGCTCGATCCAACGGTTATATTTGATTTGTAAAGGGTTTGGTATCATACATATTCTTTTTCCTGCGTATAGTAGCCAGTACCTAGAGTTGTATGATTTTATTCAATAGCTTCTCTTACAATTTAACACCTTTTAGGTTGACTTTAGTTTGACCGACAAAAAGACAACTAACACAGAAATTTAAAAAGTAGTACACTTTATAAAAATAAAAATTTAATTGTGTAATCTTTGCTTTGATTTTGATTATTACTTTTTTTAATAATAATTATAAAAATGTTTTTTTTTATTAATTTGTTTGAAGGATAAATATTTTTGAAAAGTAAAAAAATTGAAAGGGCATAATAGCTTTTTTGTTGGTCAAACTAAAGTCAAATAAATATAATTATAATGATGTTAAATTTAAGGGGAGATTGTTGCATCTGATAATAGTTGAAATGTTAGATTTGTAATTTTAACCCATATCGATAATGACAAACCAAGAAACCCTAACAATTACAAAATAATTTTAAGAATTATATTAACATTTGTGTTAAGGACACATTAAATTATTACAGAACATGAAAGGAATGTTATATTGTTGTAATTTTATTTTTTTCTCAATCCTGAAAGTAAACTTTTTTCATACGTTATATAACTGTTTATATAATGTTATGGGAAAAGGCAGGCAATGGGTCATCGCAAATGTAACATGGGCATGGGCATGGGCATGTGCATGTCCCATGCCATCAAAACTCATATTCCAAGACGTATAAATTAGCAGGTGTCACTTTTCTGGAATAAAAATACTTATCTGGTGTGTGTTTATGTTGAAATCTTGAAATGGATAATGGATTTGAGTCAGAAATCAGAATGCATGTTGATGTTATCAAGTTATAATTAATTATAATTCGATTCTATTTAATTTACCATCGAATTAGCAGATGACGAATTATGAATGTTCCCTCTTCCCATATCACTGTATACTGTACCTTTCTAATGTCTCTACAGATGTCCATAGACTCAATTTTTGGATCGCTCTAAGTTACCGGATCAATATTCCAGGTTTGTATTCCCACATTTGAGGTGGTATATTAAAAATAAAAAATAATAAATTGTAAAAACTTTCAAGTCCCATGAGTTGTACGGACAATTATTTTTTTTTCCCATAGAGAATAAATCTCAATTGCACACAATAAGACATTTCACACTTTAGTCTTCTGTATATACCATTTTTTTTTTATATATAAAGGTTATGTAATTCTGTATATCATTTTAATACGCTGTATATATATATATATATATATATTTATTTATTTAAAATATTACAATTATTTAGAATTTAATGGAGAGAAAGAACAAACCACTGGATCGATCTCGTCTTATATATTTATAAATAAAAGAAAATGCCATACAAAGCCTTCCTTAATAGGTTAAAACGACAATTTCACCTGGTTTTTCTTTTTTAACCTTGACGGGCCTCAAATTAGTTACGGCCACCAGGCCCCAATAATATTTTCCAAATGTCTCCATCATTTTCTAGAGACTAAACATCTCAACTTAACATAATAATTTATCGCACTTGTACATTTACTACATGTATTTGCTGCATCATCCACCCGTTGTAATGGATGTGACATACAAATGTGGTAAATCTAGCATTACTGAATATACCGAATATTTTGAAGAAAGATATTTCTGGTAATTTCATAAATTTGGACCCTGATATGACAACATATTGGTATTGGGCTCACCAAGTCAATTGAATCCCTCTAAATGGCCTAAGTGTGACTGTCACCTAATCATCCATGCTTAATATGGGTTCGAGAGAATCACAGTGAAATTTCCAATTTGCAACAAAAAAAATAAAGGATCCTGGGTAATGCCATCGTAATAACTTGTAGCTTTGGAACAGTCAGAGCCTTAGAGAAATTAATCAAAGACGGATGCTGGTTCACATTGAGGCTTGTATTTCTTCAAGAGTCTTTCCCTTTGTTTCTGGCACAATCTTTGCCACAAACAAGACAGTAGCCGCACATACACTTGAAAATAAGTAAAAAGTTCCTGGAAGGAAAAAAACACAAAGTCATTTGTTTTTCCTCTTTTTCATGTCTTAATATGATCTCTACTGGGCCTTAAATCCCATTTACCTGAAGAGCTCCATTGCATTAAAAAGTTGAAAGCGTAAGAAATTGCCCAGGAACCGGACCAATGTGCCAGATTCACCAAACTTCCAGCTGCTCCCTTTACATTTATGGGGAATATCTGTGAAAACATAAGGTTGGGTTATCATATCATGTGTCATCCTCATATGGTGTAAAGTAATTGATTGATTACGAGACTCTTGACGGGTAAATTGGTTTGCTGTGCCGACAACATACCTCAGACATTATAATCCAAGGAATCGATCCCATTCCGATCGAGAATGAACCCAAGTAAATCTGATTGGATTTAAGAATCATAATTCAGAAATAGCATAAACAATATGATGATGATAACTTATGTGAGCTCAACTGGGTTATAAAGAAATTTCTTACCAGCAATCCAGCGAGGACAAGTGTTGGAATCCATTCTTTTAACAAGTTGTGGTCCTGTGTTGCATATAGACTACCCATCAATCCATCATACATTCATACTAAAAGAAACAAGATTGTTAAGAAGACTTACAATTCATGCAAATTCTTGTAGCGTGATTACCTGCAGAAGAAAGGATGTCCCTGCTAGAAAGCTTCCCAGGAATGTGCCTGAAGCAGAAATCTGAAACACAACTTAGCTATATAGGGATGACTATCAATGGTAAGTGACATAGTAAAACTCACAAGTAGAAGAGGTTTTCTTCCATAGTTATCCACCAAGAATGCACCCAAAGCAGTTACAGGGATCTGCAAACATATCTATGGCTAAATTGACTTGGATTAATATATCCTGAAAATTAAGTGAAGATGTGAGAAATTGAACCTGAAGGCAGGCAAGAGCTATTATTCCGGTTTCTCCTGAAGGAAAACCTGAGATGGTAAAAATGACAGCGTGAATATCACTATACCAACAATAATTGTAAAAGAAATCAATAAAAGCAAGTTCATACCGGCTGAAACAAAAGTTTCACTGGCGTAAAAACCAATTCCGTTCACCCCTCCAAATTGTTGAAGTATAAATAGTCCAACACCAATCTGAGCAATAACAGTGTTCAGAGGCAAAGATAGCAAGGGGTGGAAAAGAAAATTTTAATAATGATTCTTGTAAGAGTAAAAATGGTGCTCACAGTGAGTGAAGACCGATATCTTTTTTGAAACAAATCCAGCATCCCGGCTTTGTGTTGGTGCTGCAGATTTTCTAGATAATCCTGAAAAGAAAGTAGACAATTAGTTCTTTCCTTGACATCAACCTAGTTTCAAAATCCTTTATCAAAGTCAAGAGGTAAAAGTTAAAACTTGGATTTCGGCTGCTTCTTCAGAAATATCAGCATTGTCTCCCCGAAGCTTTCTCAGTGCATCACCAAACTCTTCTTGATATCCAGCTTTTGCCTGAAATCATACATTAATTTCACTTTTCATGAGATATGAAGGATAAGTTGTTTGCAGATTTCAGTTTATAGGTTACCAGCCATCTAGGAGACTCTGGGATGAAAAAAAGGCCCAGGAGTTGAAGCAGACATGGAATAATACCTTCAAAGAAAAAGGATATAAACATATTAGTTCACTTGATTTCAAATCGATTGTTAAGTAAGTTAACCTTTCATGAATGCCACATTCTACCAGTTAGAGCTAGCAGCCGCCATGTCAGCATAGTCCCTGCGACAAAAGAAACCGATGCTCCAATAACAATCATGAGCTGCAGAGAAATAAATCTTGGGAGTTAAATGTCTCTTTCACAGTTTCATTTTTAGTAGTGTACATGCGTTTCAACATTTGCCTCAGAATTATCAACCTGATTCAGTGTTGCCAGCCCACCACGGAGATCCTTTGGTGCTATTTCAGCTATATATATGGGTACCTATTAATCATTTTGAATTCGATTTATTACCATGAATAATAGATGGTGGCAGAATAAAGAAACCCTGTTGAGTACAAACCACGTAAGAGAAAACTCCAATGCCACATCCAGTGAGAAACCTTCCAGCATTAAGTAGCAAAGCTCCCTTAAAAATAACATGACCAAACAACAAAAAATACAACACAATAGTTAGATAATTTTGCTTGGTAATCTTCAACTCGACCAGTCATTAAGAGTGATGCTTTAAGTACAAACCTCAGTGAAGTATATGGCACTCCATCCTATAATGCTGAAGCCAGCAGACATTCTCATTGCCTACTCGATTAAACATACCACAGGGTCAGAGTCAGAAACTCACAAACCCACTCATTGAAGATCAAAAGAAAAAAGAAAAAGAAAAATGAAAAACAGAGAAGTCATCTCTCACAATATGTTATTGCCTGGAATTAAATCCAATTGATACATTAGCTTAAAAAATTTCTTTACCCCTTTACGACCCATGAAGTCTGCTATGTGCCCACTTGTGATCGCTCCAATCATTGCACCAATATTAAGTAGTGAGCCAAAAAAAGAAAACTGCACACTCAAACATCAGTGTCAAACATATTAATGAGCTATATTTTTTGCATCATTTGTGCTGTACGAAACTAAAAATCATTCAACACAATAATTCTTTAAAATACCTAACGACACCCAACATCAATAATTTGAGCTATCAATGTTACAAAACACAGTTATCAGGAAACTAGGAATGTAATTTTGCCTGCTTATTATGTTCGACCATTATTGCGCCTCTCATATAAGAACTATCAAAATCATACACTATTCAAAATCGATAATTTCTTCTAGGACTACCAAATGCTTATTGCATTCCGATTAGTCAGTACCATCCTTCTCCTCCTTCTTACTTCTCTGTATCTTTATGTCTTGAGATTTTATCTTTAGTAATCTAGAATCTCCTCACACTGTAATTTGGTAGTGTTTATTTCATTGACAGTATGTAGCACTAAGAAGCCAATGAATTATGATCTGTACTACCAGAAGGAGATCCGCTTACATAGTTAGGAACATGGAGAAAAGGTAAATTATCAATAATCCTGATAACTGCATATTATAAGATTTATGGATAAAAGATCTGAAAACACTTTTAGGTAAAGCGTGATTATTATGGAATGATGATGGCAGAGAATTTGTGAGGTAAATAAATCACACTTCAGACTGCCTTAATGAAGTTCTAACAGTCTTACTAAGGTAGAATATGTAGGTACTAAAGTTTTCAATTTGTATAAAGTGTGTAACATAATTGCATTCAGACTTTGGCATCTTGTCAACCTCTGAGAAGGAATCCATGCCATAGAATCAGAAGGGATGGCAGAATTAAAAGGGCAGGAAATCTTTCCAACCATTGTTTTCTTTAGGCCTAGAAGAAAGTGGTCAGGTTGGTTTTTGGATTTTGGGAAGGAGGGTTGGTGACAGAATGAATGAGCTTAGTAATCATGCTGTAAAGTAACTTTACAAAATCAAAACTAAGGTTAAAAATTCATGTTATCGTGCTTGTTTGATATATTTTCTGCCATATAAGGGTGAACAAAATGACCTTTAGCAAGTGATCTAATTGGTCACGTTTAAAATGCAACATTTATTAATTACTTTTACAAATAGAAACTTACACATCTGAACTGGTTAAATTTAACCAGCTTATGTGGAATTAACAACAGGTCACTATCATCAGCATGCCTGAGAATCACATATTTTCCACTTAATAGAATGGAAATAATGATCTAAACATCAAACAAGTGATCTAAACATCCACACCTTGCGGAACACTAAGAAATCATGGAAAAACTCCATATATGGCATTTAAATATAAAAATGATTTATAATTGATCAAACTAACCTCTGCTAAAGATAAGCCAAGATCCTCTCTGATAGCAGACTGAATAGGGGCAGAATATCCTACCTGAAAAGTGAACAATCCCTCTCAAAAAACACGTCTCCAGATTTCAATGACACATTAACTGAGTAAAGATAACCTATATGTATTGTTTAATGTCGACATGATTAGCAGTCTCACAGGAATAATTTCCAACTCAGTTATATTACTTATTCAAGTTACTATTACAAAACGTGAAGGAGCTTACTTTCTATAGCATTACTGCAGAAGAAATTAAGAGTGTCAAATACTGTTATCCAAGTATCTCGTTTTTATTGAAGGGGTAAGAGTTAGGTGACTTACACAGGAGCCAAATGCATAAGAGCCCAAAACTGCCACAAAAGTGCTTAGCAGAACAATTGCTATTGATCCTTTGTTGCTACTTTTCCTCTGAAATTCATCATCTCCTTTATTCATCTGCTTAATAAATGGCTCTCTCATCTCAGCTTTCTCTTTGTTTGCACCATTTTCGACATCTTGGTCAATTGCCATAACTGTCTACTTCAGTAAACAAGAAGCAGAAGTACAAATAACTAGAGATGAAACTAGATCAGCTTCCTTCACTCAGTTAGGCTCATTACATACATACATACATATATATATATACATACATATATATATATATATATATATATATATAGATATATATATGTATAAATATATATATATATATGTGCAACTACTTTGTTCAGATAATTTAAATTACTATATGGAAGAGGTGTGGTGCTATTATGTCCCAATCTTTGTCCCAAAAGAATTAATTAATGAAAGAGAGTGGGAGAGAGATCAGATCACATGAATTTGCAAGCTATCTCTGACAGTTTATTATTGAGGAAAAATTTAATGTAAACCAAGAGTCTCTAAATTGCAGAGAATCATTACATAAAAACAAGGGTGTCCAATCTCCAAAAAAAATTAGTGGATTAAATAATTCTAATGAAGGTCCAAATGCAGTGATGTAAAATGCACTGCTTATTGAAGTTCAGGTCATCGAACTTGTAATGCTTAATGCATAAGAGGTCACCTATGTTGGAGAGATCAAACCTCATGACCCGGTTAAAGTAATTAATTCATTAACTTGTTTCTCTACACATCCCAGATAGGATACCCTGCATTTTCCTGCCTAACTACTCATTAGATCTCATGGAAATCCTTTCATTAAAATTTCCCTTCCTTGATCATGTATCTCTACTATTTATTTTCATGAAGCTTCCAAGGATCCCCATAGCAGTCCAAACTCCAGGTAAAATTGTATTGATGGGGTCAATGATTGCAGAACTCCTATGAAGAAGGGGCAAAATAAATTGCGGAACAAAAAATGTTGTAACAGATTTACTAGCTTATGTTAAGCCAAGAAAACCAAATAACATATATCAGACAAATGCTAAGATAAGCATGGAATAGAATCATACAGGGTGTCATGATTCTTTTGGGTTTTTTTTTTTATGGTGACTGTTTTTTTGGAACCACTACTCCTTAGCAAAGTAGACATTTATAAGTCATGTTGAGCATAATGGCAACATATGTTTGAATGTTTGATGGGGAATTAGATATGGATTGTTATATTAGTAATTATCATATTGTGTTTAGAATAATTATTTTATTGAGAGATTAGTTTAAGTTTTATTTATCTTTATCAGGAGTTAGTTGTTATCTTTATCAGGAGTTAGATATAAATAGGCTCCTTCAGAACCTATTGTAATTAGACTTGATGAATTGAATAAATAATTGAATTGTTGTGTTTTCCAATCCCCTTTTCTGGTTCTATTTCCTTTTAGTTCTACATCAATGTTCCTCCCCGTATTTATGTTAACCTCACCATAAATATCTCTCCGAAAAAGAGAGTTTATTGATTCTAAAACAAAAGAAGGGTATTAAATGTTTGAGGTGATTCCCCTCATCTTTAAATTTTCTTGTGCTAAATCTGGGCGATCTGTAATTTGGACCATCTTTAGATTAATTGGTTAGTTTAACATTTTGCCACCACAAGTGAAGTAAGTTCTTCCTTCGGACTATTTTCAAGTCTTTCCATCAAAGGAAAAACTTGATTAACTTATACTGTGCCACATCTTTGTCCATGTGAATCCAACCATTTCAATTGAGTCAACAAAACAGACAAATATCCAGAAATGCGTCCGGTTGTTTTGGTAAGATTCAAGATTCATGAATTATATATTCTTATTGCTGCATTTTGAATAGATGGGTGAATATATTAGGATTTTAAGCATATATTTGACTTGAGCCTTCAGCCTAATGACACCTGAGATGCTTTATACTTTCATACAATAAACAATCAATATACTATATAACAAGTCTAGTATTTATGGAGGAGTTTTAAATCAACACCAAAAATTATATATCTAATTGTTTTTTCCTCTTGTTATTATTTATAGTTAGTTAGTTACTGCCTATATGGATAAGGGGAAAACATTTTAAAATGAGTGATTTTAATACAAAAAACGTACATACTCAATTGCGAGTAATAGAGAAAGAAGTTAATCAAATATTCAAAGCAAATCTCTATCTTTTTTTCCCCAATTACTTGTTAATCCATTGAGAATATATTGGTATTGTGTGTTTTCACCTGTAATCAAACAGCAACAATAGAAACACACAACTTTGATAGAATTTATTAATGAAATAAGATGGAAGCATCGAAATTAATTGGTTTAAGTAATTGCCAGAAGTAATGCTCAATAAACAAATGCAGAGGGATGTCTTTTAGGGATACAAAAGAACAAGAAATGGCCCCATGACAAATGACAATATGGCCTCATTCAAATTATAATAATCAGATGAAGCCACAACCACAGACATTTTGCATTATACAAATAGCAAGTGGTTGTCATGTGTGACAATTGACCATACATAAAATGAAGACTGTCTCTGTGAGATCGACTTAATAGTAAAGTAAACATCATGTATTAAGCAAGCATCTGAGAAATTGTTGGCCTACTCAATAGAATAGTCTAAGAATCTGGATTTCAGCATCATTTGGGACCTCAGTGATCTATAATTTTAGTAAAATCCTAGGCTCTGACAATGTTTAAATATAAGAATGCTGCTTGGCAAATGACTGACTGAGCTCAACAAAGCACATCATGCTGAATTGATTGGTTATCATGTCAACCACTACAAAAAAATTAGGACACTTTGTCTCCAGCTTGTACTATTAGAAATTTAAACAAAAGCCACATCTATGGTCTACCGTTGAAAGTATCCCTAATATTTTATCCAATGCCCAGGATACATGCTTCACTAATAACAACATATACAGATAAGAAATTAAAGTGCTCAAAAGTTAAGCAATTTGGTATAAAGAAAACGGTTATCATAATAACAATCCACGAGTGCTTTTCTATAGCAAGAAAAATATATCGTAACAACAGATCTGTACAACCACAACAATTATGGAGTGTTGTGCTTGACAACCTGTTGGCATACCAGACTGTTGTTATTAGACAGGCAAATAATATAAAGAGATCATGTGCCATTAAGAATTCTCATAAATGTAGGTAAATCTAAGGAATATTCTCATATTCATCATAAAATATTTCTGCTATACATAATGAGATATGAATTATGTCACACAAGAGGCATAATACTGGTATTGCATATTACATTATTACTGAGCATCAGTAGCTGAATTCATAATAGTCCAGCTTATGATATGCTTAATTAAAATGATCTCACCTCTAAAATATGTTCAAAATGGCCCCCACCATGAAGCTTCAAAGGAATTGTAGTAGTAGTTGAGCATTTCATCAATCAAACAGCCACTAAAAGTGGCTCTTTGTCTTCTTCTTTGAGAAGCGCTGCCCAATATTCAAAGGATCCAATTATCCAATATTGACTGGTTCTACACCCTCTCATTATCAAAGTCCCCACCTCCCCTCCTCGGCCAAACCTAAACCAACAATTCAACAATAAACTTTTAAATTAATCAACTTAAAAACAACACCTAAAAAAAAAAAAAACAAAGGAGAAGAAGCTGAAATAGAATAGAAAAAATATCAACTCACTATCTTCATCTTATTGAATTTCATCCGCTTTCCTTTCCACTGAAACAACCCCAGTTTCAGAGAAAACAAGGGGTACCACCATGGACAGATTGGTGAAAGCAGATGTGAAAGAAGTGGAAATAGCCTTCAAGAGAGGCCAAAAGTGCCCCACAACTTTTCGTTTAACCAATTTGATGCACACCATGTCTGTTGCAGTCTCTTTAACCACAACAAACCCATCTCTCTTCTCTTTCAATCAACCTTTTTCCATACTTCCACCGCTCTCATCTTCATCATACACTGTGATCCTCTCTCCGCCGTCCGATAAACCCCCTCTCTCCAGTTCCCTAGACGCCATCACCATTAAATCCTCCATGCTCCCGACCGGCAAAGCCCATCAGGACGATCTCCGCAGTCTGTTCTCAAGACCCGGGCCCCACATATTCAAAGACGCCAGGATCCCTATCTCCTTCGTAGGCCCTCACGTGATCGAATTCCTCATCTCTCAACAACCCCAAATCCCAGAAATCAGTTCCTGCTTCAACAAAGCAGTTTCTGGGTGCAGTAGGTATCAGCTCTCTATGTTACTCAAATCCGCAGTCGTTTTAGGAACTGAATACTTGGTTACAAACTTGATCGATAACGGTGCCGATGTGAACAGCAAGGATTCTGATGGACGGTCCATGATTTCTTTAGCTGTCAAAGCTGGGAATATCAATGTCGTCAAAGTCTTGATCGCTTCTGGCTGCAAAAACGATGACTCGATCGATCGCGTATTGCACGAAGCAGCGTCGGTCAACAGAGTTGACTTGATGGAGCTTCTGATTACTACTTATAAGAATTCCATCGATTTCAATTGGGTCGATTCAAACGGCAGAACTCCAATTCACGTCGCGGCGAGTAAAGGCCACGCGCAAGTGATCCAGTTCTGTGCGTCTTTCGGCGGAGCTAGAACCGACGTTTTCGATAAAAACGGATCTAGTCCACTTCATTTGGCAGCCGAAAACGGTCATCTGGAAGCCGTTAAATTGCTGCTTGATTGTTCAGAGTACATGAAAGAGGCAGTCAACGGAAAAGGCAAGACTGCTTTCACACTCGCCGTCGAAAACGGCCACGCGCACCTCTACGATCTGCTCCACTTAGGCGACGCGTTGCAACGCGCGGCGAGGTTGGACGACCTTCACGGTTTGAAGAGCTGCCTTGCGGAAGGGGCTAGGGTTAACGGGAGGGACCAGAACGGGTGGACGGCGTTGCACAGAGCGGCGTTCAAGGGCAAAATCGAGATCGTAAAAGTGTTAATCAATCACGGAGCCAAAGTGGAGGCGGTGGACGACGCCGGATACACGCCGCTGCAGTGCGCCGTGATGGCGGGGCATGTTGATGTTGCTCTGTTGTTGATCGGTCAGGGAGCGAAAGCCAATTCGAAGAATCTGAAACAGTTGAGTCCTCCTTTGAAATTGGATTGCTTCAAGAATCAATTTTCGTTACAGGTTCATCCTGTAAATTTTGAGAAAGAACAAGCGTGAAATGAAGATCATGGATCATGGTTGTACGTAGATTTTGTGACATTCAATTCAATGATAGTTATTGTATAATCTCTAAAGGGAGTAAAGAGGAGTGTTGAATAAATCTTCAATTACTCTCTCTTGTACAATTTCAGGATCAATGTTGGATAGATTGTCAAATGAAATTGAATTTTTGGTTGCTGTTTAATTTGCAACTACTCAATTATCTCACAATTTTCCTCTCTTTGCTTTTGCATTGAACCCAGAATGTGACTAGTGTATGGTAATTGCTTGCAAAATAGACGATTTGCATATAGTCCAATGTTATGTGATCTTTAAAAAAAAAAAATTAAAAAAAAAGTTGGTAAATAAAATTAACTGTTATATTGCTAGAGACTGCATGTATAATTTGTTGTGGGCTGCTTGTCACGGGGCTAAAGTTTGCGCAGCACACCCCGTACGACACTTAGGTAAATTCTGTGGTAACGTTGCTAAGTAAACCTTACAAGAGAGATTTGAGAGGAGAGATTAGAAGAGCTTGTAAAGATTGTATTGCTATGAAGGAAGCTTTTCAATGTTTTGGATACTATAATGCTTGAGTTTCTAGGATGATTTATAAATGAGAGGGGTTGGCTATTTATAGGTGAGCCACCTCCTTAAAGAAAGTTCTAGATTAATCTAGTCTAATAATGGAGATTAAATCTCCAGAATATTCTACACCTAGCTAGAATACTTTACATGTATTTGCATGCCTTTACAAGGCTCTAGATTATTCTACACATATCTAGCTAAGTACAAGAATGGTGTAGAGATGGTTGGGTTGCTAAAGACTTCCAGAAGCTTGACCAATGTTGGAATTGTGGAGAAGTCTCTAGAATCTTCCAGAAGCTTGGCATAGTTGTGGCATTTGTTGGGCTTCTAGGCTTAACAGCTTGCGGGTCGTGACATCCTCCCTCACTTAAGTGCGCAACGTCCTCGTTGCATGGGCACTGAGTATATTGGAGTCTGTCAGAAGTGGGGTCCTTCGTGCGGATGGACTTCGGTTGGGGAAGCCTCCATTGAAGGACCGTCTTCGAACATTGCATCATTGGCTGGAAGCAAATGGGTTTGCTTGGCTTCTGCGGTGATCCAGCACCTTGGGTGCCTTCTTCCGTTGCCTTTGGTCGCTTCCCATGGCCTGCACGCTTCCTACTCCTTCGAACGCCTATGGTCGGCTGGTTATGTGGAAAAGTGGGAGAAATTGGTGTCTCATCGAGCCGTACGGTGGATAGCATCTTACATGGTTGAGGTATGCATCCCACCGGGATGGTGAGTGTCTTGCCCCCGTTGAGAATGCTAAGTGAGTTAACAGCGGGTAGGGGGGAAGTGTTGGCTTGCTCAAAGAAAGCCATACCTAGCACCACTTGGTAGTCGTCTAAGGGAACCACCGAGAAGTCCAGCTTTCCGCTCCATGGGCCTAGGTGGACAATGACGTCTTTTGTTATGCCATCAATTTACTTGGCCGGAAAGTTGGCAGCTTTAATGACGACACATTCACCATTGGTGATGCGAAGGCCAAGTCGTTCGGTTTCGTCTGTTGAGATAAAGTTGTGTGTTGCACCTGTGTCTAGCATTGCACGAACTTGTTTGCCTTTGATGGTGGCGCTCACGAACATGAGGCCTTTGGTAAGTGTAAGAGGCACGGGTTGCCCTTTGAGTGCGTAAAGCTGTTGGAGAGAACTCATGCTTGCTTGGGGCTCGATTGCCTTAGTTTCTTCAAGCTGGGTAACCATTCATTGAGCATCTTTCACTTTGGACAGTCATGTACCCAATGTGGCCCATCGCAAATGAAGCATGGATACTTCGGCTTGATCAATACGGGTTTGCCTCCATTGGCGTTGTCACGCCGGTTGTCGCTATTGGGAGTTATGTTAGGTCCTTCTCTCTTGCGATTGTGGTCTTTAGACTCGTCTCCCATACCTTTCGAATGGTTATCGGTCATTTCCTTAATCTTTGTGAGGTCGGTAAGGGATTCTGCGGCGGTGATGGCTGCATCAATGTCTAGCACGTTCCGTCTTTCTAGCTCCACTCTCGCCCCTTCCTTGAGACCATCCATGAAGAAGAATAATTTTTCTTTATTGGACATATCTTCGATCTCAAGGATTAAGGTGGAGAACTCATTGTTGTAGTCATGGATGGATCCAGACTGCTTGAGGCGACGAAGACGGCTACGTGCCTCCTTATCGGCGTTGGTTGGCGAGAACTGCCTCTTGAGTTCTTGTTTGAAGTCTTCCCATGTGCTGATAGGGTGGATAGTACCACCATGCTTACGTCGCCACCATAGTTGAGCAGAATCCCGAATAAAGGTAGGAGCATTGGTGATCCGTGTAGCGTTATCCCTAACTCTCTTGGCCTCAAAGTACCGTTCGAGGCTGAAGAGGAAGTTTTCCACTTCCATGGCGTTGCGGTTGCCGTTGAATGTGGATGGCTTAGGGATCTGGTTGGTGCCCCATGTGCTCGTGCTAGAGGAGGCACCATTGCCAAAAGTTGGGTTGTTTTTAAACAAAGCCCATTCGATGCGAACTTCATCCATCTCGACTCGAATGACCCGCAACTCTTGCTCGACGAAAGTGCGATTGTTACAGATCTCTTGGGTGAGGAGGCATAAATCCTCCTTGATGCCCTCCTTGAATCCTTGAAGCATGGCCTTGGTCGCTTAAGTGATTGAGGCGTAGTCGGTCTCTAGGCCATCGAGACGGTCGACCATGGTGCTCAATGTGGCCTGTACTTCAGAGAGGGTTTCATTGTAGGCATCCATATGGGATTCCAAAGCGTCCATGGATGGACCCTTGGACTTCCTACGCTTGATGTGGGTGTGTTGCTCACCATGACCACGCGCTTACTCTTCAACTCTAGCAACAACTTCGCTATTGGAGGCCATGACTCGTGCTAGTTGTGGTTGCTTAAACCTGGCTTTGATACCAACTGTCACGGGGTTAAAGTTTACGCAGCACACCCGTACGACACTTAGGCAAATTCTGTGGGAACGTTGCTAAGTAAGCCATACAAGAGAGATTTGAGAGAAGGGAGTAGAAGAGCTTGAATGGAAAACAAAAATTGCATTGCTATGAAGAAAGTTTTACAATACTTTGGATACTAGAATGCTTGAGTTTCTAGGATGATTTACAAATGAGAGGGATTGACAATTTATAGGTGAGCCACCTCCTTAAGAAATTTTCTGGATTAATCTAGTCTAATAGTGGAGATTAAGTCTCCAGAATATTCTACACCTAGCTAGAATACTCTACATGTATTTACATGCCTTGACAAGGTTCTAGATTATTCTACACCTATCTATCTAAGTACAAGAATGGTGTAGAGATGGTTGGGTTGCTAGATACTTCAAGAAGCTTGACCAAAGCTGGAATTGTGGACAAGTCTCTAGAATCTTCCAGGAGCTTGGCATAGTTGTGGCCTTTGTTGGGATTCTAGGCTTGACAGCTTGCGGGCCGTGACATGTTGCTTTGTGTTTCCAAGGGGATGTGGAGGCGGAAACAGTGCCCTGGAGAAAATCGGTGCCCAGTGGTGGTGGAATCTACGCTCTAAAATGCGGAGAAAATCCTCTAAGCACTTTTGAGTGATGCACATAGAAGATTGGATATGTTGTTGACGAAATATGAAAAGGATTGAGAATTACTTTCCTTAATTGTTACTGCCCCCACTTAGAAGTTTGCTTACATGTTCAAGTACATGTTTTTTTTTTTATTAATCCGAGAATAGGTATATTTTAAAAACTTTGGTTATTGGTAGGATTTGAACCGCTGATCTGAGAGTTCATTTACCTGAGTTCCAAGCTTATCCATGTACCAGCTGAGCTACGCCCCTCTTGATAAAGAGAAAATCTTGGATGCACCCGGTACAACACTAGCATGTGCTGAGTGTTGCACCAGAACCACTCAAATATTGACACTTGTACTTATACTGCTACTTAAACCAACAATTCATTCATCCAACTCAGCTTTTAACTAGAGTCCATTTTAACCATAGCATCATATTAACCTAGAAGTTAATAAGGGTTAACATATTAATTATTACATATTAATATAGGTTATACCAATTTTAACCTTATCATCATCATCTCCATCACCCAAACTCTAACCTAGATTTAAACACAAAACCTTAGCCACCATTGAAAACACACCAACCGCCATCATTACAAACGTTGATATCCCTCCAACAGAGAACACCAACGCTTGATCTCCTCCCAGCCGTAACATCTTCTCTTTTTTCCTCTTATCTCTGTCTTTCCATCTCGCTATCTCTTCACATTGGTTCGATCCCAGATCTGGTTCGATTCCTGTTCTTAGTCGAACCCAGCAGCGTGCGAGGGCGTGAGAGAGCTAGATTGGTTTGGTGGTGGTGGTTATGTGAGAGAGATATCAGCTGTGATTGAATTTGGTTGATAGAGATTTTGATATGGTGTGAGAGATTAAGGCCCAATTTGGTATTGATGTGCTGGGGGGATAAGTGTTTTTGAAATTGTTGTGGGGGGGATTGCTTTTGGAATTGTTGTGGGAAGAATCAGCTGAGTGTTTGGTAAACTGATTTTCAAAAGTGTTGTGAAAACTAAAAGTAATTTCAATGTGTTTAGTAAACTGAAATAAAAAGTGTTTTTAGTGTGTAAAATTACTAAAAAAACGTAGACATCTAAATGGTACTAATGTGCTATACTTTACATTTTTCTTGTTTATTTGTGTTTAGTGTTAAATGTTATATAATTATGGTACTTTATTGAATTAATTAGCCCCATTTTTTATTCTATTTTATTTAATTAATTAGTCCAATTTCTTTATTTCTTTATTTTATTCTACTTTATTTTTTAATTTCATTTTTATTATACTTTATTGAATTAATTATCATAATTTTTTTATACAGTTATGACAACATTATTTTTTTCTAAAAAAAATATAAGTCCAATTTTTTTTTTTAAAATTTCATTAAAGGTAAGGACACATTTGGAAAGTTAGTAAAATTTCATTTAATATCACTGTAGCGCATTTTCTAAAAGCAGGAGCCGAAATCCAAAAGCATGTATTTGTAGCTTCTCAAAAACTCAGTTGGGAGAAGCTAAAAGTGACCAAAAGCACTTCCCAGCGATTTTACCAAACACCCTGTCTTAGGTCCAAAATCACTTTTGGCCCCAAAAGCAGCTGGGGAAGCAATGTCAAACTGGGCCTAAAAACGTTAAAAAAAAATGGTGTGAGAAGTCAGTGTGGTTGAACCCAAATGAAACCAAGTCTATTTTACTATTTTTTTTATTGATTTTGGTGATGATGTTGTTTGGTGTATGATAGAGTGAGAGAGATTTCGATTTATTGTTGGTTGAAAACATTAAAAAAAAAAAACTGGTGTGAAAGATGAGGGCCCATCCTATAAACGTTTTTCAGTTGATATTTTTCGAAAATTAAAATGAAAATGAAAACAGTGTTTTTGATTTCAATTTCGAATTCTGAAAAAGTGTCTGGTAACATTGTTGTATGTGAATTTTACCAACCATACACGTCATTGACAGGAAGGAGAAAATAGGCAGGTGGACTCTCAAATGGGCACTCAGGAAATATCCTACGAGACATCATTAAAGAGAAGAAAAACCCGAGTAAGCATATATAGAATGAAACCTACTCAGGATCAGTTAACAACACTCGGGATTGGTTAAACAACGCTTCCACTCGGGCTCAAACGGCGCTACTCGGGACCATCGGGTATTACTCTTACTCGGGAATAAATACGACTCGAGTAAGAACTTGGGGCTTATTTCACACGGATTAAGTCATTAAATACGCGAAGATATCCATCATGAAGGAATCCCAAATAATGGAACATTAAGTTAGAAGAGTCCCCAATCAGTAAATAACTTGATTTCTTTACGAAGATTACATTCTTATAAGGAAACAAGTCCAAATTGAACTACACTACTAGAATCCCACTCGATTTCCATAAGAGACTCCGAAACAGGAAAAAAGACAAATCAACCTCAAGCAAGTAACTGAATCTCAATTAAATACAAAGATATTGTACTACTTGTACAAAGTAGATTAGGGTTTTATAAGCATATAAATAGACCCATAATCTGGCTCCAAAAGATATAGGCAATATAGCATACAGCAATCGTAGCAAATACAGAGAGAAAAAAAAGAGATCGAGAGCTTGTAAACATTTCTCTGGTCATCCTTCAACCACCCGTGGACGTTTCTCCGGTCATTGGAGTTTTACCACGTAAAACTTTTATCTTCGTTACTCTCTCTGAATCTCTTTCTCTTTGAATTAATAGTCGAAATCCAATCCTTGTTGGCTTTTCTGATACAATCCAGAAATCGACGTCAACAAGCATATACTGAAAACCGTATTTTAAAAATAAAAACGGAAAAAATGCGTCTTGTAGGTTAACCGAAAACTATCAAAAATTGAAATATCAATTTTGACATTTTGTTTAATATTATCACAACTATAAACAAATTGATTACATAATTAACCAATATAATTTTTGTATTGTAATTTTAAAATTAAACAAAAGTAACACATCAAAAATTAATTCAAAAAAACATATCTAAAAAATGAATTAATCAAAACTAAACTCTTAAATTATAAATAAATAATTACAATATATATATAATTATATAATAAAAATATAATTGTATATATTATATTTATATATATTTATAATAATATATAATATATATAAATTATCAATATACTAATATATAATATATAATATATAATATATAATATTATATATTAATATTTTATGTATATTATTTTATAATATATATAATAATAATTATAATGTATATATATATAAGAGGGGCACTTTGGTCATTTGAAAATCTTGTCCTAACTATATCAAACGCATAACAGTACAATTAATAGTTTAAAAATATTCCTTTTATATAAAAATGGAAAACAAAAACAAAAAACAAGTATTTTGTGTTTTTCAAATCTTTCACTTTTAACACTGATTTTGTTTTTTTTTTTTCGAAAATAAAATGAAAAACGTTTAACGAACGAGTTTTGTAAATCATTTTTGAAAAATAAAAACTAAAACAGCTGTAGAACGGGACCTGATTGAACCTAGATTTATTTTTTTACTGAATTTGGTGATGATCTTGTTGTTCATAGTGTGCTTGATGCGTTAGGTTTTATTTTTAATTGAATCTAGGATTTTCGGTTAAAAAAACATCTGAAAGTCCTTGTCTTCTTGATAGAAGGGCAAAATTGATAAATCAATATATAATATAAATAATAATTAATTTGTTATTCTTAGATAAACGTGTAAAAATGAACTCTAATTGATAAAAGCTGAGTTGGATAGTTTATTGGTTTAAATAATATTATAAATATAGGCTTCAGGATTCGATTGGCCCCGGTGCAATAATCAGCATGTGATTAGTGTTGCATAGGGTGCAAACAAGATTTTCTCCTTGATAAATACATGTTATCTTTAATGTACAATATGAAACGGGCTTCAGGATTCGATTGGTTCCGTTTTATCCTAACCATATGAAACGCATAATAGAACAAAATAAAATAAAATGAAAATCAAAATAAAAAGCAAAATATTTTTTTTTATATAAAAAAGTGAAAAACAAAATGAAAACAAAAACGAAAAACAAAACATAAGTATTTTATGTTTTTCAAATCTTTTATTTTTAATATTGGTTTTGTTTTTCAATTTTTTTTTTCGTTTTTCGAAAATAAAATGAAAAACAGTTAACGAAAGCGTTTTCGAATTTTTTTATATAAAATAAAAAACAAAAACGGACTGAAAAACAAGTGTAGGTAGTTTCCCGCTTTTTCTAAAAAAATAAAATAAATTTTGGTTTCCCGCCCGCATCACACAATGTCACGCAAAAACCCCACTCAGCCACGCTGGCAATCCGCGCCAAACCAAAACGCACTAATAGAAAACCATTCTTTCTCTAAAAAGTTTCTCTGTCATTTACCAGGTCATCAATCCGCGTGAATCCTCTCCCACCAATCAAAATTCGTCCCCGTTATTCTATATATGCCAGACGAAGCCAGAATCCAAAATACACAACCATACAAATTCTCAGTCAAGCATTCAAAATCCCTCAATAGAAAGACCAGATTCTTCATTTTCAAATTTTCGAGAACCACCATGAGTTCAACAGCTGCTTCGACTAAGGGAGGCCGAGGCAAGGCCTTAAACACCAAATCGGTGTCCAGATCTTCGAAGGCCGGTCTCCAGTTCCCGGTAGGCAGAATCGCTCGTTTCCTTAAGAAAGGCCGATATGCTCAGCGTGTCGGATCCGGATCTCCCGTCTACCTCTCCGCCGTCCTTGAATACCTCGCCGCCGAGGTTCGTTTTCTTAGTTTTTCCCTTGAAATTGTATTTACATTGTTAATTTTGTTTTGTAATGGACATTTTATTTTTGTTAACCTTAGGTTTTGGAGTTGGCTGGAAATGCGGCGAGAGATAACAAGAAGAACAGGATTGTGCCGAGACACATTCAGCTGGCTGTGAGAAACGATGAGGAATTGAGCAAGTTGCTGGGATCTGTGACGATTGCTAACGGAGGCGTGTTGCCTAACATTCACCAGACTCTGCTGCCGAAGAAAGCTGGGGCGAAGAAGGGCGAGATTGGTTCTCTTTCTCAGGAGTTTTAGGGCTTTATTTGAGTTAGCTTTTGGTGTAGGTTTATATTGTTGATAAGCATCAATTATATTTGGGCTTTCATTTTTCATTTTGGATTGTCAAGTAAAAAATGCAGTTCAGATCCTTTTTCTGTCGTCGCTTTACTACGACTACTATTATTTTATTTGCTACCAATTTTTGTTGCCTATAGCATGACGAGGTGAACTGTTTTACTTTGCTCTTACAGATTTGCTGCTATTTTATTTCTTAGATCAATTTTTTGTTCTCGGTCCAAAAAACTTGTTTTCTGTTCTAGAAATCATTCATCTTCTATTGCCTTCATTTTTATTATGTTTTCTTTTCAAATTTACTGGTTTCGTTTCAGCGGCACATATTTTGCAATCTTGATTATTTTATATTTATTTGCGAAAAAAGATGTTTAAACTTGTAAGTTTTATTCCAAAGCAGTTATAGAAATGATATTGTCATATGCAATTAGTTTAATTTCTGTTTTTCAGGAGTTCTATTACTCTAAATTATTTTTCGTATATATCTATATATATAAAACATGTTTATTTTCTACAGTTTCATGAATAAACTAATCACCAACATTCTCTTCTTCACCAAAATTTGTTTAGCTGTAATAAAATTAATTAATCATTTAACTAAAACACAACACATGTCGAACAATTAGCTAATATTATTTTCAGCAATCATTTTCTATCTTTCAGGTGTTAAATTCTAAAGGGAATGAAATTATTTGAAATGAACAGTATATTTAACACATCTTATCTTAATCGAATCAAATTTATAACAATAAAACTAATAAGATAAGATAAGATTTTCGAATGATTAAAATACCCCTTTTAATAAATATATACATATATATAAAATAATATATTTTATTTATATAAAAATTATATTGGTTAATTATGTATTGAATTTGTTTATAGTTGTAATAATATTAAATAGAATGCTAAAATTGATATTTTAATTTTTGATAGTGTTCGGTTAATTTACCATAAGTGTTTTATTTGTTTTTTTTTTCTTTTCAAAATACTGTTTTTAGTGGATGCTACAAGATGTGTTTTCAAAATTTAAAATTGAAACAAATAATATTGTTTTTATTTTTATTTATAAAAAACAACAACCGAAAAATGGGTACAGGACGGGCCTTATGTGGCTATTTATTATTTTGATTACGATAAAATTGTTTGTATTAGATGGTGAATAAAAAATAGATGAATTGGTTAATTTGTTCATTGATTTTGTTGATTAATTGTTTATGTAGAGTTAAAGTTGTTTTTATGTTCTAATTATAATGTTTAAAATTTTAGTATTGATATTCTTTCTAGAAAGATTGAATATTGATTTTGTATGTATAAAATATAATTAAAAAATTAAATAAATTTCTAACCATTTAAGTGTGCCTAGGCGATTACTGCTTGACTGTCACATTTACCATATCAATGATTATATGATGATAAAATTTGGAAATGAAGTGGTATTGTTCTAAATAATTAATTTGGTTATAAGTATTAGAGCATCTCTAATGTAAATATATATTTGGAGAAAATTGAGTGTCATATAAGATAGATAATTAAAAAATTAGAATTATTTTTTTAATATAATTATCTTATTTTAATATGGAGATGATGTGATAAAAACAAAGTTAGATAATATAAAGTTGGATTTCTAATTATAGAAACTCTTTTAGAAATGTTAATTAGGATTTTTATTTCTTTTTATTAATAATATTAAAGCTCATTTAATCGTAAAATTAAAGAGAGATAGTGAAATAATTGTTTATTATGATTGGTTATAAAATAGATTCTTATTTGACTTTAAATAATTGCATTAGAGATATGAATATATATATTTTTTAAGTTTTTTTTAATGAAAAATGGTTCCATAATAAATATAAATAGTAATATAAAATTATTTTAAAGAAAAATGTATATTTATGTGAACCGATACTATTTAGTTATTTTTAAAATGATCCGATTAGATCCGATATACAATTGTCAACCGATCAAAAACCGTTTGAACTGAACCGGTTCTGTTCGGTTTTGGCACACATAAAACACAACACATCTAGGATATTGACAAACGAATGTTTCTCTGTTATCTTTGTATCTTCCGTTGGCAACCTTGACCATTTTTCATAAACAAAATTAGAACTAGTCATTGTATCCTTATTCCATAACGAGTAAAATCCTACACTACATATAAATTGTCATACCAAAAATAGCAGTGTGTGTGATTTCTCTTCATTAGTAGCATGGATGATGATCAGTCCCTTTGAACAAGGAAGAACATCGAAATTTAATTGGTAAACAAAAACCCCAAACAAAATTTATAATTAATTAGGCTAGAATTAATAAAAAAAAAGAGATGGTTCTAGAAATTTTAACTGAAAATGAGTTACCAGCTGAGACAACTCGTTGATGGCGTTGATTGCGGTTGGCGGTGGAGTTAAGATGGCTGGATGGCGAGGTCAAGTTCGAGAGAGAGCTGTCGTGTTATGAGAAAGTGAGAATGAGAAGACAAATTTACAAAAAAATAAAGAAAACCGAGGGAAGATATGTCGTGGTGTACCTGAGACTGAGAGAGGCCATATGTTAATTGATGTCGTCGTTAATGGTTGTGGGCCAGTGGCGTTGAGGAAGCCGAGATGGCGAGGTCCAAAAGGGAGAGAGAGATGCGGCGGAACTAGGTTAAGTTAGAAGTTAGAGATGTTATTGAATGTTGATGAGTAGGGGTTTGATGAAAAAAATAATAATTTATACTCAACACCGGTTCAGTTTACTGGTTTTAAGGACCAAGCCGGAAAAAAGCTGAACCGGTCGAAACAAACCAAAATAAACCAATTAACCAATTAAAAAAAAACCGATTGAATCAGTTTGGTCCGGTTGGACGGTTTTTTACCCACCTCTATTTATTTGGGAGATAATCTCAAAACTTTCTACCATCAAATGACAAATGCAAAAACCTAAGTAATTTACACGCTGGCTAAAAAGAAACTAGGTTTGTCCTCCTCCCTATATAAGCTTATAGAGTCATCAACCAGGAAAACAAGCAAGATCGCAACAAAAAACGATCCTAATAAAAGAAAAATCTAAAAATGAGTTCTGGAGGATCGACCAAGGGCGGCAGAGGAAAGCCCAAGTCCACAAAGTCCGTTTCTAGATCTTCAAAGGCCGGTCTCCAGTTCCCCGTCGGTCGTATCGCCCGCTTCCTCAAGGCCGGGAAGTACGCCGATCGCGTCGGTGCCGGCGCCCCTGTCTACCTCTCCGCCGTTCTCGAATACCTTGCTGCTGAGGTTAGTTTCTCTGTGTTCTGATATTCGTTTCGTTTGTGTTGTTTATTGTTGCTTTGGCTGCTTAGAAATATGTTGAAAATGGAAGCTTTCAATGTTATGACTTATGAGTTGGCGCTTAGGGTTTTTCAAATATTTGGTTTTTAATTTTTGAGAAAGAGAATGGTAGAAGCTAAATCGAATTAATATTCTAGATTTATTTATTTTTGATTGATTGAAATCGGTACATATCTGCTTTGTGGCATAATAATTAGCAAAGATAAAAGGAAATAATTTCGATTGAAGATGAGATTTGCTCGAGTGTAAACTCATACGGTGTTATCTACTTCATTGTTGGGATAATAAACAACCTGAAACTTGAGTTTTGGGCTTTTAATAAATAATAGTATATCCATCTCCCAAGTCCCAAACAATGTGTTTACTATTCACAGTTAGTATTTGTGTTAGATTCTGATTTTAATTTTTATGTTGTTATGTCCATATACAGGTTCTTGAATTGGCAGGCAATGCTGCTAGGGATAACAAGAAGAATCGTATTGTTCCTAGGCACATTCAACTTGCTGTGAGGAATGATGAGGAGCTCAGCAAGCTATTGGGAACGGTTACTATTGCAAATGGAGGTGTTATGCCTAACATTCATCAGACTCTCTTACCCAAGAAGACGGGGAAAGGGAGGGACGAAATTGGATCTGCCTCACAAGAATTTTAGATTGTTTATTATGGAAATTCGGCATTGATTAGAATCAAATTTGTTTTCTTTTTTATATATATTTGGGGAATTTTGGTTCTTGTGAACCTTGATTCTCGGTATTTTGGCTGAATATAGAGACACGATAATTTTATGAGATGTTCTTTCACCTTGTGTGATTGTTTGGATTCGTTTTAGCATCAATGAAATGAAATGCATTGCTTAAATTTGTTGAGGTTTAGGTTTGGTGATGTAGTTGCAGAACTGGAGTTTTAACTCAAAAGGCCATAGCTTCCCAGTAGCTCATGAATGCTCGGTTTACCCATTCGTGTCTGGACTCTGAACCCAGCTAATTGCAATTAGTAGAGAATAATCGCCAATTAGCCATAGATGGGCATAATTTTATTTTCGTGACTCTAGCGATAGTTGAATTTGCTTAGTAGTGGAAGATGATGTTAAGTTGCACGTAAAACACTATAGTGTTGAATTGTAGTTCCCATTGATTCATTGTGATGACTTGAAATCGGGTTTTTCCCTTGTATTCAATCTTGTTGCTTGTAATATGGGAATGGGATTTTGTGGAATGTTGGGACTTGGGATGGTTGCTGGGACTCGGGTCTCTTTTTATGATTTTATTTGCCAAAAGCATATATTCGCGTAAAATGAATTTTAGTTAAACTATAACTACAAATTGGGGATGTAGCTCAAATGGTAGAGAGCTTGCTTTGCATGCGAGAGGTACCGTATTCGATCCCCTGCATCTCCAATGTTTTTTACCAAATATAAACCAAAAGAATAACCGAGGTTGTTGGCCACCAGGTCAGTTGGGTTGAATTTGCATTGTTTTGTTTGTAATCAAATGTGTTTTTTTGGTAAGCAGTTTGGACCTTCGATTTATTATTCAATATCTTTGTGTAGCTTTAGCTAACATGATCGATAGTCTCTTTGCTTTCATTTTTGTTTTCTTCATGGTCTCTTTGGTTCCCTTTCTGGTTATTGTCCTTGATTTGTGTTGTGATTGATTATGTTTTGTTTTTAATTTTTTTAACTCATTTTTGAAAGTGTTATCTATGTTGATGCTATAAATTTGGATAATTTACAGTTATTGTTGCTGAATTTTCGTTAATTTAAATTTTACAATGACGTTAAGTATTTATATTGGTTGGTTAAGCTGATACTATATGGGTTCAATCATGGGATACAAGACTATTTTTCTTTGATTCACTTGCCGACTAAACAAAGTTCTTTACTTTGTCCTTGAAAAACCTTAAATCATCTGGGTTTTGTATAGAATCTCAGAAATGTTCTTGCAGTTATGTGGAGATTATAGTGCTGTATTTTGCATATCAACTCGAATGTCTAATTCAAAGGGTTGTCATTACTCTTGTTTCGTTTTATTGGTCTTACAGATTTTCAACAAAATGCATCAGTGAAACTAAAGGGTGATTTTTCTTTTTGGCAGTTCCTTTGGACCTTAGATGATACACTTCCACAATGGAGAGTAATGATGATGCATGAGAAAAGAAACAGGCGGTGGACGCCAGGGCAAGAAACATAAGTCACAATGTTCGGTGCACCGAGTGTGGGAGTCAATCCATTGAAGATTCACAAGCAGATATCGCCATTCTCCCGAGGAAGGTAATTCTTTTTGTTTTGAAATGAATATTGATCCGAGCAGGTTGTTTCTTTTTATAATGAGTGATCATTATATGAATTTTGTGTTCTATGACTACTCATTAGTATTATACCAACTAATTGATTAGATCTTATCTGACCGGTTGGAGTTACCAAGGAACAAACATTTAGTTTCAACATGAAAATTTATCCAACGCCGAAGCTACGTTGCTTAATAAGATCAATGGCATATCAGTGGAATCTTGATTGATGAATTATTTATGCCTTAGAACCTTGATTGTGTACTCATTCTTACCAAAATCTCTTGCTATACATTTTTTTTTCTTGTTGTCATGCTTCCTCTAACAATGTTCTCATCAACTTTCTGAAGTAATACTTAAACTTGTGCGGTAATAATATTAGCAATTATGCTGCAGTTAATTCGAGATGAGATTCAGTCCGGAAAATCGGATAAAGAGATATGCAAAAAACTCGAGGATGATTATGGAGAGACTGTACTATATGCTCCAAAGTTTGATATGCAGACTGCAGCCTTGTGGCTATCACCGGTCAGTTTAAGGATCTAAATGAATGGTTCATAAATAATTTTTGATTGATTGGTGAAATTTTTCTTACATAAATATGTTTGTTTTGCAACAGCTTCTAGTCGCACGTGCTGCTGCAGGAGTATGGGCGTACAACAAGCACAGGAAAAGGACCAACATGCACATCATGGCATTGAATCTTGTTAGGGGTGTCCCAAAAGAGAAAGAAACCATGCTAGAAATCCTTACACCTCCTCCAGAACGAGCTGCTCCTTCCTCCTTGTGGAGGAGGTGGTGTGGTCAATGATGTGTATTCTTTCCAATATGGTCATACGATAAGTTTAGAACTAAAACACCATGGTCGCATATTACTCTGCAAATCAGCATATTGAACCAATGGATTTGTTTGCAATGGTGAAGCTTGATTGCCATACAATTGTGTACTACAGCCGATGGTTGAGTTTGACGGTATGCATCGACTTAAATACATATTGTTTTTTTAGTCTAGAGAAGATTTTAAAGTAGTTATCCCTTGTTATAAATGTTGAATCATACATTTAACTTGCCTGATTTGAATATCTATTTCATCAAGCTGAGGCTTTGATTTTTCCTCTGCAAATTAATATTGTTTTAGTGTAAACTAGTATGTTTTTCTCTGCTTCATTGTTGCGATAATAAACAACCCGAAACTTGAGTTTTTGGCTTTTTATAGTATATCCAGCTCCCAAACAATATGTTTTCACAGTTTGTATGTGTTGGGTACTTATTTTATGTTGTTCTGTCTATATACAGCTTCTTGAACTGGGCAGGCAATGCTGCTAGGGTTAACAAGAAGAATCGTATCATTCCAAGACGCATTCAACTTGCTGTGAGGAACGATGAAGAGCTCAGTAAGCTATTGGGAACGGTTTCAATTGCAAATGGAGGTGTTTTGCCTAACGTTCATGAGAATCATTTACCGAAGAAGATGGGGAACGGGAGGGCTGAAATTAGATCTGCCTCACAAGAATTTTAGATTGTTTATTATGGAAATTCGGCTTTTGAATAGAATCAATTTTGTTTTTTTTTTTATGTATCTATTTGGGATTTTTTTGGTTCTTGTAAACCTTGATTCTGAGAATTTTGGATGAATATAGCGCTATACACAATAATTTTTTGAGATGTTTCACCTTGTGATTGTTTCGATTAATGTAGCATCAATGGAATGAAATGCATTGCTTAATTTTTTTTTGTGGTTTAGGTTCGGTGATGTAATTTGAAGAACTGGTATTTCTTTTAGAGCTCTCCATCAACTGGAGTTTAACTTAAAAGGCCAGAAATCTCCAGGGATACTCTGTTTATCCATTTGTGTCTCAAGTCAGTTAACAGAAGTTTGTGAATAGTCGCCAACGACAAGCATAATTTTATTTTCATGTCACTTGTTTTCTAGGGTACTGCTAGCAGCTAGCGATGTCCGAATTTGCTTTGCAGTGGAAGATGATGATGGTAAGTTGCATTGCAAAAGTTAAAGTTAAGAGTGTTGAATGGCAGTTCCCATCGATTCATTGTGATGACTTGAAAGTTGAATTGGGGTTTTGTCATTGTTTTCAAGCTTGTTGCCTGTAGTCTGCGACTGCGTGACTGTATCTGTCTCGGTCCCGCTCCCGCCAATAATGATTAATGAATATGTTTTGTTGTAAATAAAAAGCAGTTGAACTATTAGCACAAGTTGGGGATACTATTAGCGCGAGTTGGGGATGTAGCTCAAATGGTAGAGCGCTCGCTTTGCATGCGAGAGGTACCGGGTTCGATCCCTACCATCTCCACTTCTTTCAACGTTTGTCGTTATCTAGAAATCCTACTTATCCAGTAAAGACTTCTCCTTCGGATTTACAAATTATTTTATTTTATTTTTGTCATCGAAAAAAACAATGTCAGTTCCTCTCTTTGACCTTGCTCCGGATTTGGCTGTTTCAAGGCTCTGCTTAGGTAAGGTTTCACTCTCACTCTTACTACGTGTTCCATCATTTCGCCGGAATCCAGTGATCAAAATTTGTTGTTTTCACAGGAACCATGACTTTCGGCGAGCAAAATTCTCTGCCTCAGTCCTTTCGCCTTCTCGACCAAGCTTTCGATGCCGGAATCAACTTCTTCGACTCTGCTGAAATGTCCTTCACCTTTTATTGGATTCTGTTCAAATCACATTTTCAGTGCTACACAAATCACCGACATATAGTAATAATTTACAGTCTTTATTATTTGAATTTGTAACGATAGGTATCCGGTGCCTCAACTTGCTGAGACTCAGGGGAGGAGTGAGGAGTATCTTGGCCGTTGGATTAGAGACAGGAAGATCCCTCGCGATCGAATCGTCATTGCCACAAAGGTTTTTACTCTGATATCGTAGTTTACCACAAAGCTTTTAGTATAAGTGGCTGACTGGTTTGCTAAAGACTTCATTAGTGAATTGTTTGTTAGTTTTGTTCAGATTATGGCATTGCTTAGCTTCTTTACTTGTAAAAGTTTTGGCACTGGTTGATGTTACAATGCCATCCAAGTCTGCCGGAGTCTGAATCTGAATTTGAGTTGCCATATGACTTATATATATATTTCCTCGTTTTTAAATGCATTCAAATCCTTAACCTGATCATGAATGTGTGAAGTTGATTTAGGTTAGTGGACCATCTGGACAGATGACTTGGATTCGTGGTGGGCCGAACTGTTTGGATGCTAGGAATATTACTGAGGCCATCGACAATAGGTTGGTTCACACTTTAGTCAGCATACCGTTGTCCCAAATTTTGAGCTATGTTTTAATTATCATGTAGTGTATCAAGAGATATTTTTCTTGGAATTTCATGGCTAGCCCGTGCGCTACTTCATTTTTGTTCGATTTTCTTTAAACTAGAATACTTTAGGCATTTCAATTTTAGTTTCCAACAATATTAAGCTTGTTTTCCTCCTCAAACTGAAATTGCAAATCGGTGTATTGATGACTACGTGATTTAGAAATTTGTTCAACTTTTGGGGCAATTTCTCCATACATTTGTATATATACTGTCAGATAAGATGTTTGATCTTTTTTCGTTTTTTATTATCGTTGAACGATGAATATTTTGGACTAATTGGAGGTTTGTTTAACTGATACAGTTTGGAGCGAACACAAACGGATTACATTGACCTTTATCAAATTCATTGGCCAGATCGGTTTGTATGTTTATCCTACCATTTTTTTATCAAGTTTTTGGAGGTGGTGGGGAATTTTGGACAATTAAGTATATATATGAAAACAATTTTTTATTTTTTTGTTATATAAGCAAATGGTTCCAGAAGTAGCTTAGATAATTTTCATCTTTTATTTTCTTCCACCTTAACTAATTACTTATGAGTAAATCTTGACTGTTTCTGTAGCTATGTTCCGATGTTTGGAGAAACCGAGTATGATCCAATCCGACAGTATACATCAGTTCCTATAGAAGAACAACTGGATGCTCTAGGCAAAGCTGTTGATGCTGGTAAGGTAATTGATAATTGCATGAGTGCTGCCTCAGTAGTTGAACTCTTGATTAGAGCATAATACCACATCTGCTAAATAAAATTTAATCGGTTGAAGATCAGGTACATTGGACTCAGCAATGAAACGCCATATGGTGTCATGATGTTTCTCCAGGTTGCTGAAATGGTAGCTCGCTATCCTAAAATAGTATCTGTGCAGGTCCCTGAGACTTCTTATTCTTTGGCTCCTTATTCATCCCACCTCTTTCTTGTCATGAGGCTGATTTATAATCCTTTCTCTTTATGATAGAACTCCTACAGCTTACTCTGCCGAACTTTTGATTCTGGAATGGCTGAATGCTGTCATCAAGAGAGGTATGTCATCCATTTTCTTCAATAAATTGAAAAGCCTAAAATTAGAATGATTTCATCATGTATGAAGTAATAGGTTAATCTAGTAATCTACACATCTTCCACTGCTTTTGCTTCTTGAGTTTTATCCTTATTGAGGCTTCTTTTCCGATATTGCTCCTTGTTTTTTATTTTATTTTTATAATCTATTGCATTATTGAACTTCTTTTAGGATCAGTTTATTGGCCTACAGTCCCTTGGCAATGGGTATACTTTCTGGAAAGTATTTTTCACCCGATGGGGGTCCAGGAGATTCTCGGTTGAATCTTTTTAAAGGTTACTTTTCAAATTGTTCTTTTTTTTGCTCTTTTAGTATTTAGGAAGTAAACTTCAGCTGAATTTAATCATTTAGACTGTTGTACTATTTTTCTTTCCCAGGGAGGTATTTAGAAGGCGAATCCCGATACAATCTATCTAATAACATCATAAAAGCAGCTACCAAGGTGAGTAAATTTTTCTTAGATTGAATTTTAGCAATATTTTGTGAGTCTTGATAGATTGCAAGAACCAAGAGGATAATTAAGTTTGTGCTGAAATTAATTTACATTGGATGAAATCTTTGGTTTGTCTGAGCTGTGTCTGAGCTGCAGAAGAAACATGTTTCAAGAGATTTGATAATCTAAATTTGGGCAGCAAACCGGTTATCTTTTCATTGATTTTTATTTTTTTGGCCTGGTAGGAGGAAAATGGCAAGAGTCTTTATTATCCAGTAATTTATAAAATATAAACCTTTGTCTCTTCCGATATGGGATCGATGGATTTTTCAAAATAATGATTCAGGATGTATTCTTGTGAGCACTCAGGTGTGCATCTGTAAAAATTGTTTTACTGATGATTGGATACGAAAGACACTTTTTTTTATTACAATATTTTGTCGACAACTGAACTCTAGTTCATCTGTATCAACTACTGCACTCTAATTATGACTGATGATTAACTACCGTCTCACTCACCTTTACAGGAGTATCTTGATATCGCGAAAAGACATGGTCTTCATCCTGTATCTCTTGCAATTGGTATATTCTCTCTCTCTCTCTCTCTCTCTCTCTCTCTCTCTCTCTCTATATATATATATATATATATATATATATATATATATACACACTTGCAAGCATGTACAATGCGACTAATTTCTTAGGAGAGTGGCGATCTTATTACATGTTTCGACTTTATATCCTCCATTTCTCCTCATTGTAGTACTTTTTTTTGGGACAGCATTTGTTTTAAGACACCCTCTTGTTGCTAGTACCATATTCGGAGCGACTAAGTCCTGGCAGCTCAGGGAGGTTCTTAACTCATGCAACGTTGAACTCACGTCCGAACTTATGGCGGAAATCAGCAGAATCCATGTCAGATATCCTAATTCATGTCCCTGATTAAATTTATGTCCTCAGTGATGTTTCATTAAAAAAGTATACATTTCTCCTCTTGTATAGGTGGATAGTGGAAACACCAACCAAGAGGTAGGAGAGAAACTAGTAATATTTTGACATGTCATTGCATCTTGAGTGGTATTCATGTAAACACCGTTCTTTTTTTGTAAAAGCTATGAGTTTGAAAGCGACAAAATTGATAAATAAGATGACTTTTATGTCTTGCAAGGACCTTTCAGTGGTGTTTATTTCGGGTTGCAGATGTTTGCTTTGATTTGTCAAAACTTGAAAAGGTATGAGCGACTGAGTCTTCCCCAGAAGGCAGCGTTGTCTCCGGGTTACTCGGTTTCATTACTTGGTTTTGGTCTTTGGTGTCTGAACTCTGAATGGTTGAATGAGCACTTGTCATCAACTTTTGGACAGCCTGAGACTGACTGCAGTATTTTCCAATCTAGCCGTGTCAGAATTGAAAGCCGAAAATTAATGGCCATTAGACCTGCCTGTTGTTTTAATTTTTGCTGTGTTGGATAGATACGACCGGGCAGCAAGGCGAGTCAATTGTCAACCATAATCTAATTAAGGGGTGCATTCGATTAGGGTTTATGAGGATATTTAAAAACATTTTTTAAATAACAGATTTTTATGGAATTTTACAGGTTTTTATAAATCTATATAGATTTTCATTGATTTGTTTAACCATTTATCTTAGATTTTTATGGATTTATTTAGACATCTATTTCAATTTTCATGGATTTGTTATCTTACGTTTTTATTATAGATGGATTGATTGAGACATTCAAATACAATTTATAATAAGAACGTAAGAAAATTAACCAACCATCAAATAATTATAATTATTGAACTACTTAAAACAAACTGAAATATGAACTAAAAAAATATGAATTAAAATAAAATAAATTTCTCATTTAATAAATAGATATATGAACCAAAAATAAAGTAAATCTTTCATTCACACTACGGTATAAGGAACATTAAATAATATAACGATAAAAGAATATAAACAAACAATATTGGATTAATTGAATAACCAAACAAACAATAACAAAACACTTGTATATTCAACTAATTATATAAACAAACAATAATCAATTAATTGAATAACCAAACAAAGCTACATATAAAATATTGAAAAAAAGAAAAGCATAACCTTAAACCAAACCTTGTCACAACTAACTTTTATGGCTTTTGATATTCATATTTCTCACCATTAAGTCCACAAAAATCCATGACTTAAGAAAATCTATTAAAATATTGTCCCAATTGAATACACCTTGATTTTTGTAGATATTTTTAATGTCTCAGTTCAATACATCTAGATTTGGAAAGTCTCTTTAAAAGTCTATAGAAATCTGAATTGAATACCACTGGTGTTGGAAAATCCCATCATATGGGGCCACACATGTGAATATTAAATGTGTTGTGCTAACTTTTGGTTAAGCCTGAATTAAAGTGATCTAATTAAGATTTAAAGTATTAAGGCTTAAGGGTATAATTGTCATGGAATTAATGTGTGGATACCAGAGTGTTATTTCTAATTTGTTGAGGGGCCGAATTAGAAATAGCTAACATATAATAATTTGATTATTATATATATTTAGGGTTATGGTCCCCAAATTACACGATACTTTTGTTTTCTCTGTATCCCCATCAATAGAGCAAAATAGAACACGACATGGTTCATAAAGGTCGTGATAATTTGGAAGATCACAACCCGTTTACAAATCTCCAGCAATGGATTCAGGTACGCTTCCGTTTATCAATTATCTCTACTTTTCTCTTGAATTGATATGGGTTAGTAATATGTTTATTAGGGTTTGATTAAGTATGATATATAAACATGTTTAGGTTATTCTGATTAATTATGTGCCTATGCATGTTAGTCTATGTGTTAATCGAAATCCTTACAAGTGATATCAGAGCCACCCATGATCGATTCTTGAGAATTGAGATTTGGATTGTGGTCTTTAAGAATTTTTTTTAAAAAAAATAGGGTTTTGATCTTCTTGAGTTTCGGTGTTTTGAATTTGGATTAGGTTATTATTTAATGATACATATGGGTATATATATATATATATATATATATATATATATATATATATCTTTTTATCTAAAGAAAAAAAAAAGGTTCTGCACGTTTTCGAAAAAAAGAAACAAAAACTAAAACCGGTTGGTTTTTGGGTCGATGGGTTTTCTCACCCAGACCATGGTTTTGGGTCGATCTCGGGTCAACCGAGCAGCTTCGTCGGCGCACCTGTCCCCGTCGATCACGCTGCTGGTCCAGATTGAGCGACCGTTCGTTGTCGCATAACCGCTCGTTCGTTGTCGCATAACCGCTCGTTCGATCGGTGTTGATCGATCATCGATCTTCGTTCGATCAGTGTTTGCGGGTTATCTGCTGCTTCCTGGCCGTTCGTCGTTGCCTTGTTGTGATGGTGTGGAGGATTCAGGCGCGCGGCGACAAGAAGAAACTAGGGTTTATAGTGTATTTTTACTTAGGCCCTTCTTTTGAAAATTTGAATTTTTTGAGGGACTGTTTTACAATTTATTTGGGCCATTATATGATTTTAATAAACTTTTGGGGTCAATTTATAATTTCCAAAATTACAGGGCATGTTTGCAATTATGAAAATTTTTAGGGCATATTTACAATTATTGAAAATTTATAGGTCACTTTGTAATTTTCAAAAGTTTTGAGTCAAATTTTAATTATAAAAACTTAAGGGGCATTTCTATAATTTTATAAAATTAGGAGCACTTTTGTAATTTTGATAAAATAAAATACATTTTTATTTTTATTTTATTTTATTTTATTTTAAGTATCAACTCAAATTCAAACATTTGGTGGTATACCTTTTATGGTTAAATAAAGTAGTCCATCATTCTAAATGGGTTAATTGAAACAAGATGTCACCAAAGTGACCTCTCTTGTATAGATTGTTCATGAGGGATGTTGGATGTTCGTGTGTGTGTAAATTCATACAGGTATTTATCGGCCCAAAGGAATGTTAATACTTGGCCGAATTGCACACACATGTGTGGTGGTAAACATGCGACGATTATAAGGTTTTACATGTGAATAATAAGTCGATCCAAAGATAGATTTACTATTTATCATAAATTATTGTTAATGTTTGATCACTACAAACAAAAGTACCATTTATAATTAATATTATTGTCCAAAGGCTTGATATTAATGTTGTACTATGTATCTTAAGATAGGACCAACCATTATTTGGTATATCTTTTATGGTTAAATAAAGTGGTCTATCATTCTAAATGGGCTAATTGAAGCAAGATATCGCCAAAGTGATCTCTTTTGTGTAGATTATTCATGAGGGATGTTGGATATTTACGTGTGTGTAAATTCATGCGAGTATTAGTCGGCCCAAAGGAAGGTTAATACTTGGCACACACCTGTGGTGATAAATATATGACGATTATAAGGTTTTACATGTGAATAATAAATCGATCTAAAGATAGATTTATTATTTGACATTAATTATTGTCAATATTTGATCACTACAACAAGGGTACCACTTACAATTAATATTATTGTCCAAAGACTTGATATTAATGTTGTACTAGGTATTTGAATTTGTTGATAATTGTATTTGGTTATTAATGTGAGTATGTTTGTATGTTTGTTTTGTTCTCTTTCAAACTAATGTTTTACTATATCTACTAAATACCAACTCTATACACATGCTTAATGGGATCAACTTTAAGGATTTGGAAATAGAACATATTCATTGTTCTCGCCTGCATGAATCTAGACCTTGCACTTCGGGTTGAGCAACCCGCTTCTCTGATGGATGCAAGTTCTCCTAATGATAGGAAGAACTTTGAGAAGTGGGATCGCTCAAATTGCATGAGTCTTATGATCATGAAATGCTGCATTCCGGAGGCATTTAGGGGCGCGGTATCTGAAAAGATAACCAAAGCCAAAGAGTTCCTAGCCGAAATTGAAAAACGTTTTATGAAAAAACGATAAGGCAGAAACAAGCACGCTTTTGCAAAGCTTGATTCTATGAGGTACAAGGGAAAATGGAACATACATGAGTACGTTATGGAAATGTCTCATATTGCTTCTAAGCTTAAGGCATTGAAGCTCGAGCTGTCTAACGACTTGCTTGTGCATTTGGTATTAATATCACTTCCTGCACAATACATTTAGTTTAAGGTCAGTTACAACTATCAAAAGGAGAAATGGACTCCTAATGAACTCATTTCTTACAGTGTGCAAGAGGAAGAGAGATTAAAGCGATACATGACAGGAAAGTGCTCATTTGGCTAGCACCTCTAAGGATAAAGGCAAATAGAGGAAGAATAATGAAGTTGCTAAACACCTTATGAGCTTTGAACAAGCATAAAGCCAAGTTTGAAGCATTTTCACATTTTTGGATGTCCAGTTGAGGCAAGGCCTTACAGGCCACATGAAAGGGAATTTGACTCTAAAATTGTGAGCAGCTACTTTATTGGCTACTCTGAGCGATTTAAGAGCTATAAGTTTTATGATCCCACACTTAGGTCAATTTTTGAAACAGGAACTGCAACATTTTTTGAGGACGTTGAGTTTGGGGGGAGAAATAAGGTTAGAGACATTGTCTTTGAGGATGAATCGGTTACGATTCCTATTATTGCTTTTGACAATGTGCATGTTTCTATATCTATCATTAATCAAGAAGCGAAACTGGATCCTCAACCAGACAATGTTGAACAACCCCCCATTCAAGATAAGGTAATTGTTCCTAAGGTACAAACTCAACAGCCTCAAAAACCAGTGCCATTAAAACGATCCATTAGAGAAAGGAGAAATGCTAATCCTGACGATTTTTTATGTATTTCTCCAGAAACATGAGGAAAACATTGGAATGATGGAAACTGATCCAATCAACTTCCATCAAGCCATGTAGGGTTCCAACTCTCAAAAGTGGATTGATGCCATGAATGAGGAGTATAAGTCTATGCAAGACAATAAGGTTTGGGTACTTGTCTCATTACCAAAATGTGTGAAGCCCATTGGTTATAAATGGATATTTAAAACCAAAGGGATTCGAAAAGTAATGTGGAGAGGTATAAGGCTCGTCTTGTAGCTAAAGGCTTTACCCAAAAGGAAGGGATCGACTATAAAGAGACTTTCTTTCCAGTTTCAACGAAAGACTCTTTTAGGACAATCATGACACTTGTTGCACATTTTGATCTTGAGCTTCATTAGATGGATGTCAAGACGGCGTTTCTCAATGGTGACATTGACGAAACAATTTATATGGTGCAACCAGAAAACTTTGAGTCGAGAGACCTAAAGAATATGGTTTGTAAATTGACAAAATCCATTTATGGACTCAAGCAAGCTTCCCGTCAGTGGTACCATAAGTTTTATCAAGTGATTATCTCGTTTGATTTTTAGATAAACATTGTTGATAATTGTGTGTATCACAAATTCAGTGGGAGTAAGCATAGATTCCTGATTTTATTTGTCGATGACATACTGCTTGCCACAAATGATATAGGCATGTTGCATGAAACCAAGAGATTTCTATCAAAGAATTTTGAGATGAAAGATCTTGGTGATGCCTCTTTTGTATTAGGGATTCAGATACAACTAGATCGTTCTCGGGGTATTCTTGGATTATCATAAAAGAGCTATATCGATACAGTGCTAAAAAGGTTTGGCATGCAGGATAGGAAACCAGGTGACACCCCTGTCTCTAAGGAAGACAAGTTCAGTCTCAATTAGTGCCCTAAAAGTAACCTTGAAGCTAAGGAAATGCAGAAGATTCCTTATACATCAATTGTAGGGAGTCTAATGTATGCTCAGGTATGTACGCGTCCGGATATTGCGTACATTGTTGGTATGTTAAGCAGATATTTAAGTAACTTTTATGATGGATCATTGGAAGCAGCCAATCGAGTTATAAAGTATTTGAAGAGAACAAAAGATTTCATGTTCACATATAAGAGATCAGATTAGTTTGAGATCATAGACTATTCCGACTCCGATTATGCTGGATGCCAAGACAGTAAGAGATCCACATCAGGCTACATATACCTGTTGGCTGGTGGAGCTATTTCTTGGAAGAGTGCCAAATAGACACTTATAGCTTCTTCCACCATGACAGCAGAGTTTGTAGCATGCTATGTGGCATCCAACCATGAAATATAGCTGCGGAATTTTGTCACTGGGCTGCGCATTATAGAGGGTGTTGAAAGACCACTCAAACTATATTGTGATAACAAGTCAGCAGTGCTATATTCTAACAACAACAAGAGCTCATCTAAGTCAAAGCATATTGGCATTTTGGCATTAAGTTCCTAGTTGTGAAGGAAAGAGTACAGAGTGAACATATATCCATATAGCACATTGGGACAAACTCCATGATAGCGGATCCGCTTACAAAGGGATTACCACCCAAGGTCTTTCATGAGCACACTGCTCATATGAGTGTTATTTTGTGTGAGGATATCATATTATAGTGGGAGTTTGTATAATTTTGTATTTTATTGCTCTATTTTTTATTTTGGATATACTTATGCATTTATGTATTTGGATATTTTTCTGATCAGAAATAAAGTATTCGGTTAATTACACTCTATTACATTGTGTTAAGTTTTGATCTTACTAATGAATAAAGTAGAACCAGTTGGAATAGACATGTATAGATCATATTGCATGTAACTTCCATGCTACGTATCCATGATTGATCTATATCATTTGGTTATGTTGGTATACGTGAACATTGATGGGTTTAGTCACGCTAAATGTGATGAAAACCGCTTTGATCCTATGTCGGCATAATCAATGGACGAGATTGTTCGGATATACCCTAAATTTGTGATAGCAAAATTTTGGAGCTCATAAAGTCATACACATTTTTAGAGTTACATATGTGGCCCAGTGGGAGATTGTTGGAAAATTTCATCATATGGAGCCACACATGTGAATATTAAATGTGTTGTACTATCTTTTGGTCAAGTCTAAATTAAAGTGATCTAATTAAGATTTAAAGTATTAAGGCTTAAGGGTATAATTGTCATGGAATTAATGTGTAGATAACAGAGTGCTATTTCTAATTTGTTGAGGGGCCAAATTAAAAATAGTCAACATATAATAATTTGATTATTATATATATTTAGGGTTATGGTCCCCAAATTACACGATACTTTTGTTTTCTCTGTATCCCCAACAACAGAGCAAAATAGAACACGGTAGGGTTCATAAAGGTCGTGATAATTTGGAAGATCACAACCCGTTTACAAATCTCCAACAATGGATTCAGATACGCTTCCGCTTATCAATTATCTCTACTTTCTCTTGAATTGATATGAGTTAGTAATATGCTTATTAGGGTTTGATTAAGTATGATATATAAACATGTTTAGGTTATACTGATTAATTATGTGCCTATGCATGTTAGTCTATCTGTTAATCGAAATCCTTACAACTGGATTAATATAGATTATTTTAAAGTCTTTAAATGTCCAAATTGAATATTTTCAGATATATAAGGTCTTTAAATGTTATCGAGAATCCTAATTCAATAAACCTCCCAGTAAATTTCTTTGATTTTAAAGTTGGTGTTGATCGTCGTTTCTTTAGTTAGTTAATTTAAAATCACATAGAAATTAACTTTATTAATTACCGAACATTTATATCTAAAAGTATGACCTATCAATTACCTAAATTGAACTCCATTTCAGTCCCTTAATAAAAAAACAGCCGGTGAATCTAGAGGTGTCCAACAATTCCACGAGGATTTCTAAAGATTTTAATATGGATACAAATTAAAATACAACACACAGCGAGTTAGCTTAAGACACCCAAAAAAAAAAAAAAAATTCCAGATCAAGTAAAGCCAGCAGCTAAACACCATGAACAAACCAAACGCATCACGTGTTGAAAGCTTTTAAAGCTCATTATACATAAAAGTTGAAGCACATTTAATGCCATTTTAATTTAACTTGTCCCCAAAATGCCCTCCTTTTTTGTTTATAGAATGTGAAGAGGCCACCAGAAAATGAGCTCTGAAGCTAGCAATCTGGCATGGGCATGGCATGGCAACGAGTAGGTGTAGAGGAGAGCTTGGTATTTATAGCAAGGAGTAGTTGACTTTTTTTTTTGGTGACTGCACCACCTCTCCTGTCACTTTAAACTCCCTCATTTCACGCTCTTTCTCACAAGCCACAAGCCACAAGCCACATGCCCACAGCAACAAAAAAGTGCTGTCTCCACTTCCTCAGCACAAAAAAAACAAAAACAAAAAACACTGCGATTGAAATCATAGACCTGTCAAATGATAATCTTTTTTTTTTTTTTTTTTTTTTTTTTTTAAAATAGCCAGTAAAAGAAAATATTAGAGAAAAAGAGGAGGGTCCGGTGCCAATTTGTCCGGGCCCGCTCAGTCGACCACCATCAAAACGAACTCTGATCTTTTAGTTAGGGTTTTTGTTTGTTTTTTTCAAGTTCTGTGTTTGAGTTTTCGTTGAGAGGTGTAGTAGTGTGTAGTGTGTGGTGTGTTCGATGAACTCTAAGCCATGGCTGTCACCGGCTCCGACGTATCGGGTCTTGGAGACCTATTGGGATACCGAAGAGGATGCACCAGGTCCCCGATGCGGTCACACTCTCACCGCCGTAGCTGCCACGAAGACCACCGGTCCTCGTCTCATTCTCTTCGGCGGCGCAACTGCTATTGAGGGCGGCGCCTCCCCCTCCTCTCCCGGCATCAGTTACGATCCTCCTATCCTTCTCTGTTTTCAATTTTTCGCCTTTTGCTTTGTACTAAAAAAAAAGTTTGATAATTGTGTTGTAGGGTTGGCCGGAGTGACGAATTCTGTTCACTCCTATGATGTTCTCACCAGGAAATGGACCAGGTTAGTATAAATTCTCTACTTAGCTTCACAATTATGCGAATTCTATTTACTTCGGATCCACACTCTTAGCTGTTCAATTTCTTGAGCTGCAGAATTAGACCTGCTGGTGAACCCCCTTCTCCCAGGGCTGCACATGCGGCAGCCGCAGTTGGCACCATGGTCGTCTTTCAGGTGATTACCCCAAATCTTTTTATTGCTTCAAGATTTTTTCCCATTACTTTTAATTTGAATGCTTTAGCATTTTTATGGATCTTTTGGCCTATGGATAGGGCGGTATTGGTCCTGCTGGGCATTCGACCGATGATCTGTATGTGCTTGATTTGACCAATGACAAATACAAGTGGCATAGGTGAACTCCGATTAACTAATTTCGATGTTGTCTTTTTAGTCCGTACACTGAATGGTGATCTGATTGGTTCTTTTTCGTTTTCTTTTTGGTGTTTGATGTGAGTGTAGAGTGGTAGTACAAGGACAGGGTCCCGGGCCTCGCTATGGCCATGTTATGGACTTGGTTGGCCAAAGATATCTTGTAACCGTCAGTGGCAATGATGGTGAGACATTTTGCTCTTCACTTTAATCTTTATCTATGTGTTTCTTTTAATCACCTAGTATTGCTTAAAGCTATACTGTGCAAATGTGTGTGTTAGTGGAAACTGTTTCAGAACTTAATTATTTCATAGAGGTTTATCTTTTCGGTATGCAACAGTGCTTCCATTTATAGATCTATTGATGTATGTGTACTAGGTTGCAGTTATTTTTCCGTAGAATCTAACATGGGAGGATCTAAATAGTGAAAGTCTTATTAATACCATTTCTAGCCAGCAAAATGTATTTTGATACATTGTCCTGATAATTGTGTGTTTGACATTTATTGTTTACAGGGAAAAGAGTTCTGTCTGATGCTTGGGCTTTAGATACTGCCCAAAAACCATATGCATGGCAGAGGCTGAGCCCAGATGGTGACAAACCTTCTGCTAGAATGTGAGTGTTTTCTGCGAAACAATTTCAGAACTATTAGTTTGTACTTTATTTCTGTTATCTTCATTTTTAGAATTTCTGACATTACTCTGCAGGTATGCTACAGCTAGTGCTCGCTCAGATGGCATGTTTCTGCTTTGCGGTGGAAGAGACGCCTCTGGTGCGGTATGGTAGATTTCTTCCATGGAGTAATAAAGCAGTCAGTTCATATTCTGTATATGCATATGTCACTACGAGTTATTGCCTCCCTCCCTCATTTTGAGTTTCTGGTTGTTGTATGTAGAGCTTCTTCTCGTTTGAATTTAATTATTAATCATGCTTGCATGATCGAAAGTAAATCTAAACATTTGTGCATATAAAAGATGTGGTAGGTTATCACACTCGAAGGAAGAAAATAATAATGTATGGCTATTGTAGGAAAAAAAATAAACTGATTCTGAATTAATTCTAAAGAGCTACATAGTAGGTATTTATACTCAAAAGAAAGCCAAATTAAAGGGGTTTGACTTTTCTATCAATCCCTAATAATATGGGATTTCGTACTAATTAATAGAGAAAAATCAGCAACTATACATATTTCCTAGTTGTACATAGCTAGATTTCCAACACTCCCGCTCAAGCCGGTGAATAGATGTTTTCCATTCCCAGCTAGCTTGTAATCTCTTGAAAGCTCAAAGTAGGTAGCTCCTTGGTTAGAACATCTGCCAACTGATTACTTGATGATATTTAAGGTGTGCAGATTAGGCCACCGTCCAACTTTTCCTTTATGAAGTGCCTATCTACTTCTATGTGTTTAGTGCAGTCATGTTGCACCGGATTGTGTGCAATATTGATGGTTGAATTATTATCACAGTCACAGATTCACAGTAGAGCTTCATAAGTCCTTCCCACCTGATTTTAAGATGATCAAGAATTATTTTCAGCTATAAAAGTTCGCAAACTCCTTGTGTCATATGATAAGTAGCTCCTGAGTCTATGGCCCAAGAGCTAGAATGATGTGAATCCGCAGCACTAAGTGCTACAGTCAACCGTTAATCTAGTTGTTGATCAGCTACAATTAAGGTGTCAATCAGCCATAGATTGATGTAATTAGCTAGGTGATTGATTGAGTAATTATTGTGATCGATTCTCCTTCCTTTCTTCTTCTAGACCTAGCACTATAAATGATGTATCTTTGGCTGAATAATATAATAATTCTCTCTTCCCCTAAACTCTTTTGTGTTAACATGGTACCAGAGCAAAGATCCTTCTCATAAACACAACCTATAGAAATATCTCATATGTGCCATTGTTTGCGATGGCAGACGGCGGCACAACCACGGGCGCTGCCTATATGTTTGGTGGCTTTCTAAGTCTAGTTTTGGATTCCATATGATTAGATACCCTTCTCAAAAATGCCTCTTCAGTTTCGTCTTTTTTTTTAAAAAAACACCTCTATCAAGCCATTTTATCGGCAACACTGTCAAGCCATTTTATTTGCAACTGTCTCTGTCAAGTTCTTTACTTAGACATTCTATCAACTTGTTTCCTCTACCACTCTCCCTACTTGTTTCCTTGTCCACTCTATCAAGTTGTTCTGCCATTCTGTCAAGTTGTTTTGTTGGCACTCTGACTAGTTATTTCATCAACCTTTTGAAAAGACTCACTATCGGAAACTGCAAACCCTTTTTCATCTTCCCATCTAGATTTTGAGGGGGAGGTTTAAGAACCTCGGAAATATTGATTATATGTTTACATTTTTAACTTATTATGTTTCATTGCCATTTAGGTTTTTCTATATCTTTGTAACAAGCTGGACATTGAAAATATCTATGCTCTAGCTTGATGTGGAGGGTTAAAATCAACTGTTAATCTAGTTGTCAATCGGCTACAATTAAAGTGTCAATCAACCACAGATTCTTGTAATCGGCTAGATAATTGATTGTGTGATTATTGTGTGACTAACCATTGTCCAATTCTTTTGGACACTTTTAATAGGAAATGGGGTCCTATTCCATTTAGATTCGAAATGTTTGGCTGGAGCATCATTCTTTTATTATGAATGTGGACAAATGGTGGAATGAAGCCGAGTTTCGGGGTTGGAAAAGTTTCAGTTTTATGAAGAAGCTGGAATGGGTTAAAAACAGGTTGAAGAGATGGAATAAAGAAGTTTTTAGGGTTATCGGCAAGGAGAAACTTGAGATTGAACTCAAAATTTCAAATCTGGATGGAGAGTTATGTGAACCTTTGAGGATGGAGAGGAGTTAATTGAAGCTGAAGTTAGAGAATGTGGTGTCTAAGGAGGAAATTTGTAGAGACAAAAGGCATAAGTTAGATGGGCAAAGGAAGGGGACTGCAATTCAAAATTCTTCCTTAAAGTTGTTAACGGATGAACGAACAAGAACTGTATTACTAAACTAGAGCTAAAGGATGGAACATTTGTAGAGGATGATGATACTATTGAACATAAAAATATTCGGTTTTTCCAAAATTATATACCAAAGAAAGGGTGGTTGGACCTAGAATTCAAAGTCTAAATTGGGGTGGCATAAGTAGAAATTGAGCTGATTGGTTGGAGAGACCTTTGAAATAGAAGATATTAAGAAAGGTGTGTTTGAGTGTGGTAAAGATCGGATGGGTTTAATCTTGAATTCTTCCATAAATGTTGGGATATTGTCAAAAATGATTTGATGGAAGTGTTTTTGTTGAGAATGGGATTATCAATAGAATTACTGATTCTACTTATATATGCATCATTCCGAAGAAAGCCAACTCATTACAAATTGGTGATTTCAGACGGATAAATTTGGTGACTTGCTTGTACTAAATAGTTGTCAAGGTTTTATCATTTAGATCGAAGGAGGTGTTGGATTGTACCATCTCTAATTGTCAGTTTGCTTTTGTTAAAGGTAGACAAATTTTAGATACTGTGTTGGTGGCAAATGAAGTGGTTGAGCAATGCAAAAAAGAAAAATAAAAGAGAGGGTGTTGTGTTTAAAATTGATTTTGAAAAGGCTTATGATCATGTTGATTGGGATTTCTTAGATTTTGTTGTGGAAGCTAAAGGGTTTGGGTTAAAATGGAGAAGATGGATTATGGGGTGCTTGAAATCCACAAACTTCTAGATTATGATAAATAGGAGACCTAGGGGAAACTTTAACGCTTCTAGGGGTCTCAAACAAGGAGATCCTCTTTCTCTTTTTTTGTTCATTCTGGTGGTAGATTGTTTGGGCAGACTAGTTGATAAAGCTAGAGACTGTCATTTGGTGGAAGGTCTTAATGTTGGAAAAGATGATGTAATGGTTTCTTCCGTTGATGAAGAGATTTAATTCGCTAGTTGAAATTGTTCGAATTTTCTGCTTGGTTGTAGTGTATACGTGATTCCTGTAAGGGTGGCAAAGAGAATTGAAAAGATGAGGAGGGATTTTCTATGGGATGGCATTGGTGAAGGGAAGAGGACTCATTTAATTAATTGAGTGATGGTCTCTTGAACTCGGGATAAATGAGGTTTTGGGATTGGGAATATTGTTAAGAAAAACTTGGCTTTGCTTGGAAAATGGATGTGGAGATTTCCTTAGGAGCCTAATTCATTATGGCATAAAGTTATTAAGAGTAAGTATGGTCTCCAAGAAAATGGATGGGATTCTAAAGTGATTGTTAGGGGTTTTAGCCGTTGCCCTTGGAAATTTATAATGCAAGGAATTTAAAGATTTCTCTTGCAAGCTGAAGTTTATTGTTGGGAATGGTGCTCGGATAAGTTTTTGGGAGGATTGTTGGATTGATCCTACACCATTATGCTTGAGATTTCCAAGATTATATAGTCTTTGCTTTCACAAAGTGCCTTAATTCAGAATATATGGGTATATAGTGGGTGGGGTTTTGATTTCAGGAGAAACTTGAATGACGGGGAGATTGAGGAATAGGTTTTTCTTCTGTCTTTGTTGGGCGATGTCTCTTTAAATATGGAAGGAGAAGATTTGAGGGCATGGTCTATGGATTCTAAAGAAATCTTCTCGTGTAAGTCTTATTTTGAGTGTTTGGTGAATGATGAGTCTCATCCATTGTTTAAGCATAAGATCAAAATTTGGGATGGTTGATAGCTTATGGCAAAGTTAATACTTGTGTATTATTCAGATGAGATACCATAATCTTTGCCTTCTCCCCTCTTGGTGTGTTATGTGTCATAATTTTGAGGAAAATTTGAATCATCTTTTCTTCATTGTCCGATGGCCTTAAAGTTATGGAGTAAGTTGTTTTCAGTGGGGGATTACAATGGGTTGCTCCTTGATTGGTGGGTTCTTTTTTGTTGTAAGATTTCAAAGCTTTGGAGGAGGAAAGAAAGCTATGACTCTTTGGTATTGTGGAATTTTTGTTATTTTATGGGTTATTTGGTTGGAGAAGGATAGAACGATTTTTGAGGAAGCTAAAGAGGACAATTTTTTGTGGGGTAAAGCTTATTATTTAGCCTCTATGGGCATCCATCTCTGAAGATTTTAGAGACAGTTCTCAATTTTTCATCATGTTGGATTGGAAGGATGTTTTTTGATTAAGCTCATTGTAATTTTTATTTTTCTTAGCTTGTGGTGGGTGGACTATTGGTTCACTTTTGTGCTCTTTTCTTTTTTAATAAAGTTTTTTCTTTCCTATAAAAAGAAGTAATTATTTTGATTGATTTTCCTCCTTCCTTTTCTCTTCTAGGCCTAGCACGAGATTGATGTATCTTTGGCTGAATAATATAATAACTTTATTCTCTCTTCCCCTATCTCTTTTATGTTAACACTAAAGCACAACAGAGAATACACTCACCTGATTGAGCCAATGAACACCTAAAGGGAATTGAGAAGATTTCTGAGTTTGTCAGTTTCTTCTTTCTTGAGTTCTCCAATTTTGACACCGTTTTCTTGATAAAATCTTTTTCCATTTATGAAGTGTGTTTGGCATAATTGTTGTCCTCTAAATCCTCCATTTCGTTTGAGAACTTGAGGTTTCCCTTGGAGTTTAAAGCAATTCTCCTTTGTGTGGCACGGCTTCTTATAGTCTGTCCACCAGGCTCCTTTGTTTGGTGACCTAGAGTATTCTGGTTTGCCATTCTTAGGATTACCACTCTGCCTTGGTTGTTAACCTTGACTACATCAATAATCGTCTTTGCTGATATCATGGCTGAGCCTTCTGGCATTTCAGAAAAAGAGAAAAATTGATGAGGCATATAGAGGGAGGGTTTAGATATGAAGGCCGATAGTCAGCAATGAAGGCTGAAGAATTTTCAAGGCTTAGGGTTCAGCAATGAAGGCTGTAGGTGATCAGAAAAAGTTTTCTAGAGAGTGTAGACTTGACGCCATGTAGGAAAAAATAAACCGATTCTGAATTATACATAGTAGCAAGGTTTTAAAAGGCGAAAGGTGAGGCGAGGCGGTCATGTCCTTGTGAGGCAAGGCGGCCGCCTCAAATAGAAAATAATCCATAAATATTACTTGGGATTAGATATTGTAACATAAATAGGATTAGATACCGTGTCATAAATAGAAAATAATCCTAAAAAAATACCAAACAAATGGAAACCTTATTTTTTTTTTTCAGCCACCATTCCAAACAAACAAACCCTAGCAGCCACCAGTCCACCACAAGCCCTAATCTTTTTGCACCCACCATCCCAAACAAAAACCATAGTGGCCACCACTAACCCTAATCTTTTTTCAGCCATGATCCCAAACAAAAACCTTAGTAGCCACCTCCAACCATCACCTTCTGTTTTCCTTCAACCACTGTCCATGCTCCGGCAACATACTAGCCGTACTTGGACCTCGCCGGCAACTGGTTGACAGTTACTCTCCGGCAACCTCAAATAAGAAGAAAAACCAGGTGCACCTCAGTGCCGCCTCATACCAAGTTGCCTCGACTTGGTCTGGGGCTGCCGCCTCGATTCACTTTTTCAAACACTGCATAGTAGGCTTTAGGTGTTTATACACAATAGAAAGCCTAATTAAAGAGGTTTTATTTTTCTATCAATCCCTAAGATTATGGGATTTCCTAATGATTAGGGATCAGCCATTCCTAGTAATAAATTGAGAAAAATCAGCAACTATTCATATTTCCTAGCTGTACATAGCTAAGCAAATAAATTTACAGATTCCAACAGCTATCTTGTGCACTGCTAATACTCAATAATCAGAATTCTCAAGTGGATAAAACCAATAATTTCAGAATTCCTAGCGTCAAAGAACTTAAGCTCAAGAGTTTTCAACTTGGGTTAATAAAAATTTCCAAAGGAATTAGAGATCTTAAAATGTATAACTATTATGTATTAACTGCATTACTTAAATTTTTTTATCAGTGTTATTTCCTTCCATTTAGGAATATCTTCAAGAAACACTTCAGTTTGGATTCGCCTTTCACTAACTTTAAATCATAAAAAACTAGTGTATGATCTGGAGTAGATGTGTAATCATGTAAAAGACCTGTAGTAAGCAATGTTTTAAAATGCGCAACACGGTTCAATCTTCATGAGGCAAGGCGGTCGCCTTAATCGAAAATGATAAATAATGCAAAACAAATTAAGAAAAAATACTAAAATAGAAAATCATCCATAACATTTAATATTGTCCACAATCAACATTACTAACATAAGGACCCCAAAAAAAGTGTATGACAAAAAGAAAAGACGTTTAGTGACTTGAAATATGGATCCAAAATGTCATCCTAATGATAAATGACCACTACATATTGAAGAGACTACCATTTGTGTCTAGTGGCTTGGAGTCATGGAGTCTTGAATAGGTGAGAGTTTTTCTTCTGCAGAAAGTTCCAACTTTCTGTTATAAATAGGGAGTTAGGGTTTTTTTTGTGGGGTTTTTTAGTCATTTTTTAATTATTTTTTTATTTCTGCTCATGTTTTTTGAAAGGCACCGCCTCGCTGCCTCAAGACAATAATTGCATTGAGGTGTCTGAGCGAGTTCAAGGCTGAGGCAGCGGACTCAAGGCGCTCTCGGTTGTGAGGTGCACCTTGAGGCACCGCCTTGGTTCAAATTTTTAAACATTGGTAGTAAGAATTTACCTGAGTGGAAATCAGAATGCTCTTAAAAGCTCTTATGAACATCTTATTTATAAAAATATTGAGATTTCTTCACATCGGTTTGGGTTAATGTTTTGTTTTCCCTTAAAGATAGGTTTTCTTTCTGGTTTTGGTGGACTTCGGGTCACCTCCCTTTTGTTTATTGCGACTTTTTCTCTAATAAATGTTCCGCTTCCTATTGGGAAAAAAATTGATTATATTGTTAAACAAAATGGCATACAATGTTGGAACTATAAGATGGAATCAATTTTACAAATAAGAATTATTTACTGCAGAAAGTATCGTTTCCAAATGATATGGGAATCTGAGGTGATGAAATGGTATAGGATTGAATGGGAAACTCAAAGAGAAACCTACTTTATTTGAATATGAAGCAAGAAAGAAGTTAGTTCAAACTGTATACAGAACCTTGTAGAAAAACTGAAGGAAATTGTATAAAATATAAGTGAAACAGAAATGAAACGGCATGGTATATTTCATGGACACGAGTTTAAACACATTAATACAATTTTAGGCTGGAACAGAGCTCTTAAAGAGTTTTTAAGCAGTCTGGAAACATTTGCCTTCTGTACGTGAGAAATGTTGGTAGAACTTAGCATTTTGAAATCACATAATTTGCAGAAGCTCTTGCTTTTTATTTCCAATTGAAGATTCAGAATATTCACTTGTAATTATGAATCTAATATTACAGATTTTCTTGAAATTATTTTTCTTTCCTAAGCTACACTTAATGATAGGTAACTTTGCAAGTGTCATGTAATTTTCATGCTAAGTTGCGTTGAGATGCTTTCTTTTGAGTTTAATGCTTGAATGTATATTTCCACAGCCACTAGCAGATGCGTACGGGCTTCTTATGCATAGGAATGGTCAATGGGAGTGGACTCTCGCACCTGGGGTGGCTCCTTCGTCACGATATCAACATGCTGCAGTAAGTGATGGATACATTCACATTCCTGGAGTCCACAGTTCCCGAATTTATAGTTATGGATAACAATATAAATTCCTCATTAGACTGCTAATTCTTTTAATACAGTCAATGTGGTCTGAAAGACAGCAGTGTCATTTTGCATGTATCTAGTTGTCTCCATAACTAGTTAGTTCTTTCCTTGAACTTGACATTGTTTTCTATTAGGTTTTTGTTGGTGCACGGTTGCATGTTACAGGAGGTGTTCTTAGAGGAGGACGATCAGTAGAAGGCGAACCGGCTGTTGCTGGTAATCTTCTGTTTTCCTTGTCTTTCATCACAAAGGCAGTTAGATTTTTTTCTTACTTTTTTTCCTTTGTTTTAATATCATCCCTGTTTCTATAGTATTGGACACTGCTGCTGGAGTTTGGTTGGACAGAAATGGACTGGTGACTTCCTCACGTGCAAGCAAGGGACATGCTGAACATGATCCTTTTTTGGAACTTATGCGTCGTTGTCGTCATGCATCTGCATCCGTTGGTGTTCGCATATATATCTATGGTGGTCTCAGAGGAGGTAAAAATTGTAAAATCTGACTTGGAAATAGATTGTAGATACATAACCTATAGTGTGGCAGCATTGACATCACAGGAACTTATAGTGATCTATGAAGCACAGATGCTTCTCGGAGGGCAATGAATCACGTATTGGATATGCAATTTATAGTATCCTGATTTATTTATTTTATTTTTGGATACGTGCATTGATATGTTGGGGATACACTTACACTCTCCTATATGTATCAGGTAGGCATTTTTTTTTTAACATAGCTGTCACCAGAGTTAGGATCCTCTCCTAGCCTTGTTTTTTCCTTGTTTTTTTTCAAGTGCAAGTGAAACACCCACTTGCATGAAAGAGAAAAAAGTGAACGAATATTAGCCATGTATTTTCTTATATGCTTAGGTGTCACTAGATTATGAAAAGTCTCGTAAAATTAAGGCAATGAGAGAATCTTGATCCCACCCTGATCCCTGTCACCACAAATATTCTTTCATTATTTATAGCACATTGAGAAGGCAAATTCCTACATTGTTAACCAAAGCTCTCAATTATAGCACATTGAGAAGGCAAATTCTTACTTTGTTAACCAAAGCTCTCTATTATGAGCTCAACAAACAAGCTAACAATCAAGCTACCTTGGAAACCCACAAAAATTTAAATATTCTTTGTATCTTCAGTGCTTTGGAAACCTAATATCATCATATATCATCTTCATAAATGGTCATCTATTGCTTATATAGATGATCATTCATTATCTATATAAGCAATTGATCTACAGTACTATGATCGAATACTGTTGAATCTTGTAATGCCAACTTGAACTTTGTGGTTTAACTTCTGAAATATATCAGTGGACATGATTATTTTGAGACAGTTATTAATCAAAGTTGTTAATTCCTGTGTGTATATATATATTAGATATATCCTCAAGGACCTTGACGTATCCGTATCCTAATTTTTTTTGAAATTGCTAATTCCTATATATATATATATTAGATATATCCTCAAGGACCTCGACGTGTCCGTATCCTAATTTTTTTGAAAAAGCCGTATAGTGTATCCGTGTCGTATCGTATCTGAATTGCGTATCCAAATTGGTACTTTCTAGATAGTGATGAATGCATAGCTCTCTTTTTTAATTATATTAGAACTTCTTAATAATGGTCCTGATTTCTAGTCTTTAATTTGATTGTCTTTTCTTTTTCTTTTTACTATTTTAGATTGTCTTGTTTATTACATAATTGCTTTATTCTATGCAGATATTCTACTTGATGACTTTTTGGTTGCGGAAAATTCACCGTTTCAGTCGGACATTAATTCTCCTATGCTAACATCTGAGAGAGCTCCAACCATAACAAGTCCCAAATTTGATCAATCTGGTTTTAGTTCTTATGCTTCAGATGAACCAGAGGTTTCTTCATCTGGAGGCCTGAGGTTTCTTATTTTACTTTCTCTATTTTAATGGGAATTTTTTGTTTCAGCCTGATAACCATTAGTAATCTGTATTTCTTATTGCAGCATGGACCAAAATTCAATGGAGAAACTAAGGGAGGCTTCAGCTGCTGAGGCAGAGGCAGTTAGTGCTGTCTGGCAAGCTGCACAAGCAGCATCTGCTATTCCTGCAGAAGAAACATCTGTATCTGATAATAACTCACAATCTGCAGGAACAACTTCAGATGGTAGTGACACTGAAGCAGATGTTCGCCTTCATCCTAGAGCTGTATGTGATTTACTTCTGTATCATATATTCTGAGGGTTTTTTTTAACTGCCTGGTTGCAGCAGTAACGTAAGATTTCTTCATGTAGGTTGTGGTTGCCAAAGAGGCTGTGGGGAACCTGGGGGGGATGGTAAGGCAGTTATCCTTGGATCAGTTTGAAAATGAGAGCAGACGAATGATGCCTTCAAGTAATGACCTTTCGTATCCTACCAAAAAGTTCACCAGGCAGAGGTCTCCTCAGGGATTGCATAAGAAGGTAAGTGTTGCCAATATCATCATTGATTTTACTTGATATTTACACTAGGTAGTTTAATGTTATGTGTTCTTGCAGATTATCTCTACATTGCTCAAGCCTCGAAATTGGAAAGCTCCTGCTAATAGGAGGTTTTTCTTGGATTCATATGAAGTGGGTGAGCTTTGTTATGCGGCTGAGCAGATTTTTATGCATGAGCCCACAGTTCTTCAGTTGAAAGCTCCTGTTAAAGTTTTTGGCGATCTTCATGGACAATTCGGTGATTTAATGAGGCTATTTGATGAATACGGATTTCCTTCCACCGCTGGAGACATAACGTGAGTTTGACATTACACCTCGTTCTAAGAGTCACCTTGTGGGAATAAAATTAACTAAAAATATGGTCTTTTGTGTATGTTGAACTGGTTTAAAATGACCTATGTTATATGTAGGCCATTGAATGATAAATCAGTGTCATTATTTTAAAATAACATATGTGCATGTCAACGAATTGACGATTTATGAATTATGATCACACATTGTGATATCTAACTTATAGTTTCTCCTTGAATTATGGAATTTCAACTGACAGCAATAGAGTTGAATTCTTTTGATTTGTTTTAGTATGGTTGAATTAATGATATGATGCCCCATAGTAGGTTGGTTAGTTACAATTGCATACAATTATGGAATTTCAACTGACATCAATAAAGTTGAATTCTTTTGATTTGTTTTAGTTTGGTTGATATTGAATTAAAAATGTGATGTACAATACTAGGTTGGTGAATTCATTTTTTTGTGCACAGCTTTTCTGTATTCGAGGTCATTTGCTTGGTATATTGACTTCTATTCTAGGTCATCAGCCATTCTATTTTTTGTTTCAGGTATATTGATTATTTGTTTTTGGGAGATTATGTTGATCGGGGGCAGCATAGCTTGGAAACTATAACTTTGCTTCTTGCTCTTAAGGCAAGAATCTGCATTGAGGAACCCAAGCTTGATTGATAGAAAAGTATGATTTTTATCTATTTTACATTTGACTGTATGCCCCTTTTGTTATGATTTTGTAGATCGAGTATCCTGAGAATGTTCACTTGATACGTGGAAATCATGAAGCTGCTGACATAAATGCACTGTTTGGTTTTCGTCTTGAATGCATCGAGAGAATGGTTGGATGAATATGCATTTGTACATTTCTTTTTCTTTTTTCCTGTGAAAAAATGTACTAATGAATAGGTGTTTGCAGGGGGAGAATGATGGGATATGGGCATGGACACGGTTCAACCAACTTTTCAACTATCTTCCACTCGCTGCGCTTATTGAAAAGAAAATCATCTGCATGCACGGGGGCATAGGGAGATCTATACATTCAGTGGAGCAAATAGAGAAACTTGAAAGACCCATAACAATGGATGCTGGATCTATAGTTTTGATGGACCTCTTATGGTGTGTTGTTTTTCAATGAATTGACCAATTACATGTCAATCTTCTTTATTTTATTTTTTTGGTTTTTCTTATAACCTTAGTCTATACAGGTCCGACCCTACAGAAAATGATAGCGTAGAAGGTTTGAGACCAAATGCAAGAGGGCCTGGCCTTGTCACTTTTGGGGTAAGGGGGCATGTTATTTACTGTTTAGGCGGTTATCGGTTATTTTGCTTTATATACATGAATTCATACCTCCTACCTATCAAAATATCTAATCAATGCATTCCTTGAAATTTCTGCGTGCAATGATTTCGCAGCTATGACTTGGTACTTATAATTTTATTATAAAGTTTGGGTTATGGAGCATGCATTCAATTGCAGGTCAAAAATCTTAACATTTGTAAGGCAACCTGAAATAAGAGATTCGAATAGGCCTAATCCTTGACTGCTTCTCTAGTTGGAACATTCTCCACGTCTACTTGAACCATTGAATGAGCTAATTACAATCAAACCTGAATATTCTTCTGGCTCAATCTTGAATTTTATCATCAATATGTTTTTGTAGTTATTTGTAGCTATTTTCTATATAGATACCTTTTTTTTTATTAGGTTAGGAATTTGTAAACATCAATTTTTTAGCTTTCAGCGAGTCTTTTTTCTTTATGGTTTTTGTAATTATTTGCATGACTGAAATTTTGTTATTCTCTCGAGCTGTGTTATCTTACATGAATTATTGCTGCTATTTGCAGCCAGACCGAGTCACAGACTTCTGTAAGAAAAACAAATTACAGCTTATTATTAGAGCTCATGAATGTGTGATGGATGGATTTGAGCGGTTTGCTCAGGGGCAGTTGATCACACTTTTTTCTGCAACCAACTATTGTGGTAGGCAAAATAACTTGGGACTTTCATGTGTTGTTATGTTAGCTTGCATCCTAAGTTGGTATCATATGTATCCAGGGACTGCAAACAATGCGGGAGCTATATTGGTAGTTGGCAGGGGATTGGTTGTGGTACCAAAATTGATTCATCCCTTGCCACCTCCCCTTCAGTCACCCGACACTTCTCCAGAACGTGTCATTGATGACACATGGATGCAGGTAAAGCATAGAAATTATGATGTTGCAAATAGACTTTATGTCAGATTAATTTCACTTACACATTACCATATTGTTTGCACTGTAGGAGCTTAACATTCAAAGGCCGCCTACTCCTACTCGTGGTCGCCCACAGCCTGACCATGACCGGAGCTCACTTGCGTATATATGAAGTTACTCGACTATTTTTTGTAAGTTTTGGCACCCTGTTTTCGGACTGGCAATTTTATTTTGGCCGACATGATCATCAATCAGTCAAAAGTCGGACAGAAGTGGCTTGCAATTAAGGTGCTTGTGTTGTATTCTTTCAAGATACAGGTTGGGCTTGTCTATTTATTGTACACAGAAATTTAGAGTTTAGAAATTAATAGTTTTCGACCACTGAGTGAGTGTAATATAAGATGTAATAGTATAGTTTGAAGGAGATAGTTACTCTCTGCTGCCCATCGGAGGGTATATATAGCAACGGAAGTTTGTTGTTTAGCCTGTGTATTGTAACATAAATGCTAATGGATTATTTTAAGTTATTCATAAATTGATTTTTTTTAATGATGTTATGTCATGCGTAATATAATATTTTAAACACCTTTTCTCATTTTTGTTTCATGATTGTTGTACACCATTACTGTGAAGCAAACAATTCCAACTGAAAATGCACCAAATTGAATAAATAATAATAATAATAATAAGTAGACAATTCATTGGCAAAAGAACCTATAACTCGTGTAACAAAACCAGAAGACTTCTGTATATTTATACCGTGAGATTGTAGGTTTGAGTTTGTCTCCCTTCTTAAATCCAGATTAAAAAGAACAGAATACAACATTTGATGCGGACTCTTGAACCTATAAACATTAATGTAATGGTGGAAAAATACGCGAATGAGTTGAAATAACAGCCTCTTGAACATACTTTTTAGAATGAGTGGGATCAGCAACCCAGTGAATCTCACTCATATTTGGTGTCTCCACAAACGCCATCGTGAACTGTCCCACTTTCTCAATCCTCCCTCTCTTGCCTGCCCTTAGCACAAGCTTGTTCCTGTTGTTGGAGAATATGCCATTCGTCAGCCGCACAATGTCGCCCGCTTCGATGGCCTCGCACTCATCTTCCCACAACTGGAAATGAACCGCAGCCGTCTCGTCGGCTACCAAAGCCAAACAAGTCTGGCTCTGTCCTTCCTTTGGTGGAACTGGTTGCATTTTGTCCAAAACTATGAATTGGGTATTTATGTTGTTTTCGGCTGCCGGTGATATGTCTTTCAGATACACCATCGTCGGTTTGATACCTAGTACCAAAACAAAATACAATGAAGTATTATTTTTCACTCAGGCATTTCTACAAACACCTTAACGACTCTTCTAAATAGGTTGGGAACTTTTTATGCTCCTGGTGAAATGGTGAAGGTAAGGTGGTGGCTGCCTTATTACTATAGAAATTGGGGAGCTATTGGGTCTAGGAGAAGGTTTTTTGGCCAAAATTCTCAAGTTGAATTTATAACTATTCAGTGAGATGCTGTGAATGTGATTGTATTTACGCTTTTCTTCTTTAATAGAAGTTTGTGGTTGTTTTAAGGAAAAAAAATAAAGGTCTCGTTAGGTTGGTGAGAATAACAAAAAGCAGGTCTCAAATGGTGCTAATTCGAATATTTTTCACTTGATTTCAATGGCTGAATCAACAAATTAAACTATACCTAACTTCCAGGACACTGAACAACAAACACCAACTGTGGGAATCCGTGTGGAGAGAATCAAACCAACTGGTCACACCTGTGGATACAAGGATCCAAGAAAAAGCGACATTGTTACCTTACTGGTAGACTGGAGAGTTTCACATGTCGAGTTTTTTTTATTAAAAAAAAATAAAAATCCCACGAGGGTTAAAAAAAAATTAACCCGCTATTGATTTGACTGTAAACGAGATTATAAACTATACTGGCTATATTTTTTTACAACTTGCAGGTACAAAAAAACTCTGCAAAGAGCTGTCTAGTAAAAAAGAAAAACTCTACACAGCTACTTGTCACAAGACTTAGCATTTACCTAGTCCGCAACACATATATTTTGTTAGAATCCCACAATACCCTCACCAGCCCGATCAGTATTTCAGCCTCATTGAATGTGGAACCTGTCGCTTCAGATGGGTATGGTAGCCTGGTCCATCTCTCGGCCTTTAGCTCAATCACGTCCACAACACATGTCTCTGATTCCTCCAAGTTCTTTCCGTACCATTTGCCGTGCACCTGATGTACTTTTGCCTTGGCAATCTCTTCACCTTGCCCATCTAGAAGTACAACCAACTGACCTGGCTTGCACTGAACAAATTCTGCAGCACCGGTGTCAACAAGTTCTGCTATGGCCTCAGAGTCATCACCAGCACCACTTCTCAATGTGCTTCCAACGCCTCTTGCATTTGAAGGCACATGATCATCTCCCGGACTGTCAGGTGAATCATGTACGTGCCTTAGTACCGGTCCACCCTGCCTTCCCAAAAAGGAACTTCCAGTCTCTGAATGTGCACGGGCGTCTTTAACTGCACGAGCTAGCCTGGCTTTTCTATTATTGAGCCTGTTGATGTATAAGATGTAGCTTTCATGACAAACGAAAAACCATTAAATACACACACACAGGCTTTTCTATTATTGATATAAGATGTAACATTCATGACAAATGGAAAACCATTAAATACACACACACGCTGGCTTTTCTATTATTGAGCCTGTTGATGTATAAGATGTAGCTTTCATGACAAACGGAAAACCATCACACGCACACACACATATAAAGTACTAGGATATGTCACACACACACACAAACTACTAGGATGTCACACACACTACACACACACATATAAAGTACTAGGATATGTCACACACACAAACACATATAAAGTACTAGGATATGTCACACACACAAACACACACACACACACATATAAAGTACTAGGATATGTGCAATTGTCCACACAAGATCTTAAGTTACCCCAGTTATTAACTATGCATTTCAGTAAAGAAGTTGTAACAATAGAAAACGAAAGATCACACACACAATATGTGCAATTTTCCACACAAGATCTTAAGTTACCCACACACACACAGTTATGCTTTATTGATTGTAAAGAAGTTGTAGCAATAGAAAACGAAAGATCACACACACACACACAGTTATGCTTTATTGATTGTAAAGAAGTTGTAGAAATAGAAAACGAAAGATCACACACACATATGTGCAATTTTCCAGTTATTAACTATGCATTTCAGTTAAGCCTTATTGATTGTAAACACACACACGTGCAATTTTCCAGTTATTAACTATGCATTTCAGTTATGCTTTATTGATTGTAAACACACACACACACACACGTGCAATTTTCCAGTTATTAACTATTCATTTCAGTTATGCTTTATTGATTGTAAACACACACACACATATGTGCAATTTTCCGGTTATTAACTATGCATTTCAGTTATGCTTTATTGATTGTAAAGAAGTTGTAGCAATAGAAAACGAAAGATACACACACACGTGTGCAATTTTCCACACAAGATCTTAAGTTACCCCAGTTATTAACTATGCATTTCAGTTATGCTTTATTGATTGTAAAGAAGTTGTAGCAATAGAAAACGAAAGAAGTTGTAGCAATAGAAAACGAAAGATACACACAAACACACATATATGTGCAATCTTCCACACAAGATCTTAAGTTACCCCAGTTATTAACTATGCATTTCAGTTATGCTTTATTGATTGTAAAGAAGTTGTAGCAATAGAAAACGAAAGATCACACACACACACACATATATGTGCAATTTTCCACACAAGATCTTAAGTTACCCCAGTTATTAACTATGCATCTCAGTTATGCTTTATTGATTGTAAAGAAGTTGTAGCAGTAGAAAACGAATGATCTCTCTCTCTCTCTCTCTCTCTCTCTCTCTCTCTCTCTCACACACACACACACACACACACACACACACACACACACACACACACACACACACACACACACACACACACACACACACACACACACACACACACACACACACACACACACACACACACACACACACACACACACACACACACACACACACACACACACACACACACACACACACACACACACACACACACACACACACACACACACACACACACACACACACACACACACACACACACACACACACACACACACACACACACACGTGCAATTTTCCACACAAGATCTTAAGTTACCCCAGTTATCTATGCATTTCAGTTATGCTTTATTGATTGTAAAGAACACACACAAACACACACACATATGTGCACTTTTCCACACAAGATCTTAGGTTACCCCGGTTATTAACTATGCATTTCAGTTATGCTTTATTGATTGTAAAGAAGTTGTAGCAATAGAAAACGAAAGATCTCTCTCTCACGCACACACACATATATGTGCAATTTTCCACACAAGATCTTAAGTTACCCCAATTATTAACTATGCATTTCAGTTATGCTTTATTGATTGTAAAGAAGTTGTAGCAATAGAAAACGAAAGAAGTTGTAGCAATAGAAAACGAAAGATCACACACACACACACAAACATATATGAAGTACTAGGATATGGAAAATAAACGAAAGATCACACATATATGAAGTACTAGGTTATGGAAAATAAACGAAAGATCACACACACACACACACACACACACACATGAAGTACTAGGATATGGAAAATAAACGATCACACACACACACACACATATGAAGTACTAGGATATGTGCAATTTATGCTTTATTGATTGTAAAGAAGTTGTAGCAATAGAAAACGAAAGATCACACACACACACACATATATATGTGCAATTTTCCACACAAGATCTTAAGTTACCCCAATTATTAACTATGCATTTCAGTTATGCTTTATTGATTGTAAAGAAGTTGTAGCAGTAGAAAACGAAAGATCTCTCTCTCTCTCTCTCTCTCTCTCTCTCACACACACACACATATGTGCAATTTTCCACACAAGATCTTAAGTTACCCCAGTTATCTATGCATTTCAGTTATGCTTTATTGATTGTAAAGAACACACACAAACACACACACATATGTGCAATTTTCCACACAAGATCTTAAGTTACCCCGGTTATTAACTATGCATTTCAGTTATGCTTTATTGATTGTAAAGAAGTTGTAGCAATAGAAAACGAAAGATCTCTCTCTCACGCACACACACATATATGTGCAATTTTCCACACAAGATCTTAAGTTACCCCAATTATTAACTATGCATTTCAGTTATGCTTTATTGATTGTAAAGAAGTTGTAGCAATAGAAAACGAAAGAAGTTGTAGCAATAGAAAACGAAAGATCACACACAGTTGTAGCAATAGAAAACGAAAGATCACACACACAAACATATATGAAGTACTAGGATATGGAAAATAAACGAAAGATCACACATATATGAAGTACTAGGTTATGGAAAATAAACGAAAGATCACACACACAAAAACACACACACACATATGAAGTACTAGGATATGGAAAATAAACGAAAGATCACACATATATGAAGTACTAGGATATGGAAAATAAACGATCACACACACACACACATATGAAGTACTAGGATATGTGCAATTTATGCTTTATTGATTGTAAAGAAGTTGTAGCAATAGAAAACGAAAGATCTTTAAATAATTACTTCAACTCTGAAATGTCATAAGATTTCAATTTTTAATTTATTTTTATATGTAATCTAAATATCAGAGGGAGCACCTTATAAAATAGAAAGAGGACCACTAATGACTTACCAGTTTCTAAGCTGTGAAGATGTAACTTCAGAACCCTGCAGAAACAATGTAGGATCTCATTTAGGAAGAAAACATGTCTAGTGTTAAACATATATAAAAACTAAATCACAGCATTCGTAAGGTGTGAAATCCATAGTACATACATGAAGACTCAATTTACCAGCCCACGATTGTATTAAAGCTGGATTTCGCTGCATGTCAGGTTCATCCAGAAGAGCCCTCTCGACAAGTGATATTTGTTTATCATTCATTATGGTTCGCTTCCGTTTCCTCTGCTGCTTTTCTTCACCCTGAACAGTTTCAACCTTTTCCTCCTCTTGAACTCTTCCAAACCCACTTTGTTTTATATGCTCATTTGATTTTGGACACTCACCGTTGTCCAACTGATCAGCATATTCTTTTTCTCCCATGGGACTCGTATCTGAACCACTACTTACAACCATCTGAACATCTCTATCAATCTCTATCACACCACCGGTCACACCAGATTTATCTTTTTCTTCCCTGGTATCTGCCCGGGTTACATCATCCCCTTGATCCATAGGATTGCTTCTGACATCAAACCTTTCCTCTTCTTGGAAGGAAGAATTCTCTGACATTTCCTCTCTCAGGTTACCATTTGTGTTATTAACGTTAGCTGGCCTTTTTCTTTCTAAAGGTGATGGACAACCCCTTGTACTTTGAGCTTCCTTCAATAATTCAAACATTACCATTCAGGATGCTATGATGGGTTAAAAAAGTGTCAATCCAACTGAAGAATTAAACTTTAAAAGAATTTACGATTTTAGGTCATTTTGGAATTTATGCATCTGGTACATACTCTTGAATTTTGTATGTGAGAATATGCATATTAATAGGTTAAAATATTTTTACACTTGGCCTATTCGTGAGTCTTGATCTAAGTTTTATGACCCTTTTAAAAGACATCTTGAATCTCCTCGTCAAGTTTAAATATCCAATGAACTTATCAGATCAAGTTCCTATTTGAATGACGATTTTAGGTCATTTTGAAATTTATGCATCTGGTACATACTCTTGAATTTTGTATGTGAGAATATGCATATTAGTAGGTTCAAATATTTGTACACTTAGTCTATACGTGAGTCTCAATCTAAGTTTTATGGCCCTTCTAAAAGACACATATCTTGAATCTCCTCATCAAGTTTAAATACCTATTTAACTTATCAGATCAAATTGCTATTTGACTGCAACATCAGCCAACTAAGTGATCAACTGCTGTGAGAAATGAAATGCCAAGCTTTATTCACCTGAAGATGCTCGTTGATATTCAGTTTAGAGAACTTATCGCAAGAAATTGATTCCTCGTTTTTACTTTCCTGAATTTGATTTCAATCCAGAAGCATAAGTTCAACACATACAAATATTAATAAGAATGAGATAAAGGTGGTTGCCAAAGAATGCAGAAAGATTTAAGTAATGTTAACCATCAAAGGATAAAAAGCTTTACCTGAACTAGATCTTCATCAAATTCAGTAGGATTAATTGCTTTGTCTAACAGATTAAAAAATACCCTGCCAAAAAATTGAATCACAAAAAATGTTAATAAACAGATAGTGAAGTCAAATGGAATATATCAACCGTATCAATACATATGTACTATACTTGAGCCAATATATACATGCAAATACATGAGTCAAATGGAATAACACGTGAAATAGATGTCTGGAAAGACCTTTTTCCAACAACCTAAAATTTCAGTCTTGAAGATCATTTCAATACCTAGTATATAAGATATCAATGTATAATGCTATCTTTATATATATATATAGTAACTTTCAAGTGTGGGATCCCACACACATTTTTTGTATGGTTTCACTAATTAGTGTAATATTTTTTACAACAATAACATATTACCATCTCCCCACTTTTCCGAGCTCTGTTTCTAAGTATTCATCTTCAACTCCTTCCAAAATTTATTTTTAAAAAAAGCTTCCTAAATTAGCACTTCCTGGGGGTGCTTTCCAACAAAAATGTCTGAGCACTATTAACGAATTTGGGTGTGCAGGTCAAATTTCAAGAAGTGATATTAAAAAGCTATACTAAGAGGAAAATCAAACTTGTTTCTGTTAATGACTTTGGATTTGAGATTTGGAAGTAAAATAAATTTGCGGTGCCTCACATAATGGCAGGTGTTTGTATTTAACAATGAAAAAGTAGACAAATCTTCAGGAAAAATCGTGGTGGCATTCGTCATAGCCTTTTCCTATATTAAACCTGCATGCAAATCCAATTGAGTGGAAACTGTCGTTCGGTTTTAAACCACACCATCGCTATCCCTATGAGGAATTAAGATTTAGTTAGATAATGCCTCCCCTGTAAACACTGATAGTATACATATGCCTAAAGATAATGTAAAAGAAAGAAGAATGTAAATGAATGTTGCCCTCAAAATAACAACAGATGGGTGAAGCAGATGAATCTCATTGGTCAGTTGGAATGTTGGAAAGTTATCGAGATATGGGGAATACCTCACATGTATATTTTATGGTATTGCAAGCAAAACTTAGAAATTTAAATCTAGAGATACTTCTTAGGCAGTTGTAAATCATGCTTAAAATTTAACTGTATGGTAGACAAGGGGGATAAAATGGATGACAAATGATACCAAGAAAAAAGAAGAAACAAGTGAATTTAATAAAATGAAATGTGGTACTAATATAAGATGAGATAAAACATTGTCCAAACTCCAAAATGGTTCAGTAATGTGCAGCTATTAACCATGACTATACAATTAAAAAGGAGTGACTTGATTTAAGTTCAAGGCACCAAGGACGGGTGGAAGCAGCAAAGAAGACATTATCATGTATCACTCAAAATGGTTATGGCTCAGAACACATGAGTTACACATCCAAAATGCAAATTCATATGCACCAATCAAACAAGTCGAGATAAGGGATTAAATTTAGTTCAGAATGATGCTGTTGACTTGTCCCTTTAGAATAATTTGCAGTCATATAGATATATATATCAATAAGATTTTCAATAACCATAAAAATTGCCACGTTATTCTAGTAGAATTTAGCAAAATGTTCCAGTAAATAAAAAGCGAAGTTGAATTTCAGATCACCTTAAAAGCTGTACATCATCGTCATTCAAAAACAAAGGAGTTAGAGATTCTGCATGACTTAACAATGAACCTGCACATACAAGTAGCAGATGGGGAACACAATATATTTGTAGTATGTTTATTTAAAAGAAGTAATTAGAAGCAACACTTACGCAGGTTGCCGCAAACAGTGGCAGCTTTCTGAGCACCAGAGGTGAAGGAAAACCCAGGTAATACTTTGGATGGATCTGTTCGTAAACACCCCAAAACCTTGTTTAGGAAGAGATTCCTCTCCAGCTCTGTGATTAGAAAAGCTTTATATAATCAGGGACTATAGAAATTATATGAAACAAGCACGTGGTGATAACTCAACAAGATCTTGAGTATGAATTTGACCTTCACAGATGTCGGGAACAAAGCAATGAAGATTGGCAATCATTTTGATTAGAAGTGATGATCTTTGATGAGCATAGGTTGCCTGAGGCATGCTATTGTGGGCAAATGAAAATTCTACTTTAGACATGTTCACTGATGATACTGCATCCAAAGCCCATCCAACTGATGCAAATAAATCATATTCCAGGGAAGCATCTTCCTCTCTTAAGGGGAATTCAGAAGAACACCAGATTATTAGAAAATCTCTATGAGATAGTGAAAACATTGCGCTCAGAACTTCAGTCTGGAGAGTTACATAAGAAAAGACATAGTCACATATCTTGTTATGCAGATGCCATAAAGACAATAGATATCATATGCGGTATACACATTTAAAGTACTTGTCAATCCAGCACCAAGTTCACAAGTTTAACATAAACCACACAACAATTTGGTTCTTTCTAAAACTTTATAAAACACATGATTATTCACTAATCACGAAAATATGGATTTTATGAACTTCGAAAATATCTTTATAAAGGTAGTTTCATGGGGCAAGTGCAATAGCTTTACAACAGTAGGTAGTGGAACAAAAGTATACACTCAGGAGTCTGAAGATAATAGCTTACAAAACACGCTGTAATGTAAGATCTGAAATTTGAATCATCTGAGAAGATATCAGCTAGACGCATTGCATTGAGTTGCAAAAGTCCCATTGGACAAGTTCTGTCTGAGCAGGAGAGAAGATGTTTGGGATCTTTAATAAGTGCAGTCTTCAGCAAGTCAAGAACCTAAATCATGACAGACTGTATTAATGGCAAGCACTTTGACAGTAAGAGAATACTTCAAAAATATAATAGAGAATCTAGGCGAGTGGGCTGATCATGAGGAAAATCTGATAAAAAGAGCTACTACTCATGGCATAGACCAAATAAATAACATCACCACACAAAATTGTATCTTCACCCAATTAAGCATCTCTCTCTCTCTCTCTCCCTCTCTCTCTCTTAGTAACAAAAGAAGAAGAAGAACCAATCTCAGACAATAAGTTCAGTGCCTAGGAAATCTGCAGAAATGGTCCTGGATGAGATGCCAACAAAATGGAAAGCAGTAGTAAATTACTAAAACAATTTTGATGTAGTAGTCTTTCAGGCAAAAACAGTTAAAAAGGCAGGTCCTATTTCTCCAAACAAGCCAAACAAGCTACACTAGCACTGTTAATACTCTGAAAATCATAGCTCTGTCTAGAAGTCTAACAGATATAACAAAACCATTTAAAATAAAACTAAAAATAATAATAATAATAACCAACCTCTAAAGCAACAGACTTTGCCAAATCTAGGCTTTCTGAAGAAGCAGCAACCTCATCTAGGTAAGAGATGCTTTCTGCTTCACACAAGTTCAACAGCTAAAAAAAAATCACAAATGGATCAACAATTGATGTCATGTAGATAAAATACAAAAAAAAAAAGCATTAAAATTCAGCGTACATACCAATAATTTCCTTACATATAAAACACAATTTACACCTTAAATCACCTATTAATAATTTCCATACAGAACTTACAATAGATAGGACTTTAGCTTTCAGCCTGGAAACAGCAGCCAAGGCTGTGGAAGACTCTGAAAAAGGTGGCTTGATGTTTAACCTCAGGATGGATTGAGAAAGAAAAAGAACACCCCCCTTTGCACATAATTCCTGAAAAAGTACCAGAATCAAATAACTGTCCCCTGTCATATAGAGGGATATCTAAACCAAGATAAATGAAGAAAGAGATCTCCCCACGTGTATCAACAAATTATGATGATCTTACACGTCATCCCATAATTGATACAATTGTAACCAGGATCCTGCTGACTAATCAGAATATTAGCCTATTAGGTACTTCGTTTCTTTGTTTTTGTTTCTTTCTATAGGAGCAAAAATTTTATTACAAAAAGAGAGAATACAAAGATGTACAAAAGCTGTCCAAAGAACCAAAAAACAAAAAAAGGAATCCCACAAAGCTTAAACTATCTCCAAACCCAAGTGTGAAGAAAATTGACATATCACTAAATTCCTTGGTGATGGGAGCCTGCCAAATAACCCACAGAAAAGAATGAACAGCACAATTCCACAAAATTCTCTCTTTCTGCTTTGGCAAAAGCACAAATTTCCACAAAATGTTAGCATACTAAATCACCACATTTCTCCTTTGGATAAAATACTTTGCTTCTGCACCAAAATTAGATATTTTTTTCTCCTAATAATTCTTTTTAATAGGAAAAAAAGAAGTTTAATTGACACATGAAAGAATAATTTTTTTTTTATAAGAGTACATACGGTCATATGGATTCAAACTTATAAAAAATTAAAGTGACACATTTTGACATGTCACTTTGATTCAACATATGTGATACGTATAAAGAGAATTCAAATTAATTTACCTTATTCCTAAGTAGGCGCTCTCGAAAAACTTTCTGTTGGCATAACGACTGAAGAAACTGTAAAGAAGCCTCGCATTGCTGGCAGATATAGTTAATAACTTGTTCCTCAGCCGTGCAAAGACTTGTGCTTAAATCAGCCTGCTGAGCAGACAGTTTGATATGAAGAAACTTGGTGATCACATGAACAGCTCCAAAAGCTGCTTCGATAAATATGTCAACCTGTAACAGAAATTTCATCATCATTGTAAGTACATATGCATTGGCCTATGGAACTCAAGGACTCAAAATTACTGTAGAGTTGTAAATTAAAAAAAAAAAAAAAAAGTTTAACTAATAGATCTAAAAACTAACCATTCAATAACCATGCAATTTTACCTGACCCTGATTTTCCCTATATATCAACCTCAAAAAATCATGAGGGCAAAACTGTACCTTAGGGTGTGCAAGTAATACTTGAGCGAGATCTTGCCATTGTGAGGATATACATCCAGTCAATAAATATAGACTGCATGCCACTAGTGCTGAATGTACCAGGGCCATGGGGATTGAACTATTGTAGTCCTACATAATTTTTTTTTAATAATAATAATAAATAAAAACAAGTCTCAGTCAAGATAAATAGCATGGAAGACAAAACTTAAGAGTGGATTGAAAAGAACCTGTCTAGAACGACCAAGAACAATTAGCAAGTAAAACACCAAATCAAGCAGCTGCTCAGAAACTTTTACATCATCAAGCAAAATCTGTAACCATTATCAGACAATGAAATATTAGGGGAAACTATGTTCTATGCACTTTGATCGAATCTTTCAAAAATCCTAAATAATTATTCAATTTGATGGAAATAGAGAAAAAATAAATCAAAGTTCACGAAGTTGCTTATTGCCAAGTTAATGACAGAATAAAGTACTAATATGAGCAAGTGATCAAAAAAATGTACAGCATCCAGATCAAATTCACCTGATCACAAACATACCTACATGTATACAGGTATCTGCACTGATTAAGGACTTCAGGTTTAGATCAAGTGATTAACCATTATAAATTCGTGAGGAAATGATAATCAAGTACAGAAACCAAAATATGAAATAAGAAAAAATCAAAAGTTTATTTTTTTCAGTCAAAGTTAAAATAGAGATGGTTCCTCCTCCACACGAGCAACGATGACCATTACAGTTCCCCATGGCTGAAGTGCAGGGTTTCTAGTTAGAAACAGCTCTCTAAAAATTCTGAATGATTTTGTGTTAGGTTGTGCCTTTAAATGCTAACATTATGAAACAGAAATGCTGACTTTCCCCAGCCTCCATCTTATGACCTTTTTGATGTTTTGATATGCATTTCCAATTTTAATTAAAATTCAAGTTGTTTGAGTATAATATTGTTTCAGTCTTTACCTACTAATTTAAGCTTTTGGGTCAGTTTTACCAAGAGTGCCTTAATCCCCCAAGTGATTATATTTGTATTCATTATCTATTGTTAGAATTTGTTTCATGTTCGTGTTTCTGTTCAGGCTAGGTCGGAGTGACAAGCCAATTGAACTTACACATGAGTGGGTTTGTTAGAGTGCTAAGTATTATATTTTGGGCTTTTACCTACTAGCTTGTGCTTTAAGGTCTACTGGTTACCTAACACAAATAAAGAAAGAACATAATCATCGACAGATGTCAACTAGTCATCTTTTCTTTTCACACTCCATTCATTATACCTTGAAAAGGAGATTAAATAATTTGATCTAGTATGTTTAAGTTCATTTTGTAGGTAATGTAAAACTTTCTACTGGCTTGACAAACCCAAACTATTGCCTGTCTTAAGTTAAGCCTACTGGCAAATAGGAATAAAAAAACCATTGGGGAGAACCCATTCTTTTTTTCAGCTACATGGATATATTTACATAAATAACGTTTTTATTCAAAGTTGTGAGTCAGGTGTGGATTATTTCATCCTACAAGACCGAATAGGAATAATTTATTGGACATTGTTTAATAAATGTCGGTTTTATCCTAAACCATTAATTCCCCAACATTTTCTTGGATTGACCTCAAATTTCTTAGCATGCTTCAAAACAGTAAATGCAAATAATGATCTAAACAATACTTTAGTACGAGTTACTGAAATTAACCTGCTCAAGTTTAATCTGTCGAGGTGCCAGATCACATAACGAGTGCAAAAGTCGAATACCGCGTAATAAATGTCTGAATAGTTCTTCGTCCTTAGAAGATATAAGCACAGCAATAAGGTGCAGAGGAAGAATGCTTGCAAGTTTTTCCACATCAATCTGGAAGACAATTGCATGTAATGACAAGAAAATTAAGAAATTACAAAAAAATAGGATTGCATGACAATGATGATAAGTTGATGTGATTGTTGTACCTTTACTGGTGATCCTTTTTCATCAATACAGTGAACTGTAAAATCGTCTGAGTCCTTTAGTAATTTATTAAGCTCCTGAGAGTTAAACCCATGTAACTCCTTCACTCCTGAAATCAAGTCAATTGCCTGTTCATATAAAACTTTAGTTAATTACCAGTTCATATAAGTACACACAATATGTAATCAAGTAACATGCACACAGACACACAGACACAGAATTGGGAGGGACTAGGGAGGAGGGCAAAATTAATTCCTGGTGTAAGAGTTATATTTGAAGAGGAAAAGCAAACGAAGCAGAAATAATTGAATTCAAACAAACAACCAAAAGTTATAAGTAAATGATTTCTGCAGCCAACTTTTAGGTAAGTTAGAAGTGCTTACCCGCTCAGCATTACATGTTGAATCTTCCTTAGCTTGTCTCATTTGTGAGAATCTAAAACCAAGAGCAAAATGTTTACACTATGAATATATGGTAACAACAAATTACAACTGCCTTCATGAGCATAGATAACTACTAATGAACACTTAAAAGGAAAAAAGTTAAGACATTGAGTGTCGACAATGAATCAGTGTTAAATCCCCTTAGAGGCAAGCAGGTGAGGGCAGACAACCAGAACAAGTAAAAACCACAATTAAGAGTAAATTATATATATATATATATATAATGTACTAGAGGCACTACCCACTCCTAAACTTCTTGAATTATTTGCAAAAACAGTTGCAGAAAAACTGTCAACTTCTCTTCATATTCCAAATTCAATCATTCTCCTGTAACTCCTTTTTTGCCCAATAACCTTAAGTCGTAGCCAGAAAACCGAGTCTCTAATACCGATTCAATGGGATTTACCACCTGGATATATTGAACCTCCAAATTTATTTCTCCTTTTATTCTCAATTAACCCCTTCGCATGAACATTTTAACAATCACATGGAAAATCAAACACAACAACCTCCTCCAACTGCATGCTGCTCAAACAATGCAACTGCAATTGCAAATGCACAGGCACGGACACACACATATGCAACTCAAAAGTTTAAGACTCTCCTAAGGAATACAATGAAGCCATACAAGTTTGAAGGTTTCGAATTATTGAAATATGAACATGTTTGTATTTCATATATTGACATAAAGGTCGACCAAGGGTAATTTCTATTGTGTGACTACAACATGGAATTTGTAACTATATATATAATAACATGTAGAGTGACACTGTATATTCAAACACAGAAAATGAACAAATCAATTCAACCAAAAAAAAAAAAAAACCTTCAAAATCCACATCATAAAACCCTAAAATCCCATCAAACAGGGCGAATTGAACGTTGAAACCCTAAAAATAAATAAAGTTCAAGATAACTACTACATAACCCTTGCACTGAAAACATTAAGAACTATAATAACAGACAAAACATAATAACAACAAAAATCCGTGAAATTTTAAAGTTAAAATGTATGAACTGACCTGGGAACTGTATCGAAAAGCTGCCTACAAGAAAAAGTGAGCGGCAAACAGAAACCGGAGAAAAATAAAATAAGGGAAAATTTCGCGGGTTACACGTCTGAGGTGGGATTTATAGAGATGTGGATGTTTGATGGACGACTACGTTCATAATGGAAGCGTCTCTCTCTCTCTCTCTCTCTTATATATATAATCATGAGATTTCATAGACTTCAAATTTAGATTTTTAAAAATTTTAAATTTTTATTTTTAAGATACTTGAGAGACCGGTTTGGTTTGGTTTACATTGAATGAACGGGTTCGGGTCTGTTAGAATATGCCACATCTCACACCTATTTGCAGAGAGTCTACTTCTCGCACTAAATTTTAAATGTGCATGGTTAAAATACGAGTGTATTTTTATCAACGAGAGTATAAAACTTCTTTTATATATAGCACCACAAGATTAAATTCGAGTCTTTACCTTTTAAAAAAAATCTTAAATGTATATAATAGTAATACTACATTTTCTAATAATTTGTCTTAAAAAATATATATAATCTAATATGAAAGTTCAATAAAAGAGATAATGAGAGAAAAAATACGACAATTCATTAAATGAGTTAGTGAATTGTACATATTTTTAGGAAGAGTGGATAATGGATTTCCTTTTATATAATAGTTTAATACTTCAAAAAATAAAAAGTGTATTTATATTTTAATATTGTTTTTTTTTTCAAAATCTTGTAATTATTTTTATAAAATAATAACAATACAACCGTAAAAACTAATTGTTAATAGTAAAATTTGGTCAGGGTCAAAGAGAAATTTTCAACTCTCCGAACCCAAGTTGAAGCCCAAAGTCGACATTCATGAAACCCCGGATGTACCATAAAAATACCCCGCAGAAGCACGAAGGGTGTCAGGCTTCAAAACTATCGGGGAAAAAGCTAGGCACGACCAGGTCGAGCCCCCACGCGAGCATTGGAGTCCGGGCTTCCTGAGGTCACCTACCTGGGAACCTCGGTTCCTAGGCTCGGGCTCCTCAACCACCCCGTGAAGGCCGGGGGGGTCGCCAAACTCAAGAAACATTCAAAAGAAACCCAACAAGCAAAGCAAGACCCCTCCGGGTTAAGGCTTTTAGAAGACAAACGTAATTCATGGCCTGAATGAGAAGCCCACCAACCTCTCCAGAAGCCCGCCGTTCCTGTTGGGCATGGAAGAAGAATCTCGCCTAGTATACACTACCTCTAGTAAGTGCCCATGAGTCTATCCCAAGCTTCTCTGAATAGAGCCAAAGCATGGATTTACCTCGCTCTATAAGACAACGACTAGTTAATTCGGCGACCTCCATGAAGAAAGTGTCATGAGTACACACAGGATCAAATCTACGTAACAAACAACATTAAATCCACGTATGCATAAGTCAAGAGTTTGATTCCAAAAAGGAAACAAACTTATCACCTTCAACGATATCATCGAATTCAATAACAAGTCAAATTCAAATGATGAATCCCGCCCGATAAGGAGGGAACGAATTCATGGGATCGTGGCAGGATATTTGTGAAATTAAAACCTACTTGGACAAAATATAAATAAGGCCAAGCATGGTAAGGAGAGAGAAATGAAAAAAAAAAAAGAAAAGAAAGAAGAGATCTAGACGATAAGAAAAAGAGGAAAAGAGAGCATAAATTCTGTAATCAGAACACGACCGTCGTTGTTTCCACTATTCGACAAGTACAAAGCGACCACCTTCCTACGTCCCAGATAATGTATGAGAGAGAATTTTGTATATCAAAGTGATCGATAATAAAAGCTCATGTTTTTCATTATTATACCAATCTTCATTCCCATCTAAGCAGGTTAGGTATCAAAGGTACCGTCCCCGGCCACCACCTCCGTGGTAGTGGTCTCGAGGGTGTTAGCAGGAATTTCTCATCCTAAGCAACTTTCCCGTTAACACTTTATGGCACCGTCTGTGGGGAACTCTCACACCACCATCTTTACATTCACAAGTTTGTTATTTTACAGGAGTCATGAGGCTTCGCTCCTCCTAAGGACAGTCAGGCGCATTGGGACAACCTTCAGCTACATCGACACGAAAAGTCCCAAAGAAAGGGAGAAAATCCTGGCCTTCTTGGCCAGGACCCAGACCAGCCGGCCACTGTACGGCCTTTGGATCCTCTTATAGGAGGCCACTTCGAGCTTGACCAATAAGCGGCGACCTTCGTGGAAAACGTCCGCCTTCGGCTGCTGGCTGAGGGCATTACTATCCAGGAGGCAAACCTCTGCAGTCGAGGGGAACCAAGCAGGCCCGGAACTAGGAAACCCACTTTCGATCGCCTGAGACCTACCCCTCCGGAGCCAGCCCGTAATAAGACGGGACTCCAACCCTCGATCTGGGATAGGCTAACGCCCATGCCCCCCGTTCCTGATGCGCTGCCACGCTACCAACCCAGACAAGTCAAGTCAAGTCCGCGGTAGACGTCCATCCCCGGGAGTGGGGGGAGTTTATTCACCCAATGACTTGAAGAAGGGAAACCCTAGCTAGGGAGGAAGAAAGTCAGCATAGCCCCCAGATAGACCCATTCCGAAGAAGAAGTCTGGTAGAGGCCCCAGCTCGTCAGAAAGTTCTGACAATGAGGAGACCGATATCACCTCAAGGAAACCCGAGAGCAAGCGCCTGAAAGACCAGTTGGCTAAACTTCAGAAAAAGGTCCAACAGATAAAAAAAGGGAAGTACAAGAAGGACAAGAAAGACAAATGAACGCTCCCTTCACCAGAAGAATCCGAGAGGAGAAGCTCCCACCAAAATTCAAAATACCGACTGACAGGTTCTCCAGGATTGAAGATCCATTAAGCCACTTGGAGAGCTTCGTTCAACAGATGGAGTTTCAGAACACGACCATGACCGCTATGTGTCAAATGTTTCAAACTACGCTTATGGATTACGCTAAGACCTGGTTTAGAAAGCTACATGTTGGCAGTGTGGATTCTTTCACGAAGTTGTCAACCGATTTTTGCTCACAATTCCAAGGAGTTAAGCCCCGATTGAAAGACCCAATCCATCTACAGTACGTGATCCATGAGAGAGGGGAAACCCTCCGAGATTATGTCGAGCATTTCCACAAGTAAATCATCCAGATGGGGGTTTTCACCGAGAAAGAAACCCTCACCAACTTCAAAAGGAACTTGTGGGCAGGCAAGCTTTTCCGGTCTTTTGCCAAGAGACCTTTAGAAACCTACCAAGAAGCCTATGATCGAGTTCTGGAGCAGATTGAGGTCGACCAACGACTCAAGGTCAAAATGGAACACGATGACATGAGAGCCGTAAAGAGACAGAAGAAGGAAGCTTCCAAACTTAAGCAAGCTCAGAAAAGCCATAACAAACCTCCTAATAAATCGACGTTTCACTTCCCCATTTCTCAACCCAGAACGGAAAGATATCCAGCAAAACGAACTCCTCATCGAGCTTCACCTCCTCCCAGGAAAGTGGCCCAAATAGCTCGAGTTGAGAGGGGATACGATTATTACACCCCCTTAAATGTATACCACGAAACAGTCTATCTCGCCATTCGGGACAAGGGGTTGCTACAGAAGCCCGCACCCATGAAAGCCCCTATCGATAAGAGAAATCATTATAAGTATTGTGACTTCCACGATGACGTGGGGCACAACACGTCAGAGTGCTACAACTTGCGAAATCAGATCGAGGCTTTGATAAGAGAAGGATGTCTGGTGGAGTTCTTACAGCAAGTCAAGGATAATATTCAAACTGGAAAAGAAGTGCAAGCCGAGATCCGCGAGCACACTGAGAAGAGAAAAGGGGAGCAGGCGGATCTGATGCAACAAACCCAGATAATACATACCATCAACGGGGGACCTATTCAGGCTAACACCTCCAATAATCGGAAGGAAGGTTCCTCGTATGGACGAAAGGCAGGGTATCCTCAAGGTCGACCAGAGCCCGATCAACCCCTCCCAGTTGTCACAGATCATTTTCACCGAGGTAGATGTCTACAACACCGTACAACCTCATGATGATCCGATGGTGATAACGGTATAGATTGCCAACTGCATGGTACACCGAGTGCTCATCGACACAGGCAGTAGCGTCGTCGTCCTATTTAAAAACACCTTGGAAAAACTTAACTTGAAACAGTGGTGTTACAATAGTTGCACCACCCAGCTGTATAGGTTCACTGGGGACTCAATCATACCCGTAGGGTCAAAAGTCCTACCAGTGATCATCGGCGCCACATCTCTCCAGTAAAATATCATGACAGATTTCGTGGTGGTAGATACCCCCACGGCCTACAATGCAATATTAGGAAAGCCATTTTTATCATCCTTGAAAGGGGTCTTATCCATCTACCACAACGTCCTGAAATTCCCAGTAGGAGACAATGTGAGGGAAGTTCGAGGCGACCAGCAGGAAGCTAGGAGATGCTATGCAGTGTTTGTCAACCCAACAGCTCTAGCAAAACAATTTGCCCAGGTGACAACGATCCATGACAGGGAAGCACCAGTGTTGACTTTGAAAGATGTAGGACCCATAAATTACCCCGATGACGACCTTGCGGTGTCAGATGAGGAGGAGCAGAGAGATGAGTGGGCCAGCGGCCATCTAATGGATAAGCTGGAAGAGGTTCCCATCCAAATGGGCGACCCCTCAAAAGTCATCAAAGTTGGAGCCACCCTTGAGTTGGGGATGAAGAAGGGCCTGATCAGGCTCTTTAAGGAGTTCAATGACATCTTCGCCTAGAGTCATGATGAAATGCCTAGGACCCCGATGACTTTGGCCGCTTACCGATTGGCAGTGGATCCGACCTTCAAACCCATCAAACAGAAAAGGCGTCACTTTAACGCCGAAAGAGATGTTGTCGTTCAAGAGGAAGTAGATAAATTGACCCAAGCGGGCTTCATCAGAGAAGCACGCTACCCCGAATGGATCGCCAACTTTGTTATGGTCACAAAGGCCAATAGAAAGTGGCGCATGTGTGTCGATTATACCGACCTCAATCGGGCATGCCAGAAAGACAGTTTTCCTCTACCAAAAATTGATTAGCTAGTCGACTCCACCTCTGGGAACAAGCTCTTAAGCTTAATTGACGCATTTTCAAGGTACAATAAAATTATGATGCACCCCGTTGACCAGGAAAAGACCAGTTTCATTACCGGATGGGGTCTATATTGCTACAAGGTAATGTCTTTCGGGCTTAAAAATACAGGAGCTACGTATCAACGGTTAGTCAACCGGCTGTTCAAACCTGAAATTGGAAGGTCAATGGAAGCGTATATTGACGACATGATCACCAAGTCATCAACCTCAGAAGGCTATCTAGGCGACCTTCGCAGAATCTTCATGATCTTAAGGGAGAACCAGATGAGATTGAACCCTTCCAAGTGCGCCTTTTGGGTGACCACAGGAAAGTTTATGGGCTTCATGGTCCACGAGAGAGGCATAGAGGCTAACTCGGAAAAGATTAAGGCAATCCTGGATCTAGAGTCCCCCACGTCGCTAAAACAGGTTCAAATCTTGATCGGACAGGTAGCAGCGCTCAACAGGTTCATTTCTTGATCTACCGATAAGTGTCTCCCGTTCTTCAAAGCCATTAAGCATGGAAGAAACATGAAATGGGACCAGGAGAGTGAACAAGCTTTTCAAGCCTTGAAAAAATACCTATTAAGCCCTCCACTACTGGTTAAGCCAAGCCTTGGAGAAGACCTTCAAATCTACTTGGTTGTTTCAGAAACCGCCGTAAGTGGGACTTGGTCAATGAATGCGGGGATAGGATCCAGCGGTCTGTCTACTACGTAAGTCATGCTCTAAACAAGACCGAGAAGAACTATACCCTTTTGGAAAATCTCGCTTATGCCTTGGTGACCTCGGCAAGGAAGCTCCGTCCCTATTTTCAGGCTCACTTACTGGCGATAGTGACAGACCAACCTCTCCGCTAGTTTTTACAGAGGCCAGACGTATATGGAAGATTGGTCTTGTGGGCCTTGGAACTCACCCAGTTTGATTAAAGGTATAAGCCTAGGACCGCAATTAAAGCCAAGGCTTGACGGACTTTATAGCAGAGCTCTCAATGCCTCCGGGCCAAGCGACCTTCGCAGCGATGAGCACAGCCCATGAGAAGACTCTAGAATCTGGCAGCTAGTAGGAAGGCTGCAAATCATGGATCCTTTACATAGATGGAGCCTCCGGGCAAGCTGGAGAAGGAGCAAGCATAGTTTTAATCGACCCAGAAGGGGCCGAGTGCTGCCACTGTTTCAGATTTGAATTCAAAGCCATTGACAATGAGGTAAAGTATGAAGCCCTCTTAGCCGGGATAAGGGTGACCGCAGAACTCGGGGTCGATTACTTACAGGTCAGGAGTGACTTATCGCTCTTAGTCAACCAAGTTTCTGGGGATTATAAGGCAAAATGGGATAACATGATTGCCTACCTGAAGCTAGTCCAACAGCTTAAGAGTAAGTTTAAAGGATTTAAGATCGAGCAGGTACCTCGACAACAAAATCGGCGGGCTGACGTCCTAGCCAAGATAGCTGTAAATGGTGGCCAGACCTGACCCAAGGGGTCCTTCTTCAAGTGATTCCTTTACCCATCACAGTGGCGGGAAATGAGACTTATACCCTGGATCGACAACCATGTTGGATAGACACAATAGTGGATCATCTTCAAAAAGGGAGACTTTCTGGAGAGCCCGGCCAAGCTAGGAAAATCAAGAGGCTCTTAGTCCGGTATTGCTTGGTAGATGGTTACTTGTATAGAAGGGGCAAGTCCCTTCCTCTACTTCGATGTTTACATCCGAAAGACGTCAAATGGGCATTGAGAGAGGTCCACTTCGGGGAATGCGGGAACCACACTAGAGGGGAGGCTCTGGCATACCAAGTGCTCCGCATGGGGTACTATTGGCCAACCATCCATCAAGACGCAAAGAACTTAGTATGATCTTGCGAAGCATGCCAGAAGACCACGAACTTGAGTCACCTCCCGCCAGAGAGGTTTTCATCCCTTAGCTCACTATACCTCTTTGCTATGTGGGGAGTCGACTTGATCAGACCTCTTCCTACTGCTCCTGGTCAAGCCAAACATGTTATCGTGGCAATTGACTATTTCACAAGATGGGTTGAAGCCGGACCACTATCCCAGATATCAGAAGAAAACACAACTAGATTCATTAAGAACGATATGGTTTGCAGATTCGGGACCCTCTCTAGTTATTGTAGCCGACCTCGGCAAGCAGTTCGACAATGTCTAGTTTAAGGATTTCTACGAGAGCTTGGGAGTCGACCTTAGATTTGCTTCAGTAGCCCACCCCCCAGACCAATGGTTTGGTGGAATCCACGAATAAAACCATTAAGAGGTTGTTAAAGATGAAGTTGCAGCAAAAAAAAGGCAAATGGACAGAGGAGCTTCCCGAGGTCCTCTGGGCTTACCGCACCACGAGAAAAATAGAAACCGGGGAAACACCTTATTCTCTGGCCTTCGGGGTTGAAGCAGTTCTTCCCATTGAGCACAAACTGACGTCCTTTAAGGTCCAACATTTTGAAACAGGAAGCAACGAGGATAAGCTCCGAGCTAGCTTGGATCTCTTGGAACAAAAGCAGGATCGAGCAGCTGAGAATGTAGCGGTTTACTAGAGCAGAATTACCAGGTACTTAAACAAGAGGGTAAAAGCCCGGAACTTTAAGGAAGGGGACCTAGTTCTCAGGAAAGTAACGTTGAATACCAAGAAGAGGTCAGACGAAGTCTTGGGGCCTAACTAGGAAGGGCCATACCTAGTAAACGTGGTGATCCATAATGGGGCATACAAGCTCGAGGACATGAATGGCCGACTCATCGATCATACTTGGAATGCAGATCACTTAAGAAAATTCTACCCTTGAACAGGGGACTCATGAGCAGGCTGTCTCCACCTAGTTTTTAATCTTCGACAATAATGTACTCCATCCTTTTTATCAATAAAGCATGTTTTCTTGTTTTCTCCATCTTCAACTATGTTCTACAATGATTTAGGTCTACGTGGAAAATTTGACATTATCATTCCAAGACCAGGGGTTAGCCGGGGAAGCCCCCTCGGCACTCCTAACGCCTTGGCCGGGCACTACCCCCTGCCAAGAAGGGTCTGAGTGTAAGAGCATAGTTTCCATACAGATCTCAAGACCATGAAATATCTAGATAACCCTCCTGATGCCTTGGTAGAGCTACCACCCTCAAGAAGGGTCTGAGTGTAAGAGCATAGTTGCCATCCAGATCTCGAGACCAGGAAATAGCTAGATAGCCCTCCTGATGCCTTGGTCTGGCTACAACCCCCAAGAAGGGTCTGGGTGTAAGAGCATAATTGCCATCAAGATCTCGAAGACCAGGAAATCGCTAGATAGCCCTCCTGATGCCGTAGTCGGGTTATCACCCCTCAAGAAGGACTCAAGTTTAAGAGTGTGGTAGCTCTCCCAGCCTAAGAAAATGCTAGATAGTTCTCCTTGATACCACATTCGGGCTATAACCCCCTAAAGAAGCTCAAGGTCTATGATCAGACAAGGGGACTATCAACTAAAGTCACCGAGCTGCAAGTTTCTATTGAGAGTCAAACGCTCAAGCTAGCTATCCACGTTCACGATTAAGCAGTTTTCTTATCTTGTTACTTTTCCCAAGCTAAATCAGGGTGCTACAGGGGATGAACCTATGTGCAAATCAGAATTTGAACCAAGTCTAAAAGCTAAATTTCATTGATAAATTGGGGAGCTTATTCCCCGGTAAGGCTACAGCAAACAGGGAGCCCAACCCCTGGTTCCGGGCTACAAAAAAGTAAAGAATAACAATCAATCATGAGTAAAGATAGGGAGCCCACCCCCTTTTCCGGGCATTCAAAACAAGTTACAGGAAGATGGGTTTAAACTTCTGCGTCCTCCTGATTTTTTCTAGCTTCTCCCTCCTCAGGATGAACCTCGCTCCCCCCTTTCCTTTCTGGTGGTCGCTCATCCTGGTTTGCCACCTCTGCCACCTCGCCCTAAGGATGCCCTTCAACGATTTGTTGCTCAGTTGGGTCCTCCTTCACGACCTCATTGACCACCGTCATGACCTCAGGAGGTATGGCTGCATCAAGAAGGTTGTCCATTGACTCTGGCATGATTTCCCCTCATATTGGCTCCTCCCTTGAAGCCACCTTAGGGGGACCTCGGGCTTCTGTAAGATCTCCTTCCTACTCCATGGGTAGAACCCCCCTCGAAGATTCACCGGGACCTGATGTTGGGAAGACAAGAGGAATAGGAGGAAGAGGGAGGTCTGGCCCAGCTGGATGTTTCCCTACTTCGACCATGTTAGAGGGATCTAGGTCATCACTTACGGGGCGAGACATCTCTGCAACCTTGGCCATTATCTCCTCCCTATCCCAGTTAGCAATAATCGATAGATCAAAGGGGGAAGGGAGGGCCTCAACGACTTGGTAGGATGCGTAGAAGTATCCCTCGCTAAAGGATGAGTCCACCTCAGCCTGAAGCTTGGCAACTTGGGCTTGAAGAGCATGATTCTCAACATCTAACGCCTTCGCTTTTTCCTTCCAGTCATCCCTCTGGCTGGCTCATCACTTAGACCAAAGAGTTTCTTGATCAAAAGATCGTTTCAGCCTTTCATGGTCACATCGAAGCTCAACCAGTTCTGTTTCCGTTTCCCTCTGGCTAGAAGTCATCTTCTGGACCAAAGATTGAGCCAGTGCTAGTAATCCCATGGCCCACTCAGCCTCGGCTTCAGCCCTAGCTGCCCGATCTCAAAGAAATGATACTTGGTGGCCCATGGCTACATTGAACTTGAAAGCCTGCAAAGCATGAAACGAAGGTTAGAAAGCAATCAAATCTCACAATCACAGAAAATAAAGGCAATGACTACCTCGGCCAAAAGGGCAGACCTCTTGGTAACTAGAAAATCCATGGGCATGGAAGCCATCCTAAAGAGCCGGCCACCCGGGCATGAAGCAACGAATTGCTTCAAAACCTCATATTGGCCAATCGAGCCCGATTGATGGTGGGGGCGAGAAGGGGGAATCTCAGGAGTACCAGCCTCGGGATCCCCTGAAGTCTGAACTACTTGGGATACAACTGGATCAACGGAAGGAGAGGGTAATGTAACTGGGGAAGTAGTGGCTGAAGCGGGAACCACTGGTGAGGGGGCAGAGGTGGATGTATCAATGGCTTGGGAAGCAGGTCCTCTTCGATTTAGAGCCTTTGCTGCCCGAGATGCGAGAACAACCATCTTAGACCTCATCTGGGAAGGCGATGAAGCAGGAACAAACAAGGTAGTGGCCATAATGATTGCCCCCCCCCTTTTCGAGGTAGCCGAGAAGGCTCCCGGGGATGACTTGAAAGAAGGAGGAGGGATCCGAGCTTTCTAGGCTTTATGAGAATGTGGAGCAACCACAAAAACTGTTCAAAAAAGGGAAGAAATGGAGGATGTCAGAAGCAAATCAGTTAATGAAAACAAAGCATGATAGCTTAAAATTACTCGCAAAGGGAAGCATTGGAGATCCGCAGATACTTGTTCACCCTGCGGGGTCGAAGGGGTCAGCAGTTGGAAACTTCAAGTTCAGATAATTTCTGGCGAGGATAGTCTTCAGTACAGCCTCAGACTCAGCCGACATGGAGTCCCGATCCTATGAGGTTTTGTCACTAAAAGCAGTGGGAACCGCGAGCTCATGCCCGTCGATAAATACGGAGCTCCCCCAGTCCCCCCCTCCCCCGTTAGTATCCACTATTCCTTCCAAGCGGGGTCTTTTCTCGAAAAGCCGGGGATGATAAAGTTGAGTTTGTTTTTGGCCTTCGCATAGAACTGTCCTCAGGGACCTTCCGACAAGCTCCCGATCTGGAAAAGGTAGGCCAACTCTTCTGCCCATGGTTCCCGGGTGACATTGCCTAGCTCGTACTGTTCCCTCCACAGCACGAGGAAGCCAATCCGATGCCTTCAGAAGCCGGGCGTTAGTTGAAGGGGAGCTAGTTGAAGGGCATTAAGGGCCCACCTAAGAGTGGGGTGAAAGGGGAGCCTGACCCCGTTCTCAAAGGCCACCAAATGAATGGGAAGCACGCCCGTAGGAGGATTATAAACATCATAGTTCCTATGGGGAATTGTGAGGGTAACACCCTTAGGAATGTCGTATTTATCCCAAAGGCGGTTAACCTATTGTGGGTCAACGGTGGAATCGAGAATAACCCTAGATTCTGAAGGAAGAGGCGTCGCTGAAGGAAGCCCCGCCACAGTAACTTGAACCTCCCCAGTCGTCAACTAAGTTTAGAGGGTTGTCGGTTTGATTAGAGAAGCCGGAACCGATTGAGACGTTCCTACCAGAGCGACGCCGCTGGCGGACTGGGAAGGAGTCCTCGTCACTCGAGATTCCTCACACCTTGTTTTGAGGAACCAGGTTAGAGTCTCCAGTGCCCTCGACCAAGGCTTCAATGCTATCAGAGGAGTTCGACATTGTTGGGTGAAAAGAGCTTGAAGGTAGGCGAAAGATAAATAGGTGGTCGAAGAAAACAAGTAAATGAGAAGAAATCTGTAAGTTCAAGATTGAGAGAAAGTGTGAAGAAACGGGCAATGAGTTTGAATTTAAATAGAGGTTAGGGGTGTAATGAAGTCGGTGATATCCTCGGAAAGATCACCTCAAGCCACGGAGAGAACCATATTGCAACTGGTTTTCCTCGAAGAACACACAAATTCAAGTTCGACACATAACTTTAGCAATTAATAAGAAGATTTCGTTCGAGATTCTCAGTAATTATCTCATAACGGGAAAAATTTCTCAATTAAACAGGGAATCCGACTCCAACTCCAACTCCAACTCCAACTCTACCTATGGTGTTCAAGTCATAGGGGACTTCTGTTAATAGTAAAATTTGGTCAGTGGTCAAAGAGAAATTTTTCACTCTCCCAGCCCAAGTCGAAGCCCAAAGTCGACATTCATGAAACCCCGGATGTACCATAAAAATACCCCGCAGAAGCACAGAGGGGGCGTCAGATTTCAAAACTATAGGGGAAAAAGCTAGGAACGACCAGGTGTAGCCACCACGCGAGCACTAAAGTCCGGGCTTCCCAAGGTCATCTACCTAGGAACCTTGGTTTATGGGGTCGGGCTCCTCAACCACCCTGTGAAGGCCAGGGGGGTCGCCAAACTTAAGAAATTTTTAAAAGAAACCCAACAAGCAAAGCAAGCCTCCTCTGGGGTAAGGCTTTTAGAAGAGAAACGTAATTCATGGCCTGAATGAGAAGCCCACCAACCTCTCCAGAAGCCCGTCGTTCCCGTTGGGCATGGAAGAAGAATCTCGCCTAGTCTACACTACCTCTAGTAAGTGCCAATGAGTCTATCCCAAGCTTATCTGAATAGAGCCAAAGCATGGATTTACCTCGCTTTATAAGACAACGACTAGTTAATTCGGCAACCTCCATGAAGAAAGTGTCGTGAGTACACACAAGATCAAATCTACGTAACAAACAAAATTAAATCCACGTATGCGTAAGTCAAGAGTTTGATTCTAAAAAAGAAAAAAACTTATCACCATCAACGATATCATCGAATCCAATAACAAGTCAAATTCAAATGACGAATCTCGCCCGATAAGAAGGAAACGGATTCATGGGATCCAAGTGGCCAAGCATGGTAAGGAGAGATATATGAAAAAAAAAAAGAGAAAAGAAAGAAGAGATCTAGACGATAAGAAAAAGAGGAAAAGAGGAAAAGAGGGCCTAAATTCTGTAATCAGAACACGGCCGCCGTTGTTTCCACTATTCGACAAGTACAAAGTGACCACCTTCCTACGTCCCAGATAATGTATGAGAGAGAATTATGTATATCAAAGTGATCGATAATAAAAGCTCCCGTTTTTCATTATTATAGAAATCTTCATTCCCATCTAAGCAGGTTAGGTATCAAAGGTACCGACCCCGGCCACCACCTCCGTGGTAGTGGTCTCGAGGGTGTTAGTATGAATTTCTCATCCTGAGCAACTTTCCCGTTAACACTAATTACTGTTGTAAATTAATGCGTAAATAACAAATAAAGAAGAGAAACTAAGATAGATTAAAAACAAACAAAGAAATATAGGCGAAGAAACACATGAGAGAAACAGAGCTTCTGTTCTTTTTATTAGTATATAGAATACAATGATCCACCTTTCACAACACTCCCCCTTGGAGTTTCACCACTTGTATTTTAATTTGTTAGGTAAAACCCAATGTGATAAAAACCTCATCAATAATATATACAATGATTTTCTGAATCTTGTGGTGTTGGACGTTCTCAAAACTATCTCATTAAAAACATTGTCAGGAAAACCCAGTGGGATGAAATCTGATCGAAGGGAAAAAGAGTATAGTGTACATATGTCTAGAATTATTGTTTTCTTTACAACATTTCTCATAATTATACTTTGCTAAGAAAAAAAAAACCCAGTGGGATAAAGACCTGAGCAACGATATTCAATGATCTGTTGGATTAAAATAATATTTATGATGATCTTTTGAATCAAGGTAACATATATACGATGATTAGCAAGATCAAAGTAATAGTTACAATGATCTTCTTGATCAAAACAACATATATACGATGATCAACCGGATCACTGTAATTTTTATGATGATCTTTATGGATCAAATGATTTCTGGGTGTGCTTAGAGAATTGCCTCATTAAAACCTTATCAGGAAAATTCAATGGGACAAAAAACCTGATTGGAAGGAAAAAGAGTACAATGCACATATGCCCCAATATAATTAATATACTTCATTTGATATGCTCCCCCTGATGGGACGCTTCCTCTGATGGGACGCTCCCCCTGATAAAAATTCTTTTGGAGCAATCTTATTGATTGCTAAACTAAAGCATATGGATGTTTATTTCATGAAATAACATCATAAATAATTAGAGGGGATTATAAGCAAAGACTTGCTTTATGGAGTAATATCCATATGGAATCTTTTCAACATATTCTGATTAATAGATAAGCATTCCATTTTATCTATGCTCGATCTTCAGGTCGATACAATATTTACTTTCTCATTTCTTTATGAAGACACATGAGTATTTAATATTTACTATATCCCTATCTTATCGGATATTGACTAAGACGGTTATACAAAATTCGTTCGTATTGTTTTTAATCCATATAATAATTTTTATATGTTCATCAAATACAGATTATGAGAGCTCGATTTATATGCTTCTAGCATTTTCAATCCTTCATGGATTATAAATATCTGCATTGAGTGAATCATATAGATAAATGATTACTACGCCTAGAAGACGTATTTCAAACCTTTCAAAGGCAACCAAATTTATCAAAAATGCGGAACGTAATCATATTCAATACTTTTGAATACCAAGTTTCTGTGAGAAATTTTGTACTACGAGTCGTGTCTCATATCTCACGATCTCGTTTTTCTCATTACGTTTCCGTATAAAGACCCATCATTATGTTTGGCTTATGAAGTTAATTCTTCTTGAATTGTTTTTTTTTTCATTTATGTCAATCATGCCTTTGTCTACAATCATTGATATTTATGAAAATCATAATTCTCATTTATAATTTCAATAGCGCAACTGTGTATATAAATACATCATCAATGATTGTTTTCTTATGATTCCATATTTCTCTAGAAATTTTCTCAATATCTATATTCTTGTATCTTTGCTGAGATTACTTCCATATCAATGGATTTATTCACTTCAACGACTTGTATAGAAATTTTCTTAATTTCAATATACTTGTATCTCTGATGAGATTTCTTCCATTTCAATGGATTTAGTCATTTCATAGACTTGTGTCTCTTTAGATATATCTGTTAGGATTATGCTCAATATCAAGAGTGTAATATTGTAATTAACAATCTTTTTATATGAATAAAGTGATTTCTAGTTTAACAAATCTTATAACATTTATAGTTTAATTATTATAATTGTCAAAAGTAAATAATCATAAGGTCAAAAGACTATGAGAAAAGAAGAACTGTTCATACATCTCGATATGTATGAGGTAGACACAATTCTTTAGTTAGTCTTGAATAATATTCACAACTTAAGATAGAAGGTTGAGCGTCTTTATCTTGTCAAAGTTGTAGATTCTTTTGCTAGCATTTGAGTGGGATCAAATGTGTTATGATGAGTCTAAAATCATCAAAGTGTGGTGCCTTTGGGCAAAAGAATCTAGTGCACTGGGTGCATTGAATATGATTAAAATGAAATACTTTATCTAGAACCGTCAATGGATAAAAGTTTTCATTTGAAGACAATCAGAGAGTCTATCTCAATCCTGAGATAAATGATGGACTTATGGTTGCAAGTGTTATCATAGTCTATTCTCGATAGTTTGGTGGTATTCATTTGTTAATCGATAGAGGACTTCTTTTATAGATATGGACATCGTGACTCCATTTATTGAATGGGAGTAGAATACCATCATATGGATATTTTGAGGTATTGAGGTATTGGATATTAAATCTTAACGTTAAGTTTTCAATAGTGTCTATTGAAACATGGCTTCTGGACAAGTCAAAATATCCAAGTTCAAAATGTGGTCATATGAGTAAATATGGTAACTTAGAGAGCTATAGACGGTTTATGAGCTCTTGGCGATTACTGGTATTCTTCACGAGGATACATTTTCTCCAATAAGGTTATCTAGGTACGAATGAGTAACATCAACTTATTCTATCTTTATTTAAGAGTTCAATTTTAGTTCTTTAGTGGAATGAACTAAAATTAAATAGATCGGACCTAATTGAATCATTTGTTGATTGTGATTGGATTGTGTCTATTGGAGCTTAAATTTAGATAGCCCGCCAAGATCCCTAATCCACACGAACTTTCATGGATCACTTGATATATTCTACCGGACCAATTTAGGGGTCTATCTAGAATTGTATTAAGGCATGTGAACTTGTTTCTTTTTGTAAGAATAGGTCTAGTTCACATGTGGACTTTTTATTAAGGTTCAATGGATTTAATAAAAAAAAAATATATATATATATATAAGGCCTTTATATTAAGGTATAGGCGGCAAAGGCTATTAATAATAGCTTTAATATATTATTTTTTATTTAATTATTTAATTAAAAGAGAATTAATTAATTTGTTGATTAATTAATTATTTAATTAAAATTCAAAATCTTTTCCTAGTAGGAGATGATCTCCTAAAACTATACTATTGTTGGTAGTATAGTTAATGTTAAAGATTATATTTGATAAGTAGATAAATAAAATGAGTTATTTATCTAATCAAATTAGGAAGTCTTTAATATGGTTACAAATACACTATTGAGTTGGATTAGGAGTCTTGGTGTAGGAAAGAATTTTTTTTTGGAAAATGATTCTTAGTCACCAAGTAAAACTACTTAGTGGTAGAATTCTTATTTGAAAAGGATTCATAACCAGCAAGTTAATCTACCTAAGGATAGGAATCTTGTCCATCAAGTAATCCTTCTTAGGAAAGATTGAACTCTCCTAACCTATAACAAAGACATAAAATTCGGCCAACAACATATGGTTATAGGAGAAGTTAGATTTCCTTTTAGATAAGGACTCTTAACTACCAAATAAATCCACCTTAGAAAAAGATACTTGACAACCAAGTAAATCCTTCTTAGGAAAGGATTTATGATCCTATATATATATATGTGCATGGTGAATTTCGGTCATGAGTAAGGCAATTTAGAGGTGATTTCGGCCAAGCTAATTTTTCTAAGAGAAGAATTTGGTTATCATAGGAATTTTGAGGGAGAAAAAAATGATTTTACTCTAGACAAAATTCGATCATCTCTAAGCATAAGTGTGGGAATTCGGCCAAGTAGAGAAAAAAGGGGAACGCTTTTGTATTCGATAGTATACTAATATCCTTTACATCAAAAGGGTTTTGTGTACAACATCGAATCAAGATTCACACGAGTTTCAATCAAATTGATTGATAATTCACAAGTGACCAGACGTTCTTGGATTTTTCTCTTGGAGGATATTTGTAACTAACAAAGAAAAGATTTTTGCTTTGTCTCCATCCTCAGGAATACAATTTAAAGAAAGGGAGCCCACACTCCTAGGTGATTCACGTTCGTGATTGGATTGGAAGATCTTGTGGAATCAATTCGGCGCTTGTTCAATCGTCATGCGAAAAAGGTACGATACTTTTATATACATCAATTAATCTAGGGTTAAGGTTCTCATTGCATGAAAGGAAATTTTTATTTATTTATACGCAAACCCTAGTTTTGTTTTTATCACGCTTCCGTTGCGTTTCTAAACTGTTTTTTCCCTACAATATCAGACTCTTAAAGAGTTGATTTAGAGAAAGTGGATTTATTCATAACTCAAGTTTTTTTACCGTTGGGATCCCAATAACAATACCTTTCAAAAAGGTTCATAATCTTATAATATGCCTCAGATGATTTATTTGTTGCATTTCGCTTTGATTGTTCTGCATGAACAATTGCCCAGCCGAGGTTTATGAGATAACAACTTATAAAATCTTGTTAATCTTTAATTTACCATGTAACAGATTAATAATCACCTAATGATCAATTATCTTCTGTATTTGAGAGATACGAAGATTGAAATGAGACACATATATATAAAGAATCGAATCGGTATCTCTATTTTGTATATAAGTAACTTTTCATCGACTTCTTTTCTAGAGAAACTTTCCCATCTAAAAATTAATCAATAAGATAATATACAGATTGTGCGTAAAAATAAACTATCAAAAGTTTAAATGATCTAATAGAAGATTATTCAAAATCAACATTAATCTCATAATGATATAGAGGCTTTATCTTAGATCATGCAAGAGATGCAAATAAAGATATATACAACACAATCAAATATCTTAAAGACTGAGTAAGTCCCTATATAGAAATCGATAACTGTACTATCAAAAGTTCTCGCAAATACCTGGAAACTTTTAACAAGTAATTCCTCTGATCCATTTTGATTATGAGCATATCTGAAAACTAGATGTTGAACATCTATCCCAGTTGATTTGCAATATTCATCAAATATATTGTAAGTTCAATCAAGTTAATATACCTGAAAAACTAATAATCAATACAAGTAATATGACGATGTTTGATAATGAACAAACATGTGATCATCTCATAGATGCATCAACTAAAACCATATAATAATGAAATGGATCATTGGTGGATGAATATGTCCATATATATTCCTTGAATTCTTTATAGGAATGATGAGGATCCAAAACCAACTTTTATAATAATATGGTTTTACAATTAGTTTCCTCTGTGAATATGCAGTACATAAGTTCCCATTGGATAAAGAATTTTTTGGTACTTTAATCGATATCCATGAGAAATTTCAATGATTCTACGTATCATTATAGATTCTGGGTGACTGATACGATCACGCCAAAGTATAAACATTTTGGGATCTAGGAACTTTTGATTCATAACTGCATAAACATCTACACTATTTGTTATAGTGTAATATAATTCAAATGATAAAGCACACAACTTTTCTATAATGAGTTCCTGACCTGAATTATGAGAAGTAATGCATATATATTAATTATTCTCATTACTTATATTTTCAATATGATATCCATACATCCGTATATCTTTAGAACTAAACAGATTCCTTTATATTCTGTTTGAATGATATAAAGTATCATCGATACACAATCAAATACCATCTAGTAATAAGATTGTGGCTCTTCTAGAGCCTTTAATCAGATCTGTTGAAACTGATCTGATATTAACCTTATATACCCTTGAAATAAACATATTTCTTTATGTTCTATTTAAATAATATCAAGTATCATTGATATATAATTTAGTATTGTTTGATAACAATATCGTGGCTCTTCCAGAGCTTTCTTTTAGATCCATTGGATCTGAAAACAGTATTAACATTTGCTCAGAGCAAAGTCAAATTCATAAAATATATCTGGCTCTGTAGAAACTGTATAAATCATTTTACACTCTCGACAGGATGTTTATTTTCTTTCTAGGAATTTTATAGACATTATATGTAATGTCATTTTATACCTCATCTGAAATAATAATAATCTGTCCTTTTTTTTTCGTAGGTTTATTCTGTAAACCATTTTCTCTTGTCATTTACAAACATCCACTCTTGGGGTATGTTTTGATATCTCATAAATTTAAATATATCAAAATTTACTCTCTTGATATTTACTCTTTCAAGAGCAAGTATAAAATAGATAAAATATCCTTTACAATATACGTGATATTAGGATTTTAAATCCTTTTATGATAATCACAGCATCCTGATGGATGTGTATGAAATGGATAACATATTATTTCCAAATTCATTTATTCGTTAGAATCTTAAATCCTTTTATGATACTTACAATATCCTGATGGATGTGTAGATCATTTTTCTCAAATGAATAACATGTAAACATAACACTTCATATTCTGAACGAGTTTAAAACCCCAGGTTTCAAATAATAAAGTATGATTTCCATGAATATAACACTGGATTCAGAATTTCAGGTTCTCATTGGTTTTCAAAACCGTATCGTATAGCATTCATGTATATAACACTGGATCCAAAACTCTAGGTTCTCATCGGTTTTCAAAACCGTACCAACTTAAATATCATAAATCCAGAAGCTTTAAGTTTTGGTTAGTTGGTCTAGTCAATCTCATATATATATTACGTATAAGTAAATAATACGAATATTTAAAGAACATAATAATTATACAATTATCTGAAGACACGGCCGAAGCCAGTCCTAAGACACAGTCAAAGCCAGTCCCGAATCATGACATAAACCAGTCTCATATATTATGTACAAATAAATACTGAATATTTAAACAATTTATTTGGAGACACAGCATAAGACAGTCTGGAGACACAACATAAGTTAGTCCCAAGACACGGCCGAAGCCAGTCTTATATATCGAGGATATAAGTTCTCCCGATACGAACATAAAATTAAAACATTTCAGGAACATGAGTTCTCCTGATATGAGTATAAATTTAAAACATTTCAGTTAAACAAATCCAGAAGTATATATATGATTTCCGTTGACAGCATAAGCCATCTTGTTATACGGAACTATATATACATATCCAGAATATTGAGATATAAGTAAATTACCTATCGGGTTACTTTTACGCAATTGTACTGGATATCATGATTTTTCTTCGCACTTGAACATAAAGTTATTAAAAGCTTGAATATGTCAAAACAATACTTACAAGAAAAATTAGCTAAAACTGATGGCACGGTTGCGTCCGGAACGGTTGAAATAGCTGGAATTAGGTCCGACTCGGTTGAAAACAGGTGAAAATTGCACTGAGTTAGGCACAAAACATTTCTGGACTGAGTTGACTCGGCTAACAGAATATGCTTGGATGGTAACAGAATATTCCCCAACCGGTGATGTGGCACACATTGGCGTGATGCTAACGTGGCTGATGATGTGGTCATCTTCTTCCTTGGAAAGCTATAGAAAAATTCTGGAAAATTTTTTAGCGTTGACTGAACTTTGACCAAAGCTATAGGGTTCGTTTAAGCTCCGTTTGAGATGTGGCATGTGGTGTTGGAATCGTATTTCCAAGAGGAACACAACGGTATCCTTCGAATAACGATTCGAACACTTCAAAAATTCTAGACTCAACCAAAAACCAAATTAAAACTCTCAAGAACTCTCACCGGAACAAAATTAATACTTAATAATGTCTAATCTATATTCGTGCTGATAACGTGTTGTAAATTAATGAGTAAATAACAAATAAAGAAGAGAAACTAAGATAGATTAAAAACAAACAAAGAAATATAGGTGAAGAAACACATGAGAGAAACATAGGTTTTGCTCTTTTTATTAATATATATAGAATACAGTGATCAACTTATTTTACAATTGAAAGCCAAATATATAGGCATGAAAGCTCACTTGATTCACTGTTGAACTAGAAGAGTAGAAGAGAGGCGGTCATAGTTGGATGAGGTTGAAGCAAAATACCTTCAACTAAGATGGTTTAATGAATATAAAAGGTTAGAGTCGTTTGGTGGAAATCCACCTTTCACAACAATTACATTTATATCATAATTCTTGGAAATTTGGCTTTTGGTGCATTGTCCTTTGATATATATGACGGTGGTTGATTTTTGTTTATAAGTAAAAAATAAAAATGACAAAAAGAGTAAAGAGGATACAACTATGCATATTTGACATTTATATTATAATAAATTGAGCTTTTCTAAAATAGCTATAAAATTAAGGCTTCATTTAAGAATATCCATATTCAATAAGTTGATTGTTTTTATCCAAGAGAATACTTTTCTGGACATTAATACCCTCTGAGGGAAATGGCATATATTTTTTTATTTAGTTTTCAAAATTGAACAGAAAAAGATTAAAATAATAAATTTTGAAAGTAAAAGTGTAAATCATAAAAAATAAAAAAGATGTCGGTTTTACTGGGAGATCAATAAGGGATCCTAACTTGTTGATTTTCGGTGGATAAAGGTCGACCAAGAAGCTATTGAAGGCGACGAAAGTTGATTTTTGGAGAAGATTAAGGTCGACAAGAAGCTCTATGATTTCCGGCGAAGACGAAGATCGTTATTTGATTTTCGGTGAAGACGAAGGTCGTCGAAGCAGAAGGACCATTGTAGGCGAATACGAACCTTTGTTTCCTTTGGAAGATTAAGCTTTTGTCAGAAATTGACGAAGGTATGTACTTGGATCCAAATTTTGATTTAAATACGTTTGGGTTTTAAGGTGTGATTCAGGAAGTTAGGTTTTCCAAATATAATTTTGCTTGCCTGATTTGAATTAGGGTTGTGTGTATTCCAATAGGTGTTAATTTAATTTGTCTTGAGTTGTTAATTTGTTCTAGTGATTTGATTTTATATTTCAATGGCTAGGTTTAGATGAGTTTCTGTGATTTGATTTTACCTAGCCTAAAATGAAATCTCCGGCTACATCTTTATAGTTTCATATATCTTTTGAACATTTTTGTTAGTTAGTTTTATGTTGTTTAGGTTTCTTATTCTATTAGGTGTTTATAATTATACTAATTCCATTCCAAGGGTTATTCATACCAAGGGTTCAAACCCCTCCCATTCCATATAGTTGTATTCTGATTACCAACTGCTGTTGATTGACCATGTTTTGACAAGAGTTTGAAACATCACAGCTGCTTTACTTTCTTACTATGCTACAAGTTAGGATTGGTTAGTCTATGTTGGTTGAGGGAGGTAGTATATAATCCAGTTCATAAGGAGTATAATGTAACCTGACTTTTTATGTTTAAAGAAGCTTTTGTTGTGGGAATTTCTTCCACATAACATTTTTTGTTTTGGTTTTATATAATTCATTCTTTTGTATTCCAATCGATGAAGGTTATGTGATTTCCAAAGATGATTTTGCTTCCCTTTAATGAATTGATAAGCTGTAGGGTTTTGTCATGACCCACATCACATGGTATATAAACAAAATTCTCTTAATTTGTTTCAGCTTGAACTTTTGATGAGAAATAATGATAGCAACTGCGTTACTTTGTTGGTTCCCCCAACCACAACCCCCCTTTCTTCATGTTGTTGTTACTGCTCTGTGTATTGATGAATATAGTTCATTTTGAAAATAAGAATGGTTCATTATGACATCGTGTAATATAGTTGTGATCACATCATGTAATGTTATATTACATCGTGTAATGTATGTTATATCACATCGAGTAAACATTTTGAAAATAGTTTTGATCAGAATATTTCAAATTGTTTAAATGCAGATGGTTAGTACTGAAGAAGAAGATTTGGATTAGTATTTGGTAGACCCAAGGGATACGTGATGGTCATATAACATTACGATAAACACTCATTGCAAACATAAGTTCATACGACAGATTGAAAGTGTGTTGGACAGTTGCGGTGAGTTGGACAAGTTCAAAAGCAGCTGTTTTGGTCATTATTTGGATTTGCCAGTAGGGGGTTATTTCCAAGCCCAATACATGCACAATTTGTTTTTAAGACAAATCAACAGGTGTATCCAATTGCTTTTGGGTACGGCGACTCAGAAAACAACCTATCATGGGAGTGATTTTTGTATTGCTTGAAAGGTGCCCTTGGTCATATAGATGATCTAGTTTTCATTTCTGATTGGCATGCAAGCATTGAAGCATGGATTTCTAAAGTGTTCCATTATGCCACTCATACCATATGTTGCTGGCACTTTTCTAAAAATATTAAGAAGCGATATCACAGAAAGGATGTTGCCGTAATAGTGGACAAAGCAGCCCGAGCGTACACCGAGTTGAAATATAACCGGCACATGGAAGAGTTACAAAACTTGCACCAGAATGCATTTGATTATGTAAATGATTTTGGTCCACACAAGTGGTCCCGTGTATACTACCCAGACATAAGGTACAGGGTGATGACAACAAATGTTGCATAATGCATAAACTCTTACCTAAAATTTGCACGACAACTACCTATGTTGACTCTGGCAGAGTTCATTAGGAATATGCTACAACGTTGGTTTCATGATCACCATAGGACTGCACAGTCCATGCGTCATCAGTTTACGAACGCATCATATCTTGTGATACTAAAACTTATGGAGAAGTACGGTTTTATGATAGTAAATCCTATCAACTGGAACATATTCTTAGTGAAAAGGTCTAACAAATAGTGGATTGTTGACTTAGCCCGGAAGACCTGGACATGCAACAAATTCCAAATGGACCATCTTCATGTTCTCACGCACTCATTGCCGCAAGGTACATTAGAAGTTTTAATGTACGGTTAACAATACTGAAACGTGAATCTCTTCATTTTCATTGTTTTTACAGGGAGCGAAACTTGGATTTCACATCCCTGTATGCGGACAACTACAAGAGACAGACACTTATTGACGCGTACTCGATTCCTGTTATACCGGTTGGACATCCTTCCACCTGGGTTGTGCTATCTGACATCGTTGAGAGGTTGGTTTTGAATCCAATCTTCAGGAGACAAGCAGGACGATCGAAGACGGGTCAACATATATTGTCTTCGAAGAGGACAACTAAACAGTCGTGTAGGAGATATGGACAACTAGACTATAATTCCAGGAGATGTTCTAACCCACCTTTGATTAATGAAGGTCCGAGCAGAGTTGTTCCTGAGGAATACCGCTGCAAGTGTAGCATCTGCCATTCAGTTGGCCACAACAGACAGACGTGCCCTAACATGGACTGCACCGTGTAATGAATTGAGGTGTTTCGATTGATTACACAGTTGAAATGAAAACAAAAACAAAAATTAAATTATTTTTTAATAGAATTGTTATTGTATAAAAAAATTGGTACATATAAAAAATATATTACTATAAAAATCTAAACGAACCGGGAGTTATAAAAAATCTCAACAATCATCTTCTCCCGAATGATCCCCATATCGTCTTCCGACCAATCGAAATCCTTCATATCCGCCAATAAGTACTCGATCAATCTCAACGTGTGGGGACCGTAGTTACCCCATCAGTTGGACACATTAACATTCGTTAAAAAAACAATTGGTTTGTAATAATACATTACAAAGTTAATGAAAAAAGAATGTCTTACGATTGGTTCTATTGGGGGATACGTGTTTCGGACACCACGTTGACAGCGAAAGGCATATTCATCTTCGCAAATGTCTCACGGCCAACCGATTGCGCAGTATGAAACCCGGTCTGATGCAACATCTATGGCAAAAACCAGCGCAAGGGGGCTACCTGTTGCTTCCGAATATTCACTGGGACATCTTGTCTCTAGGGGTCCAGTATGAACATCTTTCTGATGGTGAGGTCGATGGTCACCAAGAGCCAATGTTGGCATCTAATGTTGCACGGTATTAGGACCTGTAAACGTAACAAGAAGGTGTTAGGATATACAAAGACAATTTATATTTTAAAATTGTAAACCAAGTAAAACTTACCATGTCAACCACATGCCACATACAACTTCCACTCGAAGTGCTATTGTGTGACTACAACATGGAATTTGTAACTATATATATATATATATATATAATAACATGTAGAGTGACACTATATATTCAAACATAGAAAATGAACAAATCAATTCAACCAAAAAAAAAACCTTCAAAATCCACATCATAAAACCCTAAAATCCCATCAAACAAGTCGAATTGAACGTTGAAACCCTAAAAATAAATAAAGTTCAAGATAACTACTACATAACCCTTACACTGCAAACATTTAGAACTATAATAACAGACAAAACATAATAACAACAAAAGTCCGTGAAATTTTAAAGTTAAAATGTATGAACTGACCTGGGACCTGTATCGAAAAGTTGCCTACAAGAAAAAGTGAGCGGCAAACAGAAAACAGAGAAAAATAAAATAAGGGAAAATTTCGCGGGATACATGTCTGAGGTGGGATTTATAGAGATGTGGATGTTTGATGGACGACTACGTTCATATAATGTAAGCCTCTCTTATATATATATATATAATCATGAGATTTCATAGACGTCAAATTTAGAAAATGATTCTATTGCTATTTTATTATATATATATATATATATATATATATATTAAGATACTTGAGAGACCGCTTTGGTTTGGTTTACATTGAATGAACGGGTTCGGGTCTGTTAGAATCTGCCACATCTCACACCTATTTGTAGAGAGTCTACTTCTTTCACTAAATTTTAAATTTGCATGGTTAAAATACGAGTGTATTTTTATCGACGAGAGTATAAAACTTCTTATACTTAGCACCACAAGATTAAATTCGAGTCTTTTCCTTTAAAAAAAAATCTTAAATTTATATAATAGTAATATTACACTTTCCAATAAATTGCCTCAAAAAATATGTATAATCTAATGTGGAAGTCCAATAAAAGAGATAATGAAAGAAAAAATACGGCAATTCATTAAATGAGTTAGACTGCCACATTGATTATACAAATTTTTAGAAAGAGTGGATAATTGATTCCCCTTTATATAATAGTATAATACTTCAAAAATAAAAAGTGTATTTATATTTTAATATTGATTTTTTTTTCAAAATCTTGTAATTATTTTTATAAAATAATAACAATACAACCATAAAAACTAATTACATTTATATCATAATTCTTGGAAATTTGGCTTTTGGTGCACTGTCCTTTGATATATATGACGGTGGTTGATTTTTGTTTATAAGTAAAAAATAAAAATGACAAAAAAGACTAAAGAAGATACAACGATGCATATTTGACATGTATATTATAATAAAGGAAGCTTTTCTTAAATAGCCGTAAAATTAAGGCTTCAGTTAAGAATATACATATTCAATAAGTTGATTGTTTTTATCTAAGAGAATACTTTTCTGGACATTAATGCCCTCAGAGGGAAATGACATGTCATTTTTTTTATTTAATTTTCAAAATTGAACAGAAAAAGATTAAAATAATAAATTTTGAAAGTAAAAGTGTAAATCATAAAAAATAAAAAAGATGTCGGTTTTACTGGGAGATCAATAAGGGATCCTAACTTGTTGATTTTCGGTAATTAAAGGTCGACGAAGAAGCTATTGAAGGCGACGAAAGTTGATTTTTGGCGAAGATTAAGGTCGACAAGAAGCTCTATGATTTCCGGCGAAGACGAAGATCGTTATTTGATTTTCAGTGAAGACGAAGGTCGTCGAAGCAGAAGGACCATTGTAGGTGAAGACGAACCTTTGTTTCCCTTTGAAGATGAAGTTTTTGTCAGAAATCGACGAAGGTATGTTCTTCCCTTAGATTCTACTAGGTCAAATGGACTTGGTATGTCTAGTGGGACTCGCCCCTTGCTTTGATATGATTCGATATTTGACCTTATATTGGAACCCAAGCAAATTTGACCTTATATTGGAACCCAAGCAAAGAGAGCTATTGTATACTTGTTGCATGCAAAGATTTAGAAATATTTATACTCCTTTATTGATTGCTTGAGTAGCTTGGTTGCATTTATATTATATTATATTATATTTTCTTCATTAAGTGTGAACTTTGTTTTGATTACAATCCATGTCATATTTATATTTAAACATGTATTTTTGGACTAGGAGATCTACAAAGGAAGTATACGTTGAATGACCTATAGTTATCTCCATGACATGATGATTCTTTAATGACATGCTAATGAAAAATGATAAAGCATGAATTGATGATTGCAATTGTTAAATACAAAACAATGTGTGAAAATGCTAGTGAGACCCAATTGTTTAATCAATGTCTCTATTTCTTTATTAGTTGAATATGGCTACTATCATACATGTATCTTACCCGAAAAAATCAAATATAGTGCAAAGTTGCTCATGCCATGTTTCGTCTATAAAGTTGGATATAGTGCTCTTAAAACTTGACATCTATGAAAACTCTATATCCTTGCTTCTCTCATGACAAATGGTGAAATTGGTTTGAATTCTATTGGAAACCTTTGTCATTTGCTTTGCAAAATACCATTGTTTTTGGACTTGAATGCAACATGTCTTGTATGCAAAGCATTTTTGATTCACACATTTTTTAAAAATAAATCTCCTTATTTCTCTTCTATTAATTGAGTTGTATAAATGTGGCTTATATGATTATGCAAATATCTTGTATGCTCCTTTCTCTCTTTGCCTTGAGTGACCCGGTTGGGGACTACTCCTTTGTCTATATCATGACAAAAAGAGGGAGTAGAATATGGTAAGGAGGAGTTGGGGAGTTGGCATGTTGGGGAGATATATATGAAGGGGGAGTAACCCTTTAAGGGGGAGCATTGCATTCACATACTTGCATGTCGTGGTTCTTAGTTTCTTAAATGCAAATGCTCTTAGTTGAATATGGCTACTATCATACAGGTATCTTACCTGAAAAAATCAAATAGGGTGTAAAGTTGCTCATGCCATGTTTCGTCTATAAAGTTGGATATAGTGCTCTTAAAACTTGACATCTGTGAAAACTCTATATCCTTGCTTCTCTCATGACAAATGGTGAAATTAGTTTGAATTCTGTTGGAAACCTTTGTCATTTGCTTTGCCAAATACCATTGTTTTTGGACTTGAATGCAACATGTCTTGTATGCAAAGCATTTTTGATTCACACATTTTTTAAAAATAAATCTCCTTGTTTCTCTCATATTAATTGAGTTGTATAAATATGGCTTATATGATTATGCAAATATCTTGTATGCTCCTTTCTCTCTTTGCCTTGAGTGACCCGGTTGGGGACTACTCCTTTGTCTATATCATGACAAAAAGGGGGAGTAGAATATGGTAAGGAGGAGTTGGGGAGTTGGCATGTTGGGGAGATTATATATTAAGGAGAAGTAACCCTTTGAGGGGGAGCATTGCATTCACATACTTGCATGTCATGGTTCTTAGTTTCTTAAATGCAAATGCTTTTATTCTTGTTCACTTGATCACCTCACATGCACTTGATTTGGAAAGTGTAGTTATTTTTGTTATGTAGGGTTGATAGTTCTACAAGAGATTTAAAAGTTGAAGTTTTTTTTTTGTCTCGTTGATAGTTCTACAAGAGATTGAAGATTGAAGAGTTGAAGTTTTTTTTATGTCTCTTTGTAATGTAGAATCTCTTCCTGATTGTCACGGCCTGCCCAATTTTGATCCAATGAGCCCAAACAAAGCCCAATGTTAGGCACAAGCCCTTGGAAGATTCTAGAGTCTTCTCCACTCATCTAGCAAGGCCATCATTGGAAGACTTTAGTAACATTCTAGAACTCTCTCTTGTAAATATCTAGGATTGTGAATACTTGTAGAGAAACCTAGATACATGTAGAACATTCTGGAGACTCAATCTCCTAGAGTAGTCTAGAACATTCATTGAGGAGGTGAACCACTATAAATAGGTAGCCCCTCTCATTTGTAAGGCATCCAAGCCAAGAATACTCAAAGCATTGTAAATCTTTCTCATAGCAATATACTTTGCCTTATTTTCCTACAAAGCTCTTCTAGTCCTTCTCTAGTCTCTCTAACCTTTGAGAGTGATCAAGCAAGGCTTACTTAGCAATCTCGCCCAGAATTTGTCTAAGTGTCGCACATGTTAGTTGCACAAACTTTAACCCCATGACAGTTGGTATCAGAGCCTCGTCAAGCAACCACAGCTAGTTCGCGAAGCAATGGCATCCGATAGCGAAGTTTCTGCTAGAGTGGAAGAGCAAGGGTGTGGAAGTGATGAGCAATGTTCCCACGCCAAGCTGAGTAAGTCCAAGGGTCCATCCACGGATGCTTTGGAAAATATGATAGTTAGCTTGGAGGAAGCCGTATCGGGGATGAAGTCTACCTTGATTGACGTTACTGACTGTCTTGATTGTGTGGAGGCAGACTATGGTGAAATCACTCAAGAAACCATGTCTACCATCCACGAGTTCTAAAAGAGCCTCAAAGAGGACCTCACACTTGAGTTCCGCAACATCCGCAGCTTTGTAGAACAAGAGTTGCGGGGTATACGTGCGGAAGTAGCCGATGTTCGCACTGAATGGGCTACACATAAAACCAGCCCAACCGTTAGCTTTTCTGACACCTCTAGCACAAGCACATTGAGTGCCATCCAAGTGCCCAAGCCAGCGACATACCATGGTACTCGCAATGCCACAGAGGTTGAAAACTTCCTTTTTGGTCTTAAACAATATTTTGAGGCCAAGGGTGCTCGTGACGATGCTACCAAGATCGGAAACGTACCCACATTTCTTCGGGATGCCGCTCAGCTAAGGTGGAGACGTAAGCATGGCGACATAGGCAAAGACATCAACCCCATCACTACATGGGAAGAGTTTAAGAAGGAACTCAAAAGGCAATTATGTCCCATAAATACGGAGAAAGAGGCATGTGGCTGTCTTCATCGACTAAAGCAGACGGGTAACATTAGGGACTACGTTAAAGAGTTCACTACCCTTTTTCTTGAAATCGAAGACATGTCCGAGAAAGTCCCTCTCTTCTACTTCATGGATGGCCTGAAGGATTGGGCAAGGGTGGAGCTAGAAAGGAGAAATGTGCAAGACCTAAACACCGCTATTGCCGAAGTCGAAGCACTCACTGATTACTCCACCCAATCGAAAGAAAAGAAGGCCACCCAAGGCAAAAGTGGGAGAGATAGATCCGGGCAGAAGAACCAAGGCCGCAAGGATGAGGGACAATGAAAGCCTTTCAACACGGACAGACGCAAGCCTAATGGAGGTAAGTTCGAAGCTTCTAAGCCTAAGTCTTCTTGTTTCATTTGTGATGGACCGCATTGGGTGAAAAATTGCCCCAAGCGGAAAACCCTTAATGCCATAATGTCTCAACACGAAGAAAGCCAAGACGGAGGACATGAGACAGACATGGGGTCACTCAGACAGCTTTGTGCACTCAAGAGCAACAATGCCCCGTCAACCTCCACCAAGAAAGGACTCATGTTTGTAAATGCCTCAATCAATGGCAAATCTGTTCGTGCAATGCTAGATACAGGGGCAACTCATAACTTTGTCTCCATAGACGAGGCCAAGAAGCTAAGCCTCAATATCACCAGTGGAGGAGCACGATCAAGGTTGTCAACTCACCGATAAAACCAATCGTAGGCATTGCCAAGGCTATTCCAGTTGGCCTTGGAACATGGAGTGGAAAACTTAATTTCTTTGTCGTACCTATGGATGACTTCCAAGTGGTGTTAGGCATGGAGTTCTTCGATCAGGTGCATGTATTCCCCTTCCCAGTAGGGAACTCCCTAAACATCCTTGATGGGAGCAAGACTTGCATGGTCCCAGCGGAACTCGTATCCAAGGCAGAGTCCAAGGTGTTGTCCGCCCTGCAGTTCAAGAGGGGATTGAAAAAGAATCCTAGCTTCCTAGTCACCCTCCGGGAGCTCAACGATATAGAAGACCAAATCACTTTCCCAGACCCAATGCCGACCGAGGTCTGAGACATTCTTAAAGAATACAAGGACGTCATGCCAAAAGAGCTTCCAAAAAAGCTCTCACCTAAGCGAGAGGTGGATCATCAGATTGAGTTGGAGCCCGGTGCCAAGCCTCCCGCCATGGCGCCTTATTGCATGGCACCACCAAAATTGGAGGAGCTTCATAAGCAACTCTAAGACTTGCTCGACTCGGGCTACATTCGGACCTCCAAAGCCTTATATGGTGCTCCGGTCATATTTCAGAAAAAGAAAGATGGGATGCTCTGCATGTGCATCGACTAGCAGGCCTTGAACAAGATCACCATTAAGAACAAGTACCCGATACCTTTTATAGCCGATCTCTTTGACTAGCTAAACAAGGCGTGCTACTTCTCCAAGCTGGATCTTCGATCAGGGTACTATCAGGTGCGCATCGCGGTCGGAGATGAACCCAATACGGCATGTGTGACAAGATATGATGCTTTCGAATTTCTAGTCATGCCATTTGGTCTCACCAATGCACCAGCGACGTTCTGCACTCTTATGAACAAACTCTTCCATCCTTTCCAAGATCGGTTCGTGGTAGTGTACTTGGACGACATTGTGGTGTATAGCCAGACACTCGAGGAGCATGTCCAACACCTCAAGCAATTCTTCCAAGTACTTCGGGAGAACGATCTCTACGTCAAGTTGGAGAAGTGCTCATTCGGCCAACGAGAGGTGGAGTTCCTTGGCCACAGGATACGGGATGGGAAGCTTATGATGGATGGTGCTAAGGTGAAAGCAGTGCAATAGTGGGAACCACCCACCAAAGTACTGAGATTGAGATCTTTTTTGGGGCTAGTCAATTATTATCGGCGGTTCATTCAGGGCTATTCAGCCAAAGCCGCCCCGTTGATAGACATGCTTAAGAAGGATAGGGCATGGCAATGGTCCGACAAGTGCCAGCTTACGTTTGAAGAGTTGAAGAAGGCCATCTTAAAAGAACCGGTACTTGTCCTCCCTGACCACACCAAGGCATTTGAGGTGCACAATGATGCCTCAGACTTTGCTATTAGAGGCGTCCTTATGCAGGAAGGTTGCCTTCGAAAGCCGCAAGTTGAGCGACACGGAGCGGCGATACACTGTCCAGGAAAAGGAGATGACTGCCATCATCCACTGCCTTAGAGTTTGGCGACACTACTTGCTTAGAGCCACCTATGTCATAATGACTGACAATGTTGCCACAAGCTACTTTCAGACACAGAAGAAGCTTAGCCCCAAGCAAGCACAATGGCAAGATTTTCTGGCGGAGTTTGACTACCGACTCGAGTACAAGCCATGCAAGGCCAATGTTGTGATCGATGCCCTCAGTCGGAAAGCAGAGCTTGCTTTATTGAGTGCGAGTCAACAGTGAAGCACTCTAATCACCCGCATCAAGGAAGGTCTACAACAAGATCCTCTAGCTAAGAACCTGATCAAGCTAGCCAATGAAGGGAAGACAAGACGGTTTTAGCTAGACGACGGAGTCTTCCTCACCACCGGAGATCGAGTGTACGTGCCTAAGTGGGGGAACTTACGGAAGAAAATCATTAAGGAATGCTATGATTTCAAATGGGCTGGTCACCCAGGAATGACACGTACCTTAGCGCTCCTCCAAAACTCCTATTATTGGCCTCAGATGCGGGATGATGCCGACACTTATGTACGGACTTGCTTGGTTTGCCAACAAGACAAAGTCGAACAACAACATCCAGTAGGGTTACTTGAACCCCTACCTATAGCTGGTAGGCCATGGGAGAGCGTCTCTATGGACTTTATTCCGCACTCCTGAAATCCGAAAGGTGTGGGAGCATCATGGTGGTAATCGATCGGTTCAGTAAGTATGCCACCTTCATACCTGCCTCTAGGGATTGTATAGCCGAGGAAGCTGTCCGCCTCTTCCTCAAACATGTTGTGAAGCCATGGGGAGTTCTGCAGACTATAGTAAGTGATCGTGACCCACGATTCACTAGGAGGTTCTGAACGGAGCTCTTCAAGATGTTGAGGACAGATCTAAACTTCTCAACTAGCTTCCATCCTCAAAGTGATGGGCAGAAAAAGCACTTCAATGGGCTATTAAAGCTATACTTGAGGCACTACGTAAGCGCTCATCAACAAGATTGGGCCAAGTTGCTTCATGTTGCCCAGTTCTCTTTCAACCTTCAAAAGAGTGAGGCAACCGGTAAGAGCCCATTCGAGATAGTCATGGGGAAACAACCAATGATTCCCCAAGCCATTGCCTCAACCTATAGAGGAAAGAGCCTCGCGGCTTACAAGCTCGCTAGAGAGTGGCACGAAGAAGACGATATCACACGAGCATGCTTAGACAAAGCCGTCCGAAAAATGAAGAAATGAGCGGATATAAGGAAACGACACTTGGAGTTTAATGAAGAGGACTTGGTGCTTATCAAACTGCTACCTCAACAGTTCAAGTCACTACGCCGAGTGCACAAGGGGTTGGTGAGAAAATATGAAGGCCTATTTCCTATCATCAAACGAGTGGGCAAGGTCTCCTACCAAGTCCAACTCCCACCAAGACTCAAAATCCATCCGGTCTTCCATGTAAGTTTCCTTAAGCCATATCATGCAGATACGGAAGACCTAAGCAGAGGGGAGTCTAAACGGGTGCCAACTGCCGTAGTCACCGTATTTGATAAATACGTGGAGTGCATACTGACGGACCGGGTGATTCAGAGAAGAGGCGTTCCAAATTACACAGAGTACTTTGTGAAATGGAAAAACCTCCCCGATAGCGAAACGAGTTGGGAACGAGGGGATACACTTTGGCAATTCACCGAGCAAATCCAACGATACAATGATGAAGGCGTGACGGGGATGTCGCGAGCTTAAGTGGAGGAAGATGTCACGGCCCACCCAATTTTGATCCAAGGAGCCCAAACAAAGCCCAATCTTAGGCACAAGCCCTTGGAAGATTCTAGAGTCTTCTCCACTCATCTAGCAAGGCCATCATTGGAAGACTTTAGTAACATTCTAGAACTCTCTCTTGTAAATATCTATGATTGTGAATACTTGTAAAGAAACCTAGATACATGTAGAACATTCTGGAGACTCAATCTCCTAGAGTAGTCTAGAACATTCATTGAGGAGGTGAACCACTATAAATAAGTAGCCCCTCTCATTTGTAAGGTAACCAAGCCAAGAATACTCAAAGCATTGTAAATCTTTCTCATAGCAATACACTTTGCCTTATTTTCCTACAAAACTCTTCTAGTTCTTCTCTAGTCTCTTTAACCTTTGAGAGTGATCAAGTAAGGCTTACTTAGCAATCTCGCCCAGAAATTGTCTAAGTGCCACACGGGTTAGCTGAGTAAACTTTAACCCCGTGACACGGTGCTTTATATGTTTTTTTATGAGGATCAATGTGAGTGGTGGTTTTGTCATGAAATAGCCAAAAGGGGAGATTGTAAAGTCTTCATTTATTGATTGGCTCATTTCGTGAACAAACCATATTTCGGGGTTTGATGTAAGGGTAGCTTAGGCTCTCAAGACCTCAGGAGAAGAAGCACCAAAGGTAAAGTTCTAAGTGCTTGCTTGCTTTGAAAAGATAGTTGCACACACTCGCTAATTCATGCATGATTCTTATTTGTATATGTTGTGTGTTTATATTTGTGTGCATTCATGTTTTAATAACTCTTCTTGATTGATTGCATCTTGGGATTAAAATCCCATGTCATGTTAGGCATTAGGAAGCATCCTCTTCACTTTATTACTTTCATACAATGTGTGTTTGAGTGTGAAGAAAGTGGGATGTGCGCTACTGATGTTACGTCACTCGACCAGCGTCAACACTAGGGCATCTTGACAGTGGGGTGTCGTTGGTCATGTGCCACTTGACTAGCGCATCCTCACTAGCGCAACTTCCCAGTGGGTTGTCGCTAGTTATGAGCCACTGAGTTGTGCAGCTCTACCAGCGCCTATTGAAAATTTAGGCAGTGCGTTGGTGGTATGCTACTCTACCAACGCCACTCACCAGCGCACATAGCGGAAGCTGAAGCGTTTTTTTCAAAACGACCTCACTTTGGTTAGGACTTATATATATATATCTTTGTATTCAGGTCGTCCGAGATATCCAAATATCACATCTTTTCCTTAGAACATATTTCAAAAGGAAAAATCTTACAAGAACTCACCTTTATACACTCAAAGTATCTCTTTGTGCATAAAAACATCATCTTGCATCATCAATGGTCATATATAGTGCATCCATGTATGGTTTTGCATCATCACATCTTGTTTGGTAAGTTTCTCACTATCTTTACATAAGTTAAGTGGTTTTCTTACCAAACCATCTCTTTTATCATCTGTATGCTCTTAGAATATATTCTAGATACAAATAGAGATTGTTTGTGATCAAATGATTGAGTGTTGTATTGTGATAGCTAGCATTTAGGTCATAGTTTTCTCTAGCTAATTAGGACTCATTGATTGCATTTTGTGATTGCATTATAGTCATTGTCATGCTTAATGACAACTTGTGTTGATATAACTTTTTTGATAGCTTCATAGGATTGTTTGATCTATGTTTAGCTAAGCTTTATGAACATGTCATTTAGCTCTTGATATCTAGGATTGTATTAATTGTCATTAATCATCCTAGATAAGCATCTAAGGTTCTCTGGCCTTGTTTGTTCTTTGAATATCATCATATATTCACATAGGCCATTTCATCTCTTCATGGAGAAGTAAGACTTGTGTTGCTTCTGGGATTAGGTAGCTTAAATCGTGAGCAAATTGGACTATGTTGACTCATACCGGGATTAGGTAGTGGTGGTGGATTATAAACTGGGATTATGTTGTAATTCCTTTACCATTAGTGGATTCGAGGTTCAAGTGTGGCGCACTCAACAGCCTGTGGTTTTTTCCATCTGGAAGGTTTCCACGTAAAGATCAAGTGTTCATTTTAATTTTGTATTTTTTACACTTGTTTTATTCTTGTGACTAGTTCCATTAACGAAAATTGGGTAAAATTTGATTAAATTATATTCACCCCCCTCTAGATTGATATTAAACACACCATAATTTGTTTCAAGTGATCATTACTAAAACAAACATAAAATAGCAAATCGCCTAACGCACGTACCTCGTCCTCTAACTCCATGAAGTTGGCCTGAATCTGATGGAACCATCTAGCCTCAACTGGCTCCAGCACGTCTACATCACATCTGCATTAATTTCCCATTAGCTACACAATTATTTAATTTAACAGAAAAATATTGGCATCTAAATAGATAAAATTTTACTTAATGTTCCCCGTTTATGCTCCTCTTGAAGGCTTGGTAATCCTTCAACTGGTCACCGTCCATTAGTCCGTGGGGATAAAAAAACGTGGTTCACAGCTTGGGGTATTACCCTCAACCTCTTCAGCTGGCAGGGATCTATGTACAGACTAAGCAACTGCCAACCTCGCTTGTATACGCTTGTCTCAATTTGAACTCCCTCATCTGGGGTGTGCTGCGATGAGGAGCTCTGTCCCCTCTGCGGCTGGATTGATGTAGGGGGTGGAGGGGGAAGAGAGAAGTGGCGCTCGATCGATGAGGGATATGGAGGGGACGACTGCCGCTCGATCGATGGGGGAGGTGGAAGGGACGGCTGCTGCTAGATCGATGGAAGGTTCGACATAACTGATGTACGTGTAACAGGCCCTGTATCCCCGTTACATTGGTGAGCCTTACTCTTCAGAACTGCCCCTGGTATGTGGATCCTCCCGATGTCTACCAGTCATGTCTGTCCCCCCGGTATACCCACATGTTCTGTCTCAGGGAGTAAAGTTTTGATCAGGACCAGGTGGACCATCCCGGTACGTATGTGTCCTAGAGCATTGAAGCCCCTCGATCAATGCGATCAACTCCCGGTGCTGTTGTTGTCGATCATCCTCACTCTTCCGGAGGGATTCACTCAACTCGTTGAACTGATGTTCCCATGGAGCTTGAAATCATGTCAACATTGTTAGTACTAAAACAATCAACAGGTTGCGTTAATAAAAATAAGGGATAATTACCCCGGTGGCTATCAACTCTTGCCACCACTATCAAAATGGCAACCGGATGGGGGATTGGTTTCAAAATGGTCATTTTTGGTAAACAATGTTACACTAATGGTCATTCCATCCAATTCCATCTATTTCCATCCAATTCCATCCAATAAGTGGTATTTTGGTAAATAAGGGGATATCATTTATTTATTTTAGATATTTTTTGGAAATCGATTTTTATTTTGTTTTTTTAAACAAATAATTATATTTAGTGTATGTATATACGTATAACATATATATCAAACATGTGTTTTTTTAAATAAATAATTATATTTAGTGTATGTATATACGTATAACATATATATCAAACATGTATATGTATATGTGTGTGTGTGTGTATATATATATATATATATATATATATATATATATATAAATATATATATATATATATATATTCTTTTTTGAGAAGATTAAGGCTACAAATTTTAAAAATTCTAAAAATTATATTTGAAAAAAGTTGAAAAGAAACATATATATATAATTTTTTTCCTTTTTTTTAGAAGATTAAAATTCTAAAAAGTGTATTTGAGATAAGTTGAAAAGAAATATATATATATATATATATAAAAAAAAAAAAAATTGGGATATGTTATACGTATATACACACATTAAATATAATTATTTGTTTCAAAAATAAAAAAAAAATGATTTAAAAAAAATATCTAAAATAAATTAATGATATCCCCTTATTTACCAAAATACCACTTATTGGATGGAATTAGATGGAAATGTATGGAATTCGATGGAATGATCATTAGTGTAACATTGTTTACCAAAAATGGCCATTTTGAAACCAATTCCCCATCCAGTGACCATTTTGATAGTGGTGGCAATAGTTGATGGCCATCGGGGTAATTATCCCTAAAAATAAAACCATCATCTCAACTTACCTCCCATCACGTCCAACGCCGGTACGGGGAATCCCTTCTAGATGTAGCAGGTTCGGGGGTGGTAAACCGAACTCGCCTATGCCTCACTCGCCGAGGATCCAGCTCACATCCCTCACTGTCCATGGCCATGAAACTCGCACCCTCTAGGTCATAAGCCTCCGTCTCACTGGCCCTCCGACCCCATCCTCCAGGTCGGAACCCTCTATCCCACTGCCCCCGTCAGTGGTAGAGTGATCATGGACCGAAGCCAGAATCCGCAGCCTGTCCTCCGTTACATACAGGTCCCCCCCTCGTTTAGCTCTGTAAAGTACGATGCCTCCGTCTCAGCTGCTGTGGGCACGATTTTCATCCTCGCAAACATCTGAAAACTTAGTTAGGATAATGTCATTGTATACTTAGTAGTAACTAATATAAAGATTAACAAATTAAAAAAATACCCTAGCACTGAAAATCTTCGTCAGTTTCTTCCATCTCGGTTGTTTGGTCAACTCTCACTTCAAAATACGGGAAAAAAGGTTTGTATCTCTCCAGACGCCGAATTGGATGCCCAGATCAGGGTTCACCTCGAAAGCAAATATCTGCATCAAAGGTAAGTACGATAAGAATCCATAAAATTTAGGACACGGAAAAAAAGTACATGTTGTTATTCAGAGTTCTTACAAATAAGACATGAGATAGACCGTAAATATTCTACGTCTCCACCATATATACATCAGCGTCTTGTAACTGCCGACGTCCTTTACGTCACCAGGGTAGCACATGCTTGAATGAACATATAGAATGCCTATACGCATGGGCACCCAACGAGAACGCATCGAAGGCAACGAGGTCCTCCACTAACTGAAACTGCCAAACTGGAATCTTAAATCTCCCGTCTTACCCCACAAGTATCTAGTTCAACATATAGATAAGGCAGAGCTTCACAACATCGTACGCCTGTTGAAACTTTCCGAGGGTGAGAAAAACCCTCAACTCCTCAAACGATACCTTATCGGCTCCAGAAAAGAAATCCTGATGTATGTCATTCTCCACTGCTGCATACAGGCTCGTGTCCGGTACGACTCCAAAACGTAATCCGGTGATGAGGCAAAATTTCACCTTAAAAAAACCTCACCAAATGGTTCCCTAACAGGTCCGCATCTCATCTGTTGGCCTGTTGTGGTACAACTCCCGCAACAGCAGCCGATGAATAATAACACCCGAAAACTTGATCCGCCGGTGCGTCGACACGAAATGCCCAAAACAGGACGCCATGAACCGACGTCGGTCCTCAACAGTAAAATCTTCGAGGACCTGGTTCAGTGCGTTGTCTATACGGTCGATGGCGTCAAAATGGTTGTGTCGAGTCCGTTTCTCCTCGTACCAATTATTGGAACCTCATTCACAGGTAACACAGCGGAAATGGGTTTTAAAATTTTTATGTACCGATCGTAAACAATCTGGAACCAGTGAACTTGAGATCGTAATTATTTTCAAAACTAATACATATAAAATTATTACAATAATAAAATATACGTATATACTGGAAATTGAAATCGATATAATCAGAAGAATAAAATCTCGAACCTTACCAACGTTTGAAGGCTCCTTCACTTTATGATATGCTCCTGTTTGAACAACTCGATCTTCCTCGCTATCTCTCGGGACTGGTAACTTCGTATAGGTGTGTCACGATACTAAGAAACTTAGGAGGATGTTAAAGAGAGAAGAAAAAAAAAACTCTTTCTTTTGATATCAGTATACACCACTTACACATTTTTCTCTTTATTGGTGTGTTGATCTTACGCACACACATGCACTTATAAAAAACAATCGATTGATGGGTGTATTGGTTAGCACAAATATATCAAATATATTTTCTTAACCAAAATCTCTTCAATTGTTTCTCGCACCCACTTTTCTCAATAAGCAAGTCAACTAATTCGTTGATTTAAAAAAAAAATCACGAACTGATACGCATGCAATTTGTATCATATACAATTTTTTTTTTGTTGCATCACATTTTTATATCGAATGTAATATGTTGTTGTTATTCGGTTTTTTCAACAAAAAAAAAACTGATCACAATTTTTTTAAAAAGCAAACTATTTTTAAAAATATATCACATATCTTTTATTTGATTTTATTTGAATTCAAACTGTTTAAATTCAAAAATCAAATATTAATTTAATAAAATAAAATAATCACATTATCTTATTTTATTCAAAAACAAATATCAACATACACCCTCCATTTAATGATTAATAACATAATTTAATAATCTTATTATTTAATTTATTTAATCACCATTATTCATTAATTAAATAATCTCATTATTTAATTAATTCCCGAGTAAATACGTGTCACTTTCGTAACACAATTAATTGGACAATCCAATTAATTAACCGTGACCCTTGATACCTAAATCGATTGGGCTAGCAAGGGAACCTAGTTGACCCACAGTATTTTGAGCTCCAATAATCATCGGAATCAATAATTAAACTCTTTAATTAATATTCCTTGATTATTAACTCTGGTGTTATTCCACTAAAACCCTGAAGCTGCACTCTCTCAACTGCAGACGCTTTTACACAGACCGATACAACTCGGTGTCCATCGATATAACTATTACATATGGTGTGATCCTCTACAGTAGTTCATAATTAGAGCCGGGTCATAATGTTCGTTATACCCCTATAATTACATATATCCTTTAAGTACCATTGATTCTCTAATGAACAATAAATCTTATTTCCTCACGGAATTAGGAGAGCACTCATATTGTCCAAGCCCCGAATCAACCGTTAAGAGAACTACCATCTACTTCTCACAAGAAAGAGTGGATTCCACTATTGTGTACAAACCTTCACAGCCATAAGCCAAATCGCAATCCTAACATACGGAGTATATTGATCAGGAAATGCATCTGACCTGACCCATGGTATATCAAAGACCACGATCTAACCTGAAAGAGTCGATAAGACACTCAGGATTCAGATCACCCACATATAGCCATCATTAGTTGATATATATGAATCTCATCGGTAAACGGATCTTGGTGAGAGATTCATATATATCAAGGAATATAAAATACATTGTCCAACAATATATAATTATTACAAAAACGTAATCTAATTACGCTCTCTGCTCCTGCTAACACGACATCCCCTGACCCTACATGCATTGAGAAGGCTTCCTCTTTTAGCTGTGTCCAAGAATCAGTCCATTGCAAATAAGAACAAACATGGTTAGTGGCCCCCAAATCAACTATCCAGGGTGAAGAATCATCTTTCACTAAACATGACTTAAGAACAAGTAAATCATATTTACCTTTCTTGGACTTCTTCTTGTTTTGGGTTTTCTTGGGTTTAGGCTTACCCTTCGTTTTCCCCGTATATCTCTTCCTCTTCTTATTATTGGAGGAAGATGATTAGGTAACACTTGCCTCACCGGTCTTTCCCTTGTAGTCCTTAGTCAAGGACTCAAAGGTAGTGAGCTCATTCAGCAGCTGTGTGAGACTGAACCTTAACTTGTTCATGTCATAGTTACTCTTAAACTGATCAAAACTCTTCGGAAGAGTCATTAGTATGATGCTAACTTGACTGGGTTCGTCAACAGCCCCGCCATTGATTTCTGCCACGTTGAAGTAGGACATCATGCTCAGGACATGTTCCTGAACTAACGTACCTTCCTTCATGCGAGCTAGCATAGCGGAACAAACAGCTTCGTGTCGCTTTTGCTCAGAGGGTTGCCCAAACATAGCTTGCAATGAATCCGTGATTTCGAATGTTGAATTCATTGCTTCATGCTTTGTGACAATCACGTCTGTCATAGAAGCCAGTAGATATGTTCGAACCTTCTCATCAGATGAGACCCATCGTTCGTATGCCTCACGAACAGTTCGTGTGGCATTGGCAGCAGACGCTGGAGGACATTCCTCCCTTGAGGTCTTTAGTGACCAATATTGCATTAATATTAAGTTTCCACTTAATGTCGTTATCACCGGTTAATTTTTCGTTTACGAGAATTTGAAGTAATACTGAAGACATTATTGCTGGAATAAATAAAACATTCATTCAGTCATTTATTTAAAACAAGTGTGGGTGCTTTGGTATAAATTTAAACATGATGCATGAACATGTTTAACGAACTAGAATTACCCTAAAACTAGTCATTATACCATGACAATCCAACATACCACAAAGAAGTGCCGCCTTAAGGTCGGTCAAGTCTTTACATGTTGGACAGAGACATTCTCAATCAAATGATATTCTAGAATAAATCTTATTCCATATCATTCAGCCATCGTTTATTCAGTTAGGTTTTTAATTAACAAACTTAATCAAAACCTTTGTGAGTGTAACCCACCATTTCAGATCTCACGAGCTTAACTCGAGAATTGCCGCCTTAGGATCGGTCAATCAAGAAATACCCTCAGAAATCATATCTGTTAGGAAGTCAACCTTGATATTGACCTTTGTGGAAACCCTCTATAGGGAGGACGAAAGCAAAGCCGTCAAGAGGCCCCACTCATATCTCACGATATTGAACGAATGATGGAGACCACGGGATATATATGTCATATATCCCTCTCCCACTCACCTAGACTCTACAGGATTAAATGACTAACTTTAATCAAGTTATCTAGCACATTAACTAATTAGAAACAAATTCTAATTAACTAATAAATTATGAATGATTTTTAACAATTAAAAATCTAATCTCTTAGTGAATAATCTAAGTCTTTGTAAACTATTTACCAATGTCAGATTATTGTGGTAGTGTTTACCAAGTTTTAACTATTAAAAGCCTAACACTTTATTCGGATCCTTTATTATTAGGTTATTAATCAAGTTAATCATAATAAATGGCCCTATTAATCTAATTTTTTAAACACTTTAATAACTAGATTAATATTAATGAGAATTACTAAGTTTTCTAATCATTAAAAACTAATCTCATTATTCATAGTCATTTATGTATTTACTCATTTTAATCACATTAAAAAAACATAAAATATCAGGCTATGATGCATGTATGACATATCAAATATATTTGTGTAGGCACATCTAATCTAAATTACATACGTATATATGACAATGCCTTTATCATCACATAATATAAAGCATACATGAATTGACCGAGTATTGTGGATTATTTAACCTAAAAAAATTGGAATCAAAAATTATAAAAATACCCCCAAGGCATTCCTTGGTCTTTTAGTAACTTCAGATATCTTCCAGTCTCTTCAGGTCACCCATATTCATATCATGAATCCGAAACGAGAAATTTACACAGAATGAACTAGGCAACACTTACCAAAGGAATCGTGCAAGACATTGTGAACAGTGCCGTGAATAGTACAGTATGAACAGTACCCTGTGAACAGTGTCCCGAGAACAGCACCCCCCGGTGAACAGTACGTATGAACAGTCGTGAACATTATCGATGAACAGTACCTCGGTGAACAGTATCCATGAATAGTACCCCGATGAATAGTACCACCGTCGAGTGCATTTCCAGTTCTTCGTTTACAGGTTATAATTTTTTTTTATTTACAATACAATAACAATAAAAATAAAAAATAAAAAATAAAAATATTATACAACCCATAAACCATAAATCCACAGTACCATAAAAAATTTACAATCAACCATGTTTAAATTAAACAATTTAATTATAAATATTCATACAATCATATAGATGGTGCCTACATTTTCATACATACAGGAGCATCGAAAACGATTTCCTGTTCCAAAAAATAAATTGGCTCTGATACCAATTGTTGGAACCCCGTTCACCGTTAACGCAGCGGAAATGGGTTTTAAAAGTTTTATGTACCGATCGTAAACGATCTGGAACCAGTGAACTTGAGATCGTAATTATTTTCGGAACTAATACATATAAAATTATTACAGTAATAAAATATATGTATATACAGGAAATTGAAATCGATATAATCATAAGTATAAAATCTAGAACCTTACCAACTTTTAGAGGCTTCTTCACTTTATGATATGCTCCTATCTGAACCACTCGATCTTCTTCACTTACTCCCGGAACTGATAACTGTGTGTGCATCACGGTACTCAGGAACTTAGAAGGATGTTAAAGAATAAGAAAAAAAAACTCTTTCTTATAGTATTAGTATACAACACTTGCACACTTTTCTCTCTTTTGGTAGGTTGAACTTACGCAGACACTTGCATTGATAAAAAACAATCGATTGATGCGTGTACTGGTTAGCACAAATATATCAAATATATTTTCTTAATCAAAATCTCTTCAATTGTTTCACACACCCGCTTTTCCCAAAGAACAAGTCAACTGATTCGTTGTTTTATTTTTAAATCACACAATGATGGATATGCAATTTGTATCATATACAAATTCTTTTTTTTTTGTTGCATCACATTTTTATAACAAATATATATATATATATATATATATATATATATATATATATATATATATATATATATATATATAATGTTGTTGTGATTCGGTTTTTTCAAAAAAAAAAACTGATCACAATTTTTTTAAAAACAAACTATTTTAAAAAAAATATCACATATCTTTTAATTGATTTTATTTGAATTCAAACTATTTAAATTCAAAAATCAAATATTTAATTTAATAAAATAAAATAATCACATTATCTTATTTCATTCAAAAACAAATATCAACATATAACCTCTATTTAGTGATTACCATTATTCATTAATTAAATAATCTCATTATTCAATTAATTCCCGAGTAAATACGTGTCACTTTCGTAACACAATTAATTGACAATCCAATTAATTAACCGTGACCCTTGTTACCTAAATCGATCAGGCTAGCAATGAGACCTAATGAATCCTCAGTATATTGAGCTCAAATAATCATTGGAATCAATAATTAAACTCTTTAATTAAGATTCCTTGATTATTAACTCCGGTGTTATTCCTCTAAAATCCCGAAGCTGCACTCTCTCAACTGCAGACGCTTTTACACAGACCGATACAACTCGGTGTCCATCGATATAGCTATTACATATGGTGTGATCCTCCATAGTAGTTCATAATTAGAGTTGGGTCATAATGTTCAATATACCCCTATAATTACATATATCCTTTAAGTACTGTTGATTCTCTAATGGACAATAAATCCTATTTCCTAATGGAATTAGGAGAGTACTCATATTGTTCAACCCCCGAATCAACCCTTAAGGGAACTACCATCTACTTCTCACAAGAATGAGTGGATTCCACTATTGTGTACAAACCTTCCCAGCCACAAGCCAAACCGCAATCCCAACATACGGAGTATATTGATCAGGAAATGCATATGAGCTCACTCATGGTATATCAAAGACCACGATCTAACCTGAAGGAGTGGATAAGAGACTCAAGATTAAGATCACCCACATATAGCCATCATTAGTTGATATATATGAATCTCATCGGTAAACAGATCTTGGTGAGAGATTCATATAGATCAAGACCCAGTCCTGTATGATCACATCATACAAGGTGCCTCCATTCCCATATCTCATATGAATGATTCAGGATAGAATCATCGTACATTATGGAATGGACCACAACTATAGATGAACCACAAATAAAGTACCCAACTTTATTTGCTATCTATGTACTCTTTAGATTGCACGTCTCTTATTATATCCATATGTATATGACACTCATATACATAGTTCGTGATTACATCCGGCAATCTTGGATGTTAAATATATGCACAAGTTATAAAATAAACAACACAACAAGAATGAATTGAACTTTTCTTTTCTTTATTTCATAAATTCATTTACAAATTACATCTTTAAGGCATAAACCCTAACAACCAATCTCCCTCTAGAGTTTTGAGAAAATCCTTCAACCTAGTCCTCATCTACAATGTCATAGAAACAATACATAAGTAACTTGGAAAAAGCTTGGTTTCATCAATTAAAAGTCTTGATTGATTTTCAAAAATATGCTCGATTCTTTCTAAGATATGCTCGATTCTTTCTAAGATAAGCCCGATCATATTAAAAAAAAGTTCGATCTTTGACTAATATGATACTTTAAAAAATATGCTCGATTTGACTACAAATATACTCGATGTTTTAAACAATATGTTCGATTTTCCAACAAATATACTATATTGAACTAAACCTAATTAAAAAAAAGGGCTTGATCCTTTGAAAATTATGCTCGATTCTTTCAAAAATATGATGTTTTCTTTCTAAAATATACTCGATTTAACTAAACATAATTTTAAAAAAAATGTTCGATCATTTGAAAAATATGCTCGATTATTTCTAAAATATGCTCGATTTTTTCTAAAATACACTCAATTTAACTACACATTATTTTTTTTAAAAAATGATCGATCCGTTGAAAAATATGTTCGATTCTTTCAAAAATATGCTTGATTTAAGTCAACGTAAATTTCAAAAAAAAAAGTGTTCGATCCTTTGAAAAATATGTTCGGTTCTTTCAAAAATATACTTGATTTGGCTACAAATCGAGCATATTTAACTAAACCTAATTTTCAAGAAAAAAATCCTCGATCTTTTGAAAAATATGCTCCATTATTTCTAAAATAAGCTCGATCATATTTAAAAAAAAAACTCGATTTGACTACAAATATATTCGATTTAACTAAAGCTAATTTTCAAAAAAAAAAAATCATCGAAACTCTATCAAATAAGCTCGATTCTACTACAAAAAAGCTCGGGTCTTGTTAAAAAAGTCTCGGCTACCCAGATTTTTTTCTTCCTCAACAAATTCAAACCCTAACCTAACCACAACCATTCTCAGATCCTTAAATCAACCATAATCTACAAGTTCAATCAACAAAAACCAGATCTAACATGCAATGCTACTTCTGAACAACAAAATCGAAAACAAAATCAAAATGAACTTACCTCGATCGATTGTAAAACTTCTCAATGGATATTCCACTGCTCTCTGGTCACTCCGCTGTCAATATCGTCGTCGTCGATACAGTTATAATCGCTTAAAAGTCACTGAACTTTTTTTTTCTCTCTCTACTTTTTCTCTCTCACGTTGAAAACGACAACTCACTTTCTGGGTATTTTGGTCTCGACACCTTAATTGGTGCATTTTAAACATACATTATTAAACCGGTGATATTTGCACAAAGCCACCCAAAATACTATCAAAAATTTTTCGAGCCCTTTTTAAATTATGTTATTTTAATTTTTGGTCTCAACCATATGGACAAAGTGGTAATGATGAGAAATGCCACCTTTTTTTTAGTGAGTTGCAGTGATGTCAACAGTTTAATAAGTTAAGTTTAAAAGGCACATATTATGGTGAACTACCGAAATTGTCTTTAAATAATCGATTATTTATTCTTTAAGAAACACCTCCTCATTCTCTCTCCAAAAAAATTATTCGAAAATCAATCAACTACTCATCTGTCTCTCCAAAAAATGAGTCTCTCTCCAGATATTGCACAAGAAGGTAAACACATATTTATGATCTTCATTTTTATTTTTTTATGAATTTCTGTGTGGTTTAACAATGTATGAACATCTATGAACATGTTGTCTCCATTTTTTTTATGTCTACGAGTTGTATATGTGTCCGAGATTTGTTACATTGGTCTGAGCATTTTTTTAATATTTCGGAGCGGTATTTACATTTTGCCGAGCTAATTTGAAGTGGTGCAAATAAGTTTAAAATCTTGGGCATAAAAGCTTGAAAGCATTTTAAAAAAGCTCGAACCATTAAAAAAAAACTCGAGTCATTTTTAAAAAAGCTCGATCATCTACAAAAAAACCTAGATCATGTACAAAAAAGCTCGATCCCTCACAGAAAAACCTCGATCATGTACAAAAAAAGCTCTATCCCATACAAAAAAAAACCTCGATCAATTTCAAAAAAGCTCGATTCCTCACAAAAAAGCTCGATCCCTAAAAAAAACTCGAGCCATTAAAAAAAAACTCGACCATGTACAAAAAAAGCTTAGTCCCTCACAAAAAAAGCTCGATCAAGTTCAAAAAAGTTCGATTCCTAACAAAAAAAGCTCGATCCCTTACACTTTAGATTTTTGTTTAATCCTTTATAATTGTAAATTTAATATTAAATATTATTTTCTTAATAATGGTTTTTTATGATGATTTTGACAGGACAATGGATAGGGTGAGAATAGTTATATATTACAACGGTCGATAGGAGCAATTACCTGATGGAAGTCAGAGGTATTTATGTTCCGATAACCAAGGTTTGTATGTGTCAAAGAGTATGACTTACGACGAACTGGTGTCGATCGTGCAAACCGTTGTGAAGTATGATGAGAACAAATACAGTGTTGATCTACAGTCTATATCAATCGTTTCTGGGACTACATGTCGTACATTTATAAGAAACAATGATGATGTTCAGTTTATGCTAGGGGGAAGATAGGGTGATCTATCAAGTATGTGTTAGTCTAATCGAGAGGCCAGCAAGAGGTGTCATTGGTGAAGATATCCCTCATCATGATAACAACCAACAATTTCGATCGTCAGGCGGAAGCAACCAGTTGTTCACAGAAAGAAATGGGATTGATGGTGGGAAAACATGTGTGGTGTCCCACCGGAAGTAGCTGACCATTCTGATATACTGGGACCTCAATTCGATGATATTTTTGGTTATCAAATTGAGATGAATGGTAGGCAATACAACCACCAATACAATAAGATCTGCAATGACATCAACAATAAGCAGAATACAATACCGAATGTTGGACCGATTCATGAGGTGGATAATGAGGTAAATTTTAATCCGATAGATAATGTAGAGAACAATAAGGATGATAAAGAACCTGTCCAAACGGAAAGACCTGTAAGATGTGTGAACAGATTTAATTCTAATGCACCAGATATAGCTGAGACCTCCGAGGTCCGGGCTAATGTAACTCTAGATGATTATGATAATGCCACAACGTGGGTTATTCCATGAGCAGAATCATACTCGTTTGGTATGGGTGGAAGCAGGAACTTGGTTGAAGAAACTACAAGCATGATATATAAAGGACAATGTTTTCCTACGAAAAAGGATTTGAAGAGACTAGTAGGCCATTTTGCAATGCGGCAGAACTTCGAGTGGAAGGTGAAAATGTCCAATAAGACAACATTACATCTAGTTTGTTTGATGGAAAATTGTACGTGGAAATTAAGAGCGGTGAGGAGAGATGAAGGGACATACTTTCAAGTAAGAAGTTTTGTCAACGAACACACTTGTCCGTTAGAGGAAATTCACCGCTGTCATCGACAAGCTAGTGCAGTCATAATTGGACAAGTGGTTGCACCTAGACTTCAACAACAAGATGGTCGACTAATGCGTCCGAAAGGCATAATCGCCGACATGAAAACAATGTATCGAATCCAAATCATGTACAATAAGGCACACCAAGCCCTTGATTATACGTTGTCACTGACCTATGGAACGCATGAGGAAACCTTCCAACTGTTTCCATCATTCGGTTACGTTTTGGAATAAATTACAGTGCGATGAAGGTGGTAAATTCCTCTACTTAGAGGATTTCGGATGTGTATGCATCTAGTAATTATCGTTGATGGTACCCATTTGAAGGGACGATTCAGGGGTACAATGTTTCTTACAATAACACAAGATGAGAATGAACAAGTGTATCCAATTGCTTTTGGGTACAATGACTCAGAAAACAACCTTCCATGGGAGTGGTTTTTGGATTGCTTGAAGGGTTCCCTAGGTCATATTGATGAGCTGGTTTTCATTTCCGATAGACACGCAAGCATTAAAGCAGGGATTTCTAAAGTGTTCCCTTATGCCACCCATACCATATGTTGCTAGCACTTTTATGAAAATATTAAGAAGCGATATCACAGAAAGGATGTTACCGCGATAATGGAAAGAGCAGCCCGCACGTACACCTAGTTAAAATATAACCGGCACATGGAAGAGTTAAGAAACTTGTACCAGAATGCATATGATTATGTAATTGATTCCGATCCACACAAGTGGTCTCGTGTACACTGTCCTAAAAAAAGGTATAGGGTGATGACAACAAATGCTACATAATGCATAAACTAATGCCTAAAATTTACACGACAACTGCCTATGTTGACTCTGGCTGAGTTCATTAGGAATATGCTACAACGGTGGCTTCACGATCGCTATAGAGCTGCACAATCCATGTGTCATCAGTTGATTGATGCAGCACATCTTGTGATCTTAAAACGTGTGGAGAAGTGTGGTTTAATGACGGTAAATCAAGTCGACTGAAATATTTTCTCGGTCAAACAGTTTGGAAAACAATGGACTGTTGACTTAGCCCGAAAGACCTGTACTTACAACAAATTCCAAATGGATCATTTTACATGTTCTCACGCACTCGTTGCTGTAAGGTACATTACAAGTTTTAGTGTGCGGTCACTATTACTGAAACCTGAACCTCATCGTTTTCAATGTTTTTTGTAGGGAGCGAAACTTGGATTTGACATCGTTGTGTTCGGACTACTACAAGAGACATACACTTATTGACGTGTACTCGGTTCTTATTATGCCGGTTGGACATCCTTCCATTTGGGTTATGCCATCTGATATTGCTCATAGGGTGATTTTGAATCCAATCCCAGGAGACAAGCAGGACGTCCGAGGGTGGGTCAACATGTCTCATCTTCGGAGAGGACAACTACACAATCGTGTAGAAGATGTGGACAACCAAGGCATAATTTTAGGAGATGTTCTAACCCACCTTTGATTAATAAAGGTCCAAGCAGAGGTGTTCCCAATGAATACTGCCGCAAAAGTAACATCTGTCATTCAATTGGACACAATAAACAGACGTGCCCTAACATGGACTCTAATAGGGAATGAATGGCAAGGTTTTTATCACATTGTAAACATTTGGAGATTGTAATAATTTGGAATTGTATGAGTTGTTCGTTAACTTATTTTGTACTATAAAAAATTGTATCAGATTGTCAAGGTTTGCTATGTGTTTCGTACATGTGATGGCAGACACTGGAAATAAAAACATTAAAAGAAATTGAAATAATATTACTGAATTAGAATGTCTTTGTACATAAAAAAATGTATAAAATATAAAAAATATACAACTAATCTCTAGGTGGGACTGGAGTTACAAATAATCTCCACAACCATTTTCTCTAGAATGATCCCCATTCGTCTTCTGACCAATCAAAAGGGCGTCGACCTGCCAGTAAGTACTCGATAAATCTCAATGTATGGGGACCACGATTACCCCTGCAATTGGACACATTAAAACGCGTTACAAATTGTTTTTAAATAATATCTAAGCACGTTAATGAAATAGAATGTCTTACGATTTTTTTTGTTGGGGGACTGTAGAAGTGGAGACCACGCTGATTGAGAAGGGCTTATTTTCCCTGGAGAATGGCCGACGACCACCTCGTCGTGCAGTGTGGAACACCGAGTCATTCAACATTGACTGTAAAAACCATCGTAATGGCCGGACCTATTACTTCCTGATATGAACGGGAACATACTGTCTCCAGGGGTCAAATATGTCCAGCTTCCCGAGAATAAGGTCGATGGTCACCACCAGCAAATTTTGGCCCCCCAATGTTGCACAGTATCAGAACCTGTAATAGTATGTAGAAGGTGTTAGGTTAGGATATATGAAAATTTTATAATTTAAATCATTTACACCCTCTAACACTTACAAAGTCAACCTCGTGCCATGGGCGGTTTCCACTCGTGGTAGCTCTACAGATCGTCTGAAGGTCCTCTTCCAACCATCGGGACTGTAACACATTCCACCTCGCTGTGGTCACAGCCCTGTGAGAATCACGAGGCATAATTCTCTCCCACCGGAATAGCATAAGTGGTTGTACATACAATCATTGACAAATTCTTGTCAATAAAAAAAAAACCAAAAAACGAGATGCGATACCAATAATTTATAACTACTTATATAGAATTGTGTATCCAATATGTTAATCATCTGATTGTGCACAATGTAGAATCCCCATTGACGCTTCTGAAGAATATGGAGATATGCATCCATATGTTGACAATATATAAAAGTAATGAATTGTTAACAATATAACATTATTTAAACAAATGTTAATTTGAAAATCACGTAAGTACGTACCGTGTCATCCAAGTCCATTAAGTTGGATTGCATACGCATGAACCATTTGGCGTCGACTGGTGTCAGCACGTCCACGTCACGTCTATTTAATGGTTGGAGTAGCTTTATATAATTTTGAATACACATTAAAACACTGCCAAATTCATAGATGAAGTTATACTCACAGTTCCCCGTTGATGTTCCTCTTGAAGGTTTTGTATGTCGCAAGCCGGTCGGTGTCCACAAGTCCGTAGGGGTCAAATATGTGTTCCACGAACTAGGGTCGTGTCCTCAACCTCTTCGTCGGTATGGATCTGTGTAAGGGCTCATCAACTGCCACTCACGCTTTAGTATACGCTTCCTGGACGGTACTCTAGCCTCCTATAAGCTCTAGAGCTTGATCGATATGATGGGTGGGGGAGGGGACCGCTGAGCCTGGGTCAATGTTCTGGGTAGGAGAGGGGACCATTGAGCCTGGATCGATGTGTTGGGTGGGGGAGGGGACTGTTGAGCCTGGGTTGATGTGCTAGAGGGGAGGACCGCTGTGTGTGGGACAATATGCTGGGTGGGGTTGAGCTCTGTTGTTGGGTTGCTATACTGGGTGGTGGGTGGAGCTCGGGCTGGGTCGACCCAAATACAATAGCTGGGAGGTCCAATCGGACTGTTGTATGTGTAGCAGGCCTACTATCACCGGTATACGATTGAAATTCACTCTCCGGACCTGCCCCTTCGGTAGGCGGGTCCTCGCTACGTCCACATGTCCTGTCTGTCCCCCCCCCCCCCCCCCCCCCCGTATACCAACATGTCCTGCCTCTAGGACTAAAGTCTGGATCAGAAAGTGGTGGGGCATCCCTGTGTGTATGCGTGGTCGACCCCTGAAGCCCTCGGATCATATCCAGTAACACTCAATGCTGATGTTGTCGATCCTCCTCACTCTTTCAGATCATATCCACCAACTCCCGGTGTTAATGCTCTCGATCCTCCTCACTCTTTTGGAGGGCTTCATGCACATTGTTCAACAGATCTTCTCATGAGGCCAGATATCATGTCTACATTGTTAGTACAAAACTATCAACATGTCGTGTTAATACAAATAAAAAAAACTTTCTTTTCAACTTACCTCTCCATCAAGTCCAACGCCTCAATGGGAATCCCCAGTAGATGCAGCATTTTCGGGGGTGGTAAACCAAACCCGCCTATGCCTATGCCTATGCATATGCCTTTCTCGTTGAGGGTCTGTCTGATATCTCTCACTGTCACTACGCCTTAAACCCCCAGCCTTGGGCTCAGATCCCTCATTGTCACTGGTCCCCCACCCTCTGTCCCACTATTCATGCCAAAGGTAGTCTCATCGGGGACTGAAGGTGGAATCTGAAGTCTGTTCTCCTCTATATACAGGCTCCCCCCCTCGTTTAGCCCCGCATAGTACGGTGCCTCTCTCTCTGCTGATGTGGGCACCAGTTTCTTCCTCGTAAACATCTGAACTAATGGCTAGAACAATGTAATTGTACACTTACTAACTAATATAAACATTAACGAATTAAATACATACCCTGACTTTGAAAATCTTGGTCAGCTTCTTCCTTCTCGGTTGTTTGGTCAACTCCCACTTCAAAATACGGGAAGACAAGTCTGTAACCCTTCTGGCACCGAATTCTTTACCCAAATCAGAGATCACCTCGAAAACAAATATTTGCATTAAAGATAAGTACGATAAGTATCCAGAACATTTAGGACACCAACAATAAAGTACAACTTGTAATTCGAAGTTCTTACCAATATGGCGTGAGATAGACCGTATATGTTGTAGGTATCCACCGTATGTACGTGAGCGCCCTTTTCATGCAGGCATCGCTCAAACCCGTCTCGTCACTCATCAAGTGCATGTTTGAATGAGTAAATAGAATGGCTGTACACGTGGGCACCCCACGGGAACGCGTCGAACGCATCAAGATCCTTAACCAGTCGAAACTGCCAAACTGGAATCTTGAATCTGTCGTCCACCCCTATCGGTATCCAGTTCAGCATATATATATGAGGCAGAGCTTCACAACATCGTACGCCTCTCCAAACTCTCTGATGGTGACAACACCTCTTATCTCCTCTAAAGAGACCTCATCGGCTCCAGGAAAGTATCGTTGATGTATGCCATTCTCCACTTTTGCATACACGGTCGTGTCCGGTACAACTCTAAATCGTAATCCGATGATCAGAAAAAATTCCACATTCAAAAATCTCACCGACTGGTTCCCTAACATGAGCTGCATCTAATCTATTGGGCCGTTATGATGCAGCTCCCTCAAAAGCAACCAATGGATAACACCACCCAAAAACTTCATCTCTCGATGCATCGTTAGGAAATGCCCAAAACATGACGCCATGAACTGACGACGATCTTCATCTGTAAATTCTACAGGGACCCGGTTCAACGCGTCGTCTATATGGGCAATGGTGTCAAAATGGTCGTGTCGAGTCAATTTGCCCTTATACCAGTCTCATTGTGGAGTTTTAAGCAAATCCCTCAACCTATTTATCATCTGCAATGTAACAGAAACACAACATCATTAAACAGAAAAAAGCTCGGATCCAAAATTATAAGTGTCGATCAAATGTAAAAACAGCTCGATCCTATTAAAAAAAGCTCGATCCCATGACAAAAAAAACTCGATCCCATAAGAAAAAAACTCGATCCAATGTAAAAAAAATAAGCCCGATCCCATCACAAAATAGCTCGACCATTTGAAACAAAGCTCGATCCCATAACAAAAAAGTTTGATCCAATATAAAAAAAGCTGTGTCCAATTAAAAAAAAGCTCGATCCCATGATCAAAAATCTCGACCCTTTAAAAAAGCTCGATCCCATAATAAAAAAACTCGATCCAATGTAAAAAAAAAAGCTCGGTCCTATAAAAAATAAGCTCGATTCCAGGACAAATAAGCTCGACCCTTAAAAAAAACTCGATCCTATGATAAAAATGATCGATCCAATAACAAAAATGTTCGATCCAATGTAAAAAAAGCTCGATCCAATTAAAAAAAAAACTCGATCTCATGACAAAAAAGCTCGATCTCATAACAATAAAGCTCCATCCAATATAAAAAAAAAACTCGATCTTATTTAAAAAAATCTCGATCCAATGAAAAAAAAACTCCCTCCTATTGAAAAAAGCTCGATCCCTTTTAAAAAAATCTCGATCCCTTTTAAAAAAATCTCGATCCCTTTAAAAAAATCTCGATCCCTTTAAAAAAAGCTCGATCCCTTTAAAAAAAACTCGACCCCTTTCAAAAAAAACTCGAACTCTTATAAAAAAAGCTCGAACTCTTATAAAAAAAACTCGACTTATCAAAACCTAATTTTCACGAAAAAAAATCTTGACTCAACTACAAAAAATCTCAATTCTCCTGTAAAAAGTCTTAGTAACCCAGAATTTCATATTCCTCAACATATATTCAACCAAATTTCAAACTCTAACCTAAACCACAACCATTCTCAAATCTCTATTTTAACCCTAATCTACAATTTCAATCAACAAAACTCAAGTTTAACATGCAATGCAAGTTATCAACAAAAAAACGAGGAAAAAAATAAATTGATCTTACATTTGTCAATCGTAGTTGTTCTCGTGTACTCTCGTTCCGGTCACTTCGTCGTCGATTAGCTTCTCGTCGGTTTCACTCTTACTTTTCTCTGACTTAGAAAATAGCAAATTTCTCTCTGTTTTAATATTTCAGGGTATTTTCGTCTAATCACGTTGAATGATGTCTTTTAAACATACACCAATAACCCCCCTCCCCCCTAAAAAAATAGTGTCAATAATTTTTCAAACCCTATAGACAAATGGAGATCCATATATATATATTGCAATTTGTTTTTTAAATTCTCTATTTAAAAAAAATTATATTTTCTTTGATCGGTTAAAGTCTAGGGTAAAATAGACTTTCAGTTGATGTTGTGACTGTTTAAAGCGGTTGATGAACAATTTTTACAAATGCAAGGACCATTTTGATAAAGTGTGTAAAGATAAGTAAAATAACGTACATTCCTGAATTGATTGGGTATTAAAATGAAGTTTACCCTTCTATTTTTTTTAATTAATTAAGAATTAAAGATGAAAACGACGCCGTTTGTTCTTCCTCCTGTATGACAGCCTGCTGCCCTGCTATCAAAACCCGTGAGAAACCCTAAAAGTCGTTCTTCCTTTTGGGTACGTTACGTATAACACACAAAGCTTCACAGCAGCAGCCAGCTCCAATGGCGGAAGACCTCCAACTGCAATCTTACGTCGGGAAAAGCTTCCCGATCAAGCCCAAATTGAAACCCAAAGCCAAGACCCTCTCACAAACCCCAGAATCCAAGTACTGGACCTCCTTCAAACCCCACCAAATCCCAAACCTTGTCTCCTCCATTCAATCTCTCGATTTCTCTCCAAACCCACCTCACCTCTTCGCCGCCGCCCACTCCACCTCTCTCACTCTCTTCTCCTCCAAAACCTTCACTCAGCACTCCGTCATCAACTCCTTCAAGGACGTCGTCACCTGCTCCTCCTTCCGCTCCGACGGCTCCCTCCTCGCCGCCTCTGACGTTTCCGGGCTCGTTCAAGTTTTCGACGTCAAAACGCGGACCCCACTTCGTCGTTTGAGGTCTCACGCTCGTCCGGTACGTTTCGTCAAGTACCCATTTCTAGATAAACTGCATTTGGTGTCTGGTGGTGATGATGGTGTTGTTAAATATTGGGATGTTGCTGGGGAGAGTGTGCTTTCGAATTTGTTAGGACATAAAGATTACGTTAGATGCGGGGACTGTTCTCCTGTGAATTCGGAGGTGTTTGTTACGGGGTCTTATGATCATACTGTGAAATTGTGGGATGTGAGAGTTGAGAATTCGAAGTCAGTGATGGAAGTGAATCATGGGAAGCCGATAGAGGATGTTATGTTTTTGCCCTCCGGTGGGTTGCTTGCGACCGCTGGTGGGAATAGCGTGAAAATTTGGGATTTGATTGGAGGAGGGAAGATGGTGTATTCGATGGAGAATCATAATAAGACTGTTACGTCGATTTGCACTGGAAGAGTTGGGAAAGAGGGCGGAGACGAAGCAATGCAGTATAGAATCTTGAGTGTTGCTTTGGATGGGTATATGAAGGTTTTCAATTTTGGAAAAATGAAGGTTACTCATTCTATGAGGTTTCCGGCTCCTCTCATGTCGGTTGAGTTTTCGCCTGATTGTATGACTAGAGTTGTTGGGTCATCTAATGGTATTATATTTGCTGGGAGGACGAAGAAGAAGGAAAATGAGGAGCCTGTAGTAGGGAATTTTTGGAGTTTAGGGAGAGTAGAGGAGAATAGAAAGCCTACACTGAGGCCTTCGTATTATAGGTACTTTCAGAGAGGGCAGAGTGAGAAGCCGAAGGAATGGGATTATGTAGTTGCTAGACCAAAGAAGGTGAAATTGGGAGAGCATGATAAGCTGTTGAAGAAGTTTAGGCATAAGGAAGCATTGGTGTCGGTATTAAACGGTAAGAATCCGGAAAATGTGGTGGCTGTGATGGAAGAGTTGGTGCCTAGGAGGAAGTTGTTGAAATGTGTTTCGAATTTGGATAACGAGGAGCTTGGATTGCTGCTGGGCTTCATGCAGAAGTACTCCACAGCTCCCAGATACTCTGGATTATTAATGGGTTTGATGAAGAAGGTTCTTGAGACACGGGCTGAAGATATCAAATCGTCTGATGCATTGAAAGGTCACATTAGAAATCTTAAGCGGTCTATTGAGGAAGAGATAAGAATACAACAGTACTTGCAAGAGATACAGGGTATAATCTCTCCTTTACTGAGGATTGCTGGAAGGGGGATTTAATAGCTTTCGTGTTCTTTATGGGATAGTTTTGTGCTACGTTTTGCCAGCTTGAGATTTTCTTTTTCTTTTTCTTTTTCATGATGTTTTCTGCAATTTTGTTTAATTATAAATTAATGTATGTTTTCGGCTTCAGTCTGTAAGATGTTCTGACTGGAAATTGTGCTACAGAGCAAGGAAAAATATCATAACATACGCTTTTTTTGGCCAGCTCTCAATCATTGTCTCTCGAATGTGGTATGGAGTGCTCTCACAATTCACAATACCATATATGAGTAATTGTACTTTTTTCTATTGGCATATATGAGAATTTTCAAACATAAAACAAGACTTATGTCCCTCCCCACCCTTAACCATTGGACTAGATAGTAGATAGCACTTGACAACTAGGTAAGGGGTGCATATTCTCTTCCCGGGATATTAATTACTAAAGCATTTTTGTTCAGGTTAGTATGTTAATGGGGACGGATGTTGTGAAACTGGGGCACTTCTAAGTTCCTGCTTCAATGCTTAATACGAGTCCATATTTTATCTTGTTTGGCATTAGTTGCTGTACATATGCGTATTGAGTTTTATGAAGTTGTGAGATGGGAAGGAATATCTCTATATCAGTAGACTGATGAAGAGGATTACTGAGACTGTGATATTCATTTCCAGATATTTGCGCCTTCCTTGTACTGTGGTAAGTTGGGAACTGCCCCATCCCCCAAGCAATTGTCATCTGTGATTCTCACAGTATCTGTCATTCTGAACTATATACTACAATTATTTAGGCATTTATCATTCTCATTAACAGCGGTGAAAGAGATGATTATCGGCAGAATTAACACTGATGGCCAACTTTGAGAGTACCTTTTAATGCAGGGATGGTTTTGTAAATCTTATGTCTGCAGAAATTGTACAAGATCTCACTCAAATCTTTAATTAGGCCATCAAAACTTGAAAAATTGAAACAACTGCTTCCAAATTAATGGACAGGACAGTTGTTTGAACAGTTAAATGAACAGAATCGCATTAGGTCTGAAATTCCGAGCACTGAGATGCACTTTAGGTCTATACAAATAAATGGTTGTAAATATATGATTGCAAATGAAATGCATATGGTGCCTTTTCTTTTTATATTTCAGTTTTCTATCATTTGTGATTACTCTTGAATTGTAAATATTCTTTTGTTAAAAAAAAAAACTGATGAGATGAGGCCAAAATTTTCATAAAAATGTTTAGGGATACGATTATTCACCCATAGAGTGATGTTTGATACATCAGTTATCCAGCAAAAACTATACGGTGAGTAAGCATGAATTACAGATATATATATATATATAGAGCCTAACATAAACTACACCAGCATTACACAAGAAACTTCCAACTATCCTCTACTCAGTAGTCTGCTGAATTTACGAGGATAAATGTACAAAATAATAAACAACATTGATCCAAGATCACCACCGCCTTTCAAGCTATATCCCATTGCCATAAAATATACATCATGGATATTGAAATTAATATTTCCTTAGTTGGGCACTCCTGCACAGTGAAAAATGTTATAGTCAAGTGCACAGTATAAAACTGAAAGCTTTCTCTCAATCACCATCATATTAACGTTTCCCCATTTATCAGAAATTAAGAATGACAAAATGATACAAGCTATAAATAAAATCTCTCTAGATGGTGAGTAAAAGAGTCAACTTTCTGCATGATCAATCTATATCTGCTTGTCATAATATTAAAATCAATCCCCAATAAAAGGCCACTCTTAGTTTGTCAATTCTGTCCAAGATCACAAGAACCAAATCCAACTCTCTCATGCACTATGAATTGAAGGCTTTGAAGCTGAATGGATCGTCATATTTTGAATAAATGCAATTCTTATTTTAAATCCATGAACGGGCATTCCAAAGTTGGGGCTTAAGAATCCTAAAGAAAAAAAAAAATGCAAAATTGATATTAGTAGTGCAGATATAATTGCATTTCATACCTGATATTCTAGAAGCAGCTAAATTATCTGTAGCTCTTCTAGAAGTTCCTGTCTTTGTCTGGAGTTTGTTTTCTTCTCTTGAAACTCTCAATGACTTCAATTTGGCCGATGACTTAAGCGAGTGTATCAAAGGAGCCTCATCGTCTTCCTCCTCGTCTTGCTTCTCTTCTTGATCTTGGGCATCTTCCTGATCAGATGCACTAATTGAATCGTCTTCTGCACTTGAACTGTGTTCATCAAAGAGTCTCTTTCCCTCAATATTTTGCCGCTTCCGTGGACGTCCCCTTCGTCTTACAGTGTTACCTTCTTTCTCATCTGCAACATACTAATTATGTTAGCTCTGAAACACGGTCTTTTAAGGCTAGTGGCCAATTTAATAATGGATTGACCGTTAATGAAAAGGTGGCATGTTGGCGACTATCTTTTAAACAATGATGTATCACCAAACTGAAAAATAAATTGTAGAAAGATGCTTAAGAAACCACCATAAACACTATACAACTTCCATTAAAACTATTTTTTAAACACTCGATCATCAAATAGAGCAACTGACATTCAAGATTGTTTTGTAAATGATTTGTAGTGTTCTAAGAACCTGGACCATCTCCCAAGCTACTTCAAATTTCATTAATTTTAACCGTTACCCATGGAGAGCTCCTAAAATAACAAAAAACCTTGCTTAGATAAGCTCTTACTGAAAAAAAAAAAAATCTTTACATTTAAGCTAAGATTCGAATAACAAACTAAAATTTGGATTTTATTGAAGCCTTTGGTAAACAAACCATAAATAGCCACAGCAACAATAATAGGTAGTTCCCCATGCAAACCATAACCCATGGCATGTCATATAAGAAGCAAATTCATCTAAAAGTCAGGACAAAGCCACAACAATGTCACCTTAGCAGACATGTTTCAAATAAAATAGCGAATAGCAATATTCTTGAGTTCGGAGAACAGTGAGGCAACTTTTCTTCCTTAAAGATGGTTGTTAGAAGTTAGTAAGCCACTCACAATAGTTTTAAACACTCTTAAGTCTCTAACACATATCCTCACATGCAAGACCAACATGCATACAACATCGCTCAAGCCTGGATAATGTCCCAAAGACAATATATTGTTTTCTTTGATACCATGTCCCAAAAGCTTATGTTGTAAGGAAAATGCCCAACAAATATCATATAAGCACTCTTAACAATAGTAAAACTGCAATAGTCTACAGCAGGTAATCCTTTCAGGTGATAAACATGATGCTATATTGCTGCCCCACAGATAACATTTTCCACATGAATGGATCTAAAAAAGGACAAAGAACTTGTGCAAATGCTAGCTTATAAGCACACACAACAAACTGGTGCATGCAGTGGATGTGACATTAATGAGTAACAAAGAAAGTTGGACAAGTTTTAATTCCTTTTGACCTGGAGAGAAGTATCCAAAACTTTAAAAAGTAAGAAAATGCAGTGGTAGATGACAAAGCCAGGGCAACTGTACCTTGATTTCCTTCATTCTTTGTATATTTTTCACGCAAACTTTCTACAAATGAGTTATAAGGACGCCAGCCACTGGGGTCTTCATCTGTGTTTATGTTCTCCGTTCGTTTTTGAACATCCTTCAACCTACATGCAAGTAAAAAAGTAATAAATGGTGCACTAACGCAGAATAAACAACAAAAAGGGAGAGCCTATTAAGGTACAATTTAGCATACTACTAGATGACAATATCAAAAAGAGAAATTCTTACATGTCCAGTACATCAGGTGTAGGAAGTTTTGAGACAAAATGAATCACAACACCTTCCAGGAAAGACAGCTGTTTTGGAGCATCTGCAAATGCATATTCAATGCCTTCTTTGACAAATTTTAAAATGTCTGGTCTATGCTTGGTCCGAGCGGCTCCCACGAAAGTCCCTGAAAGTCGAGCAGCCAGTTCCTTACATTCTACAAAAGACTTGTCTCTCAAGGATTTGTCATCACTTCTGGAAAGTTCCACCACATGTCGACCATAGGCCTAGTTCAATCCAAAACAAGGAAATGTTTATATATACTGTCAAAAGCTTAAAAAACGCACACACTTCTAAGACTGGTTATATCACAAAATTTTCATGCACTAGTGGATCTTAAGTCACAAAGTCTGGCACAAATTGTTTTATCTGACATTAATTATCTTGTCTTATAAGAATATGAATATCTACTCTTACTTATCCTATGGGAAGTAAAATATTGTTTAAAAATATAAATATTACGAAAATATTAATATACAGAGCAATGAGCATTTAGACAGAAGCAACAAGAAAATTTATAGAACTGTTATTAAGAATTAAATTTATGCCGGCATTAAGTTGTCTTCTAAGGATTATCACATCACTGATGAATTGAAATGCCAGAAAATAGCTATAGACAATCATCTATAAAATATTAATAATAATAAAAGCCAATAACACATGAAAATTGGCATGCTTAAAGGTAATAGAAAACAATGTCTTATAATAAAATTGACAACACAATTGAATTAGCACACCATAATGATGAGAAAGACATTAGCATGTTTGACCAAATCTAGTTTCCAGCCATGAGTCTTACCCTTTTCATAGCTTCCAAAAAGATATTTGAGATATCATCTTCTTTTTTCTTCAGAACAGTGATCAGATGCTTAACAATCTCTGTCACATTAGTTCCATGCATCACAAAATGAGAAATGATTTCTGGACCAAGATACTCCTGCATTTCATAATAAGCACATAAAAAAATATCACAGGACAAAATTGGAAAAAAATTGTTAGTAAATTAAAATACGCAGGTTTAGCGGTGGTTCCATATAACAATAATATACGGCCCAGATGTGACAGATTGTGTACCACAAGACAACAGATTCCACAAATACTCTAAACCCCCTCTATAACAGACAAGAAAGATGGCGGGGGTCGGAGTACAAAATCAAAAACCTGTCTCAATTAGTGTATATGGACTATGACAATAACTCCCTATGAAAAAGTTCTATATATGTCTTTGTGCAGTTAAGAATATGAAAACCATGCATTTAACATAAAACATATATGATCACCTTAGGTACTGCATCAGTTGCAATCAACTTTGCAGCAGCAATCATGACAGCATCTCTATTAGTCTCCTCAACATACTCTTTGTTCACATCCTCATCTTCTGTCTCATCTGTGGCATACACATTGGAAGAATAATTTAAAGATACAAAAATATATTAATAATAATAATACCGAAATGAATACTCACAAGAAATAAAAGTGTAAATCATGCAATTAGTCTTCATTAAGGACTTTTAAAGATGCTATCGTTCCTATCAATATGTTTTCCATGCAGATGAATGATTCATAAGATAACCAGTTTTAAAAACAAAACACTTGGCACTTTAGAAGAAATAAAGAAGACAGTTACCTGAGATATTGAGCTGTTGTTCACTAAGTTTCCAAAACTTTTGAAGAACATGTGCATCAGGACAGTAACCTATTTTTTCAATCTTTGTTGAAGAAAAAATTGTCATTCTAAACAGACACCACATCTCTGCGAGTATAGTACAAACCTGAGCCACGACAGATTCATTAGATCAAATTGGGGTATCCAAGAAATACTCGGTGCAAAATACGCTGACAGCATTCTAGTAATTGAAATTAATTTATCAAGGCAAAAAGTGCTCACTCTGCAAGCTAGCTGATTTCCAAGTTTACTTCCTTCTTCAACTGTGGAAGAGGTATTAAGGAAGTACTCAAGTTCCTCAAATAAGGTATTGCGTTTCAGCAGTAGGGAAGACAATGACGCTTCAGAGACAGTTTCAGAATTTATAATTGAGTGCAGAGACCACACTAAATGCAAATACATATTGAGAAGCAGGAAACCAACAACCTGGATGAATATGAGCATGCAGAATAACAGTAAGAAAAAGGGTAGAGAAAAAACAATGCATGATGCTTTTATCAAAAGGTCATTTTACACACCTCTTCATCCAAGTTTCTACAATGTTGGAGAATCATCACAATGTCCTCATACAAGCTTTCGATTGGTACAGCCTTTGACAACTGAAGCTCATATAACCTTTTCAAATTTACAAGAAGAGAATATTCGTCACCACCACCCTGCAGATTAATAGCATATTACATTTTATTTAACTGGCCTTACAATCAATTAAAAATGGTCAAAATAAAGATTACCTCTACTCCTTTAATTGCAGATTTAAGCTTAGCAATAAGCTCATCTTCAACTTCCTTTAATTTATTACGGGAAAAATCTTGCAGCTCTCCTTGACTCTCAGTAGAACAAAACTTGAAAGATTTCACACAAGATCTCAGTGCATCCTTTTCACCATGTTTAAAAAATGCATCTTTAATGAGCTGAAGGGCGGTTTTGAAATTCTGAAAGATCAAGCAAATGTGGCAAGCACTTTAACCAAGTTAAAAATATCATCTAATAACTTGAATCTGCAAGCAATTTAGTCACCCACCTGCTCTTGTCTCTTCAAGGAATAAATCTCAAGATTCATATATACAATAATCTCAACTAGTGAAGGCACTTTTGCTTTGTCAGCCATGAATTTACGTAATAGAAGAGGATAGTTCTTCATCATGGCAATAGTTATGTCCCTTCTGTTGTTTTCAAGAACCTCCTGAAATTTGAAATTTACAATTTTTAAAGTTTCACAGAAAGAAACTCATTTTGTTCTGGAGAAAATTTACTGGCAAAGTGCACAAACAGGTTGTTAAATTTCTATAAAGCATATTTAAGAGAGAATAAACAAAAGCATGGAATCAAAACTAATTAAATTTCTAAGTGCATCCTTTTCACCATGTTTTTTAACTCTTTGTGGATAAAAAACAATCATTCAGAATCAACTAAGTGTCTAAGTTATTTATGCATACAATATTCAGGTATGAATCATCATTCAAATTCAATGAAAAGACCTACTTCTACCTAATATTTGTTTCTTAAGACAAGGCCTACATTCCAAGACCAACACTCATACATAGTCTAGATATTTTGTTCCATTTACAAATACTTTTGCCTATGAAAAAAAAAGGTAACTAGAACCAAGAACATGAAGAAATGTATAACTCAAAATTCCATGTGAACAGAAGAAAAGTAATAAAGCTCAGGATTTACACACTTTTTGAGCTTTATTGTAATATTGCTTTCGATTATCAGATGCAGGAACAATTCTCTCTCCGACAGCCTTTCTGACAGATGCAAAAAGAAGTCTAATCAAGTTTGTTCCATCATCATCATTAAGCTCAATCAGAGGGTTCTCATCCAAAAGTATGGAGATTACACACTTCCAGTCCTGCATGACAAGTACAGATTGGCATTTCAATTAGTAGAACACATCTTACATGAAGCAAAGATTCGTAGAATATCTAACACTCATCATCAATGTTCTTAGTACTGTTATTTGATAATTATAAAACCACTGAATACAACAAATCAACAATAAAACGACCAAGATAAGTTGGATTGGGTTGAAACTTGAAAGTAAATCAAACCCAACTGTCAAATCGAAAAATGTTACCCATACCAGCCCAAACCAGTTTTGAATAACAATCGTTCTAATTTAAATCTTTAATCAATTTAGACCAGACTGGTTCAGCTAAGTGGAAGTCCCATGCAACCTTGGTTCAAATAAGAATATTCTGCAGAACACTTCCAAGCTCCAACTGAATTTTTAAAACAGAAGCCATGGCCTGCCCACTGGCCAGGTTTTGTCACATTTCCTTTCACGTTTTCTTTCCCTCTCTTGGACCAAGTCACATTTCTGTCTTTCAGAGAGTTATAGCATACCTTCATGGCCTTCATGTACTCCCAAACATCATCAATAACGTAGATACTTAAAATTGGATCTGCTGAAAACTCCCTTAATATTTGCAGCATTCTGCCCAGATGGACCTCAGAGGAATCACTGTCATTGCCTGGAAAGAACATTGTTATAGCATGAGTGCTTTACGTATCATGATTGTAGTTTAAACATGGTATAATATAAAGAAGAAACAGAACCTTTTGAGCCAGATTGGGTGCTGTTAAATTTTTGCGCAATCAGGTGATCATACACTAATTCCCCAATGGCACGCCTAATTTCTGGAGGATCGTCAATAAGCAAATCATACAAAGGACCCAAGTCGTCATCAGGTAGAAGCTGATGTCTGCAGGAGACCACAAGATCCATTTCAGTGCCAAGCCTTAGCACGGAAATTTAGATATTAACATAATTAAGCCTGGGAGAATCATAAGAGGCAGTTACCGAAGTAATTGTTTCACAAGTCCTATGGCACAAACAGCTACCGGAACATCAATATCATCAGCAAGTTCAATCATCCGGCTAGAAAATCTTTCAGAAAACAGACCAAGAGTTGGCACATTATCATCCACCTCATAAAGGTTTTGTAGTGCAAGGACAGCTGCTCTTCTTACACCAGCACTCTTTAGATGCAAGAAGATGAAAAACATAAAGTTAGGCTTGCGTCATGCATAAGCTGAAAGTACACACAACTCAAAAAAAAAAATACTTTATCATTCAGTGTCCATCCAAGATACTTTAAGTATAGATCCTGCAAGAAGAATGAAGGATATGACAAAATCCAAACACCAAGTGACTTTATGCATGACATTCGTATGGTAGGATCAATATCTCGGTACCGGTGAACAAATAACCTTCAAAAGCAACATATAAGATAGTTAAAACATGATAATTATTTTTCTATCCTCAACAATAATGCTGTCATAAGATCTTACCCGGTGAATATTTTGCGCATCATATCCTCTAGGTCAGTAATATTCGTATGAGTCATTGACAACCTTTTGTTTAATGACTCCACACGAGGCCCGTCAACCCGTTTCTTCTTTTCAGCATTCAATTGTCGCTGAGTGGTTTCTCGCTGTGTACCAAGCATTTTGGCTACAGATATAAAGGATGTTACAAGTTGGAGACCCATCAATGAAGCAACTTGACGGTAAACTCTTGGAGGAGTGCTGCGTAAGGTTAGCACCAGGTCAATTAAATTAAATTAAGTAATTTGTAAAATTAATTAAAATTACAGAACATTATAAGGGTTTAGTACTAACCATGAGAGAGCAATTATATAGTCCATGCACTTGTCAAACAAAACCTTATCAAACAATGGTCCATTCTGGCACTCAACAACTAAATTGTCCCAAAATGAAACAAGGTTATCCTTGAAGTTCTTGAATTCCTTCTTTTTTGAACTTTGATAATCTTCTACTTCCCCCTAAGATTCCAGAGTTAAGCCAACACTTCAAGCACAACAACTTGATGCACAAGATGCATGAAGGCTAGACAGCCTAAGATACTGATTTTCACATAAGAATTTAATAAAGGAGCATTCAAGTGATGGTTGTGAAAAGGAAACGAGATAACGTATGAATGCATGAGTTCAGGATACTCTTCTCGCCAGATTCACCAGAGCAACCACAACATCATCGACATCGATCTCATCCAGTGACTCTCCGCGGATATAATATTTAGCTCCGCATGCCTAGACGAGTGTACGTTGTGAGTTACAGATTCAAAAGTAGAACTTCAATATACAGTTGGCAAACCACGATTTGTATTAATGATTCAAAATTCTCATATTACCTCAAATAACATTGTTAAGAGTTCGGCCATTGCAGGCTTTGCATCCTTTTCATATCGCTCAACCCAAAGCTTCACTACTTGAGGAATAAGTTTTCCAATACCTTTGATAGCTTCTGCAGAAGTTTAAAATAACAACATTAAATCCATGTATCAATATTCATATAAAAAAAAAGGGTCCTAGATGAGGCTCTTGATGACACACACATAACAAAGATGAATTCAGTAAAACACTAAACCTACAGGCAAATATCTAGAGTCATCTTTAACACCAAGGGTCACATAAGTTAGATTTGATTCAACAAATCCAATTCCTATTTTGTCATTTATTATACAGTATTAGTGTATTACGAAGTGATATCAATGTAATTTGAATTTAAAAATCTCTCCTAGTTTGAACACGTGTTATCATATCATGAGGCTGTAAGATTATATCCAAAGCAGTTATATTCCACAAATTTATATGATTTTCTAGATATTAATGCAAACATCCATATTTTCAATATTAATTACAAACGGCAAATATATAATTAACAAAAATTCAACCAAAAAAGACTATAAACAAAAAAGTAAGTCACAGGTAGAACAGCTGATGCAGCAAATTAAGTTGATCTCCCTTCACAATTGGCCATTACTCAGTCAGTAATCACCAGATTTTTCTTACAATACACTTGTGACCAAGTCTCTACTCAAAATTCTAACGCCATTTTCAAAATCAAAGCCGTCTATGTACGCATGTACGAGAGTATGCAAATCAAATGATTCCAGACCGTAGACTTTTAGTTACTTTACCGATCAAGCTTAGTTCAGTTTTCTGCTCGGAGGCAGCGGTCCCTTCCGTGGCACGACTGCGCTTAGTTCTAAGACGAATTTCTTCAAAGTCGTCAGGTGAACCCTCACGGTCCACCATGTTGGGGCTCTGACCACTCGCATCGCTGGTCCGGTCCTGATCATCTCTATTAGCACTACTTTTAGTTACCTTCCTTTTCTGCACAACATCCAAACAGGTCAACGGTGAGTATAGAATAGTCAGAAAAAAAGTGAGTGGGAGTGAAATTCAAGACTAACCGGACGTCGTGATGAGGTCTCAGGTAGGTCCTCTTCCATGACCTAGGGTTTGTGAAGCCTGAGAATTTGAAGTGAAATTCTACAGAGAAGAAGCCGAGAAGTGAAAAATGATTTTTGCCCTAGATTTGCAAAAATTGATGAGAAATAAGAAATCTCCCGCCAAATGAAAATTGTGGGTTTTATGATCTCTTTTGATGGTGGGTGATTATGCGTTTAAGCGTAGTGTATCGATGTACTGGATCCGCTCTACCTAATACGTCAAACGGAGATGAAGTTGACTGACGAGTGACGACGTCGTTTCTTCATTTTCAACACTCTTCACTGTTAGCGTCATAGCGAATATTTACTGTTTGCATCCTTTTTTTAGTTAGAGAGGATATTAAGAGTGTCGAAACTAAAGGTGTCCACGGTTCGTTTAAACCGTTCGAAATCGAACCGAAACCGGTTTTTAGAAATCGAAACCGAAACCGATTTTTAGAAATCGAAACCGAAATCGAAACCGATCTCTAGAAACCGAAATCGTCGGTTATAAAACCGGTTGGAAACCTGATCCGACGGTTCGGTTACGGTTACGGGATATGAAAAACCGACCAAAAACCACCGCTTAAACCGGCGGTTAAACCGACGGTTAAACCGACGGTTTCGAAATAATAAAAAAACAACCAATGAAATGCTGACACGTGGCAGTATTTCAGAAAGAAAAAAAAATGACCGTTGGGCGTTGGAGGATGATGACCGTTGAACAACGGTCATCTTCCTTTTTTGTTCCCAACGCCCAACGGTCATATCGTTTTTTTTTTTCTTTCTTTTATTTTCCAAATTACCCCTCCACACCAATTCTATAAATACCCCCCCCCCCCCCCCACAATTCATTCTTCTTCACACCACTCCCACCTTCTCTCAATCTCTCTCAATCTCAAATTCTAAATTCTCTCTACATTCAACAATTTTATTTTATTCTCATTTCTCATATAAATTAAAAAACATATATTTCTTCCATTTTTTTTAATAATATATTATTTACTTACAATTATCTTCTTTTTTTTTCAATTAGTGTTTATAATTAATTTTTTAATGGCAAGTAGGGGAAAAGGTCCAGGTCCTACAAATTTGGATAGAGGAAAGGGTCCATTGCAAAATTTGTTGGAACACGAAGGTGAAGACGTCAATTACAATGACCGACTTTACCACGAGTTCCTTCAAAGTCAATTTGAATCCGATCCCCCTATTAATCCTAATCCCCCCCCCCCCCCCCCCCCTTGTTGCTGAGCCAAATCTCAATATCCCCATTAGTAATGAAAATATATCTACCCCTTCTACTATGCCACCCCCTTCAGATGAATTTGATGCAGATGAAGAAGAAAAGCCGTCGAAGTCCGATCTCTTCAGAGTGCATATGAAGAAAATTGAGTTAGATGATGGAACAATCAAAATCATGTGCAACTACTGCCCCAAAACATACAAGGCCGTTAAGTCCTTTGGATATGGCACGTATTGGAACCATGTTAAAAGAAATCATCCATCCGAATTGGTGAAAGCTAGTAACCAAGGGCAAATATCCAGGTGTGGTACCTCTACCAATCAATTATTTCATTATACGTCTGAAAAAAATAAGGAAGAATTAGCAACAATGGTTGCAGTAGAACACTTACCTTTTAGTTTTGGTGAGAAAGTTGGTTTTGTTAATTATTGTCAAACTGCATTAAATCCAGCAACGCAACGTGTTCCTAGAGTCATTCTCACACGTGCACTGTTTTCCATTTACAAAAAAGAAAAACACAAATTGAAATCATTTTTTTTCCAATATCAAGGTCGCGTTTCCATCTCTGCTGACATATGGACCGATAATTTTGGTAGCCACCATTACATGGGTGTGACATGTCATTATATTGATAATAATTGGAACATGCAAAAAAGAATTATTGCATTTCGTGTTTTCGATGAGTCACATACAGCTCATAATATTTTTCGACACCTTAAAATTATTTTTGAAGAGTTTCATATCCAAAACAAAATTTTTGCAATTGGTTTTGATAATGCGGCAAGCAATACCGCATCTATTCCTATGTTAAAGGAATTATGCAATCCCTATTTTTGGGGTAAATTATTTCATCAACGATGTGCATATCATGTTTTAAATTTGTGTGTTCAAGCTGGATTACAAATTCTTTCTGTTTATATTAGACCAATTAGAGATAGTATTAATTATATCTAGACCCATAACAAAATCCAAAAACAATGGTTGAAATTTTGTTCTCAAAATAATAGGCGTCCTATAAAATTTTCTCGAGATATTAGTACTCGTTGGAATTCTACTTATAAGTTGCTTAATGAAAGTGTTGAATATAAGGAAATATTAGTTTCTTTTATTACTTATAACGTTCCTTCAATTTCGCTTCAATTGAAGCATTGGAATGTATGTATAAAAATTCTTGAATTGTTACGTGTTTTTAATGATGCTACCAATGCTTTATCTGGTATTTACTATCCCACTACTCATTTATTTCTTGTTCAAAGTGTTAATATTGCTGGTGCATTCAGTGACTATGAATTAGATGTTCAATTGAGTCAATGTGTTGCTGCAATGAAAAAAAAAAATGGATACAGTATTATAAGGATATTCCAAATATTTATTTGCTTGCATCTTGTTTTGATCCCCGCTTTAAATTAGAATGTTTCCAAGATTATTTAACTCATTACTACAATAGTTTAGGAATAGAAACTGATGTTCTTAGTTGTTGTAATTCCGTTAAAACTTTACTATATGAATTATATTATGAATATCTTAAAATATATGGTCCGTCTTTGAACATATCGGTTTCACAACCCCAACCCACATCTGATGGTACTACCAGTTCCTCACAATTTAAATTAAAGGGTTTAGGGGATCGATTGTTTTCCCAAAGAGCCAAAAAGTTACGAGCATCTTCTTCATCCTCTAACACACATTCTGAGCTTGACCGATTTTTAGAAGCCAATCATGTATTTTTAGAAGATAAATTCAGTATCCAGGGTTGGTGGAAGGATTATGAACAATAATATCCAATTTTGGCTATTATTGCCAAACAAATTCTTGGAACACCGGTTTCTACCGTTGCTGTGGAACAAGAATTTAGTGCAGGTGGAAATATTTCGGATCCAAGACGGTCGGTTCTGAGTCCACAATCACTTGAAGCCCAAGCATGTGTTGATGATTGGACAAAGGCGAATTTTAGACAACAAGAACTCGAGCCAGAAATAGTGAATGATTTCTTCGAAGATGATCAAACCACGGGAACAGAAGGCAGCGAATAGATTCTATTCAAATCTTCCAACCACTAACACCGACTATCCCACTACATGTAAAAGAACTACGTGGCCTTTGATTCCTCTACATTGGCGGAGGATACGTAGGCAGCTTAATTGTGGTCAACATTAAGTGCAAGGCTAATTTTTTCTTTTTTCAATGTGTTATTTGAACTTTGTTAGATTTTATATTCAATTAAGGCTAATTTCTAATTTTTTTATATAAAATTTAGATGCAATTGTAAATTTTTACTTATTAATTAATGTCAATTTCTTTTATTTTTACACATTCATTGTTAAATAGTTCAACGGTTCAATTGTATATTTAAATAATTGTATTTCATATTTTATGTGAATATTTAAAATATAGACATTGTAAATGAAATTTGATTACAAATAAAAATGTTTGGCCATTTTTTAAATTTTAAGTTTATCAATTTGTAATTTTGTATTAGTAATTAGACTATTATTTGTATATACTTGTATAGTTCCATTAAAAACAAAATCATATTTATGTGTATATAAAAGTACAAATATTAGTTGTATAGTTTCATTTTAAAAAAACATATGTATATATATATAAAAATTAAATGTATATAAAATAATATATATATTAATTTTTGTAAAATAAAAAAAAAAAAAAAAAACCGAACGAACCGAAACATAACCGAACCGTTCGGTTTCACAAACCGAAATCGAAACCGAAATCGAAATCGAAATCGAAATCGAAATCGAAACCGAACCGAACCGAACCGAACCGTTCGGTTTCGGAAAACCGAAACCGAAACCGAACCGAAAACCGTCAGTTCCGAAACCGCCCGAAACCGCCCAAAACCGTCCTATTCCGGTTACGGTTACGGTTACGGTTACGGTTACGGTTCGGCCTTTCCACGGAACCGAAACCGGCGGTTCGAAACCGAAACCGAACCGTGGACACCATTAGTCGGAACCTAAACATTATGCTATATTAACGGCATAAAATTCTACTCCTACAAATCATTTAACTAAGGTTCAGTTTAGTATTGCTGTGTTGTGGGAAGAAGTTCTTTTGAAATTGTTATGGGAGAAATTGCTTTTGGAATTATTGTGGGAAGAATCAGTTGAGTGTTTGGTAAACTGATTTTCAAAAGTGTTGTGATAACTAAAAGCAATTTCATTGTGTTTAGTAAACTGAAATAAAAAGTGTTGTGAGTGTGTAAATTTATTTAAAGAACATAGACATCTAAATGGTACTAATGTGCTATACTTTACATTTTTCTTGTTTATTTGTGTTTAGTGTTAAGTGTTATATAATTATGGTACTTTATTGAATTAATTAGCCATATTTTTTATTATACTTTATTTAATTAATTAGTCTAATTTCTTTATTTCTTTATTTCTTTATTTCTTTATTTTATTCTACTTTATTTTTTAATTTCATTTTTATTCTACTTTATTGAATTAATTACCCAATTATTTTATACAGTTATGACAACATTTTTTTTGTACAAAAATATAAGTCCAATTTTTTTTTGTTAAGTTTCATTAAAGGTAAGAACAAAGTTGAAAAGTTAATAAAATTTCATTTAATATCACTGTAGCTCGTTTTCTAAAAGCAGAAGCCAAAATCCAAAAGCATGTATTTGTAGCTTCTTAAAAACTCAGTTGGGAGAAGCTAAAAGTGACCAAAAGCACTTCCCAGCGATTTTACCAAACACCTTGTCTTAAGTCCAGAATCACTTTTAGCCCCAAAAACAGCTGGGAAAGCAATGTCAAACTGGGTCTAAGAGTAATTGCAATGCATACGTAACTTATGAGAAAAAATATGTCACATAGAATTAATAGTATTATGTTAAAAAATCTTTGTACAATGTAGGCGTGTATATTAAATCTCAAGTTGACGTGGTAAAAATATATATATATATATTATCAACAAGACCGTCCACTTTTAGACGGTCTATTGTACAACTTTTTTTTAATTTGACTCAACAAATATTTAAGATTGATATTAACTTTTCATCTATTTTTAGTAAGGAAATAAAAAAAATAGAATGGCTGACTCAACAAACATTTAAATTTACATTAATTTTTCATCTATTTTTAGTAAGGAAATAAAATAAAAAATAAAATAAGAAATAAAATTAGACACATCATTAAAACAAAATGTGTTTTAAAAGGAAGCATTTGAGACAAAATTTTAAGTTGATCGTCTATTAAGTCTATATTTATACCACATAGAAAGCAAGTTCCTTGACATTATTGTCATATCAACAATAATTCATGCACAAGCCATTTTTGCATTGGAAATGCCGAACATCTCCAATGCAAACATGATTTGTGAGAAAAAATATATCACATAGAATTAATAGATATTCCGTTAAAAAAATATTTCTACAATATAGCCGTGCATATTAAATCTCAAGTTGAAGTGGTAAAAAAAAATTAGACATTGTCAACATAATCGTCCACTTTCAGACGACCTGTTGTACAATCTTTTTTAGGTTGACTCAACAAACATTTAAAATTGAAATTAAATTTTTTATCCATTTTTGGTAAGGAAATAAAATAAAATATAAAATATAAAATAAAATTAGACACGTAGTTAAAACAAAATGTGTTTTAAACGGAAGTATTGGAGACCAAAATTTAAGTTGATTGTCTATCAAGTTCATATTTATACCACAAAGGAAGCAAGTCTCCTGACATTGTTGTCATGTCAACAATAATTTATATACAAACTATTTTTGCATTGGAGATGCTCTAAGAGCCTGTAGATCAATTTTTTTTTCTTTTTTGAACTTAGTTTGAATTTCTAAGATGTTTACAAAATGATAAAGTAGTATTAAAAAGTCTTCAATGGTGCGTTTAGTACGGACATGGGACATGGCAAGATGGGACGAGACGGGACGGGACGAGACATACTGTTCTATATTGTGTTTGGAAGGTATGAGACAGAACTGTTAACTGTACTGTTAAGTGTTTGGTATGATTGGGACAGGACGAGACAAGAGGTTCAAATGACCATAGTGCCTCTTTCTAATGTTTATAACAATTATATTAATTTTGAAAGAAAAAAAAAACTCCTACATAATAGGATCAAATTCTGGATTCTTTGACCCGGTGCACTTGTATTTGAAAATTTTCAAAACTATTGAATTAAAAATCATAAAAACGTTTTTTTTTTTCATTTTCTCACTTCACAAACACTAAAAACTTTTCTTCAATCAAATTCCACAAACAAAAACAACAAATAAATTCCTCAAAATTCATCCTAATAATTTATGTGTTATTAAATCAATTAAATAGTTTTTTTTTTTTGAAAACAAACGGGGAAGAAAAAAAAATCTTGAGTTAGGCAAATGAATTGCTCAAAAGATCTGGATATCAAGAGAAAAAAATGGTAAAATGTTGAAAACAATTAATATACATTTTCTTCTTCTAATCGATCAACACAAGTTCTGCTATTTATTTTATTTGTTTTATTTTGTTTTTGTCAACACCAGACCACCAGCTTTACAAACCCAAACCCACCAGCTTTACCATCATCGTCAACACCAAACCCACCATTCACAACCAAACCCAATACCGTCAACACCAAACCCACCAGCTTCAATCAAACATACAACCATCCACCACCGGATTCAATCACATCCGGCCACAACCTCACAAACCCCCACAAGCCTGGTCGTCGACGACGCAATCGCAAATGATTTTGTATTCCGATCGCTGGAATCAAAAACCCCAAATGGAGAACCCTAAATCGAAATCAACAAAAGCCACCACCTTCAAAATAGAAAGAAGTCGAACGGAGAGAGAGAGGAGAGAAAGACAAGCGGGAGAGACTGAGATCTCTGCTCCTCGCCGTCGGCCAAAGAAGAGAGAATGGAGAGAGAGAGAGAGAGAGAGAAAAAAGTGTGAGAATGGAAGAGAGAATGAACAAAGGGAGAGAAACTTGAGAATGGAAGAGAGAATGAAGGGTTATGTTTTATTTTATATTTGGTATTTTTGTATTTTTTACAAGATTTGAGGGTAAAAATGTATTTTTTAGACTTGTCCCATGCTTGGGACAAGTCTGGCTGAGGGTTTGAGGTGGGACAAGATTTTGTGGTTTCTGTCCCACCTTGTCCTGTCCCGTCCCACGCTAATAGCGTGTCAAACATGGGACAAGAGAAAGTTGTCTCCGTCCCGTCCCGCGTACCAAACACACCCTAAATAGTCTTAAAAAGTCCTAACTTTGAGTTTTGTCTTAAAGAAGTAATACTTAAAGGCCTTAACTATTGAGATGTTTAAGTCAAAAATTTAAATCACAAATTTAAGTTATAAATTGATTTTGCTCAACCCATTTTATTATTTGAACATAAAGTCAATTTGAAAATTTAAGCAACTAATACTTTAAGCGAAATATCTTTTGAAGATATTAACAATGTATTCGTTATTTATATAAGTTTTAAAAATTTTAGACCGTACTTTGACAAATGTATATACCCAAATCAAAATATTTAAATTCAGTGGTCCACATGTAAAGTATATAAGTTCGAACTGACAATAAAAAAAATAATGTATATATATATATATATATATATATTTTGAAGTAGACATGACGACGGTTTGATTCGAACCGGAGAACCGAACCTAAACCGAACTGGAACCGGTGGAGGACCGGTTCCGGTTCGATTGGAACCACCCGGTTCTTTTTTTTTTAAAAAAAAAATCTGATCAGATCTCACTGATCTCTCTTATTCTTTGATATCTCTCTTAAAATTTCATCTCTCTCACAGACCCCTCGGCCCCTCACCAGATCGATGAATCGATCATCATCTCCTTTCTTTTTCTTCTTTCATCTTCGACCCACTCACCAGATCAATCTCATCATCTTCTTTCTTTTTTCATCTTCCTAACTTGGTCTTCCTCGGTTTCGTTTTCTTTCTTCTTTCTTTTTCTTCTTCTTGCTTGGATCGAACGAGAGAGGGATGAGATTGGGGGTATTGAGTTTATGTGGTGGTGGGTTTTGAGTTTGTGGTAGTGTGTGTGTTTGAGTTTTGACTGGTTTGATTTATAGGGTGTGTGTGATTTAGGGTTTGTGATGGGTTTGATTTGTGGTGTACTGGATTTGATTTGGGTTTGAAGTTTAAACTAATGTAGATGATTGATGATGATGATTTCTGGTTTGTGGGTTTGATTTTCAGTGTATTAGAAACCGATGAAGATGATTTGTTGTTTGTGGTTTGATTTGTGATGTATGAAGTTTGGACCGAACGATAGGTTTGATTTGGATTTGTTTATTTTTTTTTAAGAAAATTAAAACGGAACCGGAACCGCAGGTTTTGAAACCAGAACTGGAACCTTACTCAAGAGATTCTGGTTCCTCAAAAACCAGAACAACCGGAACCGAACCGAAACCGAAACCGAACCGAAATCGGAACCAACGTCATGTCTACCTCGAAGACGTCAAGTAACAAAGCAAGCTTAAGTGCTTCACAACTATAACCATGTTTCAATAAATGAAAAATTATTATTGGAAAATGTAGCAGCAGAAAGCAAGCTTAAGTGCCTCACCACCTAAGGCACTTCAAGCAGGGAAAAGAAAAGTGGTTTAAGCCACATAATTCACATCCCAATATACAAGGCCATTGGTTCCAGATGCATTCTTTTATAAACACATTTAACTATAAACAGTGTTGTTTCAGCTAAACATAAATATTTGGGGGGGATTGATTAATATGACATGTTAATTTAAGGTACAATGTCAAACTGCTGCTGCACATGGCCTTTTGTAACCTCATCGAGACTTAAATGGTAGTTTTGTTGTGCAATGCAGAGTTGCAGTTTTGAATCATGCCGTATCAGCCAGTGAGCTAATAAGGAGTTTATAACCTTCCGGTACTGGTATCTGTGTCTGCACACACTGTGTCAATGCAGGGATATCAGAATTGAGGTCAAGAAACCTTGCTAGAAAGAGCAGCAAATGAAAATCAGAAATCCGCTTTACTAGTGGAAGACTCTGCGCTCTGTCCAGATGATTCTTCAGAGCCCTCATTGTCACTTGGGTAATCCGGTTCTCAATGGGAAAGGTTGATGAAAGAGGGCCCTGTAACAAAATAAAATTTTTACATAAGAGCCAAAGCAATAGAGCAAAAAAGGAGTTTTGTACGATCTAGTAACCAATCAAATTGACAAGTAAATCCCAAACACTAAATGCTTCACAAACCAAGGAAAGACTGGCAGAAAAAAATATCCTCAACTTTGTAGTGACTTCACCGTTTTACTCTAAATGCATGTGTTCGAATCACTACAAAATCTCAACTCTGATATGAAACAAAAACCATAAAATAACCAGTTCCATCTTTACAGAATCCCATATCTACAAACCATTTTCAAACATATAACTAAACACCAAAGCAAAAGCAGGCTATAGAAAACTAAATAAATTTATTAAGCCAAACCTCAAGTTGGTCTCTCCCTACATACACTTTGTATCCCTCAATTTTTGCCAAATAAATACTACTATGTTATCATCTATTTAATAGGAATGATAAACGTTCTGCCATTATTATTTATCCTGTTATAAACCATCCTATTCTTCTATAGCAATTGCTTATATGTTTATATGTTCATACCTATCCTATTCTTCTATACTGAAAATTATTAACAAAGAAATCCGTACACCCACGGGCATTTCATCTACCTCATGAAAGGCAAGTTGTTAGTAATGACTTGCAATAGAGTTACAGTAGTTCCTTGTCAGTTTTGATATTTGTGTTTTTGTACCTAAACAGGGAGTTTTGCAGCAGAAAAGAAACGAAAAGACAGAGACAGACATCCCATCAACTTGAGGGAAGTCCCATCCTCCTGAGGAAGTAAGTACTCAAGTGAACACTAGATTTGGTTCTTATTTCCTACCGAGAGAAAGATGAGAAGAGTCCTTACAACGGCCTACAATCGACGTGAATTTTTTCAAGTCTCCTAACATTTCACCGGCTCATGTTAAAAGACCGGGGGACTTGTTAATGATATAAATTATCATTAGACCAAGTAGGCTCTTCACCAGGACACTTCTCACCCGGAGAAATATCCACGGGGACATCCACCTACCCCTACCACCATCTGGGCTTAAAAGAATAGCTCGGTTAAAGACGAATCCAAAGAAGGATCCAGAATATGCCACATCAGAGCATGCAAAAAAGTAGATAGAAGACGGTTGCTAAGGGATAAAATCCCTTCTCACATAACACAAAAAAGTAGCGTGAATGAGGTCCCTGCCACCAATGAGATGAGTTGCCCCAAAATACCCATAACTGCCCCACCACCAAATGCCAGTAAAAATGACAAAGAAGGGCCAATTGGGAGCCTCCACATCGCCATACCCATGTGAAGACTGTCCAGGTGGCAAAATCCAGGCTCAAGTCAGAGAGGCCCTTTGGAGAATAAAAATGGTGATAAAATAGGAGATAATGTGTGTGTGTTATATATGAAAAACTTGAAGAAACCTTGCTGTTAAGAAAGTCTTATTTATAGGGTGAGTGAGGTCAAAAAATGGGACAAGTGTCTTTTATTCTAGAATTATTCAAGGGCCTGTAATCAGTCATTTGGTGACACTTGGCGTGAACTTTGCCAATTGGAGAGTCTTCACATGTGTCTGAAATGGAAGGCTAATGACCAATTCTAACAAAGCTTGATCTAATGCAGGAATGATCATTCATAAGAATAGAACGTGATTTAAATCAAAGAATATCAAATGATGTAATATGAAGTCTGCCAATCTATAACTACTCAAGCAAAATATAAAATTCAAAGAGTAACCGGGATCTGATACCAAAGAGGAAGGAGGGTGATTGGAAAAATTGGAAAATAGTGGATAAATACTGACAAAAACAGACCTTTCAAAACCCCATGGTTTCTACCTATTCAAGACGAATTTTAAAATTCTCTTAAAGCCCACACATGCCAACCACGGCACTTACCGAGGACCACCAAGGAGTTTTTCCTAGAAAATTGTAAAATCTTGTTTTTAATAAAAACGGGAATTCAAATAGGTACTTTTACATATTTACTAGCATTCAAACACTCCTATTTAACATATGCAACAAACCTTTTCAAAAGATCTTTAGTCCGAAAATTTGACATTTTTCTTATACTTTCGTTAACCTGGTGTGCCCGACTGTATAAATAAACCGAAGAACAAGAAAGCTTACTTGAGAATATTCAAAGTGGTATTGATTGCAAAGAGTGCATATAGAGAGATTCACGAGAGTCTAAGAGCTCTGAATTTGCGTTTGTGTTGCAAATGAGAGCTGATCTTAATTTATACAAAGATTACAAAGGAAAAGGCCAAAACATATGGCCGACAAAGAAATTTCGTAAAGTAAAATATATACAAATCTTTACAAAAATGTCAAAAAGGTAAATAGTAAAAGTTATCTTTTACTATTTGTTACGGTGAAATTTTTTTACTATTCAATAAAGTGGTCATCAACCTTCCGTTCTTTCTAAAATTTATTTTCCTTTATTGGAAGGATAATACTGTTGGGAGTAAGCCATATATTTAGACTTAGGCCCAGTTTGACATTGTTGTGCTATGGGGAGAAGTGCTTTTAAAATTGTTGTGGGAGAAATTGCTTTTGGAATTGCTGTGGGGGAAATCAGCTGAATGCTTGATAAACTGATTTTCAAAAGTGCTGTGAGAACTAAAAGCAATTTCAATGTGTTTGGTAAACTAAAGTAAAAAGTGTTGTGAGTGTGTAAAATTACTAAAAGGACATAGACATCTAAATGATGCTAATGTGCTATACTTTACATTTTTTTTTGTTTATTTATGTTTAGTGTTAAGTGTTATATAATTACGGTACTTTATTGAATAATTAACCCCATTTTTATTCTACTTTATTGAATTAATTAGTCCAATTTCTTTATTTCTTTATATATTTATTTTATTCTACTTTATTTTTATTTTATTTTTTATTCTATTTTATTGAATTAATTATCCCTATTTTTTTATAGTTATGACAATATTTTTTTTGTACAGAAATGTAAGTCCAATTTTTTTTGGTAAATTTCATTAAAGGCAAGGATAAAGTTGGAAAGTTGGTAAAATTTCATTTAATACCACTGTAGCGCGTTTTTTAAAAGCAGAAGCAAAAATCCAAAAGCATGTATTTGTAGCTTTTCAAAAACTCAGTTGGGAGAAGCTAAAAGTAACCAAAAGCACTTCCCCGAGATTTTACCAAACACCCTGTCTTTGGTCCAGAATCACTTTGGCCTCAAAAGCAGTTGGGGAAGTAATGCCAAACTGAGCCTTAGTCCATGAAGAAGAAGACCCTAACTTTGACGAAGAAACCTATCATAACTCAGACGCGTAGCTATAGAAGCGGAAGTGCTGGTAGAAGATAACAAAGATAGCTACAGAAGCCAGCCAAGATAGCAATAATTCAAGATTCGCTATGGAAAAAGCAAGCAAACACGGCGACCACCTTAGTGAATAGCAAAAAGTTTTCACTGTAGCAAATAGTAAAAGATAACTTTTACTATTTACCTTTTGACATTTTTGTAAAGACTCGTCCACTTTTTACTTTATGAAATTTCTTTGTCGACCACTTGTTTTGGCCCTTTCCTTTCTAATCTTTGTATAAATTAAGATAAACTCTCATTTGCAACACACAAGCCTTCTTAGTCATTTTTTGCTGGCATTTGGTTACATGGAGGTCAGCTAGGGGTATTTTGGGGCAACCCATCTCATTGGTGGTAGGGACCAAAACAAATCCCCTCTTTCACACTACTTTTTTGGTGTTATATAATAAAGGATTTTATCCCTTAGCAACCGTTTTCTATCCACTTGCCGCTACACCCTTATTTGGATTTGTCTTTATCCGAATCCGAACTATTTTTTAAGCACCCAGATGATGAATATCCCGATGATTATTTCTACAAGTGAGAAATTTAGTGGTGAAGAGCCTACTTGGTCTAATGATATAACAAAAGTTAAATAAACCTGCTCTTCCAATTTCCAAAATTTATTCAACCTTGTAAACTCTTGTGAAATGCCAAAAAGACTAAAAGGTCAGATTTGGGGGCTTGCAAGAGTCCAAAACTCAATAACAATGATCTACCATAAAAAAAAAAAAAAAGGATAAAGGAAGCCCATATTACCAGCTTCCCTGTTGCCTTGGAGGCTTGTAAGAGTCCAAAACTCAATAACAATGATCTACCATAAAAAAAAAAGGATAAAAGGAAGCCCATATTACCAGCTTCCCTGTTGCCAATAACAAGTAGTGACAGCAATAGTACCTGAAGCACCGGGATTCTCCATTCCAGCACACTGCACACCCATAATAGGATAAATCTGAGAGACCACTAATGAAGCAAACCTAAGGCAAACATAAACCTCATTTTAAGTGTCATCCTAGGTATGCCACCACCAAAGCGGCAAAGAAGAACCTACCTTTTATTCAAAGACATAAGAAGAACCTACCTTTTATGCTAAGACATAGATGAGCTTTCTGTTTCTTATGCCTATAAAGCCTACATCAGATCATGATTGACTTCTATTCCATTCACAGGAAAAAACAAATGCTACTAAACTTTAGACTCTATATTTACTGCCTAAAATTTTAAAATAATAATAATTGCTCTGCAAACCTTAAAAAATTTCCAGTAACTAAAACTAGATATCTATCATTTCAACCCACGGAACAACAATGTTCCTTCACCAGAACATTGCAAGATGCTTGAAATAGATCAACTTCAGAACCTAAATCATACACCAACAAGCAAGTTGGAAAGCACTATTGCATCGTCCATGCCTAGCAATCCATGTAACTCTTAAATTGAACTAGCAAAAGAGTCACGAGTATGATGTGGAGAACTAAATTGAACTATTCAAATGAATTTACAAGACTAGATGAACCGGAACGGACAGCATGCCACAATAATAACGGCAACCAAACAATTCAAGAGCTATACGTTATATAAAATCGCAATGAGAATATAGCAAATCTAGTGAAGATAAGACAACCTTTGTCATATGGCCCTGATATTTAATCTCAAAATTTCACCCTCCTTTTTCCAAGTCACACCGACTATAACCATTTATGGTGCATCAGCCGCTAGAGAACCATCCTATACAGTATAAACCGATGAAACATCTATATTTCCTATTTGCTGAGATCAAGTTGTCATTGTCTCAAAGCTATTAGCTTGAAAGCTGTTCTCGCTAATTAAAACTAACGACATTGTAATATCTTCGATTGCCAATAAAAACACAAAAAAAAAAATTCAAATAAAATCAAATGACCAAGAAAAGTAATTTCATTGAAGAGAAAACGCACCTGATGATCCAATATCTTAACAACAACCAAGAAGAAATCATTATCAACTTCCTTAATATCCTTGACACCAACAACCACATCCTTCTTCATCTTCGAAAGCTTGGGATCATCACCTTCCTTGATTTCACCTTCAAACCACCCTTCCTTAAACAACCGAACACACATATCACTCATTTGAAACGCCTCGAAATGGATGGCTGCGCTTCCATCCTCGCCCACCTCTAACTTCACTACCGCAGTCACCCACTCCTCCATGCCACTCTCCGCGTGGTATCCAACAGCCTGCAGAACTTCACTGTTCGACAAAGTGTAGTCCTTCTTGTTCTGCATTATCGTTTGAGTGAAAATAAATCCCACTTTCTTCATGCCCAATCCAGCAGCGATCGCGTCCACCATCTTCTCCTCCTCCGTATCGCGCAGAAAGAAGAGAACATCCTCCGTCCCCTGCTGAGGCGGCTCATAGATGAAATCCACCTCCACCTTCTTGTCCTCCGACACCGTCCCGTACATGAAGCCACCGCGTTTGACAGCGAAGGCGAGTGTCTCATTGACGTAATGCTGGAAGGCATCGGCGCAGTCGCGGTCGAAGGAGACGGAGTCGCAAAGCGGAGTCTCCTGTCGCGAGACACGCATCTGCTTGGCGATGAGGTCGTCCATGGTCATCTTGCGGCCGAAGGAGCCGGAGGGTTGGACGGCGGGGCCCTTGATGCAGCGCTCGCCTTCGTAGGACAAGAAGAGGATGGAGCCGTGGGAGATGTTGAGAGAGGAGAGAGAGGTGTTGGGATTGGACATGTCGGTGAATTTCTGGAGATCGGAGGGGGTTTTGGCGAGCAACAGGTTTTGATTGGTGGAGAGGGTTTGGTTTTGGACGGGGATTTGGAGCTGTGATTGGATTAGGGTTTTGAGGTGGGAGACGGTGATGTGCGCATTGTCGATTGTGACGCGCTCCAGGCCGTCTCTGCTGCGGATGCGAATCAGCATATTTTCTGGTTTCAGATTGTGAGGATTGTCAGTTTGCTCGCTGATGATGTGATGATATTTTTTTGATTTTTTTTAGAGTGGACAAAGAGCTTCTTGAAGTGAAGTGTTGGGATTTGGTGCGAGAAGTTTGTAGCTTTTCCGGATTTCTTGCCAAGGAAGAAGGTGGAAAGGACACGTAAGATATATACCCGTTGCCATCCGGTAACAAATACGACGCCGTTCAGATTTCAGAGTTTGAGTGGAATTTGAAGAAACGTGTCCCAGATCATTTTTCCTTTTTTCTCTTTTTTGTAGGATAAGCCAATAAGATCATTTTAAGCGACTTTTTCCTTAGCCGAATTTACAACATTATTTTACATTGGATTGGTATCCAAATATTCTTTTCATCCAAATGCTACATTGCTTTTGAGAAACAGTTTTAATAAAGATATTTTTTTTTCTTGTTTTAAGAAAAGAAAATTCATTGACAGGAAAGAATTACAAACGACTTGGGCGATCACCCAAAACCAGTGTTCTAGTAGGTGTTAGACGCTAGTCGGACGAAAACCCAATGTCTAGCTGGACGGAGACCCGACGCCTAGCGTAGAGGTGTCCACGGTTCGGTTAAACCGTTCAAAACTGAACCGAAACCGGCCTTTGAAAACCGAAACCGAAACCGAAACCGTAACCGAAACCGTCGGTTACAAAACCGATTGGAAACCGGATCCGGCGATTCGGTTACGGTTATGGGATATGAAAAACCGACGGTTTAACCGCAGGTTAAACCTGCGGTTTCGAAATTAAAAAAAAAACAACCAATGAAATGTTGACACATGGCAGCATTTCAGGAAAAAAAAATGACCGTTGGGCGTTGGAGGATGATGAATCTTCTTTTTTTGTTCCCAACACCCAACGGTCATATTGTTTTTTTTTTCTTTCTTTTATTTTCCAAATTACCCCTCCACACCAATTCTATAAATACCCCCCACCCCACCCCACCCCACCCCACCCCACCCCACCCCACACCACAATTCATTCTTCTTCACACCACTCCCACCTTCTCTCAATCTCTCTCAATCTCAAATTCTAAATTCTCTCTACATTCAACAATTTTATTTTATTCTCATTTTTCATATAAATTAAAAAACATATATTTCTTCCATTTTTTTTAATCATATATTATTTACTTACAATTTTTTTTTCAATTAGTATTTATAATTATTTTTTTAATGGCAAGTGGGGGAGAAGGTTCAGGTCCTACAAATTTGGACAGAGGAAAGGGTCCATTGCAAAATTTGTTGGAACACGAAGGTGAAGACGTCAATTACAATGATCGACTTTACCACGAGTTCCTTCAAAGTCATTTTGAATCCGACCCCCCTCTTAATCCCCCCCCCCCCCTTTGTTGCTGAGCCAAATCCCAATATCCCCATTAGTAATGAAAATATATCTACCCCTTCTACTATGCCACCCCTTTCAGATGAATTTGATGCAGATGAAGAAGAAAAGCCGTCGAAGTCCGATCTCTTCAGAGTGCATATGAAGAAAATTGAGTTAGATGATGGAGCAATCAAAATCATGTGCAACTACTGCCCCAAAACATACAAGGCCGTTAAGTCCTTTGGATATGGCACGTATTGGAACCATGTTAAAAGAAATCATCCATCCGAATTGGTGAAATCTAGTAACCAAGGGCAAATATCCAGGTGTGGTACCTCTACCAATCAATTATTTCATTATACGTCTGAAAAAAATAAGGAAGAATTAGCAACAATGGTTGCAGTAGAACACTTACCTTTTAGTTTTGGTGAGAAAGTTGGTTTTGTTAATTATTGTCAAACTGCATTAAATCCAGCAATGCAACGTGTTCCTAGAGTCATTCTCACACGTGCACTGTTTTCCATTTACAAAAAAAGAAAAACACAAATTGAAATCATTTTTTTTCCAATATCAAGGTCGCGTTTCCGTATGTGCTGACATATGGACCGATAATTTTGGTAGCCACCATTACATGGGTGTGACATGTCATTATATTGATAATAATTGGAACATGCAAAAAAAGAATTATTGCATTTCGTGTTTTCGATGAGTCACATACAGCTCATAATATTTTTCGACACCTTAAAATTATTTTTGAAGAGTTTCATATCCAAAACAAAATTTTTGCAATTGGTTTTGATAATGCGGCAAGCAATACCGCATCTATTCTTATGTTAAAGGAATTATGCAATCCTTATTTTGGGGGTAAATTATTTCATCAACGATGTGCATGTTATGTTTTAAATTTGTGTGTTCAAGCTGGATTACAAATTCTTTCTGTTTATATTAGACCAATTAGAGATAGTATTAATTATATCTGGACGCATAACAAAATCCAAAAACAATGGTTGAAATTTTGTTCTCAAAATAATAGGCGTCCCATAAAATTTTCTCGAGATATTAGTACTCGTTGGAATTCTACTTATAAGTTGCTTAATGAAAGTGTTGAATATAAGGAAATATTAGTTTCTTTTATTACTTATAACGTTCCTTCAATTTCGCTTCAATTGAAGCATTGGGATGTATGTATAAAAATTCTTGAATTGTTACGTGTTTTTAATGATGCTACCAATGCTTTATCTGGTATTTACTACTTCACTACTCATTTATTTCTTGTTCAAAGTGTTAATATTTCTGGTGCATTCAGTGACTATGAATTAGATGTTCAATTGAGTCAATGTGTTGCTGCAATGAAAAAAAATGGATACAGTATTATAAGGATATTCCAAATATTTATTTGCTTGCATCTTGTTTTGATCCCCGCTTTAAATTAGAATGTTTCCAAGATTATTTAACTCATTACTACAATAGTTTAGGAATAGAAACTGATGTTCTTAGTTGTTGTAATTCCGTTAAGACTTTACTGTATGAATTATATGATGAATATCTTAAAATATATGGTTCGTCTTTGAACATATCGGTTTCACAACCCCAACCCACATTTGATGGTACGACCAGTTCCTCACAATTTAAATTAAAGGGTTTAAGGGATCGATTGTTTTCCCAAAGAGCCAAAAAGTTACGAGCATCTTCTTCATCCTCTAACACACATTCTGAGCTTGACCGATTTTTAGAAGCCAATCATGTATTTTTAGAAGATAAATTTAGTATCCAGGGTTGGTGGAAGGATTATGAACAAGAATATCCAATTTTGGCTATTATTGCCAAACAAATTCTTGGAACACTGGTTTCTACCGTTGCTGTGGAACAAGAATTTAGTGCATGTGGAAATATTTTGGATCCAAGACGGTCGGTTCTGTGTCCACAATCACTTGAAGCCCAAGCATGTGTTGATTGGACAAAGACGAAATTTAGACAACAAGAACTCGAGCCAGAAACAGTGAATGATTTCTTCGAGAGATGATCAAACCACGGGAACAGAAGGCAGCAAATAGATTCTGTTAAAATCTTCCAACCACTAACACTGACTATCCCACTACAGGTAAAAGAACTACGTGACCTTTGATTCCTCTACATTGACGGAGGATACGTAGGCAGCTTAATTGTGGTCAATATTAAGTGCAAGGCTAATTTTTCTTTTTTCAATATGTTATTTGAACTTTGTTAGATTTTATATTCAATTAAGGCTAACTTCTAATTTTTTTATATAAAATTTAGATGCAATTGTAAATTTTTACTTATTAATTAATGTCAATTTCTTTTAGTTTTACACATTCATTGTTAAATAGTTCAACGGTTCAATTGTATATTTAAATAATTGTATTTCATATTTTATGTGAATATTTAAAATATAGAAATTGTAAATGAAATTTGATTACAGCCATTTTTTAAATTTTATGTTTATCAATTTGTAATTTTGTATTAGTAATTAGACTATTAGTTGTTTATACTTGTGTAGTTCCATTAAAAACAAAATCACATTTATGTTTATATAAAAGTACAAATATTAGTTGTATAGTTTCATTTTAAAAAAACATATGTATATATATATATAAATTAAATGTATATAAAATAATATATATATTAATTTTTGTAAAAAAAAAAAAAAAAACCGAACGATTCGAAACCGAACCGAAACCGAACCGAAAACCCCCGGTTCTGAAACCGCCAGAAACCGCCCAAAACCGTCCTATTCTGGTTACGATTACGGTTACGGTTCGACCTTTCTAGAGAACCGAAACCGAATCGAAACCGAAACCGAAACCGAATCGAAATCGAACCGTGGACACCATTTGCCTAGCGCATTGGCCGACTAATCGGAAAACTTTTTTGTCACCAATTTTGGTGGGACATATCACATACACTTCCACATTTCAACACTCCTCTTGGTTCCTTATTGGTGGGCACATCACAGATAATTCCATCTTTTTTTTAATTCTTTATTGTTTTCTTTCCAGCTCATCTTCATCTTCTCGAAAACTCTAACACTTCCACATTTCAAAATCTCTCTCTCTCTATCTCTCTTCAAACGCCATCTCTTTCATTTCTTTTGTTTTCTTTACAACTCAGCTTCATCTTTCAATTCTTTTGTTTGTTCTCAATCACGTTGCTCAAACATTCAAATGGGAGACCGGATGAGTGACGGCGACGGCGATCTGGCGACGGCGGACGACAGCTTTCAGAGATCTCGATGACTGAAAGTGGATGGCGGTCTCCGGCCAATTGCTTCCCCAATCTTTGAGAAATCATCACTTCTGCTGTGTTTATTTAATGTTTGATGGAATTTTATTGTGTTAAGGATGGAATTTGTTGGGTTTTGGATTGTAAAACTGAAAATTGGAGGAGAAGACATGGGTTTAGGTTTGGGTACGAGAGAGATGGATTTGGGTTTGTTGTTTTAAGATTGAAAAAGACAGTTTAGAGAAGAGTAAGACGATGAGGGAGGTGAGAAAATGGAGCAGATCGGAGACTGACTTGTCGATTAGTCGGCGATTTACACGATTATCCGGAGACCGACTAATGAGACTGATTTTGGCCATTTCGCCGCAGTGACCAGCCGACTAGCCATATTGAGGCGATTAATCGGCCTACTCGGCCTAGAACACTGCCCAAAACAATAGGGAATACACAAGAATGGACGTCCTCCATCCAACACAGATCATAACTAGAGGGCAAACCTAATTTAGCAAGGTTATGGGCAGCCCATATTTATTTGTCTATTACCAAAAACAATATTACAACCTGTATGATCAACTAGAAAATGGCATATATCACTGATATTAAACCCAATATCAGAGTAAGGAGAGGAATTAGAGTTAATAAGGTTCACAACCGTCTGGGCATCAGATATAAGAGTGTATGGAGCCCAACCAATCTCAATAATAAACAACAAACCTCTTTGAATAGCCACAGGATCGGCAACCGCAGGTGATAAACCAGCCACCGGTTGAACAGAAGAAGTCAGAATATCACCATTTGAATCCCGTACAATAATGCCAATCTCCAACTTACCCTTGGATGCATCGATCACGACATCATGTATTCTTTTTAAGCTTCCCTGTATCAGGAAGGCACCAAGAGACACCATCCAACCGATTCAACACACGCTCAGTCACCAGTCCACCACCACTGAATTCGCCCTTCGGAAATCCACAAGGAATGACTCGGCCAAGGAACAAGATCCTCATCATGGGCCAAATTCGAACCATGGACCTGCCCATTGCGCCTAAGCAAGATGTGCCAGATAACCATACAAAAAAGCTCCATCTCAGCTGACATCAAGTGGTTCTTACAAGTAATCATAAAATCCATAAAATGCATTCTTTCGTTAACTTTAAAATTATTCATGAAGGAGCACCTAGCTCTAATTTTCTTCAACGTTGGACAACACCGTAAAGCGTGCAAAGTTGATTTCGGATACATAGAGCAAAGCGGTCAACCAAAACACCACACTTAGAAAGATTAGCATTCGACGGTGCCTAATTATGACAAGCACGCCACAACAATAATTTCACTTTAGTAGGAGCTTTGGTTCTCCACAGAAACTTCCATCAAGATTCCGACAAACACAACCTCGATGAAGGAGGATCTGAAGTCAAGGACAACCAAGATGATATCCATTCCTAACCAAATATGTGACTATCTTCTCATCATCCCAAAAAAGAGAGTCTGCAACAATAAATGACGAGCAAGAGATGCTTGGAATTAAGTTGGCATCCTCCTCCATGAAGCACTCCCGAATAAGATCTGAGTTCCAAGAGCCAGAGGCATTCTTTAGCACCTGCACATCAACCATTCACCAAGCACATCCGGGGAAACAACTATGAAAATTGATGGCCTAGGGATCCAATGGTCCTTGTAAATATGCATCGAGGCTCCATTGCCAATACGTCAATGACCACCAACCTCAAGCAAGTCATGCCCCAACTCAAAAAATTTATAAGGAAAAGAGCTAGATGAATTACACTCAACCATCAAAAAACGTCATCAGGAAAATAACAATGTTTCAAGACTTTAGTTGCCAAGGTATCGGGATGGCAAATGAACCTCCAACATTGCTTAGCTAACAAGGCTTTGTTAAAGATAGAAAGATCCCGAAAATCCAAGTCTTGGATATCTTTATTGCGACATAGCTTCTTTTAGAAGTCCCAACGGATTTTCCTATCATCTTCTTCTGATCCCTACCAAAACCAAACACTCAATCTATGAAGATCATCAACTAAGGCTTGTGGTAACCTAAATAACGATATGGAATATGTTGGAATTGACTGCACGACTGCTTTCAACAAAACTTATTTGCCACATGCAAAAAAAAAAAGCTTATTTTGCCACCCTTTTATTCGATTGTATACTCTGAATCATAGAGCTTTTTTCTTTATTCCCCGGTCACCCAAGACTTCTCTCAAGAATGAAACTCCAACGAGGGTAACAAAATTTTTCTATTTAATCCTCTAAAAAAAGTTTGTTGGTGAATGAGGGAGATGGACAACGTCGGTAGTTCACTTAGGATTTCGATTATTTGCCAACAATGCCCAGAATTCAATGAAACTGGCTTTCGAACAACACCCAAAGTTCTGTTTCTGGGTTTTTTTTGGATTTGAGAGTTTTTTTTTAAATGGTTTGATAGATTTTGGGTTTTCTAGAACAACACCCACAATTTGATCTCTTATTATTTGACAGCAGGTGCTCCCCATTTACAACCAAACAATTGAAAGCTAAGAAATATACATAGTCAATTAAGATTTCCCACAAATAAAATAAGTTGGAGGTAGCAAGGGAAACCTAAAAGTTTAAGTCTAGACTTGGAGATTTTAGAAAGGGAAAAGTGAGAGGGGTGAAATGGGGAAGTGAGAGAGGAGTGAAATGAAATCATTTGTATTGTTTTAAATGGAAATAAGAAAATAGTTAAATCTGAACCTCTTGTTTTTACTAATGTCAGATGTCACTAGATCTTAAAGAGCACAAGCTCCACAGAGAAAAGAGTAGCAGATGATCCTAATCCTATAATAAGACCAAAATAGTAATAGCATGATGGTTTTTATAATGCTATGATGGGGGGAGTTCTTAGGCTTTTGGCTTTCAAGGATGATTTATTACTTCATAAGAAGCTGGGCTTGGTTGTAAAATTGGCTAAAGTAGATTTGAGTAATGTGGCATTCTAGGTAATTTCATATGATTATTTGTTTGGGGATGCTAGTTTCATTATAGATTATATTAAAGCCTTTGAGTGAAGATGTGAGTCTTATAAGTGTTAAGCAATTCTTCGCCAGAGAAATAGTTTTGTTTGTAACCATGCCTCTAATATGTTTGAACTAAGGTTAAGAATAAGAATAAGAGAGTTTTAAGAAAAGAAGGTTAGTAGTATAATTCGTTGCAGCTTTATTTAATTCAATCTAGATCATTTATAGACCATACATTGCAGTTGAATTACACAACAACCTAACTAGAATCCAAATAACAATCATATAGAAATTAAGGAAATGTGGTACCAACACACATTATGCACGTTTGGACGAAATCGATAGCACCATTATTTGCAACCAAAACAACCCTATGACTACTTTTGACTAATTCTTATGACTAAGTCACCATTCACCAACTAGCATGGACATGGAAGCATAAACCCAATTGATTGCCTTGAACATATCATTGCTCTCCCTCTAAATAATCCTTATCTGCAAGAATGAAGTTCGGGTACATTTTGGTGTAACACCATTGATTCTCCCAGGTTGTGTCTTCATGAGATGCACGAACCCACTTTACTGGGATTTCTGTTTTCAGACGATACCTCAGTTTGTGAATAACATGTCGGTCCAAATGGCTCTGGGTTGTGGAAGCAAAGTAGAATCACCGATCACCATTGGTAGCTGGGAAGAATGAGGTACTTTAGGCCCCAAATGTTTCTTCAAGAGACTGACATGAAGTACATCATGGATTTAGAACCCAATCAGTAAATCCAATTTGTATGCGACCGGTCCAACCTTGGCAATAATCTTAAAGGGTCTTAAAAACCGTGGCTCCAACTTTAGAGAATTATGGAAGGCAATAGATTTATGGGTTTTATTGAAAACTAACCCTTTTGGGAGGCTCAAATTAATAACTAATCTCTTTTTAAAAAATTTGTAAAACTAACTCGTTTTTTGTGTGTAAATACTACTATACCCTTACTATTTTTTTTATTTCACTTATCCTACCCATTCTATACCCATTATCCCCTTCCTCTTATTTCCACCTCTCTCCACCACAGCACCCCATCTTCATTTCTCTCCCATTCTTCTCTCCAAAATTTTCTTTCTCTTCCTTCATTTTGTATTTTAGTTATTATTTACATTCTCCACCATTGACAAACTCCAAAATATTCATCCACCACAAGGGTTCTTTATATTCAAACTTTGAGGTGAGTTTTGTTTTGAATTTTTTTACTTGAATCTCGGATTTGTGTAATTTTTGTTGTGTTTGTGTAATTTTTGTTGTGAAAATAGTTAATATTTACATAATAAAGCATGGGTCTTATGTGTATTTGATGTAGTTGTGATCAATTTATAGTTTAAACATAAATCTAAAGTTTTTTTTAATCTCTTATTCACTTTCCTTTGTGCATTAAGGTTGCTAATTTTTGTTAAAATAGTTTTCATGAATATAATAGAGCATGGGTCTTGGTTGAATTTGATATTGGTGTGATCAATTTTAATTTTATTCATAAATGTAAAGATTTTTTATTGTTTGAATAATTTTTTTTAGTTAAATTTGTGCATTAGGGTTGCTTATTTTTATCAAAATAGTTGATATTAATATAACAGAGCATGGGTGTTGTATGAATTTGATGTTGGTGTGGTTAATTTTCCATTATTGGATTGAATCCTTAGAATTGGTAGCATTTTTTTTTTAAAATGTCCAGCCCAGTTTTCCCAACGTAGTTAGGAATTCCTAACGCAGTTAGAAAATTCCTAACTTCCTAATTGCGTTGGGATTTCCCAACACCGTTAGGAATTCTCAATTGCGTTAGGCATTTCCAATACTGTTAGGAATTCCCAACTGCGTTAGGTATTCCCAACTGTGTTTGGAATTTCCAACTCAGTTTGGATTTTCTATCGGTGTTGGGCTTTCCTAATTGCGTTGAGAATTTCTAACTGTGTTGGGAATTCCCAACGCAGTTAAGAATTCTAGTGGCATCAAGATTTTAACTTAGTTTGTATTTAGAATGTTTTATAAATTCACGGTACCATGAGTATATAATATTTTTTTAGGAATTTAATCATGAATTTCTTATTCATTTGAAAGGTTTTATGGATAAAGTTTGGTTCGTTGTTTTATATGATGGGGAATGGAGTGAAAGTGGTGGGAAGTTCAATTATCAATCTGGAAAGTCAAGACTAATTTCAGTTTCAAGGGAAACCTCGTATGAATCGTTAGAAGACATCAGATCTGGTCTTGTTAATGTCAATCCTAACGAGTTCTCCATCAAAATGAAGTATTTGTTTAACTCGTCGAAGGTTTATCACCTTTTGAAGTTGTGAATGGTGATGATGTGCAAATGTTCTTTTGTGAAAATTTCGTTGTAAAAACGTGAACCTCATTATGTGTCACAACAGTACCTAGATGACACGATATTGTTTTCATGGCACAATATGTTGTTTGCTACATTATTACATTTGTTTAGTACATTTTGTGTAATGTTAACGGCTTTGATGGAAGTTGTGTAATGTTGACAGTGTTATGTATTGTTAACTAGTACATTTTTGTGTATAATGTTAACGAATTTGATAGACGTTGTTGTAATAGTTGTCTAAATAGTTACTTGCATGTCTAAATAGTTTTTAAGAAAAAAAGAAAAAAAGAATCTATAGTTTTTAAGAAAAGTAACCAAAATAGATTTTTTCATGTCTAAATACAACCTTTGGTTACTTGATATATTATACATCAGTTTGTTACATTGAAAAAAAAAAAAAAATCTGCAGTTTGTGATGGTCAAAATCTGGATACAACATCTGCATATATTCATTACCACTGGATTGAATATATTCATGCCACTTACAATGAAATATTCCTGCCACAGCTACATTTTGATATGAAATATATTGAATTCTGCAACCATTGCCAATACTATATTGATAACACTTTAATCCAATTAGCTATTTACATTGAAATATTCCTGCAACAATTTGTTACATTCATCACATGGCATATGCATACAAAATTCACCACATGGCCTAACAGAATACAAAAATAATAGATATCAAGAGAGATAATGTTGTTTTAAAACCTACACTACAATATTTTTTCACAAGACTATTCTAGATCGTCAAAGATTTAAACATAAGTATGTTCTGAAATACTTGACTTTATCGGCTTAGACCGAGTCGATGGATTCACCATGTATCAAATGTTCTGAAACCTTTTCTAACAAATCAATATCTTCTCCCATTCAATTTTTCTGAAATATAACATAAAACTGTTAAAACAAAATTCAAATCATCTAACTGGATTTGCAAGAAAATTCCTAACGTCGTTTGATTAGAGCATAACTTTTTTATAACACTTGTTTGGAATTCCTAACCTCGTTTGGAATTCCAAACGAGGTTAGGAAATCCAAACGCTGTTAGGAATTCCTAACAACGTTGGGAATTTCCCAACACTGTTAGGAATTCCTAACAGCGTTTAGATTTCCTAACCTCGTTTGGAATTCCAAACTACGTTCCTAACAGCGTTGGGAATTTCCCAACGCTGTTAGGAATTCCTAACAACGTTTGGATTTTGTAACCTTGTTTGGAATTCTAAACTCTGTTAGAAGTTCCAAACTTTGTTTGGAATTCCAAATGATGTTAGGCACTCCAAACATAGTTAAGCATTCCAAATTGCAAATGAGAACCATAATTCCTAACTGCAATTAAGAATAATTCCAAACTACCAAACATTCAGATTTCAGGTATACAATTGCTTGATTACACCGAGCACAATAACATTCAGAATAATTCCACCAACTAGAATAATTCATGGGCAGATTTCATGTTTACATTTGCTTGATTACACCATCCAGAATCAATGTCGTAAAAAATCAAATTTCTTTTGGTTTGTTTCCAGTTATAACTCTTCCAAACAATAAATTTATTCAATTTCTACACTACTGCAACAAACAACTCACATGCAAATTATTTATTGAGTGAACAACTGCTGAAGACATTTCTTTCACTATTTACCAAAACACGAAACATTATGATACACCATTTTGAAAAGAAAAACAATGTACCAATTCAACCTTCCTAGCTTCCAATTATTCTTGTGAAAACAGAACAAAAAGTCCATAGCAACTCAAATCCAATTCACACATCTTTCACTATTTACCAAACAAATCCCACAAACAAACCCATTTCAGTTCCATGAAACTGAAATATACGATTTTGATACTCCAATTTAAAAAGAAAGACAAAATACGGTTGGGTTTCTAAATTCAATTTCTATACAACTGAATTCCTAACTTCACTTTTTATACAATTTTGATACACCATTTTAAAAGGAAAAACAAACCATTTTTGGGTTTGTAACTACAGTTTTTATACAAATGAATGACTGCATCTAAGTAACCAGAACTTGTCCCTAATTGATTTTATGTGTGCATGCAATGAAGTTAATAGCTTCGTAGAACCATCAAGGGTCAAACCAAATCCGAAAGTAAATACGATAGAAAACAAGTAAAACCCTTCTCGTATTTCTCATCAGACAAATCAAGTCCCCTAATTCATTTTGTATTTTAAACCATATCATAAAATAACAAAAATATCAAATAATATAATTAAGAATTTTTTAACATCAATAATTATGCTAATTCATACAGTTTAAATGATCAGTGAATTCAAATTCAACAATACCACTAAATTCGAGGTATTACTATCATTCTAAAACAGTTGGACTGTTAGAGAACATGACTCATTCAAGAAAATATCAACACAGAAATTCACCTTCCAAACTATTGAACAATGATTATTCGCAGCAACCATGACATATTCCGTATAAATGAAGTCACTTTTTATATAGGATGTAGATAGACTGAAAGACACTTTTTTGAAGTAAATAATAAAGTTACAGAATGCAATATAAATTCAAATAAAAATGCTTACCTGAAGTTGGTGACACAAGCAGAGTGAATCCTATCATCAGTAGGTGCGCGACATGCAGTCAGAACAACATCTGGAATATGTTTTTATACACCAAAAAACCCTCCTTTCAATTAGTGGTGGTCATGATCAACAACAGTCTCCTAATTCAAGTACTATTACAGTTCAAGATACCCAGTTCTCATCATTTGATGATGATAAGGGATACAAACCAGATTTGAGTAGCTGCACAGAGGATTTTCTTCAAAGGTTTTATAATTTCCCTAATTGTTTTATGCTTTCTCAAGGTCTAGAGATAATGAAATATACGCTTTTGATCACCATTTTGAAAAGAAAAACAATGTAAATTCTGTTTTTGATCACCTACCTCCATGAAACTATAAAAATTTATAAACCCAAGTATGTTCAATTTCAAGATCAATTAGCTCATTAAGAAAAAGAAAGCAAAGGAAAATTAAAGCATTACCAACAGGACCGTCATGAAATTTAACAAATTTAAATTTAATGATGTTTGTCCACCATAAGGCATAACTACATATTAATAAGATGACCATTTGAGATTTCAAAAGCAACCTCCTTTTAATAAATCAGGGATTCAAATATGCTTCAAAGAGAACCACGGCCTGCCAATGCATTCGTTAATAACCATTTAGAACCACTAAAATTTCAAGGATTGGGGAAATCCAATAGATATCCTTTAATAATTTCCATCCTTATATTTATGTAGCAAGCTTCCTACTTTCATTTCATCATGTCCACAATATTATCAAATTCAAGTTAGTTTGAAATAATTGATATACATATTCTACAGATCGATTATACGAACGATAATCTGTAGGAACTGTGCACAGTAAATTCATAGATGATACAATTGCACCTAATTAGAATGTGAAAACACACAAAATTATCTGAAAGTATTTTAAAAGCTAAACATGTTATGTACCTAAGGGGCATACTACAGACGGCTATCATGGATTTGCATAGTCCATAGCAAGAACAAAAATCTATTAATCTTACAGGTTTTACAGAAGATACCTGAGTACACACCTGTAACCTGTGACCATAATATAACACCACCCAAAAATGCCAGGGTGTGCAGTGTTTTATTTTCTACATCAAGCCCAACTAGAACCAGAGAGTTTCCTGATTACTACAGCCATAAGAAATATTAGATTGTGATAAAATAACATCAAAAAAGGATCACAAAAATCAAAAGCAATGACTCACAAGTCTTGACAATTTGTGGGCAATATGTTGTCGCAAATCCAGATAAGTTTCAAAGATGTACATTAATATCATAAATCCTACAAAAGATTATGAAAATAACAATAAAGTTAAATACCAAAGCAAAGAAGCAGAAGAGATTAAAAAAATAGGGTTTTAATCAGATTATGATTTTTAAAACTACAAAAATTGAAGCAATCACCTTCAACACCACAAAAATCCATCTTCAAAAACAATAATTCAAAGATTCAAGAGGGATTCACCTTCACGACGTGTTAAACCTTCAAAACCCAAACGAAATTTTTGATTTCAACCTTCCGTCGCAAACCCAGGCGTCCTCTTCAGTCTTCAGTCGACAAGTTCAACCTTTAGCCTTCACTGACATCGTCGTCCTTTTCAGCCTTCGTTGACGCCGCCGTCCTCTTCAGCCTTCACAGACGCTGTCATCTTGAACCAGATAGTCGCATCATCATCGTCTTCAAGCTTCACAAGCGTCGTCATCGTCTTCAAGCTCCACAACCCAGTGGCCTGTCATGTTGATGTCAGACAAAGAGAGATTTGGTGAAATTTGAAAGAAATTAGGGATTTTGAAATTTTGGTGAGGGTTGGTCGATTAGAAGAGAAGAGAAGAGAAGAGGGATTTTGGTTGGAATGTATATTTATATTTTAAAAGGGTAATATTGTCTCAATTGAGTTAGTTTTACAAGTTTTTCAAAAAGAGGTCAGTTGTTAACTTCAGCTTTCCAAAAGGGTTAGTTTTCAATAAAACCCTAGATTTATACCGATAAGGTTGTAATATAAGAAAAACATAATTGTCGACGTCGAATGCGACTTCAAGGCGATGTTGGTCTACCTAAGATTTCACACGGTTGAGGGCGACAATCAAGTATTTACGAAAATCCCATAAAATGGACTCACGGGTCCGAAGAATTTCATCAACTGTATGGACCTTGGTAGTACCTGGAACATAAAAGAGCAATGTCGAAGGTGGCACTCCATATTCAGCTTCAAATGGTGACACTTTGGTGGAAGAATGAATGGTAGTGTTGTAACTGTACTCCGCCCACGGAATCCAGTCGAAAAACCTTTTTTATTGCTCTTAAGTAAAACAACAAAGATAGAGCTCCAATGTCATATTGACAACCTCTATTTTCCCATCCATCCGCGAATGATAGCTAGAGCTTAAACAAATTGTCGTTCCCTATATTTAGAATAAAGTTTTCCAAAATGAGCTAATGAAGACATGATCCTAATCACTAACAATAAAGGTGGGTAAAACATGTAGCCTGATGACATGGTTCAGGACAACTTTGGCGATAGTTATAGCTGTATACATATGCTTTAAAGGAGTATGTTAACCGATAAAATTGGCCAAGGAAGAAATCAAAGGAGTATTTCGCCCCGACATAACTCGTTAAAGCGGGAACCGGGGTATAACCCCGGTCCACTGTTTCCTGTCCTGTCCTCTATAAAGCCATCCCTGACATGACCCTGTGACCCTACATTATCCCATACTTTTAATCTCCATGAAGGATCGCGTGCCAGGTTCAACAGAGAAAAGGGGTCCCCCGATAGAGTACCATGATCACTAGAACCAAGCCAATGATGAGGCACTTAAGCTTTCTGAAGCCTTATAGGAGCACCGAGGTGTCTTAGGTTTTTTAGAACAATCTGGAATCCTCACCAAAAGTTGCTAATAGATCCGTGAAGGACTGACGCCAACCCTAAACCAATAGACCAACTCAAATGAAAAGGAAGCCAGTAGAGGACAGTGGGCAGTTGGGCATTAAGTGTGCCCAGTTGACAATTAAGAGGGAAAGATAGGGAGTCAGCGGCCCCGCTTATACCACGTTGACCAACTTCAATGGTCCGATGGTGGTTCAGCTTGGTCTCAGAAAATGTCAACTCCAATTATTACCAAAGAGGGAACCTGAGTTCCAGAAGACAAGAAGGATGCATAAAACACCTAGACAAAGAGTGGAAAGCATTGGAAAGAAGGGACTGACAGCGAAACATGGCAGACATTACCACTGTCCCCTATCAGACTCTAAATACGAAAGCAACCCCTTTGGCCAGCTCATGCACCCTTGGCCAACCAGAATCAAAGAGAACGCCACATAAGCGCGTACATAATTATTAGGGCATACGTGGAACCATCCCAACCAACCGAGGCGTGTGTATGGATCGTTCCCTTAGCAGATCAATGGTGAAGATCTCCCACCTATCCCAGTCGACCACTAGGTCAGCCCTAGACCATGCTGAAACAATCTTGACCTTCCAGGGAATGTGTCACGGTGGGCCCCAAGCAAAGGGGTAGTGAGGATCATGTTAAAGCCTCCCATGTAGGAGAATCCACCTCACTAACCATACACATGATACCCTATAAATGCTTCAACTCTTGAAGAGTTAGGGGGATGATTCTTTTAGGGGAGGAATAGAAAGAAAGGCCCCGTCCTGCAGCTGTTTTTCAGTCCGTTTTCGTTTTTATTTTTCAAAAACGATTTTGAAAACACGTTCGTTAACCGTTTTTCATTTTATTTTCGAAAAACAAAAAAAAATGAAAAACAAAACCAGTGTTAAAAGTGAAAGATTTGAAAAACACAAAATACTTGTTTTTCGTTTTTCGTTTTTGTTTTTCATTTTGTTTTTCATTTTTTTTTATATTTTAACAAAAAATCTTAAACTATTAATTGTACTGTTATGCGTTAGATATGACTAGGACAAAACGGAACAATATTTTTAAATTACCAAAGTGCCCCTATTATATATAAAATATATTTTATGATAATATATAATTTATATTAATATATATTATATATCATATAATATTAATATATCATATATATATAATATAAAATTATACATTATAATATAGTTTATATATATATTATTAATATAATCATAATATTCTATAATATATATATATATTATTAAATTAATAATATATATATTATTATTATATATATATGTATATTAATACTATATATATTTATAAATATATAATAATATATTATATAATAATATATATATATATATATATAATATCAAATATTATATATTTACATAGGATATAATGTCATATATTATGTATTATTATATGTAAAAATATAATATAAGAATATAATAATATTTCATATATATATATATATGTATATTAATACTATATATATTTATAAATATATAATAATATATTATATAATATATATAATATCAAATATTATATATTTACATAGGATATAATGTCATATATTATGTATTATTATATATAAAAATATAATAATATTTCATATATATAAAATATAATAATTTTTAATATATAAAATAATATATATTATTATAATATAAATTTAATATATTATTATAATATGTATACAATTTTATTTTTATTATAATATATATATATATATATATATATATATATTATAATTATTTATTTATAATTTAGGAGTTTAGTTTTGATTAATTCATTTTTTTGATATGTTTTTGTGAATTAATTTTTGATGTGTTACTTTTGTTTAATTTAAAAATTCCAAAACAAAAAATATATTGGTTAATTATTTAATCAATTTGTTTATAGTTGTAATAATATTGAACAAAATACTAAAATTGATATTTCAATTTTTGATAGTTTTCGGTTAACCTACCAGACGCGTTTTTTCCGTTTTCATTTTCAAAATACAGCTTTCAGTATTTGCTACCATATGCGTTTTCAGAAATCGAAAATAAAACCAAAAATACTGTTTTCATTTTCATTTTTCATTTTTTTTTGAAAAACAGCAACTAAAAAACGCTTACAGGACGGGCCCAAAGAATGATACTATAGAATGTCTGGTCTCACATTTGACAACAAAATAGTGTGATGCTGCTAACTATAGGACGATTGGTTTATACTTTTAGGACCTAAACCGTGTAAGCCCAGCCTCGTTGGAGAAGTTCCTTCTTCCCTTTGTAAGATCTGTAATCCAACCTACTTAATAAAAAGATACATTTCTCATTTGCTATTATTTGTGTTCGTGTCTTGTTACATATTCGATAGTGTGTCGTGTCCAACCCCGGTCATGACTGGTACCAGTACCCCTGGAAACCGGTGTAGCCCGGTCCACGTGAATTAGAGCTTTCCATTGTTCCAACCCCGATACCTTAACCGCACCAGCGAAACCCGAATCTCAACTTCCCAGACTACTCCAAGCCTTCTCCGACAGTGGAGCAACGCTCCGTCCGGTCTAGGTGATGTATAAGAATTCCCCGACTGATTTCTAAGATAACATTTTGGCACCGTTTGTGAGAAGAAAAACTAAAGCACATTGGTTTATCTCCCAACCATGCATCAACATCCCTTCTCAAGACTTGTGACAATGAGGTTGAGATCCTCTCAATGTCAACCTGACCCGTCAAGTCCCTACTCATATGTCTCCACCCAAGAGACACGTGTTGGAAAAAATGTACTGGTCCAATCGGACCATACATGTTTCGATATATCGCCACAACCGGTATCGGTCGCCCCAGCTTCCGTACCACTCTCTGGCCTTATTTCACAAGACTTATTTAAGTTTTAGGTCGCTGCTTTCGTGGAGGGGATTTGATGCAACATGTTCTACCCTCTGACTCAGATACCGCACCCTGCTTCTCGAGTCTACGAAGCTGGGTCTAGCACGAGAATCTCGGTTTTTGACAGACTCGATCCCGCTCCGACACCCATCTAGAGATCAACCGTGATTGAACTTCACCGAATCCGATCCGAAATCGATGTCCTTCATAGAAAAACTGTCCCAAACCGATCCACAATGACCAATAAGTCTAGAACTGGGATCAAAACAGAGGCAGAACAGACCCAGCCGCTAGGAAAGCAAGAAGGTGAAGCTAGAAGGGAGCCCAGACCAATCGCTACATCTCGGATCGTTGGAGAAGAAGCGGGTCTGGAGGCCCAGTCAGAGACACCAACTCGAAGAGCCTAAATGACCGGATGACAAAGGTGGTAAAACATTTAGAGGAGCTCGAAAATAGGAAGCATCGGGGAAAGATAAAGAACCCTATGAATGAGAAGCATGCATCGCTATCCAAGGAGATTCGAAAGGCAAAACTCCCACCCAAATTCGAGATGCCTGCCGAGAATTACTCTGGTACAAAAGACCCTCTTACCCATCTGGAGTCCTTCGTACATCAGATGAAGGTACAAAACGCTTCAAGGAAAGCCATGTGCAGAATATTTCCCTCTGGTCTAATAGACTTTGCCTGGTTCAGAAAGCTTCCTCTGGGGAGTGTGAACTCCTTCACTCGTTTGTCTAGGGATTTTTATGCCCAGTTTCTGGGAGTAAAACCGCGTCCGAAGGACCCTATCATGCTCCAATATATGGTACAAGAATACAATGAGTTGATCTAGATGGGTGTTTTCATCGAGGTCGAGACACTTTCTAACTTTAGGAAAAACCTCTGGGTAGGGAAGCTATGAAGATCCTTTAGCAAAGACAAGCCCAAAACCTATTAGAAAGCCTATACTAGAGCCCTTGAGCAAATAGAGAAAGATGAGCAACTCTAGGGTCAAAATGGAGCTTGAGGAAGCCTGAACCTTGAAGCAACCCAAGACAGAATTCACCAGGGTTAAGCCTCCTCAAAGGCACAATGAGCGTCCCCCAAACAAGTCCTCATTCCGCCTACCTTCCTTTCCTTATAATCAGAATCGTTTCCCTATCTGAAGGTTCCTGGTTCGGAGATACTCTCTAACCCAGGTAGTCTTACCCGCTAAGGAAGTAGAGAGAATAAACGATCATGAGGAAGCGTCAAACAAGCATTACACCCCTCTTAAATTTCCTAGGGATGTGGTCTACCTAGCAATCCATGACAAAGGTCTCCTCAAGAAACCTGGACCCATCAAGCTCCCCAAGGACAAAAGGAACATATTCAAATATTGTGACTTCTATGAAAACGTAGGGCATGATACCTCAGAGTGTTTTAGCATCCGTAATCCAATCGAGAGCCTAGTCTGGGGCGGACTGTAGGTCGAGTTTCTACATCAGGTTAGAGATGATATCAGAACCAGGAAAGAGGTACAAAAATGACTCACCGAGGAATAAGAGAAAAGGAAGAACAAGGGAAAAGATCTCATGCAGCAGATCCAAATAATCAACACCATAAACGGAGACCCAATTATGGCAAGGGCCTCCAACAGTTCAAGAAAAAATTATGTGACAAAGATACCGAAACTCACCGAGGGAGAATAGGTGTTCAGAGTGGCCTAAGCAACCTCGGACCGGATGCCTAACAACTAAACCATTTTCATCGAAGAAAATGTTCATAGTACTATTGTGCCCCATAATGACTCTATGGTGGTATCGATCCAGGTGGCCATATGTCAGGTGCACCGCATCATGATTGATATGGGAAACGATGTCGATATTCTGTTCAAGGGGGCGCTGGACCGGTTTAACCTCAAGCATACCTACTATAACAGTTGCACTACCCTCTGTATGGGTTATCCTGAGACTCAATCTTCCCTCCTAGATCCACTATCCTCCTAGTTATCTTCGGGGAAGCTCCTCATCGGGTGAACACAATGATAGAGTCCGTCGTGGTAGATACTCCCAGTGCATACAACATTATCTTAAGAAGATCCTTACTGTTGAAGATCAAAGGAATTGTGTCAGTCTACCATAAAGTGCTTATGTTTCTAACAGGGACCACATGAGGGAGCTCAAAGGAAACCAACAGGTGGCAAGGAAGTGTTATGTTGTCTCCTCTAACCCTACTGCCTTGATGAAGCAGTGCTCGCATATTGCTAGCGGGGGCTAGGCGGGTATGACTGCAGAAATGGTGGTGGAGAACTCGTCAAATCAGGAGGATCAAATTAAGGTTGATGAGGAATAAGCAGGCATTAGGACCGTGAAAGAGGACAACTGATCGAAGAGCTAAAATGGTAACTATCGGATAGGGATGCCCCTTAAGAATGGTGAAGGTTGGGACCACGATGGGAACGGAACTGAGGACTGCTGTGGATCGAATATTGCAGGAGTATCACGATGTCTTTCCTTGGAGCCACGAGGAGATGTCTGGTATCCCCACGTGCTTTATTTACCACCTGCTCAACTTGGACCCAACTTTCAAACCTATCAAGTAGAAGATGAGGAATTTCAACCAAGACAGGAATATAGCTGTGCAAGGAGAATTAGACAAGCTCTTCAAGGCGGGCTTCATCGGAGAGGCCCGATACCCAAAATAGATCGCAAATATAGTCATGGTCATGGTCACCAAAGCCAAAGGGAAGTGGCGCATGTGCATGGACTACACCGACTTGAATCGTGCATGCCCCAAGGATAACTTCCCGCTACAAAAATAGACAAATCGGTAGATTTTACTGTAGATAACATGCTCTTAAGCTTCATGGATGCCTTTCCTTACAACTAGATTGTGATACACCCTCAAGATTGAGAAAAGACCAGCTTTGTCACTAGCCAAGGCCTTTATTGCTATAAGGTCATACCCCTTGGGTTTAAGAACATGGTGTCACCTACAAAAGGCTGGTGAACAAGCTATTCAAGAGCAAAAAAGGAGAACCGTGGAGGTTTATGTGGATGACATGATCATAAAATCCCAACAAGCAGAGAACCACACCGAGCATCTCTACCAAATATTTGAGGTATTGAGACAACTAAATGAGGCTGAACCTCGATAAAACGTGCCTTTGATACCTCAGCCGGGAAACTTCTCGATTTCATGGTTCACAGAAAGGGGGTCAAGGCAAACCTAACAAAGGTCGAAGTGATCCTCGACCTAGAGTCACCGACCAACCTAAAGCAAGTGCAAGGCCTGAGTGGCCGGATAACCGCCCTCAACCGGTTCATATCGAGGTCAACTGACATGTGTCTCCTTTTTTTTTGGGAATCAAGAAAGAGAAAGCTATGACTTATGGCCCAGAAAGCGAGCACGCCTTCTGCAAGCTAAAGGAATACCTGACCAATCTCCCACTACTAGTCACACATTTGCCTAGAGATATGGTACAGGTGTACCTAGCAATATCAACTATAGCGACCAGCACAACCCTGGTCAAGGTATGCAAGAGGAGATCCAGATGCTGGTTTACTATGTCAGCCAGTTAGAAAAGAACTACATCCAGCTGGAGAAGTTAGCCCTCTTCTTAGTTACGGCTTCCCGCAAGCTGAGCCCATACTTCTAGGTCCATCCCGCATCGGTCATAACTGATCAGTCCCTCATGCAGTTTTTACATTGGCCTGACGTGTCAGTTCACCTCATTTTGTGAGCACTAGAGCTAACACAATATGACATCCTGTTCAAGCCAAGGACTACCATCAAAAGGCAGGCTTTGACAGACTTTGTAGCAGAATTCAGTGGTAACGAATCAATAGCCAATGTCAAGGGAAAATTGCCTAGCCAAGGCAGGAGAGTAAGACAACCAGTGAGTGGTTAGCAAGGGTTAATGTGTGGACAATGTATGTAGATGGAGCCTTCAATCGGCAAGGGTGTGGAGCTGAGATTGTCCTGATGGATCTCGAAGGTGTTGAGTGTTGTCATTGCTTCAGGTTTGAGTTTAGCATGACGAACAATAAGGCAGAGTACGAGGCCTTTCTAGCCAGCATGAAGGCCGCCCTGGAACACAGAACTAAATACCTGGTTACCAAAAGCGACTCCTTGTTGGTGGTTAATTAGGTGAGGAAAGCATACAGGGCGAAAGGAGAAAACATGGTGGCTTACTTGGAAAGGGCCAAGGCAACGATGTATAAGTTTGAAGGAATCAGAATCGAGCAGATTCCCAGATTAGAAAACCACTGGGTAGTTGTACTCGTAAAAATCGTAACCTGTAATGGCCAAAATTTACTGAAAGAAGGACTGTTGCAACTCCTACCCCGATCAAACATGATGAAATGAGAGGGGGTCTACCCGGTAGAAAGGCTCTTTGTTGGATGGATCCAATAGCCGAATATTTACGTGACCACTCGCTGCCAAGCAATCCGATGGAATCAAGGAAACCAAAAAGGAGACAATGAGGTATTGCTTGATTGAGATTCACCTCTATCGAAAGGGGAAGTTTCTCTATCTCTAAAGATGTCTCCATCCGGATGACACCGACTAGGCTTTTATGGAGGTTCTTTCAAGGACTTGCGGAGACAATTTAGGACGACATGCTCTAGCACACTGGGTTCTAAGAATGGGCTACTTTTGGCCAAACCTTTAAAAAGATGAAAGAATGTTCGCCCACCCATGCACTTCCTATCAAAAGGTGGATAACCTGATGCACTAGCCTCCGGAAAAACTTTCATCAATCAACGCCCCGTATCCTTTCGCCATGTGTGTGTGTGTTGACAAGCCAAGCATGCCATAATGCAATCGACTATTTTACCCAATGAGTGGAGGCCAAGCCACTTAGCAACATTACGGAGGCGAACACGATCGTGTTCATAAGAAAAAACATGGTATTTCAGTTAAGCATTCCAAAAATCATCACCACTGACCTAGGGAAGCAGTTTGACAACTACAATTTCAAAGGTTTTTGTGAAAGGCCGGGGATTGAGTGTTGCTTCGCTTCGGCTGCCCACCTGTATACCAACGGTCTGGTCGAATCCACAAACAAGGTCATTAATAAGTTGTTAAAAATAAAGCTGCAAGAAATGAATGGTGGGTAGGCAGAGAAGTTATTGAACATCTTCTTGACCTATCGTACCACCCAGAGAACCGCCACTAGGGAGACCCTATACTACCTAGCATTGGGGTAGAGACAGTCCTACTAGTCGAGTTAAAGCTACCCACGTTTCGGGTCTAGTACTACGACCTTGAAAGCTTAGAGGAGAAGCAAGTTAGAAACGTGAAAAGAACCGCCACATACCAATAAAAGATCACCCATTGTTCAATAAGCGGGTCAGGGTCAGGGTAAAGAGTTTCAAAAAAGGGGACTTAGTCTTCATTAAAGTCCCCCAGAACACTAAAAGTTGATCAGATGAGGTACTGGCTCCCAACTGGAAGAGCCATACCTTGTCAAGACAATGGTCAGTATTGGGGCATACAAACTCGAAGACATGAAAGTCTACCCCGTTGATCATACTTGGAACGCGGACTATCTAAAGCGCTTCTACCTATAAAAGACAAAAGCTAAGCTCCCTTTGGAAAAATCCAAACGGATCAAGGTCAAATTGTCCAATTGAAGATCATGGTTCAAGCTCATATAGAAAAAATCCAAGAGTTTTCTTTCCCTTTTGTAAAGAACACCCGACGGGCTCCAGAGAGTGGGGACATTTCATGTAAAACCAGGCCAAGAAGCCCAAAGATGTATTCCTAAAGGACTTTTTATCCCTAATCAGTGAAAGGATGAAGTTTGTTCAAGAATATCATGTTCCCCATTATCATTGCCTAACTGGGATTCTTGATACAAAAAGACTCGGTGCCTTAACCTGGGACTAGCCCCCCAAGAAGTGATTGTGGTGCTAAAGTGGCCCTAGTTGCCTACCATGATCATCGTCTAACCGAGATTCCTGGTGTAGGAAGGCCCGATGCCTTGGACTAGGACAAGGACTAGACCTCCTCCAAGAAGTGATTGTGGTGCTAAAATGGCCCTAGTTGCCTACCATGACCATCGTTTTACTGGGATTCCTGGTGCAGGAAGGCTCGATGCCTTGGATTGGAACTACACCCTCTCCAAGAAGTGATTGTGGTGCTAAAATTTCCCCTAGTTGCCTACCATGATCATCGTCTAACCGGGATTCCAGGTGCAAGAAAGCTCGATGCCTAAGACTGGGATTAGACCCCCTCCAAGAAGTGATTGTGGTGCTAAAGTGGCCGTATTTGCCTACCATGATCATGGCCTAACTGGGATTTCTAGTGCAGTAAGACCCGATGCCTTAGACTGGGATTAGACCCCTTCCAAGAAGCAATTGTGGTGCTAAAGTGACTCTAGTTACCTACCATGGTCATCGTCTAACCAGGGTTCCCGGTATAAGAAGGCCTGATGCCTTAGACCGGTGCTGGACCATCTCTAAGAAATGAAGAGAGTACTACGGTGGCCTTAGTCACCTGCATTAACTGTCATCGATCGGGTTCCAGCCCCAAAAGGAGTTGGTTGGACATGAAGGGCTTTTAATCTCACTAGTGAAACCAATAAAATAAAACTAACAAGAGGCATAACTACAACAATTAAAGACAAAATGAAAATGCATTCAAACCAAGCAAAGAAATAACAAGATGCACAGTTGTAACAATTGTAAATCAGTAAGAGAAGCAGGTCTGGATAAAAATTCAAGTCATGAAGGCCAAAACTCAACTAGTTTGGCCTCATAAGTTAGAAAATGAAAAAGGAATTAAAGGCGTAAAAACACCAGTTCAAGATTACAGACCCAGGGGACCAAGGCTCAAACCGGCTTAGGCCCCCCAAATGAAACCAAAATAAATTGATAAAATTGTTGCAAAAGAGTTGTTGAAGAAGTAGCTTGAGTCTACTTGTCATGGGTCGGGTCATACGCTTCCTGGATCTCCTTTCGTACTACGATCCTCTCTGGTACACCTCCTTCCATTGCCTCATGGCCTTATGCAGCCGTCTTAAGTTCAGATCTTTCTTGTTCCACCTCCAGCTTTGCATCCTTCCCTCCTTGATCCACCTCATTGACTGCCCAGCCTTTGGGAGGGACACTGCTAGTTGCGGAGTCACCAGTTGGAGCTGGTTTGGGCACAAGCGTCTCAGTAGCCTCAGCCTCCATTTTTACTGCCATCACTAGGAAATGGCATCAGTCCCAACCTTGAATCTGGCTCAAGTCAAAGTCAGTCAGGGTTCCTAGGGCGACTTGAAGAGTGGCAAGGAGGTACCCCTATCAATGGCATCGTCAACTAGAGTTTCGACCTTCTTTTTTCTAGCAACAAGTTGCTCATTCATTTTATCCCTTTGGTAAGAGCAACGATTAGACCGAAACAACTCTTATTCATACTCATGCTTCCAGCGGACAAACTGCTTGACTGTTGCAGCTTGACTCTCCCCCGCCTTGTTCTTTTTTTCAGCGCTTAGGTGAATCATGGTGTGCTCAAGTTGCGCCGGTTAGGACTCCACCTCGGACCTTATATTTTTAGACAAGCGGAGCTCCTCATGAACTGAAACCACCGGTTGCTCTAGGACAAGAAAGCATTTGAAACCCCGAACAAACACATCACTTAAGCTCAACAAGAATGAACTACTAACGTTTCGCTAAGTTAAAGGAGAAACAAGGACAAAGTTACCTCGATCATGGATGCGGATCCTCTAGCCATAACCTCGCTTGCGGTAGTCAGGGATAAGGAATGGAGTACCCCACCGGGACAACACCGCTTAAAGGCCGCCGTCACCTCTTCATTTCTCAGAGTAGAGGCCTCTTTTTCCTTAAGGGTAGGTACTTTAAGGACCCTCTTGCTCTTGTCCATGGGGGGCTTGTTGGAGTGAACCGAACTAGAGGCAGACTTCAAAAAGGTAAAGCCAAATCAATAACAGGAGGTAGAGAAACAAGAACTCCGGGTTTGCCTCTGTCGGGCTCCAGTCGGGCATTCAGCTCTGAAACAAATATTATGGTGTGTAATATTAATCTAGAGGGGGGTGAATAGATTTTAATCAAATTTTACCCGATTTTCGTCAATGGTCAATCAGACGAAAATACCCTTAACTAGTCATAATAATATCACAAGTGTAATAAGTGTGGAAATAATAAAGATACTTGAGATATACGTGGAATCCCTCCAAATGGAAAAAACCATGGGCTGTTAAGTGCGGCACACTCGAACAATGAATCCACTGATGATAGAGACGTTACAACCTACTCCCGATATATAACCCACTACCACTACCACTACCTAATCCCGGTATTAAGTGGACCTAGTCCAATTTGCTTACGCTTGAAGCAACCTACTCCCGGATGCAACGCAAGACTTACTTCTCTTAAATGAAGAGATAAACACCCAATGTGAATATATGATGATATTCAAACAAAAAACAAGGCTAGGGTACCTTATATGCTTATCTAGGATTATGAGTTGGCAATAAATGCAATCCTAGATATCAAGAGCTAAAAGACATGTCATAAAGCTTTGTTAAACATAGAACAAGTAATCCTATGAAGCCATCATAAAAGCCAAATCAACACATGTTGTCATTAAGCATGGCAAGGACTATAATGCAATCACTAAATGCAATCAATGAGTACTAAACAATATCTAAATGCAAAGCATACAGATTTAGCTAGAAGTTATCAACAACAACAATCCTAGCTATCAGAATACAACACTCAATCATGGCATCACAACAATCTCTAATTTGTATCTAGAAAATGTTCTAAAAGCATACAAATAATTTAAAGAGAAGGTTTAGCAAGTAAGACACTTAACTTGTAAGAAGATAGTGAAGAACTTGCCAAACAAGATGTGATGAAGCAACCATATCCATTGATGCACTCTAAATGAACTTAGATGATGCAAGATGAAGTTTTGATGCATATGGGAATGCTTTGAGTGATTAAAAATGAGTTCTCGGAAGAGTTTTTCCTTTGAAATGTGTTCTAAGGAAAATATGTGATATTCTGAACTCATACACGACCTTAAAGCACTGAGTTATATATATATATATATAAGATCCAAATAAAGTGAGGCCGTTTTGAAAAAAAAAACGTTCAAGATTCCTATGTGCGTTGGTCGAGTAGCGCACCACCAGCGCACATCCTATTTTTACAATAGGTGCTGGACGAGTGGTACATCCCAGTGGCGCAACACATGTGCAAGTCCTCTGGAATGTTTACGCTGGTGAGGCTGAGCTAGACGAGTAGCGCACCACCAGCGCACACCCATTTTTTTCAACTGTGCGCGGGTGCAGCAGCGCAGCTCAGTGGCGCATGACTAGCAGCGTTCCACTGGAATGTTGTGCTGGTGAGAAGCGCTGGACAAGTTACGCATCACCAGCACACAACCTGATTTTTTAACATTCAAACACACATTTTCAACAAGTTCAAGAGTGATGAAAGTGCATCATATTCTAATGCCTAGCATGACATAAAAATTTGATTACAAGATGCAAATAAATCAACAAGAGTCATTTAAATCAAAATGCACACAAGAATAAACACACAACATATATGAATAAGAGTTATGCATGAATATGTGAGTGTGTGCAACTATCTCTTCAAAGCAAGTAAGCACAAGAATTTTACCTTCGGTGCTTCTCCTTTTGAGGTTTTGAGAGCCTAAGCTACCCTTACATAATACCCCAAAAATGTGATTTGTTCACGAAATAAGTCAATCAACAAATGAGGACTTTACAATCTCCCCCTTTGGCTATTTCGTGATAAAACCACCACTCACATTGATCCTCACAAAACAAAAAAAAAACACCAGGAAGATATTCTACATTACAAAAAGATAAACATAAAAAAAAATTTCAAATCTTCAATCTCTTGTAGAACTATCAACCCTACACACAAAGCAAGCACAAAAACACTTTCCAACCAAGTGCATGTGAGATGATCAAGTGAATATAAAACAAAAGCAATTGTATTCAATAATATGAGTATGACATCGTGAAATGCTCATGCAATGCTCCCCCTCAACGGGTTACTCCCCCTACATGTAATCTCCCCCTCAAACAAGTACTACTTCCCCTTTAAAGCCAACACAATGCTACTCCCTTAACACCACAATGTTAGGTCAATGCTACTCCCCCTTTTTGTCATGTTATAGACAAAGGAGAAGTCTCCAAACGAGTCACTCAAGGCAAAGAAAGCTAGGAGCATACAAGATTGGTGCATAATTATATAAGCCATATTTATGCAACTCTATTAATAGGAGAGAAACAAGGAGATTTATTTGAAAGAAAATGTGTGAATAAAAAATGCTTTGCCTACAAGACATGTTGCATTCAAGTCCAAAAACAATGGTATTTAGCAAAGCAAATGACAAAGGTTTCCAATATAATTCAAACCAATTTCACCATTTGTCATGAGAGAAGCAAGGATATAGAGTTCTTATAGATATCAAGTTTTAAAGGCACTATATCCAACTTTATAAGCTAAACATGGCATGAGCAACTTTGCACCCTATTTGATTTTTCTGGGAGGATACCCGTATGATAATAGCCATGTTCAACTAATAAAGAAAGAGAGATATTGATGCAACATTTGAGTCTCACTAGCTTTTTCACACTATATTTTGCATTCAACAATTGCAATCATCAATTCATGCTTTATCATTTTTCATTAGCATGTCATTAAAGAATCATCATGTCATGGAGATAATTATAGGTTATTCAATATGTACTTCCTATGTAGATCTCCTAGTCCAAAAATACATGTTTGAACAAAAATAGGACATGGATTTTAATCAAAGCAAAGTTCACACTTATTGAAGAAAATACAATATACTATAATAAATGCAACCAAGCTACTCAAGCAATCAATAAAGGAGCATAAACATTTTTTTTTAAATGAGATGCAATAAGTATACAATAGCTCTCTTTGCTTGAGTTCCCCTAATGGGGTCAAAAACCACAACTCATCACTCCATGTGACAAATCTCAATAGATCTACTAAATCCATTGGACCTAGTTGAGCTTATGGGTGAAAACTTAGCACAATGACAAGCGGGTTCATCTTTTTTAATCCACTTAGGTGACACATTGTTATTCCTAGTGGTCAATATCATCATATTACTCATAGGATCATTAACAATAGCTTTCCTAGGCTCATGCATATTGGCTCTACCCTTTTTTATTTCAATCATGCTCTTAGTTCTACACATGTTAATGTACTTGAAGCAATTTGGTCTAATATGACCATCAACACAACAAAAATGACATGAAGGAATAAAATGAGGGGTCATACCATTCCTTTGTGAGGACAAAGGTGCTTTCCTATGTCTTTGAGCTTTCCTTTGGTGTGGTATTGATTCTCTTCTCCCTTGTTATTGAGTTAGAGAAGATCGCTTCCTTTGTTGAGCATGCAGGAAATACTTCTTGGCTTGATGGCTTTTAGTTTGAGGGATAGTTGCTTGAAGTGCTCTCATTGGTTGAGCTTGAGCTTGAGCTTGACTTATTGGTGCCATCTTGACTTGGACATTTCTAGAACACTCTCCTAGTTCATTTTTCTTCTTAAGATGAAGTGGAGGAAGAGGTTCTTTGAAGTCCAAGCTCTTGACAAACACCGTCTTTCTAGGAGTTGAGGTCTCCTTGTCATCTTCAAACCCTAGACCTCTCTTGTCACTTGGCTTCTTGCCAACTCCCAACATATGGTCAAGCTTCTCCGTACTCGAAGTCATCTTAACAATCAACTCTCTAGCTTCTCTAAGCTCCTCCTTCAAGCTTTTTTCCACTTTTCTTCCATTCTCCACTTTCTCACTTAAGTGAGTCACTTCGGTTGATAGCTTGAGGTTCTCTTTCTTTAGCTTCCGAACCTCTTTCTTTATATTCAACCTTGAGCTTTGAAAATGCTTAATGAACCCTTCAAGGTTCATACTCTCTACATTTCCATTTGTACAGTGAGATGAAGAACTCTTATCACTAGAGTCATCACTAGTGTCACTTGTTACCATGATGACATCATCAATGTAAGTAGCTTCACTTATCACTCTCTTAGCTACTTTTTCATCACATCCTTCTTCAAGGTTGCAAACTAAGGCCTTGTTGCCTTTTTCTACATCTTCCACAAAGGAGGCTCCAAAAGTCGTGTAGTTAAGATTAATCTCTTTATCACTAGAGGAATCATCTCTTTCATTGGAGTTATCACTTCCACTATCAATTGATGGGGTGGTCACCACCTTTCCTTTATTCTTCTTCTTCTTCTTCGAATTAGTACATTCGGGGGCAAAGTGACCTATCCCACCACATTCATAACATCGGACCTCTTTCCTTCCAGTCTTTTCTTCCCTAGGCTCAAACTTCTTGAAATGAGTCTTTTTCTTCAAGTCTTGACCCTTGGATCCGAAACCTTTCCTCTCGGACTTGTAGAATTTCTTGAACTTCCTCATTAGTAAAGCCATTTCCTCATCCGAGTAATCACTTTCCTCCTTATCACCTTTAGAGGCTTTTAAAGCAATTCCATTTTGCTTTTTAGGAGATGTGGTGGTAAGACCCTTCCTAGATTCATAAGCTAGTAGCCTCCCAATCTTTTCACTCGGCTTCATATCCTTGTAAGCACTATTCTCTTCTAAAGCCATCACCTTAGACTCAAATCTTTTGGGTAGAGATCTCATAATCTTTTGCTTGATTCTCTTATCCGAATAAGGGTCACTAAGTAGATGACTTTGATTCACAATGTCCATTAACCTTTCTTCAAAGTCATTAAAGCATGGCAAAGACTATAATGCAATCACTAAATGCAATCAATGAGTCCTAAAAAATATCTAAATGCAAAGCATAAAGATTTAGCTAGAAGTTATCAACAACAACAATCCTAGCTATCACAATACAACACTCAATCATGGCATCACAACAATCTCTAATTTGTATCTAGAAAATATTCTAAGAGCATACAAACAATTTAAAGAGAAGGTTTAGCAAGTAAGACACTTAACTTGTAGGAAGATAGTGAAGAACTTACCAAACAAGATGTGATGAAGCAACCCTATCCATTGATGCACTCTAAATGAACTTAGATGATGCAAGATGAAGTTTTGATACACATGGGAATGCTTTGAGTGATTAAAAATGAGTTCTTGGAAGAGTTTTTCCTTTGAAATGTGTTCTAAGGAAAATATGTGATATTCTGAACTCATACACGACCTTAAAGCACTGAGTTATATATATATATATATATATATATATATATATATATATATATATATATATATATAAGACCCAAACAAAGTGAGGTCATTTTGAAAAAAATGTTCCAGCTTCCTCTGTGTGCGCTGGTGACGTGCGCTGGTCGAGTAGCGCACCACCAGCACACAACCTATTTTTACAATAGGCGTTGGACGAGTGGCGCGTCCCAGTGGTGCAACACATGTGTAAGTCCTCTCGAATATTTACGTTGATGAGGCTGTGCTAGACGAGTAGCGCACCAACGGCGTACGCCCACTTTTTTCAACTGTGCGCGGGTACAGCATCGCAGCTCAGTGGCGCATGACTAGCGGAGTTCCACTGGAATGTTATGCTGGTGAGGAGCGCTGGACGAGTAGCGCACCACCAGCGCACAACCTGATTTTTCAACACTCAAACACACATTTTCAACAAGTTTAAGAGTGATGAAAGTGCATCCTATTCTAATGCCTAGCATGACATAAAACTTTGATTACAATATGCAAATAAATCAACAAGAGTCACTTAAATCAAAATGCACACAAGAATAAACACACAACATATATGAATAAGAGTTATGCATGAATATGTGAGTGTGTGCAACTATCTCTTCAAAGCAAGTAAGCACAAGAATTTTACCTTCGGTGCTTCTCCTTTTGAGGTATTGAGAGCCTAAGCTACCCTTACATAGTACCCTAAAAATGTGATTTGTTCACGAAATAAGCCAATCAACAAATGAGAACTTTACAAGCTTCAAGACACTAGAAGAGACAGGCTAGGCAAAGGAGGAGGCAAGCTTGGGGAGACGAACTGGAATGGACCCGTGTTTTAGCCTCATTTCAATTCTATCTTCCATTAGTTTGAGAGAGCAGGGCGGGGTCATTAGCAGGAAGTCACCACCACGATGAGTGACATGAGCAGGATAGAGAGCTTCACTGTATTGGAGGCTTGCACAAGAAATCAAGTCTTGATAGGATTGAACATATGAAAATGCGTGAGCAAGAAACCCAAAAAAGGAAAATAGCTGAACAAAAAGGCAATGACGAATCATACCAGGGGTGGAAGCAGACATCTTTAGGACCACATCCATCCGTTGCTTATTGAAAGGATAGCCGCCGAGGTCCAAGGGAACTAATTTCTTGTCCTTGATTAATTGGAAAATCTTCTTTGATTCTTTAGAGAGAATGTCGATGGCCTTTTTACTCCAATCCGCCCGACTTATGAACTAGATAGAAACACGGTGCTCCCTACTATCAGCAAAGATGTCCTGGCCTTTGTCACCCTCAACCACGATCCATTCACTTTTCCAATCCCTATCGTTCCTCCTGGTATTGGGGACTACGAACCCTGTATGGCTCGAGCAATGCAAATAGAAAACCTCTTTCAGACCTGGAGTCAATGGAGAGACCTGGAAGAGATATCTTAGCTCCGCACACCCTAGTTCAACAATGCCCGGTTTCTTCCCAGTTGCCTCATTCCACATGACTTATGCCACGAGCCAGGGGTAATTGCATCAGAGCTAGATGGAAAGTATGTAAAGCTCAATGCTGAGTAGGATGAAGCTGGAGCCAGAGACTGCAATTGAAGACGAACAAATGGATAGGGAGCTGACCCTGAGGAGAACTATAAGCATCGTACATTCTATAATGTCGAGAGAAATGCCATACATACGGCGGAATGCGCTTAAGATTTCCTTGGAAGCGATAGAGTCGTGTACGTAGCTAATCCCCTCTAGCAGGACCAGGGATGTCCCCATTGCTATCGAGACCGTACAAGCTCCATCTAAGTTGTCCTACTCCCCAGTCTTATCCTGGCCTCCCTCAAATAGAAAGGGGAGAATCAACGATGTTCGTGAAACTAGATCCAATGGAGATGTTCCTGCCCAAAAGGTGAAGTCAAAGGGAACCCCCGTCGTCATTAGAAATGAGGTGGTTCTTCCTTTTTCTCTCAGCAAAAGGCCGAGTGAATCACTCTATAATTCTACTTCGTAGTGGCAATCATGGTCTTATTTTTCGTTCGAATCACTGGAAATTTTGAAGGAAGAATCACGAATTACAGAATGGGAAAGTAAAAAGATAAAAAAAAACACCTGGAATGTTTATAGAAGTTTTTAATTGGTGAGGGAAGTGGCCGGATGAATCAGGGCCATTGAAAGAAGATCAATGGCTGAGATCTCCCCAATGAATGACCTTGCTTAGACGTTTGATGGCTGCACGGACAGGCTTTATGACCAGAAGGCTCGTCCCTACATGACACACAGTGAAAGATGATGATGGCATGCAGACGTTATTACTCTACCCACCCCATTTTTCACACCCAACTGCATAAAGGTTACTATAGCATTTATTACCGCATTCTCCATAGTCATGATACGACGATAAAGAGAAACTGAGGGCAGGAAAAGAAAATTAAACCAGGGTAAAGTCCTCCAAGTGGCTACCACACCTTGCCTCTAACATTTTGAAGAAATTCACAGCAGAGGACAATGTGTAGTTTGGCATTAATTGTGCCTAGTTGACAATGAAGAGGGAAATATAGGGAATCAGCAGCCCTGTTTGCTCCACGTTGACCAGTTTTAATGGTCCGATGGTGGTCTGGCTCGGTCTTAGGAAAGTTCAACTCCAATCATCACTAAAGAGGAAACCTGAGTTCCAGCAGACAAGAGGGATGCAAAAAGTACCTAGATAAAGAGGAAAGCATTGGAAAGAAGTGTCTGACAATGGCAGTGTGGCAAACATTGCCACTATCTCCTATCAGACCTTAAATACAAAAATGACCCCTTTGGCCATCTCATGCACCCTTAGCCAACCAGAATCAGAGAGAACCCCATATAAGCGCCTACATGGATGTTAAGTCATACGTGGGACCATCACAACCAACCGAGGCGCGTGTGTCGACCGTGCCCTAAACAGATCAACGGTGGAGATCTCTTGACAGGTATCCCCTCTCAAGGGTGAGATCTTCCACATATCATACTAGACCATAAGGTCAGCCCTAGGGCCTGGCTAAAACAATCCTGACCCTACATGGCACGTGTCATGGTGGGCCCCAAGCAAAGGGGTGGTGAGGATCATGCTAAAAGCTCCCACCTAGGAGAATCCACCTCACCAACCACATGCAAGATACCCTATAAATACTCATACTCTTGAAGATTTAGGGGGATGATTCTTTTGGGAGAGGAATATAGAGCAAGATTGATACTTTATAACGACTGGTCTTCTATTTGAACCATAACAGTGTAATGTTGCTGCTATAGGACGATTGGTTTTCACTTTTGGGACCTGAACCTTATAACCCTAGCCTCGCTGGAGAAGTATAGAAGGTTGTATCATTCTTCCCTTGTATGAGCTGTAATCCAACCTAATTAATGAAAAGATACACTCCTCATTATTGTTATTCGTGTTAATGTCTTGTTTACATATTTGATAGTGTTTTGTGTCCAACGCCAATCCCGACTGGTACCAGTACCTTTGGGAATTGGTCTTGGCAAGCTACAAGGTAGCTCGGTCCATATGAATCAGACCTTTCCACTGCTCCAACCCCGATACCTCAACCGTACCAATGGAACCCGACTCCCCAGACCATTCCAAGCCCCTTTTCGACTTTGGAGCAGCGCCCCGTCCAGTCTAGGTGTTGTATAGGGTATCCTCGATTGATTTCTAGGATAATTGAATAAAATATGAATATTTCGTAAGATGGTCAACTATCACTATGAAAGCAGTGTATCATTACGATGGTGGCAAGGCATCAACGATATCTAAGGAAATTTCTGACCAAACCTGTTCAGGGATCAACAAGGGTTGTAATAGGCTGGCTAACCATAAGCAATCATGTTTACATTGTTGACAGACACTGCATTCCCGTATTAATTTTTTCTACTATTGTCTGCGTTCCCGGCCAAAAGAATCTAGAAGTTTGATGGCTAAAAGTCTTATGAAAGCCAAAGTGTCCGCTGATTGGAGATGAGTGAGCATTAGCCAATATTGTAGGTAACAGAGTTGAAGTAGGACTCATAAAGAGCTTCCCATTTTTGAACCAAACTCCACCACGTTAGAGATAAGAATTGCGATATTCTTATAGGTTCAAATTTGACAACTTGGTGTAAAAAGAATCCTAACTTACTTCATGTTGTAGAGTAACCCACCAATCAGGCAATGATAGGGAGATCGCAGAGCATTTGAATTTGGCTTGGCGTGAGAGTGCATCAGCTCATTCGTTCTCTTTTCTTTTCTTATACTGAATGAAGTAATCGTATTCCAGTAGCTTCACAACCAATGGGATTGAGTCGGAGTCGTGATGCATTGCTCAAGTAAATACTTTAAGATCATTTGATCAGTCTTAATAATGAATGACTTACCTAAGTGATAGGGTCACCATTTCCAGACAACTTTCACGATCGCTAATATTTCCTTTTCATAAGTCCACAAAGTCAGGACAGAAACCTTGAGAGCTTCATCGAAAGAGGCTAATGGTCAACCATGCTATCTCAAAAAAGTGATGATCCCAACTCTACACGCATCACATTCGACCACTAAAGGTTGTGAAAAGCCCAACAATTGAAGAACTGGTGGGGATGTAAAGGATTGCTTCAATTAAGAAAAGGCCTCAGGCTGTCGTAGTCCACCGGAAACCCTTATTTGTTAACAATTGAGTTAAAGGCACTGTTATGCTTTCGAAATATCGGACATACTTTCAATAATACCTTGCAAAGCCAAGGAAGCCGTAAACTCTTTCAGCCAACGTTGGAACTGGCAAATCAAGTATGGATTGAATTTTGTTAGATTCAACATCAAATCTCTCCAAGAATAGAATATAATATGTCCCAAATAGTCAACCTGCAACTAAAATGACATTTTGACATTTTTACGACTAATGGTCAGCTACAAGTATCAACAGAACATTGCGTAGATGAGGTAAATGGTCTTCCCAACTTTTACTGTACACCAATTTATGGTCAAAGAAAACAATGATGAAATTTTGAAGGTATGGAAAAAACAAGTCATTAATTAGTATTCAGAAGGTCGAGGTAGCGTTTATTAGGCTGAAAGACATCACAACGAATTCATATTGACCCTCATGAATATAGAAAATGGTTTTGTATAAATCTTTGTCATTCACGCGGATTTGATGGTAACCAAACCGCAGTTCTAATTTTGAGAAGGAGTTGGCACCGTATAATACATCGAGCAATTTGTCAATTACGGGTATTAGGTACTTATCCTTAGTGGTGATGTTGTTGAGGGCTCAGTAATCTACATAAAAATCGCCTTGAACCATTGATTTTCTTAACAAGTGACATAGGAGATGAAAACAGGTTACAACTGGGACGAAATAGGCCATAATTAAGGAACTCTTTCAACATACATTCAACAGTTCTTTATCAGTGAATGGTCAGGAACATCTAGTTTGCGGGAGGGAATTATTTGTAAAACTAAATCAGTTCCATCAAATTGCATTAGTTCTTGTCAGTGAATGGCTCCAAGTCAGATAGACCCAAATTGGCAGGCTTGGTCATTGTGCTTAAATGACATGGTCAGCTTACGGTGATCGGTTTCAATGGGGTAAAACATTTCAAAAATTGAACACCTAACATAGCTTGACATGCGTCAACTGACATGACATGGAAGTCGGTCGTGATATGGTGTATTTGAATGAGAAAGATGAGAGATGAACATTTATCGGAGTAGTCGATTTTTTCTTGAATCACAACCATCACTAGGAATGTATTGTTGCGAACAATGGTCAACAGGTGATTTAAATTTGGATACCACCGATTGATTAATGAAATTATAGGTGTTTACGTCATCGACAAGGACCGTAGCATCCTTGTTCTCTAGTTTGCCCATAACTTAAAATGTTTGAGGGTGGATGGTTCCGGCTATGGCATGGAACGAAGTTTCTGGAATGGGGTCTTTGAATTATTCATCGCTTAGGGCCTGTCAGCCATGGCGGGAAAGTATGGGTTTGGAATGGTTTTGATCATAAATAATTTGGGGTGTTGACAACTGTAGCAAGGTATGAATATGTCATCGAAATAGATAAAAACCTCTTTTCCCTTTACTCACATGCCTCATCTCTAGAGATTCTAAAAAATGGCACCAACCGATTATTTGAAGAAGAGTTCAATTTCTGAATAGGTGGTAGTTCAAAAAGACTAGCTGATGAGGTCGGGGACGGTTTTTGGGTCGCTACAACAACTTGAAAACGAAAAGGGGAGTTGTTTTTTTTTTGTTGCTAAAAGTTTACGTTCCACGATCAGTCTTGACATGCCGATGGTATCTGACAAAGTTTTGGGTTACTTCACTTTCACATCCAAGCGAATATCGTCTCTAAGATCGGCAATGAAACATCATACCAAGAAGTTCTCTAGAAAGTCACCGACACAATGAGTAAATTTGTCGAAGGCCACATGGTTCTATGATGGCCATTGTGATGGTGCCGATCGCTATCTTCTGATGACGACTGATCCCTGTACTGTCATACTGGCGGTGTCTTACACGGGATGTCAGATTATGGTTCTGCTTCTGGCTTGGTCGTTCATCCTCGGGTGTTTCACGTCCAGCCTGATTAATTGGAGCAGAGTTTCTTCCCGCTTCCGGTGCATTTAGTTCTGGCCCCACTACAACCGAACGAAGCCTTACAGGTGAGAGGTTAGGGGGTTACGCTTCTTCAGCAACCAGTAGATCAACTCATTCCTTTGATGCGTCTGCCGCCAACTATTACAGTGCCTCATGGAAGCGTCTTGTAAGGTCTTCATAGGTCGGAGGGATTTGTTGAATCCTTGCCAGAGATGTGTTTGTTGGTTGGTTACGGTGAGATCTCGTGAACTACTGCCAATATGGACATTGTCTAGAGATTTTTGGACATCTCTAGGACTATTTCTGCTTCCCACCATTACTTTTAATTAAATCGGAGGTTCGACCCCCTCATTCTAGTGCCAATTGTTGACGTCGATTTCTGGATGTATGGAGAAAGTCAACAATGATTGGACTTTAGCTGTGATTTCAAAGAGAGAGAGAAGGAGAAAGTAATTAGACGTAAGTTTTATGTGGTAAAACTCCGATGATCAGAGAAACGTGTACGGGAGGCTGTAAAATCAACCAAGCTAAAATCCACTATTGAAAAGATTTACAGCTCTCGATCTCTCTTTTTCTCTCTGTATTTTTCTATATTCTCTGTGTATTTTGTGATGAGATTATGGGTCTACTTATATGTTCATAGAACCAAATCCTCTTTGTACAAGTAATAAAAGATCTTTGTATTTAATTAGGATTGGTTACTTGTTTGAAGTAGTCTGTCTTCTTTCCTATTTCGGAGACTTGTATTGAGATCGAATTTGATTCTTGTGATGTAATCCAGTTAGGACTTATTTCCTTATAAAAGCGTAGTCTTTTTGAAGAAATAAAATTGTTGCCTGATTTAGAACTCTTTCTGTTTGGTATTCTATTCTTCTTGGAATTCCTCTTTGATGGATATCTTTGCGTATTTTAACGACTCGACTTGTGTGAGTTACGTGCTGGGTTTTTTTATTCGGTTTTCTTCATGTTTGTCCCAAGCAGAGCATGATATTAGCTGGTCCCGAATGACATCATCTGATCCCGAGTAGAAAATGTCATCAACTAGCCCCGAGCATCTTTAACTGACCTTGAGTAGTATATGACGTCAGTTGACCCCGAGTAGGTTTTGTTAAATACTTGTTTACTGGGGCTTCTCTTTTTTGGTGATGTCGTGTAGGATATTTTCTGAATGCATATTCGGATGTCTATCTGGAAATTTTATCCTCCTTGTCAATGACGTGTACTTCTGATAAAATTTTCATACGACAATACCCCTTTTAAAATATTTTTACCAAACAGGGTTTCGTTCCGGGCAAAAGTATTTTAATCAACTCTTTAAGTTTTTCGACTCTGCAACGCCTGAGTAAATGTCTTGTCATAATGGCGTGTCTTAATGGTGGCCCTGTAAATTCAATTTGCCTCCTCACACGAGATCTCAATGATTGCGATGTTTTGGAGTTCTGACTGCCTTTAGCCAGTTCTTCTCTTAACATGTGTCCTCTACCGCTTCGTTTCTCGATGCCATTTATGAGAAGCGACCTACGCGTCTCCTAGTGCGCCGCCAATGTAATCAGATCTTGTCATTGATTTTTCCTGCCTTGAGACCCTAGGGTTTCGTGCAATTACCCATTAAAATTCTCCTTTGAGGAATTGCGTTGGTTCATTCTCAGAGACTCAAACCCGAAGCTTTTCCAGCCCAGATTTCTTTATGTAGAAAGTTACTATTCTCCGCTGAAGATTTTGCATCAGATTTCTTCATTAAAGGTTAGTTTTAATGAATCCGTCTTCCCATTATCGACCTTTTACTATAGCTCTCGAGGCACTTGATCGTGGGGATTTTCAACTGGTATCTTACGCTCAAATATTATTGGGGGAAATCCCCCGGATGAACCTCCTCTTTTAGAAGTCGTCGTTTCTGGGCTTTACCCTCATTTTAGTTCTGAATTTGTCGTTTCTAATCATAGGGTACCACTTCGATCAACGATGGGAAAACATCAAAGTAAAAGCGAAGTTCACAAGCACAACTCGGGCAGCGTCCGAATCAGAAAGAAGACTATTAATGAGTAGGACGTCGAAGAGGAGTTCAGAAAATCTCATCTTTCTTTCTCTGTTGATTGCCCGAGTGGGTTTGACGCCGAACCGAACGTGGTTGGGGTATAAGAGATCGGGATGTATCGTGCCAGATTCAATTTGGATAATTCAGTTATTCTGGTTCCTGCTGGTGATAGAGCTGCGTGGAACCCTCCCCCTGGTATGGTGGCAATCTATGGGTTCATGCTTTGCTGCGGCGTTACTCTTCCCCTGCAGCCGTTCATTGCCTGGTTTCTAGCTGAAGCGGGGATCGCTCCGGCTCAATTGGCCCCGAATAGCTATAAGATCTTGATGTGCATATGGCACATGTGGAGCCGAATGAACCTGTCGCCGCCTTCTCTGAATGAAATCAGACACTTTTGCACGCTGAGGCAGTCTGGTAAGACCGGGACCTATTTCCTCATGTCTAATCCGTCAGATTGCTGGGTCCCCGATGAGACAAATGTGAATCAAGGAGTTGGCACCTCTGATGAAGCCAAGAAGAGGGGCTTCGTATGGGGATTTCCTTCGTCCAATAAGTACTGGAAGAATATTTGGTTTTTTACCGTAGGAAATCTAGGTAATGAAGTCGTTCTCTGGGCTGAGGAAACTCGGATGGTGTTGAGAGTTCCCCGTTTTTTCTGTTCCCCCGAGGTATAAAAACTTGAATTCAGCGATACTGAGCTGACCAGACTTGCTCGGGCAGCAGTTCACACTCTGGAGAAGAGGAGCATGACTTATCTTTTTAATGAGAAAAATATGATAGAACTCGACTTCTTCAGCCAGATTTCAGGCTATCGCAGGCGATATAAGTGATCTTTGTATACCCCTTTTGTTTTGTTTTGTTTTTTTTATATATATTCTGACGCGATTCCTCATTTTTCTTCTAAGTGTATGACTCAGACATTGTCTATGATCTTCAAGCTCGTCAAGTGAAGTCGATTCTTCAAGCGAGCTAAAAGAAGCTTCTCGTCAGAGCGAAGAGGGCGTTGCCCCACCTGAGTCAGATGAGGACCCTAATGAGGCTGACGAGCAGATTCCCGTAAGTGTCCCCAAGAAAGTCATCCGACCGACCGTAGGAGAGTCAAGTGGCCTGAGTGGCCATACTCAGGAGTTACCTGTCGATGGAAGGAGGCAGAGTGATGGTCTTGGTGAAGGGCCTGGTGGATCGAGCTCCCAGGTTGCGGTCTTTACCGAGTGGACGGAAGCCGGTGATGGAGGTAAAACCTCTGAGGGATAAGTAAATACAGATCCCGACTTTTTTGAATCATTTTGGGAGGATGTTCAGGAAGATCCATCAGCTGATCTCGGCTTTCATCGCTCTTGGACTGAGAAAATGAAGACGATCGATTCTCCCGCTCGCCCTCATAAGGTTCCTCGGGTGGTCTAATTCATCGATTCCAGTGATGAAGACACCGACGCTGAGATTCCCAAGAGCATTAATGTTGAAGCATCGGCGGGTAGGGAGACTTCGGACCCGATCAAGGGCTTATCCTCCCCGAGGTTGAAGATGCCAGAGCTGAACCCTCAGAAGGCCCTTCATATCCTTCCCTGAGGATCTGTTGCGGGCGATATCATCCGGTCAGGCTTTCATCAGGGATGACCGCTTGAGCTGTTTTCAGGCTGGCTCTTTAACGAAGAGTCTTCAGAATATTTTCAACGGCGCATCTTATGTAATTTATTCCTAACTCTTCAATTGTCTTGCTTGTTCACCAGACACAGCAACATCAAGCTGATCGAAAAAGGTGTCTTGAGGCTCAGCTAAAGGAAAGTGAGGACAGAAGTGCTCGGGTTGAGGCGGCTTATCAAAAAAAGATGGGCTCTGCCCAAGTGTTTACCAACCACTATTTGGTGAAGCAAGTGGAGGCCAAGGAAATGGGTTATTTGGCAGAAGAGAAGGCTATGTGATTTTAAAACTTGTTGTCTTCTGCCCATGAATCAATGCTTAAGGCCGAGCAGGAAGCGGAGCAGTCTAAGTCGGCATATGAACAAAAAATCGAAGACTTGGAACGCCAAAATTTGATAGTCGAGTCTCTATCCAAAGAGGCCATGTTGGAACTTGAATTCCAGGGGGTTGATCATTTTAAAAGATCCTCTGCTTACGACGCCCTTCTCCTACAGGAATTTCAACGAGGGCTAGTTTCAACTGGCGAGTTTTTTAAGGTTAAGAATCGGACAAATGGAAAAGAACGAACCAACTGGGAATTGTCGATCAAGAATCACGTGGATCGATCCCTGGAATCTCTTCTGGTTCAGATGAAGAAGTGGAGAGCTTATTACCGTAGTCGAGGCAAAGATCCCCATCCCATGCATTTGGAGATTCCATCCGAGCACTCTCTCTCGACCTTTTATGCTAGTCAGGAGTCGGTCGTGGAAGGTGTGGTGCCCGATGTCGGACCGATCCCGGGAGAAGATTACAGTAAATGGATAGATGATTCGATCAATACGATTGCTTGGCCTTCCAATGAAAGTCTGCTCCGCGAATACGAAATGGTTCCCGACCCAAACATCGGTAAGAGTTCTAAATCCTCCTGATTTATTTTATAGAAATTCATTTTTGTAGAGATTCTTTGTAACAATTCTTTGTGACAATTCTTTGTAACAATTCTTTGTGACAATTCCTTGTAACAATTCTTTGTAAAGATTTTCAATGAAATTCTGAGTTAACTGTAATTCTGAAAATCGAGTGGTCTGATCTGTTTCATTGCTCTAGGAATTTCACAGTCTTCTTTAACTTGATTCTATTGTTTCCGCGTATCTTATTAAACCGGCTATTGAAATTTATACCAAGTATCTTATTAAACTGGCTAATATTATTAACCGAGTCATCTTAAAACATGCAAGCAGATTTATACTTGTGTTTCATACTCGGTTGCTACCCGAACATTACATCAAGGCTCACCATGATCATATGTTCGAGTCCTTACACATTACTGAGGACGTCTCTCTAGTTTTTCTGTGTAAGAGTTTTTCGAATCGTTAAGCTTTTCGAACCGCTTAACACACATACGTATTTCATCGGAATTTTTTCCGATAGCATCCCGAGCCTTTCTCCAGAATCTGGTGCATCAGGTTTTGCCTTTTTACTTGGGTCAATTGACCTTGCTCGGTTGGTATGCTCCTTCGAGCTTCTCCGCCCATTCGGGAATCAATGGTCCCGAGTATTCTACTTGCATGTTCTTATTATCATGCTCGTCTTTCATATGTTCTTATATCATATGCTTTATTTTTCAGAAATCCCGAGTTTGATTTTTATTTATAACTGCAAAACCAATAAAGATTTAAGTTCCAATGCTAATATTTGACCTAACTAAAATTGTCCTGACTAGAAAAGAAAAATAAAAAATAATTTAAAGATAGAAAATTTTCAGATATTGGGCATTGCATGGCCGGAGTAAAACCCCTCCATTGGGTCGTGCAATCTAATATGCTCTGTGGCCAGCTATTCCTTCGATTTTGTACGGGCCTTCTTACTTATCAGCTAGGGAACCTGCAACTTTATTTTTTGTATTCAATGAAACCTTCTTGAGTACCAGGTCTCCTAGTTGGAATTTTCTAACCCGAACATGAGAGTTGTAGTGGCGAGCTACTCTTTGCTGATATGCCATATTTTGTATTCAGGACTTCTCCCTTTTCTCTTCTAGCTCATCTAGACTTTGTAATAACATATCAACATTCTGTTCTTTATTATATAGCCTGACCCAGGGTGATGCATATGACGTTTCTATGAGGATAACAGCTTCTGTCCAGTCGCAAAAGTGAACGGAGTCTCTCCCGTTGACATTCTTGTTGTCGTCCGATACGCCCATAATACTTCGGGAAGCTTTTCAACCCAACTTCCTTTCTTGGCATCCAACTTTGCTTTGAGTGTATGCTTGATGATTTTGTTTACTGCTTCAGCCTGCCCGTTCGTTTGAGGATGGGCAGGTGTGCCATAGTAATTGGCAATTTGGTATTCCTTGCATAGCTGTCTGAATTTTTGGTTATCAAACTGGGTGTCGTTATCAGTGATGATAGTGTTTGGGACTCCAAACCTGTAGAGTATGTTCTTTTTCATGAAATTCGTGGTATTTGCTTCTGTGACATGCACTAATGCTTCAGCTTCTGCCCACTTTGTGAAATAGTCAACGGCTACTATGACATACTTCGCTCCCCCCTGTATGGTTTCCGTAAACTTCTCCATGGATTTTCTGTAATATCCGACATGCATCTTCCTCTGACACACATCTTTGAAGTGTTCGAGAAAATCCCCTTCTGTATAGTTCTCCTTTGACCAATGTGTACCTTACTGATCGATACCTGATACGTTTTGCTTGTAGGGGATCTTCTGGGAGCATGCCTTCTTCCAGAAACCTTCTTAGCTGGGTCATCCAACCGTCTGATGGTGTTCGAATTTCTAAAATTTTAAAATTTTTTGGCTCAGCCGTGCTCGGTTTGAGGAGATGTGCAACCGGAATAGTTTTTGGCCTGATTGAGGTTATTGATGATGCTAGTTTGGACAAATTCTCCTCCTTGGGGATATGGGCAATCCTGTATTCTTTAAATTTCTAGAGGAGCTGTCTTGCAATGTCACGATAGGCTATCATGTCTTTATCTCTAGCTTGGTATTCGTCCAGGACTTGGTTGACAACTACCTGTGAATCGTTAAATATCTCGACTTCATCAAGCCCGAGAGCTATGCAGACTCTGAGTCCACCTAGTAATGCCTCGTACTCGGCTTGATTATTAGTTGCTTTGAAGTCAAACCTCATGGTGCATTCAACATCATCTCCTTCTAGAGTGCATACTAGGATTCCTGCCCTGCTGCCGTGAGTGTTTGAAGAGCCATCAACATACAATTTCCATGAGATTTTTTTTCCCAACATCTTTTTTGCTTCCAAGTTTGGCTCTGTGAACTCTACTATAAAATCTGTCACTGCTTGCCCTTTGAGGGATGTCCTAGGGAAGTAGTGAATATCGAATTCAGTTAGCTCGATTGCCCATTTGGTTAGTCTTGCTGAAATTTCTGGCTTCTGTAAAATTTGCTTCAATGGGCAGTCGGTGAGAACCTGGATTGTATGAGCCTGAAAGTATGGTCTTAGCTTCCTTACCGCTGAAACCAATGCTAGGGCCATTTTTTCCGCCTGTGAATACCTGGTCTCGGCGGGTAACAGCGCCTTGCTGGTATAATACACTGGCTTCTGTACTCCATCTTCTGTTCTGACTAGAACTGAGCTTGCTGCTAGTTCTGTAATTGATAAGTATAAATGAAGTGTCTCTCCCATTTGTTGTTTTGAAAGGATGAGAGCTTGTCCTACGTACTCTTTGATTTTTAAGAATGCCTGCTCACACTCTTCGTTCCATTCGAGTTCTTTTTTTTTTTTAATTACATTGAAAAAGGGTACGCATCTATCTGTGGCCTTTGAGATGAATCTATCCAAGTTAGCTAAGCATCCTGTTAGGCACTGTACTTCTTTTAGTGTCCTTGGTGAAGTCATTCTCTGTAGGGCTTGGATTTTTTCAGGATTGACTTCGATTCCCCTTTGGTGAACTTGGAATCCCAGGAACCTTCCTGAAGGAACTCCGAATAAGCACTTGTTTGGATTCAGCTTCATTTGGTATCTTATCAAAATATCAAATGTCTCTCGCAGATCTGAGGTATGCTTGTCTGCCGAGATGCTCTTGTTCAGCATGTCATCAATGTATACTTACACGTTTCTTCCTATTTATCGTGCGAAGATTCTGTTGACCAGCCTTTGATATGTTGCCCCTGCATTTTTAATCTGAAGGGCATCACTATGTAGCAGTACAAGCCCTGGTCGGTTGTGAACGCTATTTTTTCTTAATCAGCCTTGTTCATCTGGATTTGGTTATATCCTGAGTAGGCGTCCATGAAACTGAGCAATTCATGGCCTGATGTAGCATCCACCAGTTGGTCTATCCTTGGGAGTGGGAAACTGTCTCTTGGGCATGCTTTATTCAAATCTGTGAAATCTACGCACATTCTCCATTGTTCATTTTTCTTTTGGGCGAGGACTACATTAGCTACCCATTGAGGATAATTGATCTCTCTAATCGACCCTACAACGAGTAGCTTTTCCACTTCCTGCTTGATTGCCTGACTTCTCTCGAAATTGAATGACCTTCTCTTTTGTATTACTGGTTTTGCATTCGGGTGTACCACGAGATGATGAGATTAATCGGGTGTCTATCCCGACCATGTCTTCATGACTCCAGGTGAACACATCCTTGTATTCTTTAAGCAGATCAATGAGGCTTTGTTTGACTTTTCCTTTCAGATTGGCCCCGATCTTGATCTTCTTATCTGGTTCATCTTCTTTCAAGATAATTTCTTCGACGGTCCCTTGGATCAAATTCCAAAGATAGTGATTCTTTGTTCTGGCTCGGCTGCGTTATAGTGCATACATGTTCACTGTTATTTTTATCTTTGTATACTGATATGTTAGCTCTTCGGGCCATCTCTTGGGATCCCTTGACTACATCGAACCCCTATTCATCGGGAACTTGATCATCAATGCATAAATGGCTGTTACGACCTTAGTTTTATTTAAGAATGGCCGACCCAACATCGTATTATACGGCCAATTGTCTAAGTCTATCACCACGAAGTCGAGCAATACAGTTCTCTGACAAGGTGCCATTCCAATCTTTACGGGTTGCTTTACCGTCATGAGTGACTTGACCTCAATTCCTCTGGCTGTAGATCCTTTCGGTCCAACCTGAGTTGATCGTAGACGGCTACATTGAGATTGTCTGTCGAACTTCCATTATCTATCAAGATTCTCCTGACTTTCCGGTGACAAATCCGGGCACTTATGACCAGGGCGTCAGTTGTCCGAACATCGACCCCATATGAGGCTGCTTCTGTGAATATTATTGGGTCTCATCCTTCCTTTACCCTTTTCGGGTCTATCTCGACCGAGTCCACATCAAAGTTATGTCTTGCCTCTACTGTTTCTCTGATTTCATGCGTTCGCTCTCGGTTACTTCTCCCAGTGGATGGTCCTCCAAAGATTGTTTGTATTACTTCATTGGCCTCTGTGCTGGCCTTTGATTTCGACCAGAGCTGTGATTGGCCCTGATCTCTTTCTTTGTTTCCGACTACTCATCCCTTTTCAAGATTACATCCTGAAGATGTCCCTCCCGAATGAGGGTTTCTATGTAATCTCTGAGCTGGTAACATTTGAAAGTCTTATGACCGGTTTCCTTGTGGAATCTACAGTATTTGGTTGTATCTCGTTGAGCAAACTAAGACTGTCGGTGTGGCTATTTTACTAGATTTTTCTCTTCCAGTATGATCAGAATTTCCTCCTGCTTTTTTCTAAGTGGGGTGTGGTTGGCGTGTCTACCTCGGAATTTCTTTGTGGTCTGTTCGGCATTACGCCAGTTTTATTTGTCCTTGCTTTTTCCTTTGTTGTTTCCTTTCTGTTTTCCCTTTTGGTTCTGCACCTTGGACTCAGTGTCATTTTTGGGTTTTCCTCCATGCATATAGGATCCTCCCGTGGCTAATTCTTCTTCTTCGGCTAGTGCATATCCTTCCGCCATGTCCATCATATATGAATATCTGGTTAGAAGGGCTCTTCTTAAGTCGAAAGATAGTCGTCCATTCTGTAGATTGTTGATGAATGCAACAATTATCACTTCGTCGTTTGCACTGTCGATTTTTGATATCGTTTGGCCGAACCTCCCTAGGTATTTCTTCAACGACTCATCTTTTCCTTGTTTTATCTGAGAAAGGTAAGCCACTGATTTTTTCCTATGAACGTTGCTCAGAAATTGCCTTGAGAAACTCCTGCTTAGTTCACTGAAGCTTCTGATGCTTGCTGGGGGCAATCTCCCGAACCATCTTGAGCCCGTGTCTCCTAGAGTTTGTGGAAATTTGAGGCATAGTAAGGGATCGTTGTGGGCATACTGATAACACTTTTATAGCGTCTGACGTGTTCTTTAGGGTGTATCCTTCTTGAACTGCTCCACGTGAGGCATCCTGAACCTTTCTGGAAATAAAGTTCTCAAGATTTTCCTAGTGAACGGACTGTCAGAATCTTCGTCAGATAAATCGTTGTACCCAGAACGTCTGACCAGTGCGTCCATTTGAAGCCTATTGTTTTCAACTTCTTGAGTTAGGCTCTGAATTACGACATCTCTGTCTCCCACCGGACTTCCATGATGGTTAAACCGTCAGATGATTGTCATTCCTCTCTCTGGCTCTTCACTTTGATGCCGAATTTCACGGGTTGATTCTTGCAAGCGTATGGTTTCGTGATGACGCTTGCGATGGTGCCGATCGCTATCTTCTAATGACGACCGATCCATGTGCTGGTCATGCTTGCGATGTCTTGCACGGGCTGTCTGATCATGGTTCTGCTTTTGGCCTGGTCGTTCCTCCTCGGGTGTTTCACGTCCAGCCTGATTAATTGGAGCAGAGTTCCTTCCGGCTTTTGGTACATTTAGTTATGGCCCCACTATAACCGAACGAAGCCTTGCAAGTGGGAGGTTAGGGGTTGCGCTTTTTCTGTAACCAATAGATCAACTCCTTTCTTTGCTGCGTCTGCCACCAACTGTTACAGCGCCTCGCGGAAGCGTCGTGTTAGGTCTTCCCTGGTCGGAGGGATTTGTTGAATCCCTGCCAGGGATGTTAGTTGGTTGGTTGGTTGGTTGCGGCGAGATCTCGTGAACTACTACCAATATGGACATTGTCTGGAGATTTTTGGACATCTCCAAGACTGTTTCTGCTTCTCGCCATTACTTTTAATTAAATCGGAGGTTCGACCCCCTCATTCTAGCGGCAATTGTTGACGTTGATTTCTAGATGTATGGATAAAGTCAACAAGGATCGGATTTTAGCTGCGATTTCAAAGAGAGAGAGAAGGAGAAAGTAATCGGACGTAAGTTTTACGTGGTAAAACTCCGATGATAGGAGAAACGTCCACGGGTGGCTGAATAATCAACCAAGCCAAAATCCACTATTGAAAAGATTTACATCTCTCTATCTCTCTTTTTCTCTCTGTATTTTTCTATATTCTCTGTGTATTTTGTGATGAGATTATGGGTCTACTTATATGTTCATAGAACCAAATCCTCTTTGTACAAGTAATGAAATATCTTTGTATTTAATTAGGATTGGTTACTTGTTTGAAGTAGTCTGTCTTCTTTCCTATTTCGGAGACTTGTATTGAGATCGAATGCGATTCTTGTGATGTAATCCAGTTAGGACTTATTTCCTTATAAAAGCGTAGTCTTTTTGAAGAAATAAAATTGTTGTCTGATTTAGAACTCTTTCTGTTTGCTATTCTATTCTTCTTGGAATTCCTTTTTGATGGATATCTTTGCGTATTTTAACGACTCGACTCGTGTGAGTTACGTGCTGGGCTTTTTATTCGGTTTTCTTCATGTTTGTCCCGAGTAGAGCACGATATTAGCTGGTCCCGAATGACGTCATCTGATCCCGAGTAGAAAATGTCATCAACTAGCCCCGAGCATCTTTAACCGACCCCGAGTAGTATATGACGTTAGTTGACCCCGAGTAGGTTTTGTTCAATACTTGTTTACTCGGGCTTCTCTTTTTTGGTGATGTCGTGTAGGATATTTTCTGAATGCATATTCGGATGTCCATCTGACAATTTTATCCTCGTCAATACCTTGTACGTCTGATAAAATTTTCATACGACAAGGATATTAGTAGTATAATTCATTGTAGCATTGTTTAATTCAATCTAGGGCATTTATAGACCTTACAATGCAGCTGAATTACAAAACAACCTGATTTGAATCCAAATTACAATCATACAGAATTTAAAGAAATGTGGTACCAAGCCATGCACACATTGTGTACGTTTGAACGAAATTGATGGCACCGTTATTTGCAACCAAAACAACCCTATAACTACTTTTGACTAATTCTTCTAAACAAGTCACCAACTTGCATGGACAGGGACGCATGCACCCAATTGATGGCCTTAAACGTATCAGTCTGTTTGACTTTTTCTTTTACAGAGGATAGATGGTAAACGGATGCCCATCTATATTTTACTTATTTGTTTGGGATGCTAGTTTCATTTTGGATGATGTCATGGTATTGTGTGAAGCTAAGCCGTTTTTAGATTTTTTGGGGTCCGAACGATTTTTTGATATTAACAGAAATCGGGATCCTATATAATTAAATAATAATAATAATAATTGTTCATTTACCAAATACATTGTATTCCATATAAATTAAAACAAAAAAGATTTATCGTATCTAAAAACATAAAAACAAAAAAACAAAACATTGTTTACATTTCTATTCTTCTTGCTTTCTGAAGTGCAAATTTACTAATTATACTACTACTATCAAGATTTTTTTCTTGATAGATAACATAGTCAATCCACTCAACTTATCTTGTGACATTGTTGATATAAGATAATTTTTAATCAACTTCAACTTCAAAAAGCTGCACTCCGTAGTAGCAATTGTAATTGGAATAATAAAGGTTAAAATAGACTTTGGAACAATATTCTTCAGCTTACTAAAGAGACCTGAGACTCTATGCAAAAAGATTAAAAGAATCAAAGTAAGAAGATTCAAAATAGCACTCGTAAGACTGTAGTCTATATGACTATATTACATGATGAATTATTTCAAAACAAAACATGGTAGTATTTAGAAGAACTAGGGAAAAAAATTAAACCCAAATTAATTTAAACCTATTCAGCCATTACATAGAATACAACACATAAACTGTTCTACTATTGTAAATAAAATAAATAATTAAAAGATGAATCAAAATCAACATGTAGAAATTAATTGAAAACAAAAACCATACCTTTAAATCTTCAATTATTTAATATTGACAAAGAACAACACACTAACACAAAGAAGGAAGTGCGTAAGTCAGAATCAAAACGAAGCAAACCAAATATATATATATATGAAAGACCAAAAAATAGAAAGAGTAAGTAAAGTGAGTAAAGAATTTTTTTTTGTTTTAAATAAATTAGTGGTGTTTAGAAATCAGAATCAGTGAATCACAAGGACTAAGTTTATTGGACATTTGGATTGTGAGCCTGATTTTTTGTTTTTAATTGAATTGATTCATTACCATATTGGGTCTAACAAAGTCTTTATTTTGGGCCCCTTTTATATCTAAATATACTGGGTTGTATGACCCCAAAGAAAAATAAGAAAATTGAATCAGTTGAGGGCCCTAACAAAATGCTAGGTTTGCTGGGTCCATGGGCCGGCCCTGGTGTGAAGAGGCGGGTTCTTGTGAGTGTCATGTGATTTCTCGTCAACGAAATGCTTTGGCCAAAAACCTTACCACTTTGTCCTACAATGTTGTACGAAAGTCCATCTAGACAGAGGCAAACCCATATTGAGAACAGGTGGGACCGTGCCCCACCTTATTTTTGTCTTAAAAAAATTGAGGTATATATATTAAAACACTCACTACAAGGTAGACATGACCACGGTTCGGTTCAAACCGTAACCGTGTGAAATGAACCGTAACCATAATTTGAATCGTGGAATCGGTTTCGAAACCGGTTCTGTAACCGTAGGGTTGAAGGTTCAGTTCCGGTTCTCCTCTGAAAAAAACCACCTTGGAACCGACGGTTTGGTTCCGGTTCTGGAACCGCTGGTTCTAGAAAAAAAAAAATTTTAATTTTTTTAATTTTTATATTTTTCTTAAGTAAAATTGTAAAAAAAAAAGTGAACCGAACCGTCGGAACTAGAACCGCCGGTCCATGGTTTCGGTTCCGGTTCTAACTCAATTCGGAACCAGAACCAGAACCAGAACCAGAACCTGCAGTTCGGAACCGAAACTGGAACCGGAACCGGAACCTGCGGTTCGGAACTGGAACCTGCTGTTCGAAACTGGAACCAGAACCGGAACCGAACCTAACCGTGGCCATGATTACTGCAAGGGCTTCCTAAATATCAGTTAAATTTTAGCTAAAATATCTTCAAATCTATTTTAACCGACAACTTTTAAGTGAGTCGTTAGTCTTTACAACCATCCTCCATATTTTGGCTAAATATTAATATTTTAATATTAATTTTATGAATGTAAAATGTAAGAAAATACTAATGCTAGTTAATCCAAAAATCAACACAAATAATGTGGCATGTGATTTTTTCTTACCATATCATTCACCATATTAGTCCATGATTTATATGGTGATGACAACTTATTTACCATATCATTCAGGTTGAATTTTAGATTAATTTTTTGGATTGTGTTATCTATCAAATCAGGTAACCTCCCTAGATAAGCATTTTCCCTACTTCAAGGAACTATAATCATGTAGGTCCCGGTCATAGCGAGACTCGATCCCCAATGGAATCCGATCCTGATAGCATTAGATCGCCAGGAGAGCCTAGTCTAAACCAGAACCCGACCCCCAGAAGCATGAGGTCCGCACGATAGGATCCAATCCTAGCAGTGTGTGACTCCCCTATCAGGGAATAACCACTGACGGTATATGGAGTGATGTAGATATCCTCTAACCATGCGATAGCCACAGATGCCCTAATCAAGCTCCTAAGTCCATAAAGGACCTTTCAGAATTCCAAATGCACCATCAAAGCACCAGGACAAAGCTAGGGCTGATGCAAGCTCTAGGGAAACACCACTTAGAAAAAGGGGAATCAGAGTAGCTGGCAACAGGTGGGTTGAGCCTTTATTGCAAGGGCTGTAGACATGTAAAAGGAAAGATACAGAATCAAAGGACGAGATCTCCTCGTAGCGCACCCCTAACCAACGATTGGATCCCTCTCAAGCTAAACCCTAGCCGATGTCAACTATCTCATAAACAAAGGAAGAAGATGTGATTTTCCAACAAATAGATGTAGAAAGTCCTCATGCGAAGAAGGGAAAATTTGGAGAAGAGCATTTGACAGATGCAACGCGACAGGTGCTAACGTTGTCCCCTAGCGAGTGAAACAGTGAAAACGTTATGTCACACTAGCTAAGAGTGCATCTGGCTAATTGAAGAAATGTGAATTGCTATCAAAGCGTCACATTAATGCCACTAAAGCATCTAAAACATTGTAGGGTATAAATGGAGTCATCACAACCTTCCAGAGTGTGTGCCACCCACGTGCTTAACTCAAATGAAAAGTGAGGATCAAACGAGGCATTTCCCACTTAAAGGAATAGCCCTCACCTACCGGCATTATATCACCTTATAAATACTCCAACTTAACATGAATGAGGGATCCCCAGCTTCTAGAGAGGATTTCTAGAGAAAAAAAAGGGCATAGTGTTAAAGTGAATCCTACTTGGCTACTGATCTCCTACACACCACCCTTCATTTGGTCATGCTACTTGGCTACTGGTCTCTTACACATTCCCTTTGTTAGTCACTACGAAGATAACATTGGTTTGAGAATTGTAAGTTTAGCAGAGTTGTGAACAATGTACCTTAACATTTGCAATTACTGAGAATTTATAAAATTTGAGTGCAACCTTTTACCCACTCAGGATTGGTCTCGGTTCTCTCGATGCCGATCCCAATTAATTAATCATTTTCTCTGGTACCCCATTCTCAAGTATCCCCTCCTGGTCTGGTGCCCCTAACGGGTCAGGAACAGTGCCTCTATCGTAGAAGCACCGCATCTACCCCCTATATGATCCCAACTAACCGTGGAGCACTTGTACTTCATGTTCAATTGTTATCTCAAAATTTAGACCATATTTTCTATATAACATCTTGTGTAGTATTACTCATAAATATTATATTCCAAGTTTTCATAGAAGTTTTCAATGGCATACCTTCAGTAGTTTCATATATGTAAAACTAATATTATTTACAACTGTACTAATCTTATACACGTGAAACTAATATCGTTTAAATACTTTACACAAAAATGAAAGGGTGGTTGGAGTCAAATATTGTAATAACTACAAGTTTATCTTGCTACAGGTTGTAAACAAATGACCGTTGGAATCAATTGAGATAACTACAAGTTTTTCTTCTTTAAAATAAAAATTGTTTCAAATTTAATATTAAAATAATAGGAGAGAGTTTGGCTACGATAGTTGGCTCTCCACATTAGTTGGCTCTCCACATTTAACTAGTGTCATTCAAATTCTCTAAAAAATCTAACAATATAGGGAGTGGTTGGAATAATAATGATAAAGGGAAAAAAATGTGATATCACTAACGATTTTGGCTAAGGAAAATGTATAACTAGTAGACATGACCACGGTTCGGTTCGTACCGTGGAACCGAACTGTAACCGTGTGAAATGAATCGTAATCCTAACTGAAACAGTGGAACTGGTTCCAGAATCGTGGGGATGAAGGTTCGGTTCCAGTTCGTCTCCAAAAAAAACCGGTTAGAAACCGGAGGTTCGGTTCTAGTTCTGGAACCGTTGGTTCCAAGCCAATTTTTTTTTTTTTTAAACAGACCTGTTGGAGCCCAACGTTCCGATGATGTCAGCGGGACGTTGGGCCCAACAATTTTTTTCCCTTTAATTTCCTATAAATACACTCACCCCACACAATTCATTTCTTTTCACACCATTTCTCTCTCAACTCTCTCTCAATTCTCCTAATTCTCTTCAATTATCTCTCAATTAGTCAATTGTTTATTTGTTTATATTTATTGTGTTGCAATTATTATTTTTTAAAATCATTTAAAAATCCTTGTCAACAATGTTTTAAAATATATTTCCAATAAAATTTTTAAATTTATTTTCATCCATTTATTTTAATTTTTTTGAAGAGTTTTTTTATAAATTAATTTTTTAATGGCAAGTGGAAGTGGAAGTTGAGTAAGAGACATTCCACGAGGACATTCCATTTCCAGGACCGGTAAGGGTCGTATGTCGGAGCTGTATCCGGTCCAGCCGGATAATATCGGTTTTGACGACACCGCTTACCATGAGTTCCTACAACGGCAAGCCTATCTTGAATGCCTAGACTATCTAGCCAATCCAAATCCCCCTTTAATAATTTCTAAACCAAATGCTAGGCAGTCTAGTGTTGGCACCCCGTTCACCGGTCACGCAACGGAAGTAGGTTTTAATTTTTTTTATACAGATCATAATCGCTATCTGAGACTAGTGAATTTTGGATCGTAATTATTTTTCGAAACTAATACATACAATATGTAAACATAGGAAATTGAAATCAATATAAAGAGAAGAAAAACATACCAACATTTGGAGGCTCATTCACTTTATAATATTCTCATGTTTGAACCATTCGATCTTCCTCGCTATCTCTCGAAACTGGTAACTACGTGTGAGCGCGTCACGATCTCAGAAACTTAAATGGAGGATGTAGAGAGGATTGAAGAAACTCTTTCTTCTTGATCACTATACAACACTTGCTTTGATCTTTTCACAAACAAATACTTATTTGAACATTGTGCAGCTATGCGTCTCACGCACACTTTTGATAAAAGACCAAGCATTTGAATTTTAATAAAAATATGCATATCCTTCGCTTTGATCATGATTTAGTATATATATATTTCTTTTTGCTTTGCGCTTTGATATTTTCATCAAAAAGTCAACAATTTTTTTTTAAACAAAATCACGCCTACATACTTTTATCACAAATATTTATACGTGTACTTGTTTATATCATATACAAACATTTATTTATTTATATACGTCAATTTACATTAAATACAATCTCTTATATTATAATTGATATATATCTTTTAATTATCCTTTTCAAATATATCTAATATATTAAAAGTAATAATAAGTATTTTAAATTTAAACTTAAATTCAAATACTTAGATAAATGATTTAGTAAAATAAAATAATCCTATTATTTTATCTTCACCTAAATCCATATATCAACTAACACCCTCCAATTAATAGTTAATTAATAATTCATAATTATCAATATAATTAAATAATCTAGTTATTCTCATTATTCAATTAATTCCCTAATATATACGTGTCACTTTCGTAACACAATTAATTGAACAATCCAATTAATTAACCGTGACCCTTATTACCTAAATCGATCGGGGCTAGTAAGGGGACCTAATGGACTCACAATATTTTGAGCTCCAATAATCCTCGGAATCAATAATTAAACTCTTTAATTAATATTCTTTGATTATTAACTCCGGTATTATTCCACTAAAAACCCGAAGCTGTACTCTATCAACTGTAAACGCTTTTACACAGACCGATACAACTCGGTGTCCATCGATATAGCTATTACACATGGTGTGATCCTTCACAATAGTTCATAATTAAAGTTGGGTCATAATGTTCGTTATACACCTCTAATTACATTTATCCTTTAAGTACCGTTGATTCTCTAATGGACAATAAATCATATTTCCTTACGGAATATGGAAAGCGCTCATATTGTCCAAGCCCTGAATCAACCCTTAAGGGAACTACCATCTACTTCTCACAAGAAGAAGTTGATTCCACTATTGTGTACAAACCTTCCCAGCCACAAGCCAAACCGCAATCCCAACATACGGAGCATATTGATCGGGAACTTCATTCGACCTCACCTATGGTATATCAAAGACCACGATCTAACCTGAAGGAGTCGATAAGACACTTAGGATTAAGATCACCCACATATAACCATCATTAGTTGATATATATGAATCTCATCGGTAAATGGATCTTGGTGAGAGATTTATATAGATCATGGTTCAGTCCTATATGATCACATCATATAAGGTGCCTCCATTCCCATATCTCATATGAATGATTCAGGATAGAATCACCGTACATTACGGAATAGACCGCAGCTATAGATAAACCATAAATAAAGTACCCAGCTTTATTTGCTATATATGAACTCTTTAGATTGCACGTCTCTTACTGCATCCATCCGTATATAACACTCATATATATAGTTCGAGATTACATCTAGCAATCTTGGATGTTAAATATATGCACAAGTTTATAAAATAAATAACACAACAAGAATGAAGAGAACTTTTCCTTTTATTTATTTCATAAATCCATTTACAAATTACATCTTTAGGGCATAAATATTTGATCGGTCTATTTCTGTCCATGTTTTAGATCCCCATTTCCTATTATTTGTTCTTTGTTCTTGGGTAAAATTAGGTATTTTATGTGTTTGTTGAGCATGTATAGGTCACATTTCATTCAAGAGGTGTTATATGTTATTTTGGAGAAAACAAAAAGTCGACTTTCTGCCAGTGCAGAACAGTCATATTGCGGGGCCAATATCTCTCAGCTCCAATCGAATTGTGTGTCCTACTACCTATAGATTGAAATCCCCGAAAGTCTAGTTTCTGGCGCACTTTACGGATTGCAATTCCTATATTCCTAGAAGAAGTTATGTACAATTTATTAACCAAAGGTCAGTGTTGGATAGTCAACCGCGGCCTAGACCGCCGTCCAGGCATAAGACCTAGCCAGCTGTCTACGGAGCGGTAATTGGCAGAGGAATTCCGCGGTCTGGACCGGGGTGACCTCCGGAGCAACCCATGCCGCGGTTTGACGGATGTTTGGTGGAAAACCACTCTGAATTAGTCCAGAATTGTTCCAAAACTTTCATAATCAAATTCTAATGATTTTAGAAGACCAAAACATGTTTGGAAAACTTCCAAAACTCAAATTATGAGTCAAATATCAAAAGAGGAAATTCAATTTAGGAAATGATTCTCATTCCTTGTTTCATTCTACTTTCCCACTTGATGGATTTCCTAAACCTAAGATGAATTGGGGGTTCACAAGGAAAAATAAACTATAAATACTCCATATTCTTTACAATTGAAAGAGAAGGAGAGGAAGCCAAGGGAGGTCCCAAGCCACTAAGGAGGCTGTCCCCCACCACTCCATCACCAATTTACATTCATCTTTGCACATCGAAGATTGAAGACGAAGAAGAATTCATCAATGGGTTTTATTATTTCTTTCTCTTCTCTTTCTATTTTCGCCATGTGTAACTAATTCCATACTAGGGAATCAATGTGAACCTCTATGAATGCTCTTTATTAGAATTGACCATATTTTCATTAATTCGAGTTTTGATTTATTCAATTCATCCTATGTCTTAATTCTTTATTCTTCTTAATGCATGATCATATGTTGGCATGAATTTAGGGTTTTGATAATTTAATGATTAAGGTTGGAGTATTGATCTATACGTAATCTTAATTAATATTCAATTGAATGAATAAAACTGATCTTAACATTGATCTATGGAAGTAGGTTTTGGTTTATTGTTCTTGCACTTAATGTGTTCTCGATTGTAGTTTGCACCATTGATCTATGGGTAAATTGTAATTGAGAACACTTGATTCATCCCAGGATCATACGGTAATAATCATACTTAAGATAAGAACGAACCCTTAACTTGATTAATATCTTTCACAGTCAATTCGAAACATTGAGTAAACATAGTAGGGGAGCATTGATGACCTAGTGCTTTCTCACCTTTGATCACAACCAATCTCTTCAATTGCTTTCATTAGATTAATTTAATTTAGTTTTTAGTTTAAATCAATTCACCATCAATTTCTGGTTGTTTTTAGTTTAACTTTAATTAGAATTAGATCTAACCAAATAAATCACTTTTACTCGTAGGAACGATCCTTACTTGCCGCTGTACGATACAATATCTTCACGATTCGTACACTTGCGAGTATTGTTTTTATAAACATGATTACACACATCAAGTTTTTGGCGCCGTTGCCGGGGATTAGTTGAATTTATTGGTTATTTCTACTTTCAGTTTTAGTTTTTTTTTTCTTTAGTAGTAGAGTCATTAGTTAATAGTTTTTTTTTTCTTTTTTTTTTCTTTTTTCTTGTTTTATTTTCAGGTATAATGAACTTCTACGGACAACACGCTTATGATGAGGAAAGAGAAACACTTCATGGATTTACTATTCAACTAGCTGATTTAAGTCAACAGATAGAAAGGATGATTTCGATGACTCCGAGGAGAAAACAAGGGGTTTGCAAGATATGTGGAATGGTTGGAATTTCCAGAATATGTTGAAAAACAGACTCAAGCATTGAATTCCTACAACATGAGGGCTATGCATGAACCATTTGAAAATTCCTACAATTCGTGGCCTATCAATGAATCATATGGAAATTCCCACAATCAATGGTCGAGTTATGAACCATATGACAATAATTACAACTCGGATTGGAGGAATCATCAAGACTTCTCGTGGAGCAACGCTAAAGTCAATACCTATGAGCAGCCGGTCTCACCATCATTGGAGGATACAATGAAAGCGTTCATACAGACTATGGAACAGAGAATGAATCAGCATGATAAAAACACCGATGTGAGAATGCAGAATTTTGATGATTCATTAAGAAAGATAGAAACACAAATTGGGCAATTGATTGAAGTTTTCCAAAAGGAGGAGCCCGAAGAATTCCCCTGCCAAACGGAGCAAGAAGAAGCTACCAAAATCCCTTTGAATGATGAGATTATCAATACCATAGTAACCCATGAATTTTCTAACGATTTTTCTAGTGTTGTAGATGAAGAAGTTGAAAAGGAGGAGATGGAAGAAAAAGCGAAGGAAGCGGAAGATGTCCCTTTTGAGGCACCGCTCCTATACAAGGAACTCAAGCCTTATGTCCCTCCCATAGCTTTTCCGAGCAGCCTACACAATATCAAATGGAATAAGTGTTTTTCTAAACTTATTTTACCATACTTTATATTGAACATTTACTTGCCTTTGCTTATCGTGTGTAGGAACATGCCGACATGTGAAGTTTTTTTCCAAGATATGATCGCGCGCAAGCGTAAATTTGAGAAATTGGAATTTAGTTGAGTTTTCCAAGCATCCGTCTTGCCGAGATGTTAAATAAAGCGCTTGGTGGGAGGCAACCAACCTAGGTATTTTTTTTTAAGAATGTTTTTTAGTTTTATAGTTTTCTTTTTTTAGTTTTTGTGTTTTGAGTTCTTGCCTTCCATACTTTTTCTTTATTCGTTGTCCATATTTTTAATGTCATATGAACATTGAGGAAAATATTTAGATTAGGTTTGGGGGTGTGAATTCATGTTTATTTTATTTTATTGAGCGATTTGTTCAAATCTACGAAAAAATGCTCTGTTTTGAATTTTTTTGAGCCAAACGTTTTATTAAAACTGTGTTCATTGGTGAGGAAATAATTTTTTTTGTCCATGTATAGTTCTTTGATGTTTCGATACGAATCTAACGGTATAAATAACGTAAAATTATGGGCAGTAGTTTAAAAGTTATGAATGTTTCTTCGACCAAAGGTCATGGGCGATGCCCTGTTTTTGCAATTCTGCACGTGAACTGTTTTCAATGTCTGTTTCTCATTTTTCCGATTCGAATTTTGAAATACTTTATAAATGAAAAGTGTGAATTTATATGTCTAGTTTCTTGTGTTAAAATATGGTTAAATTATATTTAGTAATTTGAGAGATATAAATTAAATAACAGACATAGATCTTTTTAGAAAGTCACCAGTTTTGAATCGTTTGTCCTCTATTTTTCGATGCTTCTTTTGTGTGCTTTAAGAGCCGTAATATATCTTTATTCACTGAGTTTAAACTAAAGTCTTGCCACTTAGAGTAGTGCATTGCATTTTTCAAAATTTATGGCATGCTCTTGATATGATAGTAGATATGATGCTGAGTTGAATAACCATGATTAATAGTGGAGACTACCATTGTGAGTTCACTAAGCCAAAAAGTGTACATAATTATCATTATAGAGGGTTTGTTGTTTCTACTCCTAAACACTCATTAGGTTCTTAGCATTAGAAATGATCTCAATAGGTTATGCATTGGATATTAAAGAACATTCATCATAAAAAGATATCACATGTGAACTTTGCTCTTGTTTTGGTTGAACCATTAGAAGTGATATAGGCAATGTGTGCTTTAACTCACTTAAAAGGCCTTAAATATTTCCTACCTTATGTGTGTGCTCCATAGCCAATTTTGAAGCCAAACACTATAAGACCTTTTCTTTCATCACCCACATTAACTTAACCCCAATGTGCCATATATTAGCCATACCTTATAACTTGGGATCATATTGAGGTGATGAAGATAATTGAAGAGAGTTCGAAATGGGTGATTTTTGATGTGCATGTACCAAGACAAAGCTAGAAGATCAAATGCAAAGAAGGTGTTGGAAGAACTATGTAATTGATGTACAAATTCTCATCTTATATATAAAAAAGAAAAACTTGAAAAAAAAAGAAAAAAGATAATTGAATGAGATGATGAATCAAATCAAATGTAAGTGAAACGGATAGAGCTTTATCATGAAAGTGATGAGAAATCAAAATCAACTCAAGAAGGAGAATTAACAAAAATTGTTCAAGAAGCCTGGATGCAAGTGGAATGAAGAATTTGAAGAAATTCAATCGAGTATGAAGATTACCGAAGAATTTCTCGATATGATCCTAGGTTTGTTTGCTATCCTTTTTCTCATTCTTTCTTAACCTTCACCCAATGACCCCGTTACAACCAAAGAAAAGACCTAATTGATCTTTTAGGGATGCTAGCTCGAGAGTAAAGGTAAACATGTGCTCTATCTTGTTCTTAATGTCTGATTCCATTCATGAGATTCTTTGTATAAAATCAAGCGTTCTTTCTATTAAATATTCATATGCGATTATATCTTGAAATTTCTTGTGCATAAAGTCCATTCGCATATGCTTGATGAGTATATTTGCCTAGGTTATGTGTGAAATTAATGAGTGACATCCTGTGAGAATTAGAGTCGAGGCGAATTATATCTATGACATTTAATGAATGCGTTTTTGAAGTTAGAGTGTCTTGAGTATGGGCTTTTTATTAAAACTAAGTAGTGCATTCAAATTTGTGGCATAATTTTAGTCTTTATTCAGTGGCTCTAGCATGTATTGGTTTTGAATGGTACATTTGAGTTTGCGTTTTGATTATTTGATTTTTCGTAGAAATATGTTTGTGGGTAGCATAACTGAAAACCCTCAGGAGACAAAACTCCTCCTACTAGGGACACCTAGAGGTTTAAAGGCTTGTAGCATACGCTCAATGCTATCGTGTTCCCTATGAAAGTGGCTTAGTTTATTTTTATTTTATTTTTAGATTTTCGTTTGTTTTTAGTTTTTGTTTTTATTCTAGTTTTGCTCGAGAACTAGCAAAAGATAGGTTTGGGGGTATTTGATCGGTCTATTTCTGTACATGTTTTAGATCCCCATATCCTATTATTTGTTCTTTGTTCTTGGTTAAAATTAGGTATTTTATGTGTTTGTTGAGCATGTATAGGTCACATTTCATTCAAGAGGTGTTAGATGTTATTTTGGAGAAAAAGAGCAAAAAGTAGACTTTCGGCTAGTGCAGAACAGTCATATTTCGGGGCCAATATCTCTCAGCTCCAATTGAATTGTGTGTCCTACTACCTATGGATTGAAATCCCCGGAAGTCTAGTTTCCGGCGCACTTTACGGATTGCAATTCCGATATTCCTAGAAGAAGTTATGCTCAATTTAGTAACCGAATGTCAGTGCTGGATAGTCAACCGCGGCCTAGACCGCCGTCTAGGCACAAGACCTAGCCAGCGGTCTACGGATAAGAAACAGGCAGACCAAATCTGATCTATTCGTTCTCCATATGAAGAAAGTTTCGAAACCGAATGGAACATGTTTGGCGGTGTGCAATTACTGTCTTAAAGAATACAAGTGGATTAAATCTTGAGGATACGACACATATAGAAAGCATATTACGACCCGTCATCCAGCAGAACATGCCAAGGGGAGTACACAATCTCAAATTTCTAGGTTTTCTACCCCTTACACTCAATTATTTAAATGTAGTGATCAAGCTAATAGAGAAGAATTAGCTAGGATGGTAGATGTCGAACATTTACCTTTAGTTTTGGTGAAAAAGTTGGTTTTATTAAATATTGTCATAAACATTAAATCCTGCTGCATGTCATTCCCCTATAACCACTCTCACATGTACAATGTATGATATTTATAAAAAGGAAAAAAGGATTTTGAAAAAATATTTTACAAACTATAAAGGTCTTGTTTCGGTATGTGCTGACATATGACTGACCATTGGCGAATGCATTCATACTTGGTGTAACTTATCATTATATGGACAAAGCATGGACAATACAAAAAGAATTCTTACATTTATAGTTTTTGATGATGTACATACTGCTGATAATATTTATAAAAATATGAAAATCATTTTTGAAGAGTATAAAATTGAAAGCAAAATTTTTTCAATTGGTTTTTATAATGCTTCTAATAATACGACAGTTATTCCTGGTTTAATTGAATTATGCAAGCCTTATTTTAATAGTAATTTTTTTCATCAAATATGTGCTTGCTATGTTTTAAATTTATGCGTTCAAAAAGGTTTGAAAATTCTTCAAGATTTTATTAAACCATTAAGGATGTCCTCTCATATTTGTGGAAACATCCTAATGTTATGAAAGCATGGGTAATATTTTGTAAACAGGCAAGTAGGCATCCCATTAGATTTTGTCGTGATGTTCTAACATGTTGGAACTCTACTTATAAATTGCTTTGTGAAAGTTTTGAATATAGAGATTTATTAGTTTCTTTTATGCAATAAAATTGTCGTATGTAAATTTTACCAAGCATACACGTCATTGACAGGAAGAAAAAAATAGCCAGGTGGACGCCCAAATGTGCATTCGGGAAATATCCTATAATGCATCATTAAAGAGAAGAAAGCCCGAGTAAGCATATATTAAATAAAACCTACTCGGGATTAGTTAACAGCACTCGGGACTGGTTAAACAACGCTTCCACTCGGGCTCAAACAGTGCTACTCGGGACCATCAGGTATTACTCTTACTCGGGAATAAATACGACTCGAGTAAGAACTTGGTGCTTATTTGATACGAATTAAGTCATTAAATACGCGACGATATCCATCAGGAAGGAATCCCAAATAAAATAGAGCATTAAATTAGAAGAGTCCACAATCAGGAAATAACTTGATTTCTTTGCAAATGCTACATTCTTATAAGGAAACAAGTCCAAATTGAACTGCACTACTAGAATCTCGCTCGATTTCTATAAGAGACTCCGAAACAGGAAAGAAGACAAATCGACCTCAAGAAAGTAACCGAATCACAATTAAATACAAAGATCCTGTATTACTTGTACAAGACAGATTAGGGTTCTATAAACATATAAATAGACCCATAATCTCGTCCAGAAAAGATATAGGCAATATAGCATACAACAATTATAGTAAATACAGAGAGAAAAAAGAGAGATCGAGAGCTTGTAAACATCTTATTCTCTTAGTGGATTTTGGCTTGGTTGATTCTTCAACCACCCGTGGATGTTTCTCCGGCCATCGGAGTTTTACCACGTAAAACTTGTATTTGTTACTCTCTTTGCATCTCTTTCTCTTTAATTCAATAGCCGAAATCCAATTCTTGTTGGCCTTTTTGGCATAATCCAGAAATTGACGTCAACAATTGGCGCTAGAAGGAGGGGCTTGAACCTCCGAACTTGTTAAAAGCGATGGCAGGAAGCAGAAGTAGTTCAGGGAATGGCCAAAAATAACCAGGCGATTTCAATGTTGGCAATACGTCACAAGATCCTGCAGCAAACACAGAAAACCAGCATGCGCACCTGGTGGGGATCCAGCAAGTTTCTCCAACCAGCAAAGATCTTACGCTGCTTTTCCCAGAGGCCCTGCATCAATTGGTTACGGACGCAGCAAGGGAAGGGATTGATCTACTGACAGCAGGAGCACATACTCCCAATTTTCCACCCGTAAGGCTCCGTTCGATGGTGGTTGGGCCAGGAATAACTATGCCAGAAACCAAAAGTAACTCTTCCCCAATCAATCCAGCTGGATAGAAAACACTAGAAGAGGAAAATCACCAGAGGCTGGATCGCAATCAAACAATACGTGTCAGACATCGTAAATACGACCGGCCCAGAGGAAGGTCATCATTAGAAGGCAGTGATCAACACCATCGCAAACGTCATCATGGAGTCACACGAGAGGTCCGGCATCAGAGTGAAGAGTCTGAGGAAAGAATGAGTTACCCAACGGTTCAACAGTCGAGGAAGCCCGGTGGAAGACAGAGATGTCACAATCCAGAGCCTAACTCGAGAAGTAGAGAATAACAGGCGATAGATGGAGGCACTAGTCAGACGTTATGGCTGTAACGATCTATCCGATGATGACTCCGACAGTCCATTCACCAGGGAGATTTTGCGGACCCCTTTCCCAGAAAGATTCAGGATGCCGCATGTGGAGCAATTCAAAAAAGATATAGATCCAAAGGAGCACGTTAGACGCTATAAAAGTGCCATGGCTCAATATGCCCGCAGTGACCCCCTATTGTGTCTCAACTTTCCGCAAACACTGGGGGACACAGGCTCAAGATGGTTCGGAAGACTACCCCCGACGAGCATCGGAAATTTCAGCGAGTTGAGCAGGAGCTTCTCAAGGCAATTCCTGAGCAACGTTCACAGGAAGAAGTCGGTGGCCTACCTCTCTCAAATAAAACAGGGGAATGACGAGTCATTAAAAAAGTACTTGGGCCGGTTCGGCCAAGCAGTATCAGAAATTGGCATCGCTAATGATGAAGCAATTATTGTTACCTTCACCAATAACTTGCAGAATGAACGACTATCCTTCGATTTGAGAAGAGCACGGCTGACTAGGTATGCTGACATGATGGATATGGCGGGAGGATACGCTCTGGCCGAGGAAGAAGAGTTAGCTAAAGGAGGAAGCTATATGCATGGAGGAAAGCCCGAACAGAAGAATACCGAATCCAAGGGGCAGAATCAAAAGGAAAAACGGAAAAGGAACGGCAAGGAGAAAAACAAGGATGAGAGTAATGGGATCAATGCCGAACGGTCCACAGAGAAATGCCGAGGCAGATATACCAATTACACCCCTCTTCAAAAGAAACAAGAAGAAATTCTAGCCATCTTGGAAGAAAAGAATATGGTGTAAGAACCGCGGCGACAATCACAGTTCGCCCGGAGAGATACAACCAAGTATTGCAGGTTTCATAAAGAAACCGGGCATGAGACTTCAAAGTGTTTTCAGCTCAGAGATTACATAGAGACTCTTATTCGGGAAGGGCACCTGCAGGATGTTATCTTGAAAAAAGACGAGAGACCAGAAACCAAGAAAGTCAAGGTTGATCACAACCCTGGTCAAAACCAAAGAACCAGCCTCGAAGCCAATCAAGTAATACATACAATTTTCAGAGGACCTTCTACTGGGAGAAGCAACTGAGAACGAACTCAGGAAATCAGAGAAGCAATAGAAGCAAGGAATAACTTCGACATAAACTCTGTTGAACCAGACCCGAAAAGGGTAAAGGAAGGATGGGACCCAATAGTCTTTACAGAGGCAGATTCCCATGGCATCGATGTTCGACCTAATGAAGCTTTGGTTATAAGTGCCCGGATTGGCCATAGGGAAGTCCGAAGAATTTTAATAGATAATGGGAGTTCATCAGACATCCTAAGCGTGGCCGTATACGACCAGCTAAGACTGGACCGAAAAGATTTACAGTCTTTCCACACTCCATTAAGAGGATTTAGGGGAATAGAGGTCAGGTCACTCGGGACGGTAAAACTACCTGTGAAGATCGGGACGGCACCATGCCAGAGGACTGTCCTGCTCGACTTCATGGTAGTTGACTTGGATAATTGGCCGTATAATGCATTATTGGGCCGGCCATTCCTAAATAAAAAAAGGGCCGTGACGACCACTTATGCATTAATGATCAAGTTCCCAACAGAACAAGGGGTTGTGATAGTCAAGGGATCCCAAGAGATGGCCCGAAGAGCAAATCTGTCAGTATACAGAGACAAGCATGATGTTGAACAAGTGTGCACCATAATGCAGCCAAATCAGTGTAAAAAATCCTTATCATTCGAACTGGATCCAATAGAGGGCTCAAATGAATACAAAATAGAATTGGTTGAAGTAGTACTTGAAGAAGACAAACCGGACAAGAAAATCAAGATCGGGGCCAACTTGGATGGAAAAGTCAAGCAAGACTTAGCCAATCTGCTTAGAGAATACAAAGATGTATTCTCCTGGAGTCACGAAGATATGATCGGGATAGATGCCCGAGTAATATCCCACCACCTCGCAGTAAGCCCGAATGCAAAACCGGTAATACAAAAGAGAAGATCGTTCAATCCTAAAAGAAGTCAAGCAATCAAACAAGAGGTGGAAAAGTTACTAGCGACTGGATTAATCAGAGAAGTCAGCTACCCTCAGTGGGTAGCCAACGTAGTCCTCGTCCAGAAGAAAAATGGACAATGGAGGATGTGCGTAGATTTCACGGATCTAAACAAGGCATGTCCAAAGGATAGCTTCCCACTTCCAAGGATAGATCAGCTGGTGGATGCCACAGCAGGTTATGAATTGCTCAGCTTCATGGACGCTTACTCGGGATATAATCAGATCCGGATGAACAAAACTGATGAAGAAAAAATAGCTTTCACAATGGATCAGGGTTTATATTGCTACACAGTAATGCCCTTCGGTTTAAAAAATACAGGAGCTAAGTACCAAAGGTTGGTCAACAAAATCTTCACTCGGCAAATAGGAAGGAACATGGAAGTGTACATTGATGACATGTTGACTAAAAGCGTCTCATCAGATGAGCATGCCCGCGACCTCCGAGAGACATTTGATGTTTTGAGAAGATACCAGATGAAATTAAACCCAAACAAATGTTTATTCGGAGTCCATTCGGGAAGATTCTTGGGTTTTCAAGTCCATCAAAGAGGAATTGAAGTTAATCCCGAGAAGATCCAGGCTTTGCAAGAAATGACCTCACCTAAAACATTGAAAGAGGTACATCGCTTAACAGGGTGTTTAGTCTCCTTAGGAAGATTCATCTCAAGGGCTACAGACAGGTGCGCACCTTTCTTCAAGATAATCAAAAAAGGGAAAGGCCTGGAGTGGAATAAAGAGTGTGAACAGGCATTCTTAAAAATAAAAAAGTACTTGGGGAAGGCTCCCATCCTCTTAAAACCGTAAAAAGGGGAAATACTTCAGCTGTATCTGTCAATAACCGAGCTTGCAGCAAGTTCAGTCTTAGTCAGAACAAAAGATGGAGTGCAGAAACCAGTGTATTATACTAGCAAGGCACTCGTACCGGCCGAGACCAGGTACTCACAGGCAGAGAAGATAGCCTTAGCATTGGTTTCAGCAGCAAAAAAGCTGAGACCATATTTTCAGGCCCATACGATTCAGGTTCTCACCAATTGTCCATTAAGACAAATCATACAAAAGCCAGAGATATCAGGAAGACTTACTAAATGGGCAATCGAGTTAAATGAATTCGATATTCATTATGTCCCCAGAACCTCCCTCAAAGGACAAGCGGTGGCAGACTTCATAGCTGAGTTCACAGAACCAAACCTGGAAGCAAAAAGACTGTTGGATAAAAGTTTCCCATGGAAACTATATGTTGATGGTTCTTCAAACACTCATGGCAGCGGGGCAGGGATCGTAGTTCGCACCCCAGAAGGAGATGATGTTGAATGTGCCATGAGATTTGATTTCAAAGCAACCAATAATCAAGCCGAATACGAGGCATTGTTAGCTGGACTCAGAGTCTGCATAGCTCTTGGGGCAGATGAAGTTGAGATATTCAGCGATTCACAGGTAGTTGTCAACCAGGTTATGGATGAGTACCTGGCCAAAGATGAAGGTATGATTGCCTACCGTGACATCGCAAAACAGCTCCTCCAAAAATTTAAGGAATACAAGATCGCTCAGATCCCCAGAGAAGAAAATGAAAAGGCAGACGGTTTATCTAAATTAGCGACAGCAACAACCTCAATCAGACCAAAGACCATTCCAGTTGCACACCTCCTTAAACCGAGTACAGCTGAACCTAAGCATTTGGAAATTTTAGAAATCTGAACACCGTAAGATGGTTGGATGGTTCAGCTGAGAAGGTTCTTGGAAGAAGGCGTATTCCCGGAAGATCCAGTATTAGCAAAGCGCATCAGGTATCGATCGGCTAGGTATACCATGATTGGAGGAGAATTATACAGAAGGGGGTTTTCCCGAGCTCTCCAGAGATGTATACCGGAAGAAGATGCACATCGAATACTTCAAGAGATCCACGGAGGAGTTTACGGGAACCACACTGGGGGTAGGAGTCTGGCGCATAAGGTTTTCAGGCAAGGCTATTATTGGCCTACACTTTTCTCAGATGCACAACAGTGGTCGGAAAGTTGCAACACCTGTCAAAGAATTGCCAACGATATCCGACAACCCCCAGAAAAGCTCAGAAATCTCACTGCCCCATGGCCATTCGCCATGTGGGGCCTAGACCTGATCGGGCCAATGCCAGCTGTGATAGGGGGTGGAGCAAAGCACGCCATAGTAGCTGTCGATTATTTCACAAAATGGGCAGAAGCTGAAGCGCTGGTGCATATCACGGAAGCCAACACCACAAATTTTGTAAAGAAAAACATACTTTATAGGTTTGGAGTTCCGGACACTATAATCACTAACAATGGCACTCAGTTTGATAACCAAAAGTTCAGGCAGTTGTGCGAGAAGTATCATATTGCTAACTACTATGCGACACCAGCTCATCCACAAACAAACGGGCAAGTAGAAGCAGTAAATAAAATTATCAAGCACACCATTAAAGCAAAGTTAGATGACAAAAAAGGAAGCTGGGTTAAAAAGCTTCCTGAAGTATTATGGGCATATCGGACGACAGCAAGGACTTCAACAGGAGAAACTCCGATCACCCTAGCGTTCAGAATAGAAGCTGTTATCCCTGTAGAAACATCGTATGCGTCCCCCCGGGTCAGGCTATACAATGAAGAACAAAATGTTGATACGCTACTACAAAGTTTGGATGAGCTAGAAGAAAAAAAGGAAAAGTCCCGAATAAGAAATACAACATATCAACAAAGAGTGGCTCGCCACTACAACTCTCGTGTTCGGATCAGGAAATTTCAGTTATGAGACCTGGTGCTCAGGAAGGTGTCATTGAACACAAAAAATAGAGCCGCAGGATCCCTGGCTGACAAATGGGAAGGTCCATACAAGATCGAGGGGATAGCTGGCCATGGAGCTTATTGGATTGCTCGACCCAATGGAAGGGTGTTACCCCGACCATGCAATGTCCAATATCTGAAGATTTTCTATCCTTAATATATATATATATATATATATATATATATATATATATATATATTGAATATTTTATTCTTTTATTGGTAGGATAAATATTAAACTGTAATTTAAATCTGTCGATTTTTTACAGTAATAAATAATGGATTTTGGCTTGGTTGTAAACATCTTATTCTCTTAGTGGATTTTGGCTTGGTTGATCCTTCAACCACCCGTGGATGTTTCTCCGACCATCGGAGTTTTACCACGTAAAACTTGTCTTTGTTACTCTCTCTGCATCTCTTTCTCTTTAATTCAATAGCCGAAATCCAATTCTTATTAGCTTTAAAGAAATCGACGTCAACAAAAATGTTAGTCAAATCAATTTTTATGCACACCATTGGGATGTTTGTACAAAAAATTATAATTTGTTAAAAGTCTTTAATAATGCTACTAACAATTTGTCAGGTATTTATTATCATACTACTCAATTATTTATTATTGAGGGTTGTAATATTGCTAGTGCATTTGCTGACTGTTCATCTGATATACAATTAGAGGCATGCATTGAAGCTATGAAAAAAAATGGTTAGACTATTATAGGGAGTTTCCAACTATTTACCTGTTTGCGTTGTGTTTTGACCCATGTTGTAAACTAGATGCATTGACAGATTATTTACTCTTTATTATAATTGTTTAGGTATAGAATTAGAAATTAATACTTATTGTGCTACAATTAAGACATTATTTTATCAGTTATATGATGAATATAGTAGAATTTATGGTCCATCATTGAACATTAGTGTTCCACAAACTGAAAATGTCTCCCAAACTCGATCTTCTGGAGTGTTGGGGGCATGTTCTGCACTTTTATCCCAAAAGATCAAAAGATTACGAGGTTCTTCTTCTTCTTCATCAAGTTCGGTCTCGTATCATGAGATTGAAACTTATCACAGTACCAATTCTGAGTTTATAGGAGACGGTGATGTGGATTAATTTGATATTCTACATTGGTGGAGAGAACATCAAAAACACTTCCCAATCTTGTCTATAATAGCTAAACATATTCTTGCAACATTGGTTTCTACAGTGGCTGTGGAACAAGAGTTTAGCGCGGGTGGAATTATTCTGGACGCAAGCCGGTCGTTTTTGAGTCCAGAATCAATTCAAGTCCAAGTGTGTGTTGATGATTGGACAAAGGCTGAATATAGACAACAAGAAATGGAGCCAGAAGTGATTTACGATTTCTTCGATGATGATCACACCACCGGCACCGGAACGGAAGGCAACGATTAGTTACAGACTTACAAAATTACACATGTAAAAGACAATAAAATGTAAAAGACAATAAAATGTAAAAGAACTACGTGGTCTTTGATTCCTCTAAACCCCAAGAAGATACGTAGGCAACTTAATTTTGGTACAAATTAAGTGCAAGACCAATTTTTTTCTTTTTTAGTTTTATACATTTATTTCAATTTATCTATTTAGTACTATTTTTTTCAATTTTAATTTCGACTTACGGCCTTACGCAATAAAATTCATTTACAATTTCACATTATTACATGTCTTATGTTTTGTTTTTTTTTTAAATGAGTATAAATGTATAATAAGTAAAAAAAAAAAAAAACAAACCGAACCGATGGAACCGGAACCAGAACCAGAACCAGAACCGCGGGTCTACGTTTTCGGTTTCGATTCTAGCTCATTCCGGAACCGGAACCGGAACCGGAACCGAAGACTACGAATCGGTTCCAAAATGAGCCAGAACCGAAACCGGAACCAAAACCGAAACCGAAACCGTGGGCATGTCTAATAACTAGCATGGTTGGTGATGCTCTTAGTGCAATTGGTAGTGCTCTTTCATTCTACATTAATGGTGAGGAATTCAAATCCCTCAATCTGTTTTAATTTTATTAGTTTTCTAATGTTTTTTTTATTTCATTTTATCATCTTTTCCAATTCCTTTCTCTAATTTTCATATTTTTGTATTTATAGTAAATTATCAATTATAATTTTGAATTGAGGTAATTTCACTAAAGTCTCCATTTTTTTTCCGACAGATTACCTCTTAAACGTCTTTATCATATTAGCAACTCCAATTCCTTCTTTTTCCAAAATACATCACTTTAATTCAAAATTTGATCAAATTATTAACAGTTAACTATAAACTAAATGTAAAAAAGGTCAATTTTACCCCTAAAAGTTTTTTGTTATTACATTTTAGTTTTTTAAAATTTCTTTCGGATACTTTTTATATTTAATATTGATTTATAATCAAATAAAAAACACAAAAATATTTTCTTAAAATAATGGGATTTTTTTAATGAAGAGTATAATATTAATTTAACATTAAAAATTGAGATTAAAAAAAATTAAAAAACAAAAAAAAAAAATTGAGATCCAACGGATCTCCAAATGATTGAGATCTGGATCTCCATCATTTTATTAAGCAATAGGGCTATTTTTCCTCTTATATTCAGATACACAATTAATGAATACAACAAAAAAATTGAAGAGAGGGGGGTTTGGGGAATGAGTAAGAAAAATTATACACGTTTGGGGAATGAGGATGGATATAAGTCCCTCAATCTCCATTCCCATTTCCACTTTTTAGACCCTTTCTCTATTCCTTCCTCCCATTTTTCCATTTGTGGAAGATGAAGATGAGGATGATGATGAGGATGTTTGTTTTTCCATTTGTGGAAGATGAAGATGAGGATGAGGATGAGGATGTTTCGGGGGAGGTCCCCTCATCCCCATCCCCAGTTCTCAAATTTCCCATGTTTTCTCATATCTCTCGATCTTCCATTTTTTCATTTTTTTATTTAATTAAAAATTATAAATTAAATTTTAAAAAACAAATATTTTATTACAAATAAAAAATATCAATACATTATAAATTCAATATAAAATATTTTAAATAATTTAAATATATATTATAATTATATTTATATATTTTAGAGGAAATACGATGTCTATCCTCATTTTAATTTTGGGGATAAAAATCATCTTTATCTCCCATTTTCTCATTTTTTCAAAAAAAAAATCTTTAAATAGAGATGGGGTGCAGTGATTTGGGACCCCGATTATAAACGTATATCCCTATGTGGACGATTCAGCCGACGAGCAGCGAGTAGCGAGAACGGTGAAGGCAAAGAAGGATTTGCTGACGCCAACGTCGTGGAGAGAGGAAAAGTCGATGAATCGTACAAAGCTGAAAAATGAGCGAGGCCGGTTACATATCTACCCTCAAATTGGATGATGATGACGTCGACTCCCTTCAAATTGACCCTCAGCGAAACTCCCAGTTTCTTCATCAAGTATTAAGCATAGACACCGTTGTAAAACTTCTTCCTCCCACCATGGCTTACAACATTTCTTGCAACTCTTCACACGGATTTTCTCACAATTCTTTGATCCTGAAGGTAAAGCCAATGCATATAAATCACTTGGGTTCAGACAGGAAGAAATAGCCCGTAGCGTACGTTGAAGTAAGGATTCAGCAATAAGGCTCAATTTTTTTTTTCGGGTTTTGTGGTTGTATTTTTGACTGTACTTGGATTGTCACATTTTTAAGGGTACATTGACATCATTTTTTTTTTATTCTCTAATGATTATAATATAATCTTGTTGTGAAAAAAAAAATCTTGATTGTTACATTTTGCTGTTTCTGGGTTGAAGAAAGAACCCATAAAAATCTAGTAGCAGTGGTCGCTAATCTTGATTGCATCTTAGTGTTGAAGAACTTGCTGCTTCTGGATTGAAGAAAGAACCCATAAAAATCTAGTAGCAGTGGTCGCTAATCTGGGAACTTTTGTTGCTAATTCTGGTTGAAATTAGTCTTGTTGAAGAACTTGTTGCATCCAAGTTTTGAGATTAGTTTTGTTGAAACGATGGAGATCTGGAAATTTCTGGATCACAATCGTTTGGAGATCCATTGGATCTAAAAAAATAAATTATTTTTCTGTTTTTTAATATTTTTAATATTTGAATTAATATTCTGCTCATAATAAAAAAAAATCCTCTTAATTTTATTAAGATTTAATATTAAAATATAAAAAGTATTTGAAAGAAATTTTTAAAAATTAAAATTAAATAACAACATATTTTTATGTGCAAAATTGATCGTTTGTACGTTTAGTTATAGTTTAGTGTTAGTAAATTGGTCAAATGGATTAAAGTAATATATGGAAAAAGAAGATTAGAATCGTTAATATAACAAATACGTTTAAATATATGACAATTCGAAAACAAAAATATAGATTTTAGTGAAATTAACCCTTTTGAATTTTTCTTATTTCTAATAGTTGTAATTCGAGGAACTTAACATGTTCGATTAATAAACTCGAAAAATCTTAAATTTTAATTTATAGTATTAAAATAGTCTATCTATTATTATGATTAATTTTATTTTATTCTTAGGGTCCGTCCTGTAAGCGTTTTTCAGTTACTGTTTTTCGAAAATGAAAATGAAAATGAAAATGAAAATGAAAATGAAAATGAAAATGAAAACAGTATTTTTGGTTTCAGTTTCGAATTTCGAAAACGCGTCTGGTAGTATATACTGAAAGCTGTATTTTGAAAATGAAAACGGAAAAAACGCGTCTGGTAGGTTAACTGAAAACTATTAAAAATTGAGTACATAATTAATCAATATAATTTTTGTATTGTAATTTTTAAATTAAACAAAAGTAACACATAAAAAATTAATTCAAAAAAACATATCAAAAAATGAATTAATCAAAACTAAACTCTTAAATTATATATATATATATATATATATATATATATATATATATATTATAATGATATTAATATATTATATATTTATAAAATATTATATATAATAATATATTAATATTACTATAAGATTGAATCATAGTGATAGATGTAAGCTAGGTGAAGAGAAGCACCTCCCAAAACCATGGCAAACAACGTATCTGATGACACTCCAGCTAGACTTTCTTATGCTATTTCTATTCGCCAAACTCAAACAAACAAAATCCAGAACCTTATTGAATATACCCATATTCCAGAATCCGCACAGATCATTGAAACCGCTCTCCCCTTACTAAACCCTTATACTGTGTTCAAGCACATTAGATCCCTCTCTAGGAGGGTCACAGCTCTTGTCCAACACCGTTCTCCCCCGATAAAGGAGTATGTCCAATCCATGGCCTTAGATAATTGTCTGATCTCAGCCTCTGCAACTGAACAATATGTCGATCTAGAAATTGGTCAACCTTTGATTAACCAGTGGATTAAAGAAGGATACTCCCGTCTGCACATCGGGGTCATAAGGATAATCCTGACCTACATGGTAGGAAATGACTTCCAGTCATGGCCATAATTGCTCTTCTCAACATGATCTACAAACAGTACAAACACGCAATCATCGGAACGTGCCTATCAACTCTTCATGCGGGAAGCATTTCACTCACCTACTATCCCAATTTCAACATCCCACTCAGGGATCAGAATCTTCACAATTGTCTCAAGATTCAACTTCAAATAGTAGGATCCCCAATGATGCCTAACTCTTACATGGCAACATTGCATCACCAGATTGCTTACAAGCTTTAAGATCATGCCCTGGATCTCCCTATCCCCAGACATACCAGAGATACCATCTTCATAAAAGCAGAAAGAGAAGATGAAGTTCCCACTATTATCCAGATTCCTAAGCAGCTGCCCAGAGAAAAACTCACAGAAGTCATGCCTCTCAAGTGGATCACTAACTATGAGAAGGCCTTCCAGAATACTACCCCTGTTGTCGCTACAGACACCAAGTTCGTCAAACTATCCGATGGTTCCATCCAGACTACTTATGAACAAATCAGCACTTCTGCTACACAAGTAACCAGTACTCCAGCTATAGAAGAGACATCACCCAGTGCCCCCCCTGTATTCCAAGTCCTCATGATCCGACCCGTCACCTCAGAAAAAGAAATCCTAATCCATTGCTTCGAACATGATGGGACATCCGTCTATACTGACAAGATCAAAGACCATTTCATATGGGACGTTGACCCAGAAATGTGTGATGCAGACTGCGAATGCAGAGCTTGTTTCAAACCCACGAGGTCATCTTGCAAACCAACATGTCCTTCCCGAGATCCAAAAGATCCTCACAGTCCTTGGAATGGTTTGTTACCAATAAAAAACAAACCCCTCTCTATCTATGATACAGCCCTCGAGATTTTGAAGAACGAAGGACTACTCCTGGATGAGCCAAATGAGCCAGAAAAAATCCTACCTTCTACTCCGGCTCCCATTCCCTGCTTCATGGCTTCTAGTTATGATAAGGACTTCCCACCTCTGGAATCCTCCTCGAACCCAGAAAGAAATTTATTTTCTAGACCCTTCATTCAGTCTACTGAAGTCCTACTTGATGGATCCCTCAAACAGCCTTCTCAGGCTGAACAAGTCCTCAACTGGCACACCCGTAATGCCACAGTCCAAAATAGAGTCCTCCACTCTATTGATCAGAAGATTGACCAGGTCTCACACCATGTTTCTCAACATGACCACCACCTTCAACATCTAGATTCGTCCCTACGCAACATGTATACAGACTTACAATCGAGAGTTGCTTGATTAGATGTTGATCTCCACCAGTACATTAATCAAGGATATTTTGGCCTTGAATTTGACAGCAAAGAAAGGGAAATTAGACAGCTCAAGGATCAGTTAGATCAAATAACTCGGGATCACTTCACCAGCATACCTTATATCCCAAGACCACATCCCTATTCTCTATCCTTGATCTTCCCAACTCAGTCGCCACCTCCTTCTTCCAGGCCTCCTGACCATACCCAGTTTTTTAAGTCAATCGGAGATCTTTTCAGGAAATACCCATCTTTATCTTCGCATCCTGACCAGCCATCTTCAAACAGAACTAAAAGAACATCTCCCCTGAAAGAAAAAGACATCAAACCACCACAAGCATACACCACTAAACCCAGATGCATTGCCAGATCTTTCCCAGATCTTCTTAGCGTCTAGAGCTGACCCTCAGCCATCCACTCAGACAGTTGACACATCTGAATCCTCAGGAGAAACCTATGAATAACCAACTCCTATGGTAGACGAACCGCCAGAACATGGACCCAGAGCCCAGGCCCCTCTTCAAAAACCCACAAACGGTCCATGGTTTAACTTTGACGACATAGCTCCCAGCTAATGGAGAGAAAGAATGTCAGAAATGAGCGTCTGGCTAGACCTACAGACAGCAAAGCGAGAAAATAACATAGAAACCATCTTGAGAGAATTCGTTTCCAGATTTACAGGATCTCTCAGAGATTGGTACCAAGCTTTTGGAGAATACAGACAATTGCAACAGGTCCGATGTGGGTCCGTGTCCCAAGCGATAGGAATTGTTTTCCCAGAATTCCTCGGAGATGCCTCTCAATTCTACAAACAGACCAGACAAGAATTTTCTGAAATGCGATGATGTTCACTAGACAAAATAGACATAGATTACCACTACAGACGCATGTCTTTTAGGTACCATGCACTCGGTGGAATCAACGATGAAACCTTAAGACAGGTGTATTTGAACTCCCTCCCTACGGAGCTTCAGGGAGAACTCCAAAGGCTAATTGAATTCTCAGGCAGAGGCCTACGAGACATTACTCTAGGAGAAATCCACATGTTCACCCACACTGCATTAGACAAGCTCTGTGCTACACAAATAGTTTTTGCAAAAATGATTAGAGAAGGTAGAAAGTACGATAGGTATTGCAAATTTCCTCCTACATACCACCTCAAATGCAACTCCACAGAACATTGCAACTGCAAAGCAAACAAGTCTTACAGAAGGCGACCTTCTAGAAACCATCCCCGAAAGGAAAGGAATTCCTCAAACCCCAAGATGAATAGAAAATATAAATATTATAGGAAGAAGACCAGGAGATCCTGGAACAAATCCAACAAGTGTTTTTCCTGTGGACAAGAGGGCCACTATGCCAAACAATGCCCTAATAAAAGAGCCAAAACAGCTAAGCTCATCCAACAGCTTAGACAAGTGGCTGATGAAGTCCCCTCCGATGCGGATATTGAATCTATCTTCTCGGAACAAGAAGATGTTAACCAGTTGACCTCTTTTATGGTTCCAGATTCAGACGACTCCAGTACTCCCTCAGAACATACAGAATATACAGATCCTGATTCCCCTTCAGAAGCCTACCAGGCCATCAGCAATGGTAGTACAGCCCCCCGGATCAAAATCCAAATCCTAACGACCAAGTACTCCAAGCCAGTCCCTATCATTGCCTACTTCGATACTGGAGCACATTCCTCAATTATGAATCCTAACGTCCTACCTTCAGATGCATTGAAAGAAGAAAAAAATGAGTTTCTAGCAGCAGATGGACAAATTTTTACTTCTTACCTGATCTCCAAGCACAAGGTTGGCATACAGTTTTTCCCCTCGTTCACCCTTTGGATTCATGTCATTGGAACACCTCTTCCAGACAAAGATATCCTCATCGGATGGGACATCTACAGCCAATCCAGAGCCATCAGGATCCTCCCAAACGGAATCCGCTACAAAAGGGAATTCAAACCTTTTATCGACATCCCTAAAATTCTCCCCCTCTCGGTCATCAATCCCGATTTCTACCAAATTCAAGAAAAACTCCTGCAATTCTACACCAACAACCATGTAGACTTCAAACATCTGCACCCACTGTGGAAAAACCCTGATTTTTTTATCAGACTACCCTTCAAACTCAATGAGAATGTCAACCCAACAAAAGCCACCCACTCAGGGATGTCTCCCTCTAACCTATCCCTGGCCACTAAAGAATGTGGAGAACTCCTCAGACAAGGCCTGATAGAGTCTACCTCCTCCCCATGGGCTTGCCAAGCCTTCTACGTTGAGAAAAGGTCAGAACAACTCAGAGGGAAAGAAAAGGCTCGTAATTGACTGCAAGCCTCTCAATCTCTTCCTCTTTAACGACAAGTTCCCAGTCCCCAGTCCCCAGTCCCCAGTCCCCAAAGCCAACACGTTGTTTTTCCAGCTCCCTGACGCCACTATTTTCTCCAAGGTTGACTTTAAAGGAGCCTTTTGACAGATCGTTATCCATCCTGATGACAGGCCCAAGACGACTTTCTGCCTCCCGAATGCCCAGTACCAATGGACAGTCCTACCTTTTGGCCTAAAAACAGCCCCTTCGCTCTTTCAAAAGGCCATCACCAGGATTTTCCGTCCCATCCTCCATACTGCCCTGCTATACATCGACAATATCCTGTTATTTTCACCTGACAAGGAATCCCACGATAAGCTCCTACAACAATTCCACCAGATCATTGACAAGTATGGAATCATGCTATCCGACAAGAAAAGCTCAATTGGTGTTTCTGAAATTGAGTTCCTTGGCATGAAAATCAAATATGGGTCCTATGTCCCTGGACCACATCTGGCAAGACAACTCCTTGTCTTCCCAGATTCGAACCTTTCTTAAAAACAGGTTCAACAATTCCTTGGCATCGTCAATTACATCAGAGACTTTATCCCCCAGGCAAGTCATTACACGACAAGCTTGTCCAAGCTCCTCAAGAAAGATCCCCCTCTGTGGGATACCTCTTACTCCAAGGTCGTCGCCCACTTAAAGGAAGTCTCTCAGAAACCTCTCCCTCTCCATATCCCTTCTTTGGGACAACTCATCCTACAGACTAATGCCAGTGATCACTTCTGGGGAGCCATCCTCTTTGAAGAATCCAATGGAAAACGCCACTACTGTGGCCATGCAAGTGGACAGTTCAAAGACGCCCAAAAGCATTATCACACGGTCTACAAGGAAATCCTCGCAGTAAAAAATGGGATCTCCAAATTTGATTACCACCTCAGGACTAAGAACTTCATCATCGAAATGGATAATTCATCTTTCCCAAAAGTCCTTGAATTCCATAACAAACTTCCTCCTAATCCTCAGCTTTTGAGACACAAAGACTGGTTCTCCAGGTATGACTTTTCAGTCAAGCACATAAAAGGTGACCACAACATTATCCCAGACATGCTTTCCAGACCTCACCCTATCACCCTGATTTCTCGTACTAGATCGATCCATTTACTTTACATGATCTCCTCACAGGCCTCGTCCTCATCAGCCCCACCTGCTGTCCCGTCATCTCATCACTTCCCACTAGAATTTATGGCTACTCTGCCACCAGGTCAACTCCCCTAGGTCCTACAGGTTGAAGAATTTGCCAAAAAATATGTCCCAATATACCTTACCCAGATCAATGACCAGGGCTGCCTTCACCAACTAGCTAATCCTACCAAACCATATCTCAACCCTTTTGTATCTCCCCCTTTCTATTATTACTCCGACCAGGTGTAATGGTTCTTATGGTGTTTATCAGTCCTCCATCATCATGCCATAGTTTTCCCTCTCCAGGCATTATACGGTTTTATCCAGAACCCGACCTCTCATGGCCTCCAAACTTTCCTACAGTGGTTCAATCCCCTATCCGTCTGGCACACTGATCTTACCAGGCTTATGGGCTAATACCATCTTTGGAAAATGGACCCAGAACCGGCCGCCAAGGTATGTTGCATTTGGATCTTCAGCAAGCCCTACAGGCACAATCCACATACCCAGCTCCTTTGGACCTCCAATACCAGCTATGAATGGGATACATCGTACGACTACGAAAGACTGTACCAGACCGGTATCCAGATCGTACGACTACGAAAGACTGTACCAGACCGGTATCCAGATCCCTCTCCTCAACTTTCTTTGTGACGTCAACAATGAAAAAACAGATGTTATTTTTATCCTTCCAGATGTCCCACGGGACCCAACAAGAACCTGGCACCCTTTTCAGAATTCTTATCTACTGGACTCCCAAGACCAAGCTGACACGTGGCCCTGTTCCATTTGTGGGGTTCTTGACTCGGACAACGAATACCACGCCACCTGTAATCTCAGCAGTCTGTAGCTTTTCATACTTATCTTATCTGTATAATTATTGGTGTGTTTACCAGCTGCCAGACAGCTCCCTATTGCTTTGTTGAATTTCGTGAAATTATTGTTGTATGTCGGCCATCTCCTTAGGCCTTATTGTTTTGTAAGATATGCTTGCCCGCCACATGTTTGAGCCAGATCTCTCTAGAGCCTCCTTTCCTTATATAAGGAATAATGCTCTCGTTGTAAATCAGTCAGAAAAATCAGAATAAAATTTGAGTATTTGTTTTCATATGGCTTTCTAAAGTTTCTCTCGTCCCAATCTTCAGACAGCCCTATATCTTGATCTATGATTCGTCTTCAAAGTCTCAGTATGCTCTATGCTTGCCTCTTATGAGGGCCCTGCATATCAGAACAAATTTTGGTTTTCTAGTCTAGTATATCGGCTGGAATACCTGGACATATCCATAACCAGAATGCTGTTGGCTAGGATAAACTCAGGTTTAACAACGCCATGTACTGACCAGATTTTGACTTAAGATCTCCACTCGTCTCTGGTTGTATTTTCAAGTGAGTACCCTGTTTAGGCCGTTGAGGAAAGGCTGTTTGGTGGGGAAAACGAAACTAAATACTCTCTGTGAGATGGTTGTGGAACTCTCTGCCGTCGACAATATATAATACTATAATATATATATATATATATATATTATTGCATTAATGCTTTCAGTTATAGTTGGAAATAAATTATTCTGGAATATATATATTGGGCCACTTTGATCATTTAAAAATATTGTCCCATCTTATCCTAACCATATGAAATACATAATAGAACTAAATGAAGCAAAATGAAAAACAAAATGAAAAACAAAATGAAAAAAACTGATTTTTTTTATATAAAATATGATTTTTTTAATATATAAAAAAATGAAAAACAAAATGAAAAACAAAAACGAAAAACGAAAAACAAGTATTTTGTGTTTTTAAAATCTTTCACTTTTAACAATGGTTTTGTTTTTCAATTTTTTTTTCGTTTTTTGAAAATAAAATGAAAAACAGTTAACGAACGTGTTTTCGAAATCATTTTGAAAAATAAAAACGAAAACGGACTGAAAAACAGCTGCAGGACGGGGCCTTAGGATTTTAAAGTATCTTATAGTTTTAATTTATTTAGAAACAATAATTTACTAATAATTAAAAGAAAAAAAATCAAAAACATATCTAGTAATATATATTAATCAATTATTTTTATCTAAATTCAAGTGAATTCATTATAAATATAAAACAAAATCTCTTATTATAAAATTATATTGTAATTTATTTTTTTAAAGAATAAATATTATCATTTTCTATTGTTTATGTTGTTTTTCTTGTTATTATTTATTTTTTAATATTGTGTTTCTTGATTTTTTGGTTAGAACATGTAAGATTATTTAGTTAACATCGAGTAAGTATTCTATTTGTTTTATTTTATCTAAACTTTATTTTATTTTTATTAAAAATCATTTTATTATAATATTAAATTTTCCATTTTTTTAAATAACTGTTGTTTCGTTCGAATACACCATATAATTTAAATTTTTGGGTCAACCGCTGGCCCACCTCTGCATCTAGAAGGGCTCGAAAAATAAATAACACTATTTGGGGTGGTTATTGTGCAAATATCACCACATTAATAATTCATATTTAAAAGACATCAATTAAGCTGATCAGAACAAAATATCCAAAAACAGTGAGTTTATGTCGATTTCAAAGTGAGAAAGAAAAAGTAAAGAGAGAAAGAAATCGAGGCCAACTGAATCAACTACAATGAAAGTAACCGAAAGTTGGAGAGCAGTGGAATTTCAAGAATTGACCAGAAAATTTACAATCGATAGAGGTAAGTTGATATAGTTTTTTTAACGTTTTTATTGTTCATAAGTTGTCGTGCATGTTTGATGAGTTGTGCGTTGATTGAAATTACAGATTAGGGTTGATTTGTGGATCTGAGAATGGTTATGGGTTATGTTAGAGTTTGAAATCAGGTTGAACTTTCTTTTTAACGAAGATGAATTTCTAGGTTTTCAAGCCTTTTCCGAGCTTTTTAGAACCTATTCCGAGTTTTTATGAAAACCGTCCGAGCTTTTTTTTCTTCTAAAAATTAGATTTTTAAACTTTGAATCTCCGAGACTTTTTGAAACATGTCCGAGTTTTTTAGAACCTATTCTAATTTTTTTTGAAACACGTCCTAATTTTTTTTTAGGAAAATTAAGTTTTTAAAATTTTGAATCTCCGAGATTTTTTGAAACATGTTCGAGTTTTTTTGAACCAAATCCAGGACTTTCTGAAACACATCTGAGCTTTTTCTTTAGGAAAATGAGGTTTATTAAACATTGTATTGTTCGATCTTGTTTTCGAAAGCTCAGAGTTTTTTTTTTCAAAGCTCCGAGCTTTTTTTTTCAAAGTTACAAGTTTTTTTTTAAAGCTTCGAGCTTTTTTGTCAAAACTGCGAGCTTTTTTTTTTCAAATCTCCAAGCTTTTTAAAACAGTATCCGAGCCTTTTTATTGCTATGCCCTAGAATTTTATTTACTTTCCCAGCCTTTTACAGTTTACTTATTTATTGCTTCTGTGAAAATGCTGATGAGGAACTTGAAGGATCTCCTTAAAACTCTAGAGGAAGAATGGTATGAGAGGGAACTTACTCGCCACGACCATTTTGATGACCTTGGGCAAATAGACGATGCACTAAATCGGGTCCTTAAAATTTTTATTGTTGAAGACCGACGTCAGTTCATGGAGTCGTGTTTCGGGCATTTCCTGACGATGCATCGTCATATGAAGTTTTTGGGGGGTGTTATCCGTTGGCTGCTTATACGAGAGCTGTATCATGATGGCCTGGTAGATTAGATGCGTTTCATGTTAGGGCATCATTCGGTGAGGATCTCAAAGGTAGAATTTTTCCTTGATCACCGGATTGTAGTTCGAAGCCGTACCGGACACGACGATGTATGCTAACGTGGATAATGACATACAACAGCGGTACTTTGCTGGTATGACGAGGTCGACTTCGAACAGATGAAATTTGTTCTGCACCGCAGTGAGTTTGAGCAGTTGTACGATGTTGTGAAGCTATTCCTCCTCTATATGCTGAACTAGACACTTATGGGGTTGGACGAGAGAGAAAAGATCCTAGTGAGGCAGTTTCGGCTAATCGAGAACTTTGATGTTTTCGATGTGTTCCTGTGGGGTGCCCACCTGTACAAGCATTCTATTTATGGATTCAAGTATACGTTTGGCTGGCGACGTGAATAATTCGAGGGACGCCAGCCAACAAAGAGCGTTGACTTACACACGGTGGAGAACTACAACATTTACGGTCTATCTCATGCCTTATTGGTAAGAATTTTGAATTACAACATTACATTATTTATCGTTTGATAAATATTATGGATTCTTATCGTACTTATCTTTTATACAGATATTTGCTTTAGAGGTGATTCTAGAGCTTGGCATCCAATTCGAGACCCAAAGGCCTACAGATCTGTCTACCCGTATTTTGAAGTGAGAGTTGAACAAACAACCAAGATGGGGGAAGTTGGCCAAGATTTTCACAGCGAGGGTAAGTATCTTATTTGATCATGTTTGTAGTTGTTACTATGTATACAATTACAATGGTCTAACTACGGTTTCAGATGTTTAAGATGACGGGACTGGTGCCCACAGTAGCTGAGAGGGGTGAACGATACTTCGCGGGCATAGACAAGGGAGGCAGTCGTATATAGAGCATGACGTAATGCATATTTCGGATCAGGTTCCTGATCAGCCTATCACTGGTGACAGCAGCGAGACAGAGGCTTCTGACCCGGAGGGTGTGGATGGGAGGCCTAGTGACACAGATGGTTCAAAGTCGGAGGCTTTAGAAGAGAGGAATAGGCGGGTTCGATTTACGATACTTGAAGTTACATCTAGAGGGGATTCTCGTGGGGGGGGGGGGGGGGGGGGGGGGAGGAGATATAGGTGATCGAGAGGTACGTAACAATTACTGTTTTGCATTATTTATAAATTCAAACTTGTGAATGTTTTAGTACTGACAATTTAAACCTGATTTCAGACCCTCTGGGAATGTCAATTGAACGTAGTGATTAATACCGTTCGGAAGAGTGAGGAGGATCGAAAGCGAAAGCGAAAGCAAAAGCACCGAGAGTTACTGGAAATGATCCGGGCGCTTTAGCGGTCAGGGTCGATGTCACAGATGCCCATAGATGATCTATCATCTCATGATCAAGACTTCAATCTTGGAGACAGGATAGGTAGTCATCATGAGGGCACAGACCCAAGGAGCGAACGTGACCAACAACCGCATACTTGGGAGATGTGACCCGATCGTGAGCATCAATTCCCTACTGGCGATACAGGACTTGGTAAACAGACAGCAATCTTATCATAACAGAGGACCCCTACAAGCATTGGATCTTTATCAGTGGGCACCCGGAGCAGCCCACCTCCCAGTTTTATTGGCTAGAGCTCACCCCTTTGCCACAACGCACCCCCTCCGCCATATCGCATTGCACCCCATAAATCTGACACATCTGGTCGATCCCAGAGCAGCTCATCACCTAGATTCATTGGTCTAAAGCGCACCTCTCTACCATATCGCAGCTTACCCCATAGATCTGACACCTCTAATCCCCATCCTCAGTGATATTGCCCCGAGCGCACTTTTTTACTGGGGCAGAGTTCGTTCTCCCACCACCATACCCCATCAGTTAGGCCGCGGGTTCGCAAGTGAGGCTGGCAGTTGTTGAGCCTATACACTGAACCAAGTATACCGAAGAGGTAAAGGGTACGACCGTCACCAGAGCATGCATTCCTTCCCAATGCTTTGGTTAACACTGACTAGCTTGAGGCGTACAAAGCATACAAGAGGAACGTGACATGGGAATTGTAAGTATAACACTTTCTATCACATTTAAACAATTGTTGGGTAAAATTAAATGGCTTTCTAACTTCTTGAAAAAACTATACACTCGTGATATGGATCAACTGGAGCCAGTCCATGTCACATGGTTCCACCGACTGTAAGAAAACTTCATGAAGTTGTTCGACACGGTACGTTCGTCACTTGAATTGTCTTTTAGGTTACGGTAGAATACTAACACATTTAACGGTTTATATTGTCAACATAAGGACGCATACTTGCACATTTTACGAAAGCGTCAACAATCATACCCCACTGTCTATAGTCAGAGGATTAACGTACTGGATACATAGTTTTGTGTAAGTGTTGATAATGTACTATTGTTTATACAAATTTTTATTCTTCGTGTTCCTTACTTTTCGGTAAATTATTTATGAACAGGCATTGTTGGAGTATCAGTGGACCAGAATCGTGCCTCTTGATGGTGCGGTGAATATCGTGATAAAAAACTAGCTTGTGTTGAGGTCTAGGTGGTCAGTTGAGGACCTTATAACCGTCCGTAGAGTGGTCATGTCAAGAAATCGTCCTTAGCATGAGGTTGACACGGTGAGTGTTCTACCATTATGGGTGGGAGGTGCTTAATTAAAAATTGTAATTTATCATAACACTTTCAAATCGCGTACATATAGGTTCTGATACCGTGCAATATCGGCCGCAAACATTGGCTCATGACGATGGTTGACCTCACTACTGGGAAGATCCATATCCTAGACCCCTTCAGACATGAAGTTCTCACGTATATCAAGAAACAACAGTTTGCATCACTTAGGTGGTTTTTGCCCTCCATGTTGCATCAGGTGAGGTTTCACGATGCGAGATCCCCGGCCCACCCAAAGTTTGCCAAGCGGAATGGGCCCTTTCGGGTAAGCTTGGTGTGTACATCTGTTGTTCCCCAACAAAGTCAAGGGTAAGACTGTTTCAACCACTTATTAACTTAAAGTTGGTTTTATTAACATTCTATTGTAACGGTTGTTAATGTGGTGCATTGTAGGGGCCCATACATTAAGATGGATGGAGTACGTACTAGCAGAAAATTATGATTTTGATTGGTCAGAAGACAATATGTGCACCATTATGGAGAAAATGGTTGTGGAGGTTTTTTGTAACTCCCCGACCCCAATAGTTGTAGTTTTTTTATGTACGTAACACTTATAGTAATAAAAGTATTCATTTAATTACTTATGTCAAGTGTTTGCAATTATAAGAACAACTCCATTGCATACCTCGAAAAAAAAGTGATAATTAACACGGTTGTCTTAATTAAACAATAACTTAATGAAAAAGTCTTACAATTACAAATAATGAAAATGACATCAATATGAATGCCTCCATTCATAACACAATTGAGTTCTTCTTAGGGTACGACTGTTTATTATGTCCAACTAAATGACAGATGCTACACCTGCGACGGTATTTTTTAGGAACAATTCTACTCCCACTTGCATTAATCAAAGGCGAGTTAGAATACCTCCTGCTATTGTGTCCTGATTGTCCACATATTCTACACGATTGTGTGGTTTTCCTTTCTGAAGATGAGGCATGTCAACCCTTCATCGGGCAACCTGATTGTCTCTTTGACTTTGGATTTAAAACTACTCGTGATGCGATGTCGGATGACACGATCCATGAAGAAGGATGTCTAACAGGCATAATAAGAACTGAGTATGCATCAATAAGTGTTTGCCTCTTGCAGTAGTCCGTACACAGGGATGTGAAATCAAGTTTCCATCTCTATAGCAACAATGAAATTTATGAGCTTCACGTTTTAGTAATAAAAAGCGTAAACTGTAACTTGTAATGTACCTTGTCGCTGCGAGTGTATGAGAACGTGGAAAATGGTCCATTTGGAATTAGTTGCATGTGCATTTCTTCTGCGCTAAGTCAACAATCCACTGCTTTCCAAGCCGTTTGACGGAGAATATATTCCAGTAGATTGGATTAACGGTCATAAAACCGCACTTCTCTACATGTTACAGGATCACCAGATGTCGCATGGACTATGCCGCTCGATAACGATCGTGGTACCACTGCTGCAACATATTCCTAATGAACTCTGCCAGTGTCAACATAGGCAGTTGTAGTGCAAATGTTATGCATAAGTTTATGCATTTTGTAGCATTTGTTGTCATCACCCTGTACCTTCTTTCGGGACAATGTACTTAAGACCACTTATGTGGAATAACAATATTAACATAATCTAATGCATTCTGGTGCAAGTTACGTAACTCTTCCATATGTCGGTTATATTTCAACTCAGTGTATGATCAAGTTACTTTGTCTAACACTGCGGCAACATCTTTTCTGTGGAATTGCTTCTTAATATTTTCAAAAAAAAGTGCCAACAACATATGGTATAGGTTGCATAAGGGAACACTTTAGAAATCCCTGCTTCAATGCTTGAATGTCATTCGGAAATGAAAACCAGATCATATATATGACCAAGGGCACCCTTCAAGCAATCCAAAAACCACTCCCATGAAAGGTTGTTTTCTGAGTCGTCGTAACCAAAAGCAATTGGATACACTTTTTCATTCCCATCTTGTGCAGTTGCAATAAACATTATACGTCCGAATCTTCCCTTCAAATGGGTACCATCAATTGCAATAACTAGATGCATACACGTTCGAAATCTTCTAAGTGAGGCACCCAACGACATGAAAAAATAGAGAAATTTACCATCTTCTGTGCACTGTAAGTCAGTCATTGTATCGAGATTTTGTTGTTTCAGCACGTAACTGAAAGATGGCAGTAGTTAGAAGGTTTCTTCATACGTTCCACACTTCAGTGACAATGCATAATGCAGAGCTTGATGTGCATTACTGTACATGATTTTGATGCCATACATTGTTTTCATGTTGGCGATTATGTCCTTGGGACGCATGAGACGCCCATCTTGTTGTTGAAATCTAGGTGCGACGACTTCTTCAATTATGACTGCACTAGCTTGTCAATGTCGACGGTGAATCTCCTACAACGAACAAGTGTGATCGTTGACAAAACTACTTACTTGGAAGTTCGTCTCTTCATCTCTCATCACAACTCTTAATTTCCACGTACATCTGTCTATCAAACAAACCAGATGTAACATTGTCTTATTGGACCTTTTGACCTTCCACTCGAAGTACTGCCGCATTGCAAATTGGCCAACTAGTCTCTTCAAATCCTTTTTAGTCAGAAAAATTTGACCTAAATATATCTTGCTTGTAGGTTCTTCTTCTACCAAGTTCCTGTTTCCACCCATACCAAACGGGTATGAATCTGCTCCGAGAATAACCCACGTTATGACATTATCAGAATCATATGGAGTTACATTAGGCCAGACCTTGGAAGTCCCAACCATATCTAGTGCACTGCAACTAACTTTGTGTACACGTCTTCCACTTCTTTCGATTTGGACAGGCTATTCCTCTTCCTCAGTGTTCTCTACAAGCTCTACCGAATCAATATTTACATCATTATTCATCTCATGAATCGACCCAAGATTCGGTTCAGTGTTCTGCTCATTGTTCATGTCATTGTAGATCTCATTGTATTGCTCATTGTACTGCCTATTATTCATCTCAATTTGACGAATTTGACAACCAAACACATCGTCGAATTGAGGTCCAACTATATCAACATGGTCGGCTACTACCGGTGGGACACCACACATGTTTTTTCGACCTTCGGTCCCACTATTTTCTGTGAACACTTGGTTGCTTCCACTAAAATATAGAAATTGTTAGGTATTTTCACGAGGAGGAATGTTATTACCTATCACATATCCTACTGTCCTCTCAATTAGACTGACACATACTTTAGGGATCACTCTATCTTCCCCTAATATAAACTGACCATCATCGTCGTTTCTTATAAATGTGTGACATGTAGTGCCAGGAACAATTGATATAGACTATAGATCAACATTGTATTAGCTCACATCATACTTCACAACAGTTTGCACGATCACCACCAATTCTTCGTAAGTCATACTCTTTGACACATGCATTCCTTGGTGTTAGGTTTTAGATTATGTTGGCATTAATTCCATATCAAAATGATGTTTACTTGTAATGATTAAGTTGTTTAGTTCATGATGACTCAAGCTTCAAAGAAGAAATAACAACTAGTCAAAGCAAGTTCACGTCTTCAAAGAGAAAGGATGCTATATGGTTCTACAAAGGTATATTAAGATTTTATGTTTCTCTTACAAGGTTGAGGCACACATACACAATTCATTCATATGTGTCCCTGCATCGTTGGGCCCCATTTATAACACATTCACACACTTAAAGATGAATGTTCATGCATTGGTATGAAAATAACTTGTTTTGGAAAATGCATGATTGAAGACTATGTCTATGTAGTTTGCATTCTAGTGTGAATTATGTTTGTATGTGTATATGTTTGTAATACATGAATATTGAACTTGATTTTAGTCTTAAATCATTCTTGATTGAGTTCCAAACACTTTGGTTACTCATACTCTTAATTTCAAGTTCTAAGTCAAAAGATATGATACTTTCCAGTCATGTTGCATACATTGTCTTCGTATTCGTATATCGAGTTGAATTATTATTTTCTGAGTTGGGTATCTTATATTTCCATATCCATGGAGAGTTATGATTCATAATTCATAAATGGATTTGAATTTCGAGTTCGGAGGCTGGAGAACGGTCGAAGAACGCGAAGAGAGGTCGCGGAAAAGAAGACAGCATCAAGCTCTTCTTTCCTGAGATGGCGCGTGGCCATCTCGGATAAGAAGGGTTCCTGTCCTGAGATGCCCACCCGCCATCTTGGGCAGCAAGCAAGCTTGAGCTCTTCATGCCCTCTTTGGTCATTTCACTTTTATTCTTTCTCTCTCTTTTATATATATCACTTCCCTCTCACTTTTCATTATAAAAAGATATTCAAAATTTGAGTGCAGAATTTTCTTCCAACTTTTCTCACCTTCCAAACACCATAAATTTTTCATTTGAACTCCGATATGAGTGATTAAAAGTTTAGAGTGATTCAAAGTTAAGAGTGTTTGTCAATTCATCCTCCATCTTTTCTCTGAAGGATTGAGTTAATTTTACTATTGTTTTTAGAGTTAAGTTTTTTTAGTCAATCCTCACAAAAACGGGATTGCACCAAATCAACTAAGGTATTGATTTTCTCTCAAAGTTTTCTTTTAAAACTCGGTCAATTGCCTTGAGTTTTCTTCTTAAATGTATATATATATGTCTTGTGATTGTTTTGGTTTGAGTTTTAAACTCATTTAAAACTAGATTGAGTTTCAATTGAAATCTCACATGTTGAGTTAGGTTTTGATTTGCCTATGTTTTCACATGTTTGGGATTGTATTGTGCTAGTTTTGAATCTATGACTATTTGATGATCTTTAATTGATTGATTTTATGAAAAATAGTTCCTCACATGTATTAGGCTCTCTTTGGCCGATCTCTCTATATAATACATGTTGTGTTGTTCTTTAGGCTATTCAAGTGCTTGATTGCTTTTATGAATATAATATGCTCTAGAACATGTTTTGTATATGTGATTAAAACTTGACCATGTATTAATTGAACATATCTTATGATTCAAGTTTTAGATATATGCATGTATCTAGGTTGTAATTAATATTGAACATCTTTTACATGATCTATATGTATTAATCATGCATAATTGACTAGACTACATTCGTTATGTGCATTCATGCATATATCTAGTATTTTTCACAGAATTTGTTGATCATCATATTCTATGTTGCGTGCTTGTTTGTGTTTTGCATTCATGATCACTTAGATGCCTTGTGAGAAGGAAGTCTTGACAATAGGTGTGAAGCTAGGATTTGTTGAGCAAGTGGAAGTCTCGATAAGAGGTAGGCGGCCTCAGATTGTTAAGAAAGGAAGTCTTAGCTAGAGTCGGGAGGACTCAAATATTTAAGCAAGTGAAAGTCTCGACAAGAGGTAGGAGACCTCAGAATGTTGAGCAAGGAAGTCTTGACAAGAGGTGTGATGTCTCGGAATGTTGAGCAAGGTGGTAACATGTTCATTGGTAGGATATGAGGGTAGTTTCTAGATAAAGGGGTCACTTGAGAGATTGTACTTGTCTTATCTACTAGTGGATTATGTTTGTCGGTAGTTGCTAACCCGTGGATGTTTCCTCTTCGGAGGTTTACCACTTAAAAACCTTGTGTCAATTTTCTCTATCCATCTCTCTTATATTTGTATATGTTATTAGAATCTTATGGATAGAATATTTTATGTAAATTGACTTCATTACTATAATATCAATTATGTATGTGTCATGGATGTTTGTTTGTATCACACTTTACATGTTTTATATATTGATTAATTGTCTTTAATTAATATATATTCCCCCCTCCCCCCTTAAGGTTAGCCTTGAGCATTTAACTGTGTGTGTATTTTCACTTGGTTATCGGAACCTAAAAACCTCTAACTTCCGTCGGGTAACTGCTCCTATTGACCGTTGTAAGTTATTACTATTCTCACCCGATTTATTTTCCTGTCAAAATTATCATGACAAACCATTATTAAAACAATTAAAATTTAAATTATAAACGCTCGGAGACTATTTCAAAAGTCTCAGACGCACCATAAAGGCTTGGGGATTGTTTTAAATTTCTTGGAGCCTTTATTCAAAAGCTCGGAGCCTTTTCAAAAAAGCTCGGAACATTTTCAAAAAAGCTCGGACGCTATAAAAAAATCTCGGAGATTTACAAATCAAAGGTTCAAACTTCACAATAAAAGCTTTATGTTAAATTGTAAGGAATGAATAAATTGTTATAAGACTCATAAATGCATGTTAAAAAAAACGAAGATAAAAAATATCTATTACCTTGTTCTGCTGAAACACGTCCACTTTCAAACAAGTTGTAGATCGATTTTCAGACAAATTTTAAAGAGAGAGATGAGTTAATGCTTTTGGTGATCAAAGTGTAGAGATGGAAGTACAAAGAGAATTATAAATTGATTATTTAAGGGTAATTTGGGTAGTACATCATAATAGGTGTCTTTTAAACTTTAACTTCTTAAACCGGTGACATCACTGCAACGTATAAAAAAAAAACGGTGACATTTCCACGCATCTAGAATGTAGTTTTTTTTACGTTTAACTTCAAAAATTTAAATGTCTCATACAAAGTACTTTCCAATAACAAATTAAACAAAGCCGAAAGCTGGCCAATATTACAGTTAATGATGCAAACAAATACTAATCAAAGAATACACAATTATTCAGCTTATGCATAGATTTAAAACTGCCCAATCAATCAATCATTATTACGACATCAATTACCTCAAAATAACATATAAAATTACACCAACTCCAGCTTCAAGAAATCAATTGATGATGCCACACTTCTTTCTAATCTCCCCTGAAGATCCGGTGACTACTCCAATGTTTCCCATTCTCTTCATCGACTGAGCAAACTCGGTGAAGAACTTGGCTTGGGTGGTCAACTCCATGGCGATAGTCCTCGCACCCTTGTTGGTCAGAAGAGCAGCGTCGGATTGGAACATTCCCATGTTCTGGTTAAGGATAACGAAGTAGTTTTTATCGAAGTTCAGAGAACTGTTTGGGTCCATCTCCACAGTGGTCGTCGTGTCGGTTAGGCTCCGGCATTTGCTTTTCAGGAATTGTGCGTAGGCCGGGTTCAGTGACGGGTCTTGATCTCCTTTTCCGGTGAAGTTGTACAGCCTGTTGCTGAAGAGATTGCAGTGCCCAATTCCGATTGTGTGCCCACCTGAATAGTTACAATATTAATCATGTACAATTTTTTATTCCATGATCATTATTTTGTAATGTTACAGGAGCACCCTGAGTATTCCGAATAAACATTAAAATCCATTTTAAAAATTATAAAATTATTACTAAATTTTAAATTCTTTTCACTTTGGCCCCTAGAATATTTTGGTTTTTTATATAATGCCCCCTCCCTCCAATTTGAATTCCTGGCTTTCCCCCAGCCTAACTTAGTGGACCGTAATATGTAATGTAAATGTAAAATATATACCTGATAAAACAACAAGGTCATGGACAGTGAGGCCTTTTCTTTGGAAGAACTGCATGAGTACGGTAAAGTTGTGGAAAGGGGAAGGAATATTAGGGAACACTTCAGACTCTAGCGAGACTCTGCCATCCCTCCGACCAGTAAGCACTTCCCACATCGGCTTTTGAAACTGTCAACAGTAACAATGTTGTATTACACATGTGAGATAGATACTTGTTTATGAGAATTGATTTGTTTAGAAGTTTGGTTAATTAAGTTAAGTATAACAATATTAAATTACTTGGAATGAAACGGAGTCTCTAGCAGCCAAGGACAGAATATCAGCACAAGATACAATTCCCGGACATTTTTTCTCAAGCTCTGCTTTTATTTCTTCAACAACATCAAAACCTGACAGAGATAGATTTGGAATTGAATCCTTCTCTGCAGTGTTGCTAGCAGTTGAGTTTATCAATATCGACCCATCACAACCCTGAAGACATGCAAATTCGAATATTTATATACTTAACACTTACATGCATGCAGAGAGAAAAAGAGAGAGTAATGATATCAACTTATATAATTGATTACATACCCTGACAAAGCACTCATGGAAATGCATTCTGAGGAGCTTAGCAGGCAACAGATGATTGGTGGTGACATGTTTCCAGGTGGCATTCCTGATAATTTCCTCCGCAGCAGGACAACTCTCCCTGTAAAAATTCTTCCTCAGGCTACCTCCTTGACAAACCCCAACAGCACAAAAAGCCACAAGACAAGCCAACAAAACAAACTCACTACTAATCTTCATGATGATCTTCAAATTAAGCCTTTGATTAAATTAATTAACAGCACTCAAGACTCAGTTAATTCACGATCGATGCTCTTTGAGAACAGCTATCTCCTCCTTTTTATACTAATCCGAAGGGCATTTTCCAGCCCTTTTCGATCGATATAAACAAATGTCGATTGAGATTGGACTGAATATTTTTGTATTCCATGCATCCATCATAACCATTTTTTTTATTTTTGTTTTTTAGGATAAATTAAACATTTGATTTTGTATTTTTCGATAAGGCTGACCTTATTATTAAAATTTGAAGCAACAACCTACTCTATTATATTATTATTGTGCCCTATATTGGGAAGGTGTATACGTCACGCTCAACTGGTGGGTGAAGGATACAATTTCATGGAGACCGTCGAGACAATTATAAATATAGAAATCGTTAATAATAGTGCCTATTTGGTTTCATTGATGGAATATCCTGCTGACTTTTGAATTTATTGCATTAAGGTCATGTTATTTGTTTGTATTGTATTGTAACGGTCATTTTAAATGTATTAAAACAATCGGTGTAAATTTGTTTTGTATTGTTGTAATATATTTTAATTGTCTAATACAACAAACACCATACTAGCTAATACATTATATTTAGTAGTATTAGGTTGTATTGTATTAGAAAAATAAATGCTTTTCTTTTCTCTTTTATTCAACAATATAAAATATCAATGAAATATGTGTTATGTTAATTTTTTTTTTATAATTTCAAAATTATATAGGAAATATCTATTTTATTTATAAAAATATTACTTATTTAAATTTTTTGTTTCAATTAAAATAAATATTTACTGATTTATTCATGGTAAGGATTTTAAAATTAATTATTAACTACTTTTTAAGAATATTATATTTTTATAATATAATAAAATACAATAAAGTCATATATAAATAACTTAATACGATATAATACAGTACATCATCAAACACAGGTTTGTATTAATGATAATAAAGTCCACTAAAATACAATACAGTCTAATACAGTCCAATACGATATGTCAAACGAGTCCTAAACTCTACAAATCCCATTTACTAATAAACATTTGTTGTTGTTTTTTTAAAAAAAAAATATTGAACAAGTCGGAGATACTACATATACCACGAGAAAAAAAAACTCTCAACATTGTTTGGTAGACAAAGGTAAAGCTAGAAATTCAAGTTTGAAGGGACTATGATAAAAAATATTAAAAAAACTTAGGAGGAATAAAGTGAAAAGGATTTAAAATTTATTAACACATTTATAAACTTTGTAAATGAATTTGAAAAAAAAAATGAGGGGAGGGTTAAGAGAAGTTTAAGCCAAATATGCACAAGGGATATGATGTCCCAATTGATAAAATGTTGGATTCAATTCAATTGTCAAAATTATAATTTTATATAACGATAACGATGTGAATCATTTACGTTTATTCGTGTATGATCAATCACACAATGTTGTACAATCGAATAAAAAAGTGAAATTCCCCCCCCCATTCTCCAAATCTCTAACTCTAAGTTTTCAATTATCTCTCAATTACTAAGTTTCCAATTTATTTTATTTGTATTTAATTTGCAATTACTAAGTTTCCAATTTCATTTATTTTCAATTTATTTTATTTACAATTAAGTTTCCAATTTATTTTTTTGAGTTTCCAATTTCATTTACTTACAATTTATTTAATTTACAATTACTAACTACTAAGTTTTCAATTCTCTACCAACTTTATTTCCATCAATTTTTAACATTTTTTGTTCAAGGAATTTTACAATTCAAAATTTTTAATGGCAAGTGGAAGTCATGATAGCCATAGGCGTTCCATTTAGATGAAAGGTAAGGGTCGTATGAAAACAATCTCGGTTCAAATGACAGGGTCTATCACGAGTATCTGCAACGACAAGTCTATGATGAAGACTTAAGCCTAAACCCCCCTCAATCTCATCCCCCTCTAATAATTTCTGAACCCGATCCCAATCGACCCAATTCCACCTCCAATTTCACAAGCCAATCAGAAAATATGCCTGATCACCCTTCAAATTTTGAATTTCATCCACCTTCGGAAGAGAAGTTATCGAAGCAAGTCAAATCTGATCTCTTCGTACTCTATATGAAGAAAGTTACACAAGAAGATTGAACCATTATAGTGGTTTGCAATTACTGTAAAAAAAGTATTTAAGTGGCACAAATCTAGAGGATATGTCTCATATTAGAAGCATATACTGAACAATCATCTAGAAGCACAAGCTAGATCGAGTTCACAAGCCCAAATTTTCAGGTACGCTACGCTAAACCAATAAATATTTAAATATAGTGATGAAAACAATAGAGAAGAATCAACTAGAATGGTTGCAACATAACACTTACCATTTAGTTTTTGTGAAAATGTTGGTTTTATTAATTATTGTAAACGACCATTAAATTCCGCTGCATGTCGTGTTCCGAAAGTCACGCTCACGAAAAAACTTGAAAAAATTTATAACAAAGAAAAAAGAAAATTGGAAAAATATTTTTAAAATATAATGGTCTTGTTTCCGTATGTGCTGACATATGGAGTAACCATTGGAGAATGCATTCATACTTAGGTGTAACTTGTCATTATATGGATAATGCAAGGACTATCCAAAAAAGACTTCTTGTATTTAGAGTTTTTGATGAGACACACACTGCTGCTAATATTTCTAAACATCTTAGAATTATTTTTACAGAGTATAAAATTAAAAACAAAATTTTTACAGTTGGTTTTGATAATGCTTCTAACAATATTGTTGTTATTCCTGCTTTAATTAAGTTATGCAAAACCTTATCTTGGTGGTAAATTTTTCCATCAACGATGTGCATGCTATGTTTTAAATTTATATGTAAGGATTAAAAACTCTTCAACAGTTTATTCAACCTGTTAAAGATGCCCTCTATTATTTGTGGAGACATCATTATGCAATGAAAGCATGGGCAACATATTGTAAACAAAATGGTAGGCGTAATTTTCTTGTGATGTTCAAACACGTTGGTTTTCTACATATAAATTGCTTGTTAGAAGTTATGATTATAGAGATTTATTAGTTATTTTTATTCAATACCATGTTAGTCATATTAATCTTTATCAAAGTTATTGGGATGTTTGTAACAATGTTTGTGGTTTGTTAAAAGTCTTTAATAATGCTACTAACAATTTATCTGGTGTTTATTATCCTGCAACTAATTTATTTATTATTGAGAGTCTTAATATTGTTGGTGCCTTAGCTCATTGTGAAAATGACTCACAATTGTTGGAGCCCGTTACTGCTATGAAAGCTAAATGGTTAGAATATTATAAGGAGTTTCCAAATATTTATTTGATTGCCATGTGTTTTGATATACATTGTAGATTAGAAAGTTTATCTGATTATCTATCTGCTTATTATGAACAAGGTTTAAAAATAGAGTATAATGTTGATAAGTGTTGTGCTAGAGTTAAGGCATTATTGTATGAGTTATATAATAAATATCTTAGAGTTTATGATCCATCACTAAACATAGATGTTCCACAAACTCAAAATGTATCTCATTCCCCATCATCCTCCGGATTTATGAGTTTATGTTATAATTTGTTATCGAAAAAAACCAAAACATTACGAGATTCTTCTTTATCAAGCTCCAACACGTATTCCGAGCTTGAATCTTATCAAGTTACCTCTTTTGAGTTTATAGAAGATACTGAGGATAAAAAAAATTGATATCCTACACTGATGGAATGAGAATGAAAGGTACTTTCAAATCTTGACTATGATAGCCAAACAAATTCTTTCAATACCAGTTTCTATGGTGGAGGTGGAACAACAGTTCAGCACCGGTGGGAATATTTTGGACTCCAAACATTCTTTTTTAAGTCCAAAAGAATTAAGATACAAGCTTGTGTTGATGATTGGACGAAGGTAGAATATAGACAACAAGAAATCCATAAAGAAGAACCCTACGATTTCTTCAAAGATGACCAACCTGACGCTGGAAGTGGAACGAATGATCATAACAACGTTTAGGAACGGATGATCATAACAACGTTTAGGAACACGACTCCATGTCATCACCAAACCTACAATAAAAGGTAAAAGAACTATGTGGTCTTTGATTCCTCTAAAGTCTAAACCCTAAGACGATACGTAGGCAACTTAATCGTGGTAAAAATTAAATGCAAGACCAATTTTATATATTTTTAGTTTTATTTGTATTTAATTTAATTTTTTGATTTGTCATTTATTTTAGTTTTTTTTTTCAGGTGACCCAATAAAATGCATTTAAAATTTTACATATTTAATATTTTAAAGTAAACAAATAAGGGAAAAAAATAGAACCAAACCGTCGGATCCGGAACCGAAACCAGCCTTAGTAGGTTCCGATTGCGGTTATGGTTATCCAAAAACCGGAACCGAAATCGACGACATGTCAAGTCAAGAAGGGAGCAAAGTAGTTAGAGTTTGAGAGCACAAATTAATTTTGTTGCCGTTTGAACCAATAATATTGGCGTCACTACCTGCAATTGCACATGCAATGGAACCATGGCTAGCTCTTGTCGGGGATGGTGGGGAAGGAATTGATGTTCATACTTCACCCCACTTTCTAAAAAATTATAAATAAATACATATGGATTAGTGTTGTAAATGTGGACTGGGCTGGCCCAACGTGATCCGGCACACCTAGCCCTTGTTCGAAAAAGGGTCGGGCCTAGTCCGCACCACGCCGGAGAGAGGACAGGACCTGGTTCTGCTCGTTTTTGAAATCGAGGAGGCCTGCCTTCGACCTGCTGGACCGGACCGGCACACAGGCCAGAACTAGTGGGGCCCACGGATCGGTCCCACTTTTATTTTAATTTTTTTAAAAAAATTAGCTTTGGGGTTTACGGTTTGGGTTTATGGAAAATACAAAATTACAATTTCAAATACTTAATATCTATTTAACAATTCAATTGTGTATATGTAATTTTCATTACAATTTATTTATCTTCTTAATTAATTATTATGAAAAAAAATGAAAAATAAATTGTATTTTTTTTCATTCCAATTGTTTTAGTTAGATAGATTTATTAGATTAGACTGTTTTTTTATAATAAAATAATTCAAAAAATGAATAAAGATAAAGTATTACAGAAAATATAAAATAGATGAAGTTATTAAAATATAAAATGAAGAATTATTTATTTATTTCTGACTAATGGAATTTATTATTACATATTTACATGATTGTCTCATTAAAAATCTTATCAAGAAAACCCCAGTGGGATAAAAACTTGGTAAGGGAAAAAAAGTGCACTCGTATTATAATTTAGTAATTTACAAGTAAATATACATGTATAGTATAACCTATTTCTGGACCTGGCTACTACCGGAATCACAAGCCTCATCAACATATAGATTGTTCAAATTTAGAATAAGTTCATTATCTATAGTTTGGTTTTTCAACCTCTTTTTAGCATGCTCCCAAACCCGAATGCATGATAATACCTCCACCATCTCTAGAGACAAACAACTTCTTTTTGGTTCAATTATTCATCCACTGGTGCTGAATGTTTGTTCTAAAGACACTGTGGACACGAGGATAACCAGTACGACACATGCTAGGTGTGACAGAATCGAATACCTGTATGTATAGATCTTCCACCATAACAACAAATCAAACTCTTCCTTATGTTCGACAACATCGAACTGTGCTTCTAGGTATCTATTCAGTTCGGCACAAGAAGATGGGCCAGCTCTTTATCCTAAAGAAGTACTTGCCGATTTATCCTTTTTTTGACATTTGAATGCTCCAACTTGTTTACTTCAGCTGTATCCATGGTTCTGTTGATGGTTGGGTGTCAAAACCGCCAAACGTGCGCTCATAAATATGAAAAACTTTGAACAACTTGTTTCGAATGTCAGTAACCTGTTTTGAATAATCTATTACCAAATTAGTATCAATAAACTCAATCAAAACTTCTAAACCAGATAATTCAACTCTATGATCTACTATAACACTTAATGCATAAAATAGAGGAATGTTAACCCAATATTTTTTCAACTTTGTCTCCATGACAACAGTTGCAGGGCCTAAATGAACATCTTCCCTATAACTATTTAACACTTCTGATATTTCCACAATTTGATGGACTGCCTGAGAAGATATGAGGTAATAAACCCCGAAAATAGTTACAGTGACATTGTAAAAAATATTTAAAAATTCAACAGAAACCCTTGCCACATAACAATCCTCTGACACCAATGCTTGTGCTTGTGGACGACCAAGTTCGGCCAACTTCATGTTATAAAAACCTGTAATAGTTGTATCATATGTCAAACAATTTTTTAGCATTAAGTAAGTAGAGTTCCACATTACCGGCATATCAGTTTGGAATCGTTGGGGGCATAGACTGTTTAATGTACAATGTCTACAAAATTCATGGAATGACATCTTTGATACGATCTACACGGTCGCTTACCACATTCAAACCAGCATGTACAACTAAATTTATGATATGACATGTACATCGTTGATGAACGAAATAACCTCCATCTTGCAGGATATTTCTTTCAACAAACAATGCAATAGAGCTAGTGTTTGCGTATGCATTATCTAATGTAATCGAAATGATGCGAATTGTGATTTCATATGTTTTTAAAACAGAAAGAATGACATTAAAAATATTTTCAGCGATATGTGCAAAATCCATAGGATGAAAACTAAGAATTCTTTTTGTTATCCTCCAATCAGAATTTAGGTAGTGTCCAATGACACTTAAATAGTTCTGTTTGGAATAAGCGTTCCAAATATCAGAGGTTAATGCAACAAAGACACTTAGATGTTGTAATTCAGCACTCAACTCAGCTCTTTCGGTTTCAAACAATCTTATCAAATTGTTTTTAGTGGTAGTTCTAGAAACAATTTCAAATTGGGGGTTTAATGTAGATGTGACAAATTCTTGAAAAAAAAACATTGTCAGCAAAATTGATCGATTGATCAGTTTGTGCAATGAATCATGCCAAGCAATCTCTAGCATGCACAGGGTCGTATCGCCGCATCGTAACGGACCCGTCTAGGTGACGTTGTAGTTGTATTTGGGTTCTAGTGTCTACCTGTCCATGTGTAGGCATGCATTTCTCCATATGCCTTCTCAAATGACCGTTGCCATTCCTACTACTGGAACAGTCCTTAGGACAAAACTTACATTTAGCTTTGGGGTTGTTGTCCCGGCTGGGAGTGTCATTTGTACTATGTTAAAACACTGTCAAACATTTGGTGTAAATTTTTTGGGACACGATGTTTGTGTGGCTGTGAAACCGGAAGGTCCTGCTTGGGTTTCCGTTGGTGTTGAAAGATCAAGATCATCATTCAACATGTTAAAACCGTCCGGGAAATAAGGTTGCTGGATAGGATCTTTTTCCTGAAATACAAACATAAATCATAAATCATAAATCATAAATCATAAATTTACTAAAAAAATTATTCAAATAAACTACTAAACTTAAAAACCATAAATTTACTAAAAAACTATATTCAAATAAACTAATAAACTTTAAAAATCATAAATTTACTAACAAAATATATTCAAATAAACTACAAAACTTCAAAATCATAAACTTATTGCTAACAAAATTTATTCAAATAAACTACTTAACTTAAAAATCATAAATTTACTAAAACATATATATTTAAATAAACTACTAAACTTAAAAAATCATAAATTTAATAAAAAATATATATTCAAATAAACTTCTAAACTTAAAAACCATAAATTTACTAAAATATATATATTCAAATAAACTACTAAACTTAAAAAATCATAAATTTACTACCAAAATATATTCAAATAAACAACTAAACTTAAAAATAAAAAATTTACTGACAAAATATATTCAAATAAACTACTAAACTTCAAAATCATAAATTAATTACTAAAAAAATTTATTCAAATAAACTACTAAACTTAAAAATCATAAATTTACTGATAAAATATATTCAAATAAACTACTAAACTTAAAAATAAAAAATTTACTGACAAAATATATTCAAATAAACTACTAAACTTAAAAATAAAAAATATACTAACAAAATATATTCAAATCAACTGCTAAACTTAAAAAACATAAATTTACTAAAAATATTATATTCAAATAAACTACTAAATTTAAAAATTCAAAAATTTACTAAAAAAATATATTAAAATAAACTACTAAACTTAAAAATAAAAAATTTACCCACAAAATATATTCAAATAAAGTATTAAACTTCAAAGTCAAAAATTTACTAACAAAATATATTCAAATCAACTACTAAACTAAAAAAAATCATAAATTTACTAAAAAATTATATTCAAATAAACTACTAAACTTAAAAAAAAATCATGAATTTACTAAAATACATATATTCAAATAAACTCCTAAACATAAAATCATAAATTTACTAAAAAAATATATTCAAATAAACTATTAAACTTAAAAAATCATAAATTTACTGACAAAATATATTCAAATAAACTACTAAACTTATAAACCATAAATTTACAAACAAAATATATTCAAATCAACTACTAAATTTATAAATCATAAATTTACTAACAAAATATATTTAAATTAACTACTAAACTTAAAAATCATAAATTTACTAACTTAAAAATATTTAAATTAACTACTACACATATAATGCTTAATTTACTAACACAAAATATATGAATTCAGTACTACACAAGTACACATAATAATGATTAATATACTACTACAAAAGTTAAATTAAATTTACTAATTAAACAAATATATTAAAAATATTAACTAAAGTGTTTACATAACATTATAAATTTACTAACATAAAGAAATAATAACATTTAAAGACAAATGTACCTTAAAAATTTTGTGTGTTGGTGGAAAATGAAGAGAATAATAGATAGATAGATAGATAATAGGAAATTAGTATAATACTATTAAAAAATGTCTAGAGAGAGTAAAAATCAAATTGAATGAAAATGTGTAGAGATTTAGGGAATGGAGAGAGAGAGAGAGAGAGAGAATGAGAGAATGAGAGAAAGTGATTGAAAAATGGAATGGATGGAAGTATTTATAGAAAAATTAAAATTATGGGTTAAAATATAAATTATAACAGTTGATGGGTTTTTTTGTAATTTTCTTTATATCCAACGGGTGAATTTTAAAAATTCAACCATTGGTTAAAAAAAACGAACCAAACGGTTGGATAGGCGTGTTGGCCCGCCATGCTGCCCGCTCGGCTAAACACAACAGCATGGCGTGGCATGGAATGGCATGGCGTGGCATGCCGTTGCGGGCCGGCACGTGTACGTGTTGTGCTTGGTCTGGCGCACCTCCTTCTTGGACCGGACCTGATCCGATCCATTACTGGAGATAGGCCGGACGTACAACATTTACAACATTAATCCGGATTACATTTGATTTGATTTTTTCTATAATAAAATTAACAAGTCTATACCATTTTATATGATGATTTGAATTTTTTCTATATCATTTTATTTGATTATTGCTACATGCAACAATATTACACAGGATTCCGAGTGCCAGCAAGTCCGAGACTTGTCTATGTCTCTATGATTGCCCGTGAAACTCGTGTCATGTCCGTCGAAACAATACTGTTTTTATCTATTCAATAATATTATAACTTTTGTAATTATTATATAAATTTGAATTTGGATAGTTAAGATGAATCAAACCCTTAAATCTCTGGATGTAAATTGTATACTATTAGACCTTATTTTATGTTACCTTAGTGCGACACAAGTGGCATGTTTAAATGACTTGGGTAAATATGTATGTCCAACCATACTTTATTTTTTGATTTGGAGGAGTGGATTCAAAATTGGGGGCTTTTAATTTGTTGAGACGCCTAAAACATCAACAAACATCGTTACTTTATCAATTTTGTTAGATATCTCATGTCTCATCTTTCGTATCTCATTTATTTCCTGGTCTCCATTAATAATATGACAATTGTTAAATGAATATTTATTAATAATAATTTATCATATCAGCTACATATATCAATTTACTAAATGTTACATCATCGGTTGGGAATTGGGATGCAAATGTGATATAAAAATGGTATATCATTAGCGATACTTTATTAATGGGATTTTTATTGAGGAACAGCCGGTGTTGCAAAAGTTCCTAACCAGGGCCAATTAGGTGCTGCCTAGTCCCTAGTCGGCGGTCCGTCACCACGACTAGGTTGTTTATCGTTTAATTGGTCTAGTCGGTCAAAGTCAATGATTAATCATCGTTGACCGATTATGTTGATATTTTTTATTGACTTTCTAGAATAGATTGAGTTTTTTTTAAGATTTTATTTAGTTGGTTATAGATTTTTTTATGGAATTTTATTTTCAATTTGATGCTCATTACATGAAATAGTATAAATATTTATTCAATTACAACAAGTTTTTTTTTAAAAAAATCTGATCTGTCAACAGTCGACTTCCAACCAACTGCTTAGTCCTCGACTAGTCCTAGATTAGACGGGGGGTGGGGGGGCCGAGGGGTCCACCAGACTAGCTTTCTGCAACACTAGGAATAGCATAGATTCTAACTTAATTTACAACTTATGATGTGATAATTTTATGCAACTCAAGATTGGATACAATCAATTTCATAATTTGAATGTCAACACTCAACAGAATGAAAATGTTACATTATAAGTTAGGATCCAAGTTAAGATCTCTATCATTAATATTTTTCACCACATCCAAGTTGGGAGTAAGTAGCAATAAAATAGAATAATATATATATATATATATATATATATATATATATATATATATATATATATATATATATATATATAGGGTGAAAATATTAACACCTATAAAAGCTATTATTACACCAATTTTTATAAATATACCCATGTATAAAATTTAAAAAATAAATATTACTATAAACACTCATCCTAATGCCAATAATACCCTCATTAAAATAAATATATTCATTGAAATACATATTATTATCACACCCAATTTATATAAAAAATCATATTATTTTTGAAATCAAATCCTCTTTTAATGATGATCCAAATTACTTTTGAAAATATCTCAATTGTAAGAGCCTTATAAAAGTGAATATATGGAATCGTATACGGGGTCAAAAGATTTTCAATCTGAAATTATCTTATTTATACAGTTATCTTTAAAAAAAAAAAAACTTATTGATATCTACAGATTTCTTAAAAAAAACTTGTTTATATCCACGGCTATCGTTAAGAAAATATATTTTATTTAATGATAGAGTTCATACTTATACATAAAATAAAGATAAAAAACAATATGATAATCATGTGATGATGAGAAAGTTCGATACTTGAAATAAAATTAGAGTTTAATTATGGTTTATCATAAAAATTAGAGTTTATCATAATTTGTTTTTAAAGGTAAGTTTTTTTTTTAATATAGAAACATATTTGAATATATGGATGTAATTAATGAGTGTATATAGTATTTGGTTTATTTTTAATTAAAGTAATTTGTCTTTATTGGTGAATTTCTATTAGGATATTTTTGTAATTAGATTTTTTAATAAAATATGGGTGTACTAATAAGTTTTATGGGTGCCGATACCCGAACCATTATATATATATATATATATATATATATATATATATATATAGAGAGAGAGAGAGAGAAAGAAAAAAAAAACAATTCCACATCCAAGTAGGGAGTAAGAGGCAATAAAATAGTATATATATATATACATAGAGAGAGAGAGAGAGAGATACAAAAATTATTGTCTTTTTAAATGTCAAAAATAGCTAAATAAATTATATAAATTTTATTTTTAATCTCATACAAAGTTTAAATTCTTAATAATCATATTGTAAAATTTATTTCAGTCCATAATCATAAATTATGAAAAAAAAAACCCTCTAACCTTTTTTATATTATTTAAAAAAAATGTTGAATATCGAAAAACAATCTTAAAATTTGTAAAAAAGTAACATCTTGAAAAAAATAGAAACACAAAAACTTGAATTTTTAAAAGAAAAGTTACTGAAACACCCTCTAGAAATGATGTTATTAACTTTTTATATGAAGGGATGTTTCGATAATTTATCCTTCATTTATTTAGGGTTTTTTTTCCTCCAATAGATATCAGCACAGTCAAGAAGGAAAAGCCTTGACAGAGCCGTTGCATGCTTGCACGCGCATTGCCTAGGCGAAGTGGGATAAGGAAAAGCCTCAGCGGCATTGTTACATGTCTGTGCAAGCGTTGCAGCGAGAGAGAGAAGATAGGGAAGTGAGCATATAGAAGGGATGAGAGAAAGTTTGGTGATAGTTTTTATACAAGGGTATTTATGTAATTTCTTAAAAACTTGGTATTTAATCGTCAAACTTTCGTACGTGGTTAAAATTAAAAATTTAATGTTTTCGGAGGCTAATTTTGATTTCTCCATTTTTTTCAACAAAAGTTATATTACATTTACATTTAATTTTAAAATATTTCAATCATCCGTACACTATCATAATTTAGTAATTTTTTTTGTTAAAAAAATACAATTATAAATAATATTTCCGGTTAATAAGGTATTTTTCTAATGATAACGGCATCTCCAAACCTAAAGTTGGTTTTGATGCAACTTTTGCATTAAAATAGTGCAACCGTTACACTATTTCACTATTCTATCTTCAATCCACTGTATTAAAAATTACACTAAAAAGGATATTCTTTTGAATCTTTCTTTCCCCTTTTTTTTTAATATTTCTCCACAATTAACATTTTACCTCATAATATTGCAATACGATAAGTAATTATGAAATTAATACATTAAAAGAAATTAAATTTAATTTGGTAAAATATTGCATTTATTATTAAAATAACTTGCACATTACATTTCAGTAAATAAATAAAAAACATAAAAATAAAAAACATAAAAATAAAAGTACATATTGATCATCATCTAATTATCTGAATCAGTATATTCATCCCACAAATGATCTATGAAGGCATTTCAGAGTGCAATGTGAGCATCGTTATCCTTGATTTCTCTATGTTGAGCTAGGAATTCTTGAAATCGGGTATTTTCATCTAACATTGTCTCAACTTCTAGAGTTGGTAGTTCCATATAATCATCAATTGTTGCATCAACATCACGCTCATTCTTGATTATCATGTTGTGCATAATAATGCACGTAGCCATTATATCATGTAAAACATGTTTATGCCAAAAATGCACAGGTCCTGCCATAATTGCAAACCATGATTGGCGAACTACAAATGCACGTTCTACATCTTTTCTACATCCTTCTTGTTTCATCGTAAATAGTTTTTTTCCAACCACGTGGATCGTGAATAATTTGTACAAGCGTAGACCAATTTGGGTATATACCATCAGCTAAATAATAACCCATATTATATTCTTTTCCTTGAATGATATAATGAGCTGGAGGAGCAATACGTTGAGGGAGGTTGGAAAAAGATGGTATGCCTCTAACACATTAATAACATTATTCGTACTTGGCAAACCAAAATATGCATGCCATATCCATAAATCATAATCAGCTACAACCTCTAGAATAATAATTGGGGATCCACTACGACCTGCATATTGTCATGCCTAAGCCATTAGACAATTTTTTCACTTTCAGTGCATACAATCTAGACTACCCAACATTCCTAGAAAACCATGATATTTACCAATACAGAGTAGTCTGACAACATCAGTAGCGTTAGGTGATCTTTGATACTCACCTGCAAATTCCTCCACAACATCACGATAAAATCTCTTCAAACTTTCGATTGTTGTGGACTCTCCTATTTTAATATACTCATTAGTAGCATCCGCTGGACAACCATATGCCAACATCCGAAATACTGTAATTATTTTCTGAAGAGTGGACAAACCCAGTCTACCTACAATATCTCTTCGTTGCACAACGTAATTGTCACGAGCTTCCACTTTTTCAACAATACGAAGGAATAAACTTATACCCATTTGAAAGCGCTAACGGAATATTTGATCTACAATGGGTTCTCAATAAAATAGTTGTATAACAAACAACGATCATCAATTTTTTGGTCTCAATTAATCATTATATGACCAGGAATTGAGCATCCACGGGTCACTAGGTTATTTTGTTGATTGAGATACTAAGAGATTGCCCATTGGATGTTACCATGTTGGGCAAGTATCGCTTCTTGTTCTGCATCAATCGCTTCAAGATCTACCATAAGTTGTTCTTCCTCTTCGTCGGAAGATGAAGATGAAGATGAGAAATTAGATGGACCTCCAATATTGAAATTAATTTTTGCTTGGAGTTCAATTGAATGAGTTTTAGAAGACTTTGGTGTATGATATTTATCATTGTGAAATATACTATTCTAAATAAGAAATTTGAGCTATCCTAATTGCCAACAATTGGATGGATTGCATCACCATCTGCATTGTATGATTAAATCTCGAAAATAATATCTTTTCTTTGTCTATATGGCGGACAATAGCTATAAGCCCACGTGGAAAAAGTAGATACAGACCAAATAATATATAGACTACAAAAAATGTTTTCAGAGTACCTCTCTATAATAATATCTCAACTTTTATAGAATACGATCTTCTTTTTTTCTTAAAATATGAAGATAAGATATCTGAGCTATCTGAGAAATCATTCTCTGTATTTTTTATTAATAAAAAATTGAATATTTTTTCGACGTATAAGACAATCTTCACAAAGATATTGTAATTCAAACTTGGAAAACTCAACTTATTATGAAAACAAAACTTTTCCAAAACGACAATTTCGGAACCTAAACGATAAAATTTGGCCGTAAAAGAGCATGCCTTATGACAATAGGTCATGACTTTTGAAGATCTCGATGATTCGCTTCAATCGTGAAAGTTTCACACCATTCCGACTCCAACACTAGCACTAGTAGAAATCATTTGACCTTCTTGAGATCCCACCCCTCAATGTAATCCAATGTCATGTTTGTTTCTACATCAGATTGTATCACCATTTGAACCGTAGGACTAAAACTGAAAAATTATATCTTTTCTTTATCCATGTGGGCAATAATAGCTGCAAGCCCACGTGGAAAAAGTTGATACTGACAAAAACACTTTAATTCAAAAAATATTTTCAAAGTACCTCTTTGCAATATTATCTCAAGTATTCTAGAAATCCGATCTTCACTTTTCCCAAAATAGATAAGGTATTTGAGCTATTAAATGCTAACCATTGGATGGATTGCATCACCATCTGAACCGTAGGATTAAATCTCGAAAATAATATCTAGACTTCTCCAAAATTCTTATCTTCACCTTTCCCAAAATCTGAGGATAAGAAATCTGATTTCAAATGCCAACCAATGGATGGATTTCCTCACAATCTGAACCGTAGGATGAAATCTGAAAAGAGTACCTCCTAGTTACTATAAATATCAACCCACACTAAATTAAACATATCCCTTCAAATCTCTTATACCATCGAAACACTTATCTCTTCAAGTCACTTTTCCCTTCAAATCACTTTTTCCACAAAATGTCTACAAAAAGAAGTTCTTCATACACACATACAAAAAACACACATATTTGTCACATATATCTTGATATTTCGTAAAATCCGATCATAGGTATTTATCAATCCAATGATATATTCTGGGTTCGAGTTGAGACTGATTACAACAACAACGGACCAAATTTTATCATTAAACTTTGTAACAAGAGAAGTTTGCAGTGTCGCATGCAGACTATCCTTACCGCATGGGAAAATTCCGAAGATGCCTACGACAAATTGAAACTCTTAAACCTAGTGATGACTCCAAAGCTGATATCATGAGTATTTGATAAAATTAAAGTTGTAGAAAAATTATATTTGATATTTTATTTTAACAATATACTTGCATCATTTTGCAGATGAATCAGGCAAAAATCTTATTATCCCAAGATAACAAATATACACATGGATTCAAGTTTGACCATGTGTGGCCCATTCTAAAATATATGTAAAAATTTACACACAATGATACTGCAACATCAGCCTTTCGAAGGGAAAGTAGTCATTTGTATCATCACAAGAAGATCTCCAACTCTAGAGTCTCCCACAATGGCATCTCCTGGATTATCTTCATTTTCTTTAAATATAACTAGTGATGACAGTAGGGGTAGTTCATCTCACGGCCCGTTGGGATGAAGAAAGCAAAATGTAAAATGAGGGTTGAGGAACAAAATTCAACATTTTGTGAAACTTTGAAAGAAGGACAACAACAACCGATAGAAGTTTATATATAAAAAAACACTGTGGAGACACAAAGAACTAATGATATTTTGAAGAGAAAATTGCAGTGCCTAGAAACCGAAATTGTGATGATGGATTTGAATATCATAACTGATCCAATAAAGCACGAGTTTGTGAATCAACAACAATTTAAAATTATGGCAAAACAAGCTCGGCAACAAGACCATGGATCCTAAAATACATCTAGGCCTTTTGGTAATTTTTTCAATAATCTCTAAGAACCTGGAAATGGACTTCTAGACTACTAAATCGTTGTTGTAATTTATATTGTATTTTTCCTTAATTTTAGCATATTCCAATAAGTAGTAATTTATTTTATCACTATGAAGTTTGTATTTCATTTGTAATGTATTTTACTTTATGAAGTGATTTATTTTTAATTATACAATTCATTTTAGTTTTATTATAAATGTTAATAACAATAATAATTAAATCACATCAAAATCATTAAATAATAAAAAGGATCAAATTGATATAAATTTAATTGATTCAGGTAAAACTGTGATTAAATAAAACCTTTAAATAAATAATATATCCAGAATAGATTTTAATAAATATAATTAAACTGTGATTATTTAAAAGTTGAAAGTAGAAATAAAAAAAAAAAAAAAAAAAACGGAGCCGTCTTTTGTACTAAAGAACAGTGTCGCGTAATGTACTGTTTATCAACAAAGAGAAGGTGCAAAGAATAGCGCTGCGTTGGAGGCAAATTCTGAAGGAAATTGAAGATGGCGTGTGATTGCTGCAGGATTGGAGATGGTTTAAGATGGACAATAATTTGCCGTGATTACGCCTAATGTAAAATTTGTGATTGGGTCAAATATACGTCGCGTTGCCTCATGAACACATAGAATGCTGGAACTGGAAGCATAAATAAATAATTATGGGGAATAATTTATAATCATATTCAATTTAATTTATTGTCGTGTAAACGCGTGTGTGACCCATGAAAAGAGGAAGATTACTATGTCAACTATATTTTTTAAGTGAATTATTTGCTGGTAACAGAGTGGACGTTGAAATTTGACTGTGTACTATTTATTGTTATTTTTTAACCAATGTCTACTCTTCCACTGCTTGTTGACACTTTCATCGTCAGCTCAATTAGCGGATTATTCATTAACATGTAATTATATTAATAAATACAATTTGCAAGTCAAATATGATAATTGTGCCAACTCCGACTCATACTCATTCATTTATAGAGGTCTACAACTTCTCTCGGGTCATGTTTGGTTGAATAGAAATTGAATGAAATTGAATTGAAGGGAATGGAATTTAATGTAATTCATTCAATTTGTTTGGTTTGTTAAAATGTAATGGAATGGGAATTCTATTGGAATATACATTCCATCCAAAAACCAATGGAATACTCATTCTATTCCATTAACACATTTTCTCTTTTAAAAATAACCTTCTATGTCTCAACTCTATTCCAAAAATACCCTCCATTCCAAAAATAATATTATATATGATATATATATATATATATAAGTATTACATATTATATATTACATTATATATATATTATATATATCATACTATTATATAATATATATTATTATTTATATAATAATAATAATAATAATATATAATATAATGAATAATACATATATAATAATAATAATAATATTTATATATATATGTTAACCGAAAATTCGTTCAGGTTGAAGAATTTCAGCTAGCACCCTCGAGACCACTACCTCAGAGGTTACAGTCGGGGGTGGTACCTTTGGTACCAGGTTTATGTGTGTGATATTGGAGATGAAATGTAGGCGATGAAAGGATACACATAGGATATGTAAAGGAAATGACATTGTTTTATTATTGTAAACGGATCAAACTTAACATACAAAAGCCACTCAAAACTCTCATTCTCTCTTGAGCACAATGGATGTGGCAGCTTCGTGTCGGTCGATAAGTAGATAAAAATGAAGGCCGTGTTCTCCTTAGAGAATTTAGGTGATAATGGAGAATTGTTCTTTGTTTGCCAATTCTAGGTCGTGATCCCTTTCTCCGTACATGCCTCGGCGTATTTATACATGGTCCAATTAGGTTTAAACTTGTTACTCTCCCGCCATCAATCTCTGAATCAAATCCCTCCGTATCGGATGGGATATTTTGTTTAAATGTCATTGACTTTAGCTCGATAACGGATTCGAGAATATCTTGGAGAGAGATAAGTTTGTTTCCTCTTTGGACTCAGTTACTTGCCCTGCACGTACTAGTGTTTCAATGCATGTTGGAGAATAAATATTATCATGTATGTTGCCCTGGTGAGATGCCTCATAGAGGTCACCAAATATGGCGCTTGTTGTCTTGAATGGCAAGGTACATCTACGTACCAATCTTGTCGTTAGGAGCTTGATCTGACCTTCCCAGATCCCTTTTGGGATTTGACATGACTGTGTTAACGTTCTTCAGTGGTGACGGAGCTTTAAGAGCTTTTTCCTTTCCTGCCTGGATAGGTTGAGAGCATACCTTGGTAAAGTAGGGAGAGACTGTAGGATGGAATTGGTGTCCTAAAGGTCTCTTTGTACAAATGTAGATAGTTGCATGCTTCTAGAGAGGTCACGAGATATCCCGACCTCTGAGAGCCTAGGTGTTCCCGTATCGATCATGCTTCGGTATCCTATTTCGATGTATCTGCTCACGCCAGGCTTCAACTGAAGTGTCCCTAGGGTGCGGGTGACCTTGCCTTGCTTCTACGGGTTGTATGGCAGCACGACCCTAGGAACCCTAGTACCCTGCTGTGCAATCTTGAATTCAGACCCTTGCTTGGAGAGTGGAAAATTTACCTTTGGTCCTTAGCCAAATTTGACTATTAACAATATATATATTATATAATTTATACTTTTATATTTTATTATTATTATCCAAAATATATATTATAATTTATTATTATATATGTATTACGCATTATTATATGTATTAAATATAATATATATTATTATATATATTATATATATTATATAATTTATACTTTTATATTTTATTATTATTATCCAAAATATATATTATATATTTTATGTTATTATATAATATATATTCTATAATATTAATATTAATAATATTCATATTACTAATATATAATATATATTACATTATATATAAATATATATAATAATAATTATATTATATATATTATTAGGTAATATATTTATATTGTTGTTAACAGCCTTTTTTGGCTATGGTCCAAAGAAGAATTTTCCACATTCCAGCCTTCAAGCAAAGGTCCAAATCTGGGTCTACGTAGAGAGGTATCGAGGTCCTCTAGGCCAAGATACCTTACGACCCCATAGAAGCAGGGCGAGGTAGTCAACACCTTCTCAACACCTTGCATGCATTCAGGCTCTCCAATTATAGCCTGTTACCCAGCCAGAAATCCCGCATAATTAGGTTGAGCTCCATGATAAAGCTCGACGTAGTTAAACCAAGCTCCCTGTTACAAGGTTGAAACCCTAGGGGATATTTCACCCCTGGAATGGTTATCACAAGCTCCATAGGAAAACCAACAAGATCGATCAAGCTCCATGACAATCGAGAGGTCCCCTAGGGACCCCGCTAGCGTACTGGTACCACGGGATACCTCACCACCATAATAATCGGGCTCTATACAATCTGGTTGATGCCTTAAGGTACCCCGTCACCATATTGGAACCTAGGGTACCTCGCCCTCGAGAAATATTAAGCGTTACCTCAGGTAACCTCCACAAAGTACCTCGTCAAAGTGACATACAAAACCAGAGTTCTCTTCCAAGCAACGTAGGTTGACTTTCGTTTAATGAGTCCAACCGTATTAATAGAGGTAATCAACCCTATTAATGGAGGTAATCAACCCTATTAATGAGAGAATATTCAACTCTTTAATGGCCACCATTAGTGAAAGAGTCCAAAGAGGAAACAAATACCTTTACCTCCAAGATATCCTCCATATCCGATTCTTTGGGGTCAAGTACAATAGAAAATCTCGCCTAATAAGGAAGGATGATCAATCCATAATTTGATGAGTGGGCAACAAGCAATTGGAACCTATAAATATGACAAAAGTCTCTCCAAGAAGGATATGCACAAATCGACTCCCAAAATACGAGATATTCGACACTTGATATACGATCTACTACACATTCCATCTCTGGTCTAGAAATGGACAAACCAGATAGAAGCCTACATAATTCGCCAAGATTCACCCTACATGATCATTGTATATGTTACCTTTACCAGGAATATACCAGTATCGTTCAATATTCGACCACCATTGTAAGCTCTCCGGAGTGACTACGTTGTATTATTTCACCATTCTTGTAAGCTCCCCGGAGCATTCTTTGATATACACTTAAGGAAGGTTATTCCCCCTTCCTTTGGATACTGCATTGGGGTTGTTCAGCATGTGATCATTCGTGATATTTTTCCCCTTTGGTTAGTCCACCTCCCTCTACATAGACTTGTTTTTTTCTCCTATTTATCTCATGTATTATGCATGTGTGTATGCAAGCTAGGTATCAACCCCATTGGACCTAGCTCTCTAGTCCTTCTTAATGAGATCGAAAAACTACAACGAAGATCTAGGGAACTGGATCTAGCTCCTACCCTGCTGGACCTAGCACCCTTGTTCATTTATCTAAATGCCAAGTCGCAAATCAAGATAGGGAGAAACCACCCAAACCCGCTTAAAGGGAGTCGAAGAGCTCTCCAGCGGATAAGGATCCTACACTGGAGCTAAATGAACCCTCCTCCTTATTTGCTATTTGGGTTGGGAAGCTACAAAGGAGTACCGATCCTATCTCCTTGCTCACAATTTAGATCGGGGAACTGTAGGAAGGAATCGGGGTCCAGGGCCAAGCTCTAGGACCCAGGTACCAAGACGGGTTCCGACCCCGATCGAAGGCAGCTACAGGTGAAGAATCGTTACCGAAAGGTCCAATCTTTCTCGATCACATCTACATCATCCAGGAGCACCTATCCGACCTCCATGCCCGCTATTTGAATCGAGGACACCTAGAGAGGAGACAAGGTACCTGGACCAGATCCAGGGACCAGGATCAGTCCCTTTGCACCAGCAAGGGAACGTCGAGCCCTCTATATCTCCTCCATATGCTCGAAGCCTGACGGGCAGGATGACTTGTCTCCAACCTACCGTGCAATTCTCCATACTCATATAAGATCACCAAGGTATGAGGTACCTACCCTGACCGCGACCTCTGAGGTAGTGGTCTGAAGGGTGTTAACTGAAATTCCTCACCCCAAGCAAATTTTTGGTTAATAATTATATATATTATATAATATACAATAGTATTAATATTACTAACATATAATAAATTATATATTATATATTAATATATAATATATAATGTATATTATAATAATATATAATGTAATAATATTATAATAATATATATGATATAATATATATATAACAATATATATACTTTTATATTTTATTATTATTATTATCCATAATATATCATGTTATTATAAATGTTGTGTAATTAGGGGTATTTTTGTCAAAATACAGTTAATTCCATTCCATTCAGTTGTTAACCAAACAAAATAATATTAATTCAGATATTGATTCTAAAGTCTCAACCAAATAAAGAAATCAACTTTCCATTCCAATTCTCATTTTCATTATCATTCCAATTATCATTTCATTACGGTAACCAAACACCACCTTAGAGGCATTAGCCAATTTATAAATGTGACCATAGGTTCCAAACATTAATACAAGATAATATGTGCATATCCATTCAAAGCTTACATAACACTTCACTTTTTCTTCACCTGCATGATAGGGGTTCGACAATTGTCTATGAAGTCATAAATTCTGAAGAGACTCCATTCATATCGTGAGAATTATTTTTTGAATTATAGTTGTAACGGTTAATATCAACATACCATTTTCTCTTTAAAATGTTATGAAAAAGTATTTATAATAAATCAAGGAATTAAAAAAATGAAAAATGAAAAATGAAAAAGTCATCTTATTCAAAACTCCAATTATACAATCTCTTCTTTCCACTTCACACCTATTAACACACTGTGTTCTTATAGAGAGAAAGGTGATTTCACATCTTCTTAACCTGAAATGATTGAGGAGAGGAAAGGTTCCTTTTTTTAGGGTACTCCTGGGAACAAATCTGGTGGAAATGGGGTAGGGCTTGTGGCTTAGAGGATTAGAGCACGTGGCTACGAACTACAGTGTCGGGGGTTCGAATCCCTCATTGCCTACAACCGACCCAAAAGGGAAGAACCCTTCCCTCTAGTAGGAAAATCGTGATTAGGATGGCGGACCCAAACCTATAGAACTTGGGTGTGGGTCTTTTGTCGAAACGGAGTAGGCTTACTTTTTTATATTATTGTTATTTGGGTACATCGTATTTTGCCCGGTTTTTTAGAATTGTAATTAGTCATTCTGTGACATAATCTGTCAAAAGGACAACATCTAACATGGCAGGCATGTAAATGACTCGGTTGCCCCTGATAAATGTTGTTCCCTCTAAAAAGACTATAATACCCTTATTTTTGTCATTTATGGACAAACTTTATATTATAAAAATTACCATTTTACCCTAACTAATAAAATAATATATACATATATATTAAATTCAAAATTAATAAATTAAATTAAATTAAATAATAAAAATAACTAAAAAACAAATTGGATCCAGATTGGATATGTATCGTCCATCTTATTCAAATGGATGTGGAGATCCAGTTACTGGATCTCCATCAAATTAAAAAAAAAATCAAACAATTCCAACCGTGAACTGAGTGCATCATCAGTTCATCTTCATCAGTTCATCTTTATCAAACACACTAAAATTTCAACCATTAGCCACCACGAAACCCCCAAATCCAGATCCAACCGTGAATCATCCATCAGCAATCCCACAACCACCACCATTCGACCACCGAAATCAAACTGAAATCAAAATCAAAATTAACCCAACAAGCAAAATCAAAATCAAATTAAAATCCTCAAATCAATTTCAACAGACCACCATCACCACTGCAGTCGTCAATCAAAATCTTAATATATAAACAAAATGCAAAAACCAAGCCCCTACCACCAATCCCTGTCCATAACATATCCCTACCACCACCACAAGACACATCCACTGATAAATCGACCCGTACCACCACCAATCATCCCACTAAGAAAATGGCATGTATCCGTCAACAAACCCACTCAAAAACCTCCCAGAAACTGCCAACAAAACCAGTCACTAATCCTACCTAAAAATCTTCATCAAACCCCTCATAAACTGCCACCAAACCTCACTCAGAAATCCCTAATGAAACCATCCAGAAACCAAATAAACAAACTCATCAATCAAAACAACCAGTAGTTTGAAAAAGTAAAGAAGAGAGTGACGATGATAGAGAAAAAGAAGAAGAGAGCGGTGGAAGAGAGGAAGAGAATCCAAAAGAGAGAGAAAGAGAGAGAGAGAGAGAGAGAGAGAGTTTGTGCAACTATTTGATCTGAAGATTGAGAGATGGAGAGATCTAAAGATTGAGAGTTGGAGAGATGGAGAGATATGAAGATGGTGATGGGTTTAATTTCTAGTTTTAATTTTTTTATTTTATTTTGAAATAGTGAAGTAAATGAGTGGTGGAAGGTGAATAAGAAGAATAAGGTAATTTGGGTGGAGGTTATTGGAGATGAGATTTATGAGATAAGAATTTTTTTATTTTTAATATTATTTTTTATTTTTTTATTTTAGTTTTGTAAATTGTTTTTGTATATTTTATTAATTATTTTAATTTTTAATTTTTTGATAATAATAATAATTTTAAAAATTTATAATATTTATTTGTTTTTTGAATTTAATTTATAAATTACTATTATACCCCTTGGTTATATAAGATTCTAGAACATTTGATGTTATTTTACCTTTTTACCCTCGTCGACTCTTGTTGACTTGACGAAACCCTAATAGAATTGGACGATAGGGACTCAAATATGTATTGTCAGAGAAAAGATGGACTAAAAATTACAATATGAAAAATCATGGACTAAACGCAGATTAAGACCAACTATGAGGACTAAAATACGATTTACTCTTATTATTTACCATTCGTGGTTTTTAAAATAAAGTATGTCCAACCTGAAACAGAATAACAGAGCAAGTATTAGTATCATAGCAAAAATGTGTTCCTCGTCATTAATATGTTTTCTCGCGATAATTGTTGCCTCTCGGACTCATATCTTTAATATTTTTTTTGACAAATGTATTCCTAAATAAAATTACCGAATAGTACAGATTAATTTAATTAAAAATAAATCAAATTTTATTTACATGGATAAATGATCAACATCATTACACCAACATTAAAATTTAATTCAAAATAATTCAAAATTTTATTTACAATATAGAGGCATAAATGATCAACACCATTACACCAACATTAAAATTCAATTAAAATAAATCAAAATTTTATTTACATCCATAAATGAGAGCATCTCCAATGCAAATATACATTTTTTTGTTTCTAAATAGTGTTACATCAGCATTTCTATTTCACTATAGGTTCACTTTTGAATTTTTTTTAGAGAAATGCATATTCACATCTCCAATGCAATTATCTAAAGTCAAATATGTATCCATTTTATGATCAATCATAATAAAACAGTTATTACATTCTCTTTCCTCTTTTATTGTTCAATTAAATGAGATTTAATATTATTGATGGAAAGAGTTAGAAATCCAAGTCAACATTTCTAGCGAGTTTCTAGAATTAGAAACTCAACTCCATATTCTTTAACATTTTTTTTGTCACATCATCTCCATATGCAACTTAGATAATTGTATTGGAGAGTGTTTTTTTAACTTCTTTATTATCTATTCTATATGGCACTCCATTTTCTGCAAATGCATAATAGCATTTGAGAGCATCGGAGATGATCTGATTAACACCATTACACCAACATTAAACCCTAATTTTATTCCTATCCATGCTTAATTCAATTCCATTCTTTTGAGTAAGTGAAAAGTTAAGATACAAATCCACAAGAGCATTAGATACAATTACAAACCCATTCTATCACATATCATTTTTCGAAATTCCATCACAAGCACAACCATGACAAATATATTGGTCTTACAAACACATTAGGTTTTCACACCATTCTACACATCTTTCTCTAATCTTTTCAAAAACTTGAACCACACTGTTTAGAATACATCCAATAAAGTATTACCAAATATGATTTTTTTTATGAAACAATATTTCATTGCAGAAGCTTGAACTGCTCTACCTAAACAAAACAAAACAATTTTCAACTTTTCTACCGTCAAAAACTCAAAATAAAAATAAATCAATAATTTCACAGCAATTCTATGAACTTAAGTTAGATGCATTGATAATTTAACAGTTTAAAAATAAAATATATAAAAATATATAAATTTAATTTGATAAGACTACTTTTGGAATAAGATTGAGCGGAGAGCAGAAGGTTATCAAGCCAAGGGTGCCAATTTTCCAAGTAGGCCAACGTTATTGACATCCCTTTTATGTGGAAAAATTTATTGGACAATTATTGAATGTAAGGTTTTAAAATGCAGAAAGCGGTGCGAGACGGGAAGGCCTCCGCGAGGCGAGGAGGGTGCCTTGACGCAGGCGCCTCAATCAAAAATGAAAAAAATAATGTAAAAAAATTATAAAAAATTATAAAAAATTAGTAAAGTAGAGAATATTCTATAAAATTTGGGAAATAAGTTATATCCAACAATACAAACATAAAATGTTTGAAACAAATTAAACATTACAAAAACAAAACATCATCCTAACTATAAATGCCCACTATGAATCTAATCATCCCACAAGCTATCATTCATGTCCAATGGCTTAAAATGTGGATCAAAAGGGTAATCCCCCTTATCATCATCATCATCATCTAAAGTTCGAGGAGAGTTGTATTAGTTTGAAATGTCCTCCCACACTCGTTCTTCATCCACCCGTTGCAAAGTCTTTCCTTTATCTACCAAAAAATGTAAAGCAATATTATACATTTATAATTAAATATATCATTCTATCTAAGTAAAACTTATTAAATTTGATTGTAGAATTACTTGTATATCTCTTTATCTTCCCTCCTACTTATTGGCTTCCACTTGGTTGACTCATGTTCACATATGTGGACGTTCCCCCAACTACATCATTGTCAACAATCCAGTCACCATCCAACGACACATCTTCACAAACCAATGGATCCTTATCATCCTTCAGTGCCTTCTTCTTCAAGTATCTGTGATGCAACCTTTTATTGTACATAATGTACACCAAAGAATTCAATTTCTTTGTGCTTAATCGATTCCTCTGCTTCGTGTGAATCTACAAATAATTTGCAGGAAATTGTTAATTAGGAATACTAAATTTTACTCTAATATTTATAATTAAAAGTAAACCCTTACCAAATTAAATGTACTCCAATTTCTCTCACAAGCTGAAGATGAGCAAGTGAGACTTAAAATCTTCACAACAAAATCTTTAAGTTCCAGAGCCTCGTCTCTATAGGTACTCCACCAATCGGCTACAATGAGAATAATAAACATTGTTCATTTTCTTTTAAGACAATACAATAAATTTCATAACGAAATTGATACATGTAAACAATAACTTGACATACCAGGGCTAAGATTTTTGATGAGACCTTTTGCATGTCCATAGCCAAAAAAAACCCTTCCTTGTTCTTAAAGAGATTAAATTGTAAGTTAGCCCGTACTCTCGCCTCCTCATCAGGAATAAGTTTCTTCATGCACACCATCAACCCAATCTTTACCTCTATATGAGTGGATAAACCATCCGAATATTGGAATCGGGGATTCAGATAGTATGCAGCTACGTGCAAATGGCGGTGCAATTGATATTGCCACTTATCATCAATGATTCCCCATATCTCCTTGTAAGCTCCTTCCCCATTTCCCAAAATTACTGCTATCTCCTCCTTACCCTTATCCATGGCATCATAAATGAATCCCATTATGGACAGTTGTTCAGAATCTGTCATCCTCAACACATTTACAAGAGGTCTAGTTATCTTTAATGCATAACACACGCTACTCCAAAAATTGTCGTAGAAGATGATCTTCTTGATTTCTCTTCTCTCGGCCTTTTTTGGCCAACTACATCCATCTTATTCCTTTAAAGTAAACATTTGCTTCAAAGGTTGCCTCAGAATTAACATTCTGTTTAATGTTAAAAATGAAGTAGCAAATCGTGTTGGAGCGGGTCGGATAAATTCTTTATTAGTGTGCTTTCTCATCAAATCCAATACCTATCCGTGGTTGTATATGGAATTACTCACCTATTACAGCACAAGAATAAAAACATTAATATATATATGAAATGATTAATACAAAATATAAAGCATTTCTATAATGATTTATCATTTATACCTTCTTCGTTTTCCTCAATGAATTTTGGTGTTAAGGTAGAGATCTAATTTTCTCAAGCATTAGATCAATACAATGAGTTGCACACGGCGTCCACCATAGATGTTTCCTCTTCTCCATCAACATTTCACCCATTTTTTTATAGTTCGATGCATTATTCGTCACCACTTGAATCATAATGTCTTCTCCAACTTCTTCAATCACTACATCCAGTAGGTTAAGCAATAGTGTAGCATATTTAATTGCATCACTAGCATTGATCGACTTAAAGAAGACCGTGTCATACAGATTGTTTACAAGAAAGTTTATCAATTGTCTTCCTCTCATATCTTTCCACTCATCCGACATAATAGACACCCCTATTTTACTCCATGTTTTTTTTACTTCATCAACAACTGCTTGGGTTTTGCCTTCTGCCTACAACAATAGTGATGTGTTCAACTCATGTGTTGTATGTGGTTTTAGACCGTGCCCGTAAGTCCCAACAAAACGAAGCATTTTGATAAAAGATGGACTACTAGCAACATTAAAGGCGAGTCCATTCCCATAGAAGAAGTCAGATATGTCCGAACATGTGTTTTCACTTGCATCATTCTCAAATCCTTTGACTCCTTTATCGCTTTCCCCCAAATCCTCCACCGTATCATTTTCAACATTCACTACAAATCTATCCATTAGTCCTCTAATCCCTCTTTCAGAAACGCTACCTGAGCTTGAACCTTTTTTGGATTGACTATTTAAGGTGACACAATTGTCAATCCTTTCTTCACGCATCAATTGTGCCTTCTTTTTTGCACTTTCATTTGACAAGATATAAGTTTTGATATCTTCTCTCACTTCACGAGTGACCTTTTTACATGGGGCAACATTACCCTGAACACCCAGAAGGTGCTCTTTCATCCGAAACACTTCATCATTTAATACTCTATCACAAAATTTGCATTGTATGTACTTATATCCCTTTTGTTCATCCGTTTCAACCTCAATCCCAAACTTTCAAGCCAGATCTTTCCGATTCGACATCTAAAAGTCTACAACAAATAATCTACAACAGTACAGTGTATATAATATATAGTATATTGTATATAATATACTTATATCGTGTTGGGTTATCTAGAATCTAGCTTCAATACTCTGTTGACTTATCACTTATGTTGACCTATCACTTATATACCAACAGCAATAGCAGCAACATTGTTGTTAATAAGAAATAAAATAAAAATATAAAAATATAATAAAAGATTATATAATATACTCAAGGTTATATACCAACTAAAATAAAAATATAAAAAATATTATATACTTATATTTCTTATATACCAACACAAGACTGTTATCTTTTGTTTTAATAACAAATAAAAAAAATCGAAGACCAGAGAAGACCAGAAGAAAATCAAAGAAGTTGAAAATCAAATAACCTGAAAATTGAAGAAAAACAGAGCAAATGAAGAAGACCAAAGTTGATGTCTTCGATGAAGAAGAAGAAGAGCAAAGAAAGAATGGAGCACATGCAATTGATGAAGATAGTGCAAGAAGTAGAATAAGAAGAAATACAGAGCAAGAAGAAGAAGAAAAACAGAGGAAGAAGAAGAAAAACAGAGGAAGAAGAAGAAGAACTCACCGGAGAGGAGAACCAGACACTGATGTGGCCGAAAAGGGATTGATGTCGCCGATCGATCAATATGAAGATAAGAAAAGAGAGAACTGAATTGTGGTCTCGTTGGAATGATCTTGAGTGGAGACAAGAGAACAGATCGATCAGGATTTAGGGATTTTGACTTTCCGAACCTGCAACGTTTTGGAATCTTATCTTTTCTTCTCCAAAATGTTATGTTTTGGTTTTTAAAAAAATAAATCAAACTCCGAGTCAGTCAAGAGGCGTTCGCATGTGGAGGACTCGATGCATATCCGACCGCCTCTTACGGCGGAGGCAGACGTTCCAACTTGTTCCCTTTGTATGGCCGCACCAGTGCGCTTTCGTGGAGAGGCGGGTGAGGCCGCCTAGAGGCGCTCGCTTCAAATCGAATTTTAAAACATAGATTGAATGTAATTATAAAAGGATAGTGTTAACATGTGTCATATTTACTATAATTAGTTTTCCAACTTGAACTTTGCACGGGGTTTGTATTAAAAACTGTTTGTAAAACATTTTATTGTTTATAACGAAAATTTTTATGCAAACATGTTTAAACATAATGAACACATAGTTTTTCCTTCAATTACCTAAGTAAAATTAACCTTAATAGGTTATAATTTGTTGTTAGGTGATAGGAATGCTCATACTCCAACCGTATATAATATTCATAATTTTTTAGAGTATATTCACCTATATATAATATAAAGCATGCATTCGGAATAAAATGAGCCAAGTTTAGAAAGAAAAAAAATCAACAATTCATTATAGTTTGAGAAGTTTGATATTTTTATAAATAAATTGGAATGTGTTTATCAAGGTATATAGAATAATCTGGAAGTTGAGTTATTTGTTATATATATGGATTACCGCCTCCTAAACATTTTACTTATTTTTTCTTATTTTTCTGTTTTCACTTTCAAAGCTCAACTTTCTGCATGTGTCTCGTATATCAAGAATTTAACATGGATTATGATTTATTTATTTTAATCATTTGGTTTTCAATTTATGTTGTAAACTGTTTGATTTTGTGAAAGGGGAATCAACAAAATGAAAAAAAAAACACATGAAACAATTTTTACAATTGACATTAACAAATATTAGAAAGAAAAAAAACCACTAAATAAACAATTTGGCTATAAATTTAAGCATATGAACCCCTCACAAAAAGAGTCGATTGCCACTATTTTTACATTTGAAATATTCTAAAACTCTCATGTTCACCCCATATGTCATCTTTGATTATTTCTTCTAGATTTGAAGTGCTTAATGTGTCTTATGAGCCAAACCATGTTTTTTTCTTATGTGTCTTTTGTATCTAATAAATTTGTACTTACATAATCTCTTACAAAAAATTAATTAAGATCACAAAATCAATCACAACTTAATAATAATAATAAAAGAATAAAAAAAATGTATACATTTTGATACCAAAAATAAACATTTAAATTCAATTAATACTACTTCCTTTTTAATAATAATACAAGAATTTGGGCGGAAGGTGACCTGTTGTGTTTAGCCATATTTAAAAAAAAAAAAAAAGATATGATATGTAAGAAACAAAGAAGATCAAAGCATATAGATAAACAGAGTAAAAGTAACCACCAACCTCTTTCCCTTTATGTTTACATAATGAAACACGATTAACTTACAAATCAAGATTAAAATCTACCTCAACCATCAGATTTCATAATTAGAATGATAATAATAAAGCAGAGTATATACATATATCACAAAAGCAATCTAAAATATCATTAAAATTACCGGAAATACTTTGACTGGAATCTTGATTATCCTAGATGAGCATTAAGTCCAAAAGAAAATTAAACCAAAAAAAACGAAATCACATATAATTATAATAGAAAATCAAAGAAAACAAAGAACTATATACACATTTGATCATTATATTCAATAATATGTGAATTCAAATCCGGAAACAAATATACATATTTGATCACTATAATTAAAAATGAAAAAAAAAGGAGTAGTTGATTTTTATATATAAGTTACCTCTTCCTCTATTGTCTTTAAAAACCGAAGAAATAACAATGGATTATTCAATGGAAAAATTAAATTTATAGAAAATGGATTGGAAAATGAAGGATTTTTTTATGGGATTGGTTAAAAGAATTTAATTATTATCCCATTATCCATGGGATTGCCTCTTGATTTGTAATTTATAATTTATTGGATTGTCTCTTATTTGTGATTTATGATAAAAAGTCAAAATTTTCCCACCTAATACTAATTTTCAATTAATTATAAAGGATAATAATAGACATCTAACCCTTTTTATACAATATTTACATCCAACTTGATATGTGGGTCATTGGATGCTTTGACAAGCACATACAGTCAAATCAAAGTATTTAAATTCAATGACTCACACATCAAGTTGAATGCAAACGTTGGATAAAAGGGTTGGATGTCAACCATTATCCAATTATAAAACCTATTCAAATTTCAGTGATCTTAATATATACAGAATTTGATTTTGAATTTATCAAATTATTAATTAATTAGTTAATTTAATTAATCAATTAATATTAATATATTTTTTAAACTATTAATGTAATTGCCTCTTATTTGTGATTTACTACAAAAAGTCAAAACTTTTCCACCTAATACAAATTTTCAATTAATTATGAAACTTATTCAGATTTCAATGATCTTAATATATATATAATTTGATTTTGAATTTGTCAAATTATTAATTAAATATTTAATTAATTAATTATTATTATTATATTTTTAAACTATTAATGTATCGTCTTTTGAACTGATCAAGTTATTAATTAATTAGTTAAATATAATTTATTTAAAAAAAACAAATTAATGGCCAAGGCTTATTAATGTTTACTAAATTTTTAATTAATTAGTTAATTTGATTAACCAAATAATATTAGTGAATTTTTTTAACTGTTAATATAGTGTCTTTTGCATGTCCAAAAACAAAATTAATTCGGCGTCTTTTTGAATTCATCAATAATTAGTTAAATATACTTTTTAATCATCAATCTCATAATTGTGAATTGTTATGTAATGAATTAATTGTTTCACCTCTTTATACATATTGACTATCAGTTTTTTGCAACAGTTGATAATAAACATATTCTCTATTAATTAGCTATTCAATGTACTAATAAGATTGTATATGATTTAAAATAATAATAATAATAACATTTATGATTGTCACGTGTCATAACTAATGTTATTATTATTATTACCGGTGTATCAACTCATGAAATGTATGAATTTTGTTACAAATAGTTAGAAAATCAATAAAGGACTTTCTATTATGCACGAACTCATGTATAGCTGTAATATTATTTACAGTTATATCATAGGGCTATCACCACTAAAAATGTAAAACGACTGTACAAGTTTGCTATAACAATTATTTAAGAAACAAATACAGAAAAGAATTGAAACGGACACACTGCAAAAATAACATTTCGTGAGAAACTAAATTGTCAATAATAAAATTGAAAGGAAAAAAGCAAACTATAACATTCTAAATTAATTAATTACGGGTATATTGAAATTATAGAATTAACAATCAAACAAATCAAATCAAAGTAACAATGTGGATGAATTCATCCTTCATTCTCTATATTGTTGTGTTGAGAACAAAAAAATATAGAACGAAACTATGATACTATTATGACTATTATATAAATAATATAATAACACAATTAATCCATCCAATAAGCATGTCATCCAAGCTTTCACCTTCTTCATTAGCATGTCCGGGCATCATCATCATTTACACCAGGAAGAAAAAAAAACTAAAACCAAGAATTGGAAATGGACATGTGACTATCTACAAAAAGGGAGATATACACATGTGACTGTTTGAGCCTTTTGGTATATTTGCTAGGAAGACAGATTACCAGACAACAATCCAAAACTCATAACATAGATTGTGTGTTTGAGAAAGAGAGAGACCGTTACCTCTTCATTTTCAATAGTTCTGCACATTTAGACATTTATTTGAAGCATTAGAAAAAGTTTAAAGTTTAATCAAACAGAAAAAACAAAGAAAGCATCAAATACTCACACTTGAACTTCATAAGGCTCGTTGACAAAGCAAAGAAAGATATCCTCTATCCTGCAAAATCCATATGAAAAACTAAATGACCTACATGGTAAAATCAAGAAGACAAAAAAAAGTATAAAAAAGCCCAAGAACATGAAACAATGGAAAGAGATCATAAAACTCTATTACTTTACGAGGAAATTGAAGGAAATAGTCTTTCCCAACATTCACTTTCTAGGAAATAGCTCTTTGGAGAAAATATTGCATATATAGCCGCTTGTGAAACCCCATTTACTAGTATGCTCTTAAGATCCCCTGTTGATGAAATCCCCAAAATACTCTCTTTAAATTTCATAATAAAAAAACTTTGATAAAGTTGACTACATTACCCTCTCAATTCTCATTTCCCACAAAATGACCAAATTGGCCTTTTATTTCAAAGAAAACTTCAATTACACCATAATCATTTTAATTCAAACGTCTCACCCTTTCCTACAACGAGAACAAGCAGAGGCAGAAGCGGAAACTTTGAAGAAGGAGAAAGCAGAAGGTATTCATCGTCATCGCCGTCATTGTCATCGTCGTTGTCGCCCTCACCATTAGCGTAGAACCAAGCAACCAAATCCTAGACGATACGCAAACCCAACAACAACAAACGAGAAATAGATAGAGGAAGGAGAAGGATAATCTCGTCGTTGTCCTCGTCGTAGTTGTTGTCGTTGTCATTGTCGCCATCACCATTGCCATCGACGTTGTCGTCGCCATCGCCATTTAACGAACACCCAAACCCTAGAACAAAAAAGCAAACCAATTTGAAGGTACTAATTTCTTAAAATTTATGTATTTTATTGTATTTTGTTATCCCTTCTTTGTGTTTTTTGATGGTATTCTTGTTTGTTACCTGTTTGTGTTTCAGGATGAATATATGAGTTGGTTATTGTTTGTGTTTTTGATGTGTTTGTAAGTGTATTTCGGGATGGAATGTTTGTATTTGAAGGGCTAGCAAAAAAATTTAGTTATTGATTGATTGTTTTCTATGAACTACACTTATAAGAAAGAAAAACGTTTGCAGATCAAATGACTGATGTTACATGTAATGGTGAATGCATATGTTTAGTCTATGTAAGATTCTCATAACTATAGAGCCCAGAGGAATGGATGATGCATGTAAGACTGATGTTTCTATAAATGTTTTTTATAAGCCTAGTATTGATTTTGAGCCTAAGACTGATGATACCATAATAATTTTCAGGTTGAGACTGATGTTTTGGCTATGAATGTTTTTCCTTAGGCTATTACTCATGTTGAGTCTGGGAATGAAGTTACACTTTTAATTTTAAACGTAGAACTTATTTTCATAAAAGCGGGGGGTGGGATTGACTAATGCATCCATGTCCTATGAGTATATGAATGTTTTCATAAGCATATAACTGTTCTTGAGCCTAAGATATATTTCTGTAAGCCTGGGACTGATGTTAGTTTTTTTGTTTTCATTGTTTAGATGCATAAAAATGGAAATGCAGACTTGTGGCGGTTCCCAAACCATGAGATTTGGGTTCCGTCAGGGTTAACAGTGGAAGCAAAAAGTATATGATTACAGAGTTAAAGTCGATGCTAAACAAATTTGGTTTGGAGGAAAGATTCAAGGAGGGGTCTTTCAGCATATATTTGGAGTTGAAAGAACCATAGAGAAATCATTCACCCTAAAGGACAAAGAGAAGATGAGATGTGGTTCGGGTTTAGGAAGTCGAAAGTCCGGTTTGGCCAAGAATAATTTTGTTTATGCAGTAGCTTGAAAATGGGACAGCTGGCCAAAGGTTTTGCTAATAACAACAAAATTCCAAAGGGTTCGATTCTAAGCAGAATTTTCAACGGGAAAAAGCTGTAGGATCCCCGTCAACCTGTTATGCAGCGAGACTAAGTTTTAAAAATTTTAATATAGATCACAATCTGTATCTGTGACTAGTGAACTTGAGATCGTAATTATTTTTCGAAACTAATACATATAATATGTAAACACATGAAATTGCAATCGATATAATCATAAGAACATACCAACGTTTGGAGGCTCCTTCACTTTACGATGTGCTCCTGTCAGAAATACTATGTGCTTCTGTCTGAACCACTCGATCTTCCTCGCTATCTCCCGGATCTGGTAACTGCGTGTGGGCACGTCACGGTCTCAGGAACTTGAATGGAGGATGTAGAAAAATACTTGAAGAAACTTTTTTTTCTCAATTTGGTGTATTGATCTCATGCACACATGAATTGCATCTCATGCAAAAATCAACGTTTACAGATGTGGTATAAAATATATATATATATATATATATATATCTCGTCGCTGTGCAGTGTGCACTTCCTTCAGAATGCAAAAAAAAAAACAAAACATATATATATATATATATATATATATATCTTCTTTTTTTACTTGTTTGATTCACGCCACTCTTTTTTTTTGTTATATCACATGCAATTGATATATATATCTATATATCTCACACACCTAGTCTTATATATATATATATATATATTAAAACCAAGTTTCACGCCCTTCTTTTGCTTTCATTATATATATTATGTGTATAAAGTATTTGCATCCTATGCAAATTCTTTTTTTGACTAATGTTTCATGTGCACACACCAATTTGCATCCAATGCAATCTCTTGTGTTATTAATTGATATATATCTTTTAATATCCTTTTCAAATATATCTAATATATTAAAAGTGATAATAAGTATTTTAAATTTAAACTTAAATTCAAATACTTAGATAAATGATTTAGTAAAAATAAAATAGTCCTATTATTTTATCTTCACCTAAATCCATATATCAACTAACACACTACAATTAATAGTTAATTAATAATTCATAATTATCAATATAATTAAATAATCTAATTATTTAATTAATTTAACTATTAACATTCGTTAATTAAATAATCTCATTATTCAATTAATTCCCGAATAAATACAATTAATTGGACAATCCAATTAATTAACCGTGACCCTTGTTACCTAAATCGATCGGGCTAGCAAAGGGACCTAATGGACCCACAGTATTTTGAGCTCCAATAATCCTCGAAATCATTAATTAAACTCTTTAATTAATATTCCTTGATTATTAACTCCGGTGTTATTCCACTAAAAACCCGAAGCTGCACTCTCTCAACCGTAGACGCTTTTACACAGACCGATACAACTCGGTGTCCATCGATATAGCTATTACACATGGTGTGATCTTCCACACTAGTTCATAATTAGAGCTGGGTCATAATGTCTGTTATACCCCTCTAATTACATATATCCTTTAAGTACCGTTGATTCTCTAATGGACAATAAATCCTATTTTCTCACGGAATTAGGAGAGCGCTCATATTGTCCAAGCCCCGAATCAACCCTTAAGGGAACTACCCTCTATTTCTCACAAGAAGGAGTGGATTCCACTATTGTGTACAAACCTTCCCAGCCACAAGCCAAACCGTAATCTCAACATACGGAGCATATTGATCAGGAACTGCATCCGACCTCACCCATGATATATCAAAGACCACGATCTAACCTGAAGGAGTCGATAAGACACTCAGGATTAAAATTACCCACATATAGACATCTTTAGTTGATATATATGAATCTCATCGGTAAATGGATCTTGGTGAGAGATTCATATAGATCATAGCCCGGTCCTATATGATCACACCATACAATGTGCCTCCATTCCCATATCTCCATATGAATGATTCAGGATAGAATCACTGTACATTACGGAATGGACCGTAACTATAGATTAACCACAAATAAAGTACCCAACTTTATTTGCTATCCATGGACTCTTTAGATTGCACGTCTCTTACTGTAACCATCCGTATATGACACTCATATACACAGTTCGAGATTACATCCGGCAATCTTGGATGTTAAATTTATGCACAAGTTATATAATAAACAACACAACAAGAATGTATTGAACTTTTCCTTTTATTTATTTAATAAATCCATTTACAAATTACATCTTTAGGGCATAAACCCCAACAATCTCCCACTTGCACTAAAGCATGTGAGGCATGTCTCGTAACCCTAGACCATCTAGGTGACCCGAAAACACTTTTTTACCGGTAAGGTCTTCATAAATGTATCAGCATGATTTTCTTGTGAGGCTATCTTGGTGATGATCACATCTCCTCTCTGCACTATCTCTCTAATGAGATGATACTTTCTCTCTATATGCTTCCCTTTTTTGTGGCTTCTTGGTTCTTTAGAATTTACCACAGCACCACTGTTATCACAATAAAGTGTGATGGGCCTATCCAGATCTGGAACAACTTTCAGATCACTCAAGAACTTATGGAGCCAAACAGCCTCTTTAGCAGCTTCACAAACGGCTACATATTCGGCTTCCATGCTGGAGTAAAAAATGCAAGATTGTTTGATACTTATCCACACAATGGCTCCACCTCCCAGGGTGAATACTGATCCTGAAGTGGATTTCTTAGAATCCCTGTCTGACTGAAAATCAGAATCCATGTATCCTAACGGGATCAAATCCTGCCTAGAATACACTAGCATATAGTCTCTCGTTCTCCGAAGATACTTGAGAATTGTCTTGACAGCAACCCAATGATCCAATCCTGGGTTGGACTGGTATCTATTGACTACTCCTACTGTATAGCAGATGTCCGGTCTCGTGCATAACATAGCATACATGAGACTACCTACTGTCGATGCATAGGGTACACGTCTCATATCCTCAACTTCTTGAGGTATCTTAGGACATTATTCCTTAGACAAATTAACTCCATGCCTAGAAGGTAAATTACCTTTCTTGGAGTTTTGCATCGAAAATCGCACAAGAATCTTATCGATATATGATGTCTGAGACAGTGCTATGAGTTTGTTCTTACGATTCCTTATAAGCTGGATCCCAAGAACATAACTCGCATCTCCCAAATCTTTCATTTGGAATTGGCTAGCCAGCCAGCTCTTTACATCAGACAACACTCTCACATCATTCCCAATGAATAGGATATCATCTACATATAGGACCAAGAAAACTACTTTCTTATCAATGATGCACTTGTAGACACAAGGCTCATCGACATTCTGCTCGAAGCCATAGGTCTTGATCACATCATCAAACCTGATGTTCCAAGATCTAGATGTTTGTTTAAGCTCATAAATGGACCTTTACAGCTTGCAAACCTTTTGCTCTTGATCTGGACAAACAAATCCCTCTAGTTGCATCATATAGATGCTCTCATCAAGATTTCCATTCAAGAATGCAGTCTTGACGACCATTTGCCAAATTTCGTAATCGAAATAGACAGCAATGGATTAAGAGAATCCTAATAGACTTAAACATGGCTACTGCTGAGAAGGTCTCTTCATAATCGACCCCCTCTTTCTGAGTATAACCCTTAGCCACTAGCCTTGCCTTGAAGGTCTCTACCTTCCCGTCTACTCCTCTCTTTCTCTTGTAGATCCACTTACACCCTATGGGTTTTACCCCATCCGGTAAGTCTACAAGATCCCATACTGAGTTAGAGTACATGGACTCCATCTCGAGATTCATGGCTTTAAGTCATTCCTCTTTATCAGGATCTTCCATTGCATTCTTAAATGTCAATGGATCATCAACATTATCAGCAGAGACAATATCGTGTCCCTCAACTATAGCTAAACAGCGTTCAGGTTGTCTCACAACCCTCTCACTACGTCTAGGTGGTAGTGTATCCTGATCAAGAACCATCTGACTCTCAAATGTTTGTGGAACAACAACTCTTGTGGATGAAGCACTAGTCTCACTAGGCTCCAACTCATTTAATACAATCTTGGAATGAGGTTTATGGTCACTAATGTAATTGTCCTCAAGAAACGTTACATTTGTCGATACAAATACTTTGTTACCTTCAGGACTATAGAAGTGTCCACCTCTGATCTCGTTAGAGTATCCTACAAACAGGCAGACAACATATTTGGAGTCTAGCTTTCCAGTTCTATTCTTCACCACGTGTGCTGGACACCCCCATATAAGAAAATGTCGCAAACTAGCTTTACGACCATTCCATAACTCTAGGGGGTCTTAGGAACAGATTTGGACGGCACTACATTCAAAATTATGCCACTGTTTGTAACGCATATCCCCAGAAGAAATTTGGTAATGATGAGTAACTAATCATAGATCTCATCATTTCCATTAGGGTTCTATTTCTCCTCTCCGCTACACCATTTTGCTGAGGTGTACCGGGAGTTGTGAGTTGGGAAACTATCTCATGCTCGACCATGAAGTCTTCAAACTCTTGGTCAAGGTACTCACCTCCACGATCCGATCGTAGTGACTTGATAGTCCTACCTAATTGATTCTCAACTTCAGCTAGGAATTCTTTACACTTTTCAAATGTTTTCGACTTTCATTGCATCAGGTAGACATATCCGTATCTTGAGTAGTCATCTATAAAGGTGACATAATACTCATAATCACCCCTTGTTTTAACATTCATCGGTCCGCAGACGTCTGTATGTATAAGCTCTATCGGTTCTTTAGCTCTAAGCCCTTTTCCAGTAAAAGGTATCTTAGTCATCTTACCTTCTATACAAGATTCGCAGACAGATAAGGTGCCAACCTTTAACTCACTTAAAGGTCCGCTTTTTACTAGTCTGTCTATCCGGTCAAGGTTGATATGACCAAACCTTAGATGCCAGAGATACGTGTCATTATTTGGAGAAATCTTATGTCGTTTAGTTTTTGGTTTTTCAACCTTAAACATTTCGATGTTTAGCAGTGTAGTATGTATTAACAGTCTTAACACATACAAATTGTTTTCATTAATTCCTGAATAAATATTCAGACCATTCTTTCCAATAATAACAAACTTAATATTAAAAGAAACAAAATATTTTTATTCTAACAACTTAGAAACAGAAATCAAATTCTATGTAAATCCAGGAATATAAAATACATTGTCCAACAATATATAATTATTATAAAAACGTAATCTAATTACGCCCACTTCTCGTGCCGACATGACATCCTCTGACCCCACACGCATTTAGAAGGTTTCCTCCTCTAGCTGTGTCCAAGAATCAGTTCATTGTAAAGAAGAACAAACATGGTTAGTGACCCCCTAATCATTTATCCAGGGTGAAGAATAATCTTCTACTAAACACGACTCAAGAACAAGTAAATCATATTTACTTTTCTTGGACTTCTTCTTGCTTTAGGCTTACCCTTCGCTTGCATGCCTCTCGAACAGTTCGTGTGGCATTGGCAGCAGACGCTGGAGGATATTCCTCCGTAAGCACAAACTTGAGGTCTTTGGTGACCAATATTGCATTAATGTTAAGTTTCCACTTAGTGTAGTTATCACCAGTTAATATGTTGTTTACGAGAATTTGAAGTAATGCAGAAGACATTATTGCTGAAATAAATAAAATATTCATTCAGTCATTCATTTAAAACAAGTGCGAGTGCTTTGGCATAAATTTAAACATGATGCATGCACATGTTTAACGAACTAGAACTACTCTAAAACTAGTTACTATACCACGACAATCCAACATACCACAAAGAAGTGCCGCCTTAGGGTCGGTCAAGTCTTTGCATGTTGGACCGAGACATTCTAAATCAAATTATATTCTAAAATAACTTTTATTCCATATCATTCAACCATCGTTCATTCAATCAGGTTTTTAATTAACAAAACATTCGTGAGTGTAACCCACCATTTCAGATCTCACAAGCTTAACTCGAGAAATGCCGTCTAAGGGTCGGTCAATCCCGAAATACCCTCAGAAATCCTATCTGTTAGGAAGTCAACCTTGGTATTGACCTTTGTGAAAACCCTCCTTAGGGAGAACGAAAGCAAAGCGGCCACGAGGCTCCACTCGGATCTCACGGTGTTGAACTAATGATGGAGACCGCGGGATATATGACATATATAAGTCATATATCCCTCTCCCACTCACTATTTTAAAATTAGGGTTTTCTATTAACCGTTAATGCACCTAGATTCTACAGGATTAAACGACTAACTTTAATCAAGTTATCTAGCGCATTAACTAATTAGAAACATGTTCTAATTAACTAATAAATTATTACTGATTTTTAACAATTAAAAATCTAATCTATTAGTGAATAATCTAAACTTTTGTAAACTATTTACTAAGATCAGATTATTATGTTAGTGTTTACCAAATTTTAACTATTAAAACCCTAACACTTTATTCGGTTCATTTATTATTAGGTAATTAATCATATTAATCATAATTACAATAAATGACCCTATTAATTTAACTTATTAAACTTTTTAATAACTAGATTAATATTAATGAGAATTATCAAGTTTTCTAACCATTAAAAAACTAATCTCATTATTTATAGCCAATTATGTATATTGCCCATTTTAATCACATTTAAAAAATACATAAAATATCAGACTATGATTCATGTATGACATATCAAATATATTTGTGTAGGCATATCTAATCTAAATGACATATGTATGCATGACAATGCTTTTATCATCACATAATATAAAGCATACATGAATTGACCGAGTACTGTGGATTATTTAACCTAAAAAAATTGGAATCTAAAATTACAAAAAAAATCCCAAAGCATTCCTTGGTCTTCTTGTAATTTTCGAGTCTTCCAGTCTCTTCAGGTCACTCTGATTCATCTTATTAATTCGAAACGGGAAAACTGCACGGAACGCACAAGGCAACACTTGCCAACGAAACCGTACATGAATAGTACCGCGTGAACAAAACCCGAGAACAGTTCGGTGAACAATGCCATGAACAGTGCCGGTGAACAGTACGGGGAACAGTACCCCGGTGAACAATACGTCATGAACAGTACCCCGGTAAACAGTACCGACGTCGCGCACGTTTCCAGTTCTTCGTTTACAGGTTACAATTTTTTTATTATTATTATTATTGTTTACAATACAATAACAGTAAAATAAATAAAATAAAAATTATACAACCCATAAATCCTAAATCCACAGTACCATAAAAAATTACAATCAACCATGTTTAAATTAAACAATTTAATTATAAACATTCATACAATCATAAAGATGGTGCCTACACATTCATACATACAAGACCATCGAAAATAATTTCCAGTTCCGAAAAATAAATCTGGCTCTGATACCAATTGTAGGATCCCCGTCTACCGGTTATGCAGTGGAACTAGGTTTTAAATTTTTTTATACATATCACAATCTGTATCTGTGACCAGTGAACTTGGGATCGTAATTATTTTTTGGAACTAATACATACAATATGTAAACACAAGAAAATTTCAATCGATATAATCAGAAGAACATACCAACGTTTGGAGGCTCCTTCACTTTACGATGTGCTCATGTCTGAAATACTATGTGCTCATGTCTGAACCACTCGATCTTCCTCGTTATCTCCCGGATCTGGTAACTGCGTGTGGGCGTGTCACGGTCTCAGGAACTTGAATGGAGGATGTAGAGAAATACTTGAAGAAACTATTTCTTCTTGATTTGGTGTATTGATCTCATGCACACATGAATTGCATCTCATGCAAAAATCAACGTTTACAGATGTGGTTTAAAATATATATATATATATATATATATATATATATATATATATATATATATCACGTCGCTGTGCAGTGTGCACTTCCTTCAGAACTCAAAAAAGAACAATATATATATATCTTTTTTTTTTACTTGTTTGATTCACGCCACTCTTTTTTTTTTTGTTACATCACATGCAATTGATAAATATCTATATATCTCACACACCTGCCCTATATATATATATATATATATATATATATATATATATTTCACGCCCTTCTTTTGATTTTATTATATATATTGTGTATAAAGTATTTGCATCATATGTAAATTCTTTTTTTGATTAATGTTTTATGTACACACATCAATTTGCATCCAATGCAATCTCTTGTGTTATTAATTGATATATATCTTTTAATTACCCTTTTCAAATATATCTAATATATTAAAATTGATAATAAGTATTTTAAATTTAAACTTAAATTCAAATACTTAGATAAATGATTTAGTAAAAATAAAATAATCCTATTATTTTATGTACACCTAAATCCATATATCAACTAACACCCTCCAATTAATAGTTAATTAATAATTCATAATTATCAATATAATTGAATAATCTAATTATTTAATTAATTTAACTATTAACATTCGTTAATTAAATAATCTCATTATTCAATTAATTCCTGAATTATTACAATTAATTGGATAATACAATTAATTAATCGTGACCCTTGTTACCTAAATCAATCGGGCTAGCAAATGGACCTAATGGACCCACAGTATTTTGAGCTTCAATAATCCTCGAATTCATTAATTAAACTCTTTAATTAATATTTCTTGATTATTAAATCCGGTGTTATTCCACTAAAAATCCGAAGTTGCACTCTCTCAACTGTAGAAGCTTTTACACAAACCGATACAACTCGGTGTCCATCGATATAACTATTACACATGGTGTGATCCTCCACAATAGTTCATAATTAGAGTTGGGTCATAATGTCCGTTATACCCCTCTAATTACATATATCCTTTAATTACCGTTGATTCTCTAATGGACAATAAATCTTATTTTCTCACAGAATTAGGAGAGCGCTCATATTGTCCAAGCCCCGAATCAACCCATATAGGAACTACCGTCTACTTCTCACAAGAAGGAGTGGATTCCACTATTGTGTACAAACCTTCCCAGCCACAAGCCAAACCGTAATCCCAACATACGGAGTATATTGATCAGGAACTGTATCCGACCTCACTCATGGTATATCAAAGACCACGATCTAATCTGAAGGAGTCGATAAGACACTCAGCATTAAGATCATCCACATATAGCCATCTTTAGTTGATATATATAAATCTCATCGGTAAACGGATCTTGGTGTGAGATTCATATAGATCATGGCCCAGTCCTATATGATCACACCATACAAGGTGCCTCCATTCCCATATCTCCATATGAATGATTCAGGATAGAATCACCGTACATTACGGAATGGACCGCAACTATAGATTAACCACAAATAAAGTACCCAACTTTATTTGCTATCTATGGACTCTTTAGATTGCACATCTCTTACTGTATCCATCCATATATGACACTCATACACACAGTTCGAGATTACATCCGGCAATCTTGGATGTTAAATTTATGCACAAGTTATATAATAAACAACACAACAAGAATGTATTGAACTTTTCCTTTTATTTATATAATAAATCCATTTACAAATTACATCGTTAGGGCATAAACCCCAACAAAGGCCAATTGCAGAGGTATTGTATGCCACATTGAGCAAAATGACTTCCGAACAGAGTGAAGATGCATACAAGATGTTGAGTATATATATGGTGAGCCAATTATTTGGCATTGATGACGGGCGGACCATGAACATCTGTGGGTGGTTGTTCTCATTAGTTGGAAACGAAAAAGAATTCAAAAAGTTTCCACGGGGTTCATACATCTTCAGCTTTACACTACATTTTTTGAAAGGTGTACTAAACAAAAGGGTATCCCAACTGAGAGGTGAAGCATAGAAGAAAGAGAAAAGGAAAGGGAAAAAGAAAGGAAGAGAAGAGAAGAAGGAAAAGAAATCAAAGTATTACACCTGTAATTTGACTGGATTCCCTCTAGTACTTCAGGTAAGTTTTATAAAAATTCAGCATGTTATCAAACTTTGTTTTAGTGTTTCTCATTTCATAGTTTGTTATAATGAAAAATATTGATTGGTATTTGTTAGTTTAAATTGTATAGGTATGGGTCATGGAGAAGATAATTCATCTTGAAAATAACGTGGGAAAGAGGATCGGTACGTGTTATCCTCAGTTCAGTAGATGGGAATTAATTGTAAGGATTGCAGATATTGAATCCAAATTCAATGCATTGGTATCTCCGAAAACACCATTCGTTTTTACTTAATTATTTATAGAAAATTTGTAACAAGAGTTGATCCTGATATGTAGATGGTTATATTCCCTTGGGAAGTTGAAACCTATGAAAAGGGAACAGATTACTTCAAATCATTGAACCTCAAATAAGTTTGTGAGCCATTAACAGAAAAAAAGAGGGAGAAATTGGCTCTTGGTCTATATACAAGTGAAGAGGAACAGGGCCTTTGATATGAGGATGCAGTTGATGAATATCAGACCGACAATAACAGTGATAGGATTGGCTCTCTTGGTTTGAAAGAGATAGGATGTTTTGTGGGGAGAGATAGAAGCATATTTTTTGGAGAATATTCCCCCCTTCTAAGAAGCGTCTATTCTCCGATGGAAAATCCAAGGTTTGGTTGCATCTACACTTAGGTTTCAAACACTTGTAGTATGTTATTCTTGTATGCATTGTATTACTAATTAATTATTGCATAATTCAGGTGTCATCCACAATCCCATAACTATATGCTGCTATGATTGAATCCGAGAAATGTATCATTTCCTTCTATACATAAGAATTTGTGAAAACACGAAATGACATGAAGGTTAGATATAAAGTTGTCAAAAATAATTTTATTAATACTTTTGTATTATAATAGTTTTTCACTTATTTATTGATGATGATGTGTAGAAGGGTGGTCACCAAGATGATGAGTTTGTTGGTGATAGGGGTGTTGGTGAGGGTGTTGTTGGTGAGCAAGGTGGCAAGGGTGTTACTAAGGTGGCTGATGACGATAAATATGATATTGTTGGTAAGGAGGATGTCGATGAAGATGAGGTTGTTGGTGTGGATGAGATTGTTGGTGATGAGAAAGATGAGGTTGGTGTTAAGGGTATTAAGGATGTTGGGTCTACTGTAATCGAGGGTGATCGGATGAACGAGGTACATTCTATAAATAATACTTTTTTCATGTATATCTATAAGGGGGTCATGTTCTTCTATATATTTTGAATGAATCTGTTCTGCCTGGGAACAATGTGTTGGGCCTGGGAAGAATATGGGAGGCCTGAAAGCAATTTGGTCAGCCTATGATCAATTTGGTAGGCTTGGGAATAATAGAGTAGACTTGTATAGGTTGAGGAGAATTTTTTTGTAGGGGGAATGTTTATATGATGATGTTTTAGGTTGAGAATGTGTTTTGCATGGAATGAGTTTATGATGTATTTTTGGCCTAGGAAAATTGTAGTAATGATTTCACGTTTGGAATCATTACACGCGACATTGTAAGCATGTTTACATATTACATTTTTGTTGCGTGTAATCGTGATTACACGCTAAATAATAGACCGTGTAATCATGTGTTCAGTATGGCGTGTAATGTTTCTCATTATTACATTGCGTAATCTTTCACAATGCACCAAAGTGATTGATTACACGTTGTTTGGTAACAATATTGATGGTTACACGCTAAGCATCCTCGCACGCCATATTGTAAGAATGATTGCACGCTACATTTTTGTAGCTTGTAATCATGAGTAAATGGTACATATTGTAGCGTTCAATCATTCTTACAATATGGCGTGTAATGAGTACCATTGTTTAATCGTGTAAAACAATTCCCTTAGTGTAGACTTGTATAGGCTGAGAATGTTTTTTACATGAAATGTTTATGATGTATTTTTGGCATAGGAAAATTGTAGTAGTCCTTATAGATTTCTTCCCAATGATTTCACGTTTGGAATCATTGCACGAGACATTGTAAGCATGCTTACACGTTACATTTTTGTAGTGTGTAATCATGTAATCATGATTACACGCTACATAATAGAGCGTGTAATCATGTGTTTAGTATGGCGTGTAATATTTCCCATTATTGCATCGTGTAATCTTTCATATTGCACCAGAGTGACTGATTACACGTTGTATGGTAAAAATATTAATGGTTACACGCTAACCATCCTCACACACCATTTCTGTAGCGTGTAATCATGATTACATGGTACATATTGTAGTGTGTAATCATTCTTACAATATGGCGTGTAATGAGTTCCATTGTTTAATCGTTTAATCCTGTTGAGCATGTAACCATGATGTAAACCGGCGTGTAATCATGCTTATTAACTATCGTGTAATTATATAGAATTATGAAGTTGGACCTGTTACGAATACTTAGCACAAATTCAGGTTGTAAATACATCCACACCTATCATACCCAAATATGGTAGGCCTGGAAGCAATTTGGTTGGCATGGGAACAGTTCATTTAGGCCTGGAAACAAAACAATAATAGTGTTATTGTGATACATATTTTTCTTATCAATGGTTTGTACCTTAGTATATATTTATTTGTATGTAGAACTGGGGAGAAAAATCTGTCATCGGTGAGGAACAATATCCTTCCCCGTCCATGTGTTTCATTGGTCAGAGCTTGCCCAATAGTGTGATAGCACTTACTGAGGCTGACCCCAATATCGAATACAGAGATGTTGACAAACAGAGGGGTCGAAAGCAGTCAATGTGGCTTGAAGGCCACAACACAAATCCAATGGCGAAGAAGTCAAAGAAGATAAAATCAAACGAGGAAAATGTATAGTTAGTTGAGTTCACATTTTTCCTCAAGAACGATGACCAATTAAGGTAATATTCCATCCTCGTAGGCTGATTTATTGCCATGATTTTTAGTGTATTCAATTTAATTTATTTATCATAAATGTATTCATTTTTTTATTAGTTTTTATACGGGTCAAATCCTACCCATGACGTGTCAACATTTTCAAGACTTGGTCAACGTTGAAAAGTGGATCTCAGATATGGTAACATAATTAACTATCTATTTCTCCATGCTAATCAAGGCTTTATGTAACTTATTTCTTAACACACATCACTTCATTTACACAACACATTCATAGTTACTTTGATATTCTGTGGAGGAGACGTTCGAGCCCTGAGGTCAGTTACGTGCAAAATATTGGATTGGTCAACACATCTTTCTTCGTAAGTATTACGCTAATTATATGATATCGTAAATGAAAATTTGATTATGCATGTATCTGAAACAGTGTTTTAATGCATGTATGTTTCAGCCTTTGATTGATTGATATAAGCCTAGAACTGGTTCCCAAAAGTGGTTACCATAAGTCTAGGAATTCTGTTATATGATTGTGTTTTTTATGACAGAAAAGCATCAACATGAAATGGGCAACATAAATGAAAATGTTAGACAGCTTGAGGAAAATAGAACAATTTGAGAAGGATGAGGAGGAAAGAAGTCAGCCGAAAAATACTAGTTCTCCTCCTTCTCCTCAACAGAAAAGAGATAGGAAAAAAATGGTCAACAACAAGATCGATGTCTGGGAAGACTACCTAAAGTTCTTCCCTCTAGATTACCAACCAAGTGCAGACATCTTCAGACATGTAATAGGGCATGAACTGTTATACCCTCAATGTTGGCAAATGGATTTAGTATGTTGCTTGTAATGACTTTGCGCTGTCATTATCTATTTCCTTCAATGGTTTTTATCTATTGTATATACGGGTGCTCATTTTGTGCCACGTTCCCAGCCATTGAGTGTTGTGTCATGTACTTATGAGGGAAGGAAAATTTCTGCTCTTTGACTCACTGAACAAACAGAGGAGCGGACTTAGTCCACGACTGAAGGACATTTGTGGCCTGCTTTAGTTATTGCCATCAATGTTGAAGCATGATGGTTATTACCAAGAAACGAAAATGGAACCTCATGCAACCCCATTCAAGGCTGAAAGCATGCACTCTGATATCATTCCACAACAAGATGATGGGTATGTTTGATATATTTAGTTACTTGTTTTTACTTTCCTAAAGAAAGTTATGTAATACATTTCTCATCATCTTACAGGAGCAGTTGCGGTGTATTTTTAATGAAGTATGCTGACTTAATAATGGATGGAGTACCAACTCCATGGAAATCAATAATTGGACAAAAGAATATAAAAACCATTCGTAAGACCATTGTAATTGACATTTTCAGCAATGGCCAATTCTGTAATTCCCCATAGACTAGACTTGTATAGGCTGAGAATGTTTTGCAGGGAATGTTTATATGGTGATGTATTTAGGTTGAATGTGTATATATATTAGTATATGTCATTATGTATTCCCATTCCCTGTTTATGCTGAGAATGTTTTGCATGGAATGTTTATGATGTATTTTTAGCCTAGGAAAATTGTAGTAGGTGTAGGAACCCCGTTTCATCGGTCACGCAGTGGAACTAGGTTTTAAAATTTTATATACAGATCATATCTGTATCTGGGACCAGTGAACTTTGGATCATAATTATTATTCGGAACTAATACATATAATATGTAAACACAGGAAATTGAAATCGATATAATCAAGAAGAAGAACAACTTACCAACGTTTGGAGGCTCCTTCACTTTTCGATATGCTCTTGTCTAAACCACTCGATCTTCCTCGCTATCTCCCGGGACTGGTAACTGCGTGTGGGCACGTCACGGTCTCAAGAACTTGAATGAAGGATGTATAGAGAATTGAAGAAACTCTTTCTTCTTTGTGTTTCAAAAACACACATAAAACATGAAATTATATATATATATCACGCTGCTGCTCACAAATATATATATATATATAGTTACTTGCTTCTTTCTTTCACCAAAATTCTACACACTGTTTCACCAAAAAATATATCTATCTATGTTTAACGCCTCTGCTTGCTTTTTATATATATATTTGTTGCCCACAAGCCCCTTCTTGCTTATATATATATATATATATATATATATATATAACATATATGTATTCAGTATTTGCATCCTATGTAAATTCTTTTTTTGACTATTATTTCATGTACACACCAATTTTCATCCAACGCAATCTATTGTGTTATTAATTGATATATATCTTTTAATTATCCTTTTCAAATATATCTAAAAAGTGACAATAAGTATTTTAAATTTAAACTTAAATTTAAATACTTAGATAAATGATTTAGTAAGATAAAAAAATCCTATTATTTTATCTTCACCTAAATCCATATATCAACTAACACCCTCCAGTTAATAGTTAATTAATAATTCATAATTATCAATATAATTAAATAATCTAATTATTTAATTAATTTAACTATTATCATTTATTAATTAAATAACCTCATTATTCAATTAATTATCGAATATATACGTGTCACTTTTGTAACACAATTAATTGGACAATCCAATTAATTAACCGTGACCCTTGTTACCTAAATCAATCGGGCTAGCAAGGGGACCTAATGGACCCACAGTATTTTGAGCTCAAATAATCCTCGGAATCATTAATTAAACTCTTTAATTAATATTCCTTGATTATTAACTCCGGTGTTATTACATTAAAAACCCGAAGCTGAACTCTCTCAACTGTAGACGCTTTTACACAGACCGATACAACTCGGTGTCCATCGATATAGCTATTACATATGGTGTAATCCTCCACAGTAGTTCATAATTAGAGTTGGGTCATAATATCCGTTATACCCCTCTAATCACATATATCCTTTAAGTACCATTGATTCTCTAATAAACAATAAATCTTATTTCCTTATGGAATTAGGAGAGCGCTCATATTGTCCAAGCCCCGAATCAACCCTTAAGGGAACTACCATCTACTTCTCACAAGGAGTGGATTCCATTATTGTGTACAAACCTTCCCAGTCACAAGCCAAACCGCAATCCAAACATACGGAGTATATTGATCAGGAAATGCATCTGACCTCACCCATGGTAGATCAAAGACCACGATCTAACCTGAAGGAGTCGATAAGACACTCAGGATTAAGATCACCCACATATAGCCATCTTTAGTTGATATATATGAATCTCATCGGTAAACAGATCTTGGTGAGAGATTCATATAGATCATGGCCCAATTCTATATGATCACATCATACAAGGTGCCTCCATTCCCATATCTCATATGAATGATTCAGGATAGTATCATCGTACATTACGGAATGGACTATAGATAAACCATAAATAAAGTATCCAGCTTTATTTGCTATCTATGGACTCTTTAGATTGCACGTCTCTTACTGTATCCATCTGTATATGACACTCATATACACAGTTTGAGATTACATCGACAATCTTGGATGTTAAATAAATACACAAGTTATATAATAAACAACACAACAATAATGAATTGACCTTTTTCTTTTATTTATTTAATAAATCCATTTACAAATTACATCTTTTGGGCATAAACCCCAACAGTATGCCTTGGAGATTTCTTTCCAATTTTAATGATTTCACGTTTGGAATCATTGCACGCCACATTATAAGCATGTTTACACTTTACATTACTGTAGCGTGTAAACATTATTACACACTGCATAATGCAGCGTGTTATCATGTGTACAATGTGGCGTGTAAAATTTCCCATTATTGCATCATTTAATACTTCATAATACGCCAAAATGGCTGATTACACGTTGTCTGGTAAACAATAGTAATTCTGCTGAGAGTGTAACCATGATGCAAACTGTCATGTAATCATGCTTAAATGTCTTGTGATTATATAGAATTATGAAGTTGGACCTGTTACGAATACTTAGCACAAATTCATGTTGCAAACACATCCACACCAAACATATCCAATCACCTTACATCAAGCACCTTACATCACCTTAACATATCCAATCCACACCAAACATATCCAATCACCTTAATCAAGCACCTTACGTCAACCGTGTAATATTGACCCATGTGGCATCGTGTAAGCTTTCACAGTGAAAACGTAAAATCTATTAAAATTTAAACGTTACATTTTTGTAGCATGTAAAGATGATTACACGCTACATTATATAGCGTGTAGTCATGATTATAAACTGCTGTGTAATTTTTCCCATAATGCACCAATTAAACTGATTACACGTTACATTATCTAGTGTGTAATAATGATTATAAACAGGCATTTTATCACTCATAATTTCAAGTGTGTAATCTTTACCCATATAATCGCTCATTAATAAGCGTTTAAACCAGACAAAACAATACGGTGTGTAATCATTCGGAGTGTCTAATCATTACAAACTGGCGTGTAATCATAGTTGTTATATCTAGTGTAGTGGGTAGGGACGTACTTGTTCAATCGTCAGATGATCTTGAAAATTAACGTTTATATTTCCTTTGATTTCCCTTCATCGTTGGATGGTACCGATAGTTTTGAATAGTGTCTGGCCCTCACATTCCCATCAAGTGGTTATAAACTATAAGACCCGGAAATAGATTCTGAGCTAAAAATAATTTATTTCTTGGCCTGTATAATATTTCTTAGGCTCATATACATGTGTCACGCACGATCCCACATGTTTACTCACCACGTGGTCAGTATTGGGGCTGACAACAAGGGACTAAGTCTAGAAATTTTAAAACCTAAGATATGTTCCTAGGCCCATGTTTGATTTAATGTCTATTTAATTATATTTTTTTCAAGATTTTTAAATTTTTTCTGGTTGTCGAGGTGTTAGTTAAAAGCAGTATGCTCCCACCCAAATCGAGTTTGGATGTATATATCGAATATGGGAGATCAATTAAATCTCAATGAGTACCATTAATAAGTTTTCTAACAACTCTTAGGCATTTAGGGGTTCCTAGTTGAAAAGGTTTTTACTATATCTAAAGCAGTGGGTAAGGAGGTAATTTCCACTGTTAGATGATATTGAAAATTTACGTATAGATATCCATTGATTCCACTTCATCGTTGGACGGTGCCGATCATTGAGAATATTTTTTGGCCCCCATATTTTCATATTTTATGGAAAACTTAGGCCCGGGGAACAGTTCCTAGGCCCAACATAATTTGTTCTTAGGCCTGTATAATCTTTCTTAGGCTCATATACACATGTCACGCTTAATTTAATATTTCTCATTCATACCCTAGACAACCTTATTGGAAAAAATGTATCCTCGTGAAGAATATCAGTAATCACCAAGAGCTCATAGACCGCCTATAGCTCTCCAAGTTACCGTATTTACTCATATGACCACATTTTGAACTTGGTTATTTTGACTTGTCCAGAAGCCAAGTTTCAATAGACACTATTGAAAACTTAACGTTAAGATTTAATATCCAATACCTCAAAACATCCATATGATGATATTCTACTCTCATTTAATAAATGGAGTCACGATGTCCATATCTATAAATGAAGTCATCTATCAATTAACAAATGAATACCACCAAACTATCGATGATAGACTATGCTATATAATCGTACTCATTGATAGCTCAAATGATAACACTTGCAACCATAAGTCCATGATTTATCTCATGTTTGAGATAGACTCTCCGATTGTCTTCAAGTGAAAACTTGTATCCATTGACGGTTCTAGATAAAGTATTTCACTGTGATTCAATTTAATGCACCCAGTGCACTAGATTCTTTTGCCCAAAGACACCACACTTTGATGATTTTAGACTCATCATAACACATTTGATCACACTCAAATGCTAGCAAAAGAATCTACAACTTTAACAAGATAAAGGCGCCCAACCTTTATCTTAAGTTGTGAATATTATTCAAGACTAACTAAAGAATTATGTTTGCCTCATACATATCTAGATGTATGAATAATTCTTATTTTCTCATAGTCTTTTGATCTTATGCTTATTTACTTTTGGAAATTATAAAAATTAAACTATAAATGATATAAGATTTGCTAAACTAGAAATCGCTTTATTAATATGAAAAGATTGTCAAATACATTATTATACTCTTGCTATCGAGCATAATCCCGACAACGTTATCCTCAACTTCTTTGGTCTTTCCGGTAGATTTTTTTTCTCCCGTGGCAATACAATACGGTTCCGGATTGCATCAGGAATGTCCCAAAATTCGGGATGGAACAGGGTTGACACTCATTTCATAAGCATGTTTAAGAAATCTTGTTGTGTAAAGGTCGGAAACAAGTGAGTTGATTGACACTCCTTTGAACCTAGGCCATAACACACCAACAAACAGAAATTTAAGTTTGAAAAATCAACCACAACAAATAAATGTACAGAATTAAAAGATTGGGAAGCATACCTAGCAACCGCAATTGCATGAGAACACGGTAAGTGATCTAAATTCCATTCACGACATGAGCAAGAACGTTCGTCAAGGTCGACGGTTGTTACCTTCCATTTGTCGTCTACCTTAAATTTATTAAAGTGAATGGGGTGAATCTCACACCGTTGTGCTGCATCTGTCCTATCTTTGATGTGTTCGTCTGCAAGCGTTGTCAAGTATGTAGACATTTCACGTGCATTTGTCCGACAATCTTAGAACCACCTTTACAACAAATCTCTGATACATTCCGCCATTGCTGTAATAGACAATTTTCGGAATGCAACTAGACAAGAATTCATTGATTCAGCAATGTTGGTGGTCATAAAAAAGTACCTCTTTCTAGGATAATGAGAACGTGAAAACATCTTTATCCCAACGCCTTGCAACTCATCGCAAACCTTAGGGTAGGTTTCTTTCAACTCGGTCATTAAACGGTCAAAATCCTTGATACGGTAAGCATTCGTAGCACGGTAGTAAAGTGAAATGGCATCATATTTCTGCTTGCAAAATCTTTTGAGATTTTATGCTAAATGGTGTGCACAAATCCCATATGCTGCATCTGGGAATATGGCTTCCATTGTATTGAATATACCATTGTGCATATCCAAAAGTAACAGCACACGGTCGGGATATTGGATTAATTTATGGAGTTTCTTCAAAAATCAAGTCCACAAATCTGTGCATTCAGATTTGTAAACCTAAATGCCAAAGGGTATATCATCTCGTTTCTGTCTTTACACACCGTAACTAGCAAAACACCCATGGTCCTAGCCTTCAAATAGGTAGCATCGATGCAGATAACCGGCCTAATAACATAATTGAACCCCTCTATGCAGTCTCCAATTGCCATGAATCCATATTTAAACCAGTTTTGCGAGTCGGTTTTGATCTTTGTCACAGTCCCGGGGTTAGTTTGTTCCAAAACATAAAAATAAGATGGCAACCTCCGAAAAGATTCCCACGGACCGCCAAATACCTGATTCAAAGAGTGCTCCTTCGACCTGTACGCTTTGTTGTACAAGAGGTGTATGACATGATGCTCCATCATCTCAGAAACAATATCTTTAGGATGGGTGATGCGCCCAGAATTGCGATATTTACTTGCAAACAAATCCCCTATCACCGTGGCGCTTACACATTTAAATTCAACATTGTAGTTGTCATTTCTTTTACATGTATGATCACTAATGAACGCCTTCACGTGCCAATTGATATGAACCTCACCAAGAACAGTGAGACCCGGAACCAATATATGGTAACGAATGGTCGTTTTCTAATTTCAAGTTTGTAAACAAGAACAAAATCGAACCGCGACCCATTATCTATATGAAGATAAGAACTAATGGTATCAAGAAAGTTGTAGACACCACACTCAAGAACAAGAAAGAAGGTGAGTGATAAGTCAAGGTTTGAACACCACAAGGTAGAACCTTGATAAGTTCATAGTTCTATGAAGAACCAAAGAGAAAAATTCTCTCAATTTTATTTCAATTCAAGTCTAGTCTTAAATTACATCAATTGGTCCCTTTTATACTAAAAATATCTAAGACCTAAAAGGGAATAAATATTAGTCAATTAATGTCTTACAATCAGGAAAATAAATGCAAAAAAAATTAGGAAATAAATAAATACTAAACTAGCAACTAGTTGATTTGTTCCTTATTTGGAAAGCTGAATTTGGGAAACAAATCAGCCCTTTATTTGGAAAACAAATCAACTCTTTATTTGGGAAAATAAAAAAAAAAGGAATATGCTGAAATAGGCAATATGCTCAAATTGAATTCTCCTCCAACCATACGTCGCCCAAAAAATAGGAACTATGTTGAAATTAGGATTTCTCAACTCAAGTCTTTGTGCAATAATATAGATGGCTGAATTTGGACTTGTTATGATCTGTTTCGGATGACAGAGTCTTCATAGCATCTGTAGGGCCTGTCTTGGGCTTTTTGAAAACATATTATAATAGACGATCCATCCTCAGATGCTTTCTATAGAAGCCCTAGAAGTTCAGCCCGGATTTGGTCTTCATGTGGGCCGAACTTGGATTTCAGCAACTCATAATCTGCCTATCATTAAATGCTTCTTTGATCCTCTTGGCCCTTGTAATTGGCTCAACTGGAATATACAATGGATCCTTTCATGAAGCTTCTTGATTCTCATCACCAATAGTTCCAAATATTCGACTCCATGTACGAAGAACCCATCCACAACTTCTAAAACTACATTATGCAGTGAATCTTGTATTGGAAGATCTTGAAACCCTGTACTCAAACCTCTTTCCAAAAGCATACGACCCTATAGCATGCTTCAAAGTAGGCTTGTTCTTAAACATCTGTCCTTTGTATAATGGACCTTGATTTGCTGAACCGGTTTAATTGAGTAAAGCTCTGACCCTGATATTGTCCACCGTGTGTTCATGGAAGGTGAATAACTATTGAGTGTTCCACTGACCCCTCGTTCTTCTATTCCAAGAGCTGTTTCCGCTTGCCCATCATCAATATCACTGGCACTCTCATCCTCTGTATCACTGGTTTTTAAACTATCGGATCTTCTGGAAGTATCGATGCTTTCGAAACTATCATTGTCAACCATTACTGCATGGTTTGTATTAGATGTTGGCGTCGCTTGGTCATTGCATGATGATGTAAATCCGGGTGAAACCTGAGATGCAAGCGGATTATTGCTTCCACTAACTGATTTATAGTTTGGAGTACCCGTCAGAGACCGTGGAATATCGATGGGTTTAACATTCGAGACCGTACATGGTGACTGGATTGGATTTGGTGGAGGTCCAAATTCAGGTTTATTGACAAATTCAACATCGATTGTGGCCCAACCTCATCCCTTATGAATAATCAAAAACTCTACATCGTCGTCACTCATTATGGACAATGTAACTTTATCAACCCCCGTTTCCACATGCGAGGTTAGCTTCAACTCAATTTGGTCTCTACTAACCCATGTCCGCTGGTATATGATTTCCACCAATTCATTGTACACTCTGTTGTCTTTTTTATTAGTCGTACTAAAAATGAAATAAAAACGGTAAACGCGCTACCCTTCCAATGCTCACCACACTGAACTAACAGCCAAGACATTGTATCCTTACACCCAAAAAATAGAAAAATTCAGTCAATAACAGTATAACAATTACTGTAACTCAGTTTAGTTCAGAGCCTAGAAAAAACCATTTTGAGCCTAGGAATGGTTCCCAAGCCTGAAACATTACTCCCGGGATTGGATATGTTGGGTGTGGACGTCAAGCATTGCATTTTTGCTAAGTATTCGTAACAGGTCCAACTTCATAATTCTATATAATTACACGTCAGTTTATAAGCAAGATTACATGCTAGTTTACATCATGGTTACACGCTCATCAGGATTACACGATTAAACAATGTCACCATTTACACGCCGTAATGTCAGAATGATTACACGCTACATTATCTACCGTGTAATTATGATTACACACTATAGAAATGGACCATGCAATCATTCTTACTATATGGCATGCCAGGATGCTTTATGTGTAACCATCAATAATCTTTACCATACAACGTGTAATCAGTCACTTTGGTGCATTGTAAATATTACATGATGCAACTAATGGGAAATATTACACGCCACATTGTATACATGATAACATGCTACATTATGTAATGTAACGTGTAATCATGTTTACATGAGTCACCCATCTAACATGTAATCATGCTTACCAATGTTGCGTGAAATCATTAATCGGGGTTGGGAAGAAATCTCCTAGGCCAAGGCCTAACAAAATATTCAAAGGCCAAGAAGACATGTTTCAAGGCCTAACAAAAGTTTCCTAGGCCAAGAAGCATGTTCGAAGGCCTAACAAAATATTCCTAGGTCAAGAAGATATGTTCCAAGGCTAAACAAAATTTTCCTATGCCAAGAAGACATGTTCCAGGCCTAACAAAATTTTCTTCCCAGGCCAAAAATACATCCTAACCCCCCCCCCCCCCCTCCGACTTGAATTATTGTTGTTGACAACAACTCTTGTAAGCCTGGGAAGATATAATTATGAGCCTAAGAATGGTTCCTTGGCCTACAACATTCCTTCCGGGCTTGGATATGTTGGGTGTGGATGTCTTTGCATCGGGCCGAACTTCATAATGCTATATAATTACACGCCAGTTTATAAGCAATATTACACACTAGTTTACATCATGGTTATAAGCTCATTAGGATTACACGATTAAACAATGCCACCCTTTACACGCTGTAATGTCAGAATGATTACATGCTACATTATGTACCGTGTAATCATGAATACACGCTATAGAAAGGGAGCATGCAATCATTCTTACAATATAGCGTGCGAGGATGCTTAGCGTGTAACCAGCAATATTATTTACCATACAACTTGTAATCAGTCACTTTGGTGCATTGTGAAATATTACACGATGGAACTAATGGGAAATATTACACGCTACATTATTTGTATTGTGTAATCATGTTTACACGAGTCACCAATCTAACGGGTAATCATTCTTCTCAATATCGCGTGAAAGGGAATCATATATCCCTCATACCCGGGGTTGAGAAAAAATCTCCAAGGCTTGGGAAGAAGTCTCCTAGGCCGGCCTAACAAAATATTACTAGGCCAAGAAGACATGATCTCAGGCCTAACAAAATTTTCCTAGGCCAAGAAGATGTTCGAAGGCCTAACAAAATATTCCTAGGCCAAGAAGACATGTTCCAAAGCCTATCAAAATTTCCTTCCTACACCACATTATACACATGATAACACGGTACATTATATAGCGTGTAAGTTTACACGATTCACCAATCCAACGTGTAATCATTCTTCCCAATGTCCCCCCAAAGGGAATCATTTATCTCCCATACCCGAGGTTGGGAAAAAATCTCCTAGGCCAAGGCCTAACAAAAAATTCCTAGGCTTAGTCCATCTTCTGTTTTTAAAATCAATAACATGGGTGACCTAAGGGCATAACAAAAGCGAAATCAATACTAACTAACATTGGGACCGTCGGTGTTTTTGTTCAACCAACCCCAACACAACAAACACTTTAATCCTAAACTGTAATTCAATTTAGGTGAGTGTCTAGGAACAATTGTTTTAGGCCTACAAATGAATGTTTTCTAGGTCTAGGGCTGGCCTACAACATTCCATCTTCCTCTCTGGCTTTTAGCTCATCTTCTGTTTTGAAAATCAACAGCGAAGGTTCCCTAACAATAGCAAAATCAATAACAGGTGTTTTGGTTCAACCATCTCCCAACAGAACCAACAGCGATCAACACAAGCAAATATACATATACCATCAGCAAATATACATCAACACAAACAAATATACATACACCATCAACACAAACAAATATCTAAATCCCATCAACCAAACAACAATATCAAAATCATAGACCTGTTTTGGTTCAGCAGGCCTAAACCTTTTCCCCACCAAACCATACAACAATTTTCAAACAAACCATACAACACTATTCACCAGAGTGTATTTCCTGTTATTCATGTGATACAGAGGAAGACATGTTTGCACCCAACAATACTACATACACCTCTTAAAAGCTTGTTGTGGCATTTCATCAAACACCTTATAAACCCAACAATACTACATACACAAACCCCAATTCATGGGCAACAAATCCAAAACCCTCAATCCCTTATGGTATCAAAAACTTCTCAAACTTGAAGAACGATAAAAGACCGAGAGATTCAATGAAATTGGAAACTTAAGTGTCATTATGGGACTTACAGTGTCTGTGTATGCTTCATTTAAAACTTGACAGTGTAGATCGATTGAAGGAGTTGGTGGCACTATCGAGATTCCGGTCACCATCAGATTACGGTCGGTAGCAAGATTTCAATGAAGAGGATGATGGGATTTGAACAACAGTGTATTTCGGAAGACAGTGAGGACAATGGATTTGAAATGGGAAGAATGAGTGACCCAACTTCGATGGAGTGGATTCTGGTCCACAGGAGAATGATGGAGAAGATGACCCAAAATCTAAAAGTTATGGTTTTCTTCAGTCAACTGAAGGAGAAGAACAGAAGGGCAGTTTGGTTCTTACACAATGTAAGAGGGTAATTTAGTAATTTTGTACTATTTTATTGTAGAGGGCATTATTGTCTTAGAAAGACTATTTCCTATGAACTAAATATCAGGAAAGGGTAGATATGCACTTCCCCCCCTCCCCCCAAAAAAAAAAAAAATTGTGAGGAAAGACTATATTTACAAGGTTCCCTTACTTTATATTGAACACTAATTAATTATTACTGATCTCCGATTATTACTTAACATGGTTAATTTGTATCCTCTCATAAATGTTACATGTGCTTAAGGATTGAAGAGACATATAATTAATTAGTGTGACTATGAGAAGTTAAAGGAGACAATCAAATTATCATGCAAATATAATTATGAAGTAAGTATTAATCTAGTGTTAATTTTCAAATGTAACCGATCATAAAAGAAAATTCATTGGATAATAAAAAAGTTCTTTAATTTAAATGTATAAATTAATGGAATGTTTTATTTTATTGTATCAAAGAAACCAAAAAAAAAGAGTGGAATAGATTAAATATATTATATTGTATGATATTACTTAATATCAAATTGATGAATTTAAAAAAAAAAAAACAATTAATAACATTAAAATTGATACCACATGTCCCTTCCAAAAGAGAAGAAGCTATTTCTATATGGAAAATATTTGGGTACTGACTAGTTTGTATCCAAGATGCCTAGTCAGTACCTAAGATGATGACTCCTATATTTTTATTGGTGGAAAAATCCATCACCAACCATATGTATTTAATATCAAACACTATAAATGGTTTTTTCCACCAATTAAAATATAGGGTCAGTACCATGGGTGCTGACTGGTCAATACTCAAGTATTGTCCTTTCTATATTATGATGATGATGTATGCTTTATTTTTAAATTATTGTATATGATTATAATATGATAAATTAAAAAATGAAAAAAAAAATGAAAAAAAAAATATTAACAATATTAAATAGATGCAACATGTCACTTCCTTATGAGAATAAGTTACTTATATAAATAATATGATATTACTTATTATCAAATAGATGAAAAAAAAATATTAATAACATTAAGTGACTTCCACGTGTCGTTTCTATATGAAAAATAGTTATTTTTATATTGTATCATATGATATATTAAAAGAAATTTTAAAAATAAAAAAAAATAATAACATTTATGATTGTCACGTGGCATGACCACATCAAAAATAGAAAAAATATATATATATATTGTCATATGTGAATTTTATCGTACTTACACGTCATCAACAAAGAGGATAAATTGTCAGGTGGACATTCGAATAGGCATTCAGAAAATATCCTACAAAGACATCACCGAAGAAGAGAACCTGAGTAAGCAGATGTTGAACAAAACCTACTCAGGGTCAATCGACATCATATACTACTCGGGATCAGCTAACGACACTTGGGACTGGTTAAATACCGTGTCTACTCGGGATCAAATGATGTTACTCGGGACAAGCGGGTATTATCCTTACTCGGAACAAATATGAAGAAAACTGAATAAAAAGCCTAGCGCTTAGTTCACACGGATTAGGTCATTAAATACACGAAGATATCCATATGAAAAAGGAATCTCAATGAGAACAGAATAATGAGCTGGAAGGGTTCCCAATCAGGCAACAACTTTATTTCTTTAAAAAGACTACGCTCTCATAAGGAAACAAGTCCAAATTGGACTACATTACTAGAATCTCGTTCGATTTCAATACAAGACTCCGAAATAGGAAATAAGACAGTCCGCTTCAAGCAAGTAATCATAATTAAATACAAAGATCTATTACTTGTACAAAGCATATTAGGGTTCTATAAATATATAAATAGACCCATAATCTCACCAAAAAGGATATAGACAGCAATCATAGAAAAATACAGAGAGAAAAAGGAGAGATCGAGAACTTGTAATATTATAAAATTCCTAGTGGATTTTGGCTCGGTTGATCATTCAACCACCCGTGGACCTTTATCCGGTCATCGAAGTTTTACCACGTAAAAAATTCGTGCCTTGGTTACTTTCTCATTCTTTTTCTCTTTGAAATTACAGCCGAAATCCAATCCTTGTTGGCTTTTCTGATACAGTCCAGAAACCGACGTCAACAATTGGAACCAGAAAGAGGGGTGAACCTCTTATTTAATTAAGGATAATGACAGGAAGCAGAAGCAGTTCCGGGGATATCCAAAAATCTCCAGATAACTTTCATATTTGCAGCACCTCGCGAGATCTCGCTGCAACCACGGAGAACCAACCTACATTCCTGTAGGGTATCCAGCAAGTTCCTCCAACCAGTGAAGATCTGACACAACGTTTCCGAGAAGAGTTGCAACAATTGGTGGCAGACGCAGCAAAGGAAGGAGTTGATCTACTGGCTGCAGAGGCACAAACTCCTAACCTCCCACCTGCGAGGCTTCGTTCGGTTGTAGTACGGCCAGAACAAAACGCACCGGAAGCCGAAAAGAACTCTACTCCAATCAATCAGACTGTATGAGAAACCTCTGAAAAGGAACGACCACACCAGGATCAGACAGTCCGTGCTAGACACCGCAAACATGACCGGTACAGGGATCAGTCGTCATCAGAAGATAGAGATCGACACCATCGCAAGCGTTATTATGGAATCATATGTGAAACCTGGCATCAAAGTGAAGAACCTGAAAGATGAATGACAATCACCCAACGGTTCAACCATCAGGGAAGTTCAGTGGGAAATAGGGACGTCGTAATCCAGAGCCTAACTCGAGAAGTCGAGAACAATAGGCGTTAGATGGACGCACTGGTCAGACGTTATGGGTGTAACGATTTATCTGATGACGATTTTGACAGTCCATTCACCAGGGAAATCTTGCGGACCCCATTCAAAGAAAGATTCAGGATGCCGCACGTGGAGAAATTCAAGAAAGACACAGACCCAAAGAAACACGTCAGACGCTATAAAAGTGCTATGGCCCAGTATGCCCATAGTGATCCCTTACTGTGTCTCAACTTTCCACAAACTTTAGGAGACATGGGCTCAAGATGGTTTGGGAGATTGCCCCCAGCAAGCATTGGAAGTTTTAGTGAACTAAGCAGGAGCTTCTCAAGGCAATTCCTGAGCAATGTTCACAGGAAAAAGTCAGTGGCTTACCTTTCTCAAATAAATCAAGGGAAAGATGAGTCGCTGAAGAAGTATCTGGGGAGATTTGGCCAAACAGTATCAGAAATTGGCAGTGCAAACGATGAGGCAATAATTGATGCATTCATCAACAACCTGCAGAATGGACGGCTGTCCTTTGATTTAATAAGAGACCGTCTGACCAGGTATAAAGATATGATGGACATGGCAGGAGGATATGCATTAGCCGAAGAAGAGGAGTTAGCCATTGGAGGAAGCTACATGCATGGAGGAAAACCCGAGAAGGACAATGAGTCCAAGGTGCAGAACCAAAAGGGAAAACAGAAAGGAAACAGCAAAGAAAAGAGCAAGGACGGGAAAAACGGGCGTAATATCGAACAGACCACGGAAAAAATACTGAGGCAGAAACACCAACTACACCCCTCTTAGAAAAAAATATGAGAAAATCCTAGTCATTCTGGAAACAAAGAATATGGTACAAGAGCCGCGCCGTCAATCTCAGTTTGCTCCGTGAGATACTACCAAATATTGTAGGTTCCACAAGGAAACCGGACATGAGACTTCCAGGTGTTATCAGCTCAAAGATAACATAGAAACCCTCATTCAGGAAGGACATCTACAGGATGTGATCTTGAAAAATGATGAGAAATCAGAAGCAAAGAAAGATATCAAGGCCGATCACAGCTCTGGTCGAAATCAAAGAGCCAGTCCAGAGGCCAATCAAATAATACATACGATCTTTGGATGACCATCCACTGGGACAAGTAACCAAGAATGAACACAGGAAATCAGAGAAGCAGTATAGGCAATAAATAACTTTGACGTAAACTCGGTCGAGCTAGACCCGAAGAGGGTAAAGGAAGGGTGAGACCCAATAACATTCACAAAAGCAGACTCATATGGCGTTGATGTTCGGCCAAATGACGCATTGGTCATAAGTGCCCGGATTGGTCATCAGGAAGTCAGGAGAATCCTGATAGATAATGGAAGCTCAGCAGAAATTCTCAATATAGTCGTCTACGATCAACTCAGGTTATACCGAAAAGACCAACAGCCCTTCCATACCCCACTCAGAGGATTCGGGGGAGTTGAGGTAAGGTCACTCAGGGCGGTAAAGCTAGCTGTGAAGATTAGAGTGGCACCTTGCCAGAGAACTGTATTGCACGACTTCGTGGTGGTAGACTTGGACAATTGGCCATATAATGCACTATTTGGACGACCATTCCTGAATAAAATTAAGGCCGTAACACCCACTTATGCCTTAATGATCAAATTCTCGACCGAACAGGGGGTTGGGGTAGTCAAGGGATCCCAAGAGATGGCCTGAAGAGCTAACCTGTCAGTATACAAAGACAAGAATGATGAGCAGGTTTGCACTATAACACAGCCGAGTCAGAATGAAAAGCTTCGATCTAAGGGAAGAGCCGAATGAATCCAAAACTGAACCGGTCGAAGAAATCACCTTGAAAGAAGATGAACAAGACAAAAATGTCAAGATCGGGGCCAACCTAGGAGAAAGAGTCAAACAAAGCCTCATTTATCTACTTAAAAAATACAGGGATGTGTTCGCTTTGAGTCATGAAGACATGGTCGGGATAGATGCCCGAATAATATCCCACCATCTCACAGTAGACCCAAGTGTAAAACCGGTGATACAAAAAAGAATATCATTCACTCTCGAGAGAAGTCAGGCAATTAAACAGGAAGTAGAGAAGCTACTCGTTGTAGGATCAATTAGAGAGGTCGATTACCCTCAATGGGTAGCTAATGTAGTCCTCGTCTAAAAGAAGAATGGACAATAGAGGATGTGCGTAGATTTCAAAGATCTGAACAAGGCATGCCCGAAAGATAGTTTTCCACTTCCGATGATAGATCAATTGGTGGACGCTACACCAGGCCATGAGTTGCTCAATTTCATGGACGCCTACTCAGGATATAACTAAATCTGGATGAACAAGGCTGACGAAGAAAAAATGGCGTTCACAACTGATCAGGGTTTGTACTGTTACACTGTAATGCCCTTTGGATTAAAAAAAGTAAGAGCAACATATCAAAAGGTTGTTAACAGAATCTTCGCACGGCAAATTGGAAGGAACATGGAAGTATACATTAATGATATGCTGACCAAGAGCATCACGGCAGACCAGCACACTTCAGACATTTGATGTCTTGAGGAGATACCAAATGAAGCTAAATCCTTCAGGAAGATTCCTGGGTTTTCAAGTTCACCAAAGAGAAATCGAAGTCAACCCCGAAAAGATGCAGGCCCTAGAGAAAATGACTTCACCGAGGACACTCAAAGAAGTACAGCGCCTAACAAGATGCTTAGCTTCTTTAGGTAGATTCATGTCAAAGGCCACAGACAGATGCACACCCTTTTTCAAAGTAATTAAAAAAGGGAAAGGACTCGAATGGAATGAAGAGTGCGAGCATGCATTTTTTAAAATTAAAGAATACCTAAAGCAGACTCTCATCATTTCAAAACCTCAGATGGGAGAGACACTTCATCTCTACTTACCAATTACAGAACTAGCAGCCAGTGCAGTCCTAGTTAGAACAGAAGATGGAGTACAGAAGCCAGTGTACTATACCAGCAAGGCACTTCTACCAGTCAAGACCAGGTATTCACAGGCAGAAAAAATGGCACTAGCATTGGTTTCAGCAGCAAGGAAGCTAATGCCATATTTTCAGGCTCATACAATTCAGGTACTCACTAACTGCCCATTAAAACAAATTCTAAAGAAGCCAGAGATTTCAGGAAGACTGGCCAAATGGGCTATCGAGCTGAGTGAATTCGATATCCACTATATCCACTATATCCTCAGAACATCCCTCAAAGGGCAAGCAGAGGCAAATTTTATAGCAGAGTTCACAGAGCCAAACCTAGAAGCAAAAAGGATATTGGGAAAAAAATTCCCACGGAAATTATATATTGATGGCTCTTCAAACACTCATGGCAGCGAGGCAGGGATCATAGTATGCACTCCTGAAGGGGATGATGTCGAATGTGCCATGAGGTTTGACTTTAAAGCAACCAACAATCAAACCGAATACGAGGTGCTATCAGCTGGACTTAGAGTCTGCATAGCTCTCGGGGCGGATGAAGTCGAGATATTCAGCGATTCACAGATAGTTTTCAACCAAATACTAGACGAGTACCAAGCCAAGGATAAAGGCATGATAGCCTACCGTGACATTGCAAAACAGCTCCTCCAAAAATTTAAGGAGTATAAAATTGCCCAGATCCCAGAGAGGAGAATGAAAAGGCAGACGCATTGTCCAAACTAGCGTCAGTAACAACCACAAACAGATTAATGACTATTCCGGTTGCACATCTCCTTAACCCGAGCACAGCTGAACCAAGAAACTTAGAAATTTTAGAAATTCGAACACCGCCAGAGGGTTGGATGACTCAGCTAAAAAGGTTCCTGGAAGAAGGCGTGCTCCGGGAAGATCCCTTACAAGCAAAACGTATCATATATAGATCAGCAAGGTACACATTGGTTGAGGGAGAATTATACAGAAGGGGGTATTCCCGAACACTCCAAATATGTGTGTCAGAGGAAGATGCAATCGGATATTATAGGAAATCCATGCAGGAGTTTACGGAAACCACACTGGGGTAAAAGTTTGGCACACAAAGTGCTCAGGCAAGGCTATTATTGGCCTACTCTGATCTCAGATGCACAACAATGTTCGGAGAGTTGCAATACTTGCCAAAGGATTACTAATGATATCCGACAACCCCTGAGCAGCTCAGAAACCTCACATCCCCATGGCCATTCTCCATGTGGGGGTTGGATTTAATCGTCCCAATGCCAGCCGAGACAGGGGGTGGAGCGAAGTATGTCATAGTAGCCGTTGACTATTTCACAAAGTGGGTAGAAGCCGAAGCCGAAGCATTGGTGTATATCACAAAAGGAAACACCATAAACTTTGTAAAAAAGAATATACTTTATAGGTTTGGAGTCCCAAACACTATAATCACTGACAATGGCACTCAGTTTGACAACCTGAAATTCAGACAGTTGTGCAAAGAGTTCCAGAAAGCCAATTATTATGCCACACTTGCCCACTCTCAAACAAATGGGCAGGTTGAAGCAGTGAACAATATCATCAAGCACACACTCAAAGCGAAGCTAGATGTTAAGAAAGGAAGCTAGGTTGAAAAGCTTCCCAAAGTATTATGGGCGTATAGGACAACAGCGAGAACTTTAACAGGAGAAACTCCATACACTTTAGCGTTTGGAACAGAAGTTGTTATCCCTGTAGAAACGTCATATACATCACCCTGAGTCAGGCTATATGATGAAGATCATAATGTTGATATATTGCTGCAAAGTCTAAATGAGCTAGAAGAGAAAAGGGAGAAGTTCAGAATACGAAATTTGGCATATCAGCAAAGAGTAGTCTGCCACTACAACTCTCATGTTCGGGTCAGGAAATTCCAGCTAGAAGACCTGGTACTCAGAAAGGTGTCATTGAACACAAAAAATAAAGCTACAGGTTCCCTGGCTGATAAATGGGAAGGCCCATACAAATTCGAAGGAGTAGCTGGCCATGGAGCGTATTGGATTGCACGACCCAATGGAGGGGTTTTACCCCGACCATGCAATGCCCAATATCTGAAGATTTTCTACCCTTAAATTATTCTTTGTTCTTTTTTCTAATCAGGACAATTTTAGTTAAGTTAAATATTAGCTGTGGAATTTAAAACTTTATTGATTTTGCAGTTATGAATAAAAAATCAAACTCAGGATTTTCGAAAGAAAAGCATCAAACTCGGGTTTTCCAAAAGAAAGCATATGATAATAAGAACGTATAGAATAAAGCATATGATAATAAGAACATATGGAAGACAAGCATGATAATAAGAACATGCAAATAGAATACTCGGGACCATTAAATCCCGAATAGGCAGAAAAGCTCGAAGGAGCATGCCAGCCGAGCAAGGTCAAATGACCTTAGCAAAAAGGCAAACCCGATGCACCAGCTCGGGACGCTATAGGGAAAAATTCCAGTGAAATGCGTAGCTGTGTTAAGCGATTCAAGAAGCTTAACGATTCGAAAAACCCTTGTGTATAAAAACTGGGGAGACGTTCTTGGTGGTGTGTAAGAACTCGAACATATGATCATGGTGAGCCTTGATGTAATGTTCGGGTAGCAACCGTGTACAAAACACAAGTATAAACCTACTTGCCTATTTTATGATGACTTGGTTAATAATACTAGTCAGTTTAATAAGATACTTGGCATTATTCGGGTGACAACCAGTTTAATAAGATAATCGGTTAAATTGTCCGAACATCAGAATTGACCAGTTTAATAAGATACTTGGCATTATTCGGTTGACAACCGGTTTAATAAGATACTCGGTTAAAGTTACGCGAACGTCAGAAATAGCTGGTTTAATAAGATACTCAACAATCATAGTCAAGTTAAAGAAATTTCGCGAGCAATAAAATCAAACCACCAGGTTCAGAAAAGCTACTCGGAATTTTATTGATCTTTCAAAAGAATGGTTACAAAGTTCTTTTACAAAAGAATCATTACAAAGAACTCTTTACAAAGAATTGTTAAAAGTACAAAAAATCCTATCTACAAAAATCAGGATTGTGAGGATTTGAAGCTCTTGCCAATACTCGGGTCAGGCACCATCTCATATTCTCAGAGCAAACTCTCATTAGAAGGCCAAGAAATTGTGTCAGCCGAATCATCCATCCACTGGCTGTAATCTTCTCCTGGGATCGGCCCGACATCGGGCACCACACCCTCCATGATCTACTCCTGATTAGCATAAAAGGTCGAGAGGGAATGCTCAGATGGAACCTCCAAATGCATGGGATGAGGCTCTTTACCTTGGCTGCGGCAGTAAGCCCTCCACTCCTTCATCTGAGTACGGAGAGATTCCAATGATCGATCCACATGATGTTTGATCGACAGCTCCCAGTTGGTTCGGGCCTTCTCAGTCGCCCTATTCTTAACTTTGAAGAACTCGCCAGCTGAAACTAGCCCTCGCTGAAACTCACGAAGGAGAAGGGCATCGTAGGTAGGGGATCTTTTAAAACGATCCACCCCTTGAACCTCAAGTTCCAGCCTGGCTTCTCGGGACAAGGATTCGACTATCAGAGTCTGGCATTCCAAATCTTCGATCTTCTGCTCATACGCCGACTTGGATTGCTCCGCTTCCTGCTCGTCCTTGAGCATTGATTCTTGGGCAGAAGATAATAAATTTTGAAGTAATGTAGCATTCTCTTCTGCCGAAGAAGCCCTCTCATCGGCCTCCATCTGCTTTGTCAGACAGTGGTCGGTAAAAATTTAGGCAGAAACCTCTTGTTGATAAGTCGTTTCGACCCGAGCATGGCTATCCTCACTTTTCTTCAACTGAACCTCAAGACGCCTTATTTTATCAGCTTGATGTTGTTGCGTCTGTACCAACTCAGCAAACTCGGCCACCATCTATAAAGAAGTTCGATTAGAAACCTAGCAAGCAAAAACGAGCAAAAATGAGCAAAACAATTGAAGTTAAGAATAACATAAGATGCACCGTTAAAGACGATCTAAAGACAGTCTGACAGGGAGCCATCCCGAAAACAACTCCAGCGGTCTTCCCCAATGAAAGTTTGACTGGATGACATCTCCCGCAGCATATCCTGGGGAGAAGAATATGAAGGAACCCCCGAGGGTTCAGCTCCTTGATCTTCAACTTCGGGGGGATAGGAACCCCTGTTCGTCTCTGAAATTTCCACATCCGCTGAAGCAAGGGAACCCATGTTCAGCTCCAAAATCTCCACATCTGTCGACGCTCAAGTATCAACGCTCGGGGGAATGTCAACCACAATATCTTCATCGCTGGAGTTGATGAAAGAGACCACCCGAGAAACCATAAGAGGGCGAGTTGGATAGCTAAATTCCTTTCGCTTCTCAGCCCAAGAACGGTGGAAGCTGAGATCAGCTGCGGGATCTTCTTGAACATCATCCAGGAAGGACTCAAAAAAGTCAGGACCGGAAGGAGCTTGGCTTACGGAGGTGTTACCTCCATCACCAACATCTGACCGCACAGCAGGTCCTTCACCGAGACCCTCACTTTGCCTCTCCCCATCATCAGGCAGTTGAGTCGGGCCACTCGGACCGCTAGTCTCCTATACGATCGGTTGAACAACGTCCTCAGGGACATATTCGGGAACTTGCTCTTCGACCGCATCAGGTTCTTTGTCAGACTCAGGCGGGGCAATGACATCATTTCTCTGACGAGAAGCTTCTTTTCGACTCCCCTGAAGAATAGACTTCACTTGGCGAGCCTGAAGATCGCAGACGATATCCGTATCGTACACTTAGAAGAAAAGATGAACAGTGTCAAAATATAAAATCAAGAAAATAATAATAGAAAGAGGGCCACAAAGATCACTTACATCGTTTGCGGTGGCCCAAAATCTGTTTGAAGAAGTCGAACTCTATCATCTTCGACTCAGTAAAGAGATAAGTCTTGCTCCTCTTTTCCAGAGTGCGAAACGCTGCCCCAGTAAGTCTGGCCAGCTCAGTATCGTTGTAATCAATTTTATTCTTGTTCCATTTCTCGGGGGAAAATAAGAAACGGGGAACTCTCAACACCGCTCGAGTATCCCCAGATATAAGGGTGACTTCAAGACCGAGACTCCCTCCGGTAAAAAACTAACTGTTCTTCCAGAACTTGTTGGATGTGGGGAATCTCCATACAAAACCCCTCTTTTTAGGGTCATCAGAGATATCAGCTCTCCGATTCACCTTTGTCCCCTTAGAGACCCAACAGTCTGGAGAATTAGACATGAGGAAATAGGTTCCTATCTTGCCAGACTGCCTCAGCGTGAAGAATTGCCTGATTTTACTCGGGGAGGGCGGCCACAGGTTCATCCGGTTGAACATGTTCCACATGCACATCAAGATTTTGTAGTTGTTCAGGGCCAGTTGGACCGGAGCGATCCCTGCTTCTGCAAGACACCAGGCGATGAATGGCTGAAAGAGGAGAGTGGCGATGCAGCAGAAAATGGATCTATAAATCGCCACCATGCCCAAGGGAGGATTCCACGCGGCTTTATCACCCGTTGGAATCAGAGTGACCAAATTGGACAGATCGAATCGAGCACGATACTTCTCTATTTCATCTGGTCGGACCACATTCAGCTTGGTATCAAACCCAATCGGGCAGTCAGCAGAGAAAGGGAGACGAGACGTCTTGAACGTCTCATCGACATCGTTCTCGTTGACAGTCTGATCCCTGATCCAAATATCGCTGGAGTTATGCTTACGGACTTCACTTCTGCTTTGATGTTTTCCCATCCTTCGAAGAGGTACTCTATGATCAGAAATGTCAGAATCAGAACTAGATGAAGAACTTGATACAGGACTAAAAGTGACGTCAGAGTGAAACCCAGAAATATCAACTGCTAAAAATGGAGGTTCATCAGTAGGGATTTCCCCAGTAATCTTCTAATACAGGAAACCAACTGGAAATCCCCACGTTCTAACACATCAAGAACGATATTAAAAAGACGATGACGGGAAGATGGCTCCATTAAAACTAACCTTGAATAAAATTTTATGCAAGATCTTTAACGGAGAATCGCGACCTTCTGCGTAAAGAAATCTGGGTTTGAGAAATTTTTCTGCTGAGAATTGTTGAGAATGAACCAATGATGACACTCAGTGAAGAATTAAAGAGATGATGGCACGAATCCCTAGGATTTCAAGACGGGAAAAAAAATAAAAAAAAATGATGATGAGGTTTGATGACATAGGCGGTGTACGGGGAAAAGGGTGAGTCATTTCTCATAAATGATATCGAAAAACGAAGAGGCAAGAGACACGTGTCAAAAAGAAAACTGGTTTTTGCCGTCAGAACTCCAGAACGTCACCGTCATTAAAGATCTCACGTAAGGAGGCAAATCGAATTTGCAGAGTCACCATTAAGACACGTCATTATGACAAGACATTTACTCGGGTACTTTTGCCCGAAATAAAACCCTATTCAGCAAATATATTTTAAGGGGGTATTGTCATAAGTGAATTTTATCGTACTTATATGTCATCAACAAAGAGGATAAATTGCCAGGTGGACATCCGAATAGACATTCAGAAAATATCCTACAAAGACATCACCGAAGAAGAGAACCCGAGTAAGCAGATGTTGAACAAAACCTACTCAGGGTCAATCGATATCATATACTACTCGGGATCAGCGGGTATTATCCTTACTCAAGACAAATATGAAGAAAACTAAATAAAAAGCCTAGCGTTTAGTTCACACGGATTAGGTCATTAAATACATGAAGATATCCATATCAAGAAGGAATCTCAATGAGAACAGAATACTGAGCTGGAAGGGTTCCCAATCAGGCAACAACTTTATTTCTTTAAAAAGACTACGCTCTCATAAGGAAACAAGTCCAAATTGGACTACATTACTATAATCTCGTTCGATTTCAATACAAGACTCCGAAACAGGAAAGAAGACAGTCAGTCCGCTTCAAGCAAGTAATCATAATTAAATACAAAGATCTATTACTTGTACAAAGCAAATTAGGGTTCAATAAACATATAAATAGACTCATAATCTCGCCAAAAAGGATATAGACAACAATCATAGAAAAATACAGAGAGGAAAAAGAGAGATTGAGAACTTGTAATATTATAAAATTCCTAATGGATTTTGGTTTGGTTGATCATTCAACCACCCGTGGACGTTTCTCCGGTCATCAGAGTTTTACCATGTAAAAAATTCGTGTCTTGGTTACTTTCTCCTTCTCTTTCTCTTTGAAATTACAGCCGAAATCCAATCCTTGTTGGCTTTTCTGATACAGTCCAGAAACCGACGTCAACATATATATATATATATATATATATATATATATATGGTTAATATAATTAGTATTTGATTATAATATGATAAATTAAAAGAGGAAAAAACTTGAAAAAATATTAATAATATTAAATAGATGCAACATGTCACTTCCTTATGAGAAGAAGTTATTTATATATAAAAAAATATGATATTACTTATTATCAAATAGATGGAAAAAAAAATAATAAATGACTTCCATGTGTCACTTCCACATGAAAAGTAGCTGTTTTTATATTATATTATATGATTCTACATGTCACCTCCGTATGAAAAGTAGTTATTTTTATATTATAGCATATGATATGGTATATTAAAAGAAATTTAAAAAATAAAATAAAATTTTTAATAGCATTTATAATTGTCACGTGTCGTAACCACATCAAAAGTAGAAAAAAATCTATTATTATAATATATATATATATATATATATATATATATATATTATGATTATATATAATTTAAAAAATATAAAAAATTAATAACATTTATGATTGCCACATATCGCAACAACATTAAAAGTAGAAAAAAAATGTATAATTATATATTTTTTTAAAATAATAATAACATTTTTTATTGTCATGTATCGCAATCACGTCATATAATTATAGTTTCTTATTATAATAAAATTATAAAATAATTAATGTAGTGATTATGCATTTAATAAGTTTTCTGTTATAGTAAAACTATAATTTTTAACCTGTTCAAGGTACTGGTTAACACTACCAATTATTAAAAAGGTGTGAAGATAAACATGTTTAACCATTTATTACGGTATATCTAATTATAAAATAGGGTGTTAAAAATAACATTATGATATGCCAATAACAATAACTAGGGGTGGGCGCGGTACGGTTCAATTCGGATCGGTTTTAGTTAAAACCGAACTAAACCAAAAAGTTTTAGGTTTTCAAAATCGAAAACCGGTTTAAACTAATGGTGTAATAATGGACTGGCCTTACCCATTAGGCACAGTCTAGCCATGTCCGTTTTCGAAAACGGGCCGGACCAGGCCCAGCCTGTTTCCAAAAACGGAGGCACGGCACGGCACGGCACGGCACGGCTGCCTGCCTCAGGCGAGCCGTGCCTGCCCGTCCGGCGGGCCTAGTCCATAATCATTTTAAAATTCGATTTTTTCAAATTAAGTTTGTTTGGATTTAGGGTTTAGAGTTTAGGGTTTAGGGTTTAGGGTTTCAAATCCAAAAATGAATAAAGAAAACGAATAACTTTTTATTTATTTAATTATTTTTCACTTATGGAATTCAGTATTACATATTTATATTATTGCCTCATCAAAAACATTACCAAGAAAAATCCAGTGGGATAAAAACTTGGTAAGGGAAAAATAGTGCAACCGTATTACAACTTACAAGTAAATACTAAATACATATGTAAAAGTATAACCTAGTTTTGGCCCTTACCACTACCTACAGGTTCATCAATATATAGATTGTTGAAATTTAGAATAAGCTTTTTATCTACAGTTTGATTTTGCAACCTTTTTTTAGCATGCTCCCAATCCCGAAGGCATGTTAATACCTCCACCATCTCCGGAGAAAAACAACTTCTTCTTGGTTCAATTATGTGTCCATTTGTGCTGAAAGCTTGTTCTGAAGTCACTGTTGACACGGAAATAGCCAGTACGTCACGTTCTAAGTGTGACAGAACTGGATACCTGTACGTATTGGTCTTCCACCATAACAACAAATCAAACTCTTCATTGTCTTCAACAGCATCGAACTGTGCTTCAAGGTACCTAATCAGTTCGGTACAAGAAGATGGGTCAGATCTTTGCCTTGAAGAAGTACTTGCTGATTTGTCCTTTTTTCGCCGTTTCAAAAGGCTCCAACTTGTTTGCTTCGGCTCTGTCTCTGGTTGTGTTGATTGAGGGGTGTCAATGTTGCCAAACATGCTCTCATAAATACTAAAATTCTTGAACAACTTGGTTCGAATGTCAGTAATTTGTTCTGAATAATCTATTGATAAATTAATACCAATAAACTCAAGCAAAACTTCTAAACCAGATAATTTAACCCTAGGATCTACTATAACACTTAAGGCATAAAGTAGAGGAATGTTAGCCCAATATTTTTTCAACTGTCTCCATGGCAACAACTGCAGCGCCTAGATGTTCATCTTCTCTATAACTGTTTAACACTTCAGACATTTCCAATATCTGATGGATTGTCTGGGAAGATGTGGGGTAATAGACCCGAAAAGAGTTACAGTGGCATTGTAAAAAATCTTTAAAAGTTGAACAAAAACCTTTGTCATATACCAATCGTCTGTGGTAAGTGTTTTTGCATCAGGATGACCTGTTTCGGCCAATTTCATGTTATAAAAACATGTAATGGTTGTATCATATTCCAAACAATTTTCCAACATTAAATAAGTAGAGTTCCACCTTACCGGCATATCAGTTTGGAATCGATGGGTTTGAAACCGTTTAATTTACAATGTCTCTTGAATTCACTGAATCTAGGATTAGAACTGCAAATCCAAGAAATGGCATCTCAGATGGGATCTATTTGGTCGCTTACCTGCTTTAAACCAGCCTGTACAACTAAATTTATAATATGACATGCACACCATTGATGGAAGAAATAACCTCCATCTTACGGGATATTTCTTGCAACAAACAATGCAATAGAGCTAGTATTTGCAGATGCATTATCTAATGTGATCGAAAGGATGCGATGCGTGATTTCATAAGTTTCTAAAACAGAAATAATGACATTAAAAATGTTTTCTACGGTATGTGCAAAATCCATAGGACGAAAACCAATAATTTTTTTTGTTATCCTCCAGTCAGAATCTAAATAGTGTCTCGTGACACATAAATAGTTTTGTTTGGAACATGCATTCCAAATATCAGAAGTTAATGCAACAGAGACACTTAAATGTTGTATTTCAGCAATCAAGTCATCTCGTTGGGTTTCAAACAATCTTATCAAATCTCATCGTTGAGCATGTTCAAACTGTCCGGAAAATAAGGTTGTTGGTTATGATCCATTTTCTGAAATAAAAATATGAGCACTATATTCATTAATAGTCAAATTAAAAATCAACATTTACTAACAAAATATTTTTAGATTAATTACTAATATTATCAATCTTAATTTACTAATAAAACTTATTAAAATTAACCACAACAATTAAAATTCATAGTATACTCGTAAAAAAACAACTACATTAAAAATTCATAATCTACTAACAAAAAATATTAAATTCACTACTACAAATTAAATTGATAAATTTACTAACAACAAATATTAAATTAAATACTACACATAAAAATCTTAATTTACTAATAAAACTTATTAAAATTAACAACTACACTTAAAATTCATAATATACTCACAAAAAATATTAAAATAAACAACTACACTAAAAAATCATAATCTACTAACAAAAAATATTAAATTCACTACTACAAATTAAATTGATAAATTTACTAACAACAAATATTAAATTAAAAACTACACATAAAAATCTTAATTTACTAATAAAACTTATTAAAATTAACCACTACACTTAAAATTCATAATATACTCACAAAAAATATTAAAATAAACAACTACACTAAAAATTCATAATTTATGAACAAAAAATATTAAACTTAACTACTACACTTAACATTCATAATTTGCTTATTAAAAAAAAAAATCAATAATACAAATTAAATTTCTAAATTTACTAATAACAAATATTAAAATTACTACTAAACTTAAAAAGCTTAATATACTAAACAAATAATATTAACATTAAAGCATAAAAATTGATAAACTAACTAACTAAATAAAAATGTTTTCATTCAGTAACTACAGTCTAAACATAAAAATATAAATTTACTATCAAAAAATGTTTGAACAAAAGTAATAAGAAAATTGTACCTTTAAAATTTGGTGTATTGATGGAAAATTTAGAGAATTTTGTAGAGAGAGTAATAATGAAATTGAATGAAAAAGTGTAGAGAATTGGAGAATGTAGAGATTGAGATTTGAGAGAATGAGAGATTGAAAGAATGATAGAGAGAGTGAATGGAAAATGAAATGGATGGAAATATTTATAGTAAAATTTGATTTGTGGGTCAAAATTTAATTTGGAAGATTTCAGGGGGTTTTTTGTAAAATTTAAAGCCTCCAACAGCTGGATTTTGAATTCCAGTCATTGGAGGGATTAGTTTTTTTTTTTTAAAGTAACAAACGGTCGAATTGCCGGTCCAGCGTACCGGTCCAGGGGCCTGGCACGCCGGCTAGGCGTGCCGTGGTGGGCCGGCCGGCCGGACCAGGTACCAGCGGCCTGGAATGCGCCTGTCACGGACCTGGCTTCGGCATGGTCTGCCTCCTTCACGGGTCGGGCTTAGCACGGCCCTTTTTGCTTTGCGGACCGGCCTGTTTCCAGCCGGTCCATAATTACAGCACAAGTTTAAACCGAATAAAATTTAGCAACCGAACTGAACTAGACTGGTTTTTATCGGTTTGGTTCGATTCGATTCAATTCATTTCGGTCTTGAGTTTAGGGCGTGATGTGCTGATTGAGTTTTTTTTTATATACATATTTTGTAATTTAATGGGCTTTGGACCATAACTTTGAGCCATTAGAGACCTGTTTTTCTTGCAATAATTCAATAAGACTAGTTATTCATTCAAAAAAAAAACTAAAGAAGCAGAGAACCTGTAATTGAAAATAAGATAAATTCATAATTTAATAATGTCTTCAAATCTCAAAGTTCAAAGATAGCTAAATCCCAAAATATAAGTTGAAATTAAAACTAAACGATCAAATTCGAGAAATACAGTCATATTCCAAAATAAATAAAAAACAATGTAGAATAAAATCAAAATAATTGTTAAACTTCAAGGTTCAATTCTTCATTCTACAAAAACTGGAGCAAACCAATCATGGTCAGAAGCTGGAACATCAACTAATATATAAAAAATTAGTAAAAATTAGTAAAAACAAGACAAATTATGTAGTCGAAACAAAATCAGGGCTTTCTCGATCAAATACAGGTGGTCAACACAAAATTTAAAGGGTTTTCAAACATGAACCGTTTATCACAAATTAGAACAAACAACAATTAAAAAATCATTTTTTTCATCAAATCAGTCGATGGAAACTAAGGGTAATTGCATTTAGTATCTAAAAATCATTTTCCCACTTCTAAGGTAGTTTTTAAATCCCATTCCAATCATTGTTTTAGGGTAAATCCCATTTGAATTTGAAATAGGTGCTCAATACAAAATAATCCAAGCACACAGGCACAACAGAACACTTTAATCCAAAGGAAGCAAAAACGAAGAATGAGATTGGAAACAAACCTTGATTAAACCTTGACAGGAGACCAGAGAGATGAAAGAGTGGAGTCGGAGATGAAAAAGAGTTAAAGTCTAAGGCGCGGCCGAGAAACGAAGATGCTAGTGTGTAGAATCAGTAGAAGAACAATAAGAAAAAGAAGACCAACCTTGGTCGGAGATGAACGAGATAAGTCACTGGAACAAGATCGGAGTCGTTGATGTTGAAGAATGAGATCAGAGAGATTAGAGAGACTTAGAGTTGAGAGAGGAGCGGTTGTGAGTTGAAACTCTGAAAGATTAGAAAAAAGGTTTACGTTTTTTTTTTATTTACTTATATATTGCACTTTATTAGGGATTTAGGGCGGTTCAATTCGATTTAAACCGGTTTTGAAAAATCAAACCGGTTTAAACCAAAAACCTATCGGTTTTCAACTTTTTAAACTGGTTTAAATCGAAATAAAGCTACGAACCGAACCGAACCGAACCGAACACCTATTTTTTGGTTCGGTTCGGTTCCGATTTTTATACCCACCCCTAACATTAACAAAGACATTATTACATGATTTTTTCCGATTTTTACGTGATATTACGTGATTAAACGGAGGAGAATGTCACAATCTTACATCGGATAATTAAAGATACGAATTGATTCATAGGTTCGATTGGAGTGTTATCAAAGGTTCAAAGCCCATGCAAACCAACCGTTGACCCACAAATGCTCTAAACAAACCCCACCTCCAAAAAAAGTGAACATATTGAAAAAATGATTAAAATTTTGTAAATAGTTGAAGGGTAATGTTAAGCACACATGTTAAATATGTGACATTTCACCAAAAAAAATTGGGATTTTAGTGAAATTACCGCTGATTATAGCAATTTCATACAATTTAAATATAGATAGTGTTAACTTGTATCTAATTCACTTCATTTATTATATTTGATTTTATTATTTTTTGTAAATTGTAAAATGTTAATTTTACCCTGTATTTAATTTTTAGGTAGGTAGTGTTTTACTTCTATCTTGTTCAAATTTTTTTAATTTTTTGTATTCATTAAATTCAAATAGTTAATATTAAATTCTACAAAAATAAATTATGTTAAAAGTTCTACACTTGGTTAAAACTAATATGAAACAAGACACTGAGAGTACACGTCCTGCTTTGTATTATTATTATTATTATTATTATTATTATTATTATTATTATTATTATTATTATTTCATTCCTTATATTCAAAAAAAAATGGTTAAATTTAAAATCTAAAAGAAATATAAACCATATATTGTTCTACCAATTTTTTTTTCAAGTAATAATAAATATAAAAAGGTGAAACAGACATTCAATCAAAATAAAAAATTTAATATAAAATTTATATATAAAATATCAATGCAAATGTAAATCTACCAATTTTGTTTTTAGTAAAAACAAAGGTAAAAAGTATAAGAAATCACCTTATTATCTTTATAAGAACTACAATCACAGTTGTAGTTAAAATGAATAATATGAGAGACCATTCATCTTTCGGGGTTTTGATTCAACTGTTGTTGCAGAATTTTAATTAAAATTGTTTATGTACTCACTCAAAACAGTTGTGTAGAACTAAAACACTATCTACCTAAAAGTTAATCGCAGGTTAAAATGATATTTTACGATTTACAAAAAAATCAATAAAATCAGATGTAATAAATGAAGTGGATCATAATTGCTTTTTACCTATTTTTTAGGTGGTGACATGTATCCTAAACAGTTCATATTTAAATCATGCGAATTTGCTACCATTAGTGGTAATTTCACTAAAATCCTTACTTTTTGGTGAAATATCACTTATTTAAACGTCTTTGTCGTATTAGTAATTTAAGTCTATTGTTTTTCTAAAATATATCATTTTAGTCCATTTGACCAAAACACTAATGACCATCTCTAACTATATATATAAAAATACAATTTTACCTTTATCAAAATGATTTATTGAGTTTTAAAAATAAATAATATTAAATGGTTTATAAAAATAAATTAACTACATAAATTTATTTATTTTCAAATATATATATATAATAATTTTAAAAACAAGAAAAAAAAACTAATAGATAAAAGATTTTTTTTAAAAGTAAATGCATGTCCACCATCGAATCGAACCAAATCCAATGGTGAAGATCCATTTACTTAAAAAAAAGCTTTTTTAAAAAAATACTTTAATTTTTTAAAAAAATACTTTCAATTTATTATTTATTTTAACTTTATATTTTTCATAATCCAATATTATTTTTTCTTTTTTTCTTTTTTTCTTTTTTTTTAAAAAATAAAATCTGGTTGTTATTTTAATTTTATAAACCATTTTAATATGATTAATTTTTCAAACTCAATAAGTCATTTTGACAAGGGTAAAATTATACTTATAAAAATAATTAGAATTAACCGACAATATTTTGGTTAAATGAATTAAAGTAATACATTTACAAAAAATAAGGAACTTTAAGTCGTTAATATACTAAAAAGTATGGTAGTGAAATTACCGCTTACGGTTATCACTAAATTACAAGCAGGCAATGAATATTGAATACCAACAAACAACTATGACATGGACCATGATCGTATGAATGGTGTTTAGAGAGTTTTAGAATTGAAATTTGAATATTCAAATACACATGAAAATTTACATTTTCTTTGAGCCCGGTCCTTTCCAAAGCAAGTGCGGGTAGCTCGTCCAACTTTAAGGGTAAATATCATTTTCGTCCCTATAATTCATCATATTATCTATTTTGATTATCGTCGTTTCAGTATTAGTCCGTTTAATCTTTCTATGACGTTTTCCATTAATGACAAACCATCTGTCATATTCAGAGGGTAAAATGACCTTACTATTCTTAAAGTGTCTGAAGGGGCATACAAGGACAATTTTACCCTCCAAAAGTGCTATTTCTAAAGAACAAAATAATAAAAATTCAAACTTTGATTCGGTGGAGATCCATCAAAAAACAAAGAAAACAAATAAAATTCAAACTTTGTTCTTTGAAGACTGGATCTCCACCGAAGAACAAAAAACAAAAAATTAAAATTCAAGCTTTGGATTTGGATGATTGGAACTCCATCCAAAGAACAAAAAGTATAAAAAAAAAATCGTAAAATCACAACGAAACACCACCGTCATCAAATTTCCAGAAACTCAAACACAAACTCAACCACACCATCATCAGTTTACACAAACTCAGCCAAATAAAAACTCAAACCCAATAATCAAGCACAAACCTTAAAATCAACCATTAACACCAACACCAACTCTCTCAATCTCTCTTTCACACACAAACAGTTGGGTTCGACCCGACCCAGGTCTGGAATCAAACCCAATTTCGAACCATATATGGATCCGAACCAACACAATAACCTAGAAACCTAATCTCACCAACTTCCCACCATCTCCCAAACACGACCACTACCACTGCCACCATTAGAAACCAAAACCGCCACAAAACCCACCCTAATTGGTGATGAGAGATCGACTCGGAGTGGAGATGAGTGAGGGATCAAGATACCAAAATCTTGGAGACTGAAATGAGCGACTGAGGGATCGAAGGATCGTAGGGACTAGGGGTGATGATTAATGTGGTTTCAATGGGCTAGGGTGTTGTGTTTGAGTGGTGGAGGCGGTGGTGGCGACGACTAGGGTTAGGGTTTTTGTTTGAGCTGTGATGGTCTGATGGATTAGTTGTTGAAGAAGAAGTGGAAGATTTTTTTTTTCTTTTGGAATGAGCCAAATGGCGATGGTGGGTGAATGGGTGGTTTTTTGTTATTATTATTATTTTTGGTTTTAATGGTTTTAATTATTTAATTTATATTTATTATTTTATTTTAATATTAATTTTTTAATTTAATGATTTTTAGGGTTCAGACTTAAAAGGGAGAGAGAAGAGAAGAATTTATATATTTTTATTTATAATTTATAATTTAATAATATTTATTAAGTTAATGATTATTATTAATTTCTAAAGTTACCTTTTTACCCTTCTTAAAAATTGATTCTAGAAGAATACATGACGATTTTACTATTTTACCCTCGTTCTATTAACGGAAATTTTAAAAACCCTAATAAAATTAGACGGTAGATACTAAAATAGGGATTAACTGAAACTATAGGGACGTATATGGTTAATATTGAAATGATGAGAATCAAAATGGATAATATAGTAAACCACAGGCATGAAATGATATTTACCCTAACTTTAACTCGTTTTGCATGTAAAATTATTTTCAGTCTTTTGTGTGTATCCTCGGTGCCTCACCCTACTCGTGCTATCCTATAACTTTTCATTTGACATTTCTATTTTCTAGGCGCGCATTTATAGGATATCTCTTTTATTAGCAAATGAACAAAATCAATTAAAGCAAACAATTGAATCAATGAAGGACAGAGTCGGAGTCACGGAGAGAAGTGTTAAGACTTGGGAGAGAGAACAAAAGGCATTAGTACTGTACTGTAGTAGTAAAGCTGTATAGATGGAAAGAGGTTCTACTGTTCACAGTAGGATTTGAAATTCGAATACTTGGCTTTCGGAGGGATTTCTTATTTGGGGATTTGTACGGGCCCATACACTCTCGTGGGGTCCACATTGCGATCTTTGTTATGCTCTTTTGTCTCTAAGATCCCGTTTTGTGTGCAGGATTGGATTGAACTATTTTATGAGATGGGATTGGATTGGATTGGATTGAACTATTTTATGGGATGGGATTGGATTGAGATGGGACTGAGATTAGATAGGATTTGATTGGACCGGACTGGGATGGGATGGGATTGGATTAGATTGGACTGGAATGGACTGGATTTGACTTGACTAAATTAATATTATGCTGTGTTTGGAGAAACGTGGGACTTGACTGAATTAAGATCATGTTTTGTTTGGTGAAACATGGGATTGGACTAAATCGATAATATTTTGAAATTGAATAATAAATTATTGAAATATGTATTTAAAGAAAATAAATGTTGTAATTTATATATTATTAAAGTAATAATATTCAAAAATATTTTTAAAATATAGATTTATATTATTTTTAAATAAAATTTAAAAAAAAATTGATTTTGTAATTTGTTTATTTAATAAAATATTATATATACACACACATGTGGGACTACAGTAGGTCCAATAAATTTGGATTCTTCAATCTTATTGAGAGAAATTATAATTGATATAATCTTGGTCCTTAATAATCTAATGGAAATTGAATAACAAATTAGTATTTGTCATATGTTTTGTACAATTGTTGATTGGATTAATATAATATATATATATATATATATATATATATATATGTGTGTGTGTGTGTGTGCACGTGTCATATTATTACTTTTTTATTAAAAATAAAGTTATAGTATATAATTTATTAAAAATATTTTTAAATAAAAAATATTTTTTACAAAGTGAAAAAACATAAATGAATTTAAGAATAAATTAAAGTACAATTTATGTATGAAATTATTATAAATTAAAAAAAAAGATAGAAAAATAATAATAAAATAGATGGTTTTAGTCCCGGAACTAATAAACCCACCAATATAAGTGGATTTATTTAATCACATATCGATGGGACTATTGAGAAATAAAATCACAATCTCATACGATTCTCAAAAACGGGTTTAGGACTAATATTGTTTAATCCAATAATAATCTCAGGCAACAAATAGGACCTAATAGTCTAATACCTTACGTTACTCACGGTCTAATTTTTATTCTTTTTAATATTTTTCAAATATTCAATCTCGGCCGCTCCTTCTCTCCATTTCATGCAATTAGGCTCTCTCCATCTCCTACCAGTGTAGCATCCAGACTTTTTTTTTACGAGACAAAAATACCCTTCTCTCCAAAATATAATAATTAACATTATTTCGTCTCTAATCTTAAGCTACTAGGAAAAAAATTATCTAATAAAATGTATATTATTGTTGTTTATATAATAAAAATAATAATACCATTCATTTTAATCGTGCATAGAAATGTAGTTATATATTTATACAAATTGTAATTTTTAAATGTATAGATTTTATTTTATACATAACTTTTGTTATCGATTTATCAAATTGAATTTATAAGAATTAATTACTTCAATACTTAAATTGATAAGGACTGTTGTATGAAAGGTATGGAGTTTGGATTTCCATATATCGATTCGAGGGGTTTTGATTAAAGTCGACGAAATTAAGATTCATGAATTATCTAAGTAAAGTGGTTGTTTACTGTCATTCACTTATATTATAGAGCTTCGAATTTCATAACTACTAAATAAATAGAAAAGTGTGAGAAAACCTCTCATAGTCTCATTTGTAATAAAAATTATATTTCGAACCATACTCATAGCGGTTGATTGCTTTTAGGGTCGTATTTTTATCGATTAATCTAATTAGATATCGATAGATCTTTGATTAAATTGGTGTCGGATTTAAAAAAATACTAACTATGAATCAAATATTAATTGAAGTTTAACACTCTCCTCAAGAGGGAAAAAACATTTCGCCGAAATACTAATTGTGGTTTTGTGACTGAAAAAAATAATACCCAAATGATTTACAATGGCGAGAGTGGTAAAATTCCAACAATAGTTGTCAAATATATTTATCGAAAATAGCACTAGCGACTAGCGAGGAGGCAGATTCTAGACGTAAAAAAAAAAAAAAAAAAAAAAAAAGGTTTGGGAAAACAAAGATGGAATTGTTTGCCTTTTGCCTTTAATCACTCGAATGACATAAAAAGGACCCTTTTATTATTGAAATATCAAATTTATCCTCATTTGACCGTCAACGTCAATCAGCACTCATTATTCACCAACGGTCGCTTCCCAAATTCGAATTTGCTTTTTCCTATCTGGTTCCGCCGTCCAGGTGGTTGTGCATTCTTTGCAAGTCCTTTTTGGAAAATGTATCAGGGCAAATTGCAATGGACTTTAGATGTAATTGGATTTGTATCACACTTGAACCAAAATTATATATTAGTGCCCTTAACTATCCGGCATACATAATAGTTATAACTAGGCATGTGCATGTCCTTCTATTCTTAAAATAATTTAAAGAAATAAATATCTTTTAAGAAAATTAAAAATTAAAAATATTATAGTTTCAATATTAAAAAAAAACAAAAAAAAATACCTATATAAACATATAACATGCTATATTTCCTTTAATGGAGATATGACATATGAGAATCACATATCAATGGCAATCTAATTTGGGGAAGGAGATCCAGTTATCTATTTTTAGAGGAGAACAAGATATGAGAGTCAGATTGAAGATCTCCATTAAAAGAGATCTAGTTCAAATCTCCTTTAATAATTTTTGTTTTTATATTTTTTTTATTATTTTTAACATTTAATTAAGAAATAAAAAAATTAAAATAATTGCTAAAATAGCTTAAGTAGGGGTAATTTGGATATTTTGTCAAATTTGACCGGTCAATTGTTTGGTTAAGAGTGCTAATATGTCATTTTAGAACAAAATACGATCTAATTGCTGTTAAACTTGAAGCTAGGATATGCCATTGTGATTTGCCCTTTTTATCACTCCCAAGTCCCAAATGTATATTATTTGGTTTACCAACTCCAATTATAGCTTTAAATACCATTTGAAACCACATTATTTATTCTCATCAGTTGAATTAAAAACGTCTCTAATGAATGGGTACTTTTTATGATACTAATTATAGCATCCTCCTGATACAAAAATCTTTATTTTAAGATTCTTATATTTTACGTTCATGTTAAAACATTTGGTTTGTATACTTAACTTTATCTTATTACAAAATTCACTAATATCTATGTTTATATTTGGAAGACATCCTACTACTGCTACCTTATTTCTAAGATCTACTTCAGCTGTAGCTAATTGGGTTTGTTCATGGTCGTTAAATCTACTGTCATTTAGATATAAATGAGCTTTTGTATCTAACCCTGCTCTAGTTTGACTAAGTATTCCTATTATCACTACTCCTAAATGTATCGAAGAGAAACCACTCATTTTAATTTATAAGAGAGGGGTGTTGACCATACGGGTCTTTCTTGTTCCTATGGTTTTTATTGATTCAAAACGAGCTTTCAACCCTCTCAAAGCCTTCAGTTGTCTTTCATCAACAAGACTTACACAAGGCCACCAGAGAGTTTTTTCTAGAAAACTATAAATTCTGTTTCAAACAAAAACAGAAACTTATCTAGACACGATTCTAGTATAATCAGCACATGGGCTTTTATCAATACTACTAGGACCTCGTTACGATATAAATTTAATAATCTCCTCAAGCTTTCGTTAACCTGACTAGACTTCTTAGTTTTTGTGAACTAGAAAATTAAAAGAGAAATACAAGAACCTTACTCAAAGGTATTCACAGCTTTTATTGATTCTGGAGATTATGGTACATAAGGAGAGTAGGGATTGTTGTTTACAATTGGTGAGTGTGTTTAGAGTGAGGCTTTGTGTACATAGTTGATCGATGACCATTTACAAAGGGGAATAAGACTTCATAGGTAAGAAAAAAAAAGTTTAAACAAGCTGGCCGACAAACTTTTTACAGGGTCAAAGGATAAATAGTAAAGCTTTACATTAAAGAAAAAATTATCTAGCCGAAGCTTTGTCTTCTTCGAATGATGATGATGCTTTATACTGTTCTTGATAATGTTGGTGATGATGCTGCCTTTTGCTATTTCTGCTTTTAACTATTCTTGGCTTCATATCGACACTTTGATCTTGTCTTCAGGTATCAAGATTATGGTAAGCTTCATCGTCTAGTTCAAGGTCACTAACTTCTAGGAGAGGATCTCCTAGCCTTATTACTTCTTGCTCTTGGACTTCTCTTAAATAGTAATCAGTTTCAGGGCTCAAGAAAACCCAAGGAATAAGGTATTTGAACCAAACATTGTTGTCTCTGATGAAGATTGACATGTGAGGAGTCTGACCTATCGGTTTAGGCCTGACCAAGTTGATGATGAGAAAATACTTTTGAGCTCTATATCTCTACAGGTACTCAGGACACATATCCTAGAGATCTGCTGGGTAATTCTCCACCTATCACTTGTACAGGGACATGGTAGGGGATTATCACAATATAGTGATAAGCTGGCAGGTAGCTTGTCATCTTGTATGGTTGACTGATTATCCACTCACCTGGTTTGGAATCAATGTCAAGAACAAAACATTTTCTTCCTCCAAACATTCTGATGGATTGCTGGAGTTTTTCTGGGAGAAATGAGATTTTAACGATACTGGACGCATTGATCGTATATATAATCCCATAACTAAAGAGTTCTTCAATGCCGATTGTCCTAACTTTGGAATGTCAAAATTCATTGGAAAGTTATCCAAATGAATTTGGACAGTCATGAACTTGAATGAAAAACTATGGTTTATATTTCCTTGATGAAAAAGAGTAGTCATACCATTAGGTAATCCTACTACTTGAGAATAAAACTTTTGAATTTTAGAAATCTCTTCAGATTATCATCTCTGGCATGACCAAATATGCTATACTTTATATCATTAGGTAGATTTTCTACTGCATTATATATATTTTTAGCTTGATCCCTCGTTAGGGTAATGTTTATAATATCTAAGGGCCTTTCTTGAGGAATTTCTTTTTAACTTTCTTTTTGAATCTCTTTTTCACTTTCTTTTTCTTTGCTCTTTTTCTTTTCTTCTTTTCTTTCTACTCTTTCTATCTTCTAAAGTTGCTCTACTAGCTGCTCAGCTTTACTTAATTCTTGCTTTAGTACCGTATTTTGAGCTTGCAAATTGATCAAGAGATCATTCATATTTCTTTTGCAACTTTCTAACTCTTCAGAAATCTTATTTTTTGCTTCATTGATATTTCTAAAATTGTTCATAAAACTTCTTACTTGGTTTCTATCATACGTACAACCATTAAATTCTAAGATGGGTTCAAAACCATCTTGATTTTGGAAAAACATGCTTAGAGCTTTCTAAGCTTATTCAAAACTATAGTATCCTTTAAATATAGGTTTAGGGAAATCTTCTACACAACTAGTAGTTTCCTACTAGGTAGAATAGATTCCTGTCTTTCTGTCTTTAAAAACAACATAAAAATTAAACGTGTTACTATCCGAAAAATATTGGCTTAAAACATTCAAGGTTTGAAGAAAACCTTTGTTGTCATTTCTAAAAAACCAAATATTATTAAGCAAAGCTTGTTGAACTTCAGTAATTGTCAATGTTTGGAAAGGAACACCTGGACAATAGTTAATCATATAAAATCTTATACTAAGTTTTTTATCACTAATGCTTTGAGAAAGGAAGCTAGAGCTTGAGCTTGAGCTTTTCTGACTATTCTTTGAACTTCCTACCATTCATACAAAAATAATCAACAATCTATTAGTCTTGATAAGATATCTGCTATAGTATTATATTTTCCACTTATATATTCAAATTCCGCTTTATATCCTCTTCCTGTCAAAGTTTCTAAAAACCATATCCATCTTTTACTAACAAAAGAATTTTTCTTTTCAAAATTTTTCTTTTGTACCTTTTTATAAAATTCTACTATATTATTGCAAGCACTTCTTACTGTGAATGATTCATTTTGTATATATATGCGGAACTGATTTAATGAATTTATAATTCCTAACATTTATAATTATGTACTAGATCTTCTAGACTCAACTTCTAAAAACTTTCCACTAGCATACATTGTTATTTCTTCTATATTTTTAAAGTTATCATTTGTGGGCTTTTGTATTAGTATCCCAACTCATCATTTGCTACTGGTGTCTGCTTGTACTATTTTTTAACAGCTATTTATAGGTAAAGCTATTGGGCTTAGGTTTTGAACTATCCTTTTTATCTTATGAACTAGCTTTACATTTGAAAATATTGTAATTACTATCAAATATACTGCTATAAAACATACTGTTATGAAAATTTATTCTTCAAACTTTCTCTTCTTAGTTATGATCCTGAGATTTTCTTTCCACTTTTCTTCGGCTAATCTTATTCCACTTAGTCTAGCTCTTAATTTAAATCTTTTTTCTTCTGATAAACAACTGTCTTCTAACTCTTTATTAATTCTTTCTATCTTTTCTTTACACATGTCTAACCTAAACTCTATATTTTCTATTTTATTCTGGTTCATTTAGTGAACTAGTAGAGGCTTTGGATGATTGGTTATGTTTGTACATATCTTGACTATATTCTTTCAATAATCTATCTAACTCCTTTACCTTATTCTCACTGCTTATCTTTAAAGTTTCTAAATCTAGCAGATCTTTTTTAAAGTGAGAGCACCTTTCTTCTACTTTTAAGTAAACATTATCAATTTAGCATCTATAGAATTCATAATACTTACTATACTCATATTAATAAACTAAAGATCTTATAAATCAAATGGATAACTAATATCAAATGACATATATGCATTATATATGTTATATGTTGAAGATTTAAAAGGTTAAAAATTATTTTAATTTCAAATAGGCTAATATTACACAATTTATATATTTTTAAAAAGGCTTAAATATGAGATATGTAATTTATAACTTTCATTCTACTTATAAATAATGTGAAAAACAAAGTGATTGTCGTTTACACCAAAATTTCAAATGATAACATAAATGTACATTTTCCCCCGGATCCCCATATCCCCGTACCCATCCCCATTTGGGAAAAAAAAATTAGGATAAATTAGGGAATAGAGTGGGGATGAGGATGATTTTCATCTCCAAATTGAAATGGGCCCCCATTTTCCCCATAAATATATCGGGATGGGGATGGGGGAAGGTCCCCCATCCCCATTTCGCACGAAGCATATATAAATAAATAAATATATATTAAAAAAAATATTTGAAACACTTTATGATTTTATTCTGTATTTTAGTATTTGTAATACACTAAACCACTAATGGATTTTAGTTTGTATTTTTAATGGAATATAATTTTTTTTGTTTAATTTGTAATTTTTAGTGGGAAAGGGGAAACATGAAAAAATAGAGAAAAACGGGGAGAACTGGGGTTGGGGATGAATTCCCCCCCCCCCCCACTCTAAAAAAAAAATCCCCCATCCCCATTTTTCCCGAATGGGGAAATGGAAGGGATGCGGGAAGAGTCTAGAACGTGGGGATGGGGTTGGGGGGACTTATATCCATCCTCATTCCCCAAATGTACATCTCTTGATTAATATAAGATGAAATTTCAACTTTTTTAACCCTTTTAATATGCCTTTACAACAATTACTAGTTGAATAATATTCTGTTAGTGTCGTTTATTTTTTCCACTAAAAACTTAATGGGTATGAATTGAACTCATTAAATTGTTTTGGTTTTTTTTTAAGTGGTCAAACAATTTAAAAATATCAAAAAACAACTTAAAAACTCAAGTAAGAAATCCTGACTTTTAACTTAATTTCAAATCACTGAATTACAATTAAAATATTCTCTTCCAAGTCAATCCTCACAAAGAATATATATTTCCAAATTTATCTTGATTTGATATGGTATAGAGATCTTTTTTTTAATATATTTCTTATTTTAAATTGCTTTTTAAACGGAAAAAAAAAACTAATTATTTCTCATAGAGACCGGTTTATATAATTCAAGAACCTATTTCAAAAAAAAAAAAAACAATAACCTTTTTTTTCCTATGCTTATGAACAAAGAATTAAAAAAAATGGTTTACTCAATTATATATGTTGGAAATATGAACAACATGTAAAATAACTTGAACTTTTTTTTACGATAAATAGAACTTGAACTTTGTTTGCGGAACATGTAAAATTATATTCTTTGATGAATTTTTTATTCTGTTAAATTGAATTTTGTTTGCAACAAAACATGCATATTAAATTACTTCTTTTAATTAGTATGGATAAATGTAAAATTAATTGTTTATAAATGTAAAATTATGGATAAGTTATTAAAATTTCATTTAATATAATTATGACGTGTTTTCTAAAAATGACCAAAAACACTTTTCTATAATTTTATCAAACATAATGTCTTTGATCCGGAATCATTTTTAATCAAAAAAATAGTTGGAGAACCGATATCAAACCGGACCGAAACAAATTAAACAATGTCCGACTTGCTTAGTCAGTAAAAATAAGTTGAGTAATAGTAAACCAGTAATGAATGGCAATTTTGATATTATAAGACAAAAATGAGGGCAAATGAAATGAATGACTGTAGATAAAGTGAAAATCCCGTTAAAGAATTTGAAATGCGTGGTCGTTTGAACCTTCAAAATTGAAATCTCCACCCAACTTCAATGCTGCCATAAAACCAAGTCACTCTCAAATTTGAATCCTCTGTTTACACTTTTTACACACAGAGAGCAACAGACTCAGTTAATTTTCACAGAGAAAAAAAAAAACCTAGCCAAGAAAAACCTTGCATTTTGAAAGAGCGAGTGAGAGAAGAGACAATGACGGGGCTTGTGATGGTGACGAAGATGGGTGGGTGTGGTGGCGTTGATAGCGGTGGTGGTAGTGGGAAGGCGACAAGAGGAACAAAGGCTACCGAAGAAGAGCAGAACCAGCTGTCAGTGGTGGCGCTTCTCGTGGCAGCTTTGAGGAAATCTATGGTGGCTTGCCGTGTCGATAGAGGTGAAGATGTGATCTCTACCGTTCAAAACATGGAGATCGGGTGGCCTACAAATGTACGACATATTACTCACGTGACGTTTGATCGCTTCAACGGGTTTCTGGGTCTTCCTGTTGAGTTCGAAGTTGAGATCCCATGTCGAGTTCCCAGTGCTAGGTATTGATTTGGACTTGTGGGTGTTTTAATACTTTATTTATATAAAAAAAAAAAAAATTAACTCTAATCTGGGTTTTGCTTGAAATACTCGAACAAACTTGTTTTGTTTTGTTCATTGTCTGTGTGTCAATGGTGGTTTAGATCCGATAGTGTAGAAATTTAGCTGTTTCATTCACTTATCACTTTAACAGTAAACATTTTTATTTTTTTAAATGAAGAAAACTATTTGGGGGTTTTTGAACTTTGAAATTTGAATGCGTTGACACGCAGACACAAGCACACTCACAAATATGGTATATATGAGCTGAAATTGTGCTGTTCTAGGTCATGATGGCACTTAAATTAAGATGGTTTTTAGGGTTTTGACTCTCCAAGTCTGAACTATGGAGGGCTTAAGAATATATATTTTGGATTGGCTTTTTGAAATTTTGAAAGAGATTGACTCAACTACAAAACCTCTAGTTTTATGCTTTCTATCATTTATTTTTGTGTGAAAATAAAATTTAAACTTAACCTAGCTGAATTTGTAAAGATTCGGATTGAAAACTTTGATTTAAGTATTATGTGATCATAAATGCGTTTGGAATTGTTCCAGGGTTTTAGATGTCCCATTTGAGTTTTCTCTAGAAAGGATAGTAATTGTAAGAATCTCACAATGCACTGCAATTGTTAATTATTAATTGACTGTTTAGATATAGGTCAAATTTGTAGAATCTTTTGTGTTGATGACTTGATGTTTTCTATTTTGCCAAACCATCTATTGAAAAGTATATGGATTTTCACTTTCTGCTTTATCTGTGTGCTTTCTGCATGGTTTTACCTTGCAACCATCTAATTATTGCAGTGCTAGTGTATTTGGCGTCTCAGCAGAATCAATGCAGTGCTCATACGATTCGAAAGGGAACAGTGTCCCCACCATTCTCTTGCTAATGCAGGAGCGACTATACTCACAGGGCGGCTTGAAGGTATTATCTGCTTAATGTTGATGATATTAGCTCAGGTATCTACAAGTAATGAGTTTTTTACTAGTGTTCTTTAAATGGTGTTGTAGGCGGAAGGAATTTTCAGGATAAATCCTGAGAACAGTCAAGAGGAGCATGTAAGAGACCAGCTGAATAGGGGCATTGTACCGGACAATATCGAAGTCCATTGTTTGGCAGGCCTTATAAAGGCTTGGTTCCGAGAACTTCCTTCAGGAGTGCTTGACGGACTTTCACCTGAAGAAGTCCTTCAATGCAATGCAGAAGAGGAATCTGTAGAGCTTGTGAAACAACTCAAACCAACCGAGTCTGCGTTGCTCAATTGGGCTGTTGATCTCATGGCTGATGTTGTGGAGGAAGAGGAATTCAACAAAATGAATGCAAGAAATATTGCTATGGTGTTTGCTCCAAATATGACTCAGGTTATATTCATCATCTAGTTTAGCACATAAGTTTAATTTTCTAGCTTACAAATGAGAAGTCATACATCGAAGAGAAATCCAAAAGAAAAAAAGAAACTCAAGAATTTTGCATTTAAGTGTCAATTTTTATGAGATTTATTGCATTCAATTGGATCTTATTGTGTTTTTTGCTCCTTGAATAGATGTCTGATCCGTTGACGGCTTTAATGCATGCTGTTCAAGTAATGAACTTGCTTAAGACCCTAATTATGAAAACTCTAAGAGAACGTGAAGAGACTGCAAGTGGAGGATATTCACCCGAGTCTTCACATTCATATTGTCAGCAAACTGATGAGGACTTTGACAGTCAGCAAGAGATGGAATCCAGCTGTGAATTGAGAGGGCCAACATCCGAATATGATGATCATGCACATTACAGCAGCAGCAGCGACGATGGAGATGAAGTCGAGTCCTTAAGTGAGATAGAAGAATGCTTCTTGAGGCAATTGGATGGTAATGAAAATGCCACCAATAGTTTCTTAGAGCAACCCGAGGGTGATAAGCGGGGAGAGAATACGAGTCCCAGAAGCTGCTCAGGGTTTAATCTCGAATCTGGTATTTCATTTACTGACAGCAAAAGAGAAAATTATAGCTGTTGTACAAGTGGTGGTGAAGACTCGGAGGCAAGTTTTGTTGCTGTGGATCAAAAGGTCAATGCAAAAAGCCCATCGAGAGGATGTAAAAACGCCAACGATGTGGAGATGGTAGACAAATCTATGCCTTTGCATGTGTCTAATGAATTCGTCTGACTACAGTTTCATTTTCTCAGTTATGATAACTTCATTTGCAGATTTTTGGTTTGTTCTCTCCACGTTCGCTGTTACTTTTGTAAATTGATACTGCATGCAGTTTGAAGCTTTGCTTGAACTGGGGCTTGCTGTGTTTTGCTTGTCATGGTTCAGCTTTGGGCTGAACTTGTGATTGTTCTTTGTTGTTGCCATGTTGGAAGTCCATTCCATTAATATCAATGGAAAACATGTCTTCCTGTATCCGTGTTAAACCGCCATGGGAAAGTCATGATAGAGCTTTGACCATGCATAGATTGGAAACTGTTCTTGTCTTAATATGCTTGATTTGTAGAACTAGAGTTCAGTTTTAGTAAAAGTCACAACGTTTTGTGTGTGCTTGCAATTTGTAAAATATATGCACAAGTTGCATGACTCAATTTCCTGACTCTCAGATGTTTGGGTAGATTTGCTGCAGCCTCATGTTGTTGTATTTGAATCTGATTTCTGCTACTTACTCAAATACATGCCACTGAAAGTGGGAAATATATCTTTACAAGATTGACTTGCAACGATAAGATCCTGTAGAATATTAAATGAAACTATGGTTGGTGTGTGTATCATGCATTCATGCTTTTAGCTTTTCACTAGTACAAAAAAGGTTGCAAAAGCATTGTGACTAGTTGTTGAAGAATATGGTAGAACACTAGAACCTCCTGATATGATCTTGAACCACTAATGTCTATTAGCTACTTGCATGCCTTATTATATTTATATTACGCATGCATCAACAGCAGAATTAAATTAGATTGTTTAGAATCCAAAGCATATCTTACTTAACCTGCTCTCACTTTTTTCTCTGTTATATATTTATAAACACTCAGGGAGTCAGGGTCCGTATGCACTTTAACTTTTCAAGTGTTTGATTGAGATATTCGAAAAGAAAAGTTTTGACAATATATATATATGTTTGAGTGCCTGTGCCAATCATTCTATTATTTCTATATCACATATCCACCAGGCACCAGCAGGCAGCAGTGATGACAACAAAATCAAAAAAAAAAAAAAAAAAAAAGAAGATAGTGTGGTCAATAGAACGTTATTTTTAAAGTTGATGGGATTTTATCAAGTACACTGGTTTGGGATCTTGACCAATTAGGATTTTACACTTACTACAACGGCATAGGAGCTTCATTGACCTCCGATCCCAATTAAGTGAAAAAAGAAAATGTATAATAAGAAAGTTGGGAAGTTCTAAAGATGGAGATAATTTATGAAATTGGGATCAAAATATTAAAATAAGATAAAAAAAAAAATCATTTAAAGATGGAGATGACTTGTAAACTTCGGATCAATTTTTTTATAATTTAAAATTTTCATATAAAGATTAAGATAATTTACAAACTACATGGTACTCTTTTCATACAAATCTTGAATTAATTTTAAATAATTTAAAATTGTTGAAATTTGATTAACACATTGAATAATGCTACACCATCAAAATTTATTGACTAAATACCGTGACAAAATGGCACAAGGCCTCTTGCCAATGTGGTTAGACTCTCTATTGGGAGTCTCCACCACCACGGTTCAACACCTTTGGTGCATGTATATATATATATATATATATATATATATTATCTGTCCCTCATTGGCCATTAATCCTAAGTAGTGGTGTAAAAATGGGCCGGCCGGTGACAGGCCAGTCCGACCGGCCCGCCTGGCACGCCAATCCGGCTTGCCAGGCCTGTCGAACCGGCTTGTTGGACCGGTCCGTTAGGCTAATTTTTTTTTATTTTATTTTTTCAAAAATCCTCCAACTCCTGGAATTTTTTTCTAGCCGTTGGAGGAAAAAAAAATTACAAACCCCCCCTAAAATCTTTTAAATTACATTTTGAAAAAATATTGGGCTAACATTCCACTACTTTATGCCTTAAGTGCTATACTAGATCCCAGGGTTAAATTATCTGGTTTAGAAATTTTGTTTGAGTTTATTGGTATTAATTTGTCAATAGATTATTCAGAACAAACTACTGACATTCGAACCAAGTTGTTCGAGATTTTTCGTATTTATGAGACCAGGTTTAGTAACATTGACATCCCCCAATCAACACGACCGGAGACAGAGCCGAAGCAAACAAGTTGGAGCCTTCTGAAACGTCGAAAAAAAGACATATCAGCAAGTACTTCTTCAGGGCAAAGATCTAGCCCATCTTCTTGTATCAAACTTATTAGGTACCTTGAAGCACAGTTCGATGTTGTTGAAGACAAGGAAAAGTTTGATTTGTTGTTATGGTGGAAGACCTATACGTACAGGTATTCAGTTCTGTCACACCTAGCACGTGACGTACTGGTTATTCCAGTGTCAACGGTGTCTTCAGAACAAGCTTTCAGCACCAGTGGACGCATAATTGAACCAAGAAGAAGCTGTTTGTCTCCAGAGATGGTGGAGGTACTAACATGCCTTCGGGATTGAAAGCATGCTAAAAAAAAGTTACAAAATCTAACTGTAGATAAAGAACTTAATCTAAATTCCGACAATCTATATATTGATGACCCTTCAGGTAGTGGCCAGGGCCAGAACTAGGTTATACTTTTACATATGTATTTATTATTTACTTGTAAGTTGTAAAACGGTTGCACTCTTTTTCCCTTACCAAGTTTTTATCCCACTGGGTTTTTCTTGGTAAGGTTTTTAATTAGGCAATAATGTAGATATGTATTACTGAATTCCATAAGTGAAAAATAAATAATTAATTAAAAAATTGTTCGTTCTCTTTATTCATTTCAAATCCTAATAATTGTTCGTTCTCTTCAGTCATTTTAAATTCTAAACCCTTCTAAACCCTAAACCCTAAACCCTAAACCCTAAACCCTAAATCCAAAAAAAAAGTAATTTGGAAAAAAAAATTGGACTAAAAAACTAACCCGTCAAACCAGGCCCGCCAGAGGGGCCCGGCGGGCCGGCCTGGCACCGCACGCAGGCACGGCCCGCCTGAGGCAGGCGTGCCGTGCAGGACCTGCTTCTCCGAAAACAGGCCGGGCCGGGCCGGCCTGCGACACCGTTGGCTGCCAGGCCCAACCAGGTCTGTTTCCACAAATGGATTGGTCAGGCCGTGCCTAATGGGCTGGGCCAGTCCATTTTTACACCACTAATCCCAAGTGTGGGTTCCGTCTCCTCTATTGTGGGAGTAGTAGTTTGGGTTGTGCTAGTAGAGTCATATCTCGTCAAAGGTCTATAACCTAAAAAAAAAAAAAAATTTAATAATAATAATAATAATAATACTGTGACAAAATGATAACTGGTTTGTAATTACTAGTTGACAACATTATCAAAGCATATCTTATTATCAACACGATGGTTTCAATTCAGCTTGCCAATGTCATTTTGGCAAAACATTTGGGCAATTTGGTATTATTATTATTATTTTGAAATATTACAGATTTACGGTAGGTCTGTTGGAACATAACGGAATCAAACGGTTCACATGTTATACATACCTTTATAACGGGATATTTACTTTCACAGTAATACCATAAAGATAACTTCAGATGTATAATTGAAAAAAAAAAAAAAAAAAAACATGATGACGGATGGCTGCACTTTTTCCGTAAGTTTAACATTACCCCTCTGGGTTTTTTTATTTATTTATTTAAGAACTATTATAAATAATTAAGAGTGTGAGAAACAAATATGATTCAAATCCTTAATTTTAATGTCATAAATGTTATACTTTCTTTTCATAATATCATACTGTAAATGTTATACTATTTTCAAATTCAAATAAAATTATATGAGTAATATTATTTGTTCAAATTTAATGTTCAAATTTAATACCACATAATGTGGTATCACTATATTACAGTTATGTAATATCATATGCCATTAGATTTACATATCAAATTTGAATAAAGTTATATTATTGAAATTAAAATTACTTATAAAAGCTTAAAAGCAACTTAGTCAACAAAGTGTTGGAGCCTTGATTAGCCTATGTCTCGATATATATATTAGTAGTTCTTTCATAAATGATTTTTTATTTTAATTTTAGTAAATAGTTTAATGAAATCACATCAATTTTTATGAATTTTTATCTAAATTTTTTTGTAGATGATAGGTTTAATAAAATCTCCCTATCAATAAAATCTAAGAATTTTTCAAACACTACAACTATTTATCATGATTTTATTAAATATAAAGAGCATCATGAAATTGGCGTAATATAGAAAAATTCAAGAAAAATAGTGAAAGTGATTGAAAAATTCTCAAAAAAAAATTCATAAGTAGATTTAATTGAACAGGCCATCTAAAAAATAAAATCAGATCAAAACTTATAAAAAATGATGTGATTTCGTCAAAATCCTTACTGAAATTAAGATAAAGGGTCCGTTATGAGAGAACTACCGTGTATATATATTATAGTGAGTTTTTTAAGAGGGATCACTTATCTTAATTTCGGTAATGACCATGATGAAAACAAATCGATTTTAATGAATTTTAATATGAATTTTTTTATAGATGATGAGTTCAATGAAATATTCATATGAACAAAAGTTGAGAATTTTCCGAACACTAGAACTATTTGTCCAAATATTGTTAAATATGAAGGCATCAGAAAATATGTGAAATATATAAAAATTCAAAAAAAAATAGTTTTTGTGCTCGGGAATTTTTTAAATTTTGTTCATACGTAGATTTTATTAAACTCATTATCCATAAAAAAAATTCAGATTAAAATTCATTAAAATTAATGTGTATTTTTATCGAAATTTAAATAAAGAATCCTTTATGAAAGATTAATCACTGTATATATATTATTTTTTGTCTCCGCTTCAAGAGATCCAATAAAAGATATGGTATTATCTTTAGTTATTCGAGTTCAAAACAATATAAATTTGTATCCATTAAGATAAGGATAAAATGCTGCTAAAAAGTACCATTCTAAAATCTTAAATAGAAAAAATAAATGAATGGTTGTACTAATAATTCTGATATATATATATATATACGGATTTGGATTCTCTATTGATTCTGAACTTTTTATTGATCTTTTCTAAAAGTTACGATTGATTATCGTTAAAGTGACTGTGTAAATCTTTATTTTAATCAAAGATTCGTTACGATGCTTAAGTGTCGTGAAAGTAGATAGAGAGATGGAAAAAAAATCAGACAAATTCATACATATGACCACCAGAAGTGATGACAAGAGAAACGAAAATGAAAGGAAAGATACTGCTGAGTAGAATGTCATTTTTACAGTTACAAGGATTTCATAAAAGAATGGTCGCAACTCCTTTTGTTACAATCCATTTTGATAGTAGTATTTGGAACACGAGTGCTTAATCTTGGTATCGGAATTAAAAAAACTGAGAGCTGTTTTTGATCTCCACGGCCAAAAAAGTTGGGGGATGAAGATTGAAGATTCAAGAAGCCAAGCAAGTTTCCCAGAACAACCTGTTCTTCTCCTCCTCACCCATATTTTCTTGAGACGAATCAACACTAACACTTGATTTCTCCTCTCCATTCTTCTTCTCCTTCTTATTTTGACAAGATGAGATGCAAAATATACTGTAACTGTGAGCCTCCTCTCCTTCTTCTTCATCTTCTTGATCAACATCAACAGCAGTACATGAAGACCGAGAACCGCACGAGCCATTCACGTGATGATGATCAGTAGTCGTAACAAGTGGCGGGAAATCATCATATGACAAATCACAGCTGCATGATTCAGCGTCATCGTCATCTGGGTTATGATGATCAATTGCAGCAGCCACGTAATTGGGATCATTGAAATTATTATTATCTGCAGCCTCTGAATCACCGCTGGCTTCGAAGTAGAACAAAGAAGACACGTCGACCACATTAATCTTCTTCCTCATCACGGCCTCCATCGATTTAGAGACAGAGAGAGACTTGATTGTGGGTGTTTGAAACATGAACAGTGGTTGGCTGTTTTATGAATTGTGAATTGAAATGGACTGGGAGATGATACAAGACATGAAATGAACGACTCGGATCATGTCATGTGGCCATGCCTTCTAGAGCAAAGACTAGGCCCCACCCCATTTGTACAATTAATACTTTCTTTTTATTATTATTTATATGGGGTGTCTTTCTTCTAGAAGGTTTACAACTACAAGTCAGTCCTGTCCATGTGATCTGTCAACACCTTCCACTTTACTTGTTTTGTTTGGCACTTCAGTCTGCATTCAATTTGCACTCTACCAATTGTTTGTTTCCCATATCTGACTTCTAGAAAGACCTTTTCTTTTTAATTACAATGACTAATCACCTGATTTAAGAATTAGTCAAAAGTATTCTTTGTAAGTAGGCTTTTATTTTTTTTTAACAATTACAATAATTTCGAGGATAGGGAAATGTGACACAATAATACTTGTTGAACCCATAAACTTTATGGTATACGGGTAAGAATACACATCAGTAAAGATTTCAACATGTCAGGTTTTACTAAACCAGAACCCACTAAACATTTTCTTACCTGAATTTGAAAATTTTGTAGGTTTGAGGAAACCCAAACTCGTCCTGCCAACTTATTCAGGTTTGAGTTTCGATATGAATAACAATTAGGTTTACCTTCTTCTTCTTCTTAACTCAAAACGATATCGTTTCGAGGTTATAATTCTATTTTTTTCAAAACAAATATTTTTTAAATAATCGGTTGGTTCACGAGTTCGTGTTCGGGTTTTTTCCAAACTCATACGCGTTTCGGTAAGTATTTTTATATCCGAACTTGACCCACACAATTCAGGTTCAAGTGGATGACCACAAGTTTGGATAAAATTATCATCCCTAATCACTAGTCAACCTCATCCTGATAAGAGATTTTTTTTTATATATATAAATTTAAAGTTACCCAAAACCTTTTATATTTATATTATATATATTTATTTTTTCAAAAATCAATAATCAAAAAAGAAAAAGAAAAAACAATTATAAATTTCACAGATTATTGAAAACAATGTTTAATTATTGAAAGAATGAAATTTTCAAATTGCGGCCGATGGAGAAAATTAGCAAATGTTTATCACCTATTCAACATTGGTGACTAGTTAAACAACATAGGTGATCCGTGACCTTAAATATTTTTAATTTATACGAAACAAAACAATAACAATACCAATATACACTTTTTTTTATTTTTTTTAGGAAATAGTGATATATAGCACTTTTTTAATTTTGATTTGGGTAACTAATACCATTTTAATAACTCATGTTTTATTAGCACCAAAGTAAGTGATGAGATTAAAATGTCCCTACTTGTTTTTATCTTCTTTTTTTTTTACTTTCTTTTTCTTCTCATTCTCTCATACTACCTCTCTCTCTCCCACCCTCCCTCCCTCCATCCATCCATCGTCTAATGAATGAAGACGGAGTTGGGTTGACAGGAGTTTTCGGCCACAGAACAGTGGCGATTGAAGACAATATTTCTGAAAAAAAAAAGTTTTTTGATGTTTTATTTCAAATTTGATTTTGTTGATTATGAGATATTAATTTTGTTTTGGTTGATTTTGAGTTTTCAATTTAGTTTTTATTGTGAATTTGTTGATTTTGATGTAGATGGAGAGTTTGTTGAATTTGAATGGGGGTTTGTTTGAATCTTGAATTGGTGGATTTGAGTTTGAGTTTGTCGAATCGGAGAAGATGAACGGTAACTGATGTTAAGTTTTTTTTTTTAATTTCGAGACTTATCTGTTCAAATTCGAGATTTATTTATGAATACTCGGGACTTACTATACTTATTCGAGACTTATTTATGAATACCAGAGACTTATTGCACTTATTCGAGACTTAATTTATGAATACCCGAGACTTATTACTTTTATTCGAGACTTAATTTATGAATACGTATTTGTTCCATTTCGATACTTATTTATGAATACCCAAGACTTATTCATGCGTTTTCGAGATTTATTCATGCGTTTTCGAGACTTATTCATGTGTTTTCGAGACTTATTCATGCTTTTTCGAGACTTAATTTGTTTTACCTCTTCTTCTTCATCGCGATGGAGGTCTATTCGACCTCCATCAATGGTGAAAGCGACGAGCCGACGACGGTGCCCATCGACTCCGGATATAGTCGGATCTGAAAGATCGGACGACGCCGAGTTCGTTGGTGCCATCGGTTTCATCATATTTGCAATGGATCGTCATAGATCTGATGATGAAGGATCGATGACGGTTCAAGTTTGGCTTCGTTTCTCTCCCTACACAGCTCGAAACTGAAAACAAACACTACAGTTACAACGATTGGCATTGGATGAACGTTTTTCCGATGGTTTTGTCCGTCAACTCACCGTTCGACGGCGACAACTCCATTGATGGAGCTCAATTAAAAAAAAAAAGATTGACAAGAGAAAAAGATAGATGAGCGGGGGTATTTTTGTTCAAATCTCATCTTTAGTGCTATTTAAACTAGAGTTATTGTGGTGCTAATTGCACAAATCTACTCCCAAAAAGTGCTATATAAATTTTCGACCCTTTTTTTTTCTGCAATATTCAATGTTTTTCACCTTCGAAGGTCATGCTACACAATTGTTGTCATTAGATTTTTATTGGTTTTCAATTTAAGAATTAGGTTATACGCAATTTTTTCTGTAATATTCAATATTCATTTTTTTCTTTCTTTTTTTTTTCTTTTCGTTTTCGTTATTTCATTCATCTTGTTTGTATCAATTTTATAGGTAAAGTTACATAGTTACAGTGTTGGTTATTTATCATTAGATTTCAATCCAATAGCTTATAAAAATCAAACGTTTAAAAATTATAAAAAAAAATGAAAACTGGAAAAACAACTCATTACATAATTACCCCTATAACTATTCAAATTCGGTATAATAAGAAAATCCCCTCTTTAAATCAAACAAATGATACAAAATACAAAACAAGTCAAATAGACACCTCCTCTACGATATCATATAATCGTATTTACACAATTTTGTATAATCTGAAAAGTGGACGGCTCTCAATAGACACGTCCCCTGAATTTCAAAGTTCAAACGGAGGATTTAAGAATTTAAAATATAGACAAATGGGTTGATGATTGATACACATTCTAGAACTGGAAAAGCAGGCGGTGGGTTGGTAAAAGAAATTGTAATTGAGAATCATCAAAGTAGAATCCACAAGATTGACTTCTTGACACCACATCCTTATCATTGCAAAACGTTAAGAGACAATTGAAAAGATGTATCCAATACAATAGTAATCAATCGCCTAAACTTGACATTTACGTGAATTAAATGCACACGCAAATCACATGAAAATGGGGGAGTTTCCTCAAATGTTTTGACGTGCCAAATTTAAGTGGGAGAAACAACTCCAGGCATGTACACCCTTTCCAATAATAACACCCCACGTAATAAGACAACAATCACTCTAATTTTTTCACGATGACACACGACATGATATAAATAGATTAAACCAAACATTTGAGAATGCTTTTCTCATAATGAGGACATATACGCGTGTAGCGAGTGATTATTAATATAGTTGTGCAATTACTTACCACCTACCAAAACCGGCAGGAGCTGTCCCACCACGCTCTATATGTTTTGGTCAATTTGTTTCCTCGCTATTCTCCTGTGAAACCAACTTATATAATGTACAAGCGTGACTGATTTAATTAAATGTTCTTCTGTGAGGATTGAGATTTGAGTAAACAATGACAACGATGCTATTCTTTCACCAGAATAGTTTGACATTATTAGCCCATTGGAATTTTTTCATCTCTATCAATAAACCTGATTTTTAAAGAATGCACAACTTTGTATCTTGGATTAGCTAAATCGAGGGAAATTGTTCAAGAGTTTTATTTCATCGTCAATATTTATCCTTCCATCAACATATAGTTCTGCAAATCCAATATATCGCTTTGATCACACTATGCTACATGAATTGGGTTCGGACTGGTTTAGAAAAAACCAAAACCAAAATCAAACCCAAACCCACCAAAGAAAATGACATCCAAACCCATCCATAAATCCACGAAATGTAACGGGTTCAGGTTCAGGTTTCACTCTCGGATTTTAACATCCAAACCCGCTAACGAGTCAACAAACTCCTAAGGATTTGTTGTTCCAAAGCAACTCACTCCTGTGTGCATAACTCAATCCGAGTCAAACCCAATTACCGACAGTCATCCACATCCGTTTTCTTCTTTCCGACTTCAGTGAAAATGAAAAAAAAAAATTAAGAGCAAATAAAGGCTTAAAAATGTCTGAGAAAAAAAAATATTAAAATGAATAAAAATTCTAGTTTTGAAGAGCTTCTCTAGGGATTGAAAATCGAGAAGAAAAGAAAATAAAGACTAAAGATAAATAAAAAAAATGATATAATATATTTTAAAATCTGAAAGTATAAATAATGGGATTCAACTCTATGTAATGTATTACAAAAACGAAATATAAAAATAATTATTATAATATTATTTATTAAATAATTATTAAATCAAACGGGTTCACGATTTCATGGGTTTGGGATTGGCTTTCTTTTTTTCTACACCCGAACCCGAACCCGTGACGGATTGAGATTTCAAATTCAAACCCACCCACGGGTTATATTTTCACATACCAAATCCTCTCCCAACAGGTTGGGTTCAAGTGAGTCCCATGGGTTCAGATTTAATTGTCAACCCTAATTACAAGTTCAGGAAAAAGAAACTCCCAACATTCGTACAGATAAGAAAATTATTATCAGGAGAAGAGCCATAAATCGCAGAGACCAAGTGCGTCCATACATCAAAATTCAAATCAAACTGCGGTATTACTGATCAGGTCGGTCATGCAAGTAGATTAACATTTCTTCTGCATCAACTTTGTATGTATGTACAGAATAAACCAGAAAGGCTGCCGTAAATGTTAAACAAGGGTGGTAAGAAAAATATGAGGGTGAAAGGGTACTAGCTTTTCTGATCAGTTCCCATTTTTTCGTGTCTCCATTAAATCCTTGGCAATTGGATCGTATGCCAAACATCTACTAGATGGTAGAAGTAAAAAAGCCAATCGAAGCTGAAAGCACAGAAAAAAGTTCATAATTCAAAGTAAAGACGACATAATCAAATTCAGATGCTTTATGGATACACAAAACTATTCAAATCACCCCAGTCAGGCAATTCAACTTCTCCGTAAATATGAACGAAAAAAGATCAAGAACTAGCAAAATGGAGGAAATAAATGACATGTATTAAATAAAGATCACCAGAGTCATGCAATTCTATTTCTCCGTAAATATGAACCAGAAAAGATCAAGAACTAGGAAAATGGAGGAAATAAATGACATGTATTAAAGAGTTGTAATAGCAGGAATGCATATGAGAATGAGCATTGGTGGAGAAATGCGCATGGGTAATCCAACTACATTATTCAAATAAACGTACTGATACTAATATTAAGAGGAGACATTTTTAGAGGTATATCGACAACTAATAAGATGGCAAAATAGAATTGGATATGAAAAAGACACACAACGACATTAACATTTACAATGCATCATATGGCTAATATTAAATATATGAATGCAACAGAAATTAAGTTAACGCTTGGCTGGGAACGAGGGGTAAAATACATAGATTACTTTCTAGGCCACAAATCTTTCCCCCGGCAGGTTTTCATACACTTACACTTTTAAGGCCATAAATGATTCTGTGTAGTAACCTAGCTTGAGCCATTATATTTTCTCAGGGGGTCTCAATTCTAACATGTCTGGCCGAACTATGTACTTCCTACTGCTACTGCTTGGTTCCAAAAGCAAGCTGGTGTAGACTTTTGAAGGTATTTTATGACATGGTGATCCTTAAAGAGACCAATTATAATGTATTTATGAATAAAGCACAGAAGAAAGGGAAAAGGTCATAACAAAGTCACAAACACATCGTCAACATCAAAAGAAAAAGAAAAAGAAAAAAGTAACCAATCATTTTTTCAAATTATCATGGGTTAGAGTTGAGTAAATGATGTCCATGTGTGCAGGCATGTGTAAGCATATACAATTATAAGTGTATGTATATACGATTACATGATTATATGTGTGCGTCTAGTATGGGTGTAAGAAAGTGTGTTCATCAACGCCAACGACACAGACATCCATTTGTAATTCTGGAGAGAGCAGACCTTTTCATTCTTTCCTTCCCAGTACTTAATATACTTCAATCTCAACAAGAGGGATACTTGTCAACAAGAAAGCAGCTATTGGAACCTGAGATGTAAAAACTCTGGACTACCCTACAAAAACAATGGTCATGCAAAAGTCATTACTTAATAAAAACAGAGAGAAATAGTTACAATCTTTTATGTGACTGATACCTATTTTGGTACGAACTGAACAACAATCCACGGAATACATATTCCATGTGTTGAAATGAATGACAGAGAACACTGTCATGCCAGAACCAGAATGCCAATAAGAAAAACCCAACATCTTATATCTTCTAAACCCTGCCCATGAGTAAATCAATATAACACTATTAAAAATAAGAAAAAAAAAATTATGTCGGAATAAGAACCAAGAATGGTCAGCAAGAATGCAGCTATTGGAACCTGTGATGTAAAAACTCCGGACTACCCTACAAAAACAATGGTCATGCAGGTCAATACTCAATAAAATCAGAGAAGCAAAACTAAATAGATTACAATCTTTTATGTGACTGATACCTATTTTGATGCCAACTGAACCATTCACGGAATACATCTTCCACGTGTTGAAATGGATGACTGAGACAACACCGGCATGCCAGAATGTCAATAAGAAAAACCCAACATCTTATATCTTCGCAACCCTGCACAAGACAGCATCATGCACTTAAATTGCACTGTTGCAGCATACCTGAATAGTCAGGGAACATTGATACACATCTCCAAAGAAACAAAATCATAAGCACGCAGTATATTGTTTGATATTAATAAAACTAGCATATAGCATTTCCAAGACAAGAAAAATTCTTGCAGAGGCTACACAACCTCCAACTTTAAAGGGATCACATTCTATAAACAATGACTTACACCAAGGAACAAGAAAAATGCTTCAGATGCTACACAAACCACAACTTTACAGTTATCACATGCTATTAACAATGACTTACACCAAGGAACACGGAGGGAAGACTAAAGCATAGTGAACCAAGGATTCACAAAATATCCGGGAGATAACATACTTGAAATTCTTGATTTATCTTCAACAAAGGATGAATTACTTCCTGAGAATACACACAAATGATGAGGAAAGAAACAAAAGACCAATAACAGAAAAGTCACCAAATTGTGGGAAAAAAAAACGAGAACATTTGATCATGGATGTTTCACAAAACTGCTTCTACCAACAAAGAATGTTTTGTGGGAAAAATCAATAAATTAATAATTAATGTCTAAATGAATTTCCATGATACATGAATTACAAATTGTATTGGCACAGGATGCACCATGAATTACAGTTTCTGGGATTTCAATCCCAAGAGACAATTACAAGTAGGACGGAATAATGCATGTAAACACAGATTATCGAAATCCATCCAAAATGTTGATAGTGAAGTTACTTCCAGACATCCAGATTGCAGGCGAGCACACATGATAGAGAATTCTGCTTCCTTCCATGACTCACCTTCCAATCAATAAGGTTTATTCTGTTTGTTGTCTCTCTTAAGCTGAACTTTCAATTTCTTACCACCTAATTGATATCCATTCATCATACCAATGGCATTTTGAGCCGCAACTGGTGAGTCATAACTAACAAATCCTGCAAATATACGCTTACTAAGACATACAACTCTCCATTATCAACAACAGCTACAAAGTTAAATAAACAGTGAGCTTACCGAAGCATTTGCTCACACCAGTTGCTTTGTCAACAAAAACCTTGGCACTCAAGACCCTACCAAACGGTTGAAAAGCATTGGCAAGCTCTTGGTCACCAAATTCTTGAGGTATGTGATAAATGAACAAATTAGCACCAGGTGGACCTAAGTCATAAGATACCATAATTAACCTAATACACCACTAAGAGGTTGCCATTAAAAACAAGAATTGAAATGAATAGATAGTTGACAAACCTTCAACCTGACCCCCAGAACTTGTACCAGCACTTGATGAGGTGGCTGAGTTATTGTTTGCAACTGGTGAAACTGTACCAGGAGAACCGCTCAAAGGCCTGTGACTCAACATTCCTCCAGGATATGCCATTGGATACTGCAGACCAGGCACAGAAGGATAAGCAGAGCCGACATAACTAGCAGGAGGCATAATATAATTTCTAGGGCCCACATTGGGGGAGAGGTCAGGTGCTGTTCCACGCAATGCATTCCCTTGATTTACGGGGGGGATCATACCATGGAAGGCAGGTTGATTCTGCATTGGTGGGAGACGGTACTGCATAAGTCCATAAGATCCAGGAGCCTATAAAAGAACAAGATGATCATCAACCTATAACCCCATTTTGATATTAAATACTAAATAAAGAAAGTGAACACAGACAGAATAGGCAATTAAGAGAAATTCAAAGGGCCCAGTAGATAGGAGGAACTTTTGAAGTATTGATGTAGTAGATTAGATATTTAGATACAATGAATAAAGTTGTAAAAACTTCTAAAAGAATACATAGCAGAACTTACCTGATATCCATACCCATTATATGGTGGACCATACCCCATCGGTAAGCCACCAAATAATGAGGGGTGTTGTAAATCGGAATTTGGCACATTAGAGGCCAGGGATTGAGCTTTCTGAGCCCTTCGTGCTTGTCTTTCCTTTTCAGTATCTGCCCATTTGACAACCAAAGGAACACTTGAACCCTAATAAAACCAAAAGATAATGATCAGAAAAAATTCACTGAAACAATTTATCCATATCAGTACCGAACTTCTAACCACACATAAGGAAATGCTAACGAAAAACTCAACTACTTAAGAGACATTAATACATAATAAGATAAAATGATACTCATGGTTGAATATATAGATTGCTATAAGCATAACTGCTACTTGAACATAGATCGCTATTAGCATAACTGCTACTTGAACACTGCAATTTTTCTGCCTGTAATTGCAAACAAGCTGTTAATTTCCATGGCCCAATCTATACAGCAGAAGACGGGGATCACTTTACCCAAATCTTGCAAGATAAAGCTACGGTTTAAAAGGCAAACAAAACTTAGATTTTGATACCACATAAAGGGTAATAGCTAAACAAATTATCAGCAAAAGTATAATAAAAGCTTTTACTGCTTGCAAGAACCAATGTGTATCCATGACTCATATTAAGGAAATTGAGAGACCAGATCTCACTTGACATGTACCAGATGCTAAACTGAACATAAACCTTAAATTCCCTAATATACAAAGTACATACTCCAATACATAGTTGACAGTCATGTGGTAACCGATATGAATTGTGTAAGTCAGTACGTGTGAATATCTATGTATGCAGCCTAAATAATAAACATAGCTACAAGTTTTTGCAAACCAACACAACGAATCAAGAGACAGTTTATATGTTAATACCATCACAAGCATTTCCCACCGGACATTTAAGTCAGTTAATTACATTTATAAGGAGAATTTTGCAATATATCAATAAAGTAAACATGCAACAAAAGAATTGTAACTCCACCCAAAAGAATCATAATTTCCAAATAGAACAGGAATGGATCTCAAAAAACAAGATGTGCAGCCCACGATTCTTAAGATAAAATTATAAGCCAAAAACTCAATTAAATTAAGACAAACCTCCATTTTATGTTTTCCATTGATCGCCTCCAATGCAGCAAGGGCTTCATCTTTTGCCTCATACTTCAAAAAAGCACAACCTGCCATTAGAAAACAAATAGAGTAATAAACTCATTCATTAACATCGGAATGGATTTAGTTTTTGGTCTTAAACAATGCCGCATGGAAAGCAAAAAAAAATAACAAATCATAGAACAAGTACCTTTGCTTGTTTGCTGAGAACCCCTTAAAATCTGTAAATCCTTTATTGTCCCGTGTTTAGAGAATAAAGCAGAAAGTTCAGCTTCAGAAACATTCTTTGGCAGCATACCAATAAAGAGTTTGTGTTCTAGATTGCAAAGACAGCAAAAAGAGGTCTTCAATTAGAATACATGAAATAAGCTTTAGTATATATAAGAATCAGTAACAGATGAAAGAGAGCCGTGACTGAAACAATTCAACAACACAGAGAAATCATCTAAGGACAGGTAGATTACTGATTATAGAAACACATTATACCTAGCCTTTCCAATTCGCCATCCGCATACTTCACTTGCAATGGACTAGATGCCTGGATTGAATAGAGAGCAAAACACATTTTTAATAAAAGAAAGAATTGCAAGTGTTACATCAAAGAAAAGAGTTCATTGGTAATGTTAAGTCAGCAGTGAAATAATGCAATGCACACGAATTAATAAAATATATCAGCACTAAGCTATTAATTTAAGCAATCGTGTCAAGTTTGTTCGCGAAGACAATTTCATAGAGTGTAAAAGCATAACTTTAGAGTTGACTAGTAGGCATAGGCAACAGCCCAATACAAAAGCTTGCCCATGCAACCATTAGAAGGGAATTGTGGTAAGCATCAGGTTCTAAGTGACATCAGCAACTAAATCATGAAGTCTTTGACTGCATAAGGGGGCATCTGTTATAAGTTATAATGCTAATCATATTCTTTACGTAAATCATATGGGGAAAAAAATCCACAATGTCAGCATGATGAAAATACTTGACACAAGGTTGTAAAATAATAAAGTAAAACAGTTGTAATTAAAATTCTTATTAGCTGCAACCTTTTATTCATTTTATAATCTAGGACAAAAATTATGCTGGTCAATCAATTTTAAGATTCTAACACAACTTATTCAGAGAATAGTGGTTTTTCTTGTGACCACTCTCCTTAGATCTGGGTGGAGCAGCATTAATTACTTACTACAAAAAAAAATGGCTTATTTCTCCATTTTCATTTGTAACAATGCACTAGTTGTCAACAACTGAGATTGTTATCAAAATCCATCACTTTTTTGTTCCTCCTAAAATATACTTGCTGGAAATACATAATCAACAGCAATGATAGTTGGTATACCATATAAAAATATGTGAAATAAGCATCAACCAAGGATTATAAGGGTCATAACATGGTCAAGGTTCCAACTCCAAATGAACAAGAAAGCATGAAGAACCAGGTACAAGCCCAGACAGTTCATTCAGCTTAACACACATGAGCAATATTGTGCCTCAACTTTTAACTTTCCCTGGATTCAGAACATGTTAGAATTTTTAAGGTATGTACATATTCTCAGAATGTCCGTTAATTTGGTCACAAGATAATATGCTATACACAAAACTATTGCACACTGTTTTACAATGCAGGAGACACGTTGCATCTTATTTTCCTTAATGTCCATTTTGCACCGATAATAATACACTTTTTTTAATTTTGATAATTTATCATACCAAATAAGAAACTTTTGTTATTTTAATTTATATAAAATAGAAAGGATGATAATTGGGCAATTAAAAGTTTCTTATTTTCATTATTGTGGTGCAAAAGTTGAGATAGGAGTTGACTAACTAGTACTGATGTACTAAGCATAATTATTGACTATTAATCACAGTATCCAACTAAACCATAGATACCAACTTTGGAAAAATGGGTAGTTATCTTGAGTTACTAAATTACACAGTACAAGTATCACTGGTGGTTGTAGTTAGATACTGCACAGCTGCTTACACATTAGACTACATTGCAAGACTTTTTGCCGGTTATTAGATCTAACGATCACAAAAACAGGCAATGAAACTCAACTTCTAACACTAAAAACTGACAATGCAAGAGGAAATCAACAAAAAAAAAAAAAACACAAAAATGGAAACAGAATCTGAACTAACCCCGGGTAGTGTCTTCTTATTATGACAGGCATTGACCGCCTTATCGGCCTCCTGCCTTGACGGACATATCACAAAACAACACCCTACAAATAACCAAACACACAAAATTAGGGTTCGAAACAGAACCAGGACCACACTTGAGATACGAATCTCGAGCATAACGAAATAAATCACGCATTATTGATCGAACACAAACAGCAGAAGAAAAATAGAAATGAAAAAGAGGAAGCGATAATGAGAGATTTGAAAGTGCTGACCACGAGAGGCGCGAGTAGTCTTGTCTTTGATTATGTTGACCTCGTCGACCAGAGCGAACTCTTTGAACATTGCAAGAAGCTGAGCTTCAGTCATGTTTTTCGGCACTTGACCTACGAACAACTTCACGCTTTCTTCGCTCGTTTTTCTCTCCTTTTTACCCTCCGCCATTGATGCAGATTAACACACGCAGAGTCAGAGACACTCTCTTTCTGCTTCTCTGGTCTCTCGATTCTCTCTCTCTCTCTCTCTGATGTGCCGGTTTCTCTCTCTCTAGATTTTCTCTTTCTTCGTGGAGTCGTCGCTTTTGTTTCTTTTTTTAGTTGTCATTTTTATTTTTATTTTCTTGGGGGAAATTGGAGGTTTTCTGGATGGCAATCTTGGATTTTCGTTAAATTTATTACGATTAAATGCAGACAAAGTGGGCTTCGTTTTTCATTTATTTACGAGAATACCCTTACAGCTGTTTCAGTTCTGGGCTCAATGATGTGTGTACCTGTACAGTTGTGAGTTGAAAAGAAGCTTGTACTTCGATGCATGTCATTGTTAAATGACTCTTTTACCCTTCGGTTTCCTTTTTATCTTATTTTTCAAATTCCAAATCAATTGATAAGTGGCATCGTGGATCATGTGGGGCAAATGCGCTTTGTTGTCTCTTATACAAAGATACAACCGCATTTGTCTTCATTTTGAATTTATTATTATTATTTAGTATTGGGACCTATTGAAATCAAACAAGTTCAGATATCTATTTTCATATATAGAACGGTTGTTTTATAGGTAATACCACAAGATATACTGATACAGTGATACATAAGATATCAAAGCTTAAACCTCACTAAATTGATAGAGATTATGAATTGAACCATATGGAAGATATCAAAACCGAAATCTCACTTGATCCATAAAGATTAAAATTTTAAATCTCTGACCACAAGGCAAAGGGCATTTGACAATTAATTAATAATTATTCGTTTTTATTTTCAACAGATTATCACTAAACTTGACAATTGAAATGTTATTTGTTCCTCGTATACATCAAAATCCATTTAAAGGTTTTAAGAGGCCGAGGGATTTTCCCTCCTTGGTTTTTGAATTGAAGCAGCGGCGGTGACATTGCCACATGTTAAGATGTTTGGCAATTGGCATGATTCAGGAATCAGCCGTCAACGTAAAGAAATAGACACACTCCATGGTTGGCTATTCGGCATTCCCTTATATACACTTTACTTCATTCACCGAAATGCAGTAGTTAGTCATTAAATGATGACGCCACATCTTTCAAGTTTTAACTTTTGAAAAAGAAAAAAAAAAATTGAAAGGCACTTTTGGAACTAATTTTAAACATTTATTTAACCATGTTTTAACGATTAACTCTTTTATATATATTCTTAAATAAATAAATAAATAAATAAATTCTTCCGTAAAGAATGTTCAATTGTCGTGATGATAGGAGTCTTCAAGATGAAGCAAACTCATGGCATTTTATATATATATATATATATATATATATATATAGGGTTAATTTCTTTTTCGTTCTTCTAGTTTGACCTAATACATAAACTGGTTCTCCATTTTTAAGAATTACCTCGTTAAATCCTTCTATTAATTTTTCTGTTGAAAAAGTGGTTCCTAACTAGTTCAATGGGTAAAATGACCCTACTGCCCCTTATAGTTGTTGAAATTGAAAAAAAAAAGTTGTTGGACAAAAATACCCCTCTATTGACCGTTGCTTTGCAACATCTCTATTTAGCCTTATAAAAAGGCTTGAAACCTGCACATACATATTAACACTTGCATATATTCCACACATACTAGGCTTCATTGAAAAACCTTCATTTCTAAACTTATTTTCTTTTCCTGCTTTTTTTCCTACCATACAAACCTACTCCATTACACCTGCAAACATACATCCAGTAGTAATCTCCATACATTTTTTTTTCCAACCATACAAACCACAAAACATTCACAACAATTCAAATATCAAGTTAGCAACATTAATCAAGTTTTCAATTTGAAGATCCAACATCCTGGAAACACAACCAACATCAAGCATACTAATGGAGGATACATCAAGTACAACTTCAAAACGAAACATCAATGGAGGGATAATCAAGTTCAAGAATCAGAAATGCTCATGTGGGATCAAAGCAGGCATAAGGATATCAGAATCCGTAAACAACCCAAACATTTTTTTTTTATGAGAAAGGAAAATGCAATTTCTATAGGTTTTGGGAACCGAATACCGAAGAATTCAACCTATCCGAATACACCAAAAACATAACACAAGGTATGATGGTAGAGTTAGTATTCTACTCGAACAAGCAATGGAAGATTTAAAGGTAAGGTTACAAAGACTGGAAAGCTTTTATACGAGAATGCAAAATCAAGATACTGGCAGTAATGGTAGAATGCATCAGAAAGAATCTATGCAAGGAGGCTCAAGGGTGATATGTGTTATTAACATGATTTTGCTTTGTGTAACCATAGGTATGCTTCTACTTATCATGACAATCAATTGTTGATTGTACACACATTCAACATAAAAAAAGAAAAAAAGAAAAAAAAAAAGTGGTTAATCAGTCTAACACCATTGCATATTAAACCTAACAACATTCATATCAATTCATTCCATTACATAAAGGCTAACAACATTCATATCATAAAGCATTCTAAAACCATTCACAGTCTAAGCATGGTTATTGTGCTAGCATTTTCAAAAACATATTAAACTTAAGTCTCATAACCATACGTAAACAGCTAGCAATAATACCATGCAATTAAACAAAAATATGTAATAGTAATAATTGTTAAAAGATTAATTGTGCCACCTTACAAAAACATATTCGGTATGAAACCTGATATTCTTCCATCAGTCGAACAGTTACTGTGTGAGTTGTGATTGAGGAGGTGGGCTCTGGTTTGGTTGATTTGAAGATAAGGCTCCAACTACATTTTGTTGACCATGAATTAGAAAGAGATGTTAGGAAAATAAAACTCTAATTAAAAAAATGCAATAAAATGAAAACAGTAAAAGGACTACCTCCTTATCATTCCTACGGTGGCAAGATCTTTTGTTGTGGCCAGCTTGATGACATAGTTTGCGTATTACAATGCCAGATCTCCCAACTTTAGGTGCCTCATCTGGTTCCCTCTTTCTCAGTTTCTTAGGTCTGCCAGGTTGGATACTGCGAGGTGGTGGATTCATAAGTTCTGTAACTCCTGGATTCATTATGCATGTTGGAACTTCTAGCCACCTTTTTTGATCTGGAATGGGATGGATCATGCCTACATATGCCTGCATATAGGCACTTTTGGTGAGACTGTTGTGGACAAACTCAGCCACCTTGTCCTTCACTGCTGCTCTACCACAATAATGGCTTATTGCAGCCACAGCACGACAACAAGGAATCCCACTAACTTGCCAACTACCACATTCACAATTGAACTCTCTCAGCTTCACAACATATCCTCCACTTGCACCTATAAGCTCATATACATGTTCCCTACTGTTATCATTGTCAAATTCCTACTTTCCCTACCATGCTTAAGAATTTTTGCATGAACCCTTGGTGGTAAAAATAAACTCCATCTACTACACTCCTCCTTTCTGTCATTGAACTTCCTCATCACCATTCTTCTAATGAACTCTAACAAATATAAGTATGATGCAGCTCTATGGGTACTTAACATGCTATTGAAAGCCTCAGTCATATTATTGGTGACATGGTCACATCTAATGACTGGATCATATGCATACCTTGTTGGAACCCTGTTCACCAGTTACGCAGCGGAACTAGGTTTTAAATTTTTTAATACAAATCATAATCTGTATCTGAGACTAGTGAACTTTGAATCGTAATTATTTTTCGAAACTAATACATACAATATGTAAACACAAGAAATTGAAATTGATATAATCAAAAGAAGAAAATATTACCAACGTTTGGAGACTCTTTCACTCTACGATGTGCTCTTGTCTGAACCACTCGATCTTCCTCGCTATCTCCCGGGACTGGTAATTATGTGTGAGCGAGTCACGATCTCAGGAACTTGAATGGAGGATGTAGAGAAATACTTAAAGAAACTCTTTCTTCTCAATTTAGTGTATTGATTTCACGCATACATGAATTGCATCTCGTACAAAAATTATATTGACAGATGCGGTTCCGTATCTCCAAAAAACAATATATATCAAATATATATATTATTACTCACGCACACTTTTTGATAACAGAGCAATCACCTTTTTTATTTTTTAATACAACTATGCCTCTCCTTTTTCTTTTAAAAAAAAACATGCCCCACCATCTTTTTGTTTTCAAAAGAAAATATATATATATATATCCTTATTTGTATCATATACAAACACTTATATATGTACACACACAAATTACATCCAATGCAATCTCGTGTTATAATTTATATATATTTTTTAATTATCCTTTTCAAATATATCTAATATATGAAAAGTGATAATAAGTATTTTAAATTTAAACTTAAATTCAAATACTTAGATAAATGATTTAGTAAAATAAAATAATCATATTATTTTATCTTCACATAGATCCATATACCAACTAATACCCTCAAATTAATAGTTAATTAATAATTCATAATTATCAATATAATTAAATAATCTAATTATTTAATTAATTTAACTATTAACATTCATTCATTAAATAATCTCATTATTCAATTAATTCCCGAATATATACGTGTCACTTTTGTAACACAATTAATTGGACAATCCAATTAATTTACCGTGACCCTTGTTACCTAAATCGATCGGGCTAACAAGGGAACCTAATGGACATACAGTATTTTGAACTCCAATAATCCTCGGAATCATTAATTAAACTCTTTAATTAATATTCCTTAATTATTAACTCCGGTGTTATTCCACTAAAAACACGAAGATGCACTCTCTTAACTGTAGACGCTTTTACACATACCGATACAACTCGGTGTCCATCGATATAGCTATTACATATGGTGTGATCCTCCACAGTAGTTCATAATTAGAGTTGGGTCATAATGTCCGTTATACCCTTCAAATTACATATATCCTTTAAGTACTGTTAATTCTCTAATGGACAATAAATCATATTTCCTTACGGAATCAGGGGAGCGCTCATATTGTCCAAGTCCCGAATCAACCCTTAAAAGAACTACCATCTACTTCTCACAAGAAGAAGTTGATTCCACTATTGTGTACAAACCTTCCCAGACACAAGTCAAACCGTAATCCCAACATACGAAGCATATTGATCAGGAATTACATCCGACCTCACCCATGGTATATCAAAGACCATGATCTAATCTGAAGGAGTCGATAAGACACTTAGGATTAAGGTCACCCACATATAGCCATCATTAGTTGATATATATATGAATCTCATCGGTAAACGGATTTTGGTGAGAGATTCGTATAGATCATGGTCCAATCCTATATGATCACATCATACAAGGTGCCTTTATTCCCATATCTCATATGAATGATTCTGGATAAAATCATCGTACATTACAGAATAGACTGTAGATATAGATTAACCACAAATAAAGTACCTAACTTTATTTGTTATCTATGGACTCTTTAGATTGCACGTCTCTTACTGTATCCATCTGTATATGACACTCATATACACAGTTCGATATTACATCTGGTAATCTTGGATGTTAAATATATGCACAAGTTATAAAATAAACAACACAATATGAATGAATTGAACTTTTCCTTTTATTTATTTCATAAATCCATTTACAAATTAAATCTTTAGGACAAAAACCCCAACATACCTAGACCAATGTTGTGGATCTATGACCATTAACCAGTTATTGGCAGCAGGGTTAATAATACCTATTTCTTCCATACACGTTTTGAAGTCATATATGTTGGAGCTTCTAGCAGCTCTCTAAAACAGCTTCTTGTAGTGGTGAGCTTTATATGTAAGTTTGAAATTGGCATAGATATGCCTTGCACAATACCTGTCAATAACAAAGACAAGTGTTAATTACATATAAAAAAAAACAAACATCTATAGGAAAACAAAAAAGGATATGAAACTACCTTCTATGAGCAAATGGGAAATGGACATCCAAAGCAGCAATCACACCATTTTGCCTGTCAGACATGAATGTCAACTTCATGCCTTCAGGATAGTTTAGATAAATCTTCAGGTTGTTAAGAAATCACTCCCAACTGTCTTAAGTATCCTTCTCACATATGCAAACAGCCAATATGAATAACCCACTGTTTGCATCCAATGACACAGCTGAGAGCAGTACTCTTTCAAATGGCCTTTTGAGGTGACACTCATCCACTCCTATAAATGGTCTGCAACCCTCCAAGAAGCCCACTTTTTTAGGTTCAAAGCTTAAAAATATCCTTTAAAGGTTGTTTGTGGTCATGGGTGCATTTATGAACTGAAACACCAGGGTTGGTTTGGTTCAACATAAATGCATACCTCCTCAAATACTGTCGGAATGGGTGGTTTCGTGGAAAATGTGCTCGTGAGAGGCTGGAATGGGTGGAAAATGAACCAGAAAACTGTAGGTCGTCGATCTGGGCAAAAAACGGTCGGAAACGGTGCAGAACAGTTGGGTTTCACGTCTGGTCAACCGGGTCAAGAACCAGGTCCGGGTCGGGCCGTCGACGGGTCGATGGCTGAGGAAGACGACATGACGTCGAGCTGATGCAATGGGGTATACTCAGCAATTTATAGGGTGCACTCAGTGGCCCGAGGTGGCTTGTTTCAGGGTGTATTTAGTTTTGGGCTGGGGTGCACTCAGTGGCCCAAGGTGGCTTGTTTCAGGGTGCATTTAGTTATGGGGTGGGGTGCGCTTAGCAAGCCCAACAGCCCACTTCATGAAGGGTATAAATGTCTTTTTATAGGTACCAGGGGCAGTATGGTCATTTTGTCCTCTAACGTTGTCAGTAAACGGAAACCGTGATAGAATGACTAAATTTAGTAATTCAAAAAACTAATAGACCAAACTCAGATTAACGCTAACTAGAATAACTAAAATCTTAATATCCCTATATATATATACATATATGCAAAGTTAGGATGTAATTATAGGATGGGTTAAAAAAAATATGCTAACATCAACTATGAATGATTTTTTTAAAAAAAATTGTTTTTCTTGACTTAAGTATATCGTAACTTACGATAGTAATTGGATTGTTAAGAAATAATTTATATATATATATATATTATTTATTATTTATTATTATTATTTTATAACTAATAATATAAATTTAACATGATTTGTTTTAATTATGTTAGTTTAGTAAATAAAATTATAAAACAAGGTTGTTTTATAATAACCTCACACTTTTTTCCAAAAAATACAGTCTACGTCATAGCACAGGCTAAATCACATTTACCCACTAAACCTTAAAGTGTAGGGAGACCTCATATATATCTATATTTACCCATTAAACCTCAAAGTGTAGAAAGAACTCTTTCCTCTTGTGTTATTGTGTAGGACTTGTATCTCGGAATGTGTTTGTAGACCTCTAATCTTGTCATGTCTTAAACCCTTGATCCATAACAGTGTTTAAAAAAAGAAAATAAAAAAATCATATATATCAAGTACAGAAATCTCACCATATGCACTTTATAAGTATGTGTGTGAAGTTTTCCTTATATTATTATAGATATTCAAAAAGCATGTATAGTGTTTGATTTTATGATCTCCTCATAAGTTCAATTTGTGTTAGGTAGGGTTAGGGTTATGGTTGGTTAAAATTATGGTTTTTTTTTTTTGAATAGGGTGTTTTAGTAATAATTTAAGACATTTTCAACTTAATTTAAGATTGAAGTTAAAAAACAAACAATCCTAAGTCCTAACCCACTAAATTTAAGTATTTTAATTCAATTATGTATATATAGTGGAGTTATAGATTTAAATCAAAATTTTAAATTGATTTAACTTTAAATAGTAATTATATTACTGAAATATTCGGACAAAACAAGAGAATAAAAAGAACCTAGTAGATAGTTAAAAATCCCGTTGTGTAACTTTTGTGATTTATTTTTTATTCATTTCCAAGTTCAAAAATAGTCATCGTTTAATGAATATCATTTCCCTTTTAGTTGAATCAACATTTAGGTCTCGTTTGATTTTTTGTCTAAAGACTGAACAGTGCTGAATATTACTAAAGACTGAATAGTGATTGAAAACTGAAAAACATGTTTGTTTTTTTCACTGAAAACTGAATATAAGTGATAAATTGTTTGTTTTTTTAAGTTATAAATATCTGAAAATAAATATGTTTACATCTATACCATTCCAACTATTATTTGTTATATATTTACATTTTAATATATTAAGAACAACTCTAACATGTAAAGTAATTATAAAATAAATTTATTTATTTATTAAACATATTTCATACATTATTCCATTTGTTGAATTACATTAAAAATGAATATAATATTTAATGGTGATACATTCTAAAATTCTCAAGAAATATTAATAAAAATAAAAAATTAATTACTACTTGATTTTGACCCAAATAGCATAGGTCGATGCATCATATATATATATATATATATATATATATATATATATATATATATAATCTTCCCAAAACAAAAAAAAAAAACTAAAAACAAAGTCATTATGAAAACCATTCTCCAATTAATTTTTAGAACAAGTGAAAAATATGTACTCAAACTGTAATATAAAATTAATAAAATTAATTATCAAATTATGGAAATAAGAAAGAGTTCTTACCGGAATATATTAGGAAAATCAGTCACCAATTGTTTTTGTTTTGAATAAGTTAGGTTTTTTGATGTTAAAGTTTTTTACAGTGGGAAGAAAAAAATATATTAATATGATTAGGGATTTAACAAAAACATAATTGTAAATATACAAAATTAGCGAAGATAGTTTTAGAAATAAAAGTTTGTAATTAATTCTACTGGATTTGTGTTAAGTGAAAAATGGAAAAATTTAACTTTAAAAAATGGTTTTAATGGTTTTAATGGCTCATTAAGTTATTTTAGCATTTACAAAATAAAATAAAAACAGCTGAATAAAACACATTAAGTGTCATTCAGTGTTAAGTCAGATAATCCAACAGGGTCTCAGAGTCCTTGTTTCAAAGTAAAAAAAAAAAAAAAACCATTAGACTGCTGACGATAGAAGTTAAGCTTAAAATGAGAAAAACAATCGTCCACCAAAATCATATTGCCTGACATTTTAAACAGGTACAAGAGCCATGGATGGAGCTTTGAATTTCTTTGTCCATTTCTATAAGTTCAAGAACTACAATGTTAAACATGGGTTATGATTATTTTTTCATTTCCCGTGTCCTTATCCCTATTTGGGGAATTTTTTATTTGGGAAAATGGGAAAATGGGGGGAGCTATGGGGATAAAAATCATCCCTAAATTGAAATGATGATATTCCTCCCCATCCCCATTTCCCCACTTCCCCCAAACATATAAAAACATAATTATAATAAATAAATATATATATATATATATATATATATATATATATATGTGTGTGTGTGTGTGTGCATTTACTCTTTATTGTAATAATGGAATTTATTTTTTATTTGTAATGGAATGTTGATTTTTTTAGTTTAATTTGTAATTTTTAATAAAATGGAAAAATGAATAATTAAATGGAAAAATTACAAATTGAGAAAAACGGAAAAACGGGAAAACAGAAAAAAAAAACGAGAAAAATGAAGAGCTATAGACAAATATACCACCCTTGGGGTGGGGGATGTCCATCCTCATTCCATGACTTTTGGAAAGTATATCAAATAGGTCCATCCGTTAGTTAGCTGATAGTCAAACTTAACATCTGTAAGGATATTTTTGTCTTTGAATCAAGAACATACCATGTGTTACAAAAATAGAAATAAAATGAAAATCAATTACACACACACACACACACACATATATGAAGGAAATAAAACCAATCAATAATTAAATTTAAAAATAAAACTAATCAAAGCTCATCACCATCACCAACTACACACCGGTTCATCACCATTCATCAACACCAGTTCATCATTCATCACCCAAAACAACACCACCTAACACACAACCCAGTTCATCATCTCTCTCTCTCTCTCATGTGAATCCACGATAATGAAACACCCTTTACTACCCAAACCCCTCTCACCACCGGTCAAACACTATATCTTGATCTCATCACTCTCTTTCTCGATATCATATTCTTCTTAAAAAATAAACTTCATCTTCTCTCTCTCTACAAATTAACTCCCTCACATCCCTACTTAAATTCTTTCACATATAGGGGTGGACACAAAAACCGAAACCTATGTGTATCTCTAGTTATTATTTACCAGAGCTATGGATGGAGCTTTGACTTTCTTTGTCCATTTGTGGAAGTTCAAGAACTACGATGTTAAACATGAGTAATTATCATTTGAGACCCTAAATATTTTTGAAACATCAATTTTTTAAAAAAGTTTATTTTTTTAATAAAATTCTCCATGACTTTTGGAAAGTATATCAAATAGGTCAATCTGTTAGTTAGCTGATAGTCAAACTTAACATTTGTAATGATATTTTTGTCTTTGAATCAAGTACATGCCATGTGTTACAAAAATAGAAATAAAATGAAAATCAATTATATACAAATATATATATTAAGGAAATAAAACTAATCAATAATTAAATTTAAAAATAAAACTAATCAAAACTCATCACCATCACCATCACCAACTACACACCGGTTCATCACCATCCACCAACACCAGTTCATCATCATCAACCAAAACAACACCACCTAACACACAAACCAGTTCATCATCTCTCTCTCACGTGAATCCACAACAGTGAAACACCCTTTACTACCCAAACCCCTCTCACCACCGGTCAAACACTATATATGTTGGGGTTTATGCCCTAAAGATGTAATTTGTAAATGGATTTATGAAATAAATAAAAAGAAAAGTTCAATTCATTCTTGTCATGTTATTTATTTTATAAATTTGTGCATATATTTAAACATCCAAGATTGCCAGATGTAATCTCGAACTGTGTATATGAGTGTCATATACGGATGGATACAGTAAGAGACGTGCAATCTAAAGAGTCCATAGATAACAAATAAAGTTGGGTACTTTATTTGCGGTTAATCTATAGTTGCAGTCCATTACGTAATGTACGATAATTCTATTCTGAATCATTCATATGAGATATGGGAATGGAGACACCTTATATGATGTGATCATATAGGGCTGGGTCATGATCTATATGAATCTCTCACCAAGATCCGTTTACCGATGAGATTCATATATATCAACTAATGATGGCTATATGTGGGTGATCTTAATCCTGAGTGTCTTATCGACTCCTTCAGGTTAGATCGTGGTCTTTGATATACCATGGGTGAGGTCGGATGCAGTTCCCGATCAATATGCTTCGTATGTTGGGATTACGGTTTGACTTGTGGCTGTGAAGGATTGTACACAATAGTGGAATCCACTTCTTCTTGTGAGAAGTAGATGGTAGTTCCCTTAAGGGTTGATTCGGGGCTTGGACAATATGAGCGCTCTCCTAATTCTGTAAGGAAATAGGATTTATTGTTCATTATAGAATCAACGGTACTTAAAGGATATATGTAATTAGAGGGGTATAACGGACATTATGACCTAGCTCTAATTATGAACTACTGTGGAGGATCACACCATATGTAATAGCTATATCGATGGATACCGAGTTGTATCGGTCTGTGTAAAAGCGTCTACAGTTGAGAGAGTGCAGTTTCGAGTTTTTAGTGAAATAACACCGGAGTTAATAATCAAGGAATATTAATTAAAGAGTTTAATTTATGATTCCGATGATTATTGGATTTCAAAATACTGTGGGTCCATTAGGTCCCCTTGCTAGCCCGGTCGATTTATGTAATAAGGGTCACGGTTAATTAATTAGATTACCCAATTAATTGTGTTACAAAAGTGACACGTATATATTTGGGAATTAATTGAATAATGAGATTATTTAATTAATGAATGTTAATAGTTAAATTAATTAAATAATTATATTATTTAATTATATTGATAATTATGAATTATTAATTAAATATTAATTGGAGGGTGTTAGTTGATATATGGATTTATGTGATTTTACTAAATCATTTATCTAAGTATTTGAATTTAAGTTTAAATTTAAAATACTTATTATCACTTTTAATATATTAGATATATTTGAAAATGATAATTAAAAGATATATATCAATTATAACATAAGAGATTGCATAAGATGCAAATTGGTGTGTGCACATATATAAGTGTTTGTATAGGATACAAACAATAATATACACAATATATAAAAGATAAATATATATGGTTGTGTGATAATAGGTGTGAAATTTGGTTTTGTTAGGATTATGCTCGATAGTAAGAGTGTAATATTGTAATTAACAATCTTTTCATATGAATAAAGTGATTTCTAGTTTAACAAATCTTATAGCATTTATAGTTTAATTATTATAATTGTCAAAAGTAAATAATCATAATGTCAAAAGACTATGAGAAAAGAAGAATTGTTCATACATCTAGATATGCATGAGGTAGACACGATTCTTTAGTTGGTCTTGAATAATATTCACAACTTAAGATAGAAGGTTCGGCGCCTTTATCTTGTCAGAGTTGTAGATTCTTTTGCTAGCATTTGAGTGGGATCAAATGTGTTATGATGAGTCTAAAATCATCAAAGTGTGGTGTCTTTGGATAAAAGAATCTAGTGCACTGGGTGCATTGAATAGGATCAAAATGAAATACTTTATCTAGAATCGTCAATGGATAAAAGTTTTCATTTGAAGACAATCGGAAAGTCTATCTTAATCCTGAGATAAATGATGGACTTATGGTTGCAAATGTTATCATTTGAGCTATCAATGAGTACGATTATATAGCATAGTTTATCCTCGATAGTTTGGTGGTATTCATTTGTTAATCGATAGAGGACTTCATTTATAAATATGGACAGCGTGGCTCCATTTATTGAATGAGAGTAGAATACCATCATATGGATGTTTTGAGGTATTGGATATTAAATCTTAACGTTAAGTTTTCAATAGTGTCTATTGAAACATGGCTTCTGGACAGGTCAAAATATTCAAGTTCAAAATGTGGTCATATGAGTAAATATGGTAACTTGGAGAGCTATAGGCGGTCTATGAGCTCTTGACGATTACTGGTATTCTTCACGATGATACACTTTCTCCAATAAGGTTGTCTAGGGTACGAATGAGTAATATTAACTTATTTTATCTTTATTTAAGAGTTCAATTTTAGTTCTTTAGTGGAATGAACTAAAATTAAATAGATTGGACCTAAGTGAATCATTTGTTGATTGTGATTATGTTGTGTCTATTGGAGCTTAAATTTAGATAGCCCGCCAAGATCCACAATCCACACGAACTTGCATGGATAACTTGATATATTCTATCGGACCAATTTAGGGGTCCATTTATAAGAATAGGTCTAGTTCACATGTGGACTTTTTATTAAGGTCCAATGGATTTAATAAAATAAGAAAAATAATAAATGGCCTTTATACTAGGTATGGGCGGCAATGGCTATGGTGAATAGCTTAAATATATTATTTTTATTTTATTATTATTTAATTAAATGGAAATTAATTAATTTATTGATTAATTAATTATTTAATTAAAAGTCAAAATCTTTTCCTATTAGGAGATGGTCTCCTAAAACTATACTATTGTTGGTAGTATAGTTAATGTTAAATACTATATTTGATAAGTAGATAAATAAAAGGAGTTATTTATCTAATCAAATTAGGAAGTCTTTAATATGGTTACAAATACACTTTTGAGTTGGATTAGAAGTTTTGGTGTTAGGATAGAATTCTTTTTTGAAAATGATTCTTAACCACCAAGTAAATCTACCTAAGGAAAGGATTCTTAACTACCAAGTAATCCTTCTTAGGAAAGGATTTGTGATCCTAATCTATATCATATAAAATTCGGCCAGCCCTTATATATATACAAAATGATAGAATTTATTTAAGATAAGGATTCTTAACTACCAAATAAATCCACCTAAGGAAAGGATTCTTGCCAACCAAGTAAATCCTTCTTAGGAAAGGATTTATGATCCTATATATATATATATGTGTGTGTGATTTTCGGCCAGCCCTATGAATTTTATGATGAAAATTTCGGTCATGCCTAGGTAATTTTCAAGAGAGAATTTTGAGGGAGAAAAATTAGTTTTTGCTCTAGACAAAATTCGATCAACTCATAGATAAAAGGTGTGTGAATTCGGTCTAGAAGAGAAAAAAGGAGAACGTTTTTGTTTTCAATAGTATACTAGTATCCTTTACATCAAAAGGGTTTTGTGTACAACATTGAATCAAGGTTCACGCGAGTTTCAATCAAATTGATTGATAATTCACAAGTGACCGGACGTTCTTGGATTTTTCATTTGGAGGATATTTGTAACTAACTAAGAAAAGATATTTGCTTTGTCCATCATCAGGAATACAATTTAAAGAAAGGGAGCACACACTCCTAGGTGATTCACGTTCGTTATTGGATTGGAACATCTTGCGGAATCAATAAGGCGCTTGTTCAATCGTCACGCGAAAAAGGTACGATACTTTTATATACATCAATTAATCTATGGTTAAGGTTCTCGTTGCATAAAAGGGAAAAAAATTTATTTATACGCAAACCCTAATTTTCGTTTTTCTCACGCTTCCGCTGCGTTTGTAAACCGTTTTTTCCCTACAGGTTTTATGAAAAAGTTGGTGCAGGTGATATATATATATAAGCTACAGAGGCGTGGGTAAGAAAAAAACAAATTATATAGCAAAGACGTGTGAAATATATTCAGCAGAGGCATGATATATATATATATATGTGTGTGTGAGAAAGCAAGTGCAGGCGTATATATACAAATATATATTTGATATATATTGTTTTTGGAGATACGGAATCACATCTGTCAATATATTTTTTGCATGAGATGCAATTCATGTGTGCGTGAAATCTATACACCAAATTGAGAAGAAAGAGTTTCTTCAAATATTTCTATACATACTCTATTTAAGTTCCTGAGACAATGACGCGCCCACACGCAGTTACCAGATCCGGGAGATAGCGAGGAAGATCGAGTGGTTCAGACAGGAGCACATAGTATTTCAGACAGGAGCACATCGTAAAGTGAAGGAGCCTCCAAACGTTGGTATGTTCTTCTGATTTTATCGATTACAATTTCCTGTGTATACATATTGTATGTATTGGTTCCGAAATATAATTACGATCCAAAGTTCACTGGTCCCAATACAAATATGATATGTATAAAAAAAAATAAAACCTAGTTCCGCTGCGTGACCGGTGAACGGGGTTCCAACAATTGATCTCATATCTCTCTTTCTCGATCTCATATTCTTCATAAAAAAAAACTTCATCTTCTCTCTCTCTACAAATTATCTCCCTCACATCGCTCCTCAAATTCTCTCTCACATATAGGGGTGGACACAAAAACCGAAACCTATGTGTATCTCTAGTTATTATTTACCAGAGCTATGGATGGAGCTTTGACTTTCTTTGTCCATTTGTGGAAGTTCAAGAACTACGATGTTAAACATGAGTAATTATCATTTGAGACCCTAAATATTTTTGAAACATCAATTTTTAAAATAAGTTTATTTTTTTAATAAAATTCTCCATGACTTTTGGAATATATATCAAATAGGTTCATCTGTTAGTTAGCTGATAGTCAAACTTAACATCTGTAAGGATATTTTTGTCTTTGAATCAAGAACATGCCATGTGTTACAAAAATAGAAATAAAATGAAAATCAATTATATACAAATATATATATATATATATATATATATATATATATATATATATATGAAGGAAATAAAACTAATCAATAATTAAATTTAAAAATAAAACTAATCAAAGCTTATCACCATCACCAAATACACACCGGTTCATCATCACCCAAAACAACACCGCATAACACACAAACCAGTTCATCCTCTCTCTCTCTCTCATGTGAATCCACAACAGTGAAACACCCTCTACTACCTAAACCCCTCTCACCACCGGTCAAACACTATATCTTGATCTCATCTCTCTCTTTCTCGATCTCATCTTCTTCTTAAACAAACAAACTTCATCTTCTCTCTCTCTACAAATTCTCTCCCTCACATCCCTCCTCAGTTTCTTTCTCACATATAGTGGTGGGCACAAAAACTGAAACCAAATTGAACAGAAGCAAACAAAACCGAAAAACGGTGTTTGGTTCGGTTCATAGCTTCTGTTCGGTTCAAACCGATTTGAAATTTGAAAACCGAATTGAATTTGGTTCGGTTTGGTTTTGAACATACAAAATCGAACCGAACCGAATTGTCTTGATGAATTTTTTTGAAATGTTCAATTTTATTATGGACTGTTTGATGACGATATTTTATTTTGAACTATATTATGTACTGCATTTTTTTTACTTATATTTTACTATAAGTTATGAAGATTTTATATTTTGATTGAGTATGTTGACCAAATATGATTGGAATTTTAGATTTGGATTGAAAATTGTGTTATATTTTGTTTAATTTTTTTTTTACGTATTATGTTTTTTTTTTAAGTTTTAGCCTAAATGCCAAAAAAACAATTTAAAGGCCCAAAAAATTTTAAACACATATAAAAAAAAACCTTCAAATCCCAGTAGCCCCAAAACCGAATTGACTCGAACCGAACCGAGATAAGGGTGTTCTGTTCAAAATGGTTCAAACCGATTCACATTTTCAAAAACCAAATATATGTCGGTTCAATACGGTTTTGGTCAAAACCGAACCAAACTGAACCGATCCATGCACACCCCTACTCACATCTCAAATATCTCTCTCTCTTTTTTCTTTTCTTTTTTCCGTTGTTCTTTTTTTCAATATGTATTGGTTCTCATCTCTCTCTCTTTCATTTGGTTAGGTGTTGTTTGGGTGGAGTTAGGTGGGATGGATTTGATGGTGGTGTTCGGATAAGATCGAGGTGGAGAACAAGAAAATGATACGGTGAAACAGTATTTGGGTAAGCGGCGTCGACGCGATGGTTAGGTTTTGCAGGCGGCAACGTGTGGTGTGGTGGTTGGGTTTTGGTGTGGTGTGCAGGCGGCATCGTGTGGTGGATGTGGTATCCCCTATTCACAACCCACTTTCATGGTTCTGGATCTCGATCGGGATTCAGAAATGATATATATTCTTAAAAGTTCTTTGAAAAAGATGAACTAAAAAATGTGTTGGTTTTTATGAAGAACATATTCAATATATCTCTAAATTTTAAAAATTATCTCCTGAAATCTGGAAAATTTCCCAAATTTGTTGATACTGTTTTTTTTTGTTAAAGATGTTGTTGGGTTGAACTAGTATGGTTGTGGGTCCATATGGATTTTTTTATTTTTTTACTTTTTGGAGGTTGAATGTTGTTGATGCTTGACAAAGATGGTGGTTGTGGTAGAGAAGATGATGATCTTTTTTTTTTTTAAATGTTTTACATATAAGTTTTTTAATTTGTAGGGATTTAAGATAAGATTAGATTAGTTTTTTTTTTATTCTTTATTTTTATTTTTTTGGATAAATTATACAAATATTTTTTTAGTATCTTATTTTAAAATGTTGGTAACACGTGTTAGATTTTTGTTGGATTATATCAAAGTTGAATAATAAAATGTTAGAGGGTAAAATTATATTTTTAAACTCTTTAATCAAAGTTAAAGGTAAAATGGTCAATTTATATATTCGGTCACGTTTGACTGTTAAAAAAAAATATGGACCTATTTGATAAACTTTTCAAAATAGAGAAAATTTTACTAAAAAAACAAATTCGTTCAAAAAAATGATGTCTTAAAAATATTCAGGTACTTGAATGATAATAACCAGTTAAACATTCAATGCATTCTTTTCCAATATTGTGTCGCGGTATATTAATTGTCTGACTCAAATGTTTTTCGTCTGTTTCACCCGATAAGTAAGTTTGCATCTGCGTGTTGACTACTGCAGTAGACTAGTACACATTTGTGGGCGTGTATCAAATGAAACCTCAAATCAGGTAATCAGGCAATCAGGTTGACCGTAATTTCACGCAAGTGTATGCCATTTTATTGACGAGATGGAGCAGATATAATTGCATTTCTTTTAAGGTATGTCTGGTGGGTGGATGAGACAAAATAAAGTGAGTTGAAATGAGGCAAGTTATCTATGTTGTATTTAGATAATTTGAGATATAACAGTTAATTATACTCTCGTGTATTTAGTATGATTGGAACAAGACATGATAAGAGATTTAAATGATTAAAGTGTTAACGTTGTGTTATTTATTGTTTAATATTTTTTTACCATATAATAGTGATAAATGAAACATGACAAGTATATATTTATATGATTTTATTAAAAAAAAATTATATATCATATTTAACAAAAAAAAAAATGATTGAAAAATATATATATTTTATAATTTTATAGGATTATTATAGACAATTTTCTCATTATTTTCACGATTTCCTGCTTAGTCACTTCTTTATCAATTTCATGAAAAAATATATGCATATTTAATAATTTTATAGGATTCATGTTAAAAAAGTTATGCAAAAGTCACAATTCAAAATCCTTGATAGGTTCATCCATATATGTATTTTAAAGTTTTAAACACTTGCCTAAAAGTGTTTGGAACGAAGTGAAAGTGCATCTTTATCGCTGAGATTGATTTTCAAAAGAAGTACGGTCATAAATGAGATTTGAGATGGTGACAATGATGGTTGAGTTTTTTGGTTTGTCATTAGAGAAAAAGAGCTTAAACCCTTTCCCTTTTCAAGAAGTTATAAGTTCTCATTATTAGTTCAAAACATAAAACACAAAAATGGTTGTATTAATACAAAATCATACTACCGTATTAAATAAAAATGGTCAATTGATAAAAGTGATCACAGGTTAAATTAACCTACACTAAATGCTTCCAAATATTTGACACTAACTATATCTATACATATCTAAATGCCCACATAATAATAACAATAATTAAGCTAGTCTATACTACATAAGAAATAAGTTGAAATAGGGGGTTTTGGCAGTGCTTTTTGATTCGGTAGTGTACGATTTGTACCACTTTAATAACTTAAATTTTGTACCACTTTAATAACTTAAATTTTAAAGGCAAAATCAATTGAACTTCAAAAAATTCTCTTACTTTACATATATATATATATATTTATTTACTTTTCCACTTTTCATGTTCTTTATAGAGGTTTATTTAACAAACCTCAAATGGAGGTTGAAGTTGTTTGACCTTCGTTGGAAGTCTGTCCGACCTCCATAGAGATCGAAACTTAGCTCCATGGGAGGTCGATGAAGAAGATGGTGAAACAAATTTGAATTTTTTTATTTTTGTCCAGTAAGTCTCGGAAATATTCGAGACTTTCCATGTATTTTTCGTGACTTTTCATATATTTTTAAGACTTTTTATATTTTTCGAGACTCTTCATATTTTTTTTGAAAATTTTTAGGTATTTTTTGAGACATTTCTTGTATTTTTCGAGACTTTATTGTATTTTTTCGACACTTTTCATGTATTTTTTAGACTTTTCATGTAATTTTCGAGACTTTTCAGGTATTTTCGTGACTTTTCAAATAGTTTCCAAGACTTTTTGATCATTTTCGAGATGTTGACGGTGATTTTTGTATCAGTCTCCCGTCACACAATTAGACCAAAGTAATGGCTAAGCATTAACAAAAGATAATAAGAAAAATAAATAAGACGTAGGATTTTAAATGGTAAAACCCTAATGCGGGGAAACGTCCACGGTTGCCGATTACAGCAACAAAAACTCACTATGCATAAAGAAGATTACACACTCAATCACTCTTGCCTTCTTTCTGAGAATTGCGTTCAACCCCTTTTAGGTGTTTTTTTTTGGACTATTTATACATGCATAAAACCCTAATTCTTGATGTACAAGTACAAAAAGTTTCTGTAATTTAATAAAATTCTAACTTCTTAGAGTCGTGCTCTCTTTCTTCCCTATTTGGGGTTGATTTATACTTAAATTGTCTTTAGACCTCTTTCCTAATATGGACTCTGATAACTACAAGGAAGTTTGTTTCCTTATCAGAGTACTCTTCCAGAAACATTATCCAAATCAGACTCTTTTTTAGCGTATTTGAGTCGTGATTTCATTGAATCTGGGTGTTGTTCACGTGTCACAGGTCCGATCGTCCATTTTCCCGATCATTCTTGTTCCCCGATCATTGATTCAACCTGATCCTTAATCCCGACCATCTTGACAACGCGATCGAGTTTTCTAATCCGATCATCTATGTTATCTAGTAGGGGAGAACTAGTCGGGTTTACTTGGTCCTACATGTGTTGACTTAACATGATCAAACTCTAGTGACGTGGTGTTCCTGACCCTAGTCTTTTGCTGATGTGTCATGTTACTTAGAATTTTTCAATAACAACACCCCCTTAAACATACAAGATCGAGCATCGCGTTCGAAATAGAACTCGTTTGGCGAAGTATGTTTAATTTATTATCACTTTTCATCGTGGTGTTCTTGAACGCGCATTTAATGTTTTACGGATAGATGTTAATGTCAATCACGCTTATTTCGGCTGACACAATCATTTATCCATTTTTAAAAAAATTTAAACGGCGTGTGTTTATCGTTCCTCGTGCACCTACCCCAATTCGTGTATGCATGCTGGTATGACATCACTTACCCCTATATATAGCTCGAAAACTTTTCATTTTTCCTTACGATTTCATAGTGATTCCTCGTAAAAACCCTAACTTCTCTTTTCCTCTAGATTTTGGCTTCTCATCTTCAAACTTCTGTGTCTTCATTACTTCCGCGCATATCTTAGGTATGAACCCAACACTTCGTTATCGTTATTTTGAGCTTCTTATGCATGCCATCGAGGCTGGCGATAAAGAAAATATCGCTAGTCTCGACTCTTTTCTTTGGGATCGTTTTCCTTCATCCCAACCTATTACTCTGAATGTGGATTATTCTATGGCTCGTCTTGGGTTTTTTCCCTTCTTTTTCTAATCCTCTTGGTTCCACTTCTGTTGATGTCCATCCAGATATATCGAAGAATACGAGACAAATTTCTTGGGCTTCTCATAAAACTAGGTATGCTGACAATGTTTGGAAGTTTTATATCAGTTGAGTCTCGTTTGGTTCATATTGGGTTCATTTGAGAAAACGAGTCAAAACCTAATATGCAATGAATGTGTGGTTAAAATATGATTGATTTCCACAACTACTTTATCAATAACCAATTGTATATTTTTAAAAGTTCAGGAAAATGATTGATAAGCATTGCAATGAATGCGTGATTATGATCTGATTGGTTTGTATAGTCACATTATCAACAACTAATTACATATTTAAAAAAATTATAAAAAAAAAATCAAATCAATAAACGATCAAAATCAAGCAGAAGAACCGAAGGGAAGAATTCCAAATAAAGAGCGGTACGTGAGACGAAATGAATAAGATACATGTTTATTGTGCAGTAGCTGACCAAGTTTTGGATGCGTTGATTGTTTACACGTTGTTCGGTGTCATTATCAGGTACGGATACCGTTATTTGTAAGAGTAAAAAATACGAGGGGATAGGGGTAAAAATGGTAAATAAGCGTGGAAACCGAGGTACAAAGATAAGTGCGCCACTCTGTCCCGCCAAACACATTCCAACTTGCACTTCAGTTTCACCCTGTTAAACCATAGTTTCCCCCCTTTTTTTTCACTCTTAAAATTAGGCGGTCAATTCAGAAAATTACCGCTTTATTCCACCAATTATTTATTTATTTTTACAGTATAACAACTATAAATTAATAATTTTTTTTATATAATAAGTTTTACATATATATATCTATGAAATAAACCTATAATTTGATTTAAATTGTAAGGTAGCTTATTTATAAAATTCCTCTGAACCAATTGGTTTTATAAATTAATAATTTACTAAAAAATACACATAAGATTGATAAAGATGGTTACTTAAAATATGTATTTAATTTTTTTTTTCCTTAAAACTCAGATCTAGTATAATTTCATCTCAAATTTTTTTTATTGCACTTTAAAGTTTCGAGGTTGTATTTTTGTATTGCAATAAGAATTTTTTTAATATAATTAATGCTGTGAGTATTTCATTGCATGTAACAATAGTAACATGCTCAAAAGTTTGTTCTATCATCGTCAATTTTGCCTAGGGGTGGACGTTTTCGGATTGGGTCGAAAATGTCTAGGGGCGGATGTTTTTGGATTGGGTTGGGTTGGGTTGAAAAATTTTCAACCCAATCCAACCCAACCTAATATTTATCGGGTTAGGTCGGGTTGATCGGGTTGGACTTTTTAAGCCTAATAGAAAAAATATATTTAAATTCAAATTTTGTTATATCAAAATTCAAATTTAAAATAATTTTTCACCATAATATCATATCACGTTGAGTTTAGATTACTTAAAATCATCAAAATCAAATCATAACATATAATACAAATTGTTTAAATATTTCTTACATAATTAAAAAAAATTAAAATATAGCAATTTATACAACTTGGAAAGTCTCAATCTAAGTCTCCCATCCATTTTACAATTATAATCACTTCGTTAAATATCCCGTCGTAGTTGGATAATCTATTATTTATTTCAACCAACATAATAGTTTGAGTTTATATACAATTATTAGACTTTTTCTACTAAATTCTTAATCAAATCCTAAGGAAAAAAATAGCATTTTAAAGTATAATCAATGATGTGTCATTTAATACAAAAGATGAAGATAATATATTAATATAATCACATATTTTTAATAAATGTATTATATATTACGGTATACAATATTTAAAATAATGTACTTTTATTTGTCATTTAAAATATTATAAATGGTGCATGAGTAAACTTTTTAATTATTTTAAAAAAATTGAGATTTCATAATAAATCTAATAGTAAATAAAATTATTTAATTTTTTATTATTATTTATGTCGGGTTGTCGGGTTGGATTGGATTATATTTTATTAACCCAATCTAATCGGGTTGGATCAGGTTGGGTTGGGTTGTCGGGTTGGTGCCCACCCCTAATTTTGTCATTCAAAAGATTATCAGTGATGTTGCCAATGATCTATTGTCAATATCTTTATTAATCAATAATTACTAATTTATCAATAGATTAATATCTTTGTCAATTAAAGTATTAATAGTTTGTATATGGGGGGGGGGGGGGGGGATGTATGTTTAAAAGGCACAATTTAGTGTGGTCGGATAAAAATACCCCTAACTGTTGAAAAAGATAGAAAGTTGTCCTTCTATTAGTGTGTGAAAAGCTAGAGTGAGAAAGAGGCCGACGCCAACAGAATCGACGACGGAGTGACCGGAACGTGAACGAGAATACACCAGATTTGTGGATGTATGTTTAAAAGGCACAATTTAGTGTGGTCGGATAAAAATACCCCTAACTGTTGAAAAGATAGAAAGTTGTCCTTTTATTAGTGTGTGAAAAGCTAGAGTGAGAAAGAGGCCGACGCCAACAGAATCGACGACGAAGTGACCGGAACGTGAACGAGAATACACCAGATTTGTGGATGTATGTTTAAAAGGCACAATTTAGTGTGGTCGGATAAAAATACCCCTAACTGTTGAAAAAGATAGAAAGTTGTCCTTCTATTAGTGTGTGAAAAGCTAGAGTGAGAAAGAGGCCGACGCCAACAGAATCTACGACGAAGTGACCGGAACGTGAACGAGAATACACCAGATTTGTTGCGATTGACAAAGGTAATTTATGTTCGTTTTTTTTTTCTTCTGGATTTTGTAGTTGATAACTTGCCATTGCATGTTAGACTTGTGTTTTGTTGATTGAATTCGTAGATTATGGTTGAAAACGAGATCTGAGAATGGTTGTGGTTTAGGTTTAGGGTTTGAAATTAAGTTGAATATGTGATGAGGGAGATGAAATTCTGGGTATCGATGAATTGTAATTTTTAGAAATTTTGAAATCGAGATTTTTTTTTTGCGAAATCGAGAATTTTTAGAACTAGATCGAGCATTTTAAAGTAAGAACCGAGAAGATTTTTTTTTCAATCGAGCATATTTTTCAAACGATCGAGATTATTTTCAAAAAATCGAGAATATTTTTCAAACGAGTGAGATTATTTTCAAAAGATCGGGAATATTTTCAAATGATCGGGAATATTTTCAAATGATCAAGGTTATTTTTTAAAAGATCGAGAATATTTTCAAATGATCGAGATCATTTTGAAAAGATCGAGAATATTTTTCAAACGATCGAGATTATTTTCAAAAGATCGAGAATATTTTTCAAACGATCGAGTATATTTTTCAAATGATCGAGTATATTTTTCAGAAGATCGAGAATATTTTTCAAATGATCGAGATTATTTTCAAAAGATTGAGAATATTTTTCAAATGATCGAGATTATTTTTCAAATGATCGAGATTATTTTTCAAAAAATCGAGAATATTTTTCAAACGATCGAGATTATTTTTCAAACGATAGAGAATAATGTTCAGACGATCGAAAATATTTTCCAAACGATCGAGATTATTTTTAAAAAGTTGAGAATATTTTTCAAACGATCGAGATTATTTTTTAAAAGATCGATAATATTTTTTAAACGATCGAGATTATTTTTCAAACGATCGATAATATTTTTCAGAAGATGGAGAATATTTTTCAAACGATCGAGATTATTTTCAGAAGATGGAGAATATTTTTCAAACGATCGAAATTATTTTTCAAAAGATTGAGAATATTTTTCAAACGATCGAGAATATTATCAAAGGATTGAGAATATATTTCATAGAACTGAGTTTTTTCCAGTTTACTTATGTATTGTTTATGTGACATTGCAGATGAGGAGCAGGTTGAAGGATTTCCTTAAAACTATAGAGGGAGATTGGTTCAAGGGAAAATTGACTCGACACGACCATTTTGAAGCCCTAGCCCGTATAGACGATGCATTGAACCGGGTCTTAGAAGATTTTGCTGTTGAGGATCAGCGTCGGTACATGATGTCCTGTTTTGGGCATTTCACGTCGATACACCGAGAGATGAAGTTTTCTGGTCGTGTTATCCATCAGCTGCTGTTGCAGGAGTTGGACCATGACGGGGCAACAGATGAGATGTGGTTCCTGTTAGGGAACCATGTGGTGAGGATTTTGAATGTAGAATTTTACCTCATCACAGGATTACGTTTTGGAGTTGTACCGGACACTGGTCTGTATGCTGCAGTGGAGAATGACATACATCAACGGTACTTTCCTAGAGCCGATGAGGTATCATTGGAGGAGTTGAGGGTTGTTCTTACCCTCAGAGATTTTCAGGAGGCGTACGATACTGTGAAGTTGTGCCTCATATACATGCTGAACTGGATATTGATGGGGGTTGAAGAGAGGTTCAAAATTCCATTTTAGCAGTTTCGGTTGGTGGAGGACCTCACTGCCTTCGATGCTTTCCCATGGGGTCCCTATGTATATAGGCATTCTATTTTGTCATTCAAGCATGAGTTACCCCGGCGACGTGAGAAGAGAGGCCAGTAGTCACAGGGTGATGTTGTACATATCGTTGAGGGGTACAACATTTACGGCCTGTCGCATGCCCTCTTGGTAAGAACTTTGAATTACAAAATGGACTTTATATTTCGTTGCCTAAATTTTTTGGATTCTAACTGTACTTATCTTTGATACATATATTTGCTTTCGAGGTGATCCCCCAGCTGGAGGTCTATTTCGACGCCTGAGGGGTTACAGAGCTTTCTCTTCGTTTGTAAAAGTGGGAGTTGACAAAACAATCTAGAGGGAAGAAGCTGACCAAGATTTTTAGTGCTAGGGTATGTATTCAATTTGTTAATCTTTATATTAGTTACTATGTTTACAATGACATTCCTCTAACTAAGTTTTCAGATGTTTGCGAGAGAGGAAATCGTGCCCACAGCAGCTGAGGAGGGAGTACCGTACTACTTCGCAGGCCTAAGCGGGGGGGGGGGGGGGGGGGGGGAGCCTGTATGTAGAGGAGGATAGGGTTCACCTTCTGTTTATCCATGATCAGACTACTGTTGGCGGGAGCCATGGAGATGGTTCAGAGGAGGAAGGCGCAGTGATACGGAGGCTTCTGACCCATCGGGCCCGAGTTTCAGTCCCATGGATACCGACGGATCTGAGCTGTCTCCTCGACGAGTGAGGCATAGAATCGGTTTACCAACCCCGGACCTGGTGCATCTAGAAGGGATTCCCCGTGCAGACATTGAACGTGATGTGGAGGTAAATTGAGATGATAATTCCATTTTTATTAACGCAACATGTAGAGTGTTTTAGTACTAACAATGTTGACACGGATTCAGGCCTCATGGGAATATCATTTCAAGGAGTTACATGAAGCCCTCTGAAAGAGTGAGGATGATCGACAACTACAACACCGGGATTTACTAGATATGATCCAGAAGAGCGAGGAGGATCGATATGAGCAACATCTGGAGTTACTCGTATTGATCGAAAGGCTTCAGGTCATCAGCGCACATACACACCGGGATGGTCCACCTGGTCCTGATCCTGATCCTGATCCCGACTTTACTTCCGGAGACAGGACATGTGGATATACCAGAGGGACAGACAACACTGGCGATCGTCGGGAGGATCCACATACCGGAGGAGCAGTTCCGAAGAGTGAGGCTCACCAGCGTACTGAAGATACAGGCCAGGTTACACGTACAACAGCATGCTCATTGGTCGAGCGGCAGCCGGTCCCTCTGATCGAGCAGCAGACTCCCCATCCACCTCCCTCAACGGTCGATCAGCAGTCTCCCCCTCCACCTCCCTCATCGTTCGAGCATCAACCTCCCCCTCCACCTCCCTCATCGTTCGAGCATCAGCCTCCCCCTCCACCACCCTCATCGATCGATCGTCAGTCGCCTCCTCCACCCCCTACATCCATCCAGCCTCAGGGGGGACATACCTCCTCATCGCACCACACCCCAACGGGAGGAGTTCTACTGGAGAGGCATGTACTGAAGCGCGGTTGACAGTTGCTCAGCCCGTACACAGATCCCTACCTACCGAAAAGGGTGAGGATAATACTTCAGCCTTCAGACCACATTTTTTATCCCCACGGACTGGTGGACGGTGACCAGTTGAAGGCTTACCGAGCCTTCAAGAAGAATATAAATAGGGAAAGTTAGGTATTTTTTTTTCTATTAAGGTGGCAAGTTTTCTCCTATTCAATTAAATATTTGTGTTGCTGATGGAAAATTAATGCAGACGTGATGTGGACATGCTGGAGCCAGTTGATGTTGCATGGTTCCATTGGATGCAGACCAACTTCATGGAGTTGGAGGACGAGGTACGACCAACCGGACATTTTCTATATAATGTTTATTTTAGATATGATACAATCCTAACACTTTATTACGTGTATATACTCCCAGCATATGGACACGTACCTCCATATTCTTCGAAAGCGTCAGCGAGTATTCCCGACTGCGTACAACCAACTGATCAATATATTGGATACGTAATTTTTTGTAAGTATTCCACAAAGTCATGATTACGTATGCTTTTAAATTAGTTTGTAAAACATTACTAATTTTTGTTGACGAAATGTTTGTACAGTCATATATGGAGGTCCAATACAGGAGAATGATGCCTCGTGATGTTCGTGGGGAGATCGCCACGACGCGGTAGAATGTGCTGAGGTCCTGGTGGACCAATGAGGACCTTACGACTGTGCGTGGTGGTGCCCCGATTGGAAGCCGTCCATGGCACGAGGTTGACACGGTAAGTGTTACTTGTTTTGTAATTTTTTGTTATAAAAGGATTTGTACATCCTAACACCTTTTTTTTTTACGTTTACAGGTCCTGATACAGTGCAACATTGGGCGCCAACATTGGTTATTGGTGGCTGTCGACCTCACCCGCGGGACGATGTTCATTGTTGACTCTTGGAGACAGGATGTCGCAGTGAATATCCAGAAGCAGCAGGCAGCCCCCTTGCGTTGGTTTTTGACCTCGATGTTGCATCAGGTCGGTTTTCATACTGCACGATCGCCTGACCGTGAGACATTCCCTATGAAGAATAAGCCATTCTCAGTCAGTGTGGTGCCCGCAACCAGTGTCCTCCAGCAGAAGAAATCGTAAGACACTTTGTTTTCATTTACTTTGAGATTGAGTTATTAAAAAATTATTATTTTATTAACGGATGTTAATGTGTCCAATGTTGGGGTTTATGCTCTAAAGATGTAATTTATAAATGGATTTATGTAATAAATAAAAGAAAAAGTTCAATTCATTCCTGTTGTGCTGTTTATTTCATAACTTGTGCATAAATTTAACATCCAAGATTGCCAGATGTAATCTTGAACTGTGTATATGAGTGTCATATACGGATAGATACAGTAAGAGACGTGCAATCTAAAGAGTCTATAGATAGCAAATAAAGCTAGGTACTTTATTTGTGGTTAATCTATAGTTGCGGTCCATTCTGTAATGTACGGTGAATCTATCCTGAATCATTCATATGGATATATGAGAATGGAGACACCTTGTATGATGTGATCATCTCATATAGGACTGGGCCATGATCTATATGAATCTCTCACCAAGATCAGTTTATCGATGAGATTCATATATATCAACTAATGATGGCTATATGTGGGTGATCTTAATCCTGAGTGACTTATCGACTCCTTCAGGTTAGATCGTGGTCTTTGATATACCATGGGTGAGGTCGGATGCAATTTTCGATCAATATGCTCCATATGTTGGGATTGTGTTTTGGCTTGTGGTTGGGAAGGTTTGTACACAATAGTGGAATCCACTCCTTCTTATGAGAAGTAGATGGTAGTTCCCTTAAGGGTTGATTCGGGGCTTGAACAATATGAGCGCTCTCCTAATTCCGTAAGGAAATATGATTATTGTTCATTATAGAATCAACTGTGCTTAAAGGATATATGTAATTAGAGGGGTGTAACGAACATTATGACCCAGCTATAATTATGAACTTCTGTGGAGGATCACATCATGTATAATAGCTATATCGATGGACACCGAGTTGTATCGGTCTATGTAGAAACGTCTACAGTTGAGAGAGTACAGCTTCAGGTTTTTAGTGGAATAACATCGGAGTTAATAATCAAGGAATATTAATTAAAGAGTTTAATTAATGATTCCGAAGATTATTGGAGCTCAAAATACTGTGGGTCCATTAAGTCCCCTTGCTAGCCCGATTGATTTAGGTAACAAGGGTCACGATTAATTAGTTGGATTGTCCAATTAATTGTATTACAAAAGTGACACATATATATTCGGGAATTAATTGAATAATGAAATTATTTAATTAATGAATGTTAATAGTTAAATTAATTAAATAATTAGATTATTTAATTATATTGATAATTATTAATTAACTATTAAATGGAGGGTGTTAGTTGATATATGGATTTAGGTGAAGATAAAATAATATGATTATTTTATTTTACTAAATCATTTATCTAAGTATTTAAATTTAAGTTTAAATTTAAAATACTTATTATTACTTTTAATATATTAGATATATTTGAAAATGATAATTAAAAGAAATATATCAATTAATAACTCAAGAGATTGCATTGGATGCAAATTAATGTGAACATGAAACAATCATGAAAAGAAGAATTTACATAAGATGTAAATACTTAATATATATATATATATATATATATAGATACTTAGAAGCAAGCTGCAGAATTTTGGAAGAAAGTAACATAATAGATATAGAGATACTTTGTTAGCAAACAGTGGCGTGAAACAAATATATATATATATTGAGAGAGATAGAGTTGTGCAAAAAAACGAGAGGCTGTAGATATATTTATATATATTGTGAGCAATAGTTATATATATTAAACGTGAAGCAGTGATATATATATTAGTATAAAAAGTAAGCATCGAGAGATATAAAAACGAGCAGCAGTGCGAATATATATATATATATTCGTGAAAAACGAAGCAAGATATATATATATATTGTTTCATGTTTTTGTGTATTTTTGAAACACATAGAAGAAAGAGTTTCTTCAATTCTTTCTCCATTCAAGTTCTTAAGATTGTGACACGCCCACACGCAGTTACCAGTTTCGGGAGATAGCGAGGAAGATCGAGTGGTTCAGACATGAGCATATCGAAAAGTGATGGAGCCTCCAAACGTTGGTAAGATTTTCTTCTTCTGATTTTTGTTGATTACAATTTCCTGTGTATATATATTGTATGTATTAGTTCCGAAAAATAATTACGATCCAAAGTTCACTGGTCCCATATACAAATATGATATGTATACAATTTTTAAAACCTAGTTCCGTTGAGTGACCGGTAAACGGGGTTCCAACATCCAACTGTAGGGGTAACTGTGGTCCCCACACGCTGAGATTAATCGAGTACGTTCTGGCGGACATGAAGGATTTCGATTGGTCGGAAGACGATATGGAGATCATTCGGGAGAAGATGACAGTTGAGTTTTTTTCAAACTCCCTGCCCGTTTAGTTTTATGTAGTAATTCTTCTGTATATGTACCAATTTTTTATATAAAAATGTTTACATTGAAATAAAATTTTATTTTAATTTTTGTTTCCTTTTCAACTATCATAAATCACAAGTGTAACACTAATTGGAAATCATATTTAATTAAAATTGAAATTCAGTTATTGAACAAGTCATACGAGTATAAAATTTCACAATGTTAGCATCATAACGCCTAAAATCATTCCACGGTGGAGTCTTTGGTAGGGCACGTTTGTCTGTTGTGGCCAACTGTATGACAGATGTTACTCTTGCGTCTGTATTTCTTAGGAACAACACTGTTCGAACCTTCATTAATTAAAGCTGGGTTAGAACATCTCTTGGAATTATGCCCTGGTTGTCCACATTTTCTACAGTTTTGTGTAGTTGTCCTCTTCGAAGACGATATATGTCGACTCGTCCTCGGGCGGCTTGCTTGTCTCCTAGAGATTGGATTTAAAACCACCCTCTTAGCGATGTCAGATGGCACAACCCAAGTGGAAGGATGTCCAATCGGTATATTAGGAACCGAGTACGAGTCAATAAGTGTCTGTCTCTTGAGAAGTCCGCACACAAGGATGTGAAATCCATGTTTCGTTATATGTAAAAACAATGAAAACAATGAGATTCACGTTGCAGTAATATTAACTGTATACTAAAACGTATGATGTACCTTACGGCAGCGAGCGCGTGAGAACATGGAAGTTGGTCCATTTGGAATTTGTTGCATGTGCAAGTCTTTCGGGCTAAGTCAACGGTCCACTATTTTCCAGACCGTTTCACAGAGAATATGTTTCAGTCAACTGGATTTACGGTCATAAAATTACACTTCTCCATGCGTTTTAAGATCACATGATGTGTTGCGTCGGTCAACTGATGACGTATAGACTGTGCAGCGCCATGACGATCATGAAACCAATATTGTAGCATATTCCTAATGAACTCTGCCAGAGTCAACATAGGCAGTTGTCGTGTAAATTTTAGGCATGAGTTTATACATTCTGCAGCATTTGTTGTCATCATCTGTACCTCTTGTTGGGGCAGTGTAAAAGGGACCACTTGTATGGACCAACATCAATTACATAATCATATGCATTCGGGTGCAAGTTTTGTAACTCTTCCATCTACCGGTTATTTTCCAACTCGGTGTACGCTCAGGCTACTTTATCCATTATTGCGGTAACATCCTTTCTGTAATATCGTTTTTTAATATTTTCAGAAAAGTGCCAGCAACCTATGGTATGGGTGGCATAAGGAAACACTTTAGAAATATCTGCTTCAATGCTTGCATGACGATCATAAATGAATACCAAATCATCTATATGGCCAAGGGCACCTTTCAAGCAATCCAAAAACCACTCCCATGATAGGTTGTTCTCCGAGTCACCGTAGCCAAAAGCAATGGGATAAGCCTGTTCATTCCCATCCTGTGCAGTTGCAACAAACATTGTACCCCCGAATCTTCCCTTTAAATGGGTACCATCAACGACAATAACTGGACGTAGATACCTCCGGAATCCTCTAAGTGGGGCATCAAATGACATGAAAAAATATAGGAATTTACCATCTTCGTCGCACTGTAAGTCAGTGATTGTTCCGGGATTTTTTTCTTTCAATACGTAACCAAATAATGACAGTAGTTGGAAGGTTTCCTCATACGTTTCATACATGCCTTACTGTACATGATTTGAATGTCATATACTGTTTTCATGTTGGCGATTATGTCTTTCGGACGCATTCGTCGACCATTATGTTGTTGCAATCTAGGTGCAACCACTTCTCCAATTATGACTGCACTAGCTTGTCGATAACATCGGTGAATCTCCTCTAATGGACAAGTGTGTTTGTTGACAAAACTTCTTACTTGGAAGTATGTCGCTTCATCTCTCCTCACCGCTCTTAACTTCCTCGTACAGTTGTCCATCAAACAAACCAGATGTAACATTGTCTTGTTCAGCCTTTTCACCTTCCACTCGAAGTTGTGCTGCATTGCAAAATGCCCAACCAATCTCTTCAAATCCTTTTTACTAGGAAAAAATTACCCTTTATATATCATGCTTGTAGGTTCATATTCTACCAAGTTCCTACTTCCACCCATACCAGAAGAGTACGATTATACTCCTGGAATTACCCACGTTATGACATTGTCAGAATCAACTTCAGTTACATTAGACCGGACCTCAGAGGTCATAACTATATCTACTGCACTAGAACTACATCTGTGTACATGTCTTGCACATTTTTCTGTTTGGACAGGTTCTTCATCTTCCTTATTGTTCGCTACATTGTTTACCGGATGCAAATTTGCCTCATTAGCCACTTCATGATTTGGCCCAAAATTCGGTTCATTGTTCTGCTAATTATTCATGTCATTATACATTTCATTGTATTGGCGGTTGTACTGTCCAACATTCATTTCAATTTGACAACCAAAGAACTCGTCCAATTGAGGTCCAGCTATATAACCATGGTTGGCTACTTCCTTTGGGACACCACACATGTTTTACTGCTCTTTGTTCCCACTTCTTTTTGTGAACATTGTTGGGTGTTTCCACTATCAGGGGTTTCTTCAGCTATCACATTTGTTGTTACCATTCCAATTAGACTAATACATACTTGAGGGATCGCCCTATCTTCCCCTAGCATAAACAAAACATCATCGTCGTTTCTTATAAATGTGCGACATGTTGTCCCCGGAACGATTGATATAGATTGTAGATCAACAATGTATTTGTTCACACCGTACTTCATAACGGTTTGCACGATCGATACCAGCTCTTCGTAAGTCTTATTTTTAGACACATACATTCCTTGGTTATCGGAACCGAAAAATCTCTGACTTCGATCAGGTAATTGCTCCCATCGACCGTTGTAAGATATGACTATTCTCACCCGATCCATTGTCCAATGAAAATCATCATTACAAACCATTATTAACAAATTACAAAAATTAAATTAAGTTTACAATTATTAAGAATTAAAAATATTTATTAAGTGTAAGAGATCGAAAACATTATCAAAGGGATCGAGCTTTTTGGAAACGGATCGAGCTTTTTCCAAATGGATCGAGATCTTTTTCAATGGATCGAGATCTTTTTCAAGGGATCGAGATCTTTTTCAAGGGATCGAGATCTTTTTCAAGGGATCGAGAACATTTTCAAGGGATCGAGAACTTTTTCAAGGGATCAAGGGATCAAGGTTTCAATAACTTTTTTCAAGGGATCGAGAATTTGTTCAATGAATCGAGAATATTCTTCAAATTATCGAGCATTTTTTCAAAATAATCGAACATTTTTTCCACATAATCGAGTTTTTTTTCAAAATTTATAAAACCTCGGTCGAATAACAAATATACTCGATTCTTCTTTAAATATTCTCGGTCACACATGAAAAATACTCGGATCTATTAAATGTTCATACATGTTCTTACAACACAGAAATACATGCAAAACAGAAAAGATAATACACAAGATCATAAATATTTGTTACATTCTTGTGTAGATTCTGGAACGAGACAACTTTTTTAGAGAGAGATAAAAGTTTTTGAAAAGTCCTAATTTGTTGATTGGCTTATTTCGTGAACAACCACATTGTTGGGGTTCATGTAAGGGTAGCTTAGGCTCTCAAGACCTCAAGAGGAGAATCACCAAAGGTAAAATTCTTGTGCTTATTTACTTTGAAAAGATAGTTGCACACACTCACATATTCTTGCATAACTCTTGATCTTATATGTTGAGTGTTTTCTTATGTGCATTTTAGTTTAAATGACTCTTGTTGACCTATCTGCATCTTGCTATGAAAGTTTCATGTCATGCTAGGCATTAAAATATGATGCATTTTCATCACTCTTGTACTTGTTGCTTGTATGGTTGTTTGTGCGCTACTCGACCAACGAATTTCAACAGCACAACATTCACAGTGGACTGTCGCTAGTTATGCGCCACTGAGGTGCGCTGTTGCACCCGCGCAAAGATGCAAAAAGTGGGTGTGCACTGGTGGTGCGCTACTCGACTAGCGCAGACCCACCAGCGCAAACATTCCAGTGGTTTTGCGCTTGTGTTGTGATCGCCTACTGAAATTTTTAGGCAGTGCGCTGGTGATGCGCTGCTCGACCAGCGCACAATGAAGAAGCTGGAACATTTTTTCCAAAACGATATATATATATATATATATATATATATATATATATATATATATATCTCATTGTCTTAAGGTTGTGTAAGAGTTCAAAATATCATATATTTTTCTTAGAACACATTTCAAAGGAAAAACACTTCCAAGAACTCATTTTTAATCACTCAAAGCATTCCCATGTGCATCAAAACTTCATTTTCCATCTTCTAAGTTCATCTAGAGTGCATCTATGGATAGGGTTGCTTCATCACATCTTGTTTGGTAAGCTCTTCACTATCTTCTTACAAGTTAAGTGTTTTTGCTTGTTAAACCATCTCTTTAATTAATTGTATTCTCTTAGAATATTTCTAGATACAAATTAGAGATTGTTGTGATGACATGATTGAGTGTTGTATTGTGATAGCTTCATAGGATTGATTGATCTATGTTTAGCTAAGCTATTTGAACATGTCATTTAGCACTTGATATCTAGGATTGCATTGATTGCCATCTCATTATCCTAGATAAGCATATAGGGGTTTCCTAGCCTTGTTTGTTCATTGAATATCATCATATATTCACTTAGGACACTTTATCTCTTCATTGAGAAGTAAGACTTGTGTGTTGCTTCCGAGAGTAGGTAGCTTAAAGCACAAGCAAGATGAACTAGGTTCACTTATACCGGGATTAGGTAGTTGTGGTGGATTAAACCGGGATTAGGTTGTAATTCCTTGCCATTAGTGGATTTGAGGTTCTAGTGTGGCGCACTCATCAGCCCGTGGTTTTTCCCATTTGGAGGGTTTCCACGTATATCTCAAGTGTCGTTTATATTTCAGCATTTTTACACTTGTGACTTTATTGTAACTAGCTATGGGCATTTTCGTAATCTTGACCATTAACGAAAATTGGGTAAATTTGTTTAAAATCTATTCACCCCCCTCTAGATTAACATTAAGCACACCATAATATTTGTTTCAGTTTTCAGACAACTTTTTTGGAGAGATACAGAGGAGTTCAGAAACTTACCTTTTACAAATAAAAGTTTAGGGACAACTTCGGTAGTTCATTATAATATTTGTTTTTTAAACTGACATATCTTACAATTTCCACTTATATACGGTCATAACGTTATTAATTTATAGAGGTTATAATGTATTTTCATTCCAATTTTTTAATTAATTTCCAAATTAGAGGATTTAATTTGACATTTCATCCGAAGTTGAGAAATATTTACAATTCTTCAAAATATTTTTCTTTCAACTAGTTTTTTTTAAAGAAAAATAATTTTATTTGTTTGACGAAATTTGTTGGTATTCCAAATTCGTATTCAATTGATATTAGGTGACAATTACACCTCTTTTTTAATTTTTAAACACGTGATATTGACACTTAAGATGTCCACGGGCAGAACCATACATTATAATTTAAAGAGCTATTATACTAAAATAAAAATATTAAAGAAGATCAAAATAAAATAAATAAATAAATATAAAATCATTTCGAGGGGAGGGGCAAGTCCAACTGCATATAACCCATAAATTCCACACATCAACTACCTCAATTGTGATAAAAATTAGGATATTTTGGCATTACTTATTTACTTTCTTTTAAAATATTACGTTTTAAAATACGTATGGTAGAGAGGGGATGTGTACTACCATTCCAAAAAAAGAGTTGATGTACTACTTGTTTACTTTCGGTTTAAATATAAATAAAACCCAGAACATTTAATTTTAAAAAAATTCGATAAATTTCAAGAGATTTTCATAAGTCTTTCTTTGTAATGAAAAAGGAATCTTTGTTGAAGTGGATGTGAATCTACTTGGTTTGATCGTAGAAGTTTCAACTAAACAATTTATGCTGGATTACCGAATATTTTTTATGAAATCAGAAAGGATTTGATTGGTACTTGGCAGTCACCAATAAGCAGCAATAAATTTAGTGGGACCCTGAAAATCTGAATCTCAAATTTAGACTATAAACCTTGGGTCAAACCGGTGTGAGTGGGATGATGATGATGATGACCTGAGTCCCGTTAGAGAGCTGATTCCAGATAGACACTTGAAGCAATTTTGTCAAGATTAATTTTGTCTTGTGGAGTCAAATGGGGTCACATATGATACCATATAGTGCCTCTTTTGCCAAACTTTAAATCGTATAAAAACAATAATAAAATCCCACTTGGATTCAATACTAATATTTTAGTCATTCAAATAAGTCCTTTTACTTCTCTAACTGAACCTCATCTCATAAGTTCAATCACAAGTTAAAGATCGGGAAAGTCACGAGGTAACTGCAAGAACAACGCAACAATAAAATATACATCGAAAAATTGAGTTACTGCTACATAAATGAAGCTCCACCAGTAACTTTCATTACAAGAGATGGAGGATCGTGCTTCAAGATTCTTTGTTTAAGTCAGATTAGAGTTAGTTGTACCAATAACCTATAATCAAATGAGTATCAGTCAAACACTTAACTTACCAACGAGTCCCATTTTCGAAAGGCTGTCCTATAACTGGCTTCAAATAATCTAAGGTCAACCCAGAAGTTTCTTGAATAATCCCTTTCTATTTTTTTTTTATAAAAACAAGAAAAGCAAGCTGAGGAAATCCATTTTCGCCTTAACGGGTAATTATTTTATTGATACAATCCCGACATTGATACAAGAAAGTTTGCATTCGAAAAAGACATGTTTGCCGAAAAACAATAAAATGAGTAGTCCTATAATTGACAAGATGAGGTTGATCCAGTGATTTGCCTCTCACACCTACACCATAAAGTTGTGGGTTCGAGTCTATCCCCCTCTCTAAATCCCGAATTATTGTAATATTTTAAAAAGAAAATAAAAGTAGTCATATAACTGATAAAATCTTGAAAATGATATCAGAATAATGCAAACAGAGTTAACAGAGTTATACCCAGCCAGAACCCAGAACAAATAAGTGGGAACAGCTGAAAAAGAATAATATGAAAAACTATTTAAGACCATTTACTATAGAACCAACTATATTTTGGTTCCCCTATAATGGAGTGGTATTCCAAACCACCAAAGAATTGAATAGAAATTTTTAACTAAAATAATTTCACCTGCTTAGCACTTGCTGGCAGTTGTTTGACATTTGGAACAAAATTATTATGGTTGACAGCAAATTGATGATCACATCACACTATATTGCATCCAATCCAGCAAGCTTGCGTAGATTCTCACAGAGAATAAAAGTAATTGCACTTTGTGGTCCTAATCTTGCAAAAACTGCAAACCCCCTGGAAAAACAATTGCAATGCAACAGTTAAAACCATGAAATTTGTGGTGAACAGACATAAAAAGAACCTTCAAATAACTTATGTGACATGTTGTTATTGCCCATTGCTTCAGCATCTTTTATGATCTCAAGTTAAAAGCTGGATCAGAATCTAGAAGGATGTAGCATGTCAGGAAGATTAAAAGAAACTTTACAGTGATTCCATCAGCAATGACCCAAACTTCTTTGATAATTTTATTGAAGCAAACATGCTATAATCTACAACTAGAAGGCAAGAGTACCAAGGCTTATCAGATTCTCACCCTTTATAAAGTGCCCTGGGGCCTTCTGTACGGGCAACCTGAAACCACGTATCACAGAAACATTAAATACTAAAGATAGGCAGGTAGTGTATCCAGAAGTTAAAAATTTAGGTATATCATGAATTATTTTAAAAGCAGGTTTTCTGATTATTTTTAGAATACATTCCCCATTCTCCATAGTTTACTAGACAAAGAATACACCTTCAAATACATTTGACAAGAAAGACCGTCAAGGTGCACATTATTGTAAAATTAAATTTGGTTTAAAGCAAAATTGATGCAATGCAATTCTCTTTAGTCTCTACTCGGGAGTAAGAAATAAAATTCTTCACTACATCCTCTACTCTAGGTTTAAACCATAAATGGCTGTGTTCTGCAACACTCATTAAATTGCCAAGTAAAACAGCAATTAGTAAATCAAATCGAACCATTCGAAAAAGAAACACAAAATTGCAGAAGAGCAGTTTTAACTTTTAAGCAGTTCCCAAAAGTTTATGGCAAGAACTTCATATAAAGTGAATCTAACCAGAAAAAGAAAAGGAAAAAAAAATAACACCATCCAGATTGAATCACTAGTGCAGAATCATATGCTAAACTGAGACTACTAAGACTCTGAGTTCAACCAACAGCAGTACTTAGTAGAATGAAAAACAAATGAAGGCTTAGAGATTACCGATTTCCAATTTTTTTGGAAAACTAGCATAACACCTATCATCTGATAGTTTAGCTGTGAGCTTAAGGGGCAAAAGCTAAAACAAAGTTGTTCAGCTCATTTCCGACTGTCAACTAATCTAATCAATACAAGTAATCAACACCACCAGAACACCAACACCAAAGATATAAAACAATAACAAGATTGGCAAAGGAAAAATATAAGGTGAAAGTAAAAACGAAACAGAACATATACCTGATAAGCACAATGAAATCCATTTTTGTAGCTTCCAATTTTTACAGATTCTTGTTGCAACATGAGACGGGTTTTAATCATGTCCACTGGAGCAGTTATAAACGTACTCACTATACCTGCAACTGTACTTGAGCTTCATGCAATAACAATACAATTTAGACACCAATGAAATCAACAATGAAACAGAAAAAAGGAGAATACTTGGGATATAATAATATGAAAAGAGGGCTGATTATGCATGTCATAAAGTTATTCATTTCTGGATTAAATGGTTTCAATCTAAAATAACAGGCTATGTGCCACATTAACCGCTTTATGGGGAAATCTAGTAACACAACAAGATACCATCGGATATTATACAAATACTTTGTACGTAGTACATTAATATAATCCAAAAATTCCCTTAGTAAATACATCATCAAATAACTAATATGGCACAACATTTATTCATTACATGGAGTAGACCTTGGTTATCTTTGGCTCACTTCTGGCTTTTCTTTATGCACTAGAAATTATTTCACGTGAATGTATTAGAGTTATAATTACTATTTATATGATTTATAGGGTCTTTGTATTCGATTCTCACCAACATTTTGTGATCTACCACCTTTTAAGGTTTAAAGGTACACTCTGCTTTTCAAACTCTACATCTAGCTTCAAAATAATTTGCATTAGCTGAATTATCTAAAAAGAAAACCATGAATAGTGCCATACATTAGATGTAGATGAAATCCTTCTTCAAGAGGTGTCTGCATCATCAAAATCTGCACAAGCAACAAAATTGAAAAAGGACAGAATGGAACAAAAAAATGTTTTGTTTAGGCAATATAGTATGAATTAACCGTTTAGAAACTGTGGAAATTACTTCGTGGATATTCAAAGTGAAAAATAGCATGCATAGAACTTGACCCGCTTGGATTCATCATATGTTGCAAGCTGTGAGGCACTCAAAGCAGCTGCTCTCGCCATAGCAGGACCAACCCCCTTCCACAGAGCTGTAATTCCTTCTTCAGAAATAAGTCTACGCATTTCAGCAATTGGTCTTCCTTGTCTCAATGTGGAATTCATCTGCAACCGCACCTGATGAAAAAAAAGATGGATCATGGATTCTCAAACCAGTAATAAGATGGAAATATAAGAGAATCCTATCATCCTGGCTTACCTTCAGAACTTCAGTTGGATTGGTCAGTGCAGTTGCAGTTGCACCAGCAAATGCTCCAGATGCAATCTTCAACAAGATATTGGTGGACCCAAATGCCCAATCACAAGCATTCTTTGAGGGCTCATACAAGCCTAAACGTAGACCACCATACAAAACTGATCTCATCAGGGCAGGTGTCAAACCCAGATACAAAGACTTTGGACCTTCATTTTTCAATAATTGAACAAATAATTGTCCCTGTGCAATTCATTAATTAGCAAATATCACAACAATAAAATCTGATAACCATATTATCATGATAAAAAAAAAAAAAAAAAAAAAAAAAAAAAAAAAAAAAACTAAGAGCTTGGGAAGATACCATTCCAGTCAAAGGTCCCCTCTGACCTGCAAGTTGCATTTGCAGCCTAACTTTGAGTACATCTGCATTCGAGGCATGATAAATTAATTATACAAAAATTCAAGAACACTTTTTTCTTTTCTATTTCTTCTATTACAGATATAGAAATCTGTTTCTATCCACACCTTATGGTTAAAATTTAGGTCAAGATCTACATTATCTTTACTTTGAATTCCTACTATTTTCTGCCTCATTATTTGTTAGTTCTCAAGAGTAAATACCAACATCCCCCAGTGAACAATCTGCTCAATTCCTTTCTTTTACATAAATCACATTATTCAAGAAGAAAATCTAAGTTCTTTCTCAAAGCACAAAGATCCACAGACTATTATACGACTTATGCTTAGAAAGTGAAGTTGAATATTTGCCAAATTGGATTTAAGCATCTAGGCACATACATTATTAACTTCATTGTGCTCGTTGAAAGTCTCTCCCAACAAATTAGTAATGCCCTGCAGTGAATTCACATCTTATACCAAAGCATAACTTTCCATGTGAGTGTTAATATACTTGCAGACAATCACAACAAAAATCGAAATCCATTCCCCTTTGTGATTAAAAGTTTCCAGTAATATATATCTCCTACTACCCAGTTTCACCTTCGACATTTCTTCTCTGTTATTTATAACCCGAAACAACAATTTTACATTCAAATATACCATATATCTCCGAATTAGATTTGACACATTTGTACGCATTGCATATTTGCATAACATGATAAGGCCCTAAACCCTCAAAGTTTAGCCCACCCATTAATACAATTCTAGCTTCGAAATCACGCAAACCCCATTGATATTTTCCAAGCAATCATGGCAAGATTACATGCATATGCGTAATTTAAATTATAGCAACACATCCGCAATTTCCATGTTTTTGCTAAACAAAAAAAAAACTGTATAAACAACTCAGTTATTGCAACAAGGAAAAAAATGGAATAACCTAGAGGATGAGTGATAGCAGTCGCCATTGCAACAGCAAGCCCACTGGTACCAAAGTGATAGACAATATGCGACGTTGAGGTCGACCATTTCTGTTTCTCATCGAATTTCACTTTACCAGCCCCTGAATTTTCCAAATTTACACTTTCAATATCAAAAAGCAATTATAGATAACACATTACTAAACGCGAGAAAGAAAAATATACGTAAAATACATGAATCAGAGATTTGAATTGGTTTTTCTTTTACACAGTTGATCTAGCAGAAACAAATGGAAACATAACCTGAGAGAGAACGATCGGCGCCCATTTTCGATTTCTTCGGACCGGAGAAGTGAACGGGCGTTACAAAGAAGTTTGAATTGTGGTAACTGTAGTCTGTAAACCGCACTGTTTTTAACTGTTTTTGTTAAGCCAATGTTTACAGCCACGTGTTATACTGTTGGTCAAACGACTCTAAAACAGAACCTTAATTTAGTCGAATTTGAATAAAAAATAGAATGTATTCTAATTTTCTAATTTATTACTTAGCACAAAAAATTATATTGACATCATTTTTTACCTATGTAATTTATCATGACAATTTTATTTTTTTTTTCATTTTAGTTACAAAAATTATATTTTCATTTAGGATTTAGATACTAACCAGTAAAATGATCTAATTGTTGCGGAACTATTGTTCAATTTTAATAAATTTTGTTTATCTAAATTATAAAACAGAAAAAAAAATGATTGAATATTAATATTTGAAATATTAGTAGAAGACAATAAGCATATTTTGTCAATTGCTTCTATATAACAAAACAGAAGTGTAACATATTTTCACGCTATTTTAAAAGTTAATTAAATGTTATATTATATTTTAAATATATATTACTAACTTTGCCAACCTAGACAACTTTTCAACATAAAATAAAATATTGTAATTAAAATATACAAAATTTACGTGCTTGATTTGTTATCCTACACCATGTAACTTCATGTATTCCTTCTGACATGTATGGTTTTTCGAGTCGCCATTGTTGAATCAAATAATAAAAAGAGGAAAAATAATATTTTTATTAAACATAAAAATTGTAAACCGTTAACGGAGAATTTACTCAATGTAAGAAATTCTGGTCAACACCCTCGAGACCACTACCAAGTAGGTGGTGGTCGAGGTTGGTACCTTAGGTACCTAACCTGACAGAATAAAGATGAATATATGAATATGAGTGCAATGAAGATGGGAATGTAATTGCTTTATTATCAACTATGAATATCGTACGAAACGTACGAAAGGACTCTTAAACATTCTTAATCTCTCTGGGATACAGTAGGGTGGCAACTTCGTACTTGTCGAATAGTAGATAATCGTGGAGGTTGTGTTCTGATTACAAAATTTAGGCCGAAGACTCAAAAACTCTCTCTTTCTATTTGTCCTATGCTGCTCTCCTTCCTTTCGATCCTTTTTTCTCTGTTTACGACAGCCATATTAATACACAGTCCAAGTCGTTCAAACCAGTGAATCTCCCGCCATAATTCTCTGAATCCGTTCCCTCCTTATCGGACGGGATCTCTTATTTGAAAGTCATTGACTTTGCATTAATAACTGATTCAAGAATATCTTTGTTAGAGATAAGTTTGTTTCCTTTTTGGATTCAATTTCTTGTCTTACACGTACGTAGGGTTTCAATATTCGTTGGAGTGTAGATTTGAGCTTGTGTGTATTCATGGTATAATCCTTCATGGAGGTCGTCGAGTTAGCTGTTCATTGTTTCGTAGGGCGAGGAAGACCCCAGCCTTAGTTTTGGTACCAGAAGCTCGACCTGATCTTTCCGGATCCTTTAGACCTTGAGATGGCCTTGTGGGCACTCTTTTTTTTTGTGTGGGTAGGGGAGCGTGGATTATGTGAGCTTCCTTTTTCTCGTCCAGATGGGTTCAAGCCTTCCTTAGCGAATGGGAACGTAGCTATAGCATGAACCTGATATCTTTAAAGGTCCCCCTTTTTTGTGTCTGGAGAGGTCAGCGGGCTTATATGGAGGTTGCGATATACTCTCGATCTCAAAAAGTCCGGATAACCACATATCAGGCTTTGCCCAAGTTCCAATGTTGGCGTAAGGGGCTCGATCTGGTCGTGTCGGGCTCCATTCCTGATAGTTCTGAAGCTCGATGACCCTTCCTCGCTTTTGCAGGGTAGCTCTATGGCTCGCCCTTAGGACCCGGGGTTCAATGACTGGTGAACTCGGGTTTTGATTCGAGTTAGGAGAGTGATAAATTTCTCTTTGGTTCCTTAGTCAAAATTTGCTATCAACATAAACAATTATTGACTAATTAAATTTTATGATACTATATTTTTATATTCTTGTCCCACCCTAGATAGTATACAAGGAAAAAAAACCATGTGTAAGCTCCTGCAAAATATTGTTTGAAACCTATGTTGCACGGATACTTCAAATTGGGAAGGAAACTCGTATCCCATCCGGATACGCTCCGGATATGTATCGAATACACCATTTGATATTTTTGTTGACTTTTTCTCAAGTTTGACTGGGGATAAGCCGATGATACGTCGAGGATACGCCGAGGATATGGTAAAGATACATTTGGAGCAAAAGTTTAATTATTTTAGTTAAAACCGTGGTTAGATTATGATTTTACAGAGTTAAATGGTCGAAATATAATTGTTTAAAATAAATCTCAAACTAAGTTTCTACTTTTTAGGGTTCGTTTTTTATATGATAAATATATTTATATAAAATATGTTTTGGATAAATTATTGGATTATGTTTTATTAAAATATAAATATATATTATTTTAATTGAGGTATCATGTTGTATCCGTATCCTAGTTTTAAGAGATTTATTGATCTAAGTATCGTGCCGTATCCATATCCCTATCCGGTATCCGTGTAACATAGTTTGAAACCAAATTCTAGAAATAGAATCTATTCAATCCACTGTTAAATGACGTTTTTATAGTTACATATAAATTCATCCAACATACTATTCATCCAATATGTAGTCCAATGATAGTTTTGTAGATAATTAGAAACCCATCCGATTTTAGCATGTAGACAGCGAGAATGGTATTTTTATAGATAAATTGAAATTCATTCAATTGAACCGTTCAAGTGAACAATCCAATTTCAAAAGCAGTTTTATTATATATAATAAGGATATTAAGATTTTAGTCCATTTAGTTTACGTTTATCTAGGTTTGGTTAACTAGTTTTTAAAATTACTAACTTTAGTCCTTCTATTAGGATTTTCGTTAAAACAAACGGATTGGTACTGTCAGAGACTTTAATGACTGAAATACCCTTAATTAAGGTATAATGACCGAAATACCCTTAATTAGGATCATTGATGAAGGGCAGTATGGTAATTAAATATAAAATTAAATCCATAAAATCGATATCACAAACCCAAATCGATAATTTTTTTTTTCATAACAAAGAAATTAAACTCGAACCCAGAAATTAACTTCTTTTCCTTTTCATAACATCATAATTTCTAATTCATCATTTTATCACCCACCCAGAAATCACTATCAACCACCCTAATTTGTTTTTCCAAAAATCATTATCAACGACCTTAATTTTTTTTTCTAGAAATCATTATCAACAAATGAAAAAATATTAACAAATCAATAAAATAAACCCAGGATATCATCATCAACAACACCATCACCGTTCATATTCAATAACATGCACCATCACCAGCAAGAAAATCGAAATCGAAATCAAAATTCAAACCCAAATCGAAACCAAAATCCCTATCTTCTCTCTCTAACACCCACACAAACCTACGAAAATCGACACAGTAAGCCAAACAAAAACCCTAACCCAAATCTTATCTTAAAATCAAAACCAAAATCCAAATCAAAACACAAATCGAACCAAAACCTAAGAAAATTGAAAATCAAACCCAGAAATCCCCATCAAAACCCCATAAAAGCGAAGCCAAAAAACGATGCAATCGGAGATCGAAAAAGGGGAAATGAAGAAGACAAAAGAGAAACACAAATCGTCGATCGATGTCGCGCCGGTCGAAAACGGGGAAAAAGACGCAATCGGTGTAGCATCGGTCGCCGATTGCGTTGAGAGAGAGTGTGAGATGACAGGAGAGAGAGGGATAGAATGAAAAGAGAGAGCATTGGAGAGAGAGAGAAATATTAATATTGTTATTATTATTATTTTAATTAGTTTTTTATATATTTTAATTTTAATTTGTTTGAATTTATAATTTTTGTTTTAATTTATTTTTGTTGACTTTCAGTCAATGAGGGCAATATGGGAAACGTGACGAAAGCTTCTAGAAGCTTGTCACATTTCCCATATTGCCCTTATTGACCTAATGGAAGTCAACAAAAATTAACGGAATTGGACGGAAAGGACTCGAATTTTTATTGTCAGAGAACTAATGGATTAAAACAAATAATTTAAAAAACTAGTGGATCAAACCCAGATAAATATAAATTAGAGGGACTAAAATCATAATAACCCTATATAATAATGTACAGGACATTTGTGGTTGCAGGGTAGTCATGATTCACGAGATGAAAAGTTATTTTATATTTTTATTTTTCAAATTATTGAATTTTATAAAATATTGTTTTTATTTTTATTTTTTACAAGACTATTGAATTTCAATTCAATGACTTTACTTTACGGTGGGCAAGAGACCTAGAGTAGTCTATAGTTATAAAAGTTACTCAATTATATTCCAATGTTTATTAACAATTTAGAAATTGAAAATATAATCAAATTTATTTTATTTTAATATTACTTAAATTAAGGAATTAAAATAATACATAATTGATTATATAAGTACTATTGTATGTAAAATATAATAAAATACTTTTTTTATTAGTATGAACAAATATATTTTATATTACTTATAACACTATAATTATAATAATTAATATTTTTATATTGTAATACTCGAACTAATTAGATAAAAAAACTATAGTAATAACTTGATTAAAAAATGAAACCCTATATATATATATATATATATATATATATATATATATTGAATTCTTTAGAAATCACAGGACTAGAATAATGTAAATTATTAATTATATAAATCAATATGAAGATTAAAAAAAAGTAAACCAATACGACTTATAAAAATTAAAAACAAAAGTAAATAATCATTAAGAAAATTGTTATTTTTTTTAATTACGATATTTTAATAAATATATCATGAATTCCTTCTTTAATCAAGAAAGAAAACTTGATTCTTATGATGGATGACAGGAATGTTCTCTTCACATCATGAGCTTAATTTTTGATTTGTTAGTGGATCCGTAGAATTTAATTCCCTACAAATTTAGGAGGGGAATTTAGAAAGGGAAATGCTATTCTTTCTAAAAAATTATCTAAAAAATATGTACAATAAAATGTGACAGTCCAACTCATTTAATGAATTGATATGTTTTTTCTTTCAATTTTTTTTACTGACTGTTACGTTGAATTGTATATTTTTTGGGACAATTATATTACCCATTTAAAACTAAAAAATCATAAACTTAATTCCTTTCCTATATAGGATTCTAAATAGTAAACACATCCTTAATTTATCTCTAATTCTTCTGTTATCAACGGGTTCAAAGTTCAAAGTTCAAACTGTTAGAGAGTACCGCTATAATTATTGAGCTAATTTTTAGTCAACAATAAAAATAAAAAAAAAGTTAAAAAATTAAAATTAAAAGAAACTAAAAAATCCATTATCTACTGATTTTTCATTCGTTGATTTATAAAATAATTTTGTATCCGACCTGTAATTGGTTTCTACCGTTGGATCTTGTAAATTAATCTGAAACTCATATCCTGACCGTCCAAACTCTCACATTGTTATAAACGGTAACGGCGCGCTTATTGAATATTCTAGACTCGCTTCTCCGTCTATACTATCGATCTCTGTCTGACACACCTGGTTTTCCTAGGGTTTTTGGTGGAGACACAGTTTCGGTTGTTGCTCTAGGGTTTTTGATCTGTACTCAGCTGTGAGGTGATCTCGGCGCAGCCATGCCTAGGTACGGCCTTTACGTTTCTTCATGTTTGTTTATCTATAAATTTGTGTCTTCTCACGAAATCTGATGCATTTACTTGGTATGTTTTTTTTACTAATTTGCAGGTATTACTGTGATTATTGCGACACTTACTTGACTCACGATTCTGTAAGTTCCCTTTTTCTCTATAATTTCCATTAAACTTTTTTCATATTTTTTAAACCTTCGATTCAATATTGAATTTTATGTCTAATCTAATTCTAATCGGTATCTTTACAGAGTAAATGATTAAAATTATTGCTATTGGTCATCACATTGAACCAAAAAAATAATATTTGAAAATATCCATTGCCTGACACATAATATGCTAAGTGTTGTCTTTTTGATAGTTTCTTGATTTTTGATTTTATTGAGTATTTCGTCGGCATTCAATTATATGTTTATCTACTCACACATCCAATGTATTGGGATGCATATAAACTATTGACTAGTCGAGAAGCATTGTGTTTTCTCTACTCTCATGGTGGCATTGCCAGTTGCCACTTGCTTATATTTCATAATTATCATGGCCTTCAAGTATTATTGCTACTAATGTTATTTTTTCAAGGTGTTATGTCAATCTGAGTGAACTGATGTTTGACATACCCGTAGAACTTGAAAGTGGAAACATTGAACATCCATTAGAACTGACAATCTCTTGTTATCTTTTTTCAGCCATCTGTTAGAAAACAGCACAATGCAGGCTACAAACACAAGGTAATGTAGACATGTGTTCTATCTCAGTAATGCACTACTTTATATATCTAAATGTTAATTCTTTTTTCCTCATTCTGCCCATAACTTCAGGCAAATGTGAGAATTTATTATCAGCAATTTGAGGAGCAACAAACCCAAAGTCTAATTGACCAGAGAATCAAGGAACACCTTGGCCAAACTGCAGCATTCCAGCAGGTTGGTGCTACTTACAATCAGCATATAATGGCTCAGAGGCCGCGCCTTCCTGTTCTGCCAACTCCAGTTATGCCTATGCCAGGAGGTGCTCAGATGAATTCACCATTCTACCCAGGGATGAGGCCACCTGTTCTGCCAAGACCGATGCCTCCACCAGGTAAATTGGAATGGAATAACTTTATTTATTTGCCACACTCCATTCTGGTGCATGTATTGATCCTTGCGTGTTTGCATTTTGCATGTAAACACAGAGTTTGCAACTTGATTCTATTTGTGCCCACATCCTTGCTTATTGTTCTGGCAGATGTCTTGTTGGTGATCTGATGTATGGCTATTCCTGCTGTTGGTTGATGTCATAGTTCGGTAACAAGTTTATATAGTGATGTAAGACTTATAGATTTTTCCTCTGCCCACATATTTAATTGCTATCAGTTGTGACCATGTTTATGTTAATTTGTCATTTAATCTTGCCAAATATCCATCAACATTATTGGTTCCATTAATCTATTGATGCCATCGGTTTAAATATTTGACATGGGCTGCTCTGTTTGTGAAGACTGAAGGCCCTCCCTTTCTTTAATCTTTCTATGCATTTGCATTCCATCCTAGGCATCTGTGTGAGAAATATGTCCAGAAAAGACTGATGCTACATATTTTTATTCCATTTGTCTTATTTAATGCTGGTATTTCCAGTGATAATATTAGACCTGTTCATGCATATAATCTTATCCCGTTGCAGCATTTTTTAATGAACGGATTGAATCATTCTCATTGTCTCCACAGGTTATATGCATGCTCCAGGCATGCCACCAATGATGGCACCACCTGGTGCTCCTCCAGCACCTGGTCAATTAAATGGTCTCCCAAGACCTCCTGCAGTGATGAACCCAACAGCAGCTCCTGGTAATACTGCACCGCCTGTTTCATCTAGTGGAGCACCCTCTATGCCTACACCTTCAGCATATCAAGCCAATCCAACAAGTGGAGGCTTTGACAGTTACAATGTCAATGCCCAAGCACCCGAGGCTAATCATTAGAGTGGTTTAGAGCGAACCAGCAAAATCACTTTAACAGTGATGCTTATGTTGAATCTTTTTCGTTGCCATGCATGATGCATCATCTTGGATACTTCTGTATGTAACGTGCTTTGAGTGCTTGGCATGCCTTGTTGAATGCAGAATAGTTGTGTAGTTATTTATATTGTAAACGTTGATAAAATATTATGGAAACCATGTAATTTTTGCTGGAAGGTAGCCAGGAATTTATATTCAATAGTAAGTTGTGTACACCGTGGCAGAACTTGGATTGCAATGAGCAGTCAAAACTAATAGAAGCAAAGTGATAATGGGACCCAACGTGAGTTTGGTTGGCATCACCTAGTACCTATGTCGAAGTTGAATAACACATTTAGTTTTGTTTCATGTCTTATGGATAGGTATTTTGTGTTGAATTATTGGCCTTTGAAGGACATGTTTCTTGAAATGGTCAGGATCCAATGTCTCAAGTATGCAAGCCCCAACCAATGTCTCATGTATGCAAGTACCGTGTGCAGTTGCTTTTTCATGTTATACTGTCATTTCCTTTTTAGGATAAAACTTGATAAGCCATTGCCTTTTATAGTATTAGGATTGAATTTTAAGAGATGGAAAGTAGTGTTTGTACAGGGATATTAGATTTTTATTTTCTATTTAGTTGAAGATAAAAATGTTGGAGATAAAATGATCTATGCATTTTTGCACCGCTGGAGGAAATAACTAAAATGTTTTCTTTTTTTGATTGAGAAATAACTAATATATTGATTAAGCTTATGCCCCGTAATTTTATTGCGATATTGTCAACCTCAAAATGACTTGTTACTTGAGATGGATTGGATTGACTCACTTATGCATCTCACCCTTGCACTTATTACATGTCAGCCTTTGAATGAATAACTCATTGCAGTAACAAGCTAAACTATATATGCAGGGAGTGCTGAATCCTCATTATGTTATGGAATAACCAAACATAATTTCTCTCGGGTCGTAAATCCTGAAAATACTCTATAATATCAACCCATTAACCCCTGTTGAACAAAAATGAGCTAGTCAACACTCCACAGCAGGCAAAAATCTGGGCAGCTGACAATTGCATTTGGTTGTGCTAATAGCTGCTTTTCCTAGTTTTAGAGAAAAAAAGATGTTGGAGTGAATTCTAGCCAATTTTATTCAACCAGTTGCATCCCAACAATACATCATAGCAACTACAGATGGTGTATGTTGTACAAAATGGCTTGTATTCAACATTGTGCACCTTTTCTTTACAAACTTTTACCTCCCTTTCGGAATCTTGGGCTGGGTCGATTCCTCTTGGCTTGACTCTTGAACAGCTGATGTCTGTCAGTAAGATAAACTCAAAACATATATTAGAGAAACAAGAAGTTGATGAACTTAATAGAAGAGAAGCATCTACCTACATATGTGCAAAACAAGTGCCATCACTAAGAAATTGGCGACATTTGCTATTAATGTGATATAAGAATCCATTTCTACGCCCAGCTTGCATATGCACACTAACACTGAGTTGGTTGCGTAAATTTGTTTCTTACTTTTTCATGCATATATTGCTGTTCTTACTATGCTGTTACTGACCTCTCAAATTCCAATTTCTGGATTACTATTCCATTCAGTAGAAGTTCTGAACTATAAGCTGCTAGTCCTGTATTAAGAGTCGACCAAAATGAACACTACAACATTGAATGACCCTTTTTTTTTATAGAAAGAAAAACTGTTGGGAGATCTATACCTTGATCTAGGAAAGGAACACAGATTGCACGATCTTCTTCACAAGAAAGAATCAATAAATCATCTTGGATCTTTTGGTCCTTTACTGCAGGTATCAGACTTCTCTCCACTACCTATTTCATCATAAACTCAGCGATCCATTTACAGAAAAAAAGTAAAAATAGGAGAATAAGACATTATAGACAGTTTAATGATGTCATACATATCCAAAAGAGCTATATTGTTGCTACTGCAGATGAACAAGTATCCGATAAATCACAAGTTTAGGCAGACACACAAACCTGGCCATGAACTAACTTGACCAAGCTAGTAATCATTTCTTTATGAGGTTTTATATTCGGGGTGATGAAGACTCTTCGACCCTGACAAAGAGACATAAGACATCAGCACATAGAAACACCTTAATAAAGTGATATTGAAGTCGATATCAAAGTAGAAGCAAGCAGAAATGGATATCTGGTTTCGGCTAAGTTGACACAAGCTTAAAACAATCACCTTTAGCAATGGATGCTGGCTTGCACGAGCAAAGGAAACTGGCATGCTAAAGCCAATTTCTTTTTCCTTTTTTGCATCCCTCAGGATGTAATTTTTCTCATCTATTAAGCAGCTTGCTTGTCCGCAGCTATCAAGCCATAAGGGTGTCACCACTGGTTTAGCTAGAGCAATGGCATCCAACATATTCCTTGTACGCACAAATTTATCTGCTATAAAATGTGGCATCCATGGAACACAATGCAATGGAAATGCCCAGCCGTGCTGAGATCTGCTGGAACAAAAAGGAAATAGTTAAACATATATAATTTATTGGTGATCGTGCAGCTGATGGAAAAAAATGAAGAAAAGAAATACCCTTTTCTGCTGTTTGATCACATCATCATGCAAGTGCTGGCTAAACAGAACTTTAATATATGTTAAGTCTCTTCGTCTTCTCAAATCTTTCCAAGAGAAATCAGGTATTGATTCAGGGAGTCCTCCTAATCTAATAAGCTCTTTTAAGAGGGAGGATTTTGGTAGATTTTTGTTGGATGGATGTTTGTACTTTTTAGAAGACATGTTATTGGACGATAATGGATTTGTACCTTTGGATTTGGTATTGTTAGTAGTGGTAATATACCCTGAACAAGGGGTCTCAAGGCGCTTATATGACGACCCTACAAACTTGTGGTTCTTTTCTACACCTACACCAAACAACACACAATCAATGCCATCTCTCTTGTCAGATTGCATAAATGCCTCAAGTCTATGAACCTCTCCGGGAGAGATTTTCTTACTCATGGTAGCAGATTCACAGATCGAAATGACAACTTCTAAATTCGTTTTATCAAATTTCTTCCCTACATTATTTTCAGAAGAATGCTGAGATGGACTCCCAGACACAGACTTCCATTGACTGTTGCTGGCTAAACAGAACTTTAATATATGTTAAGTCTCTTCGTATATTAACATATATTAAAGTTCTTCTTCATATCTCTATTATAACAAGTGGTTCTGTCATTGCCTTCTGTTGTTTTTAGACTTCCATTGACTGTTGCTAAAGAAGCATATATATTATTGATTCCATTTGAACGGCTTTGCATCTTACGTAGTGTTCTTTTCCGTTTGGGATGGCTCAATATATCCATTTTCAAACAACTGGTTGTAGCAGTTACCTCTTGGTAAGTTTGCTCCTTTTCACCCAATTTGCTGTTTCTAGATTCAGCCGATGAATTGTAATGCAATTCTGACCATCTTCCTCCGGCACTCACAATTCTAGTTGGATCAGCAGCTAATCTACTCCTCTTTCTTCTGTATCTAAGGATGCCATCCTCTGTCCTTTGTGCTGGGTTATCGGACTGATTATTGGTCCTTGTTGATGTGCCTCCTGCCAAGGACTGCCTAGTTTCTGCCTGTTCTTTGCCTAGCGAGATACATTCGACTGAAATTGATGAATTCATATAATTTTCACTGTCATTGTTCCTCCCCACAGTTCCATCGATTTGTCTTTGCACAATAAGCCTAGGAGGTCTTCTTTCTGAACTTACGTTGGCATTCCTTTGACCACACTGTCCTGTGATCAGTGACTTTCCCCCTTTCACTCTTGTCATTGTTGCCAACTCAGAGTCACAAGGATCTAGCTTCTGATTACTAGAGTTCTTTCCATTTTTTCTAGCAGAAAGCTGTCCTTGCTTTGACTTTCTTGCAATGCCTCCTAAACTCTTTTGAATCAAATTATGTTCAGGGTTAGCTTGCCCCATTATTACACTTTTTGGTGAGTTCTCAGTGGCGTTGGATGAACCTTGAAAAATGTCAAAAGCAACACGGCCAGCACTTGGCCCGTATGATAATGCTTCCATGGCTTCTGCAGCTATTTGAGTGTTAAATCCTACATCATACATTTCTAGTGTTTCCCTATTGATACCACCAGTGTTCAACTGCTGCTCTGATGATTCTGCAGGCAAGTCCTCATTGGATTCCTTGACAGAATTATTTGTGAGATTAATTTTGCATACTCGCTTTATCCCACAAGTCTCTTCTGCTTGCAAGGCCTTTTGACCTCTTGTCTCAGATTGAAAAGAGGCTTCCATTCTCTTGCTGATAACATCATCCTTTACATGCTGATCACCATCAGCCCATTCAAAAATTCCGGTTTTTGAAATTGGAGTTCTACTTTTCAATCTCTTAACCAAAGTTTGAGGTCCCTTTGCACCGGAAACAGGAGGAAATTTATCCCTGACAGTCGTCATGACACCAATTCCTGGAGACAAGTCCTTTCTGTTAATTGACAAGAAATGGCCCACAAATTCAAGTGCATTGTCTTGGGATGACTGGCCAGGTTCCTGAGAGTCAACATAATTCAACTTTGCAGACTTGCGATTGAGATCCTTTTGCTCATCTGTTCTCTCACATCCTTTCTTCCCTTCAAGTGAATGCAAGAATAATATTAACTTTCAACAAACTCCTACCGATTAAGCACCCCTTTTGCACACACACACACACACACACACACATGACTGGCCAGGTTCCTGAGAGTCAACATAATTCAACTTTCACATTCTTTCTTCCCTTCAAGTGAATGCAAGATTAATAATACCTTTCAACAAACTCCTACTGATTAAGCACCCCTTTTGCGTGCGCGCGCACACACACAGAGGGAAAACAAATAAAAAGGAGTAGGACTGACAATCAAATTCTAATCTCAAATTCAAAAATTGAACATATGTACACTTACTTACCTACACCACATTGTTTATCAACAGATGCTGCTCTCCTCTTCCGCGAGTTTAATGCATTACCACCCGAAAACTGAATCGGAGCCCACACTGTTTTGTTTCTACAAATTCCTTCATCTTCACTATCAAGCACAACTTCCTCCTCATCCCCTGATGTTAGTTGGAGTGTCAAATCCTCAAAACAACCGGAGTCCTCCAACACCTGAGTCTTATCTAGTTTCTCCATCCGCGTCTCAGCCAAAGGACTATCAAGCACCATAGTATCTTCAAACCCCTGGCACTCATTTTCATTTTCACCTATTTTTTCAACTCCTAAACAGACAATTATCTTTAAACTCGATTTCAACTAGATATGAATATTGAAAAATCATTACGTTTGTTCAAATTACATATAAGTATCAAAAATTCAAAACAACCTATCGTAACATAATAGTTTCTCTTGAATTCTCCATATATATATAATCAGGAAACTTATAGTTCATTCAGTGTCAATACAAAATGACTATCGAATCATTTCACGATCGATTTTTTAATTATTTTCTTTCAAATAAAAACAAAATCAAACGTGAAATAAAAAGGAAGTTGAATAAGATATTATTACCTGGAGATGATAACGAAGAGGTCGGAGAATGAGAGTGATGATCAGCCATTGAAGAAATTTGAGTTTCCTTCAACTGAGCAAAAGGTTTTCTATTAGGTTGTGAAATCAAGTGATGGAAAAATTGTATTTTTAGGTCATTTTAGATTGAAAAGAAACTAAAAACTGAATAGTGATGGAACAGAGTAGTGATGACAAGCGAAAACGAAGGCGTAAACAAAATTTATTAAAAAAGTTGTTTTTGGGGGGAACGAAAATGATCGAGTGGGAAAACGAAGCTAAAACTTCCTTGGCACGTTTCAGAGGGAAACTAATTTATTAGTTAATAAATATCTAAATTTGTCGCATTTGGTCTAGTGGTATGATTCTCGCTTAGGGTCCCGAGTTCAATTTCCAAATCTCTTAAATTGACGAATATACCCTTTTTTTCAGCAAAAAATGAATATGATTGAAAATCAAAGATGGGGCATTCCGAGAATTGAACTCGGGACCTCTCGCACCCTAAGCGAGAATCATACCACTAGACCAAATGCCCATGTTGGAGGATCCAGGAAAAGTATATTATAGAAAGAAATTATGGAATCCATGTAAATGCAACTGCTTGGCAGTACTCCTTATGGAAATTGCATTGTCATCTGCGCTTCTTGCTTGGAGGCATTGCATTGTTTATGTTGTATGTCAGAATGGTAATATATATATATATATATATATAGTACTATAGCTGATGCATGGACCGATATATCAGCATGAATAAACTCATGATCTTGGAGTGGACTTCAACAAAGTCAGAGGTGCAACTTAAGATAAAAATTATTCTAAATTTTTATTAATTGAGTTATAGGCTTTTTCATCTTTCAAACTTCACCATATTGATTATAGCAGATGTGATTTTCCGATGTATGTGGCTCTCAACAATTCAGTTCATGTTCCAAAACTTCTTTTTTTGAAAAAAAAAAAGGTTTTAATTCAAATAGTTAGTTTCATGAAGTTTTGCCTTTTAAGATCACAATTTTTTGCATCAAATCAACAAGAATTTGGATCCTCTACTGATCTGATCTTTTTCCTTACCTTTTTAAAATATATGATTGGTTGTTTGTAAAGTGGTTATGGAAACCAATCACATCTTGATCATACATTCATTGTAATGCTTATGTGTCATGAAATTATATAAGGTCAGTAAAAAGATCAGATCAGTAGATGATCCAAATTCAATCAACACTTATCAGAAATTTAGTAGCCTTATTTGACTTGATTAATACTTTCTAGTTTATTGGTCTCTATTCATAAGTCATCCTCGGTGTAATTCCTAATTCCTCACGTATCTTTCACGTATCTTTATTTCCTATTCCTTTTATTTTTAATTAATATTATATTCATTTAAGAATCTTAAAAAAAAAATAAAAATAAATCCATGACTTATTTGGTAATTTTCCCGTATACAATCAAATCCAATCCAGCTCTAATCCAATCCAATATACCAAATGTGGTCAATTAACCAATAATAGATTAAGGTTCAGTTTGATCTTGAAATAGCAAATCCTTGTGAGTTACATATAATTCAACTACTAGGCTGAACTTGAAGTAGTTGCCATACCTCTAGCTGTCTGTGCTTGTGTGTGCGCTCAAGATGTTGAGGTTTGGATTATGGTCTGTTTCTCTTTTCTTCAATCTTTACGCAACTTCTCTTATTATTCTCTTTTCATTTCCTTGTTTTTTAGTTGACCAATTTAATAAGAGAACCTGTTTTATATTGAAGAAATTGATTTACAAGATTATTCACGGTTTTGTTATGCAAACAGTAAAAATGTCTCCATTTCAAAAGCTGTAGTTGCTGCTGGGAGCTTCAACAGGAGATTTTCCACAGAGACCGGAAGGTATATATGTACCTGCCTTGGCATCAAAGTGATCCGATACTTGGTTGCTTCTTTTTATATTTAGTTAATTATAATTTTTGTGTTATTTGTTGTGACAAATTAAAGAAAGCTAGAAGGAAAAGTAGCGCTGATCACCGGAGCAGCAAGTGGAATTGGAAAAGAAACTGCTGCAAAATTTATCAGCAATGGTGCCAGAGTTGTTATTGCCGATATTCAACACCAACTTGGGCAAGAAACTGCAAAACAACTTGGACACAATGCCTCCTTTATCGCCTGTGACGTTACAAAAGAATCAGACGTCTCCAATGCTGTTGATTTCACCATCTCTGAATGCAACCAACTCGACATCATGTACAACAATGCAGGGATGATATGCGAAACATCCCCAAGTGTCGCGGACCTTGACTTTGAAGTTTTCAACAAAGTTATGGGAGTCAATGTGCGAGGAGCTTTGGCAGGGATCAAACATTCATCGCGAGTGATGATCCCGCGTAGAAGTGGTTCAATTCTATGTACATCCAGTGTCACAGGAGTGATGGGTGGGCTAGCAGGGCCTTCATATTCAGTGTCAAAGTCAGCTATTATAGGAATTGTGAGGTCTGTGGCAGCTGAGCTATGCAGTTATGGAATTCGGATTAATTGCATATCTCCATCTGCCGTTCTGACTCCACTTTTGATGGAAGAATTGCATCGGATTTATCCTGGTGTCGAGGATCCGCAGCTTGTCAAGATCACACAGAATACTGGGGCGTTACTGGGAGCAAATTGTGAAGCCATTGATGTAGCTAATGCTGCACTCTATCTAGCATCAGATGATGCTAAGTATGTTAGTGGCCATAATTTGGTTGTTGATGGAGGCTTTACAACATTTAAGACTCTGTCACTCCCTGCACCTGATATCCTGTAATGAAGTTTTTTTGTTTGTTGAAATAATACAATTTTGGGGTTTGGTGATGGGAAATGACTCACATCTATAAGTTTATGGTGTAGGTTCGGGACCAAACTCACATTTTGTCGATAACATGTAATGAAGTTAGATTGTCAATTGCTGTTTGAAAGAATACTTCAATCATAGTAACAATTCCCTCAACACAACAAAATTTGGAGTTTGGATCGGTTAGTTTGTGATAATGATTAATGAAACACAAATAAAATTAAAAAAGAAAAGCATTTACAATCAATATTTTATTTTTCCATATGCTTTGATACTACAATATTATGCAATATTAATTTTGCCATATATAAATGAAATAAGGTAACCATAAGTACTTGATTTATTTCCATATCATTTTATACTACAATATTATGCCATTTTTTTTTTGAAGGGCAATGTTATGCAATATTATACACCTATAAATATTCTTGTTCTAGATTTGTAACGGGAGTGGCTGCTGTGCAGTTGACTGCACCATGCAGTCATGAATAGTGCCGCCTTTAATATTAAAAAAATTATGGGACAGTCGGTTTCCAACCGGTTGTCACCAAAAAAATCATTTTTTTAAGTTTACCAAATCCTTTAAATTTATGTTTACAGAATTATAAAATTTAAAATGAAACCTAAATAAAAAAGTTAATATAATTAAAAATTATATTTAATTAAAATAAATAAATAAATAAATTATATATTTTTTATAATTTTAAAATTTTCATTTGTAACCATTTTTATGGAGATGGTAACCATTTTCACTACTCCAGTAACCATTTTACGGTTTGGGTAACCACTTATTAATTTTTGAACTTTTGATTTGTAACCATTTTAACGGAAATGGTAACTATTTTCATGAACCCAGTAACCATTTTACGGCTTCAGTAACCACTTTCTAAATTTTGTAATTTTGTAATTTTGAATTGTAACCATTTTCAGGGTACCGATAACCATTTTCACGGCTTCAGTAACCACTTTCTATTTTTTAATATTTTGATTTGTAGCCATTTTCATGGAGATAGTAATCATTTTCACGGCTCCAGTAACCATTTAACGGCTTTGGTAACCACTTTTGAATTATTGAAATTTTGAATTGTACCTATTTTCACGGTAGAAGTAACATTTTTGACGACTCCGGTAACCATTTATACGACTTTGGTAACTATTTTTTTATTTTTGATAATTTGACTTGTAACAATTTTCACGGAAAAAGTAAGCACTTTCACAACTCCGGTAACCATTTTTTTATTTTTGCTATTTTGACTTGTAACCATTTTCATGACATTGGTAACCATTTACACGGCTCCGATAACTATTTTAAGGCTTTGATAGCTATTTTTTTATTTTTGTTATTTTGACTTGTAACCATTTGCACGGCTCCAGTAACCATTTGCATGGCTCCGGTAACCATTTTAAGGCTTTGGTAACCACTTTTTTATTTTTGATATTTTTGATATTTTTACTTGTAACCATTTCAATGGTGATGGTAACCATTTTCACGGCTCCAGTAATCATTTTACGGCATTGATAACCAATTTTTAATTTTTGCTATTTTAGACTTGTAACTATTTTCACAACATTAGTAACCATTTTCACGGCTTCAGTAACCATTCTACTACTTTGGTAACCACTTTTTAATTTTGTATTTATGACTTGTAACCATTTTCACGGCTACTGTAACCATTTTCACGGATCCAATAACCATTTTACGGATTTTGTAACCACTTTTCAAATTTTTAAAATTTTGACCGGTAACCATTTTCACGGCATTGGTAACCATTTGACGCCTATAGTAACCATTTATTCGGGTTTGGTAATCATTTTATATTTTTTAATATTTTAACTTGTAACCATGTTCATGGCAATAGTAACTATCGTTACGGTCACAGTAACCATTTTACGGTTTTGGTAACCACTTTTTAATTTTTCAAAATTTGATTTGTAACCATTTTTACGGCATAGGTAACCACTTTCACGACTTCAGTAACCATTTTACGGCTCTGGTAAGCACTTTTTATATTTTGTAATTTTGACTTATAACCATTTTCACGGCGATGGTAACCATTTTACGGATTTGGTAACCACTTTTTAATTTTTAAAATTTTGATTTGTAATCATTTTCACAGTATTGATAATCACTTTTACGGCTTCAGTAACCATTTAAACGGCTTTGGTAACCTTTTTTTTTTAATATTTTGACTTTTAACTATTTTACTGCAAGAGTTATTTGAGAATGATATTAGGCATATGGAAACAATTCCTTCTCTATAAGTACGTTTGATTTTTTTTATTTATTTTAAGAATGATATCAAGCTGGCTTTGTATTTAAGCAACCTGCTATTTTTTTTTTCATATTGATTATTGTTTCATGGGTTTTTAAAAATTTGTAACTACTTATTCTATCGTGGTAAGTATTTTATTTTTTTCCTGACATTAATCAATTTCCTCCATAGCATTGAAATTCTTTTTATGCTTGAAAAGACCATATATAATAATAATAATAATAAACTATCGTAATCTCAATACATAATAGAAATTATATTTACTTATATTCATATTAGAGAATTACTATCTAATCTTGTTATATTTATTTTTTGTCAGCATGACACATCATCAAAAGTCAACCAATCAACGAGAGGGATATTGACCAATGACATGTCATCGAGAAAATTGATATGGAAGTTATAAACGTATGTGCCAAGTAAAGTTGTCAAATAAAAGAAGCATTAATGAATGACGATCCTGCTCGCCAAGAATCTCTACTCAGCGAGGTCTACTTGGCCAAAACAGGAAATATAACCTTATCGGGACACGCCGTATCAAGCGAAGATTCACTCAGATACTGAATCTTGGAATCATACTCCAATAGGGAAATATCTCTATTTCCTCTCCAATATCAGAGAATTCTAATCAGGAAGAAACTCATAGCTTTCAGGAGGATAAACATCAAACGAGAAATAAGTTCTAAACGGACTATATTAGTAGAATCCTACAAAGATTCTAATTAATGAATCCACCACTCGTACGACAATAACTAGGACAACCCTAGATCGAACCATATAAATACAACCATGTATTCATTATAACAAAGGAATAAGGTCATTATCAACAATTGAGGTTTAGATGAAAAGGATGAGCAATCATATGAGAGAAAAGCGAGTATTGAGTGTTGTAATTATTCTATTCATAGTGGATCTCTTCTTGCCATCACCGGCACCGTTGATGTTTCCCCGTCTTGGGGTTTTACCACGTAAAACATGTGTTATGTTTGATTTATTCTTTATTTCCCACTCTTATACATTATTATTCTCAAATACAAACAAATCGTATCGCATCCACTTGGAGAAATAGGCTTTGATTATTCAACCTTTGACTGGTCAAAGCTTTGATCTGTCTACGTCTTAATGTTTGGCGGTTGACTTTTCAAAGATCCAAAAATCACCGTCAACAAATCCAATTAAATTTGACAATGTTGTAAATAAGTCGTATCCATTGTGTTCAACTATTAATCAAATGTGAAGGTAATTTTGAAACGATTGGTTACTCTAATTACTCTATCGCCATGAAATTATTATTGATTACATTCATTCTTATACATTGTTTGGATTATTAATTTCAAAAGTGTTTTTACTTCAAATATAGTCTAAATATTTATCAAACTAGAATTAAAATCCCTTACTTCCTTTAGTTTTGCAATATTTATCAATCAATGCATGTAATCAGTTATATTCAATGTAAGTAAGTGCAATCTAATGTTTTCTAGTAGAAAAATATTTTTTTTTTGGAGATTCATAGATACATACTAAGGTTTTCATCATACTTTCTGTAAGTTCCTCTGTTTTTGATTGGCTCATTTCTTTGACAACCACATTTTGGGATCAATATGTAAGGGTAGTTTAGGTCATCATTGCTCAAGTCCTCTTCCAAGCATCAAAGGTAAAATCACTTGCTTAACTTCATTGAAGAGATTTAGTGCACACACTCACACTCATGCATTTTCTTTTAATTATCTTGCTTGCATGCTTATTTGCCATTTTGTGTGCCTTGTGTGTCTTATTTTGGTTTGAGTGTTGAATGTATGTTTGTGCCTTAAAAAGAGGATTTTCCTCTATACCGCGGTATAGACCGCTCTCTGTGCAGTGTCTTCACCGCGACCTGCACAACAGTGTTTACCAGAGGATGCACGTAGTGTCTACTGCGGTCTGTGCTTGTTGCATACGTGGCGGTCTCCCAAGCAGAGTTTCATAGAAGATGCATGCTGTCCAGACCGCGGTCTGTGCACACTGCATGAACAACGACGTTGTCCAGGCGATACACCGCTCTCTGTGCCACGGTCTGGACACTTACATGGACCGCAGTACAGCCAGCGGTCCTGACGGGTTTTGCTTGCCTTTCGCCCAAAACGACGCAGTTTCACTTTAGGCTTCATATAAATATACAATTTTCTTCCCAACTCGTTTTTAGAGCTTTCTAACCTATTTTTGAGAGAGAGATAAGGTTCTTTAGAGAGAGAAGCTCCAAGAAGCCATTTTTACTCAACCATCCTTAAAATTCAAATCATCAAGCATCTTTCAAGCATGGGTTTCTTGTTTGTTCATGACTAGGTATTCTCTACATGTTATAAACTTTATGTTTTCATTACTAAGACATGTATACCTAGGGTTTTAGTCTTTATTGCATATTAATTGCATGCTTGTATGTTTAATTGCTTTTATGACATGCTTGTATATTGATTTTTGGTTGAGATACATTAATTTGTGATAGCTAGCATTTAGAACGATTTTACCCTTCTAGCTAATTCTTCTTGCCTTTGTATTTAGAACATTGATATATAGGATTTGTTTTAATTGCCATTATTAATCCTAGATAAGCATGAATGTCTTGACCTAACATTTTTGCATATTGAATATTGTTGCATATTCACTTAGGTTGCCATTATCTCTTCATTGTTGATTTAGCTTGTGGCTAAGTGGGTAGTGCACAAGGCTAGTGATCCAAAATCACTATTGAGGCCCGTTGGGTAGAGTGAAAGGGTTAGTAACTGGAGGGTTAGACGGGAGGTCAACCTAGGTTGTAAACTTTTACTCGATAGTGGATTTTGAGGATCAAGGGTGACGCTCTGAACAGCCCGTGGTTTTTCCCAGTTGGAGGGTTTCCACATATATATTGCGTGTTGTTATTGTTTTATGTTTGTTGTCTTTTATTTGAACATTTAAGTTGAGTGGGGTAGAATTGTTAATATTGATTAATTTCTCAAAATTGGTAATCTATCGAATTAAAACCCATTCACCCCCCTCTAGGTTATAGACACATACTTTCTAGGGAATTTCACTTTCTTTAGATCATTTACATTTCATTCATATATCACAAGCCCAGAGAAAAACATAATTTTTTCTCCCAAAATTGCTTCAAAGCTGGCCATTGTCAATACCTGGAACGGGATGCTTGCAATGCTATGTAATCTGGCATTGCAAGCACCTACCAATTACTGAAACGTTCGAAATACATTAGCAAATCTAATATACTTAAACCTAGCAGATACAAGCATTGAGTCTTAATGAACAAGAAAGTATTTAAACCTTTTCTTAAGAGCAAAATTCAATCCTAAAATCAAAGCTCTATACTCAGCAACATTATTTGTTGCAATTCCCACTCCTTTACGAAGTCACCAGACCCACCAAAGCTCAAGATTAGAGAAACTATATTTAACAGCAAGCAAAACAGCCTAGAAGCTTAACATATTACAACATAAATGTTTAGAGTAAGGAATGAAATTGTCACTTTATAGATCAAACAATAGTTAAACTCGAACCTCACTGTCAACCCACACTTTTGGTTTAAGGGTACGAAAACTACTACGGTTGTCAATAATTCCACACAAGTTTAATTTACAGTTAAGGTGATGCTTTTAAAACTTGTGCATTAAACATTTAAAACTTGTTGTGCATTAAGATCCAAGTATTTAACAAGGTAAATATACTATGAACATCACATTCAACGACATAAATTGTAGTTGGAAGTTCTGCATTGTAATTATCTAAGTGTAAACTGCTATACATATTTACCAATGTAAATTACAACCATACACACAAAACGAACATACAACACCTATAACTGTAATGCTGTACCAAGATTTTCAGAGCTTGTATCAATCATTCTCTATATGAAAAATTAACAAATGACCCTTTTATTCACTATGCAGTTTGCACAATGCCAACTAGTAGGAGATTTTATTTTTAACTGCTGATGCTTCTTCCATTGTTTAATGACCCAGCTGTAGCAGAATTTGCACTGCCGAATGACCCAGCAATTCCTAGAAGTTCTGTAACATCAAGCCCATGAGTGAAGATAGGTTTCACAGTCATCTGGAAGTAGGGTAGCTCAACAAAGCATACTCTCAAACCACCAAGGAAAGACCATTGACGAGGGAGCTTCACTCCAATAAAAACCTAAAAGATAAAAACAAGGACATAGCTTAAGCTCAAAATGATGCTAATTACATTGTTGCAATTCACTTCCAATGATGATATCAATAGGACAAGTTATACCTTACAAGATTTTAAACCAAAATAGGAATATGCAATAAAATAGGATAAGTTATACCTTGCAAGATTTTAGCAGAGGCTGCAAGAATGATGATCTGAAAAACCTGACTGATTTCCCAAGTGAGGTTTTGTCCCATTCTGCTATCAAAAGCAACATTTGTATCAATGTTACAGGAAAAAAAAGAATGTCATCCGGATTTCGTGATTGTTTGGAGCATTTTATCAAACCCAAAACTGAATACAATGGTATTTGATGAGTCTTAACAGCTAGTTGAAAATAGTGGAAGCGAGTATGATGTTATAGTTTTGTGTTAACATACCGTCATCAACATTTGTTCCAAAACCTTATGTGTTGAGTTCTTATAGAAGATGTAAATTCAGTAAATCAGATAAGATTTCATTCAGTAAAAGCAAAGATATTACTAGAATACCAATGTGATATAGTCAATACTGCATAAAGATACTACCTAATCATCATCCTATTTCTCCTTGGAGGTGTTGGAACATATAGGTACATGTGCTAGGAGATTTAAAACAAAAAAGAAACTAGCATATTCTAGGTATGTAAAAGAAGCATATTTGGACATTTACATAATCAAATTACTATAATATTTTAAATGCATGTTGCTAGATTGGAAACTTGAGACATTTTAGATTTTGTATGATTAATGGCATTTGTGATTGTTTTATAAACAAGCACGATTTCCAGTTCAATCACACCAAATGAACAAGCAATCATGTAAATGAATGAGAATATAATAAATAGTATACATGCTTACCTCAGAAAGTACTGCACTAGGATCAAATTTCTCATAGTTTTCTGGGTCAATAGGAATACAAACACGACCTAGGAAAAACAAAAATAAGTTAATGCAACAATACAGATTGAATATTTAAGGTTTCAAAAGATACATACAACCTCTAACACACAATTTTATTACCAACTAACACTAATTTCTATAAGCTTGAACTTTGGGTGTTCAAAACGAAATTTAATCCTTTGTAATTTCAAGCACTACATTTAACTATGAATCAGATCAAAATTCTCGCATCCATGGCCATTCATATTTGATACTAACAATATTTTTTTTTGGCTACTTACTTGTTTTGGGATGTACACAGAATGTTGCCTTCAGTAAATGGTTCATGTGTTTTGAAACCTAACAAATACAGATTAGGTCCATGTGAAGAGTTAGCATATAAATTTAGTGCAAGAGTTTATAATTTATATACACTGACAATTGAGAATAAATGTAGAGGGAAGAAGATAAGAGGAAGGCCAAGGGAGGGGAGTTTCACAAACTCCATATCAAGCCTAGGATAGGTAAAAGAAAACACAATTTCTTTAACACATATGCGCAACCCTTGTGCCTATAGTGAATGAGGTAAAACAAAATCAAGTTAAGTGAGAAAGTACAATAACAAAGAAAAAAAACCCGTTTTATAAACTATAAAAGGGCTTCTACCCCATATATCCATGGATGAATGCATGACCTCCTAACTATCAGGATGTGAAAGTAAAGTGGAATCATGATAATTGTGTCTCCTGAATAGATATCATGAAGGATCTCAAAGATATTTATGATCATATTTTTCATTAACTCAAACCTAATGTAACATAGCCGGAACATGTATTTGCTCTAGTTAAATATTAGCTTTCTTCTATTATAAGTGCAAGACATACTCAACACAAGAGTCCAATCACCAACAGAAAACTCATTTAATATGAAAGACATTTGCGTCACACATGACAATTCATACTTTTTGTTTTCCTGATTGCAGCATATGTTTCAGGTGCCCCCACCAATGAACATTGATGTCTTCTTTTGAATTGGAGGATCGTCCCTGCCATTTCTCTCGAAACTCAGAAGTAACTGCTGTTATAATAACATCAATTATACAACGTCAAATATTGTATGAAATGATAGACCTTTGCATACAAGAGGAAAAGAAGGAGAAGGTAACATTCAAGGTATACATTCATCAGGAATCATGCTTAGGATCTTTTCATATCTCTCCTTAGTTGAAAGTATATTTTGACTTGAAAGTAAGTTTCTCTCAAAAATGCGTTGAGAACTTCAGTATATGATCTCATGCAGAGATAGACTTGATCAGTAGATGAAATTTTTTGGTAAAAGAACAGAAAACCAATAACATGCATCAACACTTACTCAAGGAAAGGATGAAGAGGACCCATCAAAGAAACCTTTTTATTGCTATTTTCATTTCCCTGAACACATTACAAAATCAACATCCTTTAAACTTGGTGCAAAGAACGATCTTCCAAAATGTCATTGTATCTAAGAAGAGTAGAATAACACCTTTACACGAAAGTAGTCAGCAATAGCTCCTATTTGTTCATTGGTCAACCTGCCGAGTGATGGCAGTACGAATTAAACCTCTTTGTATGTTACATGTATAACAAAGTAAAAGAAAACATAACAAAACATAACTTCTTTCCGTATTACCTTCTTGCTTTTCCATCACAAACCCAACAACGAACACCACGTCGGCCATTATACACCCAAAGAATGTGATTGAAACCAAAATCATTTGCAGTATAAATTTAATGAAGGGTGTGAAATAACAGGTACAAACTACAATATACTAAACCAATGTGTATATGCTTATAATGTAATAGATATGTTAATGCTTGTGAGCATTGTGCATCTAGATCATAATTGGACATAAAGTTCTAAAAGAAACAGTTTCAAATCTATTTTAGTCATTCAATATGACTGCATATATAACATAAATATAACTTCAATCAACATAAATATAACTATGAACCTACAATGAACAAGAAAACATGGCAATAAATGAAGCATACACACAGTAATATATGTGTACCAAGAAGACCTCCATTAACTATAAATTCTAAAATCATTTTCTATTCATAAAATGATTAGTACATGAATCAATTACCTGCATTCCCCATGATCAATACATGAATCATACCAGAAAATCAACAACAGCAATACCACAATCTAAATACTCTAATTCTATGAATAAAAATATCGACAAACCTACCCCATTACCAAATAATGTTCTAAATAATCAATTCACACAAACAACAAATCAACCTCACTTTTTACAATGCATTATCAATTTCAGCTAAAATGGAAACAAATAAATAAATACGGGACCAAAAATTGAGCAATAAAACCAACACCACAACACATTTTCAACCACTCGGAAGGTGTAGATTCGATTTTAAACCAAAGAAAAAATTCATGAAAATTAGATTATAACCAAAAAATTAAGAAATCAGAATCTGGAAATAAATTACTAGTTCAGAACTCACAAGAATGAAACTGATGGTGGTGGCATTGCAGTTGGCCACAGCGGAGGTGCCCATACGGCCGAGGTGGTGACAAAATGGAAGTGATGGTCCTGGCGTGACAACTGGAACTCAAAACTGACAATGCAATGGAAGTTACAGTGCCGACTGACAATGGAAGTCACGTTGCAAACTGACAATGGAAGTCACAGTGCCGATCTGCAAGCTAGGTGGTGATCTGTCGACGACGGTGATGAAAGTGATGGTCCTGCTGTGAAAACTGAAAATCATAACCGAGAATGGAAGACATGGTAGAGATCTAGAATCGAGCTGGCGATTTGTCGGCGACGGTGATCTCCAATCTAGGTGGCGATCCGTCGAAGGTGGGGATCAGTCGGTGTCGCTGGTCGAACCATATTTGGAAGTCCAAGATCGAGAAAGAGGTGAGAAGAAGAAAAGCGTGAGAAGAAGAAAAACTTGAGAATTTCTCAGATACGAAGAAAATGGAGTCAACGTGGAATGCATATTCAGAATTCACTTGGAACCGGTGTAACACGTTTTTTTCAAATTTATTTTTTTTTTTTAAAAAAATTAATGCTCATCGTTGGATTAAATTGTTGACTCATCCTACAGACCAACTATATCACTATTCATGGCTGTATCATACAGCCAATTTTAATGGTACTGCATAGCAGCCGAACCCATTTGTAACACCTCTATTCAGGCACAAGGCACACGACACGTGCTAAATCGAAACTAGTATGAAATTCGATTGGTAGAAATCCTATTTCTAGATCCATACACCTGTGACTCTGTGACCAGTCACATGTACCACATTGATCAACAATAAAGAGTATCTAAAAAACTCTTAAAATACAAACTTAACATAAGCTTCAAAATAAATAAAAAAACAAAAATACAAACTTGAAACTTTACATAAACAATTCTAATTTTATGAAGTTAGTTATTATTTGAAAACTCTTAATTTGGATTGTGATAAGGGATTATGATTGTTATGAAAATACAGTATGAGTGAATGTTCATCCAATATTACAATGTAACTTATGATCATTCACCTTCCCCAATTTATTCTCAAATTTATGGTACCATTTATTCTCAAGTTTATGGCACCATTGATTCTCATGTTTATTGCTAATGTCTTTTCATCTTTGTAACTACTATATTGTGAGCCTATAAAAGGGAGGGCTCACCAAGTTGTAATCACCATTGAGAAGGAAATAAAATATCATATTTTTATGTTATCTATCTCTTCATTTCTTCTTGTGTTCTTGTGTTATTACTATTGAGTTCATTTCACGTTATCAGCACGAAGTAGCTCCGATCGGGTAAATATTCTTCTTTATTTATTCCTTTTTCATAAGGTATGAAAAGTATATATGTTGTAATTTGTTATTGACTGACAATAACACTATTCATCATTTTTACAATTATAAAATATTATGGAATTAACAAGTATATTCCTACCCTTACATATTTTGTTATAAATTCGACATATTTGTGTTTATGAATTTCTAATAATCATTTTTGTGATATAGCTAGCAGAATATGTCGAACATCACAAAACTTGAATTTGCTGCTCTTGATATTTTTGGTGACAACTATTTGTCATGGATTCTTGATGTTGAAATTCATCTTGATGCTAAGAATCTGGGAGAAACAATTAAAGAAAAAAAATGAAGCATCTTCACAAGACCGTGCTAGAGCAATGATTTCCTTTAGCACCATCTCCACGAAGGATTGAAATATGAGTATCTTACTGTTAAAGATCCATTTGGGCTTTGGAAAAATTTAAAAGAGAGATTTAATCACTAGAAAATGGTGATACTTCCAAATGCTCGTTATGCCTAGATGCACTTACGATTGTAAGATTTCAAATCGGTCTGTGAGTATAATTATTCATTATTTAAGATTGTTTCTCAATTGAAATTATGTAGAGAGACAATAACAGAATAAGAAATATTAGAAAAAATATTTTCTATTTTTTCATGCGTCAAATTTTCTCCTGTAACAGCAATATCGAGAGCGTAGATTTACCAAATATTCTGAGTTAATTTCTTGTCTTCTTGTGGTTGAGCAAAATAATGAGATTTTGATGAAAAATCATCAATCTCGCCCAACTAGAACTGTAGCATTCCCATAAGTGAATGCTAATTCGTCAAATAACCGTGACGTTTATCGTGGGTGTCTAGCACAGTGAGTCAAAACTCCACAAAGATCAGAGGGGATAAACCACTCTCTGATAAATATGGGTAAGAGTACTCACTGTGCTAGACAATATATGTCTGTCTACAGTGAGTCAAAAACTCCACAAAGATCAGAGGGGAGAAACCACTCTCTGATAAATATGGGTAAGAGTACTCACTGTGCTAGACAATATCTGTCTGACTGCAGTGAGTCAAAAACTCCACAAAGATCAGAGGGGAGAAAGCAAAAAAATAATAAACTTACCATAATTGGATCATATTTTCTATACCATCAGTATCACCTTTGGCCCCAGCTATATAAAATTAGCCAGACATAATTTAACTGGAAAATAACTATTTTATTTAAACTGAGAATTTGAGAACAAAAGAGAGAGAATTTCACAAATCTAATATCATATTTGGATTCAGAATGTGTAAATTAGGAGGGGAGAGGTCCCTTATTTATACAAAATACAGATGAAAATTGATCATCAGATGAATTTAGAATGGAGCGTCCAGATTGCGCCATGTCATCAGTGAACAGTGACAGAGAACAGTAAACGCATCCATGAAAGTGAATAGTAAATAGTGCACCGGCTTCTAGAATATTATTCTTTGCAGCACATGTACGGTGCACTCACAATTTAGGCCAATAGAAATATGTCACTTCATCGGTCAATAATCTTCTAGAAAGTCAACTATGAGCAGTGCACCGACTTCTAGAATGTGATTCTCTGCAGCCGCGTGTACGGTGCACTCGTAGTTTGGGCCAATAGGAATGTGCCATATCATCAGGAACAATGAAAGTCAACTGTGAACAGTGAAAGTCAACTGTGAACAGTGAAAGTCAACTGTGAACAGTGAAAGTCAAACTGTGAACAGTGAATGTCTAAATTACAAAAATGCCCTTCATGGCCTTCCTAAGGTTTTTGACGTTCTAAACTTGAAAACAATGTTTGTTTTGCCATATGAATTCTCTATAATTATGAATTGACCGAATAACCTCTGAAATACAAAGAAAAATACATTGATTACTACACAACACATTTATTTAAGCGAGCAAACGAAATTATGTCTAAATTGGGGAATTAATCATATTGGAAGTGTAAAATGATGATATTATCCCTTAGTAAACATACACTTTTCAGTGTTAATCACACCCCCAACCAGCTTGTTGCTAGTCCCTAGCAACTAAAGCGAAAATAGTAAAAACTCAAATTCAAATCTCTAAACTACCAAATAGACAAACTCTCTCATACCTCTTTTCTCACCTATTGACAACCAGTCATCAATTGAGTTATCAATCAAACTTTCTTGTGCTCAATAAATATAAACACAGTAACTATGAGATTCAATTGAAATCAAGCAACATTTTCATTCCGAAATCTCATCAGGGCTTCTTCCTTAGGCAGTAGTTTTTTTTTTTTGGTTTTCTTAAATATAACAAAATTGGAAACAAACATTCCATTTTTAATCCATGTAGCGAGCTTTAGGCCAATGACTCCCAAACCAGTTGGCTTTAGGGCATTAAGTGTTAAAACACTCTTACGGGCTTAATTACTCGATTGCAGATGTTTTTTTTAATAGTACAATTCCCTTAAGCTTTCTCTTTAACCCGTGTAACGAGCTTTGGGTCAATGACTCCCAAACCAGTTGGTCTTAGGGCATTAGGTGTTGAAGCACACCTTAAACTTAATTGCTCGAGTTAAAGAGGCTACAAAACTGCACTTTATTCTTATCCAGACTCCACCATTTTACGCGAACACTCTATGCTTACTAGGCATGGGCGTTGATTGGACCGGTTCAGTTTTTCATAGAACCGATAAAATCCGGTTGTTAAAAAAGTGAACCGATCCAATCAAATTGAAATTTACCAACTGATAAAAAACCAACCGAATTGGACCGGTTTTTTGGTTTTGGGTCTGATGGGCTAAAATTCTAAATTTTATTTATTACATATTTAGTTCATTTTTTTGAACTTATTATGCCAAATTTATTTACATCACAATAAAAACATAATAAAAAAACTACAAAATCCAATATAAAACAGTAAACACATTTCAAAATATATGTCAGCCAAATTTTTTGTTGATAGCGAATACAATAGTCAGTACCAAATAAAGTCAAATTACATTTTAAAATCCAATAAAATATACCTAATAATTGAAGAGTGAAGAGTGGAAGTTAATATTAGTTTTTTTTTAATTTATAGTCGGGTACCGGTTCGGTTATCCAGTTTTTGGAACTAAACCGGACAAAAACTGATCCAACCAGTTTTTTTAAAATTAGAACCGAACCGAACCGAACTGATCATCCAATCAAAACCGGTAAAAAACCAATTGGACCTGTTTGATCCACTGGTTCAGTTCGGTTCATTGGTTTTTTGCCCACCTCTAATGCTTACTGAGGCATGACTCATGAGGCCCGGCTACTAAGTAAGAGTTTTGGTCACAACACAAAAAAATATTATTTTTTATTATTACTATATATATTTTAAAACAAGACCACTACCTTCGGTTGTTACCCTTGAATGCTAATTCAGAACTAAATATCGCAGAATCTCAACTTACTGCACATAATCACGTGTCAATGTGCGTGTGTGTCTAGAATAGTTCGAAAAATTTCACAAGATGACTTAATGAACAAAAGGATTAGTCAATGATATCACAATGGAGAGTTTATAAATTTGAATAGTCAGAAGAGAGGAAAAAAAATGCATCAGAACTATAAAGATGCGTCTCAGAAGTATCTAAAAGACCTCCTTACTTGGCAATCTTTACAAAAAAAAAGGTCAGAAGTTAGTTTTTTTTTTTGAAAATCAAAAGTTATTTAATCAACTATCCCCTCCCCCCCAACCAGAATGAGACATTGTCCCCAATGTCTTTAGAAAGAGTTAAGGTTTAGAAGATTTCACCTGAACAACTTGAAAAACAACAAAATCCTGCAAAACAACAAAATAAATACAAAATAAAGGAAAAATAAAATACATAAAAACCATGGGACAATCACAAACTAAGATTCAGATCAATTCTGAGTTTCTTGTTCTCTTCATCAATGGACCAATCAATTTTGGAGGTTGAAGGATCTAGCTCATAATTAAAAGCTTGTAACTGGTCAATCAGCTCATGAGGACTTGAAGCAGAGATAAAGATTTTTCGGATTGAAGGTGGAATGTAATAATTTTTCTGAGCATGATCAAGAAATGAAAGCAAACCATTATAAAATTTATTAACATTCAACAAACCGATGGGTTTCTCATGGATGTGTAGTTGCACCCAGGATACCATTGTAAAGATTTATTCTAAGGTTCCAAAATCACCTGGCAAAGCTATAAACGCATCAGCATGATGTAACATAGCAGTCAATTTTTCAAGCATACCTGTAACATCTAGCTCTTCACTGTTTGTCTTTCTGATGATGTCTGTTGCGGCCATAGGTTTTGGGACAATACCCAGAACTTGACTACCTCCGTCTCGTGCAACTCGTGAAACACACCCCATTAATCCTAAGTTACCTCTTCCATACACTAGGTATATTTTTCGCTTAGTCAAAACCTTACCAAGATGAGTTGCAGCATCAACAAACTCTCTGTATTTCCCATAATTGGTGCCAACAAACACACAAACGTCTGTGAATCGTTTAGTTAAAGGTGACGCCATTAATGCACTCTCTGAAATTTTCTTTTGATTGTTTATGAGTGCTTGAAGCAAAAAGGAAAACAAATGCTTGTATTTATAGATCCCGAAAAGGTGACACAATAATACACCTATATGTATAGGGCGACACATTTGTCAATGATATTAGATCCAAATGGTTCAAAAATCAAAAGTAAACAACAATAATTACAAAAGAAATTAATTGCGGAAGGAAAAAGATAATAAAAACAAAAGGATTTTTACTGGTAGTTGTGATTGCGGCTCACATCTTCCTCTGATTTTACGTCCAGAAACGGGTTCAAAGCCCTATATGGGGTCGGAGATATGCTTCTCATCCAATTTTCTTATAAATTGGCAAACAGGGTCTTTTAAAGTCAGATTCTCAAGACTATATTGTGCATGTTCTTTTTGAAATTGCGGCTATAATCGGTCAACTGCCATTTACACATATCTACTAGGATGTGCGTCAAGAGTCGTTAGGATATTATCCAATGACTCCCTACGCAAACCATGCCTAATGAATAAAATTTTATCTTCCCGATTATTAGACATCATTCCTAAATAATGACAACGTGTGTTGCAAGTTGTACGTGCACATTTGTGACAAGTAACCCCTAACTTCTTAGCTCTTCGTTTTTTTGCAAGGTTACTTCTTCCAAAACCATGCATGTAAGATATAAATGAATCAGCAGACTCACCTGTTAGACATACCTTAGCTTCGATCAATCAACGAATTTCAACAGAAATTTTATTTATCATCAGTAAGCCTAATCTTTCGGAACATGCTTTGTAAATCTTTTTTAGAGCATTTTGGGGCAACGATGGAAAATATTTTCGCAGGTTTGTGAAAATTTCATCCATGCCTTGTTTTGGGGATCAGTTATTTGGAAAACTGAATTAAACCTACTTGAATTGTCACGGAGTATCGTTATCCGCCACTTAACCGGGGTTATATAGCAAAACACACCAAACAAAAACTGAATCTAGAAATTAATCCTGTAAAAATTCAAAACGTAAAAGCGAACAAAAACAAAAATAATAATTGCAAACACAAATAAAGTCAAAAACAAAAGATTTGTTTACTCACCTTTGTAATAAGGGTAAAAAAGGACGGCATAGTCTTTTTGAAAATCTGTATTTTCTTAAAGTCTTTTTGTAATCAAGTTTTAGCTTTATCTTTTAAGAAAAAAAGGGAAAAACTTAAGTCTGATTATATCCATGCTAACATTTGGGTCAGTACAAGTGTTACAGACTTCCTCAAACTCTCTAAGATGCAAATATGGGTTTTCAGATTCAAGACCGTGGAAATTGGGTAAGAGTTGAATGATCCCGTTTTAAAATTAAAGTGTGTTGCATTTGGTGGGAAAGCTATGCATGAAGGTGCTCCAGTACGTGTGAGATTCATGTAGTCTCTAAGAGTTCTAGGTGGATTTGGGTTAATATGTTGGTCAAAGTCAACATAAGGCGGATGGTTGTTGTGTTGAGATATGTTGTCAAGGTTGTCTAAAAGGTTTTCAGCTTGGTTTCTTGCTGGATGTCTAAGTGGGTTTTCAGCCATGTTGATGGTGAATGTGAGTGATTGTGATCTCCTAATTAATCTACCACTAGATGTTCGAGACTAACTTCTCTTACAAATTTAATGAGGGTTCATGAAGGTGAAATACACAAAAATAAAGAAAATAAAAGAAAAGTGATAAAAATAACAACATGAAAAATTCTAGGGGTGTAAATGCAAATATACATAAGTGTTAGGGCAAAAGTGTAAATAATTATAAATATAGGGGTTAAAGTGAAAATAGGAAAATTACAGGGATTTCTATGCAAAAATTGAAAATAAAATGACCTATATGCAAATATAAACTAGATCTAAGCTAAAATGCAAATAAAAAGTTGAAGGACTAAAATGCAAAAATGTGATTAATGATTACAAATGCTTTTTTTTTAAGTGGATGAAGTTTATGATTAAGATGAGTGATACAAAATTGAATACAAAATAAGAACAAAGAAGATAAAAAAAAATAGCAAAACTAAAATAAAATTAAAAAGAAATTACTTTTACGAAGAAAATGCGAACTTACCTCCCCGACAGCGACGTCAAAAACTTGACACGTCCTAAAGAAGTGTTCCTACTCCCAAGTATAAGAGTGTCATAGTAATAATTTAACCGGTAAGACCGGGTCAAACCATAGGGAGGTTGTTTACTTGTCCTTGTAGAATTAATTATCTAGATTAATTAATAAGCTTGTTAGAAAAATGTAAATCAATTAAAATTAAAACTGGGGTTAAGGGATCCAATGTTGGTAATTCAAATATGATCCAATAATTAATATTTAGTCTAGATTAATGAGAGAGTATTCCACTCCACTGACCACTCTCTGATAGATATGGGTAAAAGTACTCACTGTGTTAGACAACATCTGTCTGTCTACATTGAGTCAAAACTCCACAAAGATCACATGGGATAAACCACTCTCTGATAAATATGGGTAAGAGTACTCACTGTGCTAGACAATATATGTCTGTCTACAGTGAGTCAAAAACTCCACAAAGATCAGAGGGGAGAAACCACTATCTGATAAATATGGATAAGAGTATTCACTGTGCTAGACAATATCTGTCTTACTATATTGAGTCAAAAACTCCACAAAGATCAGAGGGGAGAAATCAAAAAAATAATAAACTTACAATAATTGGATCATATTTTCTATACCAACAGTATCACCTTTGGCCCCAGCTATATAAAATTAGCCAGATATAATTTAACTAGAAAATAGCTATTTTATTTAAACTGAGAATTTGAGAACAAAAGAGAGAGAATTTCACAAATCTAATATCCTATTTGGATTTAGAATATGTAAATTAGGGGGGAGAGGTCCCCTATTTATACAAAATACAGATGAAAATTGTCCATCGGATGAATTTAGAATGGAGCGTCCAGATTACGACACGTCATTAGTGAACAGTGACAATGAACAGTGAAAGTCAACTGTGAATAGTGAATAGTCAAAATTACAAAAATGCCCTTCGTGGCCTTCCTAAGGTTTTTGACGTTCTAAACTTGAAAACGATGTTTGTTTTGCCATTTGAATTCTCCATAATTCTGAATCGATCGAATTACCTCTGAAATACAACGAAAAATACGCTGATTACTACACAACACATTTATTTAAGCGAGCGAACGAAATTATTTCTAAATTGGGGAATTAATCATATTGGAAGTGTAAAATGATGATATTATCCCTTAGTAAACATACACTTTTCAGTGTTAATCAGTGGGCGTGGGCGTGGGCGTGGGCGTGGTCATTATCAAGGCTGGGAGGGTTATAATAAGAAATCTAAAAGGAACCACCAGAAGTGGAATAACAATGATGAAAAACAAGAAAAGGGGAAAGATTTTCAAAACAAATCCTCTAAAAATCATGACAATGCTTGTTTCCGATAAGGAGTAAAAGAGCATTGGTCGCGTACCTGTTGTACGCCTAAACACCTTGTGGAACTCTATCAAGCATCATTGAAGGCAAAAGGAAAAGAGGTGGAAACAAATTTCATTGATCATGATGAGCCGATTGACATAACTCACCTAGACGTTTCAGATTTATTTGAGGACCCAAATGGAAATATTGGCCATTTGATTGGAGATGGAAATGTTAATACCAATTAGCATTTTTGGTATTATTTTCAATGTGTTTTTCATTAAGTTTTTGGTGTGTTACTAGTGCTTAATTGTCATTATGTTTAAGTTTGTTTTGAGTGCTCTAAAGTATTTTGCGTGTGATTCTAAGAAAATTCCCTATAGTGTGTGCTTTGAGGAAATAATTTTGTCTTATAATTCAGTTTGCTTTTAATGAAGTTTGAGTTTTATTTTCTGTAATCTCCTCAATTTTTTTAATATATATTTATATTAACTTAAATTTATATATGTGAAGATGACTTCGGATCATACTAATGATTTGAACAATCAAAAGATGAATGATGGAGATGAATGTCTTGTAGACAGTGCCACAACGTATACAATCCTTCGGAAAAAAATAAAAAATCACTCACTTAAAATTAGCTAAAGCTAATGTTAACATAATATCAGGTACTACAAATCTGATAGACCGTTCCGGAAGAGTAAATATTTTGTCACCAAATGGAACAAATTACAAATTAATGATGCATTATATTTTAGCAATTCTAGAAGACATTTGCTAAGCTTTAAAGATATCCGTCTTAATCAATACCACATTGAGACTAGTAATGAAGGTAATATAGAATACCTTTGTATCACTACTATTGTATCATGCCGGAAGCAGACACTGGAAAGATTTTTTTGGACTTTCTTCTGGGTTGTATCAAACTGCCATACGAACTATAGAAACAAATCCTGTATTGAGCAAGAAGTTCAATGATCCAAAGACTTTTATGCTTTGGCATGATATACTTGATCATTTAGGATCAATTATGATGCGAAGAATTGTTGAAAACTCACATGGACATTCCTTAAAGAACCTGAAGATTCTTTTACCTTATGATAACCCATGTGCAGCTTGTTCTCAAGGAAAATTAATTACAATACCATCCACAACGAAGGTCAATTTTGAATCCCTAAGTTTTTTTGGAAAGAATTACCCATCTTGTGGATCGTTTAGATATTTCATGGTTTTATTCGAAGCGTCAACTAGGTGGTCACATGTTTGTTTGCTCTCTACCCGTACTGTTGTATTTGCAAGACTTCTTGCTCAAATTATTAAATTACGAGCACAATTTCCTGATTATCAAATCAAAAAAATTAGACTAGATAATGCAAGTGAATTTACATCTAAGGCTTTTGATGATTATTGCATGTCAATCGGTACTGATATAGAGCATCCTGTTGCACATGTCCATACTCAAAATGGTTTGGTAGAATCCTTGATAAAACGTCTTCAATTGATTGCTATGTCTTTACTTTTAAAATCAAAATTACCTGTTTCTCCATGGGGACATGCAATATTACATGCTGCATCGTTAATTCTATTCGACCACCTAGTTGTCATAATTTTTCACCTTCACAGTTTGTCCTTGACCAACAACCAAATATTTCTCATTTGAGAATTTTTTGTTGTGCTGTTTATGTTCCAATTACACCTCAACAAAGGATAAAAATGGGTCCTCAACGAAAACTTGGGATTTATGTTGGCTATGATTCTTCTTCAACAATTAGATATCTTGAGCTTTTAAAAGGAGATATTTTCACCGTAAGAATTACGGATTGTTAACAAGTTTTCTTGTCGTTAGGGGGAGAAAAGACAGATAAACAATGTGAACTTATATGGAATGCATCATTTTTATCTCAGTTTGATCCTCGAACAAATCGATGTGAACTTGAAGTTCAAAGGATTATTCAGTTGTAAAATGTTATAAATTAAATTCTAGATGCATTTACCGATTACAAAAAAAATAGTAAAATCACATATTCCTGTTGAAAATGTCTCAGCAAGAGCTGATGTCCCTAAAGGACAATTAGAAAAGATAAATGAAATTAAGCCATGCTTGAAACGTGGTAGACCAATTGGTGCGAAAGACTTAGCTCCAAAGAAAAGGAGAATACAAATGAAGCTTCAAAATAAAAGTGGTTTTCCTGAAGAAGCTATCATCGAAAACCAGACATCAAAAATTAATCGATCCGAAACTGATCAAATTACTCCCCGAAGAAGTATATGTACCAACAAATAAGAAAATATAAAATTCCTCTAAAGAGGAACAAAATGATCATGTAGATTTACAACGTAAAGAAATTTTAATCTTTCCAGATGAAACTCATAAACTAATCTCAATAGATTATGTTGGTTCTAAGAAATTCTTGGATCAAAGAAATATTAACATTGATGATAAATTTGTATTCGCTGTCGCACTTGACATTATGAATAATGATGAAAATGTTGAACCAACAACAGTGTAAGAATGTAGATGTAGAAAAGATTGGCCAAAATGGAAAGAGGCGATCCAAGCAGAACTAAATTCGCTTGAAAAACGTGAAATTTTTGGACCGGTTGTCCTGACGTTTGAAGACGTCAAACCAGTCGGGTATAAATGGGTTTTTGTTAGAAAACGAAATGAGAAAATTGAAATTGTAAGATATAAAGCACGACTTGTAGCACAAGGTTTCTTGCAGAGACCATGTATTGACTATGAAGAGACTTATTCCCCGGTGATGGATGCAATCACATTTCAATTTTTGATTAGTTTGGCTGCCTCAAAAGGGCTTGATATGCGTCACATGGACGTAGTAACAACATACATGTATGGATCTATTGATACCGATATATATATATATATATATATATATATATATATATATATATATATATAAAATCCCTGAAGGATATAAAATGAATGAAAATTTACAACATAGAAGCTTGTATTCAATTAAGCTACAAAGATCCTTATACGGGTTAAAACAATCTGGGCGTATATGGTACAACCGCTTAAGTGAATACTTATTGAAAGAGGGATATGCAAATAATCCAATTTGCCCATGTGTGTTCATTAAAAAAATAAAAAATTAGATTTGCTATCATTGCAGTATATGTTGATGATTTAAATCTCACTGGCAATCTTGAAGAACTTATAAAAACCACATCTTACTTAAAAGATGAATTTAAAATGAAAGATCTTGGTAAAATAAAATTTTGTCTCTGCCTGTAGATCGAGCATTTACCAAACAGAATATTTATTCATCAATCAATATATACGGAAAAAGTCTTAAAGCGTTTTTATATGGATAAAGCTTGTCCATTAATCACTCAAATGGTTGTTCGATCACTTGATATAGACAAAGATCCATTTCATCCAAAAGAAGACGGTGAAGAGCATTTTGGTTTTGAAGTACCATATTTAAATGCAATTAGAGCACTTATGTACCTTGCAAATTGTACAAGGTCTGACATTGCATTTGTAGTCAATTTACCAGTAAGGTATAGTTCTGCATCAACGAGAAGACATTGGAATGGTGTTAAACATGTATTGCGTTATTTTTGTGGAACAATTGATATTGGGTTATTTTACTCAAAGGGATCAAAATCAGAATTATCTGGATATACGGATGCTGGATACCTTTATGATCCATATAAAGTCGGATCACAAACAACATATTATTTACATGTGGAAATACTGCTATCTCATGGAGATCTGTTAAACAAACAATGATTTCCACTTCCCAAACCTTTCAGAGATATTGGCAATTCATGAAGCTAGCAGGGAGTCCATTTGGTTACGATCTATGATACAACATATTCGGGAAACATGTGGACTATCTTTAATAAAAAATAGTCCCACAATATTATATGAAGATAGTGTTGCTTGCATTACACAAATTAAAGGAGGCTATATTAAAGGTGATCGAACTAAGCACATTTCACCAAAAAATTTCTATAAACATGAGCTCCAAAAGAATGGTGAAATAGATATTCAAAAAATACGCTCAAGTGAAAATCTTACAAATTTATTTACAAAAGCATTGTTATTGACGACGATTTTTTGACTAATCCTTCGTCACACAATTAAAGCAAAGTAACAATTGATTGCTAACAAGAGTAACGAGAAAATAAATGAAACGCTGGATTTTATGTGGTAAAACCCCAATGCGGGGAAACGTCCACGGTTGCCTAAGGCAGCAATAAGAATTCACTATGCTGGAAAAAGATTACACACTCAATCACTCTTGCATGTTCTCTTAATATAGCATTTAACACTTTTGGGTCTATTTATACATGCATAGAACCCTAATTCTTGACGTAAAAGTAAGGAAAATTCTTGTTGTTCAATAAAACTCTGACTTATTGGAGTCGTAATCTTATTCTTTCTAGTTCCAAGTTGATTATATTCTAATTGTATTAAATCTCTTGTCTAATCGGGAATTTGATGTCTATGAGGAAGTTTGTTTCCTTATCAAAATGCGCTTCTAGAAACCTTGTTCAAATCAAACTCTTTTCCTGCGTATTTGGGTTGTGATCCTACTGAATCTGGATGTTATCCATGTGTCGCGCATCCGATCGCTTATTTTTCCCCACCATTCTTGTTCACCTGATCATTGATTCAACCTGACCCTGGTCCCGACCATCGTAACAACCCGATCGGGTTTCTAACTTAACCATCTGTGTTATCTGAGTAGGGAGGAAATGGTCTGGTTTTCTCAATCCTACTTGCGTTGACTTAATATGATCGTCTACTAGTAACGTGGTGCCCCCGACCTTAATCTTTTGCTGATGTGTCATATCACTTAGAATTTTCCAATAACAACACCCCTTAAGCATACAAGACCGAGCATCTCGTTCGATATAGAACTCATTCGGTGAAGTATGTTTAACTTATTATTATTTTTCATCATGGTGCTCTTGAATGCCCATTTAATGCATTGCGTCGGAACGTTAATGTCAATCACGCTCATTTCGGTTGACGCAATCATTTACCCATTTTTTTTTCAAATTTCGAATGGCGCATGTTTTTCGTTCTGCATGCACCTACCCCTACTCGCGTATACGTGTTAGTATGACGTCACTGTTATGCCCTAAAGATGTAATTTGTAAATGGATTTATGAAATAAATAAAAATAAAAGTTCAATTCATTCTTGTTATGTTATTTATTTTATAAACTTGTGCATATATTTAAACATCCAAGATTGCCAGATGTAATCTCGAACTGTGTATATGAGTGTCATATACGGATGAATACAGTAAAAGACGTGCAATCTAAAGAGTCCATAGATAGCAAATAAAGTTGGGTACTTTATTTGTGGTTAATCTATAGCTGCGGTCCATTCCGTAATGTACGATGATTCTATCCTGAATCATTCATATGAGATATGGGAATGGAGGCACCTTGTATGATGTGATCATATAGGACTGGGCCATGATCTATATGAATCTCTCACCAAGATCCGTTTACCGATGAGATTCATATATATCAACTAATGATGGCTATATGTGGGTGATCTTAATTCTGAGTGTTTTATCGACTCCTTCAGGTTAAATCGTAGTCTTTGATATACCATGGGTGAGGTCAGATGCATTTCTTGATCAATATACTCCGTATGTTGGGATTACAGTTTGGCTTGTGGCTAGGAAGGTTTGTACACAATAGTGGAATCCACTCATTCTTGTGAGAAGTAGATGGTAGTTCCCTTAAGGGTTGATTCGGGGCTTGGACAATATGAGCGCTCTCCTAATTCCGTGAGGAAATAGGATTTATTATTCATTATAGAATCAATGGTACATAAAGGATATATGTAATTAGAGGGGTATAACGGACATTATGACCCAGCTCTAATTATGAATTACTGTGGAGGATCACACCATATGTAATAGCTATATCGATGGACACCGAGTTGTATCGGTCTGTGTAAAAGCGTCTACAGTTGAGAGAGTGCAGCTTCGGGTTTTTAGTGGAATAACACCGGAGTTAATAATCAATGAATATTAATTAAAGAGTTTAATTAATGATTTCGAGGATTATTGGAGCACAAAATATTGTGGGTCCATTAGGTCCCCTTGCTAGCCCGATTGACTTAGGTAACAAGGGTCACAGTTAATTAATTGGATTGTCCAATTAATTATGTTACAAAAAGTGACACGTATATATTCGGGAATTAATTGAATAATGAGATTATTTAATTAATGAATGTTTATAGTTAAATTAATTAAATAATTAGATTATTTAATTATATTGATAATTATGAATTATTAATTAACTATTAATTGGAGGGTGTTAGTTTATATATGGATTTAGGTGAAGATAAAATAATAGGATTATTTTCATCTTACTCAATCATTTATCTAAGTATTTGAATTTAAGTTTGAATTTAAAATACTTATTATCACTTTTAATATATTAGATATATTTGAAAAGGATAATTAAAAGATATATATCAATTAATAACACAAAGGATTGCATTGGATGCAAATTGGTGTGTACATGAAACAATAGTTAAAAGAAGAATTTACATAGGATGCAAATACTTGATAAATATATGATATATATATATATATATATAAGCAATAGCAGGCGAGATTGAGAATTGGGAGTCATATAGCAAAAGCAACAGTTATATATATATTGTAACAATAGTGCGTAGTCATATAGCAAGAGCAACCTACTTAGAGATATATATATATATATATATATATATATATATATATATATATATATATATAATATAAACCAAAGGATAAAATACAGCACAACAAGAAACATATAGGAAAATAGAGAGATAATACAGTAGGCAACTGGTCACATATACAACAATACAGTATAATAAAACAATGGTCCTAACAAGTACGTGGCAATTGTTCTACCCGAGTTATTCCTCAACAAAGCTGTAATAAGCAGAGTTGATATGGAAAGGTCCTGGTTTCCAGCCTGTATACTTAGACCAGATAATAACAATAGATCATAAAAGAGATAGAGAAATAGTGTCTTACAGTGATTACAGAACAATAGTCTGACAGCAAAGATTTCTTTACATAAATAAGTCACTATTTATTTATAAACTCAAGAAATTTACAAAAGAGAAGGAGGGGAATAGTGAAGCTACACAGAGCTTTTTTTGAAAATTTAAAAGATGATTCAAAATTGAACTTGATTTTACAATGGAATGATCAAACATATATATAGAGCTATGTAACCAAGGTTACATAAAGAAACTATGGTTATCTGTCGGCAAACCATGGTTGTGGTCAATAATAGAGCATAGCTGGAAAGAAGATAAGATTCTTGTCTGCCATGATGTCTGTCTGTCACGATGTGGGAAAGGAAAAGATTCCTTGTCTGCTGATAACCTGTCATTGTCACGGTTAAGATTCCTTGTTTGCTGACTGGGCTTTTGTCTTATTAGGCTACTTTTATGGATCGTGACCAAAATAGGTCGAAGGATCATTGCTGTCAAATGGGTCACCATTTGACCCACCATTTCCATTGCTGTTGTCTGAACCTGCTTGAGATATATTTGCCATAGTGTTTCTCATCTCTTCAGCAATCTTCATCAGTTCATCTAGAGAGGAAGCTGCTGCAATTCTGGCTTGATTTTGTGATTTTGCCATTAAAAAGCTTGACTGGTCATTAGGCTTGATACAAAAAGTGGGATTGTCTGCAAGCCATTTGGTAACCATGTATTTTCCTAAGTTGGCAAGATTCATGCCACTCCACCATTTAATTTTGACTTGTCATCCAAAATATGGTACATTTACATTGGCAATAAGTTTTCTTGTATTGAATACTCAAGCATGAGTATCCAGGTAAGGTTGAATTGGACAAAAAAAAGAAATAGGTCCGGATAAAATTCCTAGGAATCTGGTCTGTCCACATTTGAAATCCATAGTGAGAAGCTTTCTTTTACAGGAGGGGAAAGAAGGTCAATAATGGGTCCAAATTTGTCCCACCATTCAAGGAACTAGAATGGTAGATTGATGAGAAAGGTTTTGTCGAAATAAATGAACCAGGAAAGGGAATTTACAGGGTTCTGGCCATAGAAAAACTTGGTCCATGCATCTCCGTAGTCCCAATAGGAGAAACAAGAGACATGAAAGATTCAACTAAAATTCCTTGTTGAATTTGGGTTGCCACCCCATTGTTCTAAGGTGATAATTTTGTAAATCTTAACTTTTCTGAAAATAAGTTTTTCTTTGTCAATTTTGTCAAAAACATCAGAAATAAAAATTGAGTCTGTGTCAACAAGAATGAATTCATAAAATATATGTCTTTTTGTCAAATCCTCTGGAATTCTTCCAAAGAGAGGATTAATAATGTCATATGCTAATTTTTTGGGTTCTCTGAAATAATTGTCATGCAAAAATTCATCTTCCATAGCAAAAAACCTATCGAAGAAAGGTTTATTGATGTATGCATAAGTGGGGAAAGGTTTATTGATGTATGCATAAGTGGGGTGATTGATTTTGGGAAGGGCGGAATCATGGGTTTGGATTTGGGCTTTTTCTTGTTGTGTTTGGATTTTGTCTTGTTTGTTTGAGTGTGGACTTATATTTGATGATAGTACTTTTTTAAATGGGGTGCTGTCTATGGCTAGTGGGGAGAAAGTGTTTGTCGTGTGAATTGGGCTTTGACTTGGGCTACGGCTAGACGAAGGCCCAGCAGGAGGTAATGGTGGAAATTGAATAGGTAATTGGTGTGGTGATCTAGGTTGTGATAAAAGAGAAATTGCATATTTGTCTTTATGGCTCCCTCTAGGGGAGGATTGATAAGTCGATTGATAAGTCGATAAGTCATCTGATAAATCAGATCTTGTGGAGCCCCTACCACCAGGGTTACGGCCTCCACGATAAGTCGATAAGTCATTTGATAAGTCATTTGATAAGTCAGATCTTGTGGAGCCCCTACCACCAGGGTTACGGCCTCCAACACGACCTCTGTTTGTACTTGTCATTTTTCTCCCTGTAAAAATTTTCTAGTCAGAAAATCTGGGAGACTATTTTCTGATCCTTTGATATATTCAATTTCAAAGTCAAAAGCTGATAAAAGTGCTTGCCATCTATCAAAAATCTGTTTTGAGGCAAGGTTTTTTACATCTTTTTTTAAAATAAATTTAGCTGACTGACAGTAAACTCTTAATAAATTTTTTTGATTAATCAAATCGCCTTGTAATTTTTGAACAGTCAAAACAATAGATAATATCTCCTTTTTCACAGTTGAGTATTTTTTTTGTGTCTCATTCCATGATCCAGAAACATATCTAACTAGTCTTTCTTGGTTATTGATCTTTTGCTTCAGTATACCACCATAACCTATGTCTGATGCATCAGTTTCAACTGTTTTTGGGGCATTAGGGTGACAAATGGTCAAACATGGTAATATTTTAACATAATTTTTTATATGCAAAATAGCTTTAGTATGTTCTTCAGTCCATGGAGGTGGATTGGTTTTTAATCTTTGAAAAAGTGGCTTACAAATGATGCTAAGCTCTTTGTAAAATTTGAAATGTAATTTAAGTATCCTAAAAACCTTTGTAATTGTTTTTTATCTTTTATTTCATCCGGGAATTTATCAGCAAATTCTAGGCTTCTATGGATAGGAATAATAGTTCCTCTTTTAATGTTATGGCCTAAAAATCTAATATTGGTCTAGAAAATGGTGATTTTGGGGGCAGATATAACTAACCCATGATGTTTAACAGTCTTGTAAAAGATCTCTAAATGTTTCCAATGTTGGTCAATGGTTTTAGAAAATATTAATACGTCATCAATGTAAACAATAGAGAATTCAGTATAGGGATTAAAAATATTATTCATGATGCATTGGAATTCACTGGGAGCATTTTTTAGACCAAAAGGCATTACATTCCACTCATATTGCCCAAATGGGACTGTAAATGCAGTTTTATATCTGTCTGTTTCAGCAATTTGGATTTGCCAGAATCCTGATTTCATGTCAAATTTTGAAAAGATAATGGCATCATACAATCTCTTTAATAAGTCAGATTTATTTGGAATAGGGTATCTTATCCATAATAGAGCATCATTTAGGGATTTATAGTTAATAACTAATCTAGGGACTCCTCTTTCTATTTCGGCATTCTTTTGGACATAAAAGACAGGGCAACTCTATGGAGATTTGGAGGTTCTGATTAATTTTTTGTCAATTAAATCTTGTATTTCTTTTTTACAATATTCCATCAAACTGGAAGAAATTTGTATAGGTCTGGCTTTTGTAGGGATCCCATTTTCACTAAAGTCTTTAGTATATGGTAAAGTTACAATATGTCGCTTTCTGTCCCAAAAAGCATTTGGAATATTGGAACAAACTTCTTTTTCTAGTTTTCGTTTAAAGGCTATTATCCTTTCTTGGATCGCTGGTTCTTTGATCTTTTCATTTTGCCTTTGGAAATTTAAATCATCTTTTAGAAATGCTAATTGGTTCTGTTTTCTGGTCAAGGTAGCAATACAGTTGGTAATAGGCTCAGTGCAAATATTATCATTCCTTAGAGTATTAAGGTCTTTAACAAGGACAGGGAAAGGAAAGGGATTAGGATTTCTTTCCCTAAATATTCAGTTACAAGACCCTCGACAATTACTCTGAATGGGGATATTAAGTATAGAAAAGGTAATCCTTAAATGACATTTTGAGAAAGAGTCTTTACTACAATAAAATCGTTATTATAACAGACTCCACTATTGCAAACTTTTGCATTAGTGAGTTTGTAATTAATGTCTAATCTAATTTTGTTTGCTCCATATAAGGACTCAGTGGTAGCCTCAAGATATTTTGTGTGGACTAAAGATTCCACAATACAATTTAAGTCTGCTTCTGTGTCAATAAGTGCAGTAGCACGAATATTATAATTAGAGGCAATTCTAACGTCAATTTCAACATACCATTTTTGTATTCTAACTTCCTGTATGGAATTGATTTAGTCTATGCTTAAAGGATTTGGTTGGTTACTGTTTTCAGTTTCTAGTTCTTTTTCAGATTCATCAGAACTATTGAAGTCAACAACCTGTTTTTTGTGGGATACTTTTGTAAATTGTCTATTAAGAGCATATGTTATTTGTAATTCTTGTACTTGGATTTTTAGGATTTTTATTTCATCTTTAATGTTGGTGATTTCCTTTTGTAAGTCAGGAATGGTAACTTTTCTAGACTTCTTATGAAATTTCCCTAGAACATTTTGTTCAAAATCTGGTGTTTCAAAGGGGGCATTTTTGAAAGGTTTTGGTTCATTAGAAGATTTATTGTTATTACTTGTAGAAGCTTCGTCTGTGATTCTTTTCTGTAATTGTCTAATGTATTAGGTTTTCTGTATAGGGTCTTCAATACTATCTATCATACCAATCATAAAAGAATAGTCGTATTTGTCAAGAACATTAATTTCCTTACAGAAGCAAGGTTGGGTTTCTGGTTCAGTACTATATGAGGAGGATGATGTTTTTGAGTCTGAAGAAGATTCATTTATTACTAGGACTTCATTGTCTGAGGAAGATGAGGTACATGAACTAGGGGTTTTTGAATCTGTATATAAAGCTTGTATAATTTTCTCTTTGGTTTGGTCATCTAAATCTAGGCTATTTATCTTTTTCTTTTGTTCAGGACATTTATTTGCATAGTGTCCTTCTTTGCCACACTTGAAATATTTGTTGGATTTTTTATAGGAATTTTTATAATGTTTTTTAGATTTTTTAGGGGATCATGATTTCTTTTTGGGAGACCAAATTATATTTCCTTTCTTATCAGCTTTACGATCTTTATCTATTCTATACTTGTATCTTTTTGCCCATTTATAGTTTATATAAGGTCTTTTCTTCTTTTTAGTGGAAGGTAATTTGTCAAAACCGAACTGTTCGCACCATGAACCTAGTTCTTTCTTAGTCGTTAGTTTTTGTTTCTTAAGCTAGCATTTAAGTCTAAGGTCGTTACAAAGTTGCATGGCCACAACATTTATGGAGGCTATGATTTCACCATAAGTCCAGGTATTTAACTCTATTTGGGACCAATCTGACCAGCCCATTTGTCTAACCATTTCATCTCTTACTTTAGTAGAAAATAGTTTTGGTAGTCCTGAGATAAATTTCTCTTTCCAGTAGGAGTTTGCATTGTCATGTCTTTGGAAAACTCTTGTTAAGAAAATGTCTTTCTACCATTTGAAATCATTTAGCTTTTTACATTTTAAGTTTTGAATCTTTGAAAATTCTTTTCCTTGGTTGATATTAGGATTCCCTACAAAATGCATTAAGATTGTATAACACAGAACATCTATTCCGTCTGGTTCAGATGTAATAGTGGTGGTCTGGGCTTGGGTTGATGTTGATTCAAAAGTAGTTGGGTCAGATGTTTGGGTAGGAGCTGTCGTGGTGACTGTCTTGGTATGTCCTATTATGGATTGTTTAGCTAAATGGCTTAGAGTATGTGTCCACCATCCAAATAGTTGTCCCTCAAAACCAGTGGTTAGTGAGGTAACAGCATCAGCATGTGACATGTTTTGTTTTTTAATATAAATGTATCCTATAGTATGCATTTGTCTTAATACTGTAATTATTTGGTATTCAGATAATCCGTCAATATTAAATTGGTAACATCATTACCAGTGTACGCTCTATAAGGAACTATTTTTTCATATTGTAGATCTGGGGGAGTTGGTTTAGGATAATATGGTTTAGTATTTTGGAAATATTTGGTCTTATCATAGCTGTCTGTCTTTTCATTTGTGGTAATTCTTTTTATGAAATCTTGAAAATCTATGGTCTCGTTTTCTTCCTCAGAAGAATCTGAATGAGCCTTTTTATCGATAGTTTGGATATTAGGATGTGGGATCCTTCCTAGTCTTTCTTCTAAGGTTCTCAAAAGTTCTGCTTCATAAAACAGTTTCCAAAAGAATGCCGAAATAGAAAGAGGAGTCCCTAGATTAGTTATTAACTATAAATCCCTAAATGATGCTCTATTATGGATAAGGTACCCTATTCCAAATAAATCTGACTTATTAAAGAGATTGTATGATGCCATTATCTTTTCAAAATTTGACATGAAATCAGGATTCTGGCAAATCCAAATTGCTGAAACAGACAGATATAAAACTGCATTTACAGTCCCATTTGGGCAATATGAGTGGAATGTAATGCCTTTTGGTCTAAAAAATGCTCCCAGTGAATTCCAATGCATCATGAATAATATTTTTAATCCCTATACTGAATTCTCTATTGTTTACATTGATGACGTATTAATATTTTCTAAAACCATTGACCAACATTGGAAACATTTAGAGATCTTTTACAAGACTGTTAAACATCATGGGTTAGTTATATCTGCCCCCAAAATCACCATTTTCTAGACCAATATTAGATTTTTAGGCCATAACATTAAAAGAGGAACTATTATTCCTATCCATAGAAGCCTAGAATTTGCTGATAAATTCCCGGATGAAATAAAAGATAAAAAACAATTACAAAGGTTTTTAGGATACTTAAATTACATTTCAAATTTTACAAAGAGCTTAGCATCATTTGTAAGCCACTTTTTCAAAGATTAAAAACCAATCCACCTCCATGGACTGAAGAACATACTAAAGCTATTTTGCATATAAAAAATTATGTTAAAATATTACCATGTTTGACCATTTGTCACCCTAATGCCCCAAAAACAGTTGAAACTGATGCATCAGACATAGGTTATGGTGGTATACTGAAGCAAAAGATCAATAACCAAGAAAGACTAGTTAGATATGTTTCTGGATCATGGAATGAGACACAAAAAAAATACTCAACTGTGAAAAAGGAGATATTATCTATTGTTTTGACTGTTCAAAAATTACAAGGCGATTTGATTAATCAAAAAAATTTATTAAGAGTTTACTGTCAGTCAGCTAAATTTATTTTAAAAAAAGATGTAAAAAACCTTGCCTCAAAACAGATTTTTGATAGATGGCAAGCACTTTTATCAGCTTTTGACTTTGAAATTGAATATATATATAAAGCAACAATGGGTGCAACGTTATATAGATATATAAAGCAAGCAGTGGCATGAGATAAGTATATATATTGTTTCATGTTTTGTGTGTTTTTGAAACACATAGAAAAAAGAGTTTCTTCAAATCTCTCTACATCCTCCATTCAAGTTCCTGAGATCGTGACGCGTCCACACGCAGTTACCAATCCCGGGAGATATCGAGGAAGATCGAGTGGTTCAGACATGAGCATAACGTAAAGTGAAGGAGCCTCCAAACGTTGGTATGTTCTTCTGATTTTATTGATTACAATTTCCTATGTTTGCATATTGTATGTATTAGTTCCAAAAAATAATTATGATCCAAAGTTCACTGGTCACAGATACAAATTATGATATGCATAAAAAAAATTTAAAACCTAGTTCCGCTGCGTGACTGGTGAACGAGGTTCCAACAATTGGTATCAGAGCCAATTTATTTTTCGGAACTGGAAATTGTTTTCGATACTCCTGTATGTATGAATGTGTAGGCACCATCTTTATGATTGTATGATTGTTTATAATTAAATTGTTTAATTTAAATATGGTTGATCGTAATTTTTTATGGTACTGTGGATTTAGGGTTTATGGGTTGTATAATTTTTATTTTATTTATTTTACTGTTATTGTATTGTAAATAAAAAAAAAAATTGTAACCTGTAAATGAAGAACTGGAAACGTTCGCGACATCGGGTACTGTTCACGCACGTTACTGTTCACCGAGCACTGTTCACGGCGTTACTGTTCACCGAGCACTGTTCACGCGTTACTGTTTACCGAACACTTTTCACGGCCGTCACTGTTCCCCCGGGTACTTTTCATGCACGGTTCCGTTGGCAAGTGTTGCCTAGTGTGTTCCGTGCAGATTTTCCGTTTCGGATTCATGAGATGAATCAGAGTGACCTGAAGAGACTGGAAGATATCTGAAGTTACTAGAAGACCAATGAATGCCTTGGATTTTTTTTTATAATTTTAGATTCCAATTTTTTAGGTTAAATAATCCGCAGTACTCGGTCAATTCATGTATGCTTTATATTATGTGATGATAAAAGCATTGTCATGCATATGTATGTCATTTAGATTAGATGTGCCTACACAAATATATTTGATATGTCATACATGCATCATAGCCTGATATTTTATGTATTTTTTTTAATGTGATTAAAATGGATAATGTACATAATTGGCTATGAATAATGAGATTAGTTTTTAATGGTTAGAAAACTTGATAATTCTCATTAATATTAATCTAGTTATTAAAGAGTTTTATAAGTTAGATTAATAGGGTCATTTATTATAATTAGGATTAATATGATTAATTACCTAATAATAAATGATCCAAATAAAGTGTTAGGTTTTTAATAGTTAAAACTTGGTAAACACTAACATAATAATCTAACCCTAGTAAATAGTTTACAAAGGCTTAGATTATTCACTAATAGATTAGATTTTTAATTGTTAAAAATCATTAATAATTTATTAGTTAATTAAAATTTGGTTCTAATTAGTTAATGCGCTAGATAACTTGATTAAAGTTAGTCGTTTAATCCTGTAGAGTCTAGGTGTATTAACGGTTAATAGAAAACTCTAATTTTAAAATAGTGAGTGGGAGAGGGATATATGACATATATATCCTGCGGTCTCCATCATTAGTTCAACACCGTGAGATCCGAGTGGGTTCTCGTGACGGCTTTGTTTTCGTCCTCCCTAAGGAGGGTTTCCACAAAGGTCAATACCAAGGTTGACTTCGTAACGGATAGGATTTCTGAGGGTATTTCGGGATTGATCGACCCTAATGCGGCAATTCTCGAGTTAAGCTCATGAGATCTGAAATGGTGGGTTACACTCACAAAGGTTTTGATTAAGTTTTGTTAATTAAAAACCTGACTGAATTAACGATGGTTGAATGTTATGGAATAAGAGTTATTCTAGAATATCATATGATTGAGAATGTCTCGGTCCAACATGCAAAGATTTGACCGACCCTAAGGCGGCACTTCTTTGTGGTATGTTGGATTGTCGTGGTATAGCAACTAGTTTTAGGGTAGTTCTAGTTCGTTAAACATGTTCGTGCATCATGTTTAAATTTATGCCAAAGCACTCGCGCTTGTTTTAAATAAGTGACTGAATGAATGTTTTATTTATTTCAGCAATAATGTCTTCTGCATTACTTCAAATTCTAGCAAACGATAAATTAATTGGTGATAACTACACTAAGTGGAAACTTAACATTAATGCAATATTGGTCACCAAAGGCCTCAAGTTTGTGCTTACGGAGGAATGTCCTCCAGAACCTGCTGCAAATGCCACACGAACTGTTCGAGAGGCATACAAGCGAAGGGTAAGCCCAAACCCAAGAAAGCCTAAAGTAAGAAGAAGTCCAAGAAAAGTAAATATGATTTACTTATTTAGTGGAAGATGATTCTTCACCCTGGATAGTTGATTCAGGGGCCACTAACCATGTTTGTTCTTCTTTACAATAGACTGATTATTGGACACAGCTAGAGGAGGGAGCCTTCTCAATGTGTGTGGGGTCGGGGAACGTCGTGTCGGCAAAAACAGTGGGAGCAATAAGATTGCAATTTTGTAATAATAATAGTTTATTATTATTGAACACTATTTTTTATATTCCTGGATTTACATGGAATTTGATTTCCGTTTCTAAGTTGTTAGAATAAAAATATTATATTTCTTTTAATAATAAGTCTGTAATTATTGGAAAGAATGGTTTGAATATTTGTTCAGGAATTAATAAAAATAATTTGTATGTGTTAAGACCATTAATACATACTACACTGCTCAACACCGAAATTTTAAGGTTGAAAAACCAAAAACTAAACGACATAAGATTTCTCCAGATAATGACACGTATCTTAGGCATATAAGGCTTGGTCATATCAACCTTGTCCAGATAGACAGACTAGTAAAAAACGGACCTTTAAGTGAGTTATAGGTTGGCACCTTACCTGTCTGCGAATCTTGTCTGGAAGTTAAGATGACTAAGAGACCTTTTACTGAAAAAGGGCTTAGAGCTAAAAAACCGCTAGAGCTTATATATACAAACGTATGTGGACCGATGAATGTTAAAACTAGGGGTGGTTATGAGTATTATGTCACCTTTATAGATGACTACTCAAGATACGGATATGTCTACCTAATGCAACGGAAGTCGGAAACATTTGAAATGTTCAAAGAATTTCTAGCTGAAGTTGAGAATCAATTAGGTAGGATTATCAAGTCACTGCGATCGGATCATGGAGGTGAGTTCCTTGACCAAAAGTTTGAAGACTTTATGGTCGAGCATGGGATAGTTTCCCAACTCACAGTTCCCGGTACACCTCAGCAAAATGGTGTAGCGGAGAAGAGAAATAGAACCCTAATGGAAATGGTGAGATCTATGATTAGTTTCTCATCATTACCAAATTCCTTCTGGGGATATGCGTTACAAACAGCGGCATACATTTTGAATGTGGTGCCATCCAAATATGTTCCTAAGACTCCCCTAGAGTTGTGGAATGATCGTAAAGTTAGTTTACGATATTACCGCATATGGGGGTGTCCAGCACACGTGCTGAAGAACATAACTGGAAAGCTAGACTCCAAGTTTGTGGTCTGCCTGTTTGTAGGATACTCCAAGGAGATCAGAAGTGAACACTTCTATAGTCCTAAACATAACAAAGTATTTGTATCGACAAATGCAACGTTTATTGAGGACAATTATATTAGTGACCATAAACCTCGTTCCAAGATTGTATTAAATGAGTTGGAGCCTAGTGAGACTAGTGCTTCATCAACAAGAGTTGTTGTTCCATAAACATCTGAGAGTCAGATGGTTTCTGATAAGGATACACTACCACCTAGACGTAGTGAGAGGGTTGTGAGATAACCTGAACGCTATTTAGCTATAGGTTAGGAACAAGGTGTTGTCTCTGCTGATAGTGTTGATGATCCATTGACATTTAAGAATGCAATGGAAGATCCTGATAAAGAGGAATGACTTAAAGTCATGAATCTCGAGATGTAGTCCATGTACTCTAACTCAGTATGGGATCTTGTAGACTTACCGGATGGGGTAAAACCCATAGGGTGTAAGTGGATCTACAAGAGAAAGAGAGGAGCATACGGGAAGGTAGAGATCTTTAAGGCAAGGCTAGTGGCTAAGGGTTATGCCCAGAAAGAGGGGGTCGATTATGAAGAGACCTTCTCGCCTGTAGCCATGTTTAAGTCTATTAGGATTCTTTTATCCATTGCTGCCTATTTCGATTATGAAATTTGGCAAATGGACGTCAAGACTGCATTCTTGAATGGCAATCTTGATGAGAGCATCTATATGATGCAACCAGAGAGATTCGTGTCTCCAGATTAAGAGCAAAAGGTTTGCAAGCTGCAAAGGTCCATCTATGGGCTTAAGCAAGCATCTAGATCTTGGAACATCAGGTTTGATGATGTGATCAAAACCTATGGCTTCGAGTAGAATGTCGATGAGCCTTGTGTCTACAAGCGCATAATTGATAAGAAAGTAGTTTTCCTATACGTAGATGATATTTTATTCATTGGGAATGATGTGTGAGTGTTGTCTGATGTAAAGGGCTGGCTGGCTGGCTAGCCAATTTCAAATGAAAGATTTGGGAGAGGCGAGTTATGTTCTTGGGATCTAACTTATAAGGGATCGTAAGAACAAACTCATAGCACTGTCTCAGGCATCATATATCGATAAGATTCTTGTGCGATTTTCAATGCAAAACTCCAAGAAAGATAATTTACCTTCCAGGCATGGAGTTAATTTATAAATTATCTAAGGAACAGTGTCCTAAGACACCTCAAGAAGTTGAGGATATGAGACGTGTACCCTATGCATCGGCAGTAGGTAGTCTCATGTATGCTATGTTATGCATGAGACCGGACATCTGCTATGTAGTGGGAGTAGTCGGTAGATACCAGTCCAACCCAGGATTGGATCATTGGGTTGCTGTCAAGATAATTCTCAAGTATCTTCGGAGAACGAGAGACTATATGCTAGTGTATTCTGGGCAGGATATCCCGTTAGGATACACGGATTCTGATTTTCAGTCAGATAGGGATTCTAGGAAATCCACGTCTGGATCAGTATTCACCCTGGGTGGTGGAGCCATTATGTGGAGAAGTATCAAGCAATCTTGCATTGCTGACTCCACTATGGAAGCCAAATATGTAGCCATTTGTGAAGCTGCTAAAGAGGCTGTTTGGCTCCGTAAGTTCTTGTGTGATCTGGAAGTTGTTCCAGATCTAGATAGGCCCATCAAACTTTATTGTGATAACAGTGGTGCTATGGCTAATTCTAAAGAACCAAGAAGCCACAAAAGATTGAAGCATATATAGAGAAAGTATTATCTCATAAGAGAGATAATGGAGAGAGGAGATGTGATCGTCATAAAAAAAAGCCTTACAAGACAATCTTGCTGACCCATTTACAAAGACCTTACTGGCTAAAGTGTTTTTAAGTCACCTAGATGGTCTAGGGTTACGAGACATGCCTCACATGCTTTAGTGCAAGTGGGAGATTGTTGGGGTTTATGCCCTAAAGATGTAATTTGTAAGTGGATTTATAAAATAAATGAAAAGAAAAGTTCAATTCATTCTTGTTATGTTATTTATTTTATAAACTTGTGCATATATTTAAACATCCAAGATTGCCAGATGTAATCTCGAACTGTATATATGAGTGTCATATACGGATGAATACAGTAAGAGACGTGCAATCTAAAGAGTCCATAGATAACAAAAAAAGTTGGGTACTTTATTTGTGGTTAATCTATAATTGCGGTCCATTCCGTAATGTATGATGATTCTATCTTGAATCATTCATATAAGATATGGGAATGGAGGCACCTTGTATGATGTGATCATATAGGAATGCGCCATGATCTATATGAATCTCTCACAAAGATCAGTTTACCGATGAGATTCATATATATCAACTAATGATGGCTATATGTGGGTGATCTTAATTCTAAGTGTCTTATCGACTCCTTCAGGTTAAATCGTAGTCTTGATATACCATGGGTAAGGCCATATGCATTTCCTGATCAATATACTCCGTATGTTGGGATTACGGTTTGGCTTGTGGCTGGGAAGGTTTGTACACAATAGTGGAATCCACTCATTCTTGTGAGAAATAGATGGTAGTTCCCTTAAGGGTTGATTCGAGGCTTAGAAAATATGAGCGCTCTCCTAATTCCGTGAGGAAATAGGATTTATTGTTCATTATAGAATCAATGGTACTGAAAGGATATATGTAATTAGAGGGGTATAACGGACATTATGACCCAGCTCTAATTATGAACTACTGTGGAGGATCACACCATATGTAATAGCTATATCGATGGACACCGAGTTGTATCGGTCTGTGTAAAAGCGTCTACAGTTGAGAGAGTGCAGTTTCGGGTTTTTAGTGGAATAACACCGGAGTTAATAATCAAGGAATATTAATTAAAGAGTTTAATTAATGATTTCGAGGATTATTGGAGCTCAAAATATTGTGGGTCCATTAGGTCCCCTTGCTAGGCCGATTGACTTAGGTAATAAGGGTCAAGGTTAATTAATTGGATTGTCCAATTAATTATGTTACAAAAGTAACATGTATATATTCGAAAATTAATTGAATAATGAGATTATTTAATTAATGAATGTTTATAGTTAAATTAATTAAATAATTAGATTATTTAATTATATTGATAATTATGAATTATTAATTAACTATTAATTGGAGGGTGTTAGTTGATATATGGATTTAGGTGAAGATAAAATAATAGGATTATTTTCATCTTACTCAATCATTTATCTAAGTATTTGAATTTAAGTTTGAATTTAAAATAATTATTATCACTTTTAATATATTAGATATATTTGAAAAGGATAATTAAAAGATATATATAAATTAATAACACAAGAGATTGCATTGGATGCAAATTGGTGCGTGCATGAAACAATAGTCAAAAGAAGAATTTGCATAGGATGCAAATACTTAATAAATATATAATATATATATATATAAAAGCAATAGCATGCGAGTCATATAGCAAAAGCAACAGTTATATATATATATATATATATATATATATATATATATATATTGCAACAACAGTGTGTAGTCATATAGCAAGAGCAACCTACTTAGATATATATATATAAAGCAGCGGTGGGTGCAACATTATATAGATATATAAAGCAAGCAGTGGCGTGAGATAAATATATATATTGTTTCATGTTTTGTGTGTTTTTTAAACACATAGAAGAAAGAGTTTCTTCAAATCTCTTTACATCCTCCATTCAAGTTCCTGAGATAGTGACGCGCCCACACCCAGTTACCAATCCCCGGAGATAACGAGGAAGATCGAGTGGTTCAGACAGGAGCATAACGTAAAGTGAAGGAGCCTCCAAACGTTGGTATGTTCTTCTGATTTTATTGATTACAATTTCCTATGTTTACATATTGTATGTATTAGTTCCGAAAAATAATTACGATCCAAAGTTCACTGGTCCCAGATGCAGATATGATCTGCATATATAAAAATTTTAAAACCTAGTTCCGCTGCGTGACCGGTGAAACGGGGTTCCAATAGTCACTTACCCCTATATATAGCTCAAAAACTTTTCATTTTTCCTCATGATTTCATAGTGACTTCTCGTAAAGAACCCTAACTTCTCTTTTCCTCTAGATTTTGGCTTTCCATCTTCAAACTTGTGTTTTCATCACCTTCGTGCACATCCCAGCTATGGACCCAACTCTTTGTTATCGTTATTTTGAGCTTTTTATGCATGCCATCGAGATTGGCGATAAAGAAAATATCATTAGGCTCTAGTCTCTTCTTTGGGGTCGTTTTCCTTCATTCCAACCCGTCACTTTAGATGTGGATTATTCTATGGCCTGTCCCGGGTTTTTTCCTTCCTCTTCTAATCCTTTTGGTTCCACTTATGTTGGTGTCCATCCAGATATATCGAATACTACGAGGCAATCTTCCAAGGCTTCTCATAAGAAGACTGTTTGCTTAGCAAGCGAATTGAAGATAACTTCTCAGACATTAAAGATGAAGGGTGTTTCGAGGGAGTGACGAGCTCGTGATCGGTCTATTTCTGTACATGTTTTAGATCCCCATTTCCTATTATTTGTGCTTTGTTCTTGGTTAAAATTAGGTATTTTATGTGTTTGTTGAGCATGTATATGTCACATTCCATTCAAGAGGTGTTAGATGTTATTTTGGAGAAAAAAGAGCAAAAAGTCGATTTTCGGCCAGTGCAGAACAGCCATATTGCGGGGCCTATATCTCTCAGCTCTAATCGAATTGTGTGTCCTACTGCCTATGGATTGAAATCCCCGGAAGTCTAGTTTTCGGCCCACTTTACGGATCACAATTATGATATTTTTAGAAGAAGTTATGTCTGTTTTAGTACCTGATGGTCAGATCAGTCATAATTCCGTGAATAATGACGAGATTTATTTTCCAAATTGTCGGAATGGGAAATATTTCCTTCTTGGAATTGTTTGGGAGTCTTGTGCAAACAAATTGAAACCTAATCCTAATCTTCCTTCAATAAGTAGTCTTTTTATTGGATTAGGAAAGAAATAAAATCCCAAAAAGGTAAAGTTCTATATTGTAATTGATTTCCTTGTTTAAGGACATGACATAGCATTTATACCTATTTAAACCCCATGTGAACCATAATTTCGGGGGGAGGGAAGTCAAGGGAGGTCCCAAGCCACCAAGGGGGCCGTCCCCTACCACTCCACCACCACTCTATCACCATACACCTTTCATTCATCTTTACACATCAAATATTCAAAGACGAAGAAGAATAATTCATCATTGAAGACTTGAAGAACTCATTGATGGCTAAGATGGGTTTTATCTTTTCTTTCTCTTCTCTTATTTTCATCATGTGTAACTAACTAATATTAGGGAATCGATGTGAACCTCTATGAATGCTCTTTATTAGAATTGACGATATTTTCATTAATTCGAGTTTTGATTTATTCAATTCATCCTATGTCTTAATTCTTTATTTTTGTTAATGCATGATCATATGTTGGCATGAATTTAGGGTTTTGATAATTTAATGATTGAGGTTGGAGTATTGATCTATACGTAATCTTAATTAATATTCAATTGAATGGATAAAACTGATCTTAGCATTGATCTATGCAAGTAGGTTTTGGTTCATTGTTCTTGTACTTAATGGGTTCTCGATTGTAGTTTGCGCCATTGATCTATGGGTAAATTGTAATTGAGAACACTTGATTCATCCCAGGATCATACGGTAACAATCATACTTAAGATAAGCACAAACCCTTAACTTGATTAATATTTTGTTTTCAAAGTCAATTCGAAACATTAAGTAAACATAGTTGGGGAGCATTGATGACCTAATTCTTCCATCTCTTGATCACAACACCAATTCTTTGTTAAATTGCTCTCATAGGATAATTTAGTTTTAATTCAATCTTCAAACAATCTCTTCACAACAAATCTCTCGGTTACTTTTGATTTAATTAGAATTAGAATTAGTTATAATCAGTAAATCACTTTTCCTCATGGGAACGATCCTTACTTGCCGCTGTACGATATCTTCACGATTCGTGCACTTGCGAGTATTGTTTTTATAAACACGATTTACATCACATCAACTCGCCCGCTTATATTTTTAGTGGACCATTCTTGCGCCTTCGATCTTGAAATAAATGTAGTGACAGATGAAGAACTCATAAAGTTTATGGATCGGTTTGATCTCCCTCATTCAGTGAAACTATCCTATAGTGGTAATCGCGTAGTGTGAAACCCACCCCTAGCGCGGTTACAACCTATATGGCAATGTTATCTTCTAGGGTGACTTTCCCTTTACAACCCTTCATTGCTCACTTTTTGACGAACGCGGGTGCAACCCCAGCCTAACTGACTCCTAACCCGTATTGGGTGCTTATCAGTCTGTGGCACTTATGGAATTTTTTTTTGGAGATAAGTACCCTTCGACTCTGTAGGAGGTACACAATTTTTATGCTCTGGGTCGATCAGACGCTGGTAGGACTTTTTACCTTCAATCGACACCTCATAGCAGCTAGATCCCTCATGGTTACAAGGAAAAGCCCACCCTTCCAACGCATAAGGACCATAAGGGCTTCATCTGGGGTTTCCATCATCTAACAAGTACTGGAAGAATAGTTGGTTCTTCATCAACGGAGATTGGGGTGAGGTCGTAGTAGCCGATCCATCCTATCGGCTAAACCGAAATATAGTCCTAAGGCATTTATGTAGCCTCGAGCTATGGAACAAGACTACACCTGTTATGACTATGGAGCAAGCTGATATGGTCGTCAAAGCGGCCCAAACCTCTTGGGAGGTTCGAGACCGTCGTAACTTGTACTCAGAAAAAGAGTTGATTGAATTGGGCCTCTTTCTCGAGATATATGCTCAGCGCAGACGCAATAGGTCTTTGTTTTTAAGTTCTCCTGATGATGGATTATCATTATTGTTGTTGCTCAATATTTCCTATGATGCCTTCCTTTTCAGTAAATGGGCTGGATATTGTTGTTGGTGAGAAAGTTGAGAAGGCTAAGAACCTTGATCAAGTAAGCCGAAAAGTTACCGCTGACGAAGTGGCTCAAGACATAGCTTCTTCGAAACATGACTTGGTGAAGCATGTTTACGAGTCTGATCATGACTTCTTGACAACTCCCGTTGACCATGTTGTGGCAAGTAGCCGTAATGCCTCTCCCCCTCGGAGAGGTTGGAGCGATCAAAGGAGGTATTCTAAAGATATTCCAGACCGGGTTCATTCTTCCACGAAGGGATCTGACCTTGAAAGGTCAAGTATGGAGAGATCTAGTCGAGATAGACCCTTTTGGGACAGACAAAGTTGAGAGGAACCAAGTAAGGGCACATCCCATAAAACTATATCTGATGACAATGTCTCTAGCAGTAAAGTAGCCAAGATAGTTGAATGATCTTCTACCCCCGAGGTTATCCAAAAATGAAAGAAGATTAAAAACGAGGCACACCCATTGAATACACAGTCGGGGGCTACCCTCATTTTTTTTAATGAAGATGAGGAAGAGGAAGAGGACGATCAGGGGACCCTAACTAAACCAATTCTTAGGGAGTGACGATCGAAGAAAAAAGAGTGATCGAGGGGTTACAGCGTCTTCCGTTATCCCACATGGAGCAGCTAAGGCCACTGTAGCAATATCTCCTATATCTTGCCTTGTGCCTTCTCAAGTTTAACCCGATCGTTTCCTAGCCGGTCTCCAACACACCGTCCAGGGAAGGTTCCCATGGAGTTTTCAATCAAACGTCAAATTGTCTTGAAAGATTCTGACTCCAATGATAGGGACCACATCTCAGAGGAATTGTTCATTGACGAAGATGTGCTAGGCGTCACAGAGGAACAATTGCTTAGTCCAGTGCCAAAATCGAGGGTTGGTGCTGTAAGTGAAACTTGTTGAAGATGCCTCTGCAACCCAGTATGGGGATAACCCCCCCCCCCCCCCCCTCCTTACACCAGCTGGGTCTTTGGCTAAGGACGGTGTTAGCGAAGGTCAAGCTTTAGAGGGGCAAAATCGTGAAGCTCTTGAGGTTACCCCTCAGGCTGATGAAAGTATCAAGATTGGCACAACCCTTCCTATAGCACTTCCAATTGTCTCTACTTCTGATCGACCCATTCCTTCGATAACTCTGGACGCTCTAACCTCTAGGGCTCCTCACTCAAGTGAATCTTGAGATGACCCCATTTCCATGCTCCGTTTCATGTCTGTCGGTGAAGGATATATTGGTGATGGCTACTGGAAGGGGGCTAGGGCTGATAGTCCATCTGAGCGGGTTCGAATTACCCACCTTGTGTTTTCCCTAAATCTCACTTTCTTTTCAGGCGGTGGAAGAGCTGACCCGGGCCTTGGCTTCTTAAAAGAGGCAGGCTATGGAGATATCCAAGCTGAAGAAGGCCATTGCTGAAAAAGATGATGCTCTCAAGTCTTCTTCTGCCAGCGCTTCTAAAGTTAAACAGTACGAGAAGGAGCCAAGGACCCATGCTGCAACCGAGCTTGCTCTGAGAAAAACAATAGCCAATATCCAGAATAGGGCTTCCGCATCTGAGGCAACCCTCAAACAGCTCACTTCGAGAAATGCTGAACTAGAGAAGAGGGTCGTCAGAGCGGAGTCACTGAATGCTCAGCTTGAATTAAAGGTCATTTTGCTGAAACAGCGGAGAAAAAAGCTCAAGAGAAGACTCATCTTGCCCAGGACACCCTTACCTCTGCCTAGGAGGCCATGTTTGAAATGTAACAGGCATCTGAGGAGGATCGAATGCATTATGAATTCTTGGCCAAGAGTTTAGAGCAACAACAAGTTATCATGGAAGTGCTTTCGTAGGAGGCTAGGTCAGCCATTGAGGTTCAAAACGTGGATCGCTATAAAAGATCCCCAACTTTTGATGTTGTCATGCTGAGGGAATTTGAGAGGGGACTGACCACCGCTTGGGCTTTCTTCGAGGTCAAAGATAGATCTTTAAAAGAGGCTCGTCGTAAATGGGATAGGGCTATTAGGAAGCATAAGGATGAGTCCCTGGAGGCTATAAGAAACCAGAGAATTCGTTGGAGGGCTTATTGCTGGTCGATCGAGAAAGACCCTCATCTTATGCATCTGGAGCTTCTTTTAACATCTTTTCTGGTGGTCTTCCATGCTAATAAGAAGAGCAGTGCCTTAACCAAGGGTGTAGACATTGGTCTTTTTCCTATCATGAATTATTCTCCCTTTATGGTTGATCAGCCCGAGGATAACATCACTTGGTCGGATTTCAAAACTTGAGCCAAGACCATGGCAGCGATGCTTCTTTTTGTGGTTCCAAGCTTGAAGGTCCCTTCAATAACTCAAGCATTAGAAGTTTATCTTCTTTTTAGTAATCGTTGCTTTGTGATCGTTTACTCTTTTAATAAAACAAAATTTATTTTTCTTGTTGTTTCCGAACGCTTTATGACTAACTGTAACCACCTATTGACTTGGATTATGTGAGTCAGACCACATCTGAGTTAATCATTTTGGTTGTAATCATATCCTTTCCCTTAATCCTTTTGACCCTGACCCGGATGCTTTATTGACCCAAACTACACTGAGTCTGTCGTCCTGACGTTGGCCAAGCAACTTCATGTGACAGAGCTTGTAACGGCTTTTGTGCGGGGTCCGCTCGGGTTTGCCGATTTGTTATTCGATCCCTGACTGTCTTGTTGTTGTTGTGTCAAGAAGTGTTCTTTTATAACCCATTAACATGGTATCTAATTTATAGACTTTTGTCTTTTATCTGTCAACTAGGTCATTGGGACGTCTCCTAATAGTTTGTTGATCAAGATTAGTTGCAACAAGGTATCATATATTTTATTGACTTCGGGTGCTTTGACTGTGCTTGTTTTTAAGTAAAAATACTTATCCCTTGTTCAACTCTTGTCGCATCCCATTAGGGCTTATGTCCTGAAGGCATTCTAACAGTGCTTCATTGCACACAGTTAGTTTCGGTGAGTGTACGCTGTCTTTGCAACATACGTTTTCGACCCCTTCATTGGGCCTCTCGGGTGCCCCTACCTGACACTAAGCAGTTTCTAAGTTCCCCGAGATTGCTCTTGTATACGAAAACAAAGTTTTTGAACATTATTCTTGACTTTTGAAATTATTCCCTCAAAGGGCTTTTATTAAATGCTGAAAAGAAACTTAAAATAATCAACTAATAGAGTAAAATCAATTTATAAAAAAGTAAGAAAAAATAAGAAGAACTAAGGGACCTCTAAGGGTAGAACATTTTTAGGTCTTAGGCGTTGCATGGCCTAGGTAATCGCTTTCTTCTAGTCGGGCAAGGCGGTACGCCCCGTGCCTGGCCAACCTGACTACCTAGTATGAGCCATCCTATTTATCTGCCAAGGACCATACCGCTTTGCCTCTTGTATTGGGTGACACCCTTCTTAGAACAAGATCTTCAAGTTAGAATCTTTTGATTTAGACATGCGATTTATAGTATCTAGCGACCTTTTGCTGGTAGGCTGCAATCCTGATTCTCGACATATCTCTTTTTTCTTCCAACTCGTCTAAGTTTTGTCTCATCATCTCAGCGTTCAACTCGGGGTGGAAGAGATTCACCTTAGGTGAGTTATGAACTAATTCAACCGAGATTATCGTCTTCTCCCCGAATGCCAATGAGTAAGGGGTTTCCCCTGTCGAGGTCCTTTTTGTGGTCCAATAGGCCCATATAACCTCATGTAGCTTATCTGCCTAGTTCCCTTTCTTGGCATCTGGTTTTACCTTAAGGGTGTGCTTGATTATCTTGTTTACTACTTCTGTCTGACCATTGGTCTGAGGGTGAGATGGTGTTGCATAATAATTCTTTATGTCAAAATCCCGACATATATTCCTGAAATTGTCACTATCAAATTGAGTTTTATTGTCCGTAATTATCATGCCTGGGATTCCAAACCGGTTGATGACATTCTTCCTGACGAAACTCATAGTATTGGCTTCAGTTATGTGTACTAGAGCCTCTGCCTCGACCCATTTAGTGAAATAATCTACAGCCACAAGGATATGCTTTGCCCTACCTTTGGTTGCAGCTGGCATTGGACCGATCAAATCCAATCCCCACATGGCAAATGGCCAGGGTGATGACAAGCTCCTAAATTGTTTGGGAGGCCTCTTTATGTCGTTGGCTATCTTTTGACATCCCCCACAATGTTCGACGACAGCCTGAGTCTTGAAATAGGGTCGGCCAATATAAGCCTTGTCTGAGAGTTTTGCGGGCCAAGCTTTTACCTCCCGAGTGGTTCCCACTGTTAGGGTTTATGCCCTAAAGATGTAATTTGTAAATAGATTTATGAAATAAATAAAAGGAAAAGTTCGATTCATTATTGTTGTGTTGTTTATTTTATAACTTGTGCATATATTTAACATCCAAGATTGCCGGATGTAATCTCAAACTGTGTATATGAGTGTCACATACGGATGAATACAGTAAGAGACGTGCAATCTAAAGAGTCCATAGATAACAAATAAAGTTGGGTACTTTATTTGTGGTTAATCTATAGCTGCGGTCCATTCCGTAATGTACGATGATTCTATCGTAAATCATTCATATGAGATATGAGAATGAAGGCACCTTGTATGATGTGATCAAATAGGACTAGGCCATGATCTATATGAATCTCTCACCAAGATCCGTTTACCGATGAGATTCATATATATCAACTAATGATGGCTATATATGGGTGATTTTAATCTTGAGTGTCTTATCGACTCCTTTAGATTAAATTGTGGTCTTTAACATATCATGGGTGAGGTCAGATGCATTTCCTGATCAATATACTCTGTATGTTAGGATTACGGTTTGGCTTGTGGCTGGGAAGGTTTGTACACAATAGTGGAATCCACTCCTTCTTGTGAGAAGTAGATGATAGTTCCCTTAAGGGTTGATTCGAGGCTTGGACAATATGAGCGCTCTCCTAATTCCATGAGGAAATAGGATTTATTGTTCATTATAGAATCAATGGTACTGAAAGGATATATGTAATTAGAGGGGTATAACAGACATTATGACCCAACTCTAATTATGAACTATTGTGGAGGATCACACCATATGTAATAGCTATATCGATGGACACCGAATTGTATCAGTCCGTGTAAAAGCGTCTGCAGTTGAGAGAGTGCATCTTCGGGTTTTTAGTGGAATAACACCGGAGTTAATAATCAAGGAATATTAATTAAAGAGTTTAATTAATGATTCTGAGGATTATTGGAGCTCAAAATATTGTGGGTCCATTACGTCCCTTGATAGCCCGATCGATTTAGGTAACAAGGGTCACGATTAATTAATTGGATTGTCTAATTATTTGTGGTACAAAAGTGACACGTATTTATTCAGAAATTAATTGAATAATGAGATTATTTAATTAATGAGATTATTTAATTAATGAATGTTAATAGTTAAATTAATTAAATAATTAGATTATTTAATTATATTGATAATTATAAATTATTAATTAACTATTAAATGGAGGGTGTTAGTTGATATATGGATTTAGGTGAAGATAAAATAATATGATTATTTTATTTTACTAAATCGTTTATCTAAGTATTTGAATTTAAGTTTGAATTTAAAATACTTATTATCACTTTTAATATATTAGATATATTTGAAAAGGATAATTAAAAGATATATATCAATTATAACACAAGAGATTGCATTGGATGCAAATTGGTGTGTGCATATATATAAGTGTTTGTATAGGATACAAACAAGGATTTTTTTATATATTTTTTATTTTCTTTTGAAAAAAAAAAGAGGATTGATTTTTTATCCAAAAAAAAAAAGATTTGCGTGTGCATGAATCAAACACAGAAAAAGGGAGAGAGATCAAGTAATATATATATATATATATATATATATATATATATATATATATATATATATATGTATGTATGTATGTATATATTTGTTTTTGGGTTTTGAACGGAGGTGGTGCGAACTGTACAGTGACAAAAATATATATATATTATTTTTATAACTAGAATTGTTCTAGTTAATTTTCTCTTAGAAGAAAGAGTTTCTTCAATTCTCTCTACATCCTCCATTGAAGTTCCTGAGACCGTGACGCGCCCACATGCAATTACCAGTTTTGGGAGATAGCGAGGAAGATTGAGTGGTTCAGACAGGAGCACATCGTAAAGTGAAGGAGCTTCCAAACGTTGGTAAGATTGGTTCAAACAGGAGCATATCATAAAGTGAAGGAGCCTCCAAACGTTGGTATGTTTTTCTTATCTTTATATCGATTTCAATTTCCTGCGTTTACATATTGTATGTATTGGTTCCGAAAAATAATTACGATCCAAAGTTCACTGGTCCCAGATACTGATATGATCTATATAAAAAATTTAAAATCTAGTTCCGCTGCGTAACAGGTGAACGGGGATCCTACACCCACATACTCCCCCATGTATGCTTTCTAATATCCGTCTGCCTTTTATGGGGCAGACACATCTCTACAGGGCTTTCAAGAATCCTCTCCTGTACAGTTACCCTCAACCATTGAGTACCTGGTAGCTTTGTACCTAAGGCGTTTTGATTCGATTACTTCTATTGGCAGTGTCCCATTCTCTAGGTACTCCATGATCGAGGTCATCCATGTGATTTGATCTCTTTCAACTGCATCTACCTCACATGTCTCTTCTTGGTTTTCGATGCTCGACCTTCTGAGATGGGCGACCGGGATGGTCTTTGACTGCACACCGATGGTGGCTGATGCCAATTTTGACAAAGCATCTACTTTTTCATTCTTCTCCCTTGGGATCTGGGTGACCCTGTATGTCTTGAATCTTTCTAGCAATGCTTTGGATACCCCTAAAAATGCGGCCATATTGCTATCCTTGGCTTGATATTCGTCCAATATTTTGTTCACAACCACCTGCGAGTCGCTGAATATTTCTAGCTCATCTGCCCCTAAGGTCGTGCAAACTTTGAGTCCTGCCAAAAGTACCCCATATTCGGCCATGTTATTGGTGGCTTTAAAGTCAAACAGTAAGGCACACTTTACTTGATCACTTTCTGGAGTGGATATGACTATCCCGGCCCCGCTGCCGTGCGTGTGTGATGACCCATCCACATGTAGTTTCCACACAAACTCATTATTCTCTTTCAACATCCTGATTACTTCGTTACTTGGTTCGGAGAATTCTATGATCAGGTTAGCCACAACTTGCCCCTTCATTGCGGCCCCTGACAGGTATGCTATCTTAAACTCGCTCAACTCCATAACCCATTTTGTTAATCTTCTAGACACCTCGGGTTTGGATAAAATTTGCTTCAGGGGTCAGTCCGTGTAGACCTCGATCATGTGTGCTTGGAAATACAGTCTTAGCTTCCAGGTTGCGGTCACGAGGGCCAGTGACGTATTCTCCGTTGGTGAATACCTCATCTTCGCTGGTAACAATGCCTTGTTGGTATAATACACCGGTTTCTGTACCCCTTCATCCAGTCTGACTAGCACTGATCCTGTTGCTACATGTGTTACTAACAGGTACAAGTAAAGCACTGTTTGGATAGAATTGGAGCTTTTCACAGATATTCCTTGATCTTTTTGAATGTTTGTTCGCACTATGTGCTCCATTATACCCCTTTACCTTCCTAATTGTTTTAAAATAGGGGAAACGCTTATCAGTTGACTTGATTATGAATCGATTCAGGGATGCCAAGCACCCTGTTAGCCTTTGAATTTCCTTTAATGTCTTTGGAGACCTCATCTCCTCTAATGCCTTTATTTCTTATGGATTTACTTCGATCCCCCTCCGGTGGACCTTGAAGCCTAGAAATCTCCCCGAGGGCACCTAAAAGACGCACTTTTTTGGATTGAGCTTCATGTCATACCTTCGCAACACTTCTAATGTTTCCCTGAGATCCCTTGTGTGCTCTCTCGACGTTATGCTTTTTGTCAACATGTAGTCCACATACACTTTCATGTTTCTGCCAATTTTTCAGGAGAACATCTTGTTTACCAATCTATGGTAGGTTGCCCCAGCATTTTTAAGACCAAAGGGCATGACTTTATAGCAATACAGCCCCTGATCAGTGGTAATGACGTTTTGTCTTCGTCAGGTTCAAACATCTGGATCTGATTATATCCCGAGTATGCATCCATAAAGCTTAACAATTCGTGTCCGGTTGTTGCATCCACTAACTGATCAATCCAAGGCAGGAGGAAACTATCATTCGGACATGCTTTGTCGAGGTTGGTGAAATCCATACAAGTCCTCCATTGGCCATTCTTCTTTTTGACCAACACTACATTGTCCATATATTCAGGGTATTTTACCTCCCTTTATAGATCCGACTGCCAACAACTTCTCTACTTCCTCTTTGACAGCCTTGCTTCTCTCCGGGTTGAACCGCCTCTTTTTTTAAACAATCGGCTTGCGATCGGGGTTGACTGCTAAATCGTGCAAAATTATCTTTTGGTCAATTCCTGGCATATCCGCATGTTTCCATGCAAACACATCTTTGTATTCCTTCAATAGTCCGACCATCTCATTCTATACCTGCTTCGTCAGTCGGGCCCCGAGCCTTACGGTCCTCTCGAGATTGTTGTCATCAACGGTGACCTATATGGTCTGATCGTCTTTCTGGCTTTTCCCATCTTCCGGAGGCGTCTCCCTTGGGTCCAGGTCAAACCGAGTTAGAGTTTCTGCTCTGATTTCTATGTCATCTAGCTTCTGGTCTTCAAACTCCTTAAGAGTGTATCTTGCATTACCCCGATTCTACTTTTTCCCTGTACACGGCTAGATTCACCTTCCTTGCCCATTATTGAGAGCTTTTCATGACCCCCACTCTTACCTCCTTGGGGAACTTTACCATTAACGTATAAGTAGCGGTCACGGCTTTCATCTTGTTCAAGAAATGCCGACCCAGTAAGGCATTATATGACCAATTTTCTATACTCACAACCACGAAATAACACTGTTTTGATGCAAGGAAAACTACCAATCTTTACAGGCAGCTTCATTGTTCCAAGCGACCTCACCTCCGCTCCTCTGAAGCCTCTAAGGGGGATTTTAAGTGGGTGAAGGTCTCTTCTCTACAACCCGAGCTGGTCAAACACTTCCACACTTAGAATGTTCATCGAGCTTCCATTATCGATAAGTACCCTTCTCACCTCCCGATGGCCTACGCGAATCGACACCACAATCACGTCGTTCTGCCTTACTTCTGATGTATGCACGTCTACTTCGGTAACAAATATAGGGTCTCAACCTTGTCTGAACTTCTTTTGTTCTGGTCATAACAGATTTATCTCCAGGTTTCTCTGACCATCTATGGCTTCTCTAACTTCGGACATTCTCTCCCGTCTACTATTCCCAATGTGCGGCCCACCAAAGATGGTATTGATTGATCCATTACCTGGATCTCTTATGAGACCCCTCTGACTTCTATCTTGCTCTTTTATCAGGATATTTTACACTGATCATCCCCATTTCTGAGGATCATATCCTTAAGGTGTCCTTCTCTAATTAGCTTTTTGATATAATCCATCAACTGATAGCACTTAGAAGTTTCATGACCGTTCTCCTAGTGAAACCTGTAGTACTTAGTGGTGTCTCTTTTGGCAAAACTTGACTGCTTCGAGGGTTTCTTATATAGATTCTTTTCCTCTATCTCATTCAATATATCTTCCTGTCCTCTAACCAGCTGAGTGTATTTGGTATATTGCCTTTTGAATTGCCTAGCACTTTTGTCATCCTCCTTTCGCCTATCTTTACCTTTTCCTCTGCTGCTTTTTTGTTCCTTTTTACTGCTACTTTTTAGGTTACCTTCCTTATTCTTTTGGCTACTTTCGAGCCGACCTCCATGTATAAGTTCTCCTTCAGAGGCTAGTTGTTCATCCTCTGCCATGACGTACCTTTCGACATGGTCTACCATGCTTGCGTACGTGGTCGATCCCCTTTGCCTCAGGCTTAGGGTCAGATGGTTGTGCTATAAACTGTTGATAAACGCTGACACTATTGCATCGTCATTGGGATCTTGCACTTTTGACACCTCTTGTGAGAATCTGGTCAGATAATCTTTCAACCTCTCGTCTTTCCTTTGCTTCATAGTAGACAAGACTGATATGGACTTCCTTCGTTGAATATTTCCCATGAATTGCCTGGTGAAAACATGTACTAATTCTTCAAAATTCTTAATGGAGCTTGCAGTCAGCTAGCCAAACCATCTAAACCACTGATCTCCTAAAGTTTTATGGAACATAAAACACATGAGGGCGTTATCATAATCATACTGCGCCATGGCAATTTAGTACCTCCTTACGTGCTTCTGTGGGTCAGTATTGGCTTTGAACTGTTCCACATACAGCATCTTGAATTTCTCTGAAAAATGGGTCAATCTTATCGAATTAGCGAACGGGCTTCCGAAGTTCCCGATCAGAGGGTTTCCCAAGCTTTACCTTGGTTCGAGGGCTTCTAGCCTTCTAAGGAGGATCTCTCGTTCCCCTTCTGGCTTTCCACTTTTGTCAAATCTCTGACGGATTGTTAGCCCATATGGATCCCTAGAGAACCTCCCGCTGATCTGGGCGCCAAAGATGTCATGCCTGGCCACCGGGGTTTGCTCTCTGTGCATTCTGAGGGTCGTTTCACCGTCACTTGAATGCGAGTGAGACCTTTTCCTCTGGTCGTCATGTCTATGCTTCTGTTCGGGGTAGGTTTCTACTCCATTGTACCTCTCCACGTCTTCCCGTGAACTAGATTCCTGGTGTTCCCTCGTTCCCCGATCTTCTCGGCCACTTCTCCTGTATGAACTGGTCCTTTTTCCATGATATTTCGCCCCATCTCTTTCAGGTTTCTAGGGTGCTCATGGAGTGACTGCTACTATCTCATAGCGTACTTTTGGATCTTAGGCCACGACTGGCATGGAAAGCTGGTACGACGAACTCAAGTTAGTTGTGGCTGATATGCTGATCCCCTGCTTAACGCCATCTTCGATGACTTTTTCGCAAGAATTCCTATATCTGTTTGAACGCCTCCGGGAAGATGCTTGTTGCTGCACCTATGGTTGCAACAACATCTGGTTCGATGGACAACGGGGTCCTTGAGGATGGATCTCCTCCCATAGCAGCAATATCCGTATGATCTTGGTCACTGGCATCATGTGTTGCGTCTACATTGCGGGGAGATGAACTTCTATCTATACCAGTGTCCATTATGTCGGTTTTAGCTAACTTCTTTCGCAATCACTCACGTAAACGAAATAATATCGGAAGTTCAACTCCCTCCTTCTAGCCCCAGTTGTTGACGTCGATTTTTGGACTAATCCCCCATCACACAATTAAAGCAAAGTAACAATTGATTGCAAACAAAAATAAAGAGAACATAAATGATACGCTGGATTTTATGTGGTAAAACCTCAATGCAGGGAAACGTCCACAGTTGTCTAAGGCAACAATAAGAATTCACTATGCCGGAAAAAGATTACACACTTAATCACTCTTATCTGTTCTCTTAATATTGCGTTCAACTCTTTTGGATGTTTTTTTGGTCTATTTATACATACATAGAACCCTAATTCTTGATATACAAGTAAGGAAAGTTCTTATTGTTTAATAAAACTCTGACTTATTGGAGTCGTAATCTTCTTCTTTCTCGTTCCAAGTTGATTGTATTCTAATTGTATTAAATCTCTTGTCTAATTGGGACTTTGATGTTTATAAGGAAATTTGTTTTCTTATCAAAGTGCGCCTCTAGAAACCTTGTTCAAATCAAACTCTTTTCCTGCGTATTTGGGTCGTGATCCTACTAAATCTGGATGATATCCATGTGTTGCGGGTCCGATTGCTTGTTTTTCCGGGCCATTCTTGTTTACCCCGATCATCGAATCAACTTGACCTTGGTCCTGACCATTTTGACAACCTGATCGGGTTTCAAACCCGACCATCTGTGTTATCTGAGTCGGGAGGAAACGGTCGGGTTTTCTCAGTCCTACTTGCGTTGACTTAATTTGATCACCTTCTAGTGATGTGGTGCCCCCGACCCTAATCTTTTGTTGACGTGTCATATCACTTAGAATTTTCCAATAACAATTGCCAACCACAACATTCACAAAGTTAGTGTACAATATTGGGATGCGGCAATTGAAAAGTATTCCTTAAACAATTGAGACAATAACATCAAAATGAGCATATTGATAAGGGGAGCTAATTGTTTTTGGAGAAAATCTATATACTATATACTGTACTCTTTTTCCTTCACTGAGTTCTTATCCCACATGGTTTTTCTCTGTAAGGTTTTACTTAGGCAGTTGTTATCACCTCTAATATTATTTTTTAAATACATATGAATAATGTACTCTTTTTCCTTTATAAATATTTTTTTCCCCATAGAGTTTTTACTAGTAAAGGTTTTGACGTGACATATTCTATATAAAATGGGCATTCAAGGAGGAGTGTTATGAAAATATAATATGAGTGAATGTTCATCAAATATTACAATGTAATTATGATCATTCACCTTCCCCAATTTATTTTCAAGTTTATGGTACCATATATTCTCAAGTTTATGGCACCATCGATTATCATATTTATTGCTAATGTCTTTTTTATTTTTATAACTACTATATTGTGAGCCTATAAAAGGGAGGACTCACCAAGTTGTAAAAACCATTGAAAAGGAAATAAAATATCATATTTATATGTTATTTATCTCTTGGTTTCTTTTTGTGTTCTTGTGTTATTACTATTGAGTTCATATCAATGATGAAGTTATTATTTGATTAACTTTTAATTGGATTGTGATAAAGAGATTAAAATAAGGGCCCGTCCTGTAAGCGTTTTTCGGTTGTTGTTTTTCAAAAATAAAATTGAAAATGAAAACAGTATTTTTGGTTTCATTTTCGAATTCTGAAAACGTGTCTGGTAGCAAATACTGAAAGCTGTATTTTAAAAATGAAAACGGAAAAAACGCGTCTGGTAGGTTAACCGAAAACTATCAAAAATTGAAATATGAATTTTAGTATTTTGTTTAATATTATTACAACTATAAACAAATTAATTAAATAATTAACCTATATATTTTTTGTATTATAATTTTTAAATTAAACAAAAGTAACACATCAAAAATTAATTCAAAAAAAAACATATCAAAAAAATGAATTAATCAAAACTAAACACTTAAATTATAAATAAATAATTATAATATATATATATATATTATTATATAATAAAAATAATAATATATAAAATAAATTATAATATATGTAATAATATTTAATATATTAAAAATGATTATATATTTTTTATATTATATATAAATTATATTATTATTATTATTTTACAATATTATATATTAATTTACTAAATATTATAATATATAATATTTTATGTATTACTATATTATAATATATATATATATATATTTTAATATATATATATATATATAATAATAATTATAATATATGTAAGAGGGGCACTTTGGTAATTTAAAAATCGTGTTCCGTCTTGTCCTAGTCATATCAAACGTATAACAGTACAATTAATAATGTAAGATTTTTTTTTTAATTTAAAAAAAAAAGTGAAAAACAAAAACAAAAAACGAAAAACGAAAAACGAAAAACGAAAAACAAGTATTTTATGTTTTTCAAATCTTTCACTTTTAATACTGAATTTGTTTTTCATTTTTTTTTTCGAAAATAAAATGAAAAACGGTAAACGAACGCGTTTTCGAAATCGTTTTTAAAAAATAAAAACGAAAACGAACTGAAAAACAGCTCTAGGACGGGACCTAAGGTTTTGTATTTTAAAATGAAAATCATTATTTGAGAAAGAGATTAGAATTCTACAGACTTAATCTCTGTGCCACCTTAACAAATCTAGTGACATTTATAATAATGATTGACATTTTTTAAAATTTTTATTTTTCATTATTTTTAAATGTTCAACTATTTGCACCAAAATCAGCACTAATAGAATTTGAATCTGACACTTTCATCATGGCTTCCATATTTTTCATACTTTAGATTTGAGTCCATTTTTTATTTTTGTTCATTATCCGGACACCCTCCGAAAAAGATGATATATATTTAAGAAAGATAACTTTATTTAAAAAGATAGCAGTGTTTAGATAAATTTATCTTTCCATAGATATATTTATCTTTTTAGGACGTAAAAACCCAATATTTTCTCTGAAACCCAAATGTGTTTCCTTAACCAAAAGACTCCTCTCGGTTGAATTCTCTTTGCTTATCAAATTCGATAGTATCTGCTGATAATTTGAGAGATTAAACCCTAATTTCAGTTAAGTCATCATTACTCTCCTTCCATAAACGTAATTATATATAATTTGTTTCCATCATCACTACTCCTTTAAATATTACAGTTTCAATAATAAAAACAGTAGCATCCAATCCATGATGATATCAAAAATTTATCAATTGCAAACAGGTAACTTCAAGTGTTTCCCTAATAATGTAGCTACTTATTCTGCAACAAAACTCACAATGTTCTCACTCTTTTTTTATACTTGCCATTTTTTTGTGCGTTGTCAATCTTGCAAATTTATATTTTTGATATGGGGTTTAATTTTAAAATATTGTTGTGGTGTAACAATCGATGTAAATAAGTTTCACAGAATTCCACTTTTAAGATTAGATTTTTTTTTTATTATTATCATGGCAAATAGAATAATAATCTCCGTCAACCCACAAGGTTCAAAGTTGACACATTATATATACTGTATCGGTGTTGTCTAACCACAATAAGTGTGGGGAGAGGTGGGAAGACCTCTCACGGTATTGGGAGCCGACTTCTTCCGATTATAGAAGTACTGAAATAGACATTCGGACTGCGCTATAGAGTTGCTTTCTTTGCTTATTCATTGAGCCTTATATATTGTTTTTGACCTTTTGACAATGTATTCTATTGGTATCATAGATTCAACTAAACACATTGTACAAAGTTAAATCTATTTGTTTTCAAAACTCTGTAATATTTCATCTTGGGTAGTTAATGGAAGAGCTTGGGATTTCTGGATAGAAGACATTGCTTCTATTGCTTTAGAACCTTCATTCATGTAAAATATTTTCAAAAATTGAATTATTGCCATGGCCATCACTTCAAGTAACATCTGAGATAGTAGTAAGTCACAAGTAATTTGCTAATAATTACAGTTTCAGGCTTTGAGCTGATTTGAATGGCATAGGAACATATCAATTGTTTGTTTATATGTTATCTCTTCCTTTTGTATGGAGTTTTCTTACATTAATATATATTCATAAAAAGTTGTTTTAGCAGGATTGGACAGGGTAGAACGGCAACAAGCTCGTGGGCTGATCTTGCTCCTGATCTCATACGATCAATTTCCAATCGTTTAGGCTCAATTGATCTTCTCAGCTTTCACGGTGTCTGTCAAAACTGAAATGTGGCTTCTTTCACATCAGCCGAGATTGAATCTTCATCATGTCAGGAGCCATGGTTTCTACTTTACGGTGGTGAAAATTCTCAGTGCAGTTTGCTTAGTGAAAATGGCAACAATTACTTGATCAACATCCCAGAATTGAGTGGAGGAGCAACGTGTTGGAAAAAATTCCATCATATGGGGTCACACATGTGAACATTAAATGTGTTGTGCTATCTTTTGGTTAAGCCTAAATTAAAGTGATCTAATTAAGATATAAAGCATTAAGGCTTAAGGGTATAATTGTCATGGAATTAAATGGAATTAATGTGTAGATACCAGAATACTATTTCTAATTTGTTGAGGGGCCGAATTAGAAATAGCCAATATATAATAATTTGATTATTATATATATTTAGGGTTATGGTCCCAAAATTACACGATACTTTTAGTTTTCTCTGTATCCCATCAACAATCAACAGAGCAAATAGAACACAGTAGGGTTCATAAAGGTCGTGATAATTTGGAAGATCACAACCCGTTCACAAATCTCCAGCAATGGATTCAGGTACGCTTCCGCTTTCTAGATTTACGTATTTTCTCTAGAATTGATATGGATTATGACATGTAAATTAGGGTTTGATTAAAGTATGTATAAAAACATGTTTAGGTTAAACATTGTGATTAATTTTGTGCCTAAGCATGTTATAGTTTTGTGTTAATCGAAATTTCTAACAATTTGTATCAGAGCTTCCCATAATCGATTCTTGAGAATTGAGATTTAGATTTTAGGTTTTATAAAATTTTGAATTTTGTTGTTCATCTGCATTAGTTTTATGTCTGATCCATTGAACAAAAATATATTCTGGATTTGTTTTGCTTCTGAAACATATTTCTTGTCTAATAATCCATGATTATATTTTGTTTTGTTTATGTTTGTTTTTGTGGATTCTGGATTTGCTTGGTCGGTGAACATGGAGATGGGGTTGGATTCAGATCGCAGTTGTGCGAATATGAGGTTGAAGGTCTGGTGTTGGATATTCAGATCACGTTTTGTTCTGATTAAAGAATTTGGAATCATATCATCTGATCAGGTTTCCCTCTATGGATCCAGATCCAACTCAGTCAACGCCACCATACCAGTCCCGATTCCAGCCAACCCCATTTTCTCTCGCCCAAAACCAGTTCTCTCGCTCTCGGTCAACACCATTCAGTTATGATTTTCCAGTGAGTTTTGGGATAAAAACCGTACGATTACGGCGAAGATACAGATGAACGGGCATCGATCACGCCGCTGGTCCAGATCGGGCGATCCATCGCCGCCTCCAGCCGTCGGTTGCTCGATCAGGTTTGGATCGGTTTTGGCCTTCGTTAATCGCTGATCTGGGCCTGTGTGCCGTCGTTCGCTGCTCCGCCGTGCATCGTTGCATTCAGGCGACGACGTGGTGGCCTTTAGGGCGGCGGTTAAGGCAAAGAATCAGGTTTACAATTGTCTTTTGTGTTAGACCCCTCTTTTGAAAATTTGAAATTCTTGTGGGACTGTTTTACAAATTATTTGGGTCATTCTGTGATTTTGATAAAGTTTCGGGGTCAGTTTATAATTTCCAAAACTTAGAGGGTTTGTATGCAATTACGAAAGAGTTTTGGGGTAGATTTATAATTATTGAAAATTTATGGGGTCAATTTGTAATTTTCAAACGTTTTGGGCCAAATTTTAATTATGAAAAGTTGAGGTGCCTTTCTATAATTTTACAAAATAGGGGTACTTTTATAATTTTGATAAAATAAAATAAATTTTTATTTATTTTCATTTTATTATTAGGATCAACTTAAATTCAAATATTTAGTGGTATACCTTTTATGGTTAAATAAAATTGTCCATCATTCTAAATGGGTTAATTGAAACAAGATGTCACCAAAGTGACCTCTCTTGTGTAGATTGTTCATGAGGGATGTTGGATGTTCGTAAGTGTGTAAATTCATGTGGGTATTAGCCGGCCCAAAGGAAGGTTAATACTTGGCCGAATTGTACACACATCTATGGTGGTAAACATGTGACGATTATAATGTTTTATGTGTGAATAATAAGTCGATCCAAAGATAGATTTATTATTTAACATAAATTATTGTCAATGTTTGATCACTACTAAAAGAGTACCACTTGTGTGTATATAAATTCATGCGGGTATTGGTCGGCCCAAAGGAAGGTTAATACTTGGCCGAATTGTACACACATCTGTGGTGATAAACATGTGATGATTATAAGGTTTTACATGTGAATAATAAGTCGATCCAAAGATAGATTTATTATTTAACATAAATTATTGTCAATGTTTGATCACTACAACAAGAATACCACTTACAATTAATATTATTGTTTAAAGACTTGATATTAATGTTGTATTGGGTATCTTAAGATGGGACTGACCATTATTTGTTATATCTTTTATGGTTAAATAAAGTGGTCTATCATTCTAAATGGGCTAATTGAAGCAATATGTCGCCAAAGTGACATCTCTTGTGTAGATTATTCATGAGAGATGTTGGATGTTTGTGTGTGTGTAAATTCATGCGGGGTATTAGTCGGCCCAAAGGAAGGTTAATACTTGGTCGAATTGCACACACACCTGTGGTGATAAATATGTGACGATTATAAGGTTTTACATGTGATTAATAAGTCGATCCAAAGATAGATTTATTATTTGACATTAATTATTGTCAATGTTTGATCACTACAACAAGAGTACCACTTACAATTAATATTACTGTCCAAAGACTTGATATTAATGTTGTGCTAGGTATCTTGAGATTGGACTTACCATTATCTGAATTTGTTGATCATTGTATTTGGTTATTAATGTGAGCATGTTTGTGTGTTTGTTTTATCCTCTTTCAAGCTAATGTTTTACTATATCTGTTAATACCAACTATATACCCATGCTTAATGGGATCAAATTTAAGGATTTGGAAGGAGAACATACTCATTGTTCTCGGCTGCATGGATCTGGACCTTGCATTTCGGGTTGAGCAACCCGCTTCTCTTACGGATGCAAGTTCTTCTGATAATAGGAAGAACTTTGAGAAGTGAGATTGTTCAAATCGCATGAGTCTTATGATCATCAAGCGAGGCATTTAGGGGTGCGGTATCTGAAAAGATAACCAAAGTCAAGGAGTTCCTAGCTGAAATTGAAAAGTGTTTTGTTAAAAACAATAAGGTAGAAACAAGCACGCATTTGCAAAGCTTGATTTCTATGAAGTACAAAGGCAAAGGGAATATTAGGGAGTACATTATGGAAATGTCTCATATTGCTTATAAGCTTATGGCACTGAAGCTCGAGCTGTCTGACGACTTGCTCGTGCATTTGGTATTAATATCACTTCCTTCACAATACAACCGGTTTAAGGTCAGTTACAACTGTCAAAATGAGAAATGGACTCTTAATGAGCTCATTTCTTATTGTGTGCAAGAGGAAGAGAGACTGAAGCGAGACAGGACCGAAAGTGCTCATTTGGCTAGCACCTATAAGGTTAAGGGCAAATAGAGGAAGAATAATGAAGCTGTTAAACACCTTATGAGCTTTGGACAAGCATAAAAGCCTAATCTAAAGCATTTTCACATTTGGGGATGTCCAGCTGAGGCAAGGCCTTACAGGCCACATGAAAATAAATTGGACTCCAAAATTGTGAGCAGCTACTTTATTGGCTACTCTGAGCGATCTAAGGGCTATAAGTTTTATGATCCCACACTTCGATCAATTTTTGAAACGGGAACTGCAACATTTTTTGAGGATGTTGAGTTTGGGGGAGAAATAAGGTTAGAGACATTGTCTTTAAGGAAGAATCGGTTTCGATCTCTACTATCGCTTTTGACAATGTGCAGGTTTCTATACCTGTCATTGATCAAGAAGCGAATCTGGATCCTCAACCAGACAATGTTGAACAACCCCCATTCAAGATGAGGTAATTGTTCCTGAGGAACAAACTCAACAACCTCAAGAACTAGTGCCATTGAGGTGATCCACTAGAGAAAGGAGAAATGCTATTCCGGATGATTTTTACGTATTTCTCTAGGAACATGAGGAAAACATTGGAATGATGGAAAATGATCCAATCAATTTCCATCAAGCCATGCAGGGTTCCAACTCTCAAAAGTGGATTGATGCCATGAATGAGGAATATAAGTCTATGCAAGACAATAAGGTTTGGGAACTTGTCCCATTACCAGAAGATGCGAAACCCATTGGTTGTAAATGAATATTTAAAACCAAAAGGGATTCGAAAGGTAATATGGAGAGGTATAAGGCTCGTCTTGTAGCTAAAGGCTTTACCCAAAAAAGAAGGGATTGACTATAAAGAGACTTTCTCTCCAGTTTCAACGAAAGACTCTTTTAGGACAATCATGGCACTTGTTGCACATTTTGATCTTGAGCTTCATCAGATGGATGTCAAGACGCTTTTCTCAATGGTGACATTGATGAAACAATTTATATGGTGCAACTAAAAAACTTTGAGTCGGGAGACCCAAAGAATATGGTTTGCAAATTGACAAAATCCATTTATGGACTCAAGCAAGCTTCCCGTCAGTGGTACCATAAGTTTCATCAAGTGATTATCTCGTTTGGTTTTGAGATAAACATTGTTGATAATTGTGTGTATCACAAATTCAGTGGGAGTAAGCACATATTCCTGGTTTTATATGTCGATGACATACTGCTTGCCACAAATGATATAGGCATATTGCAAGAAACCAAGAGATTTCTATCAAAGAATTTTGAGATGAAAGATCTTGGTGACGTCTCCTTTGTATTAGGGATCTAGATACAACGAGATCGCTCTTGCGGTATTCTTGGATTATCACAAATGAGCTATATCGATACAGTACTCAAAAGGTTTGGCACGCAGGACAACAAACTAGGTGACACCCCTGTCGCTAAGGGAGGCAAGTTCAATCTCAATCAGTGCCCTAAAAGTAACCTTGAAGCTAAGGAAATGCAGAAGATTCCCTATGCATCAGCTGTAAGGAGTCTAATGTATGCTCAGGTATGTACGCGTCTGGATATTGCGTACATTGTTGGTATGTTAAGTAGATATTTAAGTAACTCTATGATGGATCATTGGAAAGCAGCCAATCAGGTTATAAGGTATTTGAAGAGAGCAAAATATTACATGCTCACATATAGGAGATCGGATCAGTTTGAGATCATAAAGTATTTTGACTCTAATTATGATGGATGCCAAGACAGTAGGAGATCCATATCAGGCTACAAATACTTGTTGGCTGATGAAGCTGTATCTTGGAAGAGTGTCAAACAGACACTCATAGCTTCTTCAACCATGGCAGCAGAGTTTGTAGCATGCTATGATGCATCCAACCATGGAATATGGCTGCAGAATTTTGTCACTGGGCTGCGCATTCTGGAGGGTGTTGAAAGACCACTCAAACTATATTATGACAATAAGTCAGCAGTGATATATTCTAATAACAATAGGAGCTCATCTAAGTCAAAGCATATTGACATTAAGTTCCTAGTTGTGAAGGAAAGAGTACAGAGTGGATATATATCCATAGAGCACATTGGGACAAACTCCATGATAGCGGATCCGCTTACAAAAGGATTACCACCCAAGGTCTTTCATGAGCACACTGCTCATATAGGTGTTATTTTGTGTGAGGATATCACATTATAGTGGGAGTTTGTATAATTATGTATTGTATTGCTCTATATTTTTATTTTGGATATATTTATGCATTTATGTATTTGGATATTTATCTGATCAGAAATAAAGTATTCAGTTAATTACACTCTGTTACATTGAGTTAAGTTTTGATCTCACTAAGGAATAAAGTAGGACCAGTTGGAATAGACATGTATAGATCACATTACATGTAATTTCCATGCTACGCATCCATGATTGATCTATGTCATTTGGTTATGTTAGTATACGTGACCATTGATAGGTTTAGTTACGCTAAATGTGACGAAAGCCGTTTTGATCCTATGTTGGCATAATCAATGGACGAGATTGTTCGGATATACCCTAAAATTGTGATAGCAAAATTTTGGAGCTCATAAAGTCATACACATTTGTAAAGTTACATATGTGGTTAAGTGGGAGATTGTTGGAAAAAATTCCATCATATGGGGCCACACGTGTGAACATTAAATGTGTTGTGCTATCTTTTGGTTAAGCCTAAATTAAAGCGATCTAATTAAGATATAAAGCATTAAGGCTTAAGGGTATAATTGTCATGGAATTAATGTGTAGATACCAGAATACTATTTCTAATTTGTTGATGGGCCGAATTAGAAATAGCCAATATATAATAATTTGATTATTATATATATTTAGGGTTATGGCCCCCAAATTACACGATACTTTTAGTTTTCTCTGTATCCCATCATCAGAGCAAATAGAACACAGTAGGGTTCATAAAGGTCGTGATAATTTGGAAGATCACAACCCGTTCACAAATCTCCAGCAATGGATTCAGGTACGCTTCCGCTTTCTAGATTTACGTATTTTCTCTAGAATTGATATGGGTTATGACATGTAAATTAGGGTTTGATTATAGGGTTTGATTGAAGTATGTATAGAAACATGTTTAGGTTAAACATTGAGATTAATTTTGTACCTAAGCATGTTATAGTTTTGTGTTAATCGAAATTTCTAACACAACGTGCATTGCATCAAAAGAAGGGTGGATTCTTGTATATCGACAAGGCTCGTTGTTCTTCTTTTGCCCCTTCTCTCGGTCTATAATAGATCTTCCACGATTGGGGTCAAAGAATTATTGGCACTATTTGAGGGGAGTATTGTGCAAATATCACAACTTTACTAATGTATGTTTAAAAGGCACCATTTAACGTGTTCATACCAAAATACCCCGAAATATTAAAACAGTGAGGATTTTGTCGTTTTCTAAGTCAGAGAGAAGCAACAGTCAAACCGACGGGAAAGTAACCGACGGAAGGAGATTACACGAGAACATCTGCGATTGAGAAATGTAAGATTTTTTTTTTCATCGTTTTTCTGGTTCTTAACTTGCATTACATGTTAGAATATAGTTTTGTTGATAGAAATTGTAGAAACCTGTTAAAATAGAGATCTGAGAATGATTGTGGTTTAGGTTAGGGTTTGTAATTTGGTTGAATATTAGTTGAAGAAGATGAAATCTGGTTTTTCCAGACTTTTTGCAAGAGAATCGAGCTTATTTGTTGTTGAGTCGAGCTTTAATTTTTGTGAAAATTAGGTTTCCGTAAGTCAAGGTTATTTTGTAATGTTTTGAGCTTTTTCTAGATTGAATCGAGCCTTTTTGAAAGGGATCGAGCTTTTTTGAAATGAATCGAGCTTTTTTTAAAAAGAAATAGATCTTTTTTGAAAAGGAATCGAGTTTTTTTGAACAGAAATCGAGCTTTTTTGAACAGAAATCGAGCTTTTTTGAAAAGGAATCGAGGTTTTTCAAAATGGTCCATTTTTTTTAATTGGATCGAGCTTTTTTGAAAGGGATCGAGCTTTTTTCAAAAGGAATCGAGCTTTTTTCAATAGGGTCCTGTTATTTTTGAATTGGATCGAGCTTTTTTAAAAGGGATCGAGCTTTTTTAAAAAGGAATCGAGGTTTTTTCAATAGGGTCCATTTTTTTTTAATTGGATCGAGTTTTTTTGAAAAGGAATCGAGCTATTTTCAATATGGTCCAGTTTATTTTCAAAGGGATCGAGTTTTTTTTAAAATGAATCGAGGTTTTTTCAATAGGGTCGAGTTTTTTTTGAAATGGATCGAGCTTTTTTGAAAGGGACCGAGCTTTTTTTACATTTGATGGAGCTTTTTCACCATGTCATCCAGCTTTGTTTACATAGGATCGAGCTATTTTGTTATTGGATCGAGCATTTTTTCATAGGATTGAGTTTTTTGAAAAATGGTCGAGCTTTTTTGTCCTTGGATCGAGCTTTTTTGTCCTTGAATCGAGCTGTTTTTGAAAAGGATCGAGCTTTTTTCTCCTGGGATCGAGCTTTTTTTTTTGGACCGAGCGTTTTTTTTCATTGCATCGAGACTTTTAATTTTGGTTATGAAATTTGTTATGTTTAATGATGTTTGTATTCTGGTACATTGTAGATGAAAAATAGTTTGAAGGATTCGCTTAAAACTGCAGAAGGAGACTGGTACGAGGGCAAATTGACTCGATACAACCATTTAGATGCCCTTGGCCATATAAACGATGCGCTTAACCGTGTCCCTGTAGAATTTACAGATGAAGATCCGCGTCGGTTCATAGCGTCATGTTTCGGGCATTTCTTGACGATGCATCGGTAGATGAAGTTTTCTAGTGGTATTATCCATCTGTTGCTTTTGAGGGAGCTGCTTCATGACGGCCCAACAGATGAGATACAGTTCATGTTAAGGAATCACTCGGTGAGTATTTCGAAGGTGGAATTTTATCTGATCACCGGACGACGGTTTGGAGTTGTACCAGACACGACCAAGTATGCAGCAGTGGAGAATGGCATACATCAGCGATACTTTCCTGGAGCCGATAAGGTGTCGTTGGAGGAGATTAGGGGTGTTGTCACCGTCGTAGAGTTTGGAAAGGCGTACGATGTTGTCAAGCTCTGCCTCATATATATGCTCTGCCTCATATATATGCTCAACTGGGTACTGATGGGGGTGGATGAGAGATTCAAGATTCCAGTTTGGCAGTTCTGGCTGGTTGAGGATCTCGATGTGTTCGTGGCGTTCCCATGGGGTGCCCACATGTACATACATTCTATTCACTCATTCAAGCATGCATTTGACGGGCGACGAGATGGGTTCGAGCGAGGCCAGCAGGATAAGGGGCTGACGTACACACGGTGGAGACCTACAACATATACGGTCTATCTTATGCCCTATTGGTAAGAACTTCGAATTACACCAGGATGTACTTTATTGGTGTTGTCCTAAATGTTTTGGTTAGTTATTGGACTTATCTTTGATGTAGGTATTTGCTTTCGAGGTGATCCCTGAGTTGGCCAAAGAGTTCGGTGGCCGGAGGGTTACAGATCTGACTCCCCGTATTTTGAAATGGGAGTTGACCAAACAACCGAGAGGGAAGAAGCTAACAAAGATTTTCAAAGCCAGGGTATGTATTTAATTTGTTAATGTTTTTATTAGTTAGTATTTGTACAATTACATTGTTCTAACTAATATTTCAGATATTTGCGAGGAAGAAACTGGTGCCCACACCTACTGAGAGACAGGCACCGTACTTTGATGGGCTAAACGAGGGGAAGAAGGGTGGGGGTAGTATGTAGAAGATGACAGGGATGATATACCGCCTCCGGTCCCTGATCAGACTACCTTTGGCGGGATCAGTGGTACAGAGGGTGGGGTTTTAACAGACATGACCAGTGACAGTGAGGGATCTGAGCCCGCTGCTAGGGGTTTAAGGCCCAGTGACAGTGAGGGATATGAGACAGACCCTCAACGGGAAAGGCATAGGCATAGGCATAGGCATAGGCATAGGCGGGTTCGGTTTACCACCCCCGGGCATGGTAAATCTACAGGGGATTCCCGTGGGGCCGTAGGCCGTGATGTGGAGAGGTAAGTTCAAAACAAAGTTTAGTATTTTTTATTAACACGTGTTGATAGTTTTGTACTAAAAATGTAGACATGATTTCAGGCTCCGTGGGTAGAAATGTTGAACGATGTGCATGAAGCCCTCCGAAAGAGTGAGGAGGATCGACAGCGTCGACACTTGGAGTTGGTGGACATGATCCAGAAGAGTGATGAGGATCGTCAACAACAACACCAAGTGTTACTGGATATGATCCGGGGGCTTCAGGGGTTGACCATGCGTACACACCAGGATGACCCCCCACCTCCTAATCCAGACTTCAATCCGAGAGACTGGACTGATAGGTATACGGGGGGGACAGACATGCTAGCTGAACGTAGTCAAGACCCTCCTACCGGGGGTAGGTCCGGAGAGGTAACCTCAGTCGCGTACCAGCGATAGTAGGCTTGCTTCACGTACAACAGTCGGGTCCGACCTCTATGTTGTCCTATCTGGGTCAACCGAGCCTCAGCGGTCCCCACCTTCCAGTACATCAACTCAGCCACAGCAGGCACCTCTCCCATCGACCATATCCACCCAGCCTCAGCAGTCCCCACCTCTCAGCCACTGCAAGCACCTCCCCCACCGACCATATTGACCCAGCCTCAGCGGTCCCCACCTCCCAGCATATCGACTCAGCCACAGCAGGCACCTCCCCCACCGACCATATCAACCCAGCCTCAGCGATCTCCACCTCCCAGCACATCGACCCAACCACAGCAGGCACCTCCCCCATCGACCGAGATGCCCACACCATCGGAGGCTGGACGATCGCACAGTAAGCGTTTAGGTAAGCGTGGCTGGTAGTTGATGAGCCCTTACACAGATCCATGCCGGCCAAAGAGGTTGTGGACACGACCCGAGGCCGTGGAACACATTTTCAACCCCTTCGACCAAGTGGACGCTGACCAGCTTACGACATACAAAGCATTTATGAGGAACATCAACGGGGAATAGTGAGTCCAACTTCGTATAATAAAAATGGTTGTATATTTAATGTTTACGCAAATTTACGTAAAGCTAATTCAATCATTAAACAGACGTGATGTGGACGTGCTGGCACTAGTGGACGTCAGATGGTTCATACGTATGCAGTCCAACTTCATGGACTTGGAGGACACAGTACGTACTTACGTGATTTTCATATTAACGTTTGTGTAAGTAATGTTGTATTGTTAACAATTACGGTGGTTTTATTGTCTGTCAGCATATGGACGTATACCTCCATATTCTTCGCAAGTGTCAACGAGGATTCCCCAATGTGTACAAATAGAGGATCAACATATTGGATACACAATTTTTTTGTAAATAGTTATAAGTTTTTGGAATTGAATCGCATTTTATGGTTTTGTATTATTAATACGATATTGTCGATGATTGTATGTACAGCCACTTATGTTGTACATGTGGGAGAGGATGATGCCTCATGATTCCTCCGGAAGAGTGACCATGACAAGATGGAATGTGGTACAGTCCCGATGGTTGGAGGAGGACCTTCTGACGGTCCGTGGAGCAACCACGAGTGGAAACCGCCCATGGCACGAGGTTGACCTAGTAAGTGTTAGAAGATGAAAATGATTTAAAATATAAACTGTTCGTATATCCTGACCTAACACCGTATGCATACTATTACAGATCCTGATTCCGTGCAACGTTGGGGGCCAACATTGGCTGGTGGTGACCGTCGACCTTATACAAGGGAAGATTGACATTTTTGACCCCTGGAGACAGGAAGTTCCTTATCATATCAGGCACCAGCAGGTCTAGCCATTACGGTGGTTTTTACCCTCCATGTTGAGTGACCCGGGGTTCCACACTGCACGGCGAGATGGTAGTCGGCCATTCCCTCGGGAAAATAAGCCCTTCTCGGTCGGCCTGGTTCCTACTTCTATAGTCCCCCAGTAAAAAAAATCACAAGACATTTTATTTCATTCACGTGCTTAGATTTTCTTTAAGAATGATTTCTAACGGTGTTTTATGTGTCCAATTGCAGAGGTAAATGTTGTCCCCATACTTTGAGACTTATCGAGTACATACTGGCGGGTCGAAGGCCTTCTGATTGGTCAGCGGACGACATGGGGATCATTCGGAAAAAAATGGTTGTGGAGATTTTTTGTAACTCCAGGCCCGCCTAGTGATTGGTTGTATATTACCATTTTTTATGTACAAAGACAAGACATGTAACTAATTCATGAATATTAATTCATTCATTATTCATTCATTAATATTAATTCATTCATTAATAAGCGATTATTGCAATTCCAAATTATTACAATATGATACAATTCGAAATGTTTACAATGTGATCAAAACTTTGTTATTCATTCCCTATTAGAGTCAATGTTAGGGCACGTCTGTTTGTTGTGTCCAATGGAATGACAGATGCTACACTTGCGGCGGTATTCATCGGGAACACCTCTGCTTGGACCTTCATTAATCATAGGTGGATTAGAACATCTCCTGGAATTATGCCCTGGTTGTCCACATCTTTTACAGGATTGTGTAGTTGTCCTCTCCGAAGACGAGACATGGTGACCCGCACGTGGTCGTCCTGCTTGTCTCCTAGAGTTTGGATTCAAGACCATCCTCTAAGCAATGTCAGAGGGCACAACCCAAGTGGAAGGATCTCCCACCGGCATAATAGGAACTGAGTACGCGACAATAAGTGTTTGTCTCTTGCAGTAGTCCGAACACAAAGTTGTCAAGTCCAAGTTTCGCTCCCTGTAAAAAATCATAGCACATCAATCATCTATATGTTTCAGTAATAATCACCTCACAGTAAAACTTGAAAGTAATGTACCGTGTCGCCGCAAGAGCATGAGAACAGGTAAAATGATCCATTTGGAATTTTTTGCAAGTACAAGTCTTCCGGGCTAAGTCAATAGTCCACTGTTTTTCAGACCGCTTGACCGGGAAAATATTCCAGTCTACTGGATTTACGGTAAAAAAACCACACTTCTCCACACGTTTTAAGAGCACAAAATGTGCTGCATCGATCAACTGATGACGCATGGTTTGTGCAGCTCTATAGCGATTGAGAAACCACCGTTGTAGTATATTCCTAATGAACTCAGCCAGAGTCAGCATAGGCAGTTGGCGTGCAAATTTTAGGCATGAGTTTATGCATTCTGCAGCATTTGTTGTCATCACCCTGTACCTTCTTTTCGGACAGTGTACACGGGACCACTTGTGTGGACCGGTATCAATTACATAATCATATGTATTCTGGTGTAAGTTTCTTAACTCTTCCATATACCGGTTATATTCAAACTCGGTGTATGCGCAGGCTGTTTTGTCCATTATTACGGCAACATCCTTCCTATGAAATCGCTTCTTAATATTTTCAGCAAAGTGCCAGCAACATATGGTATGGGTGGCATAAGGGAACACTTTACAAATCACTGCTTCAATGTTTGGATACCTATCGGAAATGAAAACTAGCTCATCAATATGACCTAGGGCACCCTTCAAGCAATCCATAAACCATTCCCATGAAAGGTTGTTTTCTGAGTCGTCGTACCCAAAAGCAAGTGGATACACCTGTTCGTTCCCATCTTGTGTTGTTGCAACAAACATTATACCCCGGAATCGTCCCTTCAAATGGGTACCATCAACCGCAATGACTGAACACATACACTTCCGGAATCCTCTAAGTGAGGCACCAATCGACATGAAAAAGTACAAAAATTTACCATCAGTGATTATACCGGGATTTGTTTGTTCCAAAACGTAGCCAAATGATGGAAGCAGTTGGAAGGTTTCCTCATGCGTTCCATATGTCAGTGACAACGCATAATCGAGGGTGGCGTGTGCCTTACTGTACATGATTTGGATTCCATACATTGATTTCATGTCGGCGATTATGTCCTTCGGACGCATTAGTCGACCATCTTGTTGTTGAAGTCTAGGTGCAATAACTTCTCCAATTGTGACTGCACTAGCTTGTCAGTGCCGGCGGTGAATTTCCTCTAACGGACAAGTGTGTTCGTTGACAAAACTTCTTACTTGAATGTATGTGCCTTCATCTCTCCTCACCGCTCTTAACTTCCACGTACAATTTCCCATCAAACAAACTAGATGTAATGTTGTTTTATTGGATCTTTTCACCTTCCACTCGAAGTTCTGGCGCATTGCAAAATGACCTACTAATCTCTTCAAATCCTTTTTCGTTGGAAAAAATTGCCCTTTATATATCATGCTTGTAGGTTCATCTTCAACCAAGTTCCTGCTTCCACCCATACCAAACGAGTATGATTCTGCTCCTGGAATAACCCATGTTGTGGCATTATCAGAATCATCTGGAGTCACATTAGCCCGGACCTCGGAGTTCCCAGCTATATCTGGTGCACTGGAACTAAATCTGTGTACACGTCTTACACGTCTTTCCATTTCGACAGGTTCTTCATCATCCTCATTGTTCTGTACATTATCTACCGGATTCAAATTGCCCTCATTATCCACCTCATGAATTCGCCCAACATTCGGTGTTGTATTCTGGTCATTGTTGATGTCATTGTAGATCTCATTGTATTGCTGGTTGTACTGTCTTACATTCATCTCAATTTGACAACCAAATACATCGGCGAATTGAGGTCCCAGTGTATTATCATGGGCGGCTACTTCCAGTGGGACAGCACATATGTTTTCCCAACCATCAATCTCATTTTTTTCTGTGAACAACTAGTTGCTTCCGTCTGACGATCGAAAATGTTGGGTGTTATCAGGATGAGGGATATCTTCACCAATGACACCTCATGATGGCCTATCGATTAGACTAACACATACTTGAGGGATCACCCTATCTTCCCCTAGCATAAATTGAACATCATCATTGTTTCTTATAAATGTACGACATATAGTTCCAGGAACAATTGATAGAGACTGTAGATCAGCATTGTATTTGTTCTCATCAAACTTCACAATGGTTTGCATGATCGACACCAGTTCGTCGTAACTCAAATTCTTGGACACATACAAACCTTGGTTATCGGAACCTAAATACCTCTGATTTCCGTCAGGTAATTGCTCCCATCGACCGTTGTAATGTATGACTATTCTCACCCTATCCATTGTCCTGTCAAAATGATCATCAAAAACCATTATTAAGAAATAAATATTTAATATTAATTTTACATTTATAAAGGATTATTAAACAAAAATCATAAGTGTAAGCGATCGAGATTTTTTTAACTGATCGAGTTTTTTTAATGAGATCGAGTTTTTTTTGTTCAGGACCGAGCTCTATTTGTAAATCATCGACCTTTTTTTAATATGGCTCGAGCTTTTTTTCATATGACTCGAGCTTTTTTCAAATATGGCTCGACCTTTTTATTTTAGGGATTGAGTTTTTTTTTGTGAGGAATCTAGCTATTATTGTGCGGGATCGAGCTTTCTTGTGCGGGATCAAGCTTTCTTGTGAGGGATCGAGCTTTTTTTTAGAGGGATCGACCTTTTTTTCTGAGGGATCCAGATTTTTTATATGAGATATCGAGCTTTTTTTTCTGATGGATCGATCATTTTTATAATTTGATCGAGCTTTTTTTCAAATGTTTCGAGCTTTTTTTAAATGGTTTCCAGCTTTTATACCCAATATTTTAAACTTGTTTGCACCACTTCAAATCAACTAGGCCAAATTTATATATATAAAAAATGCATACATGTTCATTCATTATTTTTTAAAAGCTTACAACTCCCAGACATAAACAAAAAAAAAATTAAACATGTTCATAAATGTTCATACAGTGTTATGACACAGAAATACAAGAAAATATGGAAATGAAGATCATAAATATTAATTTACCTACTTCTACAGTATGTCTGGAATGGAGCTCGTTTTTTGAAAAGATACCCGGAGTATGAGTACTTGATTTTGAGACAACTTTTTTGGACGAGAGCTTTTAAAGAATAAAAAATCGATTATTTAAGGACAATTTCGGTAGCTCACCATAATAGGTGCCTTTTAAACATAACTTATTATAACGGTGACATCACTGCAACTTACAAAAAAAAAATGACATTTCTCACCATTTCCACTCTAGAATTCCCATATTCAGAACTAAAGGATCGTGTTGCTGCAGCATTTTCATCTTCTCCTACTTGCAAGGATTGCATTGTTTCCATTATATGTCAGAATGATGAAATGGATATTGTACTATATTGGCTCTCTCTTGGAGCTGCTGAATGGACTGAGCGCACACATGCTAGCAAGTACTTCAAAAATGTCAAAGCTGCTGCTTATGCTAATAATAAACTCTATGTTTTTGATGATTCTGATACATTACTTAGACTTGATCCTGAAGAAGATGTAAAGTGGGTAGAGGGCAAAATATAGTAGCCAGCGGAGGAACTGAATGGTCTGAACCTCTACCTCATGGTCGTAAAAAGAGGTTTTTAGAAGAAAAATGCATAATCAAGAAGTTGGGGTTGCAAAATGATGTGTGGATTACTTCTTGCGGGACAATAGTACCAACTGATGGACTTCTTCCCAAACTGTATTTCAATGAAAGCATCAGCAATTCTTAAGAATCTGAAAGCTGCCGCTATAAAGGAGTATGGCTCACACCTCGGTTCCATCAAATTTCCCCATATTTCTTTCATTGAATTATATAACTTATTTGCTCTTTTTAAGTTAGATTCTTACTACTTTGTTAGTAGTTTCTTTTGGTAGAGAACTTGCAAGAATTTTATCTGAAATAATTAAGTTAGTGTAATTCGTTTCTTGTTTCTTATCAGTGGTCTTCTATGAACATTCCTTGGATTGAACTTGGTGACAAAAGAACCAAAATTCTGAGATTCATTCAATCCAACCATTTTGATTTTCTTTTAGCATGAACTATATATCAACATAGTGATGTGAAGAAACTTTAATGAGCTTGTCAAGTCACGGAAAGAATCAAAAGCCATGGATCCAAAGAGATCCAATCTCAGATTTTTCGACATCCAAACAATTCTGAGGTTGGTCTCTTTGAGGGTCCTTTTATATTTTTCTGTGAGATTCCCCCTTTAATTTAATTCTTATAGCATTGCTAACACATTGAATTCACATATTTTATCCTTGTGATTTGATCAAATTTAAACTTTTGTTGGTGAACTTCTGATAGAATTGTTACAGTCACTCTTACTTATACTGTTGTTGCCTACAAGGGCTGCTTTTCAGCTATTGCTTTAAACATGTTAACATAATGAAAATATAATATCACAAATGCAAATAGACACATTCAGGCTATGTATGAAATGGCTTTGTTTTGGAACAGCTCTGCTTATAGCTTATTTTAAGATATAATCAACTTTGGTAAACTAAATTTTATAAGTGTTTAATTTTGAAAGGATGGAAAATGTATTGAACAAAATTATTAAAATAGATATAATTAATATTATAAATATAAAGCATATAAAAAGAAATAAATAAGAAATTGAAGTAGAAAAAAATAACAAATTATGACCGAGTAAACTTGCTCAAAAATCCGAGTCAATTCAGTCTCTTCACATTTGAAATTCAGCCACTGAATTAACTTGCTCAAAAACCTGATTAAACTCGTTATTGTCTTTCTATTTAAATAGTGGGGGTATTATTGACATTACATAACAATAAATTAGTTTCTGTTTTAAAATACTACCCCACTCAACTTTTCAAATGTTGTTTATTGAAAGAACAACTTGGAAAATAAACTGCTTTTGAAAAGTTTACTAAACACCTATTTGTTAAAAACTTGAAAAATAAGTACTTATTTCTCAAGTAAAAACAATCTCAATTGTAGCTTCAATCTCACATGCAGTTAATTTCCTACCTGCAGCTATAAATATGTTAACAATTTAGATCCCTTCATGCATATCCTTTTGTTCTCAGAGTACTGATATCAGTAATTTTCATACTTTTACGGTTGAAATTCCACATTCGATTGTTGCTTGTATTGCTGAAACTGAAATGCTACCAGTGAGACATCAAACTTTTATTTTGACATTGGAGGCTTGGAAATTTAAATTTTAAATGGGCTGATATTAAATTTAGAATACTTGAAAACTGAAAAAGTTACAAGTATTCTTTTTCCATCTTTTTTGACCCAAAATTAGTCTGAACCCAGAAGTGAAAACGAAGCATATCAAGTAAGAAAAATAAAAATAAAAATATTGCTTAGATCTTCTTGTACCCATTTGCTGTTTACATCCTTGAAACCAAGAAGCAGATTGAGCAAATTGTGTTATTGCATCCCATTCAAGAAAGATTCTCTCACTATTGTTCAAGTATTCTTAGAAGAAAATTGTTCATATTAGCCAGGCAAATGATTCCATTCATTGCCTAATCTTAATTATTTATATACAATTAGAGTAAGGTAATTGCTTCCATCGACTGAGTATAGAGAATGACCTTATTATTCTTGAAATTATTCAAGTTTTTCTTTAAGATCATCTTCGATGGGTCTCCATTTTATTAAAATAAAGATCCATTTCATTTTGATGGTTCTCTAATTTATGTGGATCGAGAAATATCATTTTATCAAATTTTGATCTTTATATTTAGAGATCTAAAACCACATCTCTATTTAACTTTTTTTTTTTATAAAAAAAAAATCTCATTTTACCCTTATATTTGTTCTTCGATTACTCCTTTATCCTTTTTATATTTTTAGTGAAACTCAATTAATATATTAAATCTTTTTTTTATAAATGTAATTACTATAAAAATTATACTGTTGAAAATATTTTTTTGAGATCTTTCGATCGAGTATAATATCGACTATATTTTAATATTCTCAATATTTTTATTTATTACATCTTTTATTAATCAATGAAATAATAAGTATTTTAATAAAAAGCAAATGTTTTCAAATCATCAATTTGTATATGTAATTAACATATATTATAATAATTAATTCTAAATAATTCAGTAAAACAAAATACTAACATTAACATCTTCAAATTAAAATATTAAAACGGAAAAATAACATAAAAAAGAACATTGAAAATTAAAATAAAACCAATAAAAATAACAATGAAACTTAAAAGTAAGATAAAAAATATATAAATGTTAAAAAAATATATCAAAATAATTACATGTAAAAATGATAACGAATCAAGTTCAGCCCATGTTACAATCCAAAAAGCCTTGGTCATTCACCCCTCAATAGATATGTTCTCAACCCAAATACTAGAGTCGAATGTGGCTTCAAGTTTCGGCCCACATGCTCCATTTGGACCTCAAGCCTTATTTAATTTTTCCAGCAGCCACTTAACTATTAAGGGATGATGGTATCCAGTTGCAAAGGGACTAAATATGGTTTTTATCAAGATTATTTATGACTTCTTTTAATTTTTGAATTTAAACTATTTCCTAAGGTTATTTTTAGTTATTTAATGTTTAGATTTTCAATTTGGGTTGTTCCAAAGCTATTATTTATTTCTCTTTTGTTCCCCATGCTTGGAGGGTTGTTCCAAGAGTAGTCTTTCTTGTGTTTCCCATCCAGGGTTGTTCCAAGAATAGTCTTTTTTGTGTTTTCCATGCTTGAAGGGTTGTTCCAAGCTTAAATACCCTATTTTCGGATTGTAATGGAGTAGAAAATGAATGAATAATTTCAGAACCCATTGTGGTGTCTTTTATCACAAAAATTCTTATATCTTTAGTGTGGACTTCCAAGAGTGGTGAATTTGGTTAATAATTATATATCTTAAGGTGGTGTTTCTTATCCCTAAGTAGTGAATTTAGTTTTAAGATTTCTTATTCATTTCCCTTAAAACATTGTTACCTTAACTTTCTTTATTCTTCCATATTAGAACGGAATCAACAAATAGTTACGTGTGACTAGGGATGTCCATTGGACGAATTCGAGACGGGTAAAATAAATCCCAACTTCGATCCAAACAAAATTATTTACCTCTGAATCTGCTTTTGAAGACCGTGGTCGAGGTCGGGAATTTTCAAGTCGAGGGAAGTAGCCCCAAACCTACCTCACCTCTCTCCAAGTGTGTATAATAACTAGTTTTTTTTTAATTTAAATAAAAATATGTTTTAATTAGATAACAGAATTTATAATAATTTTTTTATATCTTAATTAAAATAATATGTCTTAATTCTTTAAAATATTAATATTATTATTAAATAAATATTAAACGGGTTCGTATGTACAGGGACAATAAATCCCTACACCACCTCTTTTTAGAAACAAAGAGTAGGAATGGATCCTAAACCCGCACCGACCCATTTATTTTGATAAAGAGGTAATTACACTGTCATTAGTATTGACCGTTAAATTACACTGTGACTTTTTCAAAATGCTGAAAAGACGAAACTACCCCTGATAACTATTATTAAAAAAAAGCAATTAAAAAAATTAATAAAAATGCAAAGGGTTATCAAATTAAAAAATCGTTAAAAAAATTGGATCTCTATCTTCGAAGATTTATGAAAAAAAAAAAAAAGAAGGAAAAGAAATAAAAAAATTCCAGATTACCATCATCATCCTTCAATCTCAAAATTTCCAGAGTTTTATATCTAAATAAAAATCCATTTTTTTTTCTTTCAAGAACAAAAGATATAACAAATTTCCAGATTCTCATCATTCTCAACTCTCCACAGCCATCATCATCCTTCCATCTCAAAATTTCCAGATTTTTATTAAGATATACAAAAAATTCCAGATTATCATCATTCTCATCTCTCCACATCTATCATCATCCTTCAATCTCAAAATTTCTAGATTTTTATTTTTTTTAAATCCAATTTTTTTTTTCAAGAACAAATTTCACAAAGAATCCGGTATCAAAAAAAAAAAAAAACTCACATATCCATCCAATAACAACTCTTCATCAAACAAAAACAAATACTCCACCAAAAAAATTAAAAAAGAAAAAGAAAAATGAAGATCCTCAACCTTACATCCGGAAAGCTGAAGATCTGCTCCAAATGGAGCGATCATCTGCCATCTTTGATGATGGAATTTCTGCTCCAGATGGGGCAGCGCTCCGGTTCCGTTTCCCCCGCATACTTGGTTCAGTGAGTTAGTGAGCAAGACCAAACTCAAATCTTTGGGAAGACTTTTCAGGAGATGCTACTCGTTTAGATGAATATTTGATGGGAGCTGGTAGACGACATTGGTGAAGCTAGAATCTCTTCCAGGATTTTTTTTCTTTTGGTTTTATTTTTTATTTTCAAAAATTGAAATCGTGTGGGCAAACCGACAAAGAACTGAAAGGAATCGAGGAGATCATATCTTCTTTAATTTTTTTGGATTTTTTTTTAAATAAAAATTAATAAATGTCCACTTTTAATTTATTTTTTTAAAATGAATGAGTCCCCACCATCCATATATATGATGGATGGTTGAGATTCATCTTCTTTTATTTTGTTTTCTGAAATACATTTTCTGATTTCTGATTTTTTTTAAATAAGGATATAGGTTAAAAGACAATATTACCCTTGGCTTGTCAAAACTCAAAAGTTTACTGTCAAACTTGGTCAAACTTGAATGGTTGGGAGATGAGTGTCGATATATAAAAAAGTTGTAATTGACTGTAAATTGGCAAACCTCGTTTTTGAAACAATGAGTAGGAATCGATCCTAAACCTGCACTGATCCATTTATTTTGAAAAATACCCTTTGTATGGGACGGGGTGGGACGGGTACTCACCGGTTTGAGTGTTTTTTTTTTACATCCCTAAGTGTGATTAATTATAAAAAAAATAAAAAATTAGATGAAATAAAAGTAAGTAAATTGTTAACAAAAATAGTTAATAGAACTATTAAAGAAAGTTTGAAATTTTAGTTATAAAGTAAAATGATAATAATTTATTATTTGGATATTATAAAATAGAAAACTGTTGAAGTAGTAAATTTATGGAGATTGAATATTCTTGAAATATTTTAGTCTCCAAAATGGAGAAAAATTGGATAACGATTGAAAATGGCATTTAAGAGATCTCCGATACAAAAGTGGTTTATATATATATTGTGTTTTGTGTGACTTTTCCTACAATCCTTTTTATTTTTTGAATAAAAAAAACATTTACTTTTCTATATAAAAATGAAGTTTATTTATAATCCAAGAAGAAAATCATGATCATATGTGTTCGTATATAATTATTACTTTTGAAATGTTTTTATTCCATATTATATATATATAATTGTTTAACATAAATATAAATGTAAAATTACTAATTTTCAGATAATTTTACTTTTAAATAACAAACGTGTTGACAATACATTCAGATGTAAGGAAATAAAAAATAAACATGTCATTCAAGTTCAGATTTCAGTCCATATTCAGTCTTTTGAGAAATTCAAAACTTTTCGGTCTTTCAACAACAACAAAACAAACGATACCTTACTTCCTGTTGGGTACACAACAATCGGTGAAAGAAAATAGAAGAAGAAAATAATTGTTTATACAAGTAAAATGTAAACAACAATTTTGAAGATACCAAAATTTAATCTTTTAATAACCTACTGCAATTAAATAACAACAAATAATAAAGAAAAAAAATAATACAGTAAAACTAAAATACTAACTTGATAAGTAGATAGAGGCTTGCAAATGGTTGCAATGTTCTAAAACAGTATTTCACCCCTTCTCTTGTGTTTGAAGTTCTACGGGTGACTGTTTCCTAGGATACAACTATCTGTATTCTAATTTCTAGCACTAGAAATTAGAACCCTAGCGAACTTTGTATATTTCCTCTCAATGCAGTCTACTTATTTTTTATGTAGACAAACTAACTAAAAAAGAACTTCTATCAAATTCTTCTTAAAACTCTTGTATTTTGGAATGAATTTCATTCTAATTTATAAACTCAAATGTGTCTCTTGGTTAACACACATCTTTTGGAAGAGTTGCATCTCTTGATGAAGAGACACAATTTTCTAGTGAATAGACATGACTCTTGAATTCTATTCAAAATTCCAACAATACCCTACATTTGAATCGAAATTCAAAATTCTATACTTATGCTACGACCTTAGACTGCTAAATGAATGCATTTGAGAGGAACATAAGTGTTATGTATCGGGAGAAGTGTCTTTTGGACTTGGACTTGAACTTATCCTAGTGAAAACATATCGGATTTACTTGGTGACGCAATGGATATAGATGATCTTGAACTGTTCACTGTTGCAGTAAATCAAGACAATATGTCTCTCACATAACACAACTTAATATACGTTAGTTCATACGTTTTCGTTCATTTTGGTCTTGAACATATCCAGGTTTTCATGATAGTTTTAGAGAATTTAGCCCATTTTTTATTCTCATAAATGCGACCCCACATTTACTATCATATAGGTGACATTAATTAAAAGTTTTATGCTTAACTTCTCTTGATAACAAGATATCAGTGTCATTAAATGCATAGCATATCCTTAACAATCTCATACAACACACCACTCATCATAGGAATGAGTTATAATATGTGTTCTACAATTTAAGTCTTACCAAACCAGTTTGCCTATTGAACCTAGACCATGGGATCTCCAATCAACTAGGTTAGGTTTCCGCTCGGTTCGACTTATTAAGTGGCTTTAAACTCATTCCCCTTGATATAAATTTAATTTGCTCTTTGTAAGCGTTTTGTCAAAGGATCTATAATTTTTCCATTTGACTTCACATATTCAATGGATATAACTCTATTTCAGAGAAATTGCTTAATAAATTTATGATGTATATTAAATAACATCAAATTTAATAATTAAGAACCTATATGTTGCATTTGTGTTTGCAAATTTTATGAAAACACAATCAACCATCTTAATTCACAGTTTAGTTCTTTCTTGTAAAAGAACTTCAACTTTTACAAGGTAACCCCACACTTTAAGGGTCTTATAAATTGATATTCGTACTTTTCACACTTCTTAAGGAGATTGATTAGTCTTCTTATGTGGAACTCTATTCAAAACATGATTTGAATTTTTTTAACCAATTTGCACTATACTAATCGTATTTGTAAATCTAGTGCAAAATTAACAAATGGAAATTTCAAGACTCACTATTTTGCTTTTCAAATTCTGTTTAGAATTTGACCAAAGCATTTTGCTCCATGTAATATTTTGGATACCATTTTTTTTTTACGTTGAGCAACATTGACAGTGGTCACAGTTTGGTACCATTATCCACATGAATCATGGATGTTTAAAATTGTATGACAAACCAATCTCTCCTATACCATTTATAATGATTTTGGAGTTTATGCATTTTGTGAAAATTTTGTCAATTATCCAAAATCTCAAAAATATCATCTTCAGATTCTATAACATTATTAATCTGACTTTTGCACATCCTACGACAATATGCATTTCATTTCATTTTCACCTCAAACTTGACATCACATGCATTTAGAAATTCATATAGTCAAATTGTATTTTACTTGCAGTAACATTGCAAATAAAGTATGCATGCAATAGTCCCAAATGAATGTAAACAATTCTTACTTAATGCTTTTGTCGTATGTAAATTTTATCAGACGTACACGTCATCGACAAAGAAGATAAAATTACCAGGTGGACGTCCAAATAGGCATTCAGAAAATATCATGTAAGACATCACCAAAGAAGAGAAGCCCGAGTAAACAAGTATTGAACAGAACCTACTCGGGGTCAACTGACGTCATATACTACTCGGGGTCAGTTAAAGATACTCGGGTCTAGCTGATGGCATATACTACTCGGGATCAGATGATGTCACTCGGGATCAGATGATATCGTTTTCTACTTGGGACAAACATGAAGAAAACCGAATAAAAAAACCCAGTGCGTAGCTCACACGAGTCGAGTCGTTAAAACACGTGAAGATATCCTTATCAAAGAGGAGTTTCAAGAAGAATACAATACCAAACAGAAAATGTTCTAAATCAGGCAACAATTTTATTTCTTTAAAAAGACTACGCTTTTATAAGGAAATAAGTCCTAACTGGACTGCATCACTAGAGTCCCATTCGATCTCAATACAAGTCTCCAAAACAGGAAAGAAGACAAACTACTTCAAACAAGTAACCAATCATAATTAGATACAAAGATCTTTTATTACTTGTACAAAGAGGATTAAGGTTCTATGAACATATAAATAGACTCATAACCTCGTCACAAAACACACAAACATAATATAGAAAAACACAGAGAGAAGAAAGAGAGATCGAGAATTGTAATTATTCTATTCATAGTGGATTTTAGCTCGGTTGATTATTCAACCACCCGTGGACGTTTCTCCAGTCATCGGAGTTTTACCACGTCAAAACTTACATTCGATTACTTTCTCCTTCTCTTTCTCTTTGAGATCACAGCTAAAATCCAAATCTTGTTGGCTTTCTTATACATCCACAAATCGACGTCAACAATTGGCGCTAGAATGAGGGGTTGAACCTTCGATTTAATTAAAGGTAATGGCAGGAAGCAGAAGCAGTCCTGGGGATGTCCAAAAATCTCCAGATAATGTACATGTTAGCAGTAGTTCGCGAGATCTCACTGCAACCATGAAGAACCAACCAACATCTTTAGCGGGGATCCAGTAAATTCCTCCGACCAGCGAAGACCTGACACAACTCTTCCGAGAAGCGCTGCAACAATTGGTGGCAGACGCGGCAAAAGAAGGAGTTGATCTACTAGCTGTAGAAGAAGTACAACCTCTTAACCTCCCACCAACAAGGCTTCGTTCGGTTATAGTATGGCCATAACTGAATGCACCGGGAGCCGAAATGAGCTCTGTTCCAGTCAATCAGGCTGGACGTAAGACACCTGAAGAGGAATAACCACGCCAGAGGCAGAACCATGATCAGATAGCCCGTGCAAAACACCGTAAACACGATCGGCACAGGGATCGGTTGTCATCAGAAGATAGCGATTGGTACCATCGTAAGCGCTATCACGAAACCATACGCTTGCAAGAATCAACCTGAGAGACTCTGCAGCTAAGCGAAGAGCTAGAGAGAGGAATGACTGTCACTCGACAGTTTAACCCTCATGGAGATCCGGTGGGAGATAGAGATGTCGTAATTCAGAGTCTAACTCGAGAAGTCGAAAACAATAGGCGACAAATGGACGCACTGGTCAGACGTTATTGGTATAACGGTTTATCTGACGAAGATTCTGACAGTCCATTCACTAGGAAAATCTTGCTGACTTCATTCCCATAAAGGTTTAGGATGCCGCACGTAGAGCAGTTCAAGAAAGATACAGACCCTAAAAAACACGTCAGAAGCTATAAAAGTGCTATGACCCAGTATGCCCACAACTATCCCTTACTATTCCTCAACTTTCCACAAACTTTAGGAGACACAGGCTCAAGATGGTTCGGGAGATTACCCCCAGCGAGCATCGGAACCTTTAGTGAACTAAGAAGGAGTTTCTCAAGGCAATTTCTGAGCAACGTTCAGAGTAAAAAAAATCAGTGGCCTACCTTTCTAAGATCAAACAAGGAAAAAATGAGTCGCTGAAGAAATACCTAGGGAGATTCAGCCAAGCCGTATCAGAAATCGACAGTGCAAACGACGAAGCGATAATTGCTGCATTCATCAACAACCTATAGAATGGACGGTTATCTTTTGACTTGAGATCAGCCCGTCTAACCAGATATTCTGATATGATGGACATGGCAGGAGGATATGCACTAGCCGAAGAAAAAGAATTAGCCACAGGAGGATGCTATATGCATGGAGGAAAACCCGAAAAGGACGCTGAGTCCAAGGTGCAGAACCAAAAGGGAAAACAGAAAGGAAACAGCAGAGAAAAAAGTAAGGACAGAGGAAATGGGCGTAATGTCGTACAGACCACGGAGAAATTCCGAGGTAGATACGCCAACTACACCCCACTTCGGAAAAAATAGGAGGAAATTCTGGTCATATTGGAAGAGAAAAATCTGGTAAAAGAGCCACGCCATCAATCTCACTTTGCTCGGCGAGATACAACCAAATACTGTAGATTCCATAAGGAAACCGGTCATGAGACTTCCAAATGTTACCAGCTCAGAGATTACATAGAAACCCTTATTCGGGAGGGACATCTTCAGGATGTAATCTTGAAAATAGATGAGAAGTCAGAAATAAAAAAAGAGGTCAGGGCCGATCACAGCTCTGGTCGAAATCAAAGGGCCAGCCCAGAGGCCAATGAAGTAATACAAACAATCTTTGAAGGACCATCCACTGGGAGAAGTAATCGAGAGCGAACATAGAAAATCAGATAAGCGGTAGAAGCATGACATAACTTTGACATGAACTCAGTCAAGCCAGACCCGAAAAGGGTAAAGGAAGGATGTGACCCAATAAAATTCACAGAAGCAGATTCACATGGGGTCGATGTTCGGCCAAATGACGCCCTGATCATAAGTGCCCGGATTGGTCATCGGGAAGTCAGGAGAATCTTGATAGATAATGGAAGTTCTGCAGACATTCTCAATGTAGCCATCTACGATCAACTCAGGTTGGACCGAAAGGATCTACAGCCTTTCCATACTCCACTCAGAGGATTCAGAGGAATTGAGGTCAGGTCACTCGGGATGGTTAAGCTACCCGTAAAGATTAGAGTGGCACCTTGTCAGAGAACTGTATTGCTCGACTTCGTGGTGGTAGACTTAGACATTTGGCTGTATAATGCGTTGTTGGGTGGGCCATTCTTAAATAAAATTAAGGCTGTAACAGCCACTTATGCATTAATGATCAAGTTCCCGACCGAACAGGGGGTCGGCGTAGTCAAGGGATGCTAAGAGATGGCCTGAAGAGCTAACCTGTCAGTATACAAAGGCAAAAATGATGGTGAACATGTATGCACTATAACCCAGCCGAGTCAGAACAAAGAGTCACTGTCATTCGAATTTGAACCAAGGGAAGAGTCGAATGAGTCCAAAAATGAACCGATCAAAGAAATCATCTTAAAAGAAGATAAACCAGATAAGAAGATCAAGATCGGGGACAATTTGGAAAAAAGGATTAAACAAAGCCTCGCCAATTTGCTCAAAGAATATAGAGATGTGTTCGCCTGGAGTCATGAAGACATGGTCGGGATAGATGCCCGAATAATATCTCACCAACTCGCAGCAGACCCGAATGCAAAACCAGTGATACAAAAGAGAAGATCATTAAATGTCGAGAGAAGTCAGGCAATCAAACAGGAAGTGGAGAAGCTACTCGTTGTAGGGTCGATTAGAGAGATCAACTACCCTCAATGGGTAGCTAATGTAGTCCTTGTCCAAAAGAAAAATGGACAATGGAGAATGTACATAGATTTCACAGATTTGAACAAAGTATGCCCAAAAGACAGTTTTCCACTTCCGAGGATAGACCAGTTGGTGGACGCTACATCAGGCCATGAATTGCTCAGTATCATGGACGCCTACTCGGGATATAACCAAATCCGGATGAACAAGGCTGATGAGGAAAAAACAGCTTTCACAACCGATCTGGGCTTGTACTGTTACACAGTGATGCCCTTCGGATTAAAAAATGCACGGGCAACATATCAAAGGCTGGTCAACAGAATCTTTGCACGACAAATAGGAAGGAACATGAAAGTGTACATTGATGACATGCTGACCAAGAGCATCTCGGCAGACAAGCATACCTCAGACCTGCGAGAGACATTTAATGTTTTGAGGAGATACCAAATGAAGCTAAATCCGAACAAGTGTTATTCGGAGTTCCTTCAGGAAGGTTTCTGGGTTTTCAAGTTCACCAAGGACACTAAAAGAAGCACAGCGCCTAACATGATGCTTAGTTTCCTTGGGTAGATTCATCTCAAAGGCCACAGATAGATGCGCACCCTTTTTCAAAGTAATTAAAAAGGGAAAAGGACTCGAATGGAACGAAGAGTGCGAGCAGGTATTCTTAAAAATCAAAGAGTACTTAGGGCAGACTCTCATCCTTTCGAAACCACAAATGAGAGAGATACTCCATTTATACTTATCAATTACAGAACTAGCAGCAAGCTCAGTCCTAGTCAGAACAGAAGATGGAGTACAAAAGTCAGTGTATTATACCAGCAAGGCATTTTTGCCCGCCGAGACCAGGTATTCACAAACAGAAAAAATGGCCCTAGCATTGGTTTTAGCGGCAAGGAAGCTAAAGCCATACTTTCAGGCTCATACAATCCAGGTTCTCACCGACTGCCTACTGAAATAAATTTTATAGAAGCCAGAAATTTTAGGAAGACTAACCAAATGGGCAATCGAGCTAAGTGAATTCGATATCCACTACGTCCCTAGGACATCCCTCAAAGGGCAAGCAGTGATAGATTTTATAGTAGAGTTCACAGAGTCAAACCTGGAAGCAAAAAAGATGTAAGGAAAAAATTTCCCATGGAAATTGTATGTTGATGACTCTTCAAACATTCACGGCAGTGGGACAGGGATCGTAGTATGCATTCCATAAGGAGATGATGTCGAATGTGCCATGAGGTTTGACTTCAAAGCAACCAACAATCAAGCCGAGTATGAGGAGCTACTAGCTGGACTCAGAGTCTGCATAGCTTTCGGGGCAGATGAAGTCAAGATATTTAGCGATTCACAAGTAATTGTCAATCAAGTCCTGGTTGAATACCAAGCCAAGGATGAAGGCATGCTATCCTACCGTGACATTGCAAAACAGCTCCTCCAGAAATTTAAAGAATATAGGATTGCCCAGATCCCCAGGGAGGAGAATGAAAAGGCAGACGCTCTGTCCAAACTAGCATCAGCAATAACCACAATCAGGCCAAAAACTATTCCGGTTGCACATCTCCTCAAACCGAGCACAATTGAATCGAAAAATTTAGAAATTTTAGAAATTCGAACACCGCTAGACGGTTGGATAACTCAGCTGAAAAGATTCCTGGAAGAAGGCGTGCTCCCGGAAGATCCCATACAAGCAAAACGTATCAGGTATCGATCAGCAAGGTACACGTTGGTTGGAAGAGAACTATACAAAAGAGGGTTTTCCCGAACACTCCAAATATGTGTGTCAGAGGAGGATGCATATCGGATATTACAGGAAATCCACGGAGGAGTTTACGGAAACCACACTGGGGGTAAAAGTTTAGCACACAAGATACTCAGACAAAGTTATCATTGGCCTACTTTATTCTCATATGCACAGCAATGATCGGAGAGTTGCAATACTTGCCAAAGGATCGCTAATGATATCCGACAACCTCCTGAACAACTCAGAAACCTTACATCCCCATGGCCATTTGCCATGTGGAGTTTGGATTTAATCGGTCCAATGCCAACCGGGACAAGGGGTGGAGGAAAGTATGCCATAGTAGCCGTTGACTATTTCACGAAGTGGGCAGAAGGTAAAGCATTAGTGCATATTACAGAAGTAAATACCATAGATTTTATGAAAAAGAATATACTCTACAGGTTTGGAGTCCCAAACACTATCATCACTGATAACGGCACCCAGTTCGATAACCTGAAATTCAGACAGATGTGCAAGGAGTACCAAATTGCCAATTACTATGCCACACCTGCCCATCCTCAAACAAACGAGCAGGTAAACAAAATCATCAAGCAAACACTCAAAGCAAAGCAGGATTCTAAAAAAAGAAGTTGGGTTGAAAAGCTTCTCGAAGTATTATGGGCGTATCAGACAATAGCAAGAACGTCAACAGGAGATACTCCATTCACCTTAGGTGGTGTTTGGTTGAATGGAATGGAATGGAAAGAAATTCATTCCATTTGATTGGTTTGTTAAATTCCAATAGAATGAGCATTCCATTGGAATGGGGATTCCACCATTTTGGTGGAATGAGCATTCCATCCAAAAACCAATGGAATGCCCATTCCATTCCATTAACACATTTTCTTTCCAAAAATAACCCTCTATCCCACAACTCAATTCCAAAAATACCCTCATTTCCAAAAATAATATATATATATATATTATAAATATCATACTATTATATAATATTTATTATTATTATATATATATATATATATATATTATTATTATTATTATTATTGCATATAATATATTATTACATATATTATATATATTCATATATTATATAATATATATACTATATAATTTATACTTTTATATTTTATTATTATTATCCAAAATATATATATTATATTTTCTAATTATTTATATTATATATTATATATTATTATATACATAATGTATATATATAAAGAAATATTGATATTAAAAAATATATATATAATATTTATAATAAATATTATTATATAATTTATACTTTTATATTTTATTATTATTATCCAAAATGAACATTATATTTTCTAATTATATATAATATTTATATATTTAATAATATTAATATTAATAATATCAATATTTCTAATATATAATATATAATATATAACATATAATATATAATATTTCTAATATATAATATATAATAATATATATTAAAAATATATATATATATATATAATATTTATAATTTAATATTTTATTATTATTATCCAAAATGAACATTATATTTTCTAATTATATATATTATTATATATATATACACATTATATAATTATATATAATATTTATATATTTATTAATATTAATATTAATAATATCAATATTTCTAATATATAATACATAATATTTCTAATATATAATATATAATATATAATATATAATATTTATAATATATAATATATAATAATATATATTAAAATATATATAATAATATTTATAATATATATTATTATGTAATATATGTATATGATATATTTTATTTAATATATATAATATATATATATAATATTTATATTATATATATTATTATATTATTATTATATATATATATTATAAATTTATATATAAATATAATATTATATAAACTTTCATATTTGTTATTATTATTATCCATAATATATAATGTTATTATAAATGTTTTGTAATTAGGGGTATTTTGGTCAAAATACAGTTGATTCCATTCCATTCAGTTGTTAACCAAACAAAATATTACTGATTCAGATATTGATTTTAAAGTCCCAACCAAACAAAAAAATCATTTTTCCATTCCTTTCCATTCCAATTCTCATTCTCATTCTCATTCTCATTATCATTCCACTATGGTAACCAAACGCCACCTTAGCGTTTGGAACATAAGTTGTTATCCCCATAGAAACGTCATATGCATCACCCTGGGTTAGGCTATATGATGAAGATCAGAATGTCGATATGATGTTACAAAGTCTAGATGAGCTAGAAGAGAAAATGGAGACATCCCGAATACGAAATATGATCATGAAATTCCAACTAGGAGACCTGGTACTCAGAAAGGTGTCATTGAACACAAAAAATAAAGCTGCAGATTCTCTGGTTGATAAGTGGGAAGGCTCGTACAAGATCGAAGGAATAGCTGGTCATGGAGCATATTGGATTGCACGACCCAATGGAGGGATTTTACCCCGACCATGCAATGCCCAATATCTGAAAATTTTCTATCCTTAAATTATTTTTTATTTTCCTTTCTAGTCGGGACAATTTTAGTCAGGTCAAATATTAGCTTGGAAACTTAAATCTTTGTTGGTTTTGCAGTTATAAATAAAAATCAAACTCGGGATTTCCGAAAAATAAAGCATATGATAATAAGAACATATGAAAACGAGCATGATAATAAGAACATGCAAATAGAATACTCGGGACCATTGATTCCCGAATGGGCGAAGACGCTCGAAGGAGCATGCCAGCTGAGCAAGATCAATTGACCTTAGAAAAAAGGCAAACCCGATGCACCAAATTCTGGAGAAAGGCTCGGGACGCTATCGGAAAAAATTTCGGTGAAATGCGTAGCTGTGTTAAGCGATTTGAAAAGCTTAACGATTTGGCAAACCCTTGCACAGAAAAACTGGGGAGATGTCCTCGGTAATGTGTAAGGACTCAAAACATATGATCATAGTGAGCCTTGATGTAATGTTTGGGTAGCAACCGAGTATGAAACACAAGTATAAATCTACTTGCCTGTTTTAAGATGACTCGGTTAATAATACTAGCCAGTTTAATAAGACTCTTGGTGTTAAAAATTATTCGGGTGATAAAACCGGTTTAATAAGATACTCGGTGAGGTAACCCGAACATCAGAGTTAACCAATTTAATAAGATACTTGGCATAAAGATTGCAATAGCCAGTTTAATAAGATACTTGAAGTTAAAAATTATTCTGGTGACAACCGGTTTAATAAGATACTCGGTGAGGTTGCTCGAACATCAGAATTAGTCAGTTTAATAAGATACTTGGCATAAAGATTGCAATAGCCAGTTTAATAAGATACTCGGCAACAATAATCAAGTTAAAGAAGAAACTTGGTGAAATTCCTTGAGCAATAAATCAAATCAAAACCACTCGGTTTTCAGAATTAGTTAAATCGAAATTTCATTAGTCTACAAAGAATATAACCAGAATTGTTACAAAGAATGTAACCAGAATTGTTACAAAAGAGAACAAAAAGAATCTTTACAAAAAATTATGAAAATTCTACAAAAATCAATGTTATAAGGATTTGGAACTCCTGCCGATGCTCGAGTCGGGCACCATTTCATACTCACGGAGTTGACTTTTGTTGGAAGGCCAAACAATCGTATCGACCGAATCATCCATTCATTGGCTATAATCTTCTCCCGGGATCGGTCCGACATCAGGCACCACACCTTCCACGACCTGACTGTCGTAAAAGGTCGAGAGGGAATGCTCAGATGGAACCTCCAAATGCATGGGATGGGGCTCTTTACCTCGGCTATGGCAGTAAGCTCTCCACTCCTTCATCTGAGTCCGAAGAGATTCATAGGACCGATCCACATGATTCTTGATCGACAGCTCCCAGTTGGTTGAGGCTTTCTCAGTAGCCCGATTCTTAACCTTAAAAAACTCGCCAGCTAAAACTAGCCCTCGCTGAAACTCCCGAAGGAGAAGGGCATCGTAGGCAGAGGATCTTTTGAAATGGTCTACCCTTTGGACTTCAAGTTCCAGCCTGGTCTCTTTGGATAAGGATTCGACCGTCAAAGCCTGGCATTCCAAGTCTTCGATCTTCTGTTCATACGCCAACTTAGACTGCTCCACTTCCTGTTCGGCTTTAAGCATTGATTCTTGGGTAGAGGACAACAAGTTTTGAAGTGACACTGTCTTCTCCTCTGCCAAAGAAGCTCTCTTCTCGGCCTCCACTTGTTTCGCCAAACAGTGGTCGGTAAACACTTGGGCACTGCCAACTTCTTTCTGATAAGCCGATTCGACCCAAGCATGGCTATCCTCACTCTCTTTCAGCTGAGCTTCAAGATGCCTTATTCGATCAGCTTGATGTTGCTGCGTCTGAACCAGCTCATCGAACTAGGACACCATCTATAAAAAAAAATGAAATCAAAAATCTAGCAAGCAAACGGGCAAGGCAAGAGTTAGGAATAAAACCTACATAAGATGCACCGTTGAAGATATTTTGAAGACGACTCGTCAGAGGTGCGTCCTTAAGATGACTCCAATGATCATCCCCAATAAAAGCCCGGCAAGATGACATTGCCCTGAGCATATCCTGGGGGAAGGATAGGAAGGATCTCCCGAGGGTTCAGCCCTTAGATCTTCAACCTCGGAGGGAGAGGAACCCTTGCTCAGCTCAGAAGTCTCTGCACCTGTCAATGCTTCAACATGAACACTCGGGGGAATCTCAGCCTCGGCATCTTCATAACTTGATTCAACAAATGAAACTAGGCAAGGAACCTTGAGAGGGCGAGTAGAAGAGTCGACAACTTTCCGTTTCTCAGCTCAAGAACTGTGGAAGCTGAGATCAGCTATGGGATCCTCCTGAGCATCATCCCGAAAGGATTCAAAAAATTTAGGATATATAGGTACTTGTCCCTCAGAGGTTTTACCTCCATCACCAACGTCTGACCGCTCGGCAGGCCCCTCACCAAGACCCTTACTTTGCCTCTCCCCGTCATCAGGCAACTCCTGAGTATGATCCGTTGGGCCACATGGACCACTAGACTCCTCTACGGTCGGCCGAACGACTTCCTTGGGGACATATTTGGGGACCTGCTCCTCAACCACATCAGGTTTCTCGTCAGACTCAGGCAGGGCAATACCATCGTTGCTCTGACGAGAAGCTTCTGTTCAGCTCGCTTGAAGAATAGACTTCACTTGACGAGCTTGAAGGTCGCAGACGATGTCCGAGTCATATACTTAAAAGAAAAAGGGGAATCGCGTTAGAACATAAAAAGCAAAAAAATATATAATAATAATAATAATAAGGGTTACAAAGACCACTTACATCGCTTGCGGTAGCCCAAAATCTGGCTAAAGAAACCGAGCTCTATCATCTTTTTCTCATTAAAAAGATAAGTCATGCTCCTCTTCTCCAGAGTGCGAACTGCTACCCGAGCAAGTCTGGTCATCTCAGCATCGCTGAATTCAAGCTTTTTCTTGTTTCATACCTCAGGAGAGCAGAAAAAATAGGAAATTTCAACACCCTCCGAGTTTCCCCAGCTGAAAGAGTAACTTCAAGACCGAGATTCCCTCCGGTGAAAAACCAACTGTTCTTCCAGTACTTATTGGATTAAGGAAATCCCCATACAAAACCCCCCTTTTTGGAGTCATCAGAGGTATTAACTCCCTGATTCACCTTTGTCTCCTCAGGAACCCAGCAATCTGGCGGATTAGACATGAGTAAATAGGTCTCTGTCTTACCAGACTGCCTCAGCGTGAAGAAGTGCCTGATTTCACTCGAGAAAGGCGACTACAAGTTCATTCGGCTCCACATGTGCCACATGCACATCAAGATCTTGTAGCTGTTCGGGGCCAGTTGAGACGGAGCGATCCCTGCTTCAGCCAGAAACCAGGCAATGAACGGCTAAAGAGGAAAAGTGACGCTGCAACAGAACATGGATCCATAGATTGCCACCATTCCCTGGGGAGGATTCCAAGTAGCTCTATCACCCACAGAAATCAAAGTAACAGAATTATCCAGATCGAATCGGGCACGATATTTCCCTATCTCATCTGCCTCGACCACATTCAGTTCGGCATCAAACCCACTCGGGCGATCAACAGAGAAAGAGAGACGAGATACTTTGAATGCCTCTTCGACATCGTTCTAGTTAACAGTCTGCTCCATAATTGGAACGCTACCCGAGTTGTGCTTATGGACTTCATTTTTGCTTTGGTGCTTTCCCATCCTTGATCGAAGTGGTACCCTGTGATTAGAAACGATAGATTCAGAACTAGATGAATCATAATCAAAATCAAAATCAGAACTGGATACATAACTAAAATGGACGTTAGGGTGAAGCCCATAAACGTCGACTTCTAAAAAATGAGGTTCATCGGAGGGGATTTCCCCCAATAATCTTCGAACGTAGGAAACCAGTTGAAAATCCCCACGATCAAGCGCTTCAAGAGCTATAGTACAGAGTCGAAGATGAGAAGTTGGATCCATTAAAACTAACCTTGAATGAAGAAAACTGATGCAAAATCTTCAATGGAGAATAACGATTTTCTACGCAAAGAAATCTGGGCTGGAAAAATATCTGGTTTGAGTTTTTGAGAATGAACCAGTCAACCCCTCAGTGAAGAATTCAAAGGGGTGATAGCACGAAACCCTAGGACCTCAAGGCAGGGAAAAAATAATGATAGATTTGATGACGTAGGCGATGCACTGGGAGACGCGTAAGTCGTTTCTCATAAATGGTATCGAAAAATGAAGCGGCAAAGGACACGTGTTAAGAAAAGAACTGACTATCGCAGTCAGAACTCTAAAACGTCGCCATCATTGAGATCTCGCGTGAGGGGGCTAATCGAATTTACATGGTCACCATTAAGACAGGAAATTATGACAAGACATTTACCCTGGCATTAAAGAGATGTAAAAATTGAAGAATTGATTAAAATACTTTTGCTCGAAATGAAACCCTGTTCGGTAAAAATATTTTAAGGGGGTATTGTCGTATGTAAATTTTATCAAACGTACACGTTATCGACAAAGAGAATAAAATTGCTAGGTGGACGTCCAAATAGGCATTCAGAAAATATCCTGCAAGACATCACCAAATAAGAGAAGCCCGAGTAAACAAGTATTGAACAAAACCTACTCATATACTACTCGGGGTCAGTTAAAGATACTCGGGGCTAGCTGATGGCATGTACTACTAGGGATCAGATGATGTCACTCGGACTAACTAATATCGTTTTCTACTCGGGACAAACATGAAGAAAGCCGAATAAAAAACCCAGCGGGTAGCTAACACAAGTCGAGTCGTTAAAACACGCGAAGATATCCATATCAAATAAGAGTTCCAAGAAGAATACAATACCAAACAGAAAAGGTTCTAAATCAGGCAACAATTTTATTTATTCAAAAAGACTACGCTTTTATAAGGAAATAAGTCCTAACTGGACTACACCACTAGAGTCCCATTCGATCTCAATACAAGTCTCCGAAATAGGAAAGAATACAGACTACTTCAAACAAGTAACCAATCATAATTAGATACAAAGATCTTTTATTACTTGTACAAAGAGAATTAGGGTTCTATGAACATATAAATAGATCCATAACCTCGTCACAAAACACACACACACACACACAGGATATAGAAAAACACAGAGAGAAAAAAGAGAGATCGAGAATTGTAATTATTCTATTCATAGTGGATTTTGGCTCGGTTGATTATTCAACCACCCGTGGAAGTTTCTCCAGTCATCGGAGTTTTACCACGTAAAAACTTACGTCCGATTACTTTCTCCTTCTCTTTCTCTTTGAGATCACAGCTAAAATCCAAATCTTGTTGGTTTTTCTTATACATCCACAAATCGACGTCAACAGCTTTGTTAATATCATATTTTCTCTTCACAACTTTTTATGAATCATACATCAGTAATATAGTGTGCAATTCTTAACTATATAATCACACTATAGAAGACATCGTTTTATCTTGAACTAACATGTTCAAAATCACGTCGGTTCGATCAACATACACTTGTATGTTTGATAGTGTACAATTCGACTATCACTTTTATAAGGCAAAATCAAAAAATTTAGTTGAAATGATTTGCTTCACACACATGCTTCAAGAAGACTAAAGTGATATGTTGACGGATTTCATCACCATGGATGATTGTTTAAAAAAAATAGTTTGATACTTGTAACAAACAATTATTTCACTTGTACCTTTAAAATACACTCATTGTATTTTCATGTATCTTTACAATTCCATTTATGGTCATCGGTTGTGAGTCCATAATAAAATACTGTTTTAGATTGTTAGATACAGTGAAAGAAAATAGAAGAAGAATATAATTGTTTATACAAGAAAAATGTAAACAACAATTTTGAAGATACCAAAATTTAATCTTTCAATAACCTACTGCAATTAAATAACAGCAAATAATAAAGAAATAAATAATGCAGTAAAACTAAAATACTAACTTGATAAGTAGATAGAGGCTTACAAATGGTTGTAATGTCCTAAAACAGTATTTCACCTCTTCTCTTGTGCTTGAAGTTCTAAAAATAACTGTTTTTCAGGATACAACTATCTGTATTCTAATTTATAACACTAGAAATTAGAACCCTAACGAACTTTGTATATTTCCTTTCAATGCAGTATACTTATATTTTATGCAGACAAATTAACTAAAAAAAAACTTCTATCAAATTCTTCTTAAAACTCTTGTATTTTGGAATGAATTTCATTCTAATTTATAAGCTCAAATGTGTCTTTTGGTTAACACACATTTTTTGGAAGAGTTGCATCTATTGATGAATAGACACGATTTTCTAGTGAATAGACATGACTCTTGAATTCTATTCAAAATTCCAACACTTCCTACGTGACGTAAAAGTCGACTTGATAGACAGTCAATTCCAAATAATTTAGTCTCTAATGCTCATGTTTAAAATATTTATTTTTAATGACGTGTTAATTTTTTTTTCTTATAAAAAATAAATAAATAAATAATATTAATTTTAAATATTTACCGAATCAATCGAAAAATAATCGTATAATAAATTGTCTAAATATAGACGGTCATATTGATAATTAATAATATATTTTTTATTATATCACCGTAAGGTTAAATATATACTATTACATTTGAGATATATATTTTAGTAGACGTGATATATATATACACGATAGGTAGATGCTCTAAACAATGTCAATGTCATACAGTCCAAGAGTCCAATGTTCTATAATATTGCAACTTGAAGAGGCATAATGGCATATTCTTGTCTGTTAACATATATTGGCATTAGGCTATGTTTTAGCCCCATCCTGTCTCTCTCCTTTGTAGCCTCTCTTTCTCTGCTTGTTGTTTGTGTGTGACCTGCCAGAAAGTATGCTCCGGATTGGATTCAGGTTTGTTTCTCTTTCTACCATTATTTTTGCTTTCCTCAGCTTCTCTTGTTCGTCTTTTGTTTTTTTGCATTTTCATAAGATGAATTTGGTTGCCTAATCTGGGTGTTCATTGCTCATTCTATACCTGCTAAACTAATAATTTTGCAGCTTTTCAAACCATTTATTCTTTTTGGGTTTTTGTTTCCTTTTATAATTGAAAGAGAGTCAACATATTAAAAATTATTTACTCTATGAATTGGACATGTGCATATCCAATTATATAGCTAATAGCTGTTCATTTGGTGTACTCTTTCTTGATTTCTTAGCATTTTGTTTTTATAGAAGTTCTATGCAGCTCATTCATGGTGTTTTTAGTCTTTAAACAGTAAAAATGTGTCTTTTTCAAGAGCTATAGTTGTTAAGTGCTTCAACAGGAGATTATCAACGGAGACTGGAAGTGTAAGGTATGCCATCACATCAAAGTTCCATCCTTTGATCATTTTTTTTTTGTTTTATTTGTGTTTTTGATACTCAGCCTTGTCTTATTACTCTACAAAACTTATTTTTTTAGAATTTGTTGAACCACTGGGAGGTGGAAGAAGCCAAGCCTACTTTAATATAATTTTTTTAGTTGTTAGTGAGCATTTCAAACTTATTAATTTAATTAAAGTCACTTTAGAGGGTGGTTATAGAAAATAGATTGACAATTAATCATTTGTTACTTGGCTGCTTCTCCTTGCTCATTTCTGTATGTGAGATTCTTTGATAGTTGTCAACCAACTGGGGAAATAGAAAAAGTTTGTCACCGTGCAGATCTTGACAAGATTAAAAATAAAAGGCCCTTATTTGCAGATTATGCTTGGCAATTGGCAGATGAAAATCATGTTAAAATTCTGATCTTTAGCATCAACTAATTATCAACCCAGATCCAGATTTGTTAAAATTTAAGCATGACAATGTTATTTCTTGATATTTGCTGTGACAAAGAAAGCTAGAAGGAAAAGTAGCACTGATCACCGGAGCAGCAAGTGGCATAGGGAAAGAAACTGCTGCAAGATTTATCAGCAGAGGCGCCAAAGTTGTTCTTGCTGATAGCCAACACCAACTTGGGAAAGAAACTGCAAAAGAACTTGGACACAATGCCTCCTTCATCGCCTGTGACGTTACTAAAGAATCAGACGTCTCCAACGCTGTTGATTTCACCATCTCTAGATACAACCAGCTTGATATCATGTACAACAATGCAGGGGTGGCATGCAGATCATCCCCAAGTGTTGTGGACCTTGACCTTGAAGTTTTTGATAAAGTTATGGGCATCAATGTGCGAGGAGTTTTGGCAGGGATCAAACATTCATCCCGAGTGATGATCCCACGTAGAAGTGGCTCCATTTTATGTACGGCAAGTATCACTGGAGTATTGGGTGGGCTTGCACAGCCTACATATTCCGTGTCAAAGTCAGCTGTTATAGGCATAGTCAAGTCTGCAGCAGCTGAGCTTTGCAGGTATGGAATTCGGATTAATTGCATATCGCCTTTTGCCATTCCAACTGCATTTGTGATGGAAGAAATGAATATGCTTTATCCTGGTGTCGAGAATCCGCAGATTGTGGAAATGTTACAGAATACTGGGGCGTTACAGGGAGCAAATTGTGAACCAATTGATGTAGCTAATGCAGCGCTCTATCTTGCATCAGATGATGCCAAGTATGTTAGTGGCCATAATTTGGTGGTGGATGGAGGTTTTACAGCATTTAAGACTTTGACACTCCCAGTACCTGATCAAATGAACTAAAAAAGTTCGTTTTAATTACTGTTTGGAGGCATATTACAATCATAAATGAATCTTCTGCACATGTATAAAGGTTGGAATCGGTAACTGTGGAAGTTTTAAGCCACTTAACATGTTCTTGATCTATTTTTCATTCTTCCCTGAGGCACCGTTTGGCACACCGGATTGGACTAGGATCGGACAATTTTAGTCCCAATCCGGTGTTTGGCACCATTTTGGATTTGGGATTACGAATGCTAGAAGCAAATTTAGTCCCATGATTATGAGACTAAATAAATCCAACCCCCAACCCACGTTTACTTTGTCCTGAGATTATTTTCACCGACTCATGTCATCATCGGTTTCTCAGTATCGTTCAATAAACAAACCCAAATTGAAACCAAACCCAGAATTTCAAGACCACCGCCGTTGGTTGCCGCCACCACCCAACACCATCGCCGTCGACACTACAACCAGAAAAAACCCCATAGCCTAGAAACACCACCGCAACCATCCCGATCCAAACAAATTCACAATCACTTCACAAATCAAACTTAATCCATTAAATGCAAACCAAAACAAAATTAATGGAAAATAAAACCTGATAGGAGAGAAAGAGTGGACGAAGGAGAGAAGAGATAAGAGAAAGAGAAGACAGTTTTTTTTTTTTTAATTCTGAGCACTTGTTTGAGCATGGTGGTTGCCGACAACCTTGGTGATGGAGGAGAGGAGGTCGGTGGCCTCTTTGATGTCAAGTAGCAATCGACCTTCACGAAGGCGGTCGGCGATCTTTTCAGAGATTCTAAGAGAAGAAGATTTGGAGAAGATTTGGAGAAGGCAATCTGGAGAAGACCAAGAAAAAGAGAGCAAGAGAACAAGAAAATGAGAAAGAGAATGAGAAAGAAAAAGTGATCTGGAGAAAAGTAAAGAGAAAAAAAGGAAACAAAAAAATTCAGACGAATTCTAATGATATATATATATATATAATATTTATATATTAAAAAAATATTAAATTTAATCCGGTCTCATATTTCACCGTATTTCATCAAACAAAATATAGTATTACTTCAGTCCAGTCCTATATTTCTCTAAACACGGTATAGTATTAATTTAGTCCAGTCCAATCCAGTCTAATCCTATATAATTACAATCTCATCTTAATACAATCCAATCCTATGAAATAGTCCGATAGATAATTTACAAATGTCAATTAGATGTGCATGTACTGACCAATACAGAAACTACACTTCTAAGTTACTGAAAATAGTACAAGCAAATCCTTTGATGCACATGAGAGAGATATCAAACTACATGCCAGGCTTGCTTTCATACTAATATTTCTTGATAGATGCTGGAATTTATACAATCATTTGGACACCTGAACAGTCTTAATTCCTAACATTATTTTACGAGCATGCCAGCATCGGAGCTCAAGCGCAAAGGTGTTAACCTCATCAACCCACATTAAGAGTTGAGCTCTATATCTCATAGAGTTTATTGTGATGAAATGTGTACTATAAGACCATCCTTGACAAAAGTGTAACAATCAAAATTGTTCTAAAACAAGCTTGCGCATGAAGTCTTCTGGAGCTGCAAAGCAGAGAAAGCGAAGTGGTGAAGATAATACAAGAAAAGAAAAAGAAAATGTTCAAATAAATGGGTATGTTTTTGCTTCTGTTGTTTTTACATTATCAACTCAATTCATTGTAATTAGAGATGAAAGATTAAATGGAGAGGAGGAAGATTGGTACCTAAGCCACCAGTGAACAGTCTGAATTGACCAAGGGCCTGTCTGATGAACATCTCAACCCCACTCACAACAGTAGCTCCGACCTCTGCAGCCTCTCGCAATAGCCTTGTATTTCTGGGTGTGTAGACCGCGTCAAAGACCACATCGTATGCTTTTAATGCCTCCTACAAAGTGAGTGATTCATCGATCAATACGAGTACTTAAACAACATATGCTGCAAGAAAAGAGAGAGAGAGAGAACCTTAGGAATAGGGCTTTGATTTGAATTTGGTTCCATTCCAATAGCAGACGCATTTGCAAGAATCATGCCGTTCTCTGGGCAGTATTCGTGTAAACATTCGTATGGCAGCGCTTCCCCAGAAATTGCATGAGCAAGAGCTTTTGCTCTCTCTTTTTAAAAAGAATTTTATAGTTAGAGATAGGAAAAGGCATGTTTGTTTTTCTTTAACAAGAAGGCAGTCTGTAGCTTGTCTTTTTTACCGTAATTGCGGTTGAAAATGACAACCCGAGCCCCTCTGCTTTTCGCTCCAAAAGCCAATGCTCTTCCTGCACCTCCTGCTCCAACCAACACTAAAGTTTTCCCAGCAAGAAGAGAAGTGTTGTGTGATGCCACTCCATTGTTGACATTTCTTTCTGTTTATCCCATGCAAATGCATGAACTATCTAATCAAATTTTTAGTACTACCAATTACTGCTGAATTTAGAAAAGAATCTGTCATCGCTCTTCACGGTACCTCTTAGCGCGTCCTCTATCGCAGAGATTGAAGCCTCACAGTCCGTGTTGTAACCAACCAGCTTCCCATCTATAGGCCTCCTTATTATTGTATTTACAGCTCCTATGGACTGATTCAAAACCATTCCATACTTCAGAAGCTTATCGCTTTCAATAAATGCAAGTGAGCAATGAAAAAGGTTTGATTTTCAAGAATCAAGCTTCTAGTTTACATATATAGTACCTTAGCCAGTGGATGGACTTCATCACAGCATGCCACTGCAGCTTCTTTATGTGGGATTCCAACACTGTAATTAGAAAGAATTCACTTCAATATCACACGGGTGCGCCTTCAAAGTTCAGAAAAAGCAATTTTTCTAGGAGAAGCAAGGTTTTTGTACCTGAAACCAGCAAAATCAATGCCAGTGTATGTTGTAAAGAATTCCTTGACATCATCGACGAGCATAGGAACGTAAATGCCATTATATTGCGTATGTCTGAAAGCAGGGTTGTGCAGAATCGGCCCTTTACTATGTCCTACAGGATTCGAAACCAGGCCAAAGACTTTTGTGTCTGCATCTATATGTTCAAGCTTATAAACTTGTTTCAGGCTGACAAGAGTAGGCAAGCCAGGTACCGATTTGCCTCCCAGAGATCCATACACTAAAAATCCACCAAATTTTGGACCCAGTAGCTGGCTTAAAAGACCTCTACTGCCCACTGCCATTGCAATTAGAGGCACCTGAAAACACCAGAGTTTGAATTGCTGGAAAAGCTTTTTGATTTCGTCAATCGACAAAGAAACTAGTACCTGGCAGTAAGTAAGCATCTGAAAAATAGGTGCCAAATCAGTGATATAATCTACTGCAATTTCAAGTTTGATAACATCTGCTCCAGTAGCCTGCATAGAGGCAATTAGATCTCCAAGTTTCTCTATTGAAGGTCTTCCTCCACCATTCACATAGCTTGACACTATAATTTTGGTATTGGATCGCCCGTATATAAGTTCACACATGCTCATATCAGAAGCTACCTGCACAAAAAAAAAAAATAGAGTTGCATTTCCATGGTTGTAAATTCTATCTCCTTTCACCAAGTCAAAAAATATAAATGTGTATACCTCATAGTCCATTTCCACAAATTCAACATCTAAGTCGAGAGCCAGTTTCAAGACCTGCAAGCAGGAATTCTTGGAGCCTCCCCTGCTTGACTTTCTTGATGATTTGAGTCTGTAAGATGACAGGTTGAGTTATAGTTTCAGGCTCCAAATTGCATGGTTTTTTTTCGCTCACATTTTGTTATGGAAAGCTGTGATCATAAATAATTTTTACATCACATCCTTAGTTTCAGGATTCCTACTAGTCTTGGTTTGAGTTTTACCTGGACTTTTCCTTATCTAATCACATTTAAATGTAAAAAAGAACATTACATGGTCAGAATTTATTCTCTCTTTTTTTTTCCTCGAATGACTTCTTGGGTCAGTTCTCGCTCTCACAACGTCCTGTACAACTTTTGTTGAAATATTTATGGGTTCGAGAATTGGGCTTTGTCTTGCTTATTTTACGGGAGTCGGGTTGGATTGGACCGAGTGATTGTAGACACCAAAAATGCCTGTAATTTTAGTACGGAACAGTAGGATTTGAGTAGTGGAGAATATCACTAAATTAGAAGCAAAAGGCCACCAAGGACATTTTGACTTATCTGCACATTCGACCACTCAAATTTTCTCCCTACAACGGCAACTCTAACTTAACCAACCACATTAAATGAGTAACGATTGATAAGCAGACTGCAGATATGAAAATGAATTGTTATAAGTAAGAAGCATATGGCCATATATATGACTACGGATATTCATATCCATCTATTTTTATAAATATATTCATATCTAAATTTTAAAAAAATAAATATTACTATAAACATCCTTTCTAATACCAATAGTACCCTCACTGAAATAAATGTACTTATTTTAATACATATTATTTATAACAACTCTTAAATTATTATCACAGTCAATTTATATAAAAAAAAAATCAAATTATTTTTAGAATCAAATCATTTTTTAACGAGGGTACAATTTACTTTTAAAAATATCCCGAATGTAAGAGCCTTATAAGAGAGGATATGTGGAAATGTATATAGGATAAAATGATTTTTAATGTGAAATTCTCTTATTTATACAACTATCTTTTAAAAAAAATTATTATTGATATTTACGGCCATCTTAAAAAAAATTGTTGATATCTACCGCAATAGTTAAAAAAAATATCGATAGAGTTCATAACAATACGTAAAAGAAAGATAAAAACAATATGATAATCATGTGATGATGAATGAGTTTGATACTTGAAATAAAATTAGAGTTTAATTTGGATTATCATTTTTTTTTGTTAAAGTTAAGTTTTTTTAATAAAGAAATATAATTGAAGATATGAGTGTATATGATATTTGATTTATTTTTAATTAAAGTAACTTGTCCGTATTGATAAATTTCTATTGAGATATTTTTATAATTAAATTTTCTAATAAAATATAGGTGTCAATATTGATACACACACATATATATATTTAAGTTAGTACTAACTTATATAAATTAATTAGTGCGTTGGATGTGGATCATTATATTTACATACTTTGACTCAAAGTGTATGCACTTGTCAAAGCTTCTTCACAATCAGTGATCCATATGTAATGTACTAATGTAAGTTATATCATTACGTACCGAGGAGAAAACGACTATATATATATTTAACACCAATTTTTCTTTTATAGACACACAATATAGGTATATTTATACCATACTAATACAAAACACCGTAGTTTACAACGTAAGTAATATAACTTCAGTCATAATAATACGCATGACAAATATGTGTTGATACGTATTAATATGCTATAAATATATCTATATTGTGTTAAAAATAGAGAAGCAAGAGAAAAAGATGGAAGAGAGATGTGCCTGTAGGAGACAATGGAAGGCAGAGTTCTCTGTTTGAAGAGAATTTGAATATGGGAAATGTGAGAGGAGGGTGCCATGGAATCAACGCAGAGCTCAACAAGATCAGCACCTTCTTCCTTGGCTTTTTCCATGGAAGCCAGCATTTCTTCACTGGTTTTACATTCTAGTTGTGTGCAAACCAACAGATTGTTCTTAACTACTCCCATGACCATGAGTGAGAGAGTGTTAGATCCAGGAGATGATGGACCGATGGTATTGGTAGGTGGTTGTAGCTGGTACTAAGTTTGGAGCTAACATGCTTCTTCATTTATTATAACAAAATATGTCACTGTTGTTCCTTTATTACACCGATAATAATTGAACTCATTGATACTCTTTTCTCTAATGAGAACGCGCCACCTGCCAATCTGTTAACATATCTCTTCATTTTAAGGGTAAATCATGTAATTCATCTCTATCAATCACAATTCACAACATACCGGTGTAAGATGTTAAAAAATAATATAAAATAAAATAAAAATCAATATATATATATATATATATGTTAACTCTCCCTACACGTCAAATTTGTGTGTACCAAATTCAGATTGATGGCCTGAATTTTCTTTTTTCCCATTTGGACAATCATATCAAGTAAAATTTGAGCTACCCGGTCCTCGTCCACAAACACATTTTTCTAGAAAACTGTGATATTGTGGCTTTCACTAGATGAGAATCTTACACAGTTCCACCATATCAACTGAAAAGGTGACATTACCAAATATCAAACATGTGTTGATTGGGCCAACCTCAATTATTTCTCAGCACCAATAATTTCAAAACCAGAGCCTATTGGAGATCCCCAATTGCTATAACGCTATTACACACCACGTGACACACATATAAGATATCACGGGGATGTACGGTCCAACTAAACCCAAATGCTTGCATTTCAATACATATCGCCATATCGGCCCCCAAGTATATGCAATTATTTTAAGTTTTCACGTTCTTTATAAAATTGTTAACAAAATATTATATTATATTTTGAATTTATGAAAATCGAATCGATTAGAATGTCTAAGTAAATGAGAATTGACCGGATAAAATCCGTTATTAATGTTATCGATATTTATTGGACTCGAAGCACATTAAATATATATAGGATATGGTATGGGCTATTGTATATGTATGGGTCTAGTATTTCTGGACTAGATATCCTATTAGGGTTTTGAGAATCCTTTATGGGTTAGGATTCTAGGAAGTTTTATTATATATAGGGGGTCCCTATTCTCACTCACATAATGTTTTTATATAACTGTCTCCCCATTAGGCAATCTGAGAAATGTGAGAAGAGGATAAAAGACTCTCTATTATTTTCTTTATTTTCTTTTCAGGTTATTGACGCTATTATGGATTCGGGATTGAGATTCTCTATAACTTGGATGTTTTCCGCTACGTTTCCAGATACAAGTCTATTCATACTTATGTATACGTATACGATACGAGATTTAATTATTTCTTTATATAAATACTTACACTGCTTATCAGCAACAACACTATGTCACATCTGTTATACACCCGAACCAATCAAACACATGAGACATTGAGAGGCACATGACAGCTTTTGCTAGAGCCAAGCATGTTGTTACAGTGTGAGTTGAGCCAGGACTAGTGGTTTTGGACCATTTCTAAGAAGGGTCTAAATTTTTTGAATCATAAACTGGTTGGGTTGGTTGACCTGGGTGTAGGTGAAAATCATTTGAACCAATTACCAAGCTTGATAGACTGATCTCATCATCTCATGGATGGTTGTAAAAGAATTCACAACGTAGACCACACACTCAATCAGGCATTAAGGGTGGTAGTTGAGCACTGGGAGTCTGGGACAGGGAGACAAACAACTTCGACAATGAAAATGAATGTCATTATATCATTACAAATGACAATGTTGGTACCACATGAGGCTTGGCACCACATGTGTCCTGCTAAAACTATCCACATTCTTCTGAAAAAAATGTCGACATTTCATACCACGTGACCACAAAAACCGGAAAAATCATCAACATGGTACATTTGTTTCCTCTTTTTTAAAACTCTATCCCTTTTTTCATCAAAACAAAGTACTAAATGCAGTCGGTGATAAAGAGAGTTCCATAGCACGCAAGTAATAGGAAGCATTTCGCAGATACATTAATACGAATAGAATCTTACAAATTATAAGAATGCAAGTCTGTTTCGAAATGCAGCTCCTAATACTTCTAATCATACTCGAAGGATATGATTTCACATGTTGCATTTCATTAAGCTACAACAAGAAATGCTTCACGCCAGAGTTTTGCAGGATTTAAACTTTTGCTCCGCCTGTCTTTCAAAATAAATTAAAAAAACGACATTATGTAAACACATAGCAGGTAATATGTCATGTTCAGGAGTCTTGCAAGATCTAGATTCTGCTCTGCCTTTTTTTCTTTTTTCTTTTTTGAAAAATATATTAAAAAAAAAAATTTATGCAAACAGTGTTGGTATAAGACTATAAACTGTTCACAAAAGGTACTGTGTCATGTGCAAAAGATTTTATGCCACTTAAGTAGGACCATGAAAAACCAATTTTCTAATACAACAATTAGTTTAGAGATCAGTTACTAACAACAAAGAGATAATAATAATGAAAATAGTATTAGGGCCAGTTTGGTATTGCTGTAAATTTTATAATAATCACCGTTAACTATGCTGAAGGAAGAATCAGCTATGAAGTTAATCAGTAGATGTTTGATTAATTGCATTTTTAAAACTACTGTATAACTCAAAAGCAGTATACATAAGTTTGGTAATTTTACTATAAAAGTGTTGAAATTAGTTACAATGACTAAAATATACATAAGTTTTGCACCCTATTTTTCTTTATATTAATTATATATATTAAATCAATATTTAAGTAGAATATATAAATTGAAAAAAAAAACATAAAAACAATATTTTTTAAAAAGATTTTATAAATTAAATCAATATTTAAATATAATATTTAATTTTGGGATGAAATAAGGTATATAAATTATTTTAACTTAATTTCGTAAAGATAATAATGATATTTTAAAAGATGCATTAAATGTTGAAATAAATTACTTTTAGAAGGTAACCTCCCACTTACTTCTCAAAATCACTGTCAAAACTTATCAAATTATCAATTAATCACTTTTAGAAGTTTTACCGAACATCATTTTATGTCAAAATTATAAAATAATCTGATTTTAGCTTTTTCAAAAACAATACCAGACTGGCCCTTAATATCGTGAGATTACTGGGATATATCAAATAGTTCCATTCTATGCGTTAGAAGCCAGCTATTTATTAAATTTATTATTGGACTGAATTCAATATTCACATAATAAAACCGTTATAAATAGCTGTACAAAATAAATATATTAACATTACATCACATGTTGTTTGATGTAATCAAAGTATTGTATGTGAACCTGAGACAACACGGACAAGCAACACTCAGGAGAACTACATTGCCTGTTACTCTAAAAATTAATAACACACATTGAAGAAATCAAAAGTTATAATAAAATTAATTTTCAATGTCTTAAGAGCATTTTAGCACTATAACAGAAATAATACACGATGCTTGCTATTGTTTTATATTTGATACAAAAACATGTGAGATATAATAATCAGTACTTTATAACGCACATATGAAATTACATTGATGTCTTCAAAGCTCTGTTGAATCTTTCTGTTAATCTAATGCAGCGGTAGGTGAATCTCATAGCTCCCAACCGACAGGACCGAGTTCATTATTTAGCATCAACATGATTAGAAAAATACTAGGCCCTACCTAGATGTCACTGTCATTTCATTAAAAATTCCACATGGAGCCAGAGATTACTTCTGGCCTTTATAAACTTTCACTGAAAGCCTATTCAATTTCCACGGCGCCATGCATCTATAGCAGATGCTGCCATTGTAGAAGTAAAAAGTCATCCTAGTGCTAGCATTATAAGGTCAGGAGACAAGGTAAGATTCATCTTGTCATCACCGGTGTCACAACCAAACTTTTCATAACTAAAAGTTGGATGTAATTTTGGTCATATCAGTTGGAAGTTGGAACCCACGCTACCTGCATTTTGGTCATATCAGTGGGAAGGGGTCAGGGCACTAACATTTCCCTCGTGAATTTATGAAATAAACAATATATGGTTAGGGGTATGACCATCCAAACTTTGTGTGCAAAAGATATTTAAAGCTGCTTGTAAGTTACAGAGGGATAGAACAATCAATGTTACATGTTCAGTATACTTAGACACAAAGTTGAGCAATACAACAATCACATTTGAAGAGAGCAGGGATCTAACAGTGATTAGGATAACCAGCATTCCAATATGGTCATTAATGATCCTAGATAGAATTCAAAACTTCTAATGGCCATTCCCCACAGATACAATTCCAGAGAGGCCTCACAGAATGCAATAACTATTAGCTCCAATATATTCAAAAAAATCATCTCTACATGCCCCAAGAAATTAAGAACAAGCTAGAAGTAATATGGATCTGCATAAGCCTAAATTCTCACGAGGTTCATAGGGTACATAACATAAAATCTCACTTTCAATTAGCCTATCTCAGTCGTGTGGCTTGCTCTTCAAACTACAGCTCAATCCATAATTTTGAAAGAATTTTTTTTAGTTATGATAAGAGGTAATGCTGTGTATCAACTCCAGAGCATATTGTGTATGTATATCAACTTATAACATTTTGATCTATGACATATATAGTTATGATGGCACAACATTCTTACATACATGGTATTTCTCACTTAGAACTTACCTAACCTGCATTTACTATTATTATAGTTGGCACTTTTACACGTTTTACATTCATTACCAAAATACAATGTACGAAAAAAGAAGGTCTTAGCATGAATTTTCTGTAGAAAGGGGTACCGTGTCATTGCATTATTTATCGAACTATTAACATAACGACAAGAATCCCTAGTCCCCACTAAAAAAAGAAAGAATACACCAATCATCTCAACACTTGATGCCCATGAAGAAGAGTAAAAACTAGTGAACACACTGGTGTGACATTAAAGAAAATCAACTACAAAGGGAACTGAAAGCAGTACTAACTCATGGAAGTAGAATAATGGGGTAGTTACTTTCAAACCTTCAACCTGGTTCAACAACTATGACTGTTCTACACGTTGGACAATCAAGTTCGCCGCTGCATTTACTGATGAGAATGCCCCATGAAAGCTATCCTGATAAGAAATAGTTCCAATTCTCTAGCCATCTTCAGCGAAATCTCACCTAGATCTCTTTGTTTCTCAAGCAAAGATTCATAATAAGTGCGGGCAGCAACCTTGCTGACCTCCACATTGGTCGGCTCTGGGCAGTACTCATCATCTAACCATTTGTGAAGAGTAACCCTGAGCCATTCCGATTCCTGCATAAATGCTGGGAATTGTGAGCAGACTACAATTAGCCAATTAGGTCCACAAGGACAAAATTATACAGCTTCTTATTTTTAGAATTTATCCAATGAGCCCAGAACCCAATTTGCTCAATTGCCCAGTAACTATATTGAACCTGTATAGTAGCCTTATTGATCCACAAAGTTGGGACAATTAACTATAAACTGGTAAAAAACAATGCAGCTAGATATTCTATAGAACTAATTATTGGATCAATATTAAGTTAATTAAACATGGATTGAACATTGAACAAAAAGAATACCTCAAAAGCTTTGGATGGGAGCAGCCAATTTTCCGGGACGCTTAGTTCTTCGACCATGGCTTCTGGGTGTGGGTGTGGTTCCTCTTCGTTTCCTGTTTGAATTGAAGAAATCTGACATCTCGTAACTGTGGGTAAACGAGAAGGTCAGTTTTTGAAAGGTGAAATTGGAAGAGACGAGACTGGGACATGAAGTGGAGCATCACGGGTTTTCAAGCTTGAACTTGGGATGATTGTTGTGGTACTTGAGATAAATAAGGACTTCATAGTTCGAGAATTTGAGTTTTTTTATTTTTTTTTGGAGAGATTTTTGAGAAAAAAAGCTGTTTATGGCGGGGAAAAAATGGGTTACCCGAGTTCGGAGACCATCCATGGAATCAGTTTTGATTCAGGATAAGGAGCGGCAGGGGTCGGTTGACTCGGCTTTGACAAAAGACACAAACGGTGTCGTTTAAACCGTGCGATTTATTCGGTGTCGTTTTGGGACATCAAAAGGTTTTCTCTATATCTTACTGAGATGAGGAATTTAAATCGATAGAATAAAAGTGTTATTAAAAACCTCTAGGCGTGGAGCACGGTTGCCCAGCACGGAGGAGGTTTCCCAGCTATTGGCTTTCGATCGAAGAGAAGAAAATTGGGAAGAGGAGGAATTTTGGATTTTTTGATTAATGAATCCCAAAACGACGCCATTAAACAAAATCTCGCCAATTATGGCCTAACCAGCACGGCAGGGGTCTGCCGAGCAACTAGATTGCTGCCTAGACCGAGTTTTAGAATACATGAAACAAAATCTACTGGATTGTTTTTATTTTTTATAAACAATTATCTATAGGAAACTATTGAGGTCAAACACTACAAGTATAATCTAGAAGAAGCCGGCTCTCAACATCCGGAGAGTTCTCTAGTCTCGCCATACTTATTGATGGAGAGGGTAAGTCTTCAGCCACCGAGGCAATGTGCCTTCACAAAATCTAATGGATAGTTAAGTAGGAATATTTCTGGACAATTATTCTGATAAGAACACGAACACATTTATTTAAAGGAAGTCATAGAGCTACTACATTCATATTGTTTCATAGTTTCACACTTAGAAAACATTTGGCTGCATCAAACATTATTTTTAAGCACATATAACAGCATTCACACATAAAATAGTGCATAGAAACAGCACTCGACTTCATCTCCATTATTTTATGTACATAGAGATGGCAAATATGACTTCAGCAAAGGCCAAAGAGACATCAATCAGGTACTGTTGGATTTTGTGAGCTTGTCTATGTCTTCCTTTGGACAGATGAACATTCTTCGCACAGCCCACTGAATTTCCCTGTGTTAATGTGATGATACAACAGAATCAATGAAAAACTAAACCATTAGTATACGAAACATTCATAAGAACAACTACCAAGTTTTGCTACTCAACTGCCATGGGTAATCTCCGATCAGCATCATGTCCCCATAATCATCGTTGAAGGTTATCTCCCACCCGCTACTCCCATCAATTAAGCTTCCATTGAAGTCAAACATCTGGTCGAGCTTGCAAACGAGTTCTTCATACCCTTCAAATTGTGTGAGATCAACTGACCTTCCAAGAGGAGTTCCATACTTTATCACCTGGAAGAACTTATCACAAGTTATTAGCTGAAAACGTTCCATCACACCTGAGAAGAAAAGAATGTATTATACCTTGGTGCAACTCCTGAAAAAACGACAATTCTTGCATTGCTTTCCTGAAGGGATTCCAGATGCAAACTTAGAGCTAGATGGCTCTGATACCTGAAAATTTTCAGAAATGCTCGAGTACTGAGACATTGGAGGGACAGAACAAAGACTTTCAAACTCATTCGAAGAGGCTTCTTGTAGTGAAGGGAGCTCTGGTAGACTACTGACTAAATTGACTCCAAAAAGCATGCATTTTCTGCTGCCACCATGATGCTTAGAGTGTGATGATTCATTTCCATTCTTCAATTCCAAAGACCTGCACTCTTGAGACCCTGAATTAAGAGAGTCACCATTGGTAACTGAAATATTTCTGCTTAGCACAGCATTGTTACGAATTCCATTAGCTGCACAGGTTGAGGTTGTGGGCCAGTGATTAGGATTAGGAAGACCTGAACTCACTATGCTTCCACTGGGAGATGACACTGTGCCACTGGGACACAGATAATGTGGATCATGGCCGCAATCAGGATTTTTTTGAGGAACCAAAAATGGAAATAAAGATGGTTTTAGAGGAACCAATTCCTTAACACATGTTGACCCGTTTTCTTGACCTTGAAAAACCCCTGAAGTTTTGAGGAATTTACTCAGTTGAACAAAGCAACAAGCGTGTTTACAAAAGAGAATAAGAGATACTGACCACTGCTACTTCCAGGTAATGATGCATCATCTGGACGTGGCCTCTTTTTTCGTTGTGGAATAGAAGCAAGCCTCTTGTTGGTGCTTATCAACTCAACATTCCAAGGAGAAACTCTTTCTGGACACATCATTGTATTCGATATGTCATCCCATTTCACCTAAGAAGCAACAAGAAAAACAAAAATAACAGAAACTATCAAAATAACGAAGTGCCTATTGGAATTTCTTGAATGCCATGAAAAGAGCCGCTTTTACCTGGAGAGATCTCCACTCTGAACGAGGCCACCTAATTTGATCAACGTCTTTGGCCCCAATGACGGTGCCAGCAATTCTGGTTCATAAAGTTACAACATTCAGTTAGAATTAAGCTAAAAAGGGGTGTGTTTCAATATAACCAAAAATTTGCAAAAGCTATTTTTTATCTGTTTCTCTTTGTACTTGTAAGTCATAGCATGCCATCACTAAAATTTTGAATTCTCATGTCAATTTCTAAACTCTGGGGGTTACGTAAAGCAGATTATAAGCTATTTTGTTTCATTTGCAAATGCAAGATTAAAAATGAATAATAAATTTGACAATTAAGAAACTCGGGATCAGAAAAGGCTTCGATTGCACCTCTTAATCACGAATTCTTCACCTTCATACACCATTCTGATTTTTGTTCCAACAGAATAGTCAATTCCAGTCGACTTAACATATCGATCAAGAGGTATGATAAATTCGAACGGGCTGGACCTGAAAATGTGCATAAACAAATTTCTTACTTGCACCTAGTAATATCAATGGACCACAGGGAATCTGCTAGAGTAAAACCCTTCTAGCTTTCTTAATTTACACTGATCCTAGAACCAGTATCAACTTACCAAGGATGGTAGTAAACAGTAAACATGGTCCCCATAGAAATCGCATTAAAAGCGGTACCAAGTATTCCGTGTTGCATGCTATTGCCAGATATGATAGAGGGTGCGTTATTCTGCTGTTTCATCGCACGACGAACCCCAACACCAAGCTCCCCATCTTCTCCCCTGAATATAGTTATCATTGTTATAATGAAATATCAGCAGCATTTTTACTAACAAAAACAGCTAAATGTTACAAAAGCGATCCCCTAAACTAAATTTAAAGACAACATGATGAATGTACACATTTATTATAAATGACTTATCACATATAACTTAAGAAGCCTACTGAAAAGAAAGTTTAAAATGATACAACATGAATTACGTCCATATTTTATGAAATCTGTGAATAAAGTTATAAATTTGTGTGTGATTGTATGTGTCTGCTCATGTGTGTGTGTGTGTGTGTGTGTGTGTGTGTGTGAGAGAGAGAGAGAGAGAGAGAGAGAGACCTAAGGAAGATACATGAATCCCCAGCAATAAGCTTTTTTGAAGTCACATAACAACTCCAACCACTAGTAAGCAAATGACGCTTCGGCTGACCTACATTATCAGAGAAAAACTAGCAGTAGGTAAACAAAGATAGGTTTCCTAGGAATTTTTTTACGGATAGTTAAGCAAGAAAATGGACCAGAAGTGTATTCTACATTAAAATCATTAGTAGTACAAATGACAAACGTGAAATCGACTATATAAGTGGAAAATTTAGGCATTGGCAAAGAGAGTTATGAAATGCTTCCAATCTATTCCACTAATTTTTGTGAATGATTAAGATTTTGAATATGGTATTACAATTTCAAGGAGAATGTTTTACATATCTAATGCAATGCAATGAACATTATACGAGTAACGATTATTTATCCAGGCAATGATGTTTTCTGTTGGAAGAAAGATATAGTACCACGAAATATATGCCGAAAGTGCCATTCACATCCATGCAAATCCTTAGCAATCAGTTCCTGAGCTGGGGGATCCTTGGACATGTCCTGCAACATAGTCACATAAAACATATCTATGAAATTGCAGCTAAGAGGCAGCTTTCTGCTCATCTAGTCATAAAATTTAGGAATTTACTGAAAAGAATTTGCAGCGAGAATACAAACCAGCTGGGGAAGGCACTCATCAGCAAGTCGTCTTGGAACAGAGAATCCACCATGTGTGCTGGTGTCAGATTGAGTGAGTTTTTTGGTAAAGGAGCACAACTTAGTTTTTGGAGGCAAAGATGAAGAACTTTGCTCATTTTGCTGCCAGGAATCAAAACATTATACTTAGTTGAGTCGAAATCTCATTTATATATATTGTTACAGTAGCATTAGGATATTAAATTAAAACTGAATTGTTTCAAGTTCAATGCCTAACTATAGTATTTGAATGCACAATTTTATCCCATAAACTGTCATCGTCCTTATAATATGATCGACGAAGACTTCCCAAGAAGTAAAAATAAGATTCTATTCAGTACTGGAATTATGCAAAACAATCTATGTGAGACTTTCAACATTTCAGTAGCTAACCCTTGTTATTGGAAGCAAAACAATCTGAGCAAAAGTCTCATCTGAACTCGTTTCCGCCTGAAAAGCCGCAACTTACCATTAAAAAATGAACTTAAGAAATTCAAGTGATACCATCATATTCAGTCCAATTTGTTACAGAGAGAAGAACATACCTTTAGGTTAACAGAAACAACCTTACAGAGAACCATAGATGGTAATTTATAAATAGGCATTTCTACTTTCACATCTTGGTTTGCATATGACTCAATCTGTTCCAGATTTTAAACAACCAATTAAGAGATTGAATGCCACACAAAAAAAAAATCCAAATACATGTGTTGATTGTGCATATGCATTTGAAATGAAATTATCCCATTATGATTGACTCAATCAACAAAATCCACCGCATTTTATATCATTTTAAGAACCCAATATTACAAGTCATCACATGGTTCTGCAATTAATAACTCAACAGATATGTAAAACACCAAAGGGAGATGGAAAAACAGAACCTGTTCCAAGTGACCTTGAATGAAGTAGCAGACAGTATCCCCGTTACGTGGAACATAAACATGTGGACCGGCACACGCACGCCATAGTTCTCTGTATGCCTCATCTTTCCCACCTGAAATCATCACAATTTAAGACTTAACAGTAAAAACCCATTTAATAAAAAAAAAGAAACAAATTCATTGAAAATTATAGCTAAGGGAAAAAAAATCCCACCAAAATTCGTTGTTTTAATTTATTGCAAGCAGCTATGGAGGTTGTGACTCATTACTAATTTGGTTGAGACATGCTTCAATGAAATATAGACAAAAACAAAAAACAAAAAACAAAAAACGTAGGTCTATTAAAATGAACCTCCAGGCTTCAACCAAATAAAATTGGGATATTAACATTTTAATCCCTCTAGTTAACGTTAATCTGAGTTTGTTCTACTAGTTTTTAAAAGTATTAACTTTAGTTCTTATCTATCGGCTTCCGTTAAATGATAAAGTCAGAGGGCAAAATAACCATGCTGCCCTTGACACCTTTGAAAAGACCCTTATACCATTCATGAAATGGGCAGTTGATCCTGCTAAGCGCACCGCAACCCAGATTCAATTGTACCCTTAATCAAACCAACTTGGGCCACTGAACGCACCTCAAACATTGTTGAGCGCACCCCACAACATCAGTAAGACGTCAGCGTGACATCAAGTCATCTTCTTCGACCAGCTGACCCTTCAACATGCACATGCCCGACCCGGATCCGGTTCTTGACCCGACTGTTCTACACCGTTTCCGGTCTCGTTTCTGACTGTTTTCTGCCTAGAAAGCCGACCAATCCTTCTTTGATTCGTTTTCAACCCATTCTAGCCTCTCACGTGCACGTTTTTCATGGAATCACCAAACCCTCCCACCACCAAAATTCAACCCAAATTGAATATGTTTTTGTTTCTCCAATTCCCTAAATTCACTCTATGTTTATCATCATCATCATCACCACCATCAATTCTCCACACCATCGTTGATTCATCATCACCATCGTCGATTCCCTTCTCCACACCATCGTCTATTAGGGTTGGTGGAGGTGGTAGCTAGTTGTGAAGAAAGAGAGAAGAGATGGCAGATTGTGAGGGAGATAAGATGAGGGGAGAAAACGGGGTGAGAATTTAGGTTTGGTGAAGAAGATGGTGGGGTGTGACCGTGTGATGCTGTAAATAGATTTTTTTTTAGTTTTGTTTCTGTTTTTTCTTTCAATTTTTTTAATTTTTTTTTTTAATTTTACATTATGAAATACCATTTTTGCCATTATTTATGAAAAGCTTCTAGAAGCTTTTATCAAATTTCCCATATTGACCTAACGAAAGTCAACGAAACTCTAACGGAATTAGACGGTAGGGACTGGGATAGGTATTGTCAGAGAACTAATGAACTAAAGTTAATAATTCTAAAAACTAGTGGATCAAATCCAGATTAATACTAACTAGAGGTACTAAAGTCTTAATATCCCAATAAAACACAACCCAGTGGCCTTTTTATAATCGAACATCAAAAACATGACAATTTGACAGTTATGAGTTGAGATTTATTAATGAGCAGTTTTCTTCCCGGTATTCAACTAGACAAATATATATTTTCTTTAAAAAAGGGTAGAAATGAGAGTAATATTATATTATTATGAATATGAGCGTCATATGAATCAACAACATGATCACATGTTTTGTTGAAAATGTATGTTGGGAGATATTATGTGGTAGTGGACCAGTGGTAGCTACTGTTATATGTGTAAGTCCAACTTTTCATTTTCACGAAACAAAAAAAAGAGAAATTGAGCCAGTAATAGCTACTTGTTTCCATGGTGTCATAAACTCATTTATGACACAAAGTTGTCAAATGTCAACAACCAGTTGAGATCGACAACGAATAAATAACAATAATGAAAATAAAAATAAATAAGTAAACTTACCTGGGTCGTTGTTCTCGGTAGGCAAACTAGCATCGTTAAAGTTGCTGCTACGTCTTCTGCTCTGATCATAACCAACAACAGTCACCTGATGATAACTCGCAAAGCTTTTCCCTTCTCCACCCACACCGCTCATACTCTTTCAAAATCCCTGATGGAAATAGAGAAAATGATGATAAAGAAGAAACAAGAACACCCACAAAAGAAGAAAAAACAACAACAAATGCACTCAATGAACCATACTTTTAAAGTTTTTTTTTTTTTTTTACCTCCAAAAACCAGACCTCTCTCTTCTTTTTGGTGTGTGTGTAACGTTTATTGTGCTGTTGGGGAGTGAGTGTGTGTGTGCGTACCTTAATTTGCTGCTTCTATTCTTCAACCTCTGTGTATGTGTGTGTGTTTGTCTGTGTCTCTGGCTCGATCTGTGTTTGGTGAATTGGCGATGTTTGCTACTCTTGTCCGATATATTCTATGCATGCACATGCATCACTCTGTGGCGTTCTCCGCCTACTGTTTGGTGTGAAAACAAGACAATAAGACAATAAGTAGAGCGTCACAGTCACCGCTCACCGCCTCATGATTTCACTCGATCTCTATTCAGCGTTTGATCTGAATCATATCAGACTTAAGTTGTATGGAATTGGTGGATGATGGGTCTCAAATTTATAGTATGCTGATGATGATGATGGCATTAATTACATGGCATCGAAATATTTATTATCATAACAACAAGCTTTGTTTGTTTCTGTTGTCCTAAATTAACTTGTTATTTCTAGTATGAATGGGAATCCCAAAAAGAAAAAAAAGAAAAAAAGAAAATGGAGGGATCATTTTAATTAATAAATGCTGGCTTTGTATTGTTTCTCTTTAATTTTGATTGATTAATTATTCAGTAAAACAGGTGAGAGTCTAATTACAGCTGGCTCCTTTTTCATCACGTGTTGATTGATGATTGGTTTAAATAGGCAGGGTGTTACCAAGCGTGTTGAACATCTAGAAACCAAGTATTTGCTCACCAGTGAGTAGTGACTTCTTCATGTTTCTATACACCATAATTTTTATACTTTTATTTATTTATTATTTATATGAAATAATATATTATCACACGTGTGTGTATTTATATATCAAATTTAATTATTTAATTTTGCAAATGAATTTGTAAACAGGTAAAAAAAAATAAAAAATTGAACTATTCAAATCAAAACTTAAAAATTAAGCATAGGGATTCCCACTTTTTTATGTCAAATAAAACAATGATATATTTAAAAGAGAGAGTGCCTATTGTTTATTAATGAAAAGGTCCAAAATATACGGAAAATAAGATGTCTATTAGTTTAGTAACGAATGAAAAATCTAAAACATGAAGTATGTATTAATTTATCGATGAATGAAAAAATGTAACAGTCCGAAATATACGGAAAAGGGCCGATTGGTTTATTGACGAATGAAAGAACGTACCTATCCAAAATAGGTGCCTATAAGGAATCTAAAAGATGAAGTGCCTGTTGGTTTACTGGTGAATGAAAGAATGAAATTACTGACATACACTAAAAGAGAAAGTGTATATTGGTTTATTGCTAAATGAAAGAATGAAACGGCCCGGAATATACTGAAAAGAGGGAGTGTCTATTGGTTTGTTGATAAACGAAACAATGAAAAAGCCCAAGTATACTAACCAGCTGAGTGTTTGTTAAACTGATTTTTTGTTAAACTGATTTTTAAAAGTGTTGTGAGAACTAAAAGCAATTTCAATGTGTTTATTAAAGTGAAATAAAAAGTGTTGTGAGTGTGTAAAATTACTAAAAGGACATAGACATCTAAATGGTACTAATGTGCTATACTTTACATTTTTTTTGTTTATTTGTGTTTAGTGTTAAGTGTTATATAATTATGGTACTTTATTGAATTAATTAGCCCATTTTTTATCATACTTTATTTAATTAATTAGTCCAATTTCTTTATTTATTTATTTCTTCATTTTATTCTACTTTATTTTTTAATTTCATTTTTATTCTACTTTATTGAATTAATTATCCCAATTTTTTTATAGAGTTATGACAACATTTTTTTTGTACAAAAATATAAGTACAATTTTTTTTGTTAAATTTCATTAAAGGTAATGACAAAGTTGGAAAGTTAGTAAAATTTCATTTAATATCACTGTAGCGCGTTTTCTAAAAGCAGAAACCAAAATCTAAAAGTATGTATTTGTAGCTTCTCAAAAACTCAGTTGGGAGAAGCTAAAAGTAACCAAAAGCACTTCCCAGCGATTTTACCAAACCTTGTCTTAGGTCCAGAATCACTTTTGACCTCAGAAACAGCTGAGAAAACAATGTCAAACTGGACCTAAAAAGGAGGAATTTCATTTAGCACTTTTGCCCAAATAAAAAAGAGTATTAAATGATTGTATTGAATATTATCCAAAAAATATTATTTAAAAGAATTTTCAGCTTATTAACATATGTCTTGACGACTTCCGTGATGATTGTTGTGCTCAAAGAACATCATACTATTCACTAACAGTCTTTGACTCATTCGGTATCACAATTTTATCAAATTAAGGCCCATCATGGGGTTTAAGGATAGTATTTGCACATTTATACACACTAGACCTCCATTTATACGGCATTGTCCACTTTGACCTTTATAAGGTAATCGTGGATTAAGGATAGCCTTTGCTTATTTATACCATAGATTAATATTGTTCGTTGGGAGTTTTTCTCCCACGTAATCAAGTTTTGGAACCTAAACAAGTATGATACATATTACAAAATTTCATAAAATAAAATAAAAACACATTTGATTATTTTTCAAACATCAATACACAGTCATCTTTGTCTTTAAAAAAATGAAGTATAGTTAACACATGGTTTACTATATTGATCGTTTTTTTTTATATATCATCAACGATGTGGTGATTCGAATCTGAATTTTTAAAGATAAAACAATTAATCTTTTTATAAATAATAATTAAAAGTGAAAAAATAAATAGTTTTATTTTTTTCATTTTTAAAATTATTTTTAAATTTTTAAATTAAAAGGGTTATCTTCAATTAACTTAATTTAATTGTTTTTTTATAAAAATATTATATCCATTTTAAAAAATTTAATAGCTAAGGGTAGCTTTAGTCTTTTTCTTAGTCCAATTTCAAGAGTATGGGATGTCTGAGTAGATATATACATATTTACTTTCTACTTGTATTTATGTCAAAATTCAGAGGTGTTCGGTATATTTACCCAAAAAAGAATTATGGTCTTATTAGCATGTGTTTTGATTTCGAGCCCAAATGTTAGAATCTTTTTTAATCATAAAAAATGTAATAATAATAAATTTTAATTTTTTTAAAAATATTATATGCATTAATATATATATATATATATGAACTTTATAACCAACTTTTGGATTCTATATATATGAACTTTATAACCAACTTTTGGATTCTGAACAACTACAATCCTGCATGTTAATGAGATCAATAAAAAAATCTTATTTTTTATTTTTTCTACATCTATATATAATTTTTTTATCTTGTAATATGAATATAACTAATTTGGTAATGAAAAGTGTTTTTATTCATAAATAAAATAAACCTAATATTGAATAAGTGAGTGACCTGATAATATATATCGAGATTAAATATTATATGTATGATCTAAATATTAACTATCATAATATAATAATGAAATCTTCAAACACATACAGATTAATATGTATAATGAGAAACCTTATAGGAGGGAGACACAATTTGAGCAACCGAGCTAAGGTGCGTGCGGTGCATAAAAGTTTTGTTAACATGTTGCTTAAAATCATTCTTTTTATTTATTTATTTTAATATTACAATAATTCAGATCTTTTATCTGTTTAACACAATTACAAATTTATTAAAACTGTAAAGTTTTGTTACTATTTCTTAGAACCTTATGTAGCCGTACTTAGTGCATCTTTATAGTTATATACATATAACTATTCAATAAAAACCCATTAATATATGACTCCTCACATGTCAATTTTCATCAAAGATGAGCATGTCTGATTCAAGTATCCAATACATTGGGTTTTCTTGAGCCCAGAAACAGATGATTATCTGAGAGAAGTTCAAGAGAAAGAGATATTAAGACTAGAAGACCCTCTTCTAGAAGATGAAGAATATGAGTTAGATGAAGAGGCTATCCATAATCTGGACGCTTGAAGGCGATAAAAGTATCGATAGAAAAAGCCAAGCAATAGAAAGTATAGCATCGTCAACATTATCAAGAACAATATAAAGTTTGTATTATTAGAGATTGCATTATTAGAAGAAAACAAAAGCTTTACTGTTTATGTCGGCAGAATCTTTACTGTTTAATTTTTGACCTTGTAAAATGTTGTCGCCAAATTGTTTAGGCCTTTGCTTTTCCTCTTCTATAAATAGCTTCTCTGTCTTTATAATGATCATCGATCATCTTATGCAAACACCTCTCTAAAACAACTCTCTGTAAACACTTTCTATTTTTATGTATCATATTTCGCAAGATCAATAAAGTTGTGAATATTCAGTAAGTATCTTGTATTTTCATCGTTATCTTCAAGTTATATATTATTTTTAACACCAAAGAAGTCTAGCCAGGTTAACAAAAGCTAAAAGAGGTTATTAGATTTATATAGTAACGAGGTCCATGGAACTTTGTTAAGAGTTATTGTGCTAATCATACTTTAATCGTGTCTAGTAAGGTTCCTGTTTTTATCTGAAACAAAATTTTGTTTTTTGTGATAAAACTCTCTGGTGGCCTTGTGTAAGTCCTTTTGGTGAGGTAGTAGAAGGCTTTGAGAGGTTTTGAAAACCTTTTTGTGTCTATAGAAACCATGGGAACAGGAAAGACCTGTGTGATCAGAACCCTTCTCTTAAGAACTGGTATCAAAGCCTTGTTACTTTTAAATTTAATAATTTGGTCTAGTGAGTAGTTACAGAAAAGTAGACTTCTAATTACATCTTTGGGTTTCTCGCAGAATAATTTTTATGATCTATGTTTTATAAAACGTTGTAATATTAGATGCTCCAATTTATTAATATTATTATTGATAACTATGATAGCAGTTCATATATTATTGATATTATTTATTATAAGTTTATTAATTGAGAAGTTTGAACAACTGAGTTAAGTATATGGACTGGAATACACAGACATACCTGTATCCAGAGTGGTGTTGGTCAGGGTAAACTTGTGTTTAACAAAGCCACGTACCAACCAGTTAATATTATTATTTTACTTTTCTGTCATTATGAGTATTGTTGATAGTATGAGTGCTATAGATGCTAGATTAATAGAGTTAGCTATTAATAATCCCGAAAGCTTAGAATCCTTAAAGAAGCATCATGTTGGCATGGTAGAAAGAATTGATAAAGCTCTTAAAGATAAGTATCAAGTGTTTGACAATATATACCTTAGTACAAATCATAGATGTCCTTATTTTGAAAAAGATTTGCATGATCTAGAAGAAATGAAAACTAATAGTGAAAATAAAATAAGAGAATTGAAACGGTTACTTAAAGAATATAGTCAAGAAAAAGGTCTGCAGAAAAGCTTAGAATCATCCTCTAAAGCATCAACTAGCTCCCTAGATGAACCTGAATAAAGAAATAGAATACATAAATCTTAGAATAAAATAGTGTAAAGAAAGGATTAAAAAGGTTATATAAAGATGTAGACAAATGGTTTAAAGAAAAAACGAAAGAAAGATTATTTTGGCAAGTGTCATTTATACCAATGGTAGAATTTGTTAGAAAACGAATGAGAGAAATGTGTAATGAAGAAAAGCTTAGGAGGCAAGCTCAAATGCAATTTAGCAAAATGTGTGTGGATTTATATGAGGTACCAACATTAGGATGTGGAAAAAGAATTACAAGTAGTTCAAAGAGTTATAGGAAAAGGTATAAGGAAAGGCGGAAGAGATATAACCCTCCTTATAAACCTTATAGTAAATCTTACCATGAAAAATCTAAGCCTAGAAAGTTTTTTAAGTATAAGAATAATAAAAAGAATGTAGTAAAAAAGGCCTTCAAGTATAAGAAAAAGATATATAAGAGAAAAAATCATAAAGATTGTAAATGCTATCTATGTGGAAAGATGGGTCATATTAAGCCAAATTACCCAGATAATAAAGAAAAAACTAATTTAGTGGAAATATAAGAAGATTTGGAAAATCTAGAAGAAGTTTACAATCTAGAAGAAGTTTACAACCTAGAAGAAATATCTGAAGATGAAAGTATATGTATAATAGATAGTTCAGAAGAAGAATCAACTAGTGAACTAGAATCACAAGGAAGCCATAGTGAAGAAGAGCCAAGTAGTGAATCCGAAGTCAATATGATAGAAATTATATCCTTTTTAGGAAAATATTGTTGTAATTGTAATAATGAATTTAATAAAGGTTATAAAGATAATGCGAATTATTATTGTGAGAAATGTAAAGTTAGTAGCCAAGAAAGTGAAATAAATAGAGCTGGAAGTGAGTTAATTTTAATAGATGTAGAAATTCTTTATAAGACAAGACCAGTAAAAACTAAAGCAATTATAGATATTGGTGCTAACAAATGCATCATCCATGAAAGTTTAGCCCCTGAAGAATATAGGACTAAGTTAGGAGCTTATATAGGATTAAGAACTTTTAGTGAAAGTACGATTCAGATAACAGAATGTTTAATAAACATACCTATTATGATTAATGGGGAAACTCGTAATTTACCCCAAACATTAATTACAAATCAACCAGCAAGCTATAAATTTGTTTTAGGTTTAAACTTTATATTAGGAAACAATGGAAGCATGCTGATTACACCCAATGGTGTTAACTTCTTTAACAAGTCAACTTTTGTTCAGCCCAAGCTAGAGACTAGTAACCTCCCCTATATAAAGAAAGTTACCAACATAGAAGAGCCTCTAAAATTAGAATATGAAAACTCGATACTAGAAGCCTTAGATGAAGAACCTAGTATATATGCCTTAAGCAGTGAAGAGTTGATAGAATATCATGAAGGAGTTTGTATGAAAGTAGATGCAGAAGAAGATTATAAGGACTGGCCAATAGAGATAAGACAAAAGATAGAAGAGTTAGAAGAATTAAAAATAATAGGTGATAATCCTCAAAATAAAGATAGCATAGAAATGTATAAAATAGAAATAATAAATCCAGATATTAACCCAAGATTTACCATACAGTCTAGAAGATAGGAAGCAGTGTAAAATGCATATAGAAGATCTGTTAGGATTAAAGGTAATAAGAAAAAGCACAAGTAGGCATAGAAGCCCAGCGTTTATAGTATTTAGCCATAGTGAGTAGAAAAGAGGAAAAAGTAGAATGATAATGAATTACAAAAGACTAAACGATAATACCTTAAGAAATAGTTATAAACTCCCTAATAAAGATGAATTGATAAATTGTATACAAAAAGCTAGTTGGTCCTCAAAGTTTGATTGTAAGAGTGGATTTTGGCAGATAAAATTAGATGAAGAATCAGTAAACTGGACAGCTTTTAGTTGTTCAGAAGGGCACTTTGAATGGTTAGTTATGCCCTTTGGACTAAAGAATGCTCCACAAGTTTTCCAAGAAAGAATGGACAAGATCTTTAAAAAGCTTTCAAGTTTCTGTATTGTTTATATAGATGACATTCTTATCTTTAGTAATAATAGGTACATACACATGAACCATGTTAGGCAAGTTTTAGAAACCTTTAAAAAGAATAATATAATCATATCAAAGTCAAAGATAGAATTGTTCAAGAATAAAATAGAATTCTTAGGATTAATCATAGACAAAGGAAAAATAGAACTACAGCCCCACATAGTTACAAAGATTTTAGAATTTCCTGACAAAATAGAAGAGACTAAAGAACTACAATTTTTTTTTAGGATTGTTAAATTATGGTAGAAAATTTATACCTAATTTAAGTACCCTAGTTAGGTCCCTTTATAACAAAGTTAGTAAAAATGGTCAGAAATACTTTAATAGTGAATATGTGAAGCTAGTACAGAAGATAAAAAAGACAGCACAAAACTTAAGCCCAATAGCCTTACCAATAGATAGCTACTATAAGATAGTGCAAACAGATGCTAGTAGCAAGGGGTGGGCTGGCATCTTAATTCAAAAGCCCACAAAGAACAGCTTAAGGAATACAGAAGAAATAGCTATGTATGCCAGTGGAAAATTTTCAGAAGTAGAATCTAGAAGATCCAGTACCGAATTAGAAATATTTGGAATTATAAATTCTTTAAACCAGATTCATATATATATATATATATATATATATATATATATGTACAGAATGAATCATTTACAGTAAGAACTGATTGTAACAATATAGTATAATTTTATAAAAACGTACAGAAAAAGAATTTTGAAAAGAAAAATTCATTTGTTAGCAAAAGATGGATAGGATTTCTAGAAACATTAACAGGAAGAGGATATAAAGCAGATTTTGAACATATAAGTGGAAAATATAATACTATAACAGATATTCTGTCAAGGTTAATAGATTGTTGATTAATCTGCAGGTATGGTAGGAAGTTCGAAAGATAGTCAAAAATGTTCGAAAGTCATTTCTCAAAGCAATAGTGATAAAAAGATTAACATAGGATCTCATATTATTAGTTATTGTCCAGGTGTTCCATTTCAGCCATTAGCACAGTTGAAGGACAAGATTACTGAAGTTCAACAAGCACTTTTAAATAATATTTGGTTTTTCCGAAATGATAACAAAGGTTTTATTCAGTCCTTAAATGTTTTAAGTCAGCATTTTTCAGAAAGCAATAAGTTCGGATTTTTTGTTGTTTTTAGTGGAAGAAGGACAAAAATCTTTTCTACATGGCAGGAGACTGCTGGATGTATTGAAGGTTTTCCTAATCCCATTTTCAAAGGTTATTTCTCTTATGAAGAAGCCCATAAAGCTTTAAAAATGTTTTTTCAAAACCAGGATGGCTTCGAGCCGGTTTTAGAATTTAATGGTTGTACTTACAGCCGAGATCAAGTAAAAAGTTTTATGAATCATTTTAGAAATATCAATGAAGCAAAAAATAAGATTTCTGAAGAATTAGAGAGTTGTCAAAAGGATATGAATGATCTCTTGGTAGATCTTCAACAAAAGAATACAGTACTAAAGCAAGAATTGGCTAGAGCTGAACAGCTAATAGAGCAGTTTCAGAAGATGGAAACAAATGAAGAAAAACAAAAAAGAAAAGAAAAGAAAAGAAAAGGGCAAAGAAAAAATGGATGAGACAGAAAAAATGGAAAAACCCTTAGATATTATTAATATTACCCTAATGAAGGACCAATCAAAAAATCTTTATAAAGCGGTAGAGACTCTACCTAATGATATAAAGCAGATCATCTTTGGTCATGCCCGAGATGATAATCTAAAGCGTTTTTTAAAAATCCAAAAGTTTCTTTCTCAAGCAGTAGGATTACCTAAGGGTATGACTACACTTTTTCATCAAGAAAATATAAACTATGAATATCCCTTCAAGTTCATGACTGCCCAGGTTCATTTGGATGATTTCCCGATGAATTTTGAAGTTCCTGAGCTTGGACAAGTTGGTATTGAAGAATTATTTAGTTATGAAATTATTGATGGTATAAGTGCATTTAGTATCATAAAGATCTCTTTTCTCCCTGAAAAACTCTAGCAGGCTATCAGAATGTTTGGAGGAAAGCACGGCTTTTGCCTTGACATTGATTCCATACCATGTGAGTGGATTATCAGTCAACCCTAATCCATTCATGTCTCGTCCACAGTTCCCCACACACAAACATAAATAGAATCAGATGTCTCGTCCACATTTGAACAAAAGCAACAAACGCACTTGTTCCCTTAACCTTCCTTTCAAATATTCAATAATAGTTACCTGTGGCCTACTGTTTTGATGGTTAGAGTTTTCAAGGAGAAGTTCCACTACCAAGGTTCATATCTTGGTAATTATAAATATTAATCCTATATTTAATTATAAAATCCCAAAGTGTGAGAATCCGTTTCCTAAAAGTGGGAGTTAGTTATCTTTCTGATTGTGAGAGTTATAGTCCACATGTACCATTTTTCGATGGTGATAGTAGTATTCTGAACCGTACATATAAAGTCTATTCTCATCAGATCTCGACAGTAGTTGTAATTCATATATATTCAGTAATCGTTTTATTTGTATATAATATTCCCTTTTTATTACGGGCCAAGTTAAACCAATTTAAATTTGTGATTTAAAAATTTGACTTCAGTATTTCAATCATCCATGTGTTCTTAATCTATGGATTATAAATGCATTCAAATCTCAACTATTAGATTAAGATATTCAAATCTCAACCATTAGATTAAGAGTATATGAATGGTTGATATGCTGAAGTCAAAATTTTAAATCACAAATTTAAGTTGATTTATCATCATCCATCATCATCATTATCATCATCATCATCATTATTATTATTATTATTATTATTATTATTATTATTATTATTATTATTATTATTAACATGGTTATATTATTCGCTTTGGAAGTACCTCATTTTAATGATGCATTTATATTATTATTTTGGACACAACAATGCAAATCCAATTATGTTCCCATGATTATTAGTGAGACATCGATAGGGATAGCAATGAGACGGGTTCGGGGAGGGGTGACTTTCACCACACCCCATCCCATTTAATTTTTAAAAACCCATCCCCTCATAAACCCCCACCTTAGATGGAACGGGTTGGGGCGGGGCACGGGGAATGCTTTCCCCATCCCTACCCATTTACCACATTTATATTTTTATTTATTTATTAAAATTATAAATATATAACCATTGAATATGATAAAATATATAAAATTGTAAATAATTCGATGAAACTATTAAAAAAAATATCGTAAACATAATTCTCACAAGTAAATTCAATCATTATCAAACATAAACATAAAGTATGAAGTCAAAATGTTAGAAATTCGTAACGCTAATCATTTAATAGTTGCATCTATTTCTCTTGTTCTCTCTTCATAATATCAATTTCATCTGACATCTCCTCAAGATGTTGACACTCATTCACATGGTTCCTGCAACATTCCGAACCAAAAAAAAAATTGTATTCAATTTGATTTGAATATCAGTAACTTAATTTGATTTAATATGCATAATTTATTTTACCTCATTAAAATCTGGTTCTTCAAGACATGTGAAACGCTTAGTTGTAGTAGAAGAACATGAAGCTAATCATAAGATAAAAAACTTATTGTATTTGAGATTGAAGCTTGAATGGTAAACTTTGAGTTGTTTGAGGAATAAAGACTTAGAATTGCAGTTAGCGGCTAAGGTTTTTTTAATAGTATTTTGTATTGTCACTTTATATTAAATAATGGTAAAGAGATGTAAAGTTATAGTTAATGTATTTATATATATTTCTTTTTTTTAGATATATTTATTTTCTTTGAAACTACGTAGTTTAACTAAATATTATTTTAAATGGGACGGGGAGGGGTGAGAAGTATAAAACTCATCCTCGCCCCATACCCATTGCGTGTTAGACTATCTATCCCATCCCCACAAAATTGAAACTCATCCTCACCCCAAAAGTGCGTGTCCCTACGCCTCATCCCCACGGGTAATTTTGCCATCCCTAGACATCGACAACCGACTGCTGCAAAAATAAATTAAAGAACTAAAGATCGAACCTTGTTTCTATCTATGATTATCAAACAAAGTCAACAATGAAAATAAATTGTCTATTATGATAAGATGTGCAAACATTCTTAATTAGAGATTTTTTTTTTAAATACAACTACTGTCGGGACCTAACAATATTAATTAAATTTTACAAGTACAGTCTTGAATATTACTCCCACTATCGAAAAGATGTTACATATGGATTACAACGCTTACAATCGGAGAGAGGGCTTCTCCTACAAACCGGAAGAAAACTCCTCACACATATTTGTAAACTGCACATGGTGAGACTCGAACCCTTGACCACTAGATGTGAAAGGGAGGTGCACAACCATCTCTACTAAGAGATGATGTGCCATTCTTAGTTAGAGATTTGACTCGTGCCTTTTCGTAAATTCCTAGAGATTTGACTCTTGCCTTTTCGTAAATTCCTGATATATATAGTCTTTCTATTGTCAGTTCAAATTGATATAAAATCAATTCCTTATATGTGGGCCACTGGATTTAAAAGATGCTTTATATATATATATATATATATATATATATATATATATATATATATATATATATATTCTTTCTATTATCAGTTCGAACTGATATAAAATATATCGGTTCTAACTGATATAAAATATACCAGTTCCTTGTACGTAGACCATTGGATTTAGAAGATGTTTTGACAAGTGAATACAGTAAAGTCAAAGTATTTAAATCCAATGACACACATGCAAGGTACTGATATATCTTATATCAGTTCGAACTGACAATAGAACTTCTGTATATATATAAGTGGTTCTCTCATAAGGGACCCGTAACAAAATTCTGATCAAAATTCATAGAAATCGATGTGATTCCATCAAGGTCTTTACCGAAATTAAATAAATGATGATAAGTTCAATGAAATCTACCAATCAAAAAATAAAAATTAAGAATTTTTCAAGCAGTATAATTATTTATCTCGATTTTGTCAAGTATGAAGGCATCGTAAAATGAGTGAAATATAGAAAAATTCAAAAAAAAAAAAATAGTTGTAGTGCTTGGAAAATTCTCAAATTTTAAAATTTTATTTATATGTAGATTTCATTGAACATATCATCAACACGAAAAAAATCAGATCAAAATTTATAAAAATAAATGTGATTTCACCTACCGAAATTAAAATAAGGGATCATTTATGAGAAAACCACTTTTATATATATATATATATAAATATTAGACATTTTTTAATACACAAAGTATAAGACCCTTAATTACAATGAATATAAGTTGGGAAATCAGTGTTCCATAATATGAAATTAGTTAGTGCTTTGTTAGATGTATATTTTTAAACACTAGATGAATGTTGATTGTATAAAAATAGAATATCATTTATTATATGGCGGAACCAAAATTTCAAAATTCGCAACGTTTGGGCAAACTCTATAATTTTCATTTTTAAGAAGCAACAAAAAAATAAATAATACTGTACAATCCAAAAATTAACAAAAATTGATATTGTAAATAAGCTGTCACCACCACAAAAACCATGTAATAATGTGGTGAATTAACAAATCACTTGTCACATTATTTTGGTTGATTTTCTGGCATTTTTTATTAGTGTTACTTAAAGAAAAATAATTGCAAGGATTAAAAATGAATTTCTCAAGAGGCTATACGACCATGACCCTTGCAGGCCTCTTCAAGGCTTGGTCCCTGAATATAAGTTGGTCTAAATGCAATGCTCTTACACCTCTTACACGTATATCAATGGAGTTGTGATTTCGGGTTAGTTGGTATTAAAATTGTATAATTATTTATCATTAATGTTAATCAAACCAAAAATTCAATTCAAAAACTAACTAGATAATGTGACAAGTGATTTGTCATTACTATATCATCCCATGATTTGTGTGGTGATGGAAATTCATTTACCACATCATTTGGATTGAATATTACTACTCATTATTTATTTTATTTTGATAAATATCAATAGAATATCGTATCACTACCATACACTACATCAATGAGATTGTAGTCCAGATCATGTTTCTCTCCTCCATCTTCAAATTTTAGTAGTTTTTTTTTTCAAAATAAAAAATTTAATAGAATATCAAGTAATTCTCGTGACCTATATCAATAAATTTGTGGATCCATATCACGTTCTTCTACTCAGCCTTCAAATTGTATTGGGTTTTTTCTATATAAGAAAATCAAAACAATATCACGTAACTCTCACATGATATATCAACGAGGTGGTTGTGAGTTCGACTCGTTTTTTTTTTTTCTCGTTTTCAAATTGTTATAATCTTTTTTTGTTTGAATCAATAGAAGATCATGAAAGTATTGTATAATCCTTGTAGATGATCAATCTACAATTATGGTGGGTCGGGTCGGATTCGACTTAGACCCACGAAACTTGGTCTAACCTGTTAAATTGGACGCGTCGACTACTCCAAAAATCTGCAAAAAAGATGAAAACAAATACAAAAATTGAAAAGAAATAAAAAGAAAATTGTAGGGCTCATGTTTGGCCTTAGGTATACTTGGGTTGAGCGAGGGAACAAGAATCAATCGTAATTAAAGTTTGAGTGAGTTTCAGTTATCAGAGTTTACGTTTTAGTAAAATTTCGGCACGTCAAAGCTTTTAAGAGAAGGAAAGAAATCATAATCCCTTCTCTATAACTAGAGAGGTTTATTTATAAGCTTTTCTAGGAGTTGAACGTTGGATGTTGGTTGAGGATTATCCTTCAAAATCTTGACCGGATTTCATGGGACCACACGGTTGTTTTACCAGTTCAAATCAGTAAGAGTGTTATATGTTAAATTGAGTGGTAGAGTCATTATGAAAGTGTAACGAGTCAAACAGTGATCTAATTGAAGTCTCTTGGGTCGACCCGAATTAGTCGGGCATGTACCGGGTCTAAAATGAGATTAGTCATGGGCTTAGGTATCGGGTCCAATGATTATTTTTGGCTACCACACACCCTCACATTCTTCCTCGGTCTTCAAATAATATTAAAAGTGACGATATTTGAATCCATCTAAAACTATACGTACATTTCAAATTTATAAGTCTTCATAATCCCAACATTGCCATTAAATTGAATTATTAATATTTTAAGTAAAAGATATTATAATTATTTTATTCATTTTGAAAAAGAAAATTTTACTGAGTAAAACTAAATTTAAAAATGAATACAATAGAATTAATAAAGAAAAAAAAAACCTAGGTTTAAAAGTTGGGAGCTTTTCCCGTAAGGATGAAGGGGAATGTTTCGTGTCCTTCTACATCCTAGATCGAAAATAATGGAGTAGCCTCCTCTATAAAATGAGGAGAAAACCACTGCACGACTCCTCCCAAATCGTTGTAAATCCTCCCATTTTATTTCTTATCAAAAAACTATATAGGTTGTGTGTAGATTATGTGAATTATATATATATATATATAACTTAAGTTATGATTATATTGTGTTCAAATTACAATGTGATTTTTGTTTAATCGTATTAGGTAGCCAAACACCATGACTAGTTTCAAAAAAGGAAGTCAGATAAATACTTCAACGGGTATTGGGAATAATGAAATAGAAGATGTTGAACCAAGTAGTGTTTCGGGTGGTTCTAAACAAAAGCATGAAATTTCATTTATTTGGAGTCACATGACAATAATTGATGTTGACGATGTAAGAAAGGCAAAGTGTAACTTTTGTGAAAAACTATTGGTTGCTAGTCAAGGGACGAGGATGTCTAGTTTGAAAGACATGTGGAAAAATGTCTTAGCAAAAATCAAGCATCAACAAATCAAACAAATGTTTTGTTTGATCCTAATGCCAAGATGATTATTATGCATGAGCTTCCTTTACGTTTTATTGAATACACTGGGTTTCGGAAAATGATAGAGTATTGTCAACCTAAGTTTGAATCAATGAGTAAAAACATTCTTCAAAGTGAGATTTTTAAGTTGTAAAATTTTGAGAGAGATAAAACAAAACAAAAAATGTTAGAGAGCATTGAGAGTAGAGTTGCAATTACTACAATTATGTGACTTCTAGTATAAAAATGGGATACATGGTTGTTACTATGTATTTTATTGACAAATCGTGGGTGTTACATAGTCGTATAATGAGGTTTATGCATGTGTTATCTCCACACGATGTTGAATCACTTGGTGATTGATTGGTGAAATGTTTGTTTGATTGGAATGTCGATAGAAAATTGTCTGCTATTGCTGTAAATAATTGTTGTACTAATGATTCAATTATTGATAAAATTAAAAACAAGTTTTCAGATAAGTTGATGTTAGGTGGGAAGTTGTTTCATATGAGATATCTTACCCATATCTTGAATTTGGTAGTATGAGATATGTTAAAAGTGATTGCGGATGGAATTTAGAAATTATGGATAGTGTTTGTTTCTGGATAGCATCAAGTAAGAGAATTGAAGCTTTTGAGCTTGCGGCAAATCAACTGAAAATAAAATATGCTAAGAAGATTGTGCTTGATTGTCATACTATATGGAATTCCACATATTTTAAGCTTCCAGTTGCATTGATGTAAAAAGATGTTTTTGTTTGTGCTCAGCAACTGTTGGAACCTCGTTCACTGGTAACACAACGAAAATCAGTTTTTTTTTTTATATATATATACTGATCTGAAACCAGTGAACTTAGGATCGTAATAATTTTCAGAACTCATACATATCAATTATTACAATAATAAATAAATATGTATACACGAAAATTGTAATTGATTAACACTGAAAAGTGTATGTCTACTAAGGTACAATATCATCATTTTTACACATCCAATATGATTAATTCCCCAATTTATACATGATTTCGTTCTCGCTCGCTTAAATAAATGTGTTGTGTAGGGGTGGGCAAAAATCCATTAATCCGAACCGAACCGATCCAATTGTTTTTTTTTTTTGGTTTTTCTTTAAAATCCGGTTCGGTTCAGTTTAAAATATTGAAAACCGGATTTTTCGGTTCGATGGCTGAAACCGAGAACCGGCTATAAAAACAAAAACCCAAAATTTTCTTCTGTCGTTCTCTATCTCTCTACCTCTCATCCTAAACAAAAACCCTAAATATCTCAACTTCAATTCATGAACCATCATCTTCTTCATTGAATCTCATCATTTTCTCTCTAAAAAAACCCTTCTCTCTCATCTCTCTCTCTCTATTCTTTGTGGCCCATCCTCTTTCATATCTTGGTCGCCGCGTCGATCACCGATCTCCTCCAGGCGATAGGAGTTCAACGTTCTCTTATTTTTCTCCCGCCGAGTGACGGTAGTCAGAGGTTGGCTTGATGATCGCCAATCTCATCTCTCTCTTCCTTGTTTCTGTCGCGTCTGATGATGATGAACAAGATGATGAGATCTGTTTGAATCTGAATGATTGATGATACAATGATTTATATTTGTATACAGAAAACTGGAAATTTTTCCGAATATCTTTGAATATGGAAAATTTTCCTTTTAAAATTTTTAAACTTAATTATTTGTTTGTAGAGATTTGAACCATTTACAGATCTCTTCGAACTTTGTTTTTTTTTTTTTACTTTGTAAAGATCTGCAAAGAGATTTTTTAAAAAAAATCAAGAAATTTGGAAAAAAAATTTCTAGATTTTTAAAGATCTAGAAATCGCTTGTGCTAGTGTTTAATTAAAAGATCTATGTTATTTAAGCAAATGGATCACGCCCCCTTGTGTAATAAAAATGATATTGATTTGAACAAATGGATGTGTATGATTCAAAGATTGTAAGGTTTGAATTAGTAGAAGTAATGTTTGATTGAAAGTTGAAACTTTGATTTGCTTGATGATACAGAGTTACATTATAATGATTTGATTGAAAGCCCAAATTAGGCCCAATCGGCCAAAAACCGAAAAAACTGAACCGAACCGAACCGAACCGGTTCAATTCAATCGGTTTTTGATCGGTTGATAATTGTATATCGAATCTGATTGAATCAATTTTTCAAAAACCGAATAGTATCAGTTTTTAATCGGTTCACTCCAAAAGTGAACCGATCCAATCAACGCCCACCCCTAGTGTTGTGTAGTAATCAGTGTATTTTTCCTTATATTTCATAGGTAATTTGATCAATTCAGAATTATGGAGAAGTCAGATAGCAAAACAAACATCGTTTTCAAGTTTAGAACGTCAAAAACCTTAGGAAGGCCACGAAGGGTATTTTTGTAATTTTAACTATTCACTGTTCACAGTTGATTTTCACTGTTCATGATGACGTGGTACATTCCTATTGGCCCAAACTGCAAGTGCACCATACACGCGGCTGTAGAGAATCACATTCTAAAAGTCAGTGCACTGTTCATAGTTGACTTTCTAGAAGATTATTGACCGATGATGTGGCATATTTTTATTTGCCTAAATTGTGAGTGCACCGTACACGTGCTGCAGAGAATAATATTCTAGAAGCCGGTGCACTGTTCACTATTCACTTTCACGGATGTGTTACTGTTCACTGTCACTGTTCACTGTTCACTGATGACGTGGCACAATCTGGACGCTCCATTCTAAATTCATCTGATGGTCAATTTTCATCCGTATTTTGTATAAATAGGGGACCTCTCCCCCCTAATTTACACATTCTGAATCCAAAGCTGATATTATATTTGTGAAATTCTCTCTCTGTTGTTCTCAAATTCTCAGTTTAAATAAAATAGTTATTTTCTAGTTAAATTATGTCTGGCTAATTTTATATAGCTGAGGCCAAAGGTGATACTGTTGGTATGGAAAATATGATCCAATTATGGTAAGTTTATTATTTTCTTGCTTTCTCCCCTCTGATATTTATGGATTTTTTTACTCACTGTAGTCAGGAAGATATTGTCTAGCACAGTAAGTACTTTTACCCATATTTATCAGAGAGTGGTTTCTCCCCTCTGATCTTTGTGGAGGTTTTGACTCATTGTAGACAGATAGATATTGTCTAGCACAATGAGTACTTTTACCCATATCTATCATAGAGTGGTTTATCTCCTCTGTTCTTTGTGGAGTTTTGACTCACTGTAGACAGACATATGTTGTCTAGCACAGTGATTACTTTTATCCACATCTATCAGAGAGTGGTCAGTGGAGTGGAATACCCTCCCATTAATCTGGACTAAATATTAATTATTGGATCATAATCGAATTACCAATCCCTTAGCCCCAGTTTTGATTTTAATTGATTTACATTTTATAACAAGCTTAGTAATTAATTTAGATAATTAATTCTACAAGGACTATTGAACAACCTCCATGTGGTTCGACCTGGTCTTACCGGTTAATTTATTACTATGACACTCTTGTACTTGGGAGTAGGAACACTTCTTTACGACGTGCCAAGTTTTTGGTATCGTTGTCGAGGAGGTAAGTCCGCATTTTCTTTGTAGAAGTAATTTCTTTTTAATTTTATTTTAGTTTTTTTTTTCTATCTTATTTGTTCTTATTTTGTATTCAATTTTACATCACTTATCTCAATCATAAACTTCATCCATTTTTAAAAAAAAAAACACTTGTAATCATTAATCACATTTTTGCATTTTAGTCCTTTAACTTTTTATTTGCATTTTAGCCTATATCTAGTTTGTATTTACATATAGGTCATTTTATTTTTTATTTTTACATATCAGTCCCTATAATTATCATATTTTTACTTTAGTTCCTATATTTATAATTATTTATACTTTTACCCCAACACTTGTGCATATTTTTTATTTACACCCTCAGAATTTTGCATCTTGTTATTTTTATCACTTTTTCTTTTATTTTCTTTATTTTTGTGTATTTCACCTCCATGAACCCTCATTAAATTTGCAAGAAACGTTGGTCTCGAACATCTAGTGGCAGATTAATTAAGAGATCACAATCACCCACATTCACCAACAACATGGCTGAAAACCCACTTAGACATCCAACAGGAAACCCAACCGAGAACCTTTTAGACAACCTTGATAACATATCTCAACACAGCAACCATCCGCCTTATGTTGACCATGACCAACACATTAACCCAAATCCACATATAACTCTTAGAGACTACATGAACCCCACACGCATTGGAGCACCTTCATTCATAGCTTTCCCACCAAATGCAACACACTTTAATTTTAAATCGAGAATCATTCAACTTTTATCCAATTTTCACGGTCTTGAATCTGAAAACCCATATTTGCATCTTAGGGAGTTTGAGGAAGTATGTAACACTTGCACTGACCAAAATGTTAGCATGGATATAATCAGGCTTAAGTTTTTCCTTTTTTCCTTAAAAGATAAAGCTAAAACTTGGTTACAAAACCTTATGTCAGGATCAATCCGAACTTGGAATGACATACAACAACAGTTCTTAAAGAATTTTTTTCCACCTCATAGAACAAACTCTCTTAAGAGGCAAATCACTTCATTTACCCAAAAACCTGGAGAAACACTTTACCAATGTTGGGATAGGTTCAAAGAGTTGTTAAATGTCTGTCCACATCACGGTTTTGAAACATGGAGGATATTGTCACATTTCTATAAGGGATTCACACCCCAAAGTAGACAAGTCATTGAAATGGTATGTAATGGGGAGTTCAGTGACAAAAATCCTGAAGAAGCACTTGAATACCTTGACCATATCGTCGAAAATGCTCAAAATTTGGACACCATTGGTTCCTATGAGTCCATAAGCAAACCACAACCATCTCTATCTAGTGGAGGCATTTACAATCTTAGGGAAGATCATAACCTTCAAGCTAGATTTGCATCCCTAACTAGGAAAGTTGAAGCTTTAGAAACTAAAAAGAGTAAACATGTAAAATCTATACAAGAAATCTCATGCCATGTATGTGATTCTGATGATCATATCACTCATAGTTGCCCAACTTTACCAGCCATAAAAGATTGCTTTCATGAACAAACCAATGTTTTGCACACTTTTAACAAGCCAAATTCCAACCCATACTCACACACCTACAATCCTGGTTGGAGAAATCATCCAAACTTTAGTTGAAGGGAACAACAATCAAGCCCAGTCTTCACAACCACCAGGTCCATCAAATCCACAAACACACTAGAATTTCCAAAACCCTCAAGGTTATGCGTCTTATGTCCTACCATCTAGAAAAAACCTTGAAGTAGACATGACCCCGGTTCCGGTTCCAGTTCTGGAAGGAGCCAGAACCGAAACCGGAATCGCGGTCTGGAACCGAAACCCTGGAACCGCCGTCCGATTCCACCGGTTCGGCCGGTTCGGTTCCTTTTTTTTATTTTTTATTATTATACATTTATACTCATTTTAAAAAAAATACGAAAACATAAGATATGTAATAATATGAACTTGTAAATGAATTTTATTGTGTAAGGCCGTAAGCCGAAATTAAAATTTTAAAAAATAATACTAAATACATAAATTGAAATAAATGTATAAAACTAAAAATTAAAAAAATTGGTCTTGCACTTAATTTGTACCAAAATTAAGTTGCCTATGTATCCTCTCGGACTCGGGGTTTAGAGGAATCAAAGACCACGTAGTTCTTTTACATTTTATTGTCTTTTACATATGTAATTTTGTAAGTCTGTAACTAATCGCTGCTATCCGTTCCGGTGCCGGTGGTGTGATCATCATCGAAGAAATCATAAATAACTTCTGGCTCCATTTCTTGTTGTCTATATCCAGCCTTTGTCCAATCATCAACACACACTTGGACTTGAATTGATTCTGAACTCAAAAGCGATCGTCTTGGGTCCAAAATATTTTCAACCGCGCTAAACTCTTGTTCCACAGCCACTGTAGAAACCGGTGTTGCAAGAATCTGTTTGGCTATTATAGACAAGATTGGGAAGTTCTTTTCATGTTCTCTCCACCAATGTAGAATATCAAATTTATCCACATCATCGTCTCCTATAAACTGAAAATTGGTACTATGATAAGTTTCTATCTCATCATACGAGATCGGACTTGATGAAGAAGAAGAAGAACCTCGCAATCTTTTGATCTTTTGGGATAAAAGTGTTGACCCTGCCCCCAACCCTCCTGAAGATCGAGTTTGGGAGACATTTTCATTTTGTGGAACACTAATGTTTAATGATGGACCATAAATTCTACGATATTCATCATATAACTGATAAAATAATATCTTAATTGCAGCACAATAAGTATTAATTTCTAATTGTATACCTAAACATTTATAATAAAGAGTTAAATAATCTATCAATGCATCTAGTTTACAACCTGGGTCAAAACACAACACAAGCAGGTAAATAGTTGGAAACTCTTTATAATAGTCTAACCATTTTTTTTCATAGCTTCAATGCATGCATGTAATTGTATATCAGATGAACAGTCAGCAAATGCACCAGCAATATTACAACCCTCAATAATAAATAATTGAGTAGTAGGATAATAAATACCTGATAAATTGTTAGTAGCACTATTAAAAACTTTTAACAAATTACAAATTTTTGTACAAACATCCCAATGGTGTGCATAAAGATTGATTTGACTAACATTATATTGCATAAAAGAAACTAATAAATCCCTATATTCATAACTTTCACAAAGCAATTTATAAGTAGAGTTCCAACGTGTTGGAACATCACGAAAAAATCTAATGGGATGTCTACCTGCCTGTTTACAAAATCTTACTCATGCTTTCATAACATTAGGATGTTTCCACAAATATGAGAGGGCCTCTTTAATGGGTTTAATAAAAGCTTGAAGAATTTCCAAACCTTTTTGAGCGCATAAATTTAAAACATGGCAAGCATATCTTTGATGAAAAAATTTACTATTAAAATAAGGCTTGCATAATTCAATTAAAGCAGGAATAGCTGTTGTATTATTATAAGCATTATCAAAACCAATTGAAAAAATTTTGCTTTCAATTTTATACTCTTCAAAAATGATTTTCATATTTTTATAACTATTATCAGCAGTATGTGCATCATCAAAAACTCTAAATGCAAGAATTCTTTTTTGTATTGTCCATGCTTTGTCCATATAATGACAAGTTACACCTAATTATGAATGCATTCGCCAATGGTCAGTCCATATATCAGCACAAACGGAAACATGACCTATATAGTTCGCAAAATATTTTTTTAAAATCCTTTTTTCCTTTTTATAAATATCATACATTGTATGCGTGAGAGTGGTCCTAGGGACACGACATGCAGCATGATTTAATGCTTTATGACAATATTTAATAAAACCAACTTTTTCATCAAAACTAAAAGGTAAATGTTCTACAGCTACCATCCTAGCTAATTCTTCTCTATTAGCTTGATCACTATATTTAAATAATTGAGTGTCAGGGGTAGAAAACCTGGAAATTTGAGATTGTGCATTCCCCTTGGCAAGTTCTGCTGGATGACTGGTCTTAATATGCTTCCTATACGTACCGTATCCTCCAGATTTAGTCCACTTGTATTCTTTAGGGCAGTAATTGCACACCGCCCAACATGTTCCATTCGGTTTCGTAACTTTCTTCATGTGGAGAACGAATAGATCAGATTTGAGATGCTTCTTATCCTTCTCTGCCGGCTCTTCAAAATTTGGATCTGCAGCAAAATCGGGTATATTTTCTAATTGGCTTGTCATATTACCAGGGCTAGGGCTAGGGGTGCTAGGCTGGCTAGAATTGGGTTCATAAATTATTAAAGGGGGATTTGGATTGATTGGATAGTTTAGAGATTCAAGATAGGCTTGCCGTTATAGGAACTCATGGTAAACGGTGTCATCAAAACCGATATTATTTGGTTGGACCAGATCCGGCTCCGACATACGATCCTTATCGGTCCTGGAAACGGAATGCCTTGGTGGAATATCTCTTACTCCACTTCCACTTCCACTTCCACTTCCACTTCCACTTCCACTTCCACTTGCCATCGAAAAAAATAATTTGTAAATAAACTCTTCAAAAAAATTAAGATAAAAATTGTTGACAAGGATTTTAAAATGATTTTAAAAAATAATAATTGTAATACACTAGATATAAACAAATAAATAATTGACTAATTGGAAGATAATTGAAGAGAATTAGGAGAATTGAGATTTGAGAGAGAGTTGAGACTTGAGAGAGCAATTGTATGATAAGAAATGAATTATGGGGGTATTTATAGGAAATAAAGAATTAAAGGGGAAAAGAAAAAAAAAAAAAAATTGAGCCATTGGGGCCAACGGCTGTTTTTTTAAAAAAATCATATTTTTTTTTAAATAAAGGCCAAGAACCGACGGTTTCTGAACCGGGACAGAACCGCCGGTTCCTGGCCGGTTTTTCAAGAGAAGGAACCGGAACTGAGCCGCCGACCCCCCATTTTCGGTTACGGTTACGGTTACGGTTACGGTTATGGTTCATTTCACACAGTTACGGTTCGGTTCCACGGTTCGAACCGAACAGTGGTCATGTCTACCTTGAAGACATTTTACACTCATTCATTGAGAAACAATAATCCATTAACAGCCAAACAACACAAACCTTGACAGATGTTGACAAAGACTGCTTTTACGCTCACCACACTCAAAAAAGGTAAGTTTCCATCTCAACCACAACCAAATCCCAAGAGTCATTCAAGTTCCTATGATAATAACCAATGTCCAGATCAAGTCAAATCAATTATCACTCTTCATAGTGGTAAGGTCATCGAAAAACCTATTCTTGAATCTGGTAAAAATGATGATGAGTCATTTTTCAATGGTAAGGAAGAGGTTGATGAAATCACTGTTGACGAAGAAATAATTGAATCCCCACCTACACTCCCATATCCTCAGGCTCTTAAAAATACACAGAAATTGAAGCATCCCCCAGAGATTTTTAAAATTTTCAAACAGGTAAAGATCAATATCTCTTTGTTGGACGCAATCAAACAAGTACCTTCTATGCCAAATTTTTGAAGGATATGTGCACTCTGAAAAGGAAGCATTGTTGGGGTTTATGCCCTAAAGATGTAATTTGTAAATGGATTTATTAAATAAATAAAAGGAAAAGTTCAATACATTCTTGTTGTGTTGTTTATTATATAACTTGTGCATAAATTTAACATCCAAGATTGCCGGATGTAATCTTAAACTGTTTATATGAGTGTCATATACGGATGGATACAGTAAGAGACGTGCAATCTAAAGAGTCCATAGATAGCAAATAAAGTTGGGTACTTTATTCGTGGTTAATCTAAAGTTGCGGTTCATTCCGTAATGTACGATGATTCTATCCTGAATCATTCATATGGAGATATGAGAATGGAGACACCTTGTATGATGTGATCATATAGGACTGGGCCATGATCTATATGAATCTCTCACCAAGATCCGTTTATCGATGAGATTCATATATATCAACTAATGATTGCTATATGTGGGTGATCTTAATCCTGAGTGACTTATTGACTCCTTCAGGTTAGATCGTGGTCTTTGATATACCATGGGTGAGGTCGGATGCAGTTCCCGATCAATATGCTCCGTATGTTGGGATTGCGATTTGGCTTGTGGCTGGGAAGGTTTGTCCACAATAGTGGAATCCACTCCTTCTTGTGAGAAGTAGATGGTAGTTCCCTTAAGGATTGATTCGGGGCTTGGACAATATGAGCGCTCTCCTAATTCCGTAAGAAAATAGGATTTATTGTTCATTATAGAATCAACAGTGCTTAAAGGATATATGTAATTCGAGGGGTATAACAGACATTATGACCCAGCTCTAATTATGAACTACTGTGGAGGATCACACCATGTGTAATAGCTATATCGATGGACACAGAGTTGTATCGGTCTGTGTAAAAGCGTCTACAGTTGAGAGAGTGCAGCTTCGAGTTTTTAGTGGAATAGCACCAGAGTTAATAATCAAGGAATATTAATTAGAGAGTTTAATTAATGATTCCGAGGATTATTGGAGCTCAAAATAATGTGGGTCCATTAGGTCCCCTTGCTAGCCCGATTGATTTAGGTAACAAGGGTCACAGTTAATTAATTGGATTGTCCAATTAATTGTGTTACAAAAGTGACACGTATATATTCGGGAATTAATTAAATAATTAGATTATTTAATTAATGATTGTTAAATTAATTAAATAATTAGATTATTTAATTATATTGATAATTATGAATTATTAATTAACTATTAATTGGAGGGTGTTAGTTGATATATGGATTTAGGTGAAGATAAAATAATATGATTATTTTATTTTACTAAATCATTTATCTAAGTATTTGAATTTAAGTTTAAATTTAAAATACTTATTATCACTTTTAATATATTAGATATATTTGAAAAGAATAATTAAAAGATATATATCAACTAATAATACAAGAGATTGTATTGGATGCAAATTGGTGTGTATATAAAACAATAATCAAAAGAAAAATTTGTATAGAATGCAAATACTTAATTTATATAAAATAGATATATATATATATATATTGGTACAGGGTTTTATGAAAAGCATCGTGATATATATATATATATATAAAGTCAAATTGAGAGCTGCAGAGGGTGAACAAACATATATATATATATATATATATTTTTTTTTTTTTTTTTTTTTTTGACATAAAAATTGTGAGCAAACATAGATTTTTTGTGCAAAAAAAAATAAGAGCAGCTGTTATATATATATATATATATATATATATGAAAAAGCGAGTGCAGCGATATATGTATATTTGTGGGCAGCAGCAGCGTGATATATATTGATAAATCTATTTTGTTTCATGTTATGTGTTTTTGAAATACATAGAAGAAAGAGTTTCTTCAAATCTCTCTACATCCTCCATTCAAGTTCCTAAGATCGTGACGCGTCCACACGCAGTTATCAATCCCGGGAGATAGCGAGAAAGATCGAGTGGTTCAGCCAGGAGCATATCGAAAAGTGAAGAAGCCTCCAAACATTGGTAAGATTTTCTTCTTCTGTTTTTGTTGATTACAATTTTCTGTATTTACATATTGTATGTATTGGTTCCGAAAAATAATTACGATCAAAAGTTCACTGGTCCCAGATACAAATATGATCTGTATAAAAATTTTAAAACCTAGTTCCGCTGCGATACCTGTGAACGGGGTTCCAACAAACATCAGGTAAGAAAGAAAGCTTTTATGGCTGAACAGGTAAGTTTCATTCTTTGCAACAAAAATGTTTTGAGTTATAAAGATCCTGGTTGTCATACTATTTCTTGCATAATCGGTAACTACAAAATTGAGCATGATTTACTTGACCTAGGTGCTAGTGTAAATTTGCTCTCATACTCAGTTTTTCAGCTACTTAAACTTGGTGAGTTAAAGCCGACTTCAACCACACTTTGTCTTACTGATAGGTCAATTAAAATACCAAAAGGAATAATGGAAGATATGTTAGTACAAGTCGATAAATTTATCTACCCAGTAGATTTTATTGTCTTGGAAACACAAGATGTTGTTAATGAGCACAAATCAAGTCCTGATATATTGGGCCGGCCATTTTTAGCTACTGCTAATGCCAATGCCTTGATTAATTGTAGGAATGGAATAATGAGCATGCCTTTTGGAAATATGGAAATTAAGCTTAATGTTTTCAACATGTATAAAGAACCATTTGATGATGAAAATGAAGATGAAGATGTAGACATTATTGAAACCATTGTTGAAGATCATGTTCAAAAGGATTCTTTTAACTCATCTGAAATTTGTTTGATCAATTCACCTGAGTCAAGCATGCATTCACATCTTGATGATTGTTTACAGGTTGTCGAAGAAGAAGAGGACACTTCAGATTTTGAAGAATTGAAACAAAAAGATGATGTGCCAGAAGAAAAAACACCTTAACTGGATTTGAAGCCCTTAACAGAAGGACTTAAATATGCTTTTCTTAAAGACAACTAGACCTACCAAGTGGTAATCTCTTATAACCTCACAGAAGAGCAAGAAGGTAAGTTGTTACATGTTTTAAAGAAAAATAAGAATGCAATTGGTTGGACTTTGAAATATTTGAAAGGTATTAACCCTTTGATTTGTTCACATCGAATAAATTTAGAGGAAAATGCTAAAACATATCGATAACCCCAAAGAAGACTTAACCCACACATGAAAGAAGTTGTCAAGACTGAAGTCCTTAAATTACTTGACGTGGAAATTATCTACCTTATATCTGATAGTAAGTGGGTGAGTCCTACACAAGTTGTGCCAAAACAATCTAGAATCAATGTTGTTAAAAATGAAAAGGGTGAGTTAATTCCAACTCGTGTTCCATCTAGTTGGCGCATGTGCAATGATTATAGAAAATTAAATGATGACACTAGAAAATATCATTTTCCCATTCTATTCCTTGACCAAATTTTTGAAAGAGTAGCAGGACATCCCTACTACTGCTTTCTTTATAGGTATTCAGGATACTATCAAATTCCCATTGCATTAGAAGACCAAGAAAAAACTACATTCACATTATAGGGAAAAAACGGTTTAGAAACGCAGCGGAAGCGTGAGAAAATACGAAATTAGGGTTTGCGTATAAATAAAAATTTTTCCTTTTACGCAACGAGAACCTTAACCCTAGATTAATTGATGTATATAAAAGTATCGTACCTTTTTCACGTGACGATTGAACAAGTGCCGAATTAATTCCTCAAGATCTTCCAATCCAATCACGAACGTGAATCACCTAGGAGTGTGGGTTCCCTTTCTTTAAATTGTATTCCTGAGGATGAAGACAAAGCAAATATCTTTTCTTTGTTAGTTACAAATATCCTCCAAGAGAAAAAATCCAAGAAAGTCCGGTCATTTGTGAATTATCAATCAATTTGATTGTAACTCGCGTAAACCTTGATTCGATGTTGTACACAAAACCCTTTTGATGTAAAGGATATTAGTATACTATCAAATACAATAACGTTCCTTTTTTTTTCTCTAGTTGGCCGAATTCACACACTATTGCTTAGAGAAGATTGAATTTTGTCTAGAGTAAAATCAGATTTTTCTCCCTCAAAATTATATGATAGCCGAATTCTTCGCTAAGAAAAATATGGCTTGGTCGAAATTCCTCTCTAATGTTCCTTAGGGCTGGCCGAATTCATCATCCACATATATATAGGTTCATAAATCCTTTCCTAATAAGGATTCACTTGGTTGGCAAGAATCCTTTCCTTAGGGAGATTTATTTGGTAGTTAGAATCCTTATCTAAAAGGAAAACTATCCTATCCTATATTACATGTGGTGACCGAATTTCCCTTGTTTGAAGTAGATTAGAAGTGTTTAATCTTTCCTAAGAAAGATTACTTGATGGACAAGAATCCTATCCTTAGGTAGAATAACTTGGTGGTTATGAATCCTTTTCAAATAAGAATTCTACCACTAAGTAGTTTTACTTGGTGACCAATAATCCTTTTCCAAAAAGAATTCTTTCCTACACCAAGACTCCTAATCCTACTCAATAGTGTGTTTGTAACCATATTAAAGACTTCCTAATTTGATTAGATAATTAACTCCTTTTATTTATCTACTTATCAAATATAGTCTTTAACATTAACTATACTACCAACAATAGTATAGTTTTAGGAGACCATCTCCTAATAGGAAAAGATTTTGAATTTTAATTAAATAATTAATTAATCAACAAATTAATTAATTCTCATTTAATTAAATAATTAAATAAAAAATAATATATTAAAGCTATTATTAATAGCCTTTAACGCCTATACCTTAATATAAAGGCCTTATATTATTATTTTTTATTTTATTAAATCCATTGAACCTTAATAAAAAGTCCACATGTGAACTAAACCTATTCTTACAAAAAGAAACAAGTTCACATGCCTTAATACAATTCTAGATGGACCCCTAAATTGGTCCGGTAGAATATATCAAGTGATCCATGCAAGTTCGTGTGAATTGGGGATCTTGGCGGGCTATCTAAATTTAAGCTCCAATAGACACAACCTAATCTCAATCAACAAATGATTCACTTAGGTCCGATCTATTTAATTTTAGTTCATTCCACTAAAGAACTAAAATTGAACTCTTAAATAAAGATAGAATAAGTTGATGTTACTCATTCGTACCCTAAACAACCTTATTGGAGAAAGTGTATCCTCGTGAAGAATACCGGCAATCGTCAAGAGCTCATAGACCGCCTATAGCTCTCCAAGTTACCATATTTACTCATATGATCCATTTTGAACTTTGATATTTTGACTTGTCCAGAAGCCATATTTCAATAGACACTATTGAAAACTTAACGTTAAGATTTAATATCCAATACCTCAAAACATCCATATGATGGTATTCTACTCTCATTCAATAAATGGAGCCACGATGTCCATATCTATAAATGAAGTCCCCTATCGATTAACAAATGAATACCACCAAACTATCGAGGATAGACTATGCTATATAATCGTACTCATTGATAACTCAAATGATAACATTTGTAACCATAAGTCCATTATTTATCTCAGGATTGAGATAGACTCTCCGATTGTCTTCAAATGAAAACTTTTATCTATTGACGGTTCTAGATAAAGTATTTCATTTTGATCATATTCAATGCACCCAGTGCACTAGATTCTTTTGTGCAAAGACACCACACTTTGATGATTTTAGACTCATTATAACACATTTGATCCCACTCAAATGCTAGCAAAAGAATCTACAACTTTAACAAGATAAAGGCGCCCAACCTTCTATCTGAAGTTGTGAATATTATTCAAGACTAACTAAAGAATTGTGTCTACCTCATACATATCTAGATGTATGAACAATTCTTCTTTTCTCATAGTCTTTTGACCTTATGATTATTTACTTTTGACAATTATAATAATTAAACTATAAATGCTATAAGATTTGTTAAACTAGAAATCACTTTATTCATATGAAAAGATTGTTAATTACAATATTACACTCTTGCTATCGAGCATAATCCTAACACACATGTCCCTTTGGAACCTTTGCATTTAGAAGAATGCCATTTGGTTTATGTAATGCTCCAGCCATATTTCAACGATGCATGCTAATCATTTTTAGTGACATGATTGAACATTGTTTAGAGGTCTTTATGGATGATTTAACTGTGTTTGGGAATTCTTTTGATAATTGTCTTAATAACTTGGATAGAGTCTTGAAACGTTGCATAGAAAAAGGACTTGTGCTTAACTGGGAAAAGTGTCATTATATGACCATGTCTGAAATTGTTTTAGGTCATGTTCTGTCATCAAAAGGTATCGAGGTTGATAAGGCAAAAATTGAATCCATTTCAAAGTTACCATCACCACAAATAGTCAAAGATGTGTGGTCATTTTTAGGGCATGCATGATTTTATAGGAGGTTTATTAAAGATTTCAGTGTCATATCTAAACCACTCTGTAATCTCTTATTAAAAGATGTAAAATTTGAATGGACACAAGAGTGTGGAGAGTCTTTTAAAAAGATAGTTGACCTTTTAACGTCTGCTCCTATCATGCAATCCCCTGATTGATCTTTGCCTTTTGAATTGATGTGTGATGCGAGTGATTTTACTGTTGAAGCTGTCTTAGGACAGAGAAGAGAAAGTAAGCCTTTTGTGATTTATTACGCAAGTAAAACTTTGAATTGTGCACAAATGAATTACGCCACCACTGAGAAAGAATTACTTGCTGTGATATTTGTATTGGATAAATTTTGGTCATACTTGATTAGCGCTTCAACCATTGTTTTTATTGATCACGCTGCTTTGAAGTATTTAATGTATAAACAGGATGCAAAGCCAATATTGATTCGCTGGATTTTGTTGCTACAAGAATTCAATTTCACAATCAAGGATAAAAAGGGTGCTGAAAATGTCGTTACAGACCATTTATCACGACTCACCGTTGAGTCATCATTTGATAAAGCACCCATCAATGATTCTTTTCCTGATGATCTTTTATTCTCTATCACAACTTTGTCTTGGTATGCTGACATTGTTAATTACCTTGCAACATAAATGATGCCACTCGATTGGAATGCATAAGACAAAAAGAAATTTTTGACCGAGGTAAAAGGTTTTTACTGGGATGACCCGTACTTATTCAAGTATTATCCTAATCAAATTGTTCGACGATGTATTCCAGGCAATGAGGTAAGTAGTGTCATTGAATTTTGTCATTCTGAAGCATGTGGTGGTCATTTTTCGTTAAAGAAAACGGCTGCAAAAATCTTATAGTGTGGATTTTATTGGCCCACCTTATTTAAAGAAGCTCATGCATTCTGTAAAACCTGTGAAAATTGTCAAAAGTTATGATCTATTGCCAAACGAAACATGATGCCTTTAAACCCCAATTTTGTCATTGAAATATTTGATTATTGGGGAATTGATTTTATGGGTCCATTTCCACCGTCATTTAGATTTTTATAAAAAAAATTGCCGTTGATTATGTGTCAAAATGGGTTGAGGCAATTCCTTGTTGAAATAATAATCACAAAACAGTGATTAAGTTTTTAAAGGAAAATCTTTTGAGTCGATTTGGAATCCCTCGAGCCATTATCAGTGATGAAGGCAAACACTTTTGTAACAAACCTTTTGAGTCTTTAATGAAAAAATATGGAGTCACAAATAAAATTGTCACACCATACCACCCTCAAACAAGTGGTCAAGTTGAGTTAGCTAATAGGGAGATAAAACATATCTTGTAAAAAACGGTTAACCCTGATCGAAAAGAACAGTCTCTTAGACTAAATGATGCACTTTGGGCTTACCGCACTACATTCAAAACATCTTTGAGTATGTCTCCTTATCGTTTAGTTTATGGAAAACCTTGTCACTTACCTGTTGAACTTGAGAAAAAAAACATATTGGACCATTAAAGCTTTCAATTCTAACCTAAATGATGCTGGTGAATTGTGCAAGTTGTAAATAAATGAACTTAAAGAATTAAGAAATGAGGCATACGAAAATGCAAAAATTCTCAAAGAAAAATCTAAAACCTTTCATGACAAACGAATTTTAAGAAGATCATTTGAAGCTGGTCAAAAAGTTTTGCTTTATAATTCTCGACTTCATTTATTTCCTGGCAAATTGAAATAAAAATGGAGTGGTCCATTTGTTATGAAACACACGTATCTGTATGGTGCCCTTGACATTGAGAATCCTAGAAATGGTAATGTGTTTAAAGTAAATGGACAACATGTGAAATCATTCTTAGAAAATACATATTTTCAAAAAGACTCTGTCGTCCTTTTTGACCCTTGTTACAAAGGTGAGTAAGCAAACCTTTTGCTTTTGACTTTATTTGTATTTGCAATTATTATTTTTGTTTTTGTTCGCTTTTACGTTTTGAATTTTTACAGGATTAATTTATAGGTTCGGTTTTTGCTTGGTGTGTTTTGCTATATAACCCAGGTTAAGTGGCGGATAACGATACTTCGTGACAATTCAAGTCGGTTTAATTCAGTTTCCCAAATAACTGATCCCCAAAACAAGGCATGGATGAAATTTTAACAAACCTGAGAAAATATTTTCCATCGTTGCCCCAAATTGCTCTGAAAAGATTTACAAAGCACGTTCCGAAAGATTACGCTTACTGATGATAAACAAAATTCCTGTTGAAATTCGCTGGTTGATCGAAGCTAAGGTACGTCTAGCAGGTGAGTTTATTGATTCATTTAAATCTTACATGCCTGGTTTTGGAAGAAGTAACCTTGCAAAAAAAATGAAGAGCTAAGAAGTTAGGGGTTACTTGTCACAAATGTGCACGTACAACTTGCAACACACGTTGTCGTTCTTTAGGAATGGTGTCTAATAATCGGGGAAGATAAAATTTTATTCATTATGCATGGTTTGCGTAGGGAGTCATTGGATAATATCCTAACGACTCTTGATGCACATCCTAGTGGATATGTGCACATGGAAATTGACCGATTATGACCACATTTTCAAAAAGAACATGCACAATATAGTCTTGGGAATCTGACTTTAAAAGACTCTGTTTGCCAATTTATAAGAAAATTGGATGAGAAACATATCCCCGACCCATACAACCCATACAGGGCGTTGAAGCCGTTTCTGGACATAAAACCAGAGGAAGATATGAGCCAAAATCACAACTACCAGTACATATCCTTTTATTTTTATTATCTTTTTCCTTCCGCATTTATGTCTTTTGTAATTATTGTTGTTTACTTTTGATTTTTGAACCATTTGGATCTAATATCATTGACAAATACGCCACCATATACATATAGGTGTATTATTGTGTTACCTTTTCGGGATCTATAAATACAAGCATTTTTTTTCCTTTTTGCTTCAAGCCCTCATAAACAATCAAAATAAAATTTCAGAGAGTGCATTAATGGTGTCACCTTCAACTAAACGATTCACAAACATTTGTGTGTTTGGTGGCACCAATTATGGGAAATACAGAGAGTTTGTTGATGTTTCAACTCATCTTGGTAAGGTTTTGGCTGAGCGAAAAATACATATAGTGTATGGAGGAGGTAACTTGGGATTAATGTAGTGTGTTTCACGAGCTGCACGAGACGGAGGTAGTCAAGTTCTGGGTATTATCCCAAAACTTATGGCCGCAACAAACATCATCGGAAAGACAAACGGTGAAGAGCTAGCTGTTTCAGGTATGCCTGAAAGATTGACTGCTATGTTACATCATGTTGATGCATTTATAGCTTTGCCAGCTGGTTTTGGAACCTTAGAAGAAATCTTTCCAATGGCATCCTGGGCGCAACTACACATCCACGAGAAACCCGTCGGTTTGTTGAATGTTAATAAATTTTATGATTTTTTTCTTTCATTTCTTGATCATGCTCGGAAAAATTATTACATTCCACCTTCAATCTGAAAAATCTTTATCTCTGCTTCAAATCCTCGTGAGCTGATTGACCAGTTACAAGCTTTTAATTATGAGTCAGATCCCTCAACCTCCAAAATAGATTGGTCCATTGATGAAGAGAACAAGAAACTCAAAATTGATCTGAATCTCAGTTTGTGATTGTCCCATGGTTTTTATGCATTTTATTTTTCCTTTATTTTGTATTTCTTGTATTGTTTTGCAGGATTTTGTTGTTTTTCAAATTGTTCAGGTGATATCTTCTAAACCTTAACTCTTTCTAAAGACATTGGGGACAATGTCTCGTTCTGGTTGGGGGGAGGGGATAGTTGATTAAATAATTTTTGTTTAAAAAAAAACAAAACAAAACTAACTTCTAACCTTTTTTTTTTGTAAAGATGGCAGAGTAAGGAGATCTTTTAGATACTTCTGAGACGCATCTTTGTAGTTCTGATGCATTTTTTTCCTCTCTTCTGACTATTCAAATTGATAAACTCTCCATTGTGATATCATTGACTAATCCTTTTGTTCATTAAGTCATCTTGAGAAATTTTTCGAACTATTCTGGATACACACGCTTATTGACACATGAATATGTGCAGTAAGTTGAGATTTTACGATATTTAGTTTTGAAACATCATTCAAGGGTAACAACCGAAGGCAGTGGTCTTATTTCAAAAAATATATAGTAATACTAATAATAATAAATTTGTTTGTTTTGACTAAAACTCTTACTTAGTAGCCGGGCATCATGCCTCAGTAAGCATAGAGTGTTAGCGTAAAACGGTGGAGTCTAGATAAGAATAAAGTGCAGTTTTGTAGCCTCTTTAACTCGAGCAATTAAGTCCGAGGGGTGCTTTAACACCTAATGCCCTAAGACCAACTGGTTTGGGAGCCATTGACCTAAAGCTCGTTATACGGGTTAAAGAGAAAGCTTAAGAGAATTGTACTAAAAAAAACATCTGCAATCCAAGTAATTAATCTCGTAAGAGTGTTTTAACACTTAATGCACTAAAGCCAACTGGTTTGGGAGTCATTGGTCTAAAGCTCGCTACATGGATTAAAGATGGAATGTTTGTTTCCAATTTTGTTATATTAAAAAAAACCAAAAAAAAAAAGAATAAAACTACTGCCTAAGGAAGAAGCCCTGATGAGATTTCAGAATGAAAATGTTCCTTGATTTCAATTGAATCTTATAGTTATTGTATTGATCTTTACTAAGCACAAGAAAGGTTGATTGATATCAAGATTGATGACTGATTGACAAAGGGTGAGAAAAGAGGTCTGTGAGAGTTTTTCTATTTGGTAGTTTAGAGATTTGAATTTGATTTTTACTATTTTCACTTTAGTTGCTAGCGACTAGCAATATGCTAGTTGGGGGTGTGATTAACGCTGAAAAGTGTATGTTTACTAAGGTATAATATCATCTTTTTTACACTTCCAATATGATTTATTCTCAATTTAGACATAATTTCGTTCTCGCTCGCTTAAATAAATGTGTTGTGTAGTAATCAATGTATTTTTCCTTGTATTTAAGAGGTAATTCAATCAATTCAGAATTATGGAGAAGTCAGATAACAAAACAAACATCGTTTTCAAGTTTAGAACGTTAAAAACCTTAGGAAGGCCACGAAGGACATTTTTGTAATTTTGATTATTCACTATTCACAGTTGGCTTTCACTGTTCACAGTTGACTTTCACTGTTCCTGATGACGTGACATATTCCTATTGACCCAAACTTCAAGTGCACCGTATACGCGGCTGCAGAGAATCACATTCTAAAAGTCGGTGCACTGTTCATAGCTGACTTTCTAGAAGATTATTGACCGATGATGTGACACATTTCTATTGCCCTAAATTGTGAGTGCACCGTACACGTGCTGTAGAGAATAATATTTTAGAAGCCGGTGCACTGTTCACTATTCACTTTTACGGATGCGTTTACTGTTCATTGTCACTGTTCATTGTCACTATTCATTGTTCACTGTCACTGTTCACTGATGACGTGGCACAATCTGGACGCTCCATTCTAAATTCATCCGATGGTTAATTTTTATCGGTATTTTGTATAAATAGGGGACCTCTCCCCCCTAATTTACACATTCTGAATCCAAATCTGATATTGGATTTGTGAAATTCTCCCTTTTTTGTTCTCAAATTCTCAGTTTAAATAAAATAGATATTTTCTAGTTAAATTATGTCTGGCTAATTTTATATAGTTGGGGCCAAAGGTGATACTGTTGGTATGGAAAATATGATCCAATTATGGTAAGTTTATTAGTTTTTTGCTTTCTCCCCTCTGATCTTTGTGGAGTTTTTGACTCACTGTAGTCAGACAGATATTGTCTAACACAGTAAGTACTTTTACCCATATTTATCAGAGAGTGGTTTCTCCCCTCTGATCTTTGTGGAGTTTTTGACTCATTGTAGACAGATAGATATTGTCTAGCACAATGAGTACTTTTACCCATATCTATCATAGAGTGGTTTATCTCCTCTGTTCTTTGTGGAGTTTTGACTCACTGTAGACAGACATATGTTGTCTAGCACAGTGATTACTTTTATCCACATCTATCAGAGAGTGGTCAGTGGAGTGGAATACCCTCCCATTAATCTGGACTAAATATTAATTATTGGATCATAATCGAATTACCAACAGTGGATCCCTTAGCCCCATTTTTAATTTTAATTGATTTACAATTTATAACAAGCTTAGTAATTAATTTAGATAATTAATTTTACAAGGACTAGTGAACAACCTCCCTGTGGTTCGACCCGGTCTTACCGGTTAATTTATTACTATGACACTCTTATACTTGGGAGTAGGAACACTTCTTTAAGACGTGTCAGTAATCAATATAAAGAAGAAGAAAATAAAATCATACCAACGTTTGGAGGCTCCTTCAATTTACAATATGCTCATGGTGTGTACCAATGATCTTTCTCGTTATATCATGTTGGGGTTTATGCCCTAAAGATGTCATTTGTAAATGGATTTATGAAATAAATAAAAGAAAAATTCAATTTATTCTTGTTGTGTTGTTTATTTTATAACTTGTGTATATATTTAATATCCAAGATTATCGGATGTAATCTTGAACAGTGTATATGAGTGTCATATACAGATGGATATAGTAAGAGACGTGCAATCTAAAGAGTCAATAGATAGTAAATAAAGCTGGTACTTTATTTGTGGTTAATCCATAGCTGCGGTCTATTCCGTAATGTACAGTGATTTTATATTGAATAATTCATATAAGATATGGGAATATAGACATCATGTATGATGTGATCATATAGAACTGAGCCATGATCTATACGAATCTCTCACCAAGATTCATTTACCGATGAGATTCATATATATCAACTAATGATGGCTATATGTAGGTGATCTTAATCATGAGTGTCTTATAGACTCCTTCAGGTTAGATCGTGGTCTTTGATATACCATGGGTGAGGTCGGATGCAGTTCCCGATCAATATGCTCTATATGTTAGGATTGTGGTTTGGCTTGTGGTTGTGAAGGTTTGTACACAATAGTGAAATTCACTCATTGTAAGAAGTAGATGGTAGTTCCCTTAAGGGTTGATTCGGGGCTTGGACAATATGAATGCTCTCTTAATTTCATGAGAAAATAGGATTTATTGTTCATTAGAGAATCAACGATACTTAAATGATATATGTAATTAGAGGGGTATAACGGATATTATGACCAGCTCTAATTATGAACTATTATGAAGGATCACACCATATGTAATAACTATATCGATGGACACTGAATTGTATCGGTCTGTATAAAAGCGTCTGCAATTGAGAGAGTGTAGCTTCGAGTTTTTAGTGGAATAACACCGGAATTAATAATCAAGGAATATTAATTAAAGAGTTTAATTAATGATTCTGATGATTATTATAGCTCAAAATACTGTGGGTCCATTACATCCCATTACTAGCCCGATCGATTTAGTTAACAATGGTCACGGTTAATTGGATTGTCCAATTAATTGTGTTACGAAAGTGACACTTATTTATTCGAGAATTAATTGAATAATAAGATTATTTAATTAATGAATGATAATGATTATGTTAACTGAATAATTAGATTATTTAATTATGTAAATAATCATTAGTTAGAGGGTGTTGATTGATATTTAAATTTTAAAGATAAGATAATTTGATTATTTTATTTTTATTAAATTAGATATTTAATTATTGAATTTAAAGAGTTTGAATTAAAAACAAATCGATTAATATATTTAGAGATATGAGATATCTTAAAAGATTTAAATTGATTAGTTTTATCAATATATATATGTTTTTAATAGCATGCAACTTTGCAAGTGTTGCATGCTATTAAAAAAAAGACAATAGTGTATATTAGAAATGCAGGTGTGCGTTTGTATAAAAAGAGAGATTAAGTTTGTGTGTGCATGATTTTTAAATGGTCGTGTACTATTAACGCAAATAGAAATGTGTGTGTGTGTGTGTGTGTGTTTGTTTAATAGCATGCAACTTATAGAATGGTTCTAGTGGGTTTTTCAAGAGGGAGGAAGAAATAGTTTTTTCTTCATTCTCTCTGTATCTTCCATTCAAGTTCCTGAGATCGTGACGCGCCCACACGTATTTTCCAATCCCGGGAGATAGCGAGAAATATCGAGTGATTCAGATATGAGCATATCGTAAAGTGAAGGAGTCTCCAAACGTTGATGAGATTAGTTTAGACAGAAGCATATCGTAAAGTGAAAGAGCCTCCAAACGTTAGTAAGAATTTTTTCTTCTGATTACATTGATTACAATTTATTGTATATACATATTTATTTATTATTGTAATAATTGATATGCATGAGTTTCGAAAATAATTACGATCTTAAGTTCACTGGTCCTAGATACAGATTATGATCTGTATAAAAAAAAATTAAACCCTAGTTTAACTACTTAACCGGTGAATGAGGTTCCAACAATTGGTATTAGAGCCAATTTATTTTTTAAAACAGGAAATTGTTTTCGATGCTCCTGTATGTATGAATGTGTAGGCACCATCTATACGATTGTATGAATGTTTATAATTAAATTATTTAATTTAAACATGATTGATTGTAAAATTTCATAGTACTGTGGATTTAGGGTTTATGGGTTGTGATGAGAATCAAGAAGTCATCAAATGATCCATTGCATGTTTTAGTTGGGCCAATAACAAGGGCAAGAGCTAAGAGATTCAAAGAAGCACTAAATGACCTAATTCAAGACACTTGGGCTGATTTTGAATTGTTGAAGTCCAAGATAAGTCCACATGAAGACCAATGCGTAATTAATGTCATAAAGGCAATTGATTAGGCTGAATAAGGAAGACTTGGGTGTGTGGCACAAGCTAGGAAAATAGTCAACTTTGGTTGATTTATTTCCTTTTAATTTCAAAGAATAATAGTTGATTTGTTTCCCAAATTAAGGGGCTGATTTGTTTCCAGATTTAGCTTTCCAATTAGGAAGCAAGTCAATAGTTGCTAGTTTAGTATTTATTTATTTCCGAAATTTGTTTACATTTATTTTTATGATTGTAAAGCATTAATTTCCTAATATTTATTCCCTTTTAGGTCTTAGATATTTTTAGTATAAAATAGACCAATTGATGTAATTTGAGAATAGATTTTAGAATTGAAATAAATTTGAGAGAATTTTCTCTTTGGTTATTCATAGAACTTGTGAACTTATCAAGGTTCTACCTTGTAGAGTTCAAACCTTGACTTATCACTCACCTTCTTTCTTATTCTTGAGTGTGGCGTCTACAACTTTCTTGATACCGTTGGTTCTTATCTTCATATAGATAACTGGTCGCGGTCCGATTTTGTTATTGTTTACAAACTTGATTAGAAAACGATTCTTCGTTACCATATATTGGTTCCGGGTCTCACTGCTCTTGGTGAGTCAGTTGGTATCAGAGCTTAGGCTTCTAAATCAGGTTTAATCTATCATTGTTCTTCTTCATCTATTTTTTTTTCCTGATTGATTTTTTTTTTAAAAAAAAAGTCAGATCTATTACCAAAAAAAATCAGCTTTGTTATAAAAGAAAATTCCCGAAAAAAAAAGTACAATTTTTTTTAGGTCGTGTAGTTAAACTTATATCAACAATTTTTATTCATTTTCTTGTTTTTGTGTATTGATAAAAAAAAAGATGTATTTCAAAGGAGATTCATCAAAAAAAAGATAAAAGGGGGGAACCATCCTTTGTGCTACAGTTTGTCAACAATATTATGGTGAAGATTCGATGACGAATCCTTTTGAGGAGAGGGGGAATGATGAGAATCAAGAAGTCATCAAATGATCCATTGCATGTTCCGGTTGGGCCAATAACAAGGGCAAGAGCTAAGAGAATCAAAGAAGCACTAAATGGCCTAATTCAAGACACTTTGGCTAATTTTGAATTGTTGAAGTCCAAGATAAGCACACATGAAGACCAAGGCGTAATTAAGGTCATCAAGGCAATTGATTGAGCAGAATAAGGAAGACTTGGGCGTGTGGCACAAGCTAGTCAACTTTGGCTGATTTATTTCCTTTTAATTTCCAAAGAATAATAGTTGATTTGTTTCCCAAATTAAGGGGCTGATTTGTTTCCAGATTTAGCTTTCCAATTAGGAAGCAAGTCAATAGTTGCTAGTTTAGTATTTATTTATTTCCTAAATTTGTTTGCATTTATTTTCATAATTGTAAGGCATTAATTGCCTAATATTTATTCTCTTTTAGGTCTTATATATTTTTAGTATAAAAGGGACCAACTGATGTAATTTGAGAATAGACTTGAGTTGAATAAAAAAATTGTGAGAGTTCATCTCTTTTTGGTTCTGAAAACTTGACTTATCACTCACATCTTCTTCTTGTTCTTGAGTGTTGCGTCTTCAACTTCTTGATACCGTTGGTTCTTACCTCCTTATAGGTAACGGGTCGCGGTCCGATAACGTTCTTGTTTATAAACTTGGTTAGAAAACGATCCTTCGTTACCATATATTGGGGTCGGGTCTCACTGCTCTTGTTGAGGTTTATATCAAGTTGTATACTATTTTTATTTTTATTTTTACTGTTATTGTATTGGAAATAAATAAATAAAATTGTAACCTATAAACGAAGAACTGGAAATGCACGCAACGACGGTACTGTTCATCGGACATTGTTCACCGATAGTACTGTTCGTGTGGTACTGTTCATGGCACTATTCACCTCGTCTTGCACTGTTCCGTTAGCAAGTGTTGCCTAGTGCGTTCCGTGCGGATTTCCTATTTCGGATTCGTGAGATGAATCAGAGTGACGTGAAAAGACTGGAAGATTTATGAAGTTACAAGAAAACCAATGAATGCCTTGGGGGAATTTTTTGTAATTTTAGATTCAAATTTTTAGGTTAAATAATCCACAGTACTCGATCAATTCATGTATGCTTATTATTATGTGATGATAAAAACATTGTCATGCATACGTATGTCATTTAGATTAGATGTGTCTACACAAATATATTTGATATGTTATACATGCATCATAGTATGATATTTTATATATATATTTTTTATATATTTTTAATGTGATTAAAATGGGCAATATACATAAATGGCTATGAATAATTATATTAGTATTTTTAATGGTTAGAAATCTTGGTAATTCTCATTAATATTAATCTAGTTATTAAAGAGTTTAATAAGTTAGATTAATAGGGTCATTTATTGTAATTAGGATTAATAGGGTCATTTATTGTAATTAGGATTAATATGATTAATAACCTAATAATAAATGAACCGAATACAGTTTTAGAGTTTTAATAGTTAAAACTTGGTAAACACCAACATAATAATCTGACCTTAGTAAATATTTTACAAAGACTTAGATTATTCACTAATAGATTAGATTTTTAATTGTTTAAAATCATTAATAATTTATTAGTTAATTAGATTTTGATTCTATTTAGTTAATGCGCTAGATAACTTGATTAAAGTTAGCCATTTGATCCTGTAGAGTCTAGGTGCAATAACGGATAATAGAAAACCATAATTTTAAAATAGTGAGTGGGATTGGGATATATGACATATATATCATGTGGTCTCCATCATTAGTTCAACACCGTGAGATCCGAGTAGGGCCTCGTGACGGCTTTGCTTTCGTCCTCCCTAAGGAGGGTTTCCATAAAGGTCAATGCCAAGGCTGACTTCCTAACGGATATGATTTCTGAGGGTATTTCGGGATTGACCGACATTAAGGTGGCAATTCTCGAGTTAAGCTCGTGATATCTGAAATGGTGGGTTACACTCATGAAGGTTTTGATTAAGTTTGTTAATTAAAAACCTGACTGAATAAACGATGATTGAATGATATGGAATAAGAGTTATTCTAGAATATCATTTGATTGAGAATGTCTAGGTCCAACATGCAAAGACTTGACCAACCCTAAGGCGACACTTCTTTGTGGTATGTTGGATTATCGTGGTATAGTAACTAGTTTTAGGGTAGTTCTAGTTCGCTAAACATGTTCATGCATCATGTTTAAATTTATACCAAAGCACTCTCACTTGTTTTAAATAAATGATTGAATGAATGCTTTATTTATTTCAGCAATAATGTCTTCTGCATTACTTCAAATTCTCGCAAACGATAAATTAACTGGTGATAATTATACTAAGTGGAAACTTAACGTTAATGCAATTTTGGTTACCAAAGACCTCAAGTTTGTGCTTACAGAGGAGTGTCCTTCATCGCCTGCCGTCAATGCCATACGAACTGTTCGTGAGGCATACTAGCGATGGGTCTCATCTGATGAGAAGACTCGAACATATCTGTTGGCTTGAATGACAGACGTGCTTGTTACAAAGCACGAATCAATGACTTCAGCATTCAAAATCATGGAGTCATTGCATGCTATGTTCGGGCATCCCTCCGAGCAAAAGCAACACGAAACTGTTCATTCCGCTATGCTCGCTCGCATGAACTACTGTGAAGGATCACACCATATGTAATAGCTATATCGATGGACACCGAGTTGTATCGGTATGTATAAAAGCGTCTGCAGTTGAGAGAGTGCATCTTCGAGTTTTTAGTGGAATAACACCAGAGTTAATAATCATTTTTAGTGGAATAACACCGGAGTTAATAATTAAGGAATATTAATTAAAGAATTTAATTAATGATTCCGATGATTATTGGAGCTCAAAATACGGTGGGTCTATTAGGTTCCCTTTCTAACCCAATCAACTTAGGTAACAAAGGTCACGGTTAATTGGATTGTCCAATTAATTGTGTTACGAAAGTGGCACGTATTTATTCGGGAATTAATTGAATAATGAGACTATTTAATTAATGAATGATAATGATTATGTTAAATAAATAATTAGATTATTTAATTGTATAAATAATCATTATTTAGAGGGTGTTGATTGATATTTAATTTTTAAAGATAAGATAATTTGATTATTTTATTTTTATTAAATTAGATATTTAATTATTGAATTTAAAGAGTTTGAATTAAAAACAAATTGATTAATATTTTTAGAGATATGAGATATCTTAAAAGATTTAAATTGATTAGTTTTCTCTCTCTCTCTCTCTCTCTCTCTCTCTCTCTCTCTCTCTCTCTCTCTCTCTCTCTCTCTCTATATATATATATATATATATATAAAAGATAAAAACAATCAATTGATATATATGTATAGGATGCAAACTGATCGGTGCGTGAATCAATAAGCAAGATATACATACAAACGCAGAAATACATGATATCAATAATAACACAATATTAGAGGTGCAAATGTTGCATGCTATTAAAAAAAAAAGGTATCAGTGTATATTAGATATGCATGTGTGCATTTGTATAAAAAGAGAGATTAAGTTTGTGTGTGCACGATTTTTAAATGGTCGTGCACTGTTAATGCAAAATAGAAAAAATAACATATATGTAGATATATGTATTAACTTCTAGAATGGTTCTATTGGGAGTTTCAAGAGGAAGAAATAGTTTCTTCTTCATTCTCTTTGTATCCTCCATTCAAGTTTATGAGACCGTGACACGTACACACACGGTTACCAGTCCCAGAAGATAGCGATGAAGATCAAGTGATTCAGACATGAGCATATCGTAAAGTGAAGGAGCCTCTAAACGTTGGTAAGATTAGTTCAGACATGAGCATATCGTAAAGTAAATGAGCCTCCAAACGTTGGTAAGATTTTCTTCTTATGATTATATTGATTACAATTTTCTGTATATACATATTTATTTATTATTGTAATAATTGATATATATATATATGAGTTTCGAATATAATTATGATCTCAAGTTCACTGGTCTCAGATACAGATTATGATCTGTATAAAAAAAATTAAAACATAGTTCCGCTGCGTAACCGGTGAACGGGGTTCCAACATATCCCGGGATTGATAACTGCGTGTGGAAGCGTCACGACATCCCCTGACCCCACACACATTGAAGAGGTTCCCTCCTCTAGCTGTGTCCAAGAATCATTCTATTGCAAAGAAAAACAAACATGGTTAGTGACCCCCAAATCAATTATCCAGGGTGAAGAATCATCTTACATTAAACATGACTCAAGAACAAGAAATCATATTAACCTTTCTTGGACTTCTTCTTATCTTAGGTTTTCTTGGTTTTGGGTTTACCCTTCGCCTTCTCAACAGACCTCTTCCTCTTTTTATTATTAGAGGAGGAAGATGGCTTGACAACATTTGCCTCACCGGTCTTACCCTTGTTGTCCTTAGTTAAGGACTCAAATGTAGCAAGCTTATTGAACAACTGTGTAAAACTAAACTTTAACTTGTTCATCCCGTAGTTGATTTTAAACTGATCGAAACTCTTCGGATGAGTCGTCATTATGATGCTCTCCTGAATGGGTTCTTCAATGGCCCTGCCATTGATTTCTGCCATGTTAAAGTAGGACATCACACTCATGACATATTCCCAGCAACTGTGTAAGACTAAACTTTAACTTGTTTATCCTGTAGTTGCTTTTAAACTGATCGAAACTCTTCGGAAGAGTCATCAGTATGATGCTCACTTGACTGGGTTCGTCAATGGCCCCGTCATTGACTTATGCCCTGTTGAAGTAGGACATCATGCTTATGACATATTCTCGAACTGACAAACCTTCCTTCATGCGAGCAAGCATAGCGGAACGAACAACTTTGTGTCGCTTTTGCTTGGAGGGGTACCTGAACATAGGTTGCAATGACTCTATGATTTCGAATGCTAAAGTCATTGCTTCGTGCTTTGTGACAAACACGTATGTCATAGAAGCCAATAGATATGCTCGGGCCTTCTCATCAGAGGAGACCTATCGCTGGTATGCCTCACGAACAATTCATGTGGCATTGGCAGCAGGCGCTGGAGGACATTCCTCCGTAAGCACAAACTTGAGGTCTTTGGTGACCAATATTACATTAATGTTTAGTTTCCACTTAGTGTAGTTATCACCAGTTAATTTGTTGTTTGCGAGAATTTGAATTAATGCAGAAAACATTATTGTTGAAATAAATAAAACATTCATTCAGTCATTTATTTAAAACAAGTGCGAGTGCTTTGGTATAAATTTAAACATGATGCATGAATATATTTAACAAATTAGAACTACCCTAAAACTAGTTACTATACCACGACAGTCCAACATACCACAAAGAAGTGCCGCCTCAGGGTCGGTCAAGTCTTTGCATGTTGGACCGAGACATTCTCAATCAAATGATATTCTAGAATAACTCTTATTCCATATCATTCAACTATCGTTTATTCAGTCAGGTTTTTAATTAATAAACTTAATCAAAACCTTCGTGAGTGTAACCCACCATTTCAGATCTCACGAGCTTAGCTCAAGAATTGCCGTCTTAGAGTCGGTCAATCCCAAAATACCCTCAGAAATCATATATGTTAGGAAGTCAACCTTGATATTGATATTTGTGGAAACCCTCCTTTGGGAGAATGAAAGCAAAGCCGTCACGAGACCCTACTCGGATTTCACGGTGTTCAACTAATGATGGAGACCGCGGGATATATATGTCATATATCCCTTTCCCACTCACTATTTTTTAAATAGAGTTTTCTATTATCCATTAATGCACCTAGAGTCCTAGACTCTACAGGATCAAACAACTAACTTTAATATAGTTATCTAGCGCATTAACTAATTAGAATCAAATTCTAATTTACTAATAAATTATTAATAATTTTTAACAATTAAAAATCTATTTTATTAATGAATAATCTATACCTTCGTTAACTATTTACTAAGGTCAAATTATTATATTAGTGTTTGCCAATTTTTAACTATTAAAAGTCTAACATTTTATTCGGTTAATTTATTATTAGGTTATTAATCATATTAATCATAATTACAATAAATGACCCTATTAATCTAACGTATTAAACTCTTTAGATTAATATTAATGAGGATTACCAAGTTTTTAACCATTAAAAAACTAATCTCATTTTAACAACCAATTATGTATTTACCTTATTTAATCATATTAAAAAAAATACGTAAAAATATTATACTATGATGTATGTATGACATATCAAATATATTTGTGTAGGCACTTCTAATCTAAATGACATACGTATGCGTGACAATACTTTTATCCTCACATAATATAAAGCATAAATGAATTGACCGAATAATGTAGATTATTTAACCTAAAAAGGTTAGAATCTAAAATTACAAAAATATCCCCAAGGCATTCCTTGGTCTTCTTGTAATTTTCGAGTTTTACAGTCTCTTTAGGTCACTTTAATTCATCTCATGAATCTTTCTTCATGATTTTTCCAGGTCTTCAATATATGTTACATTTTTTTTATAACACAATATATATATATATATATATATATATATATATATATATATATTATAACCCATAAACCCTAATTCTACGGTACCATATAATTAACGATCAATCATGTTTTTGTAAATTTAAAAATGATAATTTAATATACATACAAAAACATCGTACAGTCAATTTAAATAGTAAATACACAATCATACATACATGAGCATTGAAACAATTTTCTGTTCCAAAAAAACAATTGGCTCTGATACCAATTGTTGGAACCCCGTTCACTAGTAACACAACAAAAATCAGTTTTAATTTTTTTTATACAGATCGTAATTGATCTGGAACCAGTGAACTTAGGATCGTAATAATTTTCGGAACTCATATATATCAATTATTACAATAATAAATAAATATGTATATACAAAAATTGTAATCAATATAAAAAAGAAAAAAAAATCATACCAACATTTGAAAGTTCCTTCACTTTACGATATGTTCATGGTCTGTATCAATGATCTTCATCGTTATATCCTATGATTGATAACTACGTACATGTCACGGTCCCATAAACTTGAACGGAGAATAGTGAAGATAAAAGAATAAGAAATACTTTCTTTGAAATCAGTATACTTTACATGCATTGATTATACTTTACATGCATTGATGTGCGCAAAGCAAAAACAAACTTTATGCTTTTCTGTCTTTTGTGTGCGTTGAACAACATGTATTCTCACGCATACTTAAAATTTAAAATAAATATATCAGTGAGAGTGTTCTGTTTTTAAGAAACATATAAATAATATATATTTCTTTTGTAATTTAAAAACGAAATCTACTCAGATTCGGTTTTTTTCAAAAAATATATATATATATATATATATATATATATATATATATATTTAACTTAAAAAAAAAGTGTTCAAATCTTTATTTGTTTTTTTTTTAATATTTCAAATAAAAAATATCTCATACCTTTTATTTAAAAACTAATTAAAAATTAATTTTGAATTTAAACATTTTAAATTTAATTTCAAATGTTTAATAAAATAAAATAATCATATTATCATATTCTATTAAATATCAACTATCCCCTCCATTTAGTGATTAATAACATAATTAAATAATCTTATTATTTAATTTATTTAATCACAATTATTCATTAATTAAATAATCTTATTATTCAATTAATTCCCGAATAAATACGTGATACTTTCGTAGCATCATTTATTGGACAATCCAATTAATTATCCATGACCCTTAATACCTAAATCGATCGAGCTAGCAAGGGGATCTAATGAATCCACAACATTTTGAGCTCCAATAATTCTCGAAAACATTAATTAAACTCTTTAATTAATATTCTTTGATTATTAACTCCGGTGTTATTCTACTAAAAACTCGAAGCCGCACTCTCTCAACTGCAGACGCTTTTATATAGACCGATATAACTCGGTGTTCATCGATATAACTATTACACATGGTGTGATTCTCCACAGTAGTTCATAATTAGAGCTGGGTCATAATGTCCGTTATATCCCTCTACTTACATATATCCTTTAAGTACCGTTGATTCTATAATAGACAATAAATCCTATTTCCTCACGGAATTAAGAGAGCGTTCATATTATCATAGCTCCGAATCAACCCTTAAGGGAACTATCATATACTTTTCACAAGAATGAGTGAATTTCACTATTGTGTATAAACCTTCCTAGTCACAAGCCAAACCGCAATCCCAACATACGGAGTATATCGATCAGGAAATGCATCCGACCTCACCCATGGTATATCAAAGACCATGATCTAACCTTAAGGGGTCGATAAGTCACTCAGGATTAAGATAACTCACATGTATCCATCATTAGTTGATATATATGAATCTCATCGGTAAACGGATTTTAGTGAGAGATTCATATAGATCATGACTCAATCCTTTATGACCACATCATACAAGGGGGCTTCCATTCTCATATTTCATATGAATAATTCAGGATAGAATCACCGTACATTACGGAATGGACCACAACTATAGATTAACCATAAATAAAGTACACAACTTTATTTGCTATCTATGGACTGTTTAAATTGTACGTCTTTTAATGTATCAATCTGTATATGACACTTATATACACAGTTCGAGATTATATCCGGCAATCTAGGATATTAATATGTACAAGTTATAAATTAAACAACACAACAATAATGAATATTATTTTTTTCTTCATAAATATATTTATAAATTACATATTTAGGGCATACACCCTAACAACAACATGATCCGCATTATAAATGTTTGCCCGAAGAATCAGATTGGTAATTGACAACAATTATGGTGGAACATCTGCAACCTTTTTATAAACTAACAGAGTCTTTCTCATATATTATTATTTATTTCTAAGTGTTTAAATTTTAAATTTTGTTTTTTTTTTATATGGTTAGTTGATCTAGTTTTTTCAACTTTTTAGATACCAAATACCCTATTGCGAAATTGGTTTTTTCTAATGATTTGTAAATTGAGAGAGACAAAGAATAGATGGGTTAGTATCCGATTTTGGCTAAGATTGTCAAAGACATCTTGGCTATTCCTATCTCTACGGTGGCTTCCGAGTATGCTTTTAGTGCCAACGGTAGATTTTTGAATCCATATCGTAGAAGATTGCATCCGGAGAGACAGTTCACTAATAGACCGAGGGATAAGTCATTCGACTCATTCACATCCAGATCATGAATGTTTGGAATCCATATTATGCAAGGAGACATTAAGAAGAGTGGGGAATCTCTAGCTGGCTTTTGAAAAAGTTAGAGGCCTTAATGTGTGCACAAAATTGGATATGGGCTTCTCTTCAAGATATGAAAATTTCCAAATTATGTTATACTATTATATACTTTTATATACTTATAGTTACCATTGATGTTCATTATGTTTTTTTTTTAACATTTTTTTTTAAAATATTAGGTTGTATCCCGGAAGAAGGATATATGCTACTGAAGGAGTAGATGATGAAGAGTCCGGTAGCACCGCCTTGATTTTTTACTGTGTTTTGGATTTTTAGATTTGTATAATGTAAAAATTGTTCTATTTTGATTGAGTTTAAAAATGGTTCTATTTGGATTAATTGTTTTAATAGAATTCTTAATTAATTTGGTTTGTAAAAATTGGGACCCATTGAATCCAAGTAAAAAAAAATATAATGTAAAAAATCCAGATCAAAATCTTGTTAAAAAAATGCATTAAAAATCTGGTTTAAAAAATGCATTAAAAATCCGGGTAAAAATATATGGGTCAAAATTCGAATCTAAATCCGAGTCAAAACTCGAATCCAAATCTGGACAAAAAAGTTTAAAATTTCGGGTAAAAAAATATGGGTTAAAATTTGAATCCAAATCCAGATCACAAAACTCACAATATGGTGATAATGCAGGTCAAATGACGGGTTTAAGTAAACCCTGTTTTTTGTCGGTCGGGTTTCAACCCTGCCCATATGAATAATATTCTTATGTGGGTTTGGGTTAAAGCCTTTACAATTTTGAGGGTTTTTTAAGGGCTTGGGTTCAGTGCAGTCTTAGCCCTCAAACTACCAACCCTATTTTGTCAGAGTGTAAATATTGCAGTTCTACTATTAATTCCAGCACATCAGTTCTAACAGCCCAATCCACAGCAAGAAACAAATGGGCCGTGTCGGGCCGGTTTCAAATTTTAAGGAGTCAAAATCTGATTGGTCAAAATCAGGGAGGCGCCAAAGTGAGTGAGTGAGCGAGTGAGACGTAACCTAATCCAATTTCATTTAAGACTCAGACGGATAAGGTAAAAAAAAACTGAAATATCTCCTCACGTCTCTTCTTTCACTTGCTCCCTCCCTGCCTGGCACTGCTTGCTTCCACTTTTACTTATTATTAGTATGGCCATTGCAGTAGCCAACTGCTGCTTGTCTGTGCTCAACTCCACCGTTAAGCTCCGCTGCTCCATTTCCTCACAACGCCGTCTCGCCCCGCCGCACGCCTCCATTGTTTCCAACAACAAGAATTTCAAAACACCTTCGCCGTCTACTTCTAAACCTACCACCGCTGATGTAAAAACCCTAACCTTCTCAATTTTGTTTGTTACTTGATATCATATCTGTGTTGTTTTTTATTTATTTATTAGTTTTTATAAATTTGGCATGTTTGTGTTTTGCAGAGGAAGTTTCCGAGAAGATTGAAAGACGGCGGTGGAGACAACGAACATTCTAAATCATCGGCTTTTAAATCTTCAGGTGTGCAAAGAAAGGACAAGAAGGAGTTTCGCCTTAGTTTCAAGGAGCAGCAGGTTCGTTTTGAGATTTTAGAGCTTAAGAGGAATGTTTGTATATCGTTATATTGATGTGTTTCTATTTTGATATGTATTTTCAGATTGATGCAACGAATCTTCAAGACGCAGCTTTCCTTAATGCCGTTGTCAAGGTACAAAGCTTTTTCACTTTTTATTTTTCGAATCTTTAATCAAATTTCCATTTGGTTTGTTTGTTTATCCTTTATGTCAATTATCATGAATTTATTTACTTATGTGAACTTAGAAACAAATATTTTGTGTATTTATAGAGAATTTAATTTTTGATCTCCCTCTAAATTATTAGCATTGTATAGCTGTAGCAAGTTAAGCTGGGTGACTGATTGGATTTTAGCATAATCCGGTGTTATCAAATGCTGATTTAGTTAATATACTACGAGTAATGCACGTTGATTCCTCAATATTTTAAGAAAGAAAAGTATAATTTGTTGAGAGATGCATGTCTCTGCACAGGTGCATCAAATTTACCTTATTGAATTAGCAACTTATTGCTGTCTCAATTTATCTTTATGCAAACTAACTTCTACTTCATTCTCGTATAAATTTTTTGTAAGTGAGGTAGAGGTTCCTAATTCCTTTTGTCAACATTTCTTAGAATCTGTTTTTTCTTTCTTTTCTATTTGAATTTATTTGCTAGTAGTTGTTAATATAATAATCTCTTTTTTTTTTTACCTGTGTCAAGGTTTACTGCACCCATACAGCGCCTGATTATTCCCTCCCTTGGCAAAAGCAAAGGCAATATACAAGCACTGGAAGGCGAGTTTTGGAATCCTTTTCTGTTTGTCATTCCCGAGTAATTTTATTTGTTAAAAAAATGAGAAAAGAATAAATGAATAACCTAAGCTGGTTCCTTTTTTTTTTCTTTCTTTCTAATTCTTAGCTTTTTATTGCGCACCCAAAACATATCTAAAGTACTCATAAAAACTGAATTTAATTTGTCAAATATTCTTTATTGTACAGTGCTTTTATGATTGGAGAGGGGAAACTTTTGACAAATGCTCATTGTGTTGAACATTATACACAGGTAATCTACTAAATTGCCCGTCTATTGATGACTATTTAGTATTTAATATCTATTAAATCTTTTGTATGCAAAATGTAATGTTTGAAGCTAACTTTTCTATTTGCTCCGGACGCTACTAATTCAGGATCATCATTACTTAAACTAAAAAATGGTTTGGGGTTTGCAGGATTTATTCTCCAATGGAAATATGGAATTACTACATTATGTATCAATTTTATGATTCCATAAAACCCAAACTATCATTTCTTAGGGTAGGGTGCATTAACATGGAGGCTTGTTTTATAGAGTGGAAAAAACCTGTTTTAAGGAGTTTGTAATGATTTCAGGTTTCCATTGCTTACCATGATTACTGCTAATAGACTTTTGAAACATATTTAATTATTAATGATACATTTTGGTTACATGTTTTCTTAGACTCTTAGTTGTGACTTACGTGGGTGCTACCAAAAGAGTTAAAGAGAGTTGCTTCTTAAATAGAATCAAAACTCTGTTAACACTGCAGTGGTCTTGTTATTAAAAAATGTTACTTGCTTGGTTCCATAGACAACTGGGTTTTTGGTTCACGTCCATGAATATCAATTGAAATGGATTAACTGGTATTCTGTGATCTATTTGAGTGGGGCAGCAACATTGCAAGATTGAAGTAGAGGAAATTGTTCAATTTAAATTCCTTGCCAATACTTTGTTTTAGGAAAGCTGTGAAGATATTAGCAGAATATTTGCTGTAGATGAGTGTATTGTATCTTCTGCTTTTGAATATTTTGTACCCAAGATGAGGAGAAGTATGGATATCGTTGCCAATTGAATGTATGGCATGGTAAATAGGTAGAAAATACCAAATTCTAGACTTTATGGGAACTTGCATACAGTACCTTGGGCTAGCGGTGTGTATTTTCGGTTTGGTTTGGGTTGAAGCTCAATGTCAAGTCAAACCAAACCAATATGGGTCGGTTTGGCTATATTTCAACCCAACCCAACCCAATTTGATTTTTCAAACAGATTCAAACCAAACAAAAAAAGGTCGGGTTGGTTTGGATTGGTTTATCGTTTTAGATTTGAACTCAAAAATATTTTATTTTTTGGTATTATATTATAAAAAATATTTTTTTAAAAATAATCATAACATGAAATATTAATTTTATATATATATATATAAAGGAAGTACAGAAAAGTCAAATGAGTAATTACCAATTAAAGACATGTTTGACAACATCTATGCTTTTAAAACCCTAATACATCAATCAATCAGAAGAATTGTATCAAAACAAATAAATAAACTATAAAAACTTAAAGTAATCGTTAAAAGTTATAAAACATAGACCGATTAGAAAACGTAGGTGAATTTTATATTTTAGTTTTACTTTCTAAAATATGTGGTTTGGGTTGGATTGGTGAATTATTTCACTTACCCGAACCAAACCACCTTTAATCGGTTTGTCCAAAAGACAAACCAACCCACCCATTTTTTATATTTGTAATCAAACCAACCCAAACTTTATGGGTTAGGTTGGTCGGTTTGGTTCGGTTTGATAGTTTTTTGCACACCCCTACCTTGGGCGTAGGGATGGGCAAATCCCCCATGGAGCCCCACTCCCACGGACCCTATCCCCATTTGGGGGCAAATTTCACACCCAAATGGGGTTTGGGGATGTGGTGGAGGTGGGGGCAAATTTGACCCCCAAATCCTAAATGGGGGCAGGGGAACCTCGCCCATCCCTATTTCCCCATTTCCCCCTAATATATTATATATATACATATATATTTTAATTTTCTTTTCTTTTCAAAAAAAATATCTATTTTCAAATCCGAACAATTATCTAAACCTAACCCTTAGCTGGAATTTAACTCTAAGTCTCTAACCCTAGTAAATCTAAAGTGAAGTAATCAAATTTTATATTTGATTAAATACCTTCTTTTGAAATTCGTTTATAATATTGTAATGCACTTTTTGAATGTTGTAGGTATCGAGTGTTGTAGATGGTTGATAAGAGATGTGAAGTTGGCTTGGAATTTGACTACTTGAGAGTTGAGATTGCTTAGATTTTGTGTGCCTTCTTATATTTTGGATTGATCAAAGATGAAAACTTTAAATTTGTTTTGACTTTTATCGGGTAATACTCTATTACTAGAAATATTTGTATTTATTTTGGATTTAATTAAACCAATTATATATTTTAGATTGGATATTTAGATAATCTTTTGGATTGGATATTGAAATCGAGTAAACGAGAGATTGGGGTGACTGGATTTTGAATTCCAAATTCCGGATTGGAATATGAGATTGAAATGGGAGGAAATGGGGGAAATGAGAGAAATGGGTGGGGGTGGGGGAACCTCTCCCCAAATACCCCATCCCCAATTCCCCCAAATGGGGTTTTGGGGTGGGGGTGGTGGAAGGGTAGAGGAATGGGGGTGGGGTGGGGGTGTGGGGACCCTCCCCCACTCCAATGGGCCCTCATGCCCATCCGTACATGGGCCTTGACCACATGAGTGTCACCTGTACCCTTTAACCTTTGTGATCAAATGAACTATAAAGAAGCATTAAATAGGCATGTAGATTAGCAAGTGCATAAAAACATTGTTTGGAGTGTTTTTTTTTTTTTTTGACATTCTTGTTTGTTTATGCAATCGTGCTTTGATATCTTGGACATTATGTGTGGTTCAATTGATATTGTTTGTTTTTACGAATTGTTGTTATTTTGATTATTTGTGTCTGCAGGTTAAAGTGAAGAGAAGGGGAGATGATGCCAAATATGTGGCCAAGGTATTGTTCAATAGAAAAACAAAAATCATACTTCTCAATATGTTCCCTACATTTGCAACATTTTTAATGGACATCATCTCAATTCTCAATGATCATTTTCTTGAAATCTTTAGATGTAATTGGACATACCTTTGAGATAGTGTTGATACTTTTTTCTCCAAGCATTTAGAGGCAATAATCCTCAAAAAAAGAAAGTAACAAAGATAGTCAGTGTGTTACTTGTGCAATGATAGTCAGTATGATAGGAATATAGGATTTGTGGCAATGGGATGAAATCCACTGCTAAATAGGTTTCAATAGTTCAATTATTTGACGTGATTGTCTCTCTTATTCTTTTGCCTAAAGTAGAAGCTGGTGTAGAGATTATATGTGTTGCTGTGACTGCCATAAGCTCTTGGTTGCAGTTTAAATAGTTGTGGACCCTTGTGGTTGTCTCTTATTTTTGTTTTTTGTTCTATCGTTAGAATGTGCCACATAATTTAAATGTTGCGAATCAGGAAACCTTCACCACACTTGTACAGAAGTTCAGAAATGAAGTGAACCAGTGCAAACACAGATTTTTCGGGTACAAAAGTGAGACTGTTCATAGTCAATATAGCATGAACTGGAAAATGATCAGATTGTATATCAATGAAAGTGCTTCTTAGCTGCTTCGTTTCTGTCGTGTGTATGCTATTTTAATGACCTTGAATGTACTTGGGACCCCATTACTTGTGTTTTTTTCTTCTTCACAATGTAATTTTAGTACATTTTACTTTGGCAATTCAACTGGAAGATACTTTTAATGGTGTTATAGTTTTAGTACATTTTGCTCAAGTTTTTCAGTTTGAGATAATATATTGCTCTACAAAGATCAGATGTTGCCACTTTTACTTTACTTGTTCTGTTATGCACAGGTTTTAGCCAGAGGTGTTGATTGTGATATAGCTTTGCTTTCTGTGGAAAGTGAGGAATTCTGGAAGGGAGCTGAACCACTGCAGTTTGGACACTTGCCACGTCTTCAGGTTTAGTTTATCTCTTTCCTTTGGAGTAATGGTGTCACTTTGTGTTTGATCTTGTATATGACCCTTTTCATTGTGCCCCTCTGTGATGATTCTTCATCATAAACATAATAATTTTGTCTCATTGGATCCAGAAATAGTAACGATCTGTCATATCCAGATCTAACGTGTATGATAACCTGACCAGTGCCATAAACCCTGCATCAAACTCTACCTAGGCTGCATAGTAATAAATCATTCAAATGCATAATCTGCAAATTCTAAAATCATCTTTTGTTACACACTATGTTGTATTTTACTAGTTGGAACTTGGAAATGTTTATTCCTGTGTTGTAAACATCTATTTTGGGTTTCCCTTTGAACTCTTTTTTCTATTGCCTTCTTGATGGCTAGGATTCAGTAACTGTTGTAGGATATCCCCTTGGAGGAGACACCATTTCAGTGACAAAGGGAGTTGTATCACGTATAGAGGTATGATCAACCCTATCAATGAAAATTATGTAATGGTTAATCAATTTTTGTCCTGCCATATTATTTCTTTGATGTCATTGGTGACGTCTCTGTGCCAAGCATGTTAAACCGTCATAAAACCTCAAGTTTTACCAATGTTATTTCATCAGGTTACATCATATGCTCATGGTTCATCTGAGTTGTTGGGCATTCAAATTGATGCAGCAATCAATCCTGGTCAGTAGAAATTTACATATTTAACCTTTTTTTCTGTTAAAAATTCCCTGTTTATGTATATTCTTTCCTATTTTCAGCTTTGTTCTACCGTAATATTACAACACTATTTTTCCTCCTTTTTTCCTGTTAAAGGCATTATTCTATATCATTGTGATAGCCACTGCTTACACTTGCTAGATTTTAGGTAATAGCGGTGGTCCTGCATTCAATGACCAGGGGGAGTGCATTGGGGTGGCATTTCAGGTAGATTTTCTTGCCTGTTGTTAAAAAATGGTGCATTTAGTTATTTCTTATTGCAACACGGATTGAAGTCCACTTTTAGTTATATCTTTACTCGTTGCTCATGCTTGTCTGAAGAATCCTCATTCTTCCATGCGATTTTTATCTCAGTCCCAATTGTTTGTCTTCATGTTTTCATGAGACATTTCCTCTAGGTTTACAGATCTGAAGAGGTTGAAAATATTGGATATGTGATCCCAACTACGGTTGTATCCCATTTTTTGGATGACTATGAGAGACATGGGAAGTACACTGGTGAGAATTTCTTCTTGTTTAAATATATTCATGTGGTGCATTTTGGGTACATTTTGAACCTGACTTCAATCTTTACCACCTACTGTCACTTTCTTGAATTAGATCATTACGCCTGTTTCCCTTTTAGTCAATATCACTTGTTATTGTTTGTCATAGCTTGTAGTGGACATAACATAATCACTTTAACTGATGTGGATTCTTATAATACTCTGATACTTTTGACTTCTAGGTTTCCCTTGCCTTGGCGTATTGCTGCAGAAGCTGGAGAATCCAGCTCTACGAGCATGTCTAAAAGTTCAATCTAATGAGGTATGTTCTTTATCAAGATGTTTTTATAAGCCTCTGTAAATAAACATTTCTTTTTGCGATTTAGCAGAACTATCATCTACTACGCATTGGTATAAACTGTTGAGCATTTCTTTGTCTGTATTGTTCTCAGCGGGATAATTTTTTATTTATTTTTTGTTGGCATGTATGTTTTCTGAGCAATGTAAGATAATCAGCTGGTCATCTTTAAATTTCCTCTAGTAAGGCATAGGATAAATTTGGTATTGAGGAGAAGGTTGCAAAAGAGATGTTTGCAGTAGGATTTAGGAGTAGAGTGTTTCTGTGGAAGATAAGTAAAGGTGTACTGAAGAGGATGTAGTAGCAGCAACTGATGTGGAAGTTGGGTGATGAGGATAATACTAGAAACTGGTGGAAGAGAAAAAGGTCCACAAAATTGGAAATCCTCTCATTGTGATGGCATTCATGCAATCACGTAGATGCAGTAATGGTTGTGGGGGTCAGGTGATGAGGATACTAGAAACAGGTGGAAGAAGGTGGTGTACAAAATTGAAATGCTGTCATGTGTCAGCATTCAAACAATTTGCACCTTATGATTCAAATATTTAAGTTTGACGTTTTAATTGGCAAACAGATACCAAGGCATAAAATATATATTACTGTTGAATTTATGGTTGTAACTTGACCATATGTTCACGCAACCTGCAACAATTTCGGGGATTTCACCCTGAAATTTAAGTTAAAAGTTAAACTTCCATTTGAGTGGTTTCAGTATGCTAGTAAAGGATTTTATTAAACTTTATTGTGAAGGATCTGCAATTGTCGGAATCCCTAATTGCTACCGGTGGTAATTGGGAGTATGAATGATTGAGCATTGCAATGCTTATTGGGTTCTTGGCTTGGAGTTGGAAGCTGGGACAAGATTTTTTATTTATTTATTTTTATAGATTTTCTTTGTTCACTTCACATGCCAAAAGCAATTATTTGCTGAGTTAGAATTTTCACTTCACATGAATAGCAAAAATTTATTGAGTCTATTATTTCACTGAATTGCTATGGACCAATTTTTTTAAAACACATCACTTGAATAATTGATAGATATCTTCGTTTTGGTTTGAGACAGCTTTGACAAGATTCCTATTTTGATAGATTTTGTTTGTCATGCATAACAAAAGATTAGGAAACTTGTCGGAGTTGTCTCAACTCTCAAGCCCATAGTTATTAAAAGCGTGCCTAGGCGCCGGGAGCCTACAGGCGCATCTTTTGCGTCTTAAGGATGGCCAGGCACAGCCGTTCAAGGAGGCGTGCGCAACAAAACTAATTCAAGCCTCTGAACCCAACATGAAGATATATTGATGCTGTTAAGAAGTTGGTTTTGTTTGAGTTGGGGTTATCTAGAGCCTAGAAACTAAATTGAACTTCTTTGTTGTTAGTGTGATGATTGCTTGTTAAATATTTTATAAATTATGTTGTGTTATTGATTGTTTGTTAAGTTCTAAACCTTAATTTAGCTTTGTCACTTGAAATTTATAGGATAAATTAGGTTATTGCAATTTTTTATGAATTTTTCCCATTGGGAATTTCATAAAAAGATATTGCGCATCTTTTTTTGAAAAAGTTGTGCCTCGCTTTAGTCAGACGCATGCCTCACCTTGTGCCTTGGGCTCTAGGGTACCCTTGATGCACCTGTCGCCTTTGATGACTATGCTTAAGCCAAAACAAGGAATCTATCAACTATTCAAGTGCTATGTTCAAAAAAGATAGGTCCAATGGCAATTCAATAAAATCTTAGACTCAATAAATAATTGTTATGCATGTGAAACGAACAAAGGACATTCTGACTCCAAAAATAATTGCTACGCTTGTGAAGTGAACAAAGGAAAATTTTAAAATATAAAATCAATATTGTCTCAACTACAATCCCCAGAGCTCAAGATATGGAAAACCTATGAAGTGTTATAGACTTATAGTAAAAGGCTAAGCCATTGAAGTCACATTCATCTCTTTTTTATTAGTTTTATCTTCTTCCTTGTTAATAATATATATATATAATTAGATATGCATGTGGACAAAGAAAATATATTAAATAGATATTGTCTCAAGCCAATAGTATAAATAGGTTCCAAGTTGCCTTAAAGCTTTAATTCTTTTATATGAATAATAATTTAATAGTTTGACATTAAATAAATAATATATTATTTAAATATTTTTCCATAATAACCTCAAGGAAGTAAATACTAAATATCGATACTTCGATCGGAATATTCCTAATATTTTTCATATGGGGGGACTAGTATTGAAACAGATGATTCAATATCCTATAGAATATTCGGTTGTCTGAAAATATCCATGAAATATCCTTATTTATATTGAAATTTCTCAAAAAATTCGAACTCTGAAATTATTTTTCATATATGATAATTGAAGTTTCTAATCGATATTTTTTATTCATGTGTTTCAAATATTTGTTAATTATTCTAGGGATTTTCAAGTGACTGCTTTCAATTATTTGATTCTATCAATGATGAGGGATTTATTTGTTTGTTTGTTTAACTTTAAACTTACATTGTTTATCAATATAAATTATTTACTAATACCATGAATGAAACAAAATGTCATGAGCACAACCATCGGTGCGGTTGGTCACCGCACTCCATATGGGGTGAATCGTTCGGGCACTGCCCGAGTTTGATTCCCACGGAAGCAACTCCTGTGGAGTGCACCTATGGCCATGCGTTTACTGACCTCTCGGGTCGACATGATTAGTCCCAATCCAATGTGGGTGGGACACCTGGTTGAAAACCAAAAAATTGTCATGGGCATTTCCTTCCACATGATACATTCATTTATGTCATTGAGCACTTCAATATTGATATATTCTGCTTATCTTAAATAATTCAACTTCAACATTGATGGAAATGCTCCTGACATTTTGTTTCATTCATAGCATTACTAAATTTTAAGTTGAAAAACAAATAAGTCTCTCATCATTGAAGGAATCAAATAATTGGACGAGAAGGAATCAAATAATTGGACGAATACTTGATAAACACCAACGCACGTGAACAAAAAAATTCTTTTAGACAGGTAATGTCTCAAGCTAATACTATAATAGTCTAATAGGTTCCAATTTGTCTAAAACCTTTAATTTTATTTTGTGAAAAATAATATTGTTTAAGATTAAATAAATATAAAAAATATTTTAATATTTTTTGGAATATAGGGATATTTTGGACATAACTGGATATGCTGAAAGATATTGGATATTCCCCTGTTTCGATTTCATGGAAAATATTGGGAATATTTCGAGCGAAGTATTGATATTTACTTCTTTCAAGCTTTTGAAAGGATAAAGTGGGTATTTAGTCATTTTACCTTAGTTCCATACTTTCGTGAGGTGTAAGCCTCAATTAAGTCAATTAAAAATTTTGAAAAAAAAAAAAGAAATTCATAACATAAGGTCAATGACTCAATAACATCAAGTAAAAACACATGATGTAATTCATAAAAAGGAAAAATAAAAAGTCATTAGATAAAAGGTTAAAATCCATGAATCCTATCCCATACTAGAAATTTAGAACAAGTCTTGGAGTTAAATCTATATGACTCTGTCACTATCTAAGCATCATTCTCATCAAGATTAATGGGATCAATCAAAATAAGATAAAATCAACATCAATAAATGGAAGATCTACGTTTTCGTTACTTCAAATGTAGAGATTTCGTATAGAAATGTTCTTTTATTTTTATTTTTTTATATACATATATCTTAATAATCATTTTTTTTTGAGTCACGAACCGAACACCCACTTATTAGACCGTATAATTTGTAGATCATAACATGGTCTAGTCTTCACATGGGCAAGTGCACTTTTACCTGTACTATTTCACCAAAGTTAGGTTAGCATTTGGATTCAAATTCATTGATCAAAAGCAGTAAAGCACATAATAATGCAAATTGTGTACCGAGTCTTAGCTATATAAAAGGTCCAAAAACTTAACTGAAAAGAAAAAACCCAAACACCTGGTCCTAAAACCCCTCTTTTTCCGAGGCTTACACCTCAAGTCACCGAGGCTTAGGTTTCACACACCTTTGAGGCTTTTCTTAGTGCCTCTGAGGCGTAAGCCTTAGCTGTCTTTTAAAATCACGGCTTCCTTGATCGTAACTATGTTAAGTTATTGGCAAAAAGTAATTTATTTTATGCATTATTAGTTAGTTTATTTTATCTTAAAGTTTTAGGAAATTCAAACTTTGAAAGCAAATATCCATTTTTTTTTTCTTTCAATTTTTTAGGTAATATCTGTCAATATTGATATTTTCATAAATTCGGAAACCTGATATCATACCAACCCCCATATTTACTTCATTGATATGAACTATTGTAGAGGTATTGATTGATACAGAAAATCATCTTTATTTGGATTTTTTATATGGATTTTCCATAGCATTTCATTTCACTTCAAAATTCATTATCAGGATTCATTTGATTACTGAGTTAGTTGCTTTCCAAATGATATTATCTAACATGTGAACTTAAATGTCCTGTATATGCTGAGCCATTCAATCTTAGATTTTTTCCTCACAAATTCTGGCTTGTGCAGGGGGTGCTGGTAAGGAGAATTGAGCCCACTTCTGATGCATCTAATGTCTTGAAGGAGGTACGCTGGACATATGTAGTCTTAGGAGCTTGTTGAACCTGATATGTTTTTATTATTGTTGATGATCTTGAAAAATGTGGATAATTTTTGTATGTTTATAGAAACCTTCCTCTAACCCTTTTCTGACTTTTTATTACAATTTTGATTTTTGTTTTACAAGCTTTGATATTACCTGTGATTTTCCAGGGGGATGTGATCGTTAGTTTTGATGATTTAAATGTGGGTTGTGAAGGAACCGTGCCATTCCGATCAAATGAGCGCATTGCATTTCGCTACCTCATCAGCCAAAAGTAAATGGCCTTAATCTTCCAAAAAAATACATCAAGAAATAGTTATTTTTATACCATCTTTCTGTTCAATTTAGTATATATAAAAAGTTAAAACATATGATGCAGTCAATCTGTCTAGACTAAAACCTCTAGTGTGGGTATACTTGTGCATAACAAACGTGCAACTTTAAGCTGTGGGCTACTGATTTCACCTCACATTTACCTACCCCATCTTTCTGTACATGTAAAAGGAATATCTGTGAACTTGATTTCTTTATCTACCATGTTTGGCCATGGCTAGCACCAGCAGTTATGTTCTGGCATTGAATAATGCCTCTATTGCAAGCTGGCTCTTGCTTTGATTACTGGTGCTGTTTGTGTATAATCACAAACCTTGTTTATCAGACTATCTAATATTGTTTTAGAACTATAATGTTAACACACAATAAAACCTATATATGTGTATTTTCCCCCCATAATGACACTCCTGTACAGATTTGCAGGTGATGTAGCAGTGCTTGGGATTATTAGAGCGGGGTCATTCATGAAAGTTAAAGTAGTCTTAAATCCACGAGTGCATTTGGTACGGCATTAGAGTTTTGGCCCTTACAAAATGATATGGAGTAGCTTTGATGTTAATAACATGTTTTTAATAATATTGGATTTCTCATGCACCTATTTCAAGGTTCCTTATCACATCGATGGAGGTCAGCCTTCTTATCTGATAATTGCTGGTTTGGTGTTTACTCCACTCTCAGAGCCACTGATAGAGTATGTTATGTTTCATTCCTCACAGTTCGCTACATTCTCCTTTCCCTAGAATGTTTCTTTAATGTAGTAATATTGGCAGGGAGGAATGTGAAGATACCATTGGGGTAAGTTGTGAATTAAAAGGACACTCTTAAGTCCAGTGTTCATTCTAAAGCAACATCTGATGCCCGAATTACATATTTCATAACTTGAAATCTAAAGGTAGGGGTCTTTTTCTTCTGAGCAGCTGAAACTGCTTGCAAAAGCACGTTACTCCTTGGCAAAGTTTAAAGGGGAACAAATTGTGATACTATCTCAGGTAAGCTGCATGTTTTTCCGATCAACGGTTTACACGATTGAGAATATGGTTGCATTGACAAATTGCTTAATCAAGGATTTTGTTTTGTTGATTGCGTATATATATTTAAGTTTGGGTTTGCTCTGCATCTTTTTCACTGATAGGTCTTAGCGAACGAATTAAACATTGGGTATGAAGATATGGGCAATCAGCAGGTAACTCATTATTTTATAAAACTTGAACTTGCCTCAGCCCATTGATTTACATATGCTCAAATGGAATTTTTCTTGAAAACAAAAACCTGTAGGTCTTGAAGTTCAACGGGACTCGAACAAAAAACATTCATCACCTAGCCCACCTTGTCGATTGTAAGTGGTAGTATCTTTTATCCAGTTTGGCATGACTTTTTTTTCACTCTAATCTATTATCATGGGTCTTCTGTGTACTTTTTCAGCATGCAAGGACAAGTATCTAGTTTTTGAGTTTGAAGACAATTACTTTGTTGTGTTGGAGAGGGAAACGGCTACTTCTGCTTCGACCTGCATCCTCAAAGACTATGGAATCCCATCTGAGAGATCATTGGATCTGTTGGAACCATACATGGATACGTTGGGGGAAAACCAGGCAATAGAGCAGGATTATGGCGACAGCCCCGTTTCAAATTTGGAAATCGGCGTGGATGGCCTCCTTTGGGCGTAGTTATATTATGTTGAGAGGTCCATGTATAATGTCTTTGCTGCATACTTGGGAGTAATTGCCAGTGGTGCAACTAGCAGATCACCAAATCGCAAATTCGCAATACCAATGCCTATGCTCATTAATTGGGCATGGCCGTTTTTCCAATGATCTTGGTGGTCATTTTTTAATTATTTTTTTACATTTAACAATTTTTAACCTCTATTCTTTTTGTTAGGGAGAGAGCATAATTGTGTGCAGAGATGGCAGCCATCAGCCCTGATAGCACTTGATGTAATGGTTCGCGGTAATAAAATTGATAAATTATTCATTTTTCAATATTCATTCCAATAGTAACACATGAGTTTCATTTGCTTAATATTATATAGTTTATAGACAGTCTAAGTGGCTTTTTTTAATTAAATGTCAGAAAAGATGTTATTTTAATTAACTATTTCATACCATTAAATGATACTTCCATTTATTTTTTATTTAATTATTATAAATCAGTACTAGACAAACTAAAAAATTAGATCAAATTGGATTAATCGTTTGGATTAATCATCGTCAAAACAAGTGATTTAACTTTATCTATTTAAGAATTTTTGAGAGCTATGCAGTTATTGTCATTTATAGTAATATATTAATTTAAATAAAAAGAAATTAATATTTTATTTATAGAAAAATTAGAAAAAAGAAAGAAGAAAACCTATTGGCCTCGAAGGAGGCTCAGGTGACAAGAGGAGGCTGCTTGGCTCCTACCATTAAAACGAACGGGGTTTGATGAAATTAAAAATTTCTTTTTATGAATAAGGTATTTTAGAGCTTATTCGGTTAGGTTTTTAAAAACCTTCGATCGGTAAAAGATCTATTTGTAGTAGATCTAATAGAAACAGACTTTTTGATTATATATATATATATATAGTTTGATTGGTATTTGATAGATTTTTTGGAAAATCACATTTATGTTTAGAAATCTAACTTTTACTCAATTTAAAATAGATAATCTCAAAACTCAATTGAATAACATAAAAAAACTCAAATAGAGGTTTGTATATATTTTAAGACAGCTGGAAGTTCAATCAAACAAGCACATAATAATAATTTAGTTATATAAGGTTATTTAAAGAAATTAATGCAAACTTGTTAATTATGTCTTATGTCTTATGTCTTTACGGTTAAGTGAAAAGTTAGAAAATTTGCGCCTTTTTTTCTGAAATAAACTTAATTAATCACAAGAAGCAGTACAGAGATGCCTTATACCAAACCAAATATGATCATCTTCAGAGAATAAAGAAAAATAAGTTAACGTATGTGAAATACCATTTCCAATCTCTAGAAATTGCCTGAAATGAAACAACATTAATAACTTTATAAAGAGCTATAATATCATTTACGATTAACGCAACAGAACTAAGCAAATTATCCACATAATTAACCCGCGCTATAATATCCGCAGCATCAACTTCAACCCAATCATAAATGTATTTTCGTAAAACATGCATCAAAGTGACAGGAGAGACTTGATTTCATTCGATATGTTTTGGGCATCTGTTCCAGCTCCGTAAAATCCTCTGCCAGACAATCCAGCACAGTACAAACCTTTCTTTCCTTTCCAATTGTTTGGGGGACTCTGCTTCGAAAATCCATCCTCGTTAAGTAAGTACTCATCACCCTGCTCAATACATCAATAAAACCATAACATATGTATTTTTTTTTTAAATTAATTTATGTACGTGTCATTTTGTATATTTATACCTTGAGCCACTTATTGGTTGATCTTTTGAAGCCGGTACAGAAAATAATAGTGTCAAAGGGATATGAATTGCCATTCTTGAATACCACCTCGTTGCCTCTTATGCTTTCTATTGCTGGCAATACCTTGCAGGTTTATAACTTTATATAAAAACACCCAAACCATTACGAATATTTGTAGGAATTCTCAAGTTCAAACCCTTCTTATATTTATACCGCCAACACCTATGCAAATTTTCGCATTAAATTATAATTATGCATTGTTTCTTAATTAAATATTAAATTATAATCAAGAAAAATAATGATTATGTTTTTATTTTATTTTTTTATAAAGAAAAAACTAGTAGAAACTACAAAGCTTGAAGACAGTTCTAAAATTGCCTGGAAATCGCAGCTCTAAGGAGAACATGTGTTCACTTACTAATTAACAATGATATAATTATACCCTTGATTAGAATTTAATTACACTTGAGCACCAACTTATTTAAAATTAGATACAATTACCTGAATCTCGCCGGATTTGATCTTCTTACATGTACCGAGGTCCAAAACGGGGTACTTTCCGTGCTTAATTTTGGTGGAAAATGGACCCTCCTTAGACCTAGTTATGCCGTACTTGCTTAAATCTCCATAATAAAGCTTGCTCAGTAGTACCATCACCCAGTCCACCGTCTCTAGAGAAAAATACTTCACCAGAACTTTCGTCCCCAAGTACAACATCTCTCTGGAATATACACTCATCTGCATAAACCAAATACACATCACCACTAAAATTATATATGTGCTATACATATATCATCATATTCAATTGGTACTGAACTATCTTTAACTGTTTCAGGTCAGTACAACAGCGGATCTGAATCTGTCAACTGTAATTATATTACAAAATTAAATGAGAGTTACCGGGCTGCGGATGACTATGGAGGTTTTAGCACAATGGTTTGCTAAGTCGAGAGCAATTTCCATGCCAGAATTACCACACCCAACAACCAAAACATGCTTGCCACTATAGGGCTTGCCATTTTTATACCGAGTAGAGTGAAAAACCTCGGCAGTGGAGCTACTCAACCCATCAATGTCAGGCGTGAAAGGGTCGCAAGACTCTCCACTTGCCACCACCAAAAACCTCGCAGAATACTCCTCGGTCTCACCGGAATTGACGTTCCTCGCCTTCACAACCCACTTCTTGTTCACTTCATCGTAATCCGCCAACTCGACACGTCTTCCGTACAAAGGGTTGATGTTGAAACGAGAAACGTAGTCATCCAAGTATTGTATGAAGAGGTTTTTTGGGACGTATCTTGGATAAGAAGGTGGAAATGGCATGTGAGGAAGCTCGCAGATTTGTTTGACCAAGTGAAGATGGAGACGATAGTAGGCATATTTCTTCCAAAGAGAAGCGAAACAGTCTTCTCTTTCAAGAATTGTGTATGGTATTGAGTGACGGTGGAGGCACGCGGCGGTGGCTAGACCGGAGGTGCCAGCACCCACTATTATCACCGTGTGGTCTTCCATTATTTGCTATCACTGCTCTACTACAACGGTTGAGCGGCACCACATATTTTGCTTTATGAGGCAATGTATAAAGGGCAAATTATACAAACTTACCTGGTTATATGTAAAATTTCACTAAAACCAGTAAAAAAATAATAATAACCCCGACTTCCTCTTGACCAACAGACTAACCGTTGACCGCAGTTAGTCACTAACTCCTTAAGGGCAATTTGGTCTTTTCGGTGTTATTAAATAAATAAAATGATTTTTCCAATCACATGTTGCCATACCTGCCTTAAAACATTCATCGATTAAATATAATATTAATGAAAAAAAATTGTTCGCCTTATTCTTCCTCGCTTTCACCGTTAGACCAAAACGCAACCCAAAAAAATTTCTGCTCATTCACCGTGTGCAAACACCAAAACACAACCCAAAAAACTTCTTCTCGTTCATCTGATTTCCTCCATTGAATTTGGAGATAAGATGAAAAAAATAATTTGAAAAAAATAATTTGGAATTTTTGCCCGATTTCCTTATCACAGATCCCTCAAATCACTTTTAATAACAAAAGTCATCTCAAGATCCAACACATAATTCTTCAATTTCTGGTGCTCTTCAAAACCCAAATCTTTGTTTTCTTCATCATACAGAGATGAAATAATACAACCAAATCACTTCCATTGAACATTCTACCGAACTCCAAAATCAACCATGAAATATTAATTTTTTTTTTAACAAAGAATGAAAGAAAACCTCGAAGTCCACAACGATGAAGACTTAACCGCTGGTGGACGATTTGCTCCATCTGGAACAGATCCGGATCCTTGGAGAAGATCTGTTCCTTGCGAACTCCTCTGCCGCTCGCGGAAGAGCCGCTAACTCCACGAGTGGGAATCTCTCCATCTAAGATATTTCTGAATTCGTTATTAAGTCTAAGTCAACGACATTTAAACACAATATCCCGTCCGATAAGGGAGAGATTTGATTCAGAAAATAATGGCGGAAGAATCACGAGTTTAACCTAGATGGGTGTATAAATACTCTTGAGCAAGAAAAGAAAAACAACACGTAGAACAAGAGACATATAGAAAAGATTTTTACCTTAAGCCTAAAATCTATTGACAGAACACGTCCACCGTTGTTATCTACTTCTCGATAGACACAAAATCGCCACTCCCATTGTAATCAAAAGTGATTGAGAGTATTAGAGTGATCTTTATACACGACGTATGATTGATTTAACAATAATAAAGCAATACCATTTTCCTTCACGTATCTTTAGTACATCGTGTCATTGTTTACCTTTTTTACCTTTATATCCACTATCACATGTATAACTTGGTATCGAAGGTACCAACCGCGACCTCCGAGGTAGTGGTATCGAGGGTGCTAACTGGAATTTCTCACCCCGGGTGAATTTTCGGTTAACACTTTTTGGCATCGTTTGTGGGCAAAACCCACACCCAATTTACACAAAGTTTACGTGTTTATTGTTTTATAGGAACTATGAGGTTTCGCTCTTCCCAGGGATAGCCCGAGGTTTCAGGATAACCGTCTACTGCTTCAACAAGAAAGGCCCTAAAGAAGGGTAGAAAATCCAGACACCATAACCAGGCTTCGGTCTAACCAACCGCTGTAAGGGCTTCTGGCCCTCCTATGGTAAGCCAGGCCGTGCTCGACCAACAAGCAGCGGCCTTTGTGGAGAATGTCCGCCTTCGCCTGCTCGCTGAGGGCATTACAACCCAGCCGGTGAATCCCAATACTCAGTGTAAGTTTCTCGGTTTTTGATTGGCTTATTTCGATTGACAAACCACATTTGAGGATTAAAATGTAAGGATAGTTTAGGCCGGCTTTGCTCATGACCAAACTCAAGCTTCTAAGGTATATCACTTGCTTAACTCTTTGAAGAGATTTAGTTGCACACACACACACACACACACACACACACACACACACACACACACTTCATGCATGTTTTGTTCACCTTGCATTTGTGTTCCTTATTGCTTATATGTGTGCGTCATTTACATATTGCACACACACACTTATATGAATTTGTATTGACATGCATTTATTCCTTGTTACTCGTGTGTGCATTTCTTCACAATGATACTTGCACTTCATTTCTAGATTTAAGTGTGGTTTTGTGTGGTGTGCTTGTGTTGTGTCCACGCTTGCACGATGGTGTGCTTGTCTTAGCGTGTTGAATGACCATTTGAGAAGGTCTCATTCTTCTCTTGGTTTGGTTAATTGGAGTAATGTGTCTAGTTTCGAAAGAGTGGATTTCAATGATTTAAATGTTTTTCAAAACTGATATTTGTATGGTCTTGTGACCATATCATTTTATACAATGCTTCAACATGAGTTTTGAAGATTTTTGTACAAACTAGACACCCATACCTTTCTAACGATATATTATTCGTAATATTTCATGACCGTTTGGATTGGTTTTGAAATCTCCAAAGTGACCACAAAAATAGGGCAACTCTATTGTTATCCGTCTCTGACCTTTGGTCACTCAAATGACCATAACTCTTTCTACAGACATCTAAATCATGTTTTGTAAATGGAGTAGAAATTAGACTTCCATACCTTTCCAACGGTATATTTCATGAAAGGTTTCAATATCGTTTGGTAACGTTTTGGGTCGCTCTAATCTCGGGCTGTTGCGCTTTTGCGGCTGCCCCAGTCCACAAGTGCCCTCACCAGCGCCTCTTGGACAGTAGGTGTGCGCTGGTGTGGTACTTGTCGACTAGCGCATTGAGTAAATTTTGGGCATTTCTAGGGCTCATATATACATGCCATCTTCTTCCTCACTCGTTTTTAAGAGCTTCCAAACCCTATTTTTAGTGTGAGAAAAGATTTCTTAGCAAGAGAAGCTCTCAAAAACACTTATTGACTCAACCAACCTTCAATCCACGAACATCTAGCATCATTCATCATCATTCAAGAATGAGTCTTCATATGTTTCATGACTATGTAATCTCTACATGTCTTAGACTTCATTATTTCATTACTATGACATGTATGCCTAGGTTTTAGCTTTTATTGCAAATTAAATGCATGTTCTTGTGTTTAAAAGATTTTATGACATGCTTGTGATGTTAGTTGTTGGTTGAGAATTTTGTTTTGTGATAGCTAGAATTTAGGATGATTTTACCCTTCTAGCTAAATCTATATGCTTTGCATTTAGATATTGTTTTGGTCGAATTGATTGCATTCGTTAATTGCATTAATTGTTCTTTGCCATATTATATGACAACTTTTGTTGAATGACCTTTGTTTGATAATTAGATATTAGTCTCTCATAGCTATATATCTAGTTAAGTCTTATTGCACTTGCATTTAGACATTGATATCTAGGAATTGCATTTATTGACTTCTTTGAAATCCTAGATAAGCATTTATTGAAACCTTGCACTACTTGTATGTTTGAATATTTTATCATATTCACTTAGGTTGTTTGACTCTTCATTAAGGTTAAGTCATGTGACTAATTGGTTAGTGCACAAGCAAATAAATCAAGAATCACTATCAAAGGCCCGTTGGGTAGAGTGAAAGGGTTAGTAACCGTGTACGGTGTGACAGGAGGTCAACCTAGGTTGTAAACTTTCATTCAATAGTGGATTTGAGGATCGGATGTGGCTAGAAGGATAACCTGTTGTTTTTTCCTTTGTCGAAGGGTTTCCACGTATATATAGTGTGTCTTTTATTGTTTTATGCACAATTAGTTTTAATTGAATGCTTTATATTTTGGGGCAATATTTGGAATATTGATTAATTGAAAAGTTGGTAATTGATTCGATTAAAACCTATTCACCCCCCTTCTAGGTATAGACATACACACTTTCTAGGGAATTTTCACTCAGGGAGAGATGAGCAGAGCCAGAGCCAGGCAACCCGCCTTCGATCGATTGAGACCTCCCCCTCTAGAGCAAGCCTACAATAGAACAGGGCCTCAACTCTCGATCCGAGATAAGCTAGTGCCCATGTCTCCTGTTCCCTGCAGGCTATCTCGTTACCAACCTATGTGGGTTAAATCTACAACAGATGCATTACCACATGAGCAGCATGAAGCCTTTCGCTCGACACCGTCCATGAGAGAATCCCGGGCTAGAGAAAAAGGTAACCAGCAAAACCCTCGGGCAGATCCCCCTCATGAAGAGGACATGGTTGAGGTCTCTAGTTCATCGGAGGGATCTGACAACGAGGGGTCTGAGGTCTATTTAAAGAAGCATGGGAACAAACGCCTGATGGATCAGCTCTAGAAACTACAAAAAGAGATCCAACAGATAAAGAAGGGGAAACACAAGAAGGTTAAGAAGGATCCTTTGAGTGAAATGAATTCCCCCTTTACTAGAAAGATTCAGGAAGCTAAGCTCCCGCCGAAATTTAAAATGCCGGTGGACAAGTTCTCAGGAATAGAGGACCCTCTAAGCCATTTGGAGAGCTTCGTCCAACAAATGGAAGTCCAGAACACCACCAGGGCAACTATGTGTAGGATGTTCTCTACCACCTTAACCGACTACGCAAAGACTTGGTTCAGAAAGCTGCCCACTAGTAGCGTGGATTCTTTCACAAAGCTGTCAACCGACTTTTGCTCACAGTTCTAGAGTGTCAAACTGCTCCCAAATGATCCCATACACCTTCAACATGTGGTCCAGGAGCGAGGAGAAGCTCTCCGGTCTTATATGGAACATTTTCATAAGGAAGTCATCCAGATGGAGGTCTTCGTTGAGAAGGAGACCCTCGCCAACTTCCGACGGCACCTGTGGAAGGGTAAACTTTTTCGATCTTTCACCAAGAGACCTCTAGAGACCTACAAAGAGGCCTATGATCAGGATCTCGAGCAGGTTGAGATCGATGAACAACTTAAGGTCAACATAGGGCATGACGATATGAGAGCGGCGAAGTGTCAGAATAAAGAGGCGCCCAGACCTACTCCAACTTAGAAAACCCAGAACAGGCCCTCAAACAGATCAACGTATCGTTCTCTCCCTTCCCAACCTCGACAATAGCAGTACCTGGTAAGATAAAACCCTCAACGAGCTTCGCCTCATTCAAGGACCGTAGCCCTGTAACACGAGATGAAAGAGGGTATGATCACTATACCCCCTTAAATATGTCCCACGAAACAATCTACCTCGCCATTCGGGACAAGGGGCTACTACAGAAGCCTGCACCCATGAAAGCTCCAACAGACAAAAGTAATCGATACAAGTACTACGACTTCCATGAAGAGTGTTATAGCCTGCTGATGAGAATCAAGAAGCGTCACTAAAGAATCCATTGCATATTCCAGTTGGGCCAATTACATGAAAGCAATAGGATCAAAGAAGCATTTATTGATGGGCTGATTCTGAGCTGTTAAAGTCCAAATTCGGCTCACATGAAGACCAATGCGTAATTAATGTCATCAAGGCAATTGATTGGGCTGAATAAGGAAGACTTGGACGTGTGGCACAAGCTAGGAGAATAGTCAACTTTGGCTGATTTATTTCCTTTTAATTTTCAAAGAATAATAGTTGATTTGTTTCCCAAATTAAGGGGCTGATTTGTTTCCAGATTTAGCTTTCCAATTAGGAAGCAAGTCAATATTTGCTAGGTTAGTATTTATTTATTTCATAAATTTGTTTGCATTTATTTTCATGATTGTAAGGCAATTAATTGCCTAATATTTATTCCCTTTTAGGTTTTAGATATTTTTAGTATAAAAGGGACCAATTGATGTAATTTGAGAATAGACTGGAATTGAAATAAATTTGAGAGAATTTTCTCTTTGGTTCTTCATAGAACTTGTGAACTTATCAAGGTTCTACCTTGTGGCGTTCAAACCTTGACTTATCACTCACCTTCTTTCTTATTCTTGAGTGTGGCGTCTACAACTTTCTTGATACCGTTGGTTCTTACCTCCTTATAGGTAACGGGTCGCGGTCCGATAACATTTTTATTTGTAAACTTGGTTAGAAAAAGATCCTTCGTTACCATATATTGGTTCCGGGTCTCACTGCTCTTGGTGAGGTTCATATCACCTGTGTAACTAGATTGAAGTGCTGGTGAAGGGAGAATGTCTAGTAGAATTCTTACAGCAGGTTAAGGACAACATCCAGACTGGAAGAGAGGTACAGGCTGAGATCATTGATCATGCTGAGAAGAGAAATGGGGAATAGAAGGATTTATTGCAATAGATCCAGGTTAGACATACTATCAGTTGAGGGTCCACCATAGCTAGCACCTCCAACAGTTCTAGAAAGAACCATGCAAGGAAGATTCCCCACGTTAATGAAGAGCGGGGATCTTTAAGGTCGACCAGAGCCCGGCTGGCACATCACAGTATGCTCAGATTATTTTCACTGAGGCAGACGTCTAAAACACTATGCAACCTCACGATGATCCCATGGTAATCATGGTACAAATTGTAAACCGTGTGGTCCATCGCATGCTCATCGACACAGGCAACAATGTAGACATTCTTTTTAAAGATACCTTGGAGAAACTTTGTTAACGGGAATTTACTAGAGATGAGAAATTCGGGTTAACACCCTCGAGACCACTACCATCGCCTAACCTGATTGAATGAAGATGGATGTATGAATCTAAGTGCAATGAAGATGGAAATGTAATGACTTTATTATCAACTGTGAATATCATACAAATGGACTCCTAAACACTCTTACTCTCTCTAGGATATAGTAAGGTGGCAACCTCGTGCATGTCGAATAGTAGATAACATTGGAGGTTGTGTTCTAATTACAGAATTTAGGCCGAAATCTAACGCTCTCTTCGTCTCTTGCACCCCTTAATTCTCTATGTCGTTTTTTTTGTCGATTTTTTCCTCTCTTGTCGATCATGCTTGGGCACATTTATACATGGCCCGAATGGTTTAAACTTGTGGATTTCCCGCCCTGATTCTTTGAATCCTTTCCCTCCTTATCGGGCAGGATCTTTTATTTAAAAATCATTGACTTTTAGTTAATAACGGATTCGAGAATATCTTTGGTGGAAATTAGTTTGTTTCCTTTTTGGACCCAATCTCTTGCCTTACGCACGCAGAGTTTTAATGTTCGTTGGAGTGTAGATATGATTTTATGTGTATTCATGGCACGATTCTTTATGGAGGTTGTCGAGTTAGGCATTCATTTTTTCGCAGAGTGAGGTACACCCTTACCTTAGTTCTGGTCCCAGAAGCTTTGGCCTAGCCCTCCCTGGTCCTTTAAAGCTCGAGTCGGCCTTGTGGGCCCTTATTGAATGGTAGCACTGATTAGGCGGGCTCCCTCTTTCTTATCTAGATAGGTTCAAGTTTTCCTTAGCGAATTGGAGCATAGTTATAACGTGAGTCTGACCTCTTTTTATGTATTTAGAGGATAATGGGCTTCTGTAGAGGTTGGCGGACTTTTGGTTAGGCTACTAGTTAATATCGAAATCGGGAAGCCTTGATTTGGAAGGAGCTCGATTTGTTTGTGTCAGGCTTCACCTCAAATGCTTCTTGAGCTAGCGACCTTTCCTTGCTTTCATGGGGTCGTTCCGGAGCCAGGCCCTAGAAACCGGGGTTCCAGGATAAGTGATCTCGAGAAGCCTAGATAACCGCGCATCGGGCTTTGCTAGAGTTCCAGTGTTCGCGTGAAGAGCTCAACCTGGTCATGTTGAGCTTCATTCCTGATAGTTCTGAAGCCCGACGACCCTTCCTCGCTTCTGCGGGGTAGCTTTATGGCTCTCTCGGGGTTCAATAAATGGTGAACTCGGGATTTGATTCAAGATAAGAGAGTGAAAAATTTCTCTTTGGTCCACTAGCCAAATTTTGATATTAACAGAAGTCCCATCTGACATGAACACCGGTGATTGAGTTAGGGTTGGACTCAGATTCCTTGTTTTTAATTGGGAAACTTTCCCTCTTTTACCGTTACCAAATATGGGTGGAAATCTCCTCTTTAATTTTACCTGTGACGTGGCAAGAAAAGACCGGTGTATTCCCCGAAATAATCTGGCTACATTACGGCTGTTCCCATAATTTGAGGCAATCCCTCCAAAGATTTCGTTGATGTCACTACCTCTTCCACCTCTATTTAAACCCGGTTTCCTCATCACTTTCCTCATGCTTTCTTTCAAATTTAAAGTTCTCAAAAGATTTCTCTCTTTCGCTACCTTTGAGAAGCTCTTTCGTCGTTTTCTTTGTTCTTCAAACGCTGCCGCTCTGGTAGAACGTTTTGGTTGGCTCTGGTTTCTCTAATCAACCCAACAACCCTCTGAACTTTGTCGATAAAGATTATGTCGGAAGAGAAAGGGCCGACTCCGTTGGGAAGGGTCAAGTCACGGTTGCTGGACCCCCTCCAGCGAGACCTCTTCCTTATGACTTTAGGGTCATCCCCGATTCTATTGTTGATCCGCAATCGATCGACCGCCTAAGGACTAAATATGGGATTCCTGACAGCGTCACCCTCACAGTTCCCCACAGAAACTACGACGTCTTCAATCCGTCCAAATGCGTGCTCCCCATTCTTGTGGCAGCCTTCGAAAACAGAGCCAGTCTCTCTCTTCATCCTACTCTTCAATGGGATCTTAACGCCCTACAACTAGCTCCCCTCCAGCTGATGCCTAGCTTCTGAAGGTATCTGATTGACTTCCTCGTGCTGTGGAGGGAATAGTGCGAGCTGGGCAAGGTCACCCGGGAGCCCAGAGCAGAAGAGCTTGCTTACCTTTTTCAAATCGGGAGTTTGTCCAGAGTTCCCCGGGGTCAGTTCTATGCGAAGGCCAAGAACAAACTCAACTTTATCATCTTAGGCACTTCAAGAAATGACCTAGCTTGGAAGAAAGAGTGGATACTGGCGGGGGGTGATTGGGGAAGCTCTATATTTATCGACGGGCATGAATTCGTTGTTCTCACTGCTTTCAACGATAAACCCTCGTGGGACCGGGACTCCTTACCTGTTGAGTCAAAGGTTGTGCTGAAGACTATCCTCGATAGGAACTATCTGAATTTGAAGTATCCAATTGCTGATCCCTTCGATTCCCGTATAGTGAATGGATACCTACAGATCTCTGATGCTACCCCTCGTAAGTAATACCGAGTCATTATGCTTCGTTCAGTTAGCTAGCTCATTTTTGAAATCCTTCTTTTTTTTAACAGTTTTTGTTGTTGCTCTAGCTTCCCGTGAGCCCAACAAGTTTGCATCCTTCCTCCTTTTACCAAGTAGGATTGGGAAATCCCTCTGGTTTCCTTAGAGAAGGAGGGGTCACCTGCTCAAGCTAGGGTTTTGTCTACTCTTGCTTCGTCTTTTTCCCAGCACAGGTCCAAGTTGTCACTTCTCGCATCTCAAGCTGCCAAGGTGGGGGATAAAAGGGCCTCCGTTTCTCAAGCCACTAATGTAGCATCGTCAACTCCTACTCTAGTTGCCCCTACACATGCTTCTGCTTCTGTCGCCCCTGCTCCAAACTTGCCAGACACTTCTGCCCTTTTGCCTAAATTCTCAGCCTCCCAAGATTCAAAGGACCCCGAGGCTGGTGTTGAAGGGGTTTCCTCTGTTTTCCCACGAAATCAATCCGGCTCTGCCTTTCAAGATGAGGTCATAGGGTAATTCATTGCCTCCTACCCCGGGGAAAGTCTTTCTATCATGGCTTTAATGCCCACAGATGTTTTGATTACCAAGGGTTCTGCCCTCTTGCCCGAGGTAGTCATCGCTTTTTATTTTCTCATGCAATAGTTTGATTCATCATTTCCTAACTCGAATTCTTTTACAGGTCTTCAAATTCTAAGTGGCCATGGGCGACCATGTGGCTTCTTTCCGTGACTGGGCAACCAGAGCTGAAGCTAAAGCTGAGCTGGCCATGGAATTGTTGGTGAGGGCTCAATACTTGGTACAAAGATGGCCTCTGGTCAGAGGGGGATGAAAGCAGAGTTAGTCGAGCTTTGGTGCGACCATGAAAGATTTAAGTGATCCTTTGATCAAGAAACCCTCCGTTCTCAATGTCGAGCTAGTCAGCAAGATTCTTAGAAGGAAGAAGCAAAGGCGCTTGACATTGAAAACCAAGGTCTGCAAGCCCAATTTGCCAGGCTTCAGGCTGATGCGGATGCCTCTGTAAGGACCTCAATTTTATGATTGGCTTATTTCATGACAAACCACACCACATTGGGGATGCTTGTGTAATGGGTAGCTTAGGTCCTCATTGGCAAGCTTCCAAGTATCTCCATGACTTCAAGGGCAAAAGGTATATTCACTTGACTTTACCTCTTGAAGAGTTTAGGTGCACACACACACCTCATGCATGCTTTGTTGATCTTGCATTTGTGTTGATATTGTTTATATGTGTGCATCTCTTCACAATCACACTTGCACTTCATTTGTAGATTGAAGTGTGGTATTGTGTTGTGTTTGCACTTGCAAGATGGTGTACTTGTTTTAGCGCGTTGAGTGACCATATGAGAAGGTCTCATTCTTCTCTTGGTTTGGTTATATGGAGTAAGGTGTCTAGTTTCAAAAGAGTGTATTTCAATGATTTAAATGTTTTTCAAAACTGACCTTTATATGGTCTTGTGACCATATATTTTTATATAATGAATCAAAATGAGTTTTGAAAATTTTTGTACAAACTAGACACCCATACCTTTCCAACAGTATATTATTCGTAATATTTTATGACCGTTTGGATTGATTTTGAAATCTCAAAAGTGACCATAAAAACAGAGCATCTTTGCTGTTGTCCGTTTCTGACCTTTGGTCACTAAAATGGCCATAACGTTTTCTATAGACATCCAAATCGTGTTTTATAATTGAGGTAGAAAGTACACTTCCATACCTTTCTAACGGTATATTATACAAATGGTTTAGATGTCGTTTGGTTATGTTTTGGGTCGCTCGAAGCTCGAGCTGTTGTGTTGTCTAGCGTGTACCGTGTCCTAGATCGCTTTTAGTGCCATGCCTGGCCAGCGACCTAGGCAGTGGTAATGTCCAACCATGCCATGATATACAGACCACGGTCTGGACACTTGCCTAGGCCGTGGCATGCACATCGGTCGTGACGAAACTTTGTTCCTTCGTCCAAAACGATGTCATTTCACTTGGGCACTATAAATACATCCTTAACTCATCTTCTTCATTGGAATGACTCTAAAAAAAGAACCCTAGAGTGAGAGAGAGAGTTTCTTGAGAGAGAAAGCTTCATTTAAGCTTGATTAACTCTCCAAACCCAAAACCCATCTCCATATTGCATCATTTTTCATCATATGAGCATGGGTGTTCTTGGTTTCATGACTAGGTAAGTAAGAACTCATTGAATATCTCTTATTGTTCTTCTTACTCTAGATTAAGTGTTTGTTGCATGATTAAATACCTAGACTCTAGTTATTGCATATATTTAAGAGTTTTGATAGCATGATTGGATTTGTTTGTTGATAGCTTGAATTTATGACATATTTGCCCTTCTAGCTAAATCTATATGCTTTGCATTTAGATATCGTTTAGGACTCATTGATTGCATTTTATGATTGCATTATAGTCCTTGCCATACTTAATGACAACTTGTGTTGATATGGCTTTTGTGATAGCTAGCATTTAGGTCATTGTTGCCTCTAGCTAATTAGGTCATGTTGATTGCATTTTGGTGATTGCATTTAATGACCATGCCATGCTTAATGACAACATATGTTGAAATGACTTTGTTTGATAGCTATGATATAATGTTGTATAACTATATCTAGTTAAGTCTTCATGAACATTCATTTAGACATTGATATCTAGGAATTGTACTTAGTGACATTCTTAAATTCCTAGATAAGCATTTAATGTTTTACCTAGCATTATTTGCATGTTTGAATATTTCATCATATTCACATAGGTTGTTGTACTCTTCATAAAGTCAAAGTCTTGTGGCTTCTAGGTGAAGTTGCACAAGCAAGTCTAGTCTTGCAACCAAGGGTAGGTTGGCAAGCAATTGGTCGGGTATCCACTGTAAAAGGCCCGAGGGGTAGAGTAGGAGGTGCTCACACCAAGAGTAGTGGATCAGAGGAGATCACTAGGGATTGAACCAAGAGTGGTGAGTGACGGTGTCCATAGCCTGAGGTTGTCGAGAGTGAGAGTCCGAGTATCACTTGAGGGTGTAACCTTTTATTCATATAGTGGATTTCTGTGACTGAGTGTGGCGCACTTAACAGCCTGTGGTTTTTCCCATTTGGAGGGTTTCCACATATACATCTTGTGTTATTTATATTTTCGCACCTTACACTTGATGTTGTATGTTTGTTCTATTGGGTGAATTTTGAATATTGACTAATCAAGAAAAATTGGTAATTGACTTGATTAAAACCTATTCACCCCCCAATCTAGGTATAGACACACACGTTTTTAGGGAACTTTTAGCCTCCTTCAGCGAATGATACTTCTATGCTTCCTACTAGGTTACTGAAGCTCTTCCTTCCCCTTTCGACCTACCAGTTATTGCCAACTGGGATAGGGAGAAGATTATGATGAAGGCTGCAGAGATGTCCCGTTCTAAGGGTGACGGGGCTGGAGCTGGGAAGCAAGCAGTTGTAACAGATCCTCATCTTCCTCATCTAGTCTTTCCAGTCTCAGGTCCCGGGGAGACCTCTGGAGGGATTCGGTTAGCACAACCCGAGGGGGACCTTTCAGAAGCCTGGGGAGAGATCCACAACCGCCCGGATGAAACCTCTAAAGATGGACTATGTGTTGAACAAAGCTGGGTAGAATCTTTAGCAAACCTTCTAACGCAACCATCCCTCCTAAAGTTATGGTGGTGGTTAATGAGGTCTTGGAGGAGGACCCCGCTGAGCAGTAAGTAGTGGAGGATCCCCCGAAGGAGGGGGTAGCAGGCGTAGACAGCCATGGTGAGCGAATACCTGAGGGAGAGGTAGGAAGAGCTGGGGGTGAGGTCCAGCAGGTAAGGGAAGCAACATAAGGGAATCAAGAAGAAGTAGAAGCTCGATACACTTTATTCACATCTTGCCTTTACTGCCCGGAAAGGGGGGGTGGGCACCCCACTCTACCCATGCTTGATCATTTCCAATTTTCATCTTTTTCCTTTTTTTTTTGGTAGCCCAGAACTAGGGGTTAGGCTCTCTGTTTGATGACTGTAGCCTTTCCAGGGGATAGGATCCCACTTCTTTAATGAAACTTGACTTTAAATTTAATTCATGCTTTCTTCAATGAATTTTTATTTGACATTCTCTCGCTTCATTCCTGACCCCGACCGAGATGCGACCTTTGAAACAACTTGACCTACTCGAACTTTGGCGAAGATTGCGAGATGTAAAATTTTATGTAAGTGTGGAAGTAGACAGCTCGCTCGAGCTCCCAACTCTCAGCAGAAACTTATAGCTTGATGAGTAATTCCTTTATGTGATTATGGGCTAGTTTGTATCTGTCTCAGCAAGCTATCATATACACATGGGGTAATTAGATAGTAATAACTGGAACATTAGGATTTGGGTAGGAGAGCTTTCCAATCCCGGGCTCTGTTGAGGGGGGGGGGGGGGGGGGGGGGGGGGGCTATAGCTTGATCGAAGCAGCTTGAGGGCTACCCAACAATTTCCTGGTCTTGTGATCTGGATGACAACTTTGCTCTTACACTCAGGTCCTTCTTGGGGGTGGTAGCCCGACCAAGGCATCATGAGGGATATCTAGCTATTTCTTGGTCTCGAGATTTGGATGGCAACTATGCTCTTACACTCAGACCCTTCTTGGAGGTGGTAGTCCGACCAAGGCATAATGAGGGCTATCTAGCTATTTTCTGGTCTCGAGATCTGGATGACAACTATGCTCTTACACTTAGACCCTTCTTGGCGGGGGGTGGTGCCTGACCGAGGCATCAAGGATAGCGAGGGGGATTCCCCGATAAACCCTTGGTCTTGAGATGAATATGTCAAACTTACCCGTGTAGATCCTGGTTGGGTATAGAGAAATTAATGTGGAATATAATCGAAGATAGAGAAAGCAGACTTTATTGATGAAAAATGGAGTACATTATTGTTTGAGATTTTACTGAAACCTAAACGGAGGTAGTCTGCTCACGAGTCCTCTGTCTAAGGGTAATACTTCCTCAGGTGATATGCATTCCGGATGTGATCGATGAAGATCACTGTCTTTACCAAAAAAGGTCATTTCTAGTTGGACCTCAGGACCCTGTCTGACCTCTTCCTTATATTAAAGGTTACTTTCCTAAGAACTATGTCCCCTTCCTTAAAGCTTCGGGCTTTAACTCTCCTGTTAAAGTACCTAGTGATCTTGCTCTAGTAAATCGCTACCTTCTCAACAACCCGATCTTGCTTCTCTTCCAAGAGATCTAGGCTAGCTCAAAGCTTGTCCTCATTGCTTCCAAGCTCAAAATGTTGAACTCTAAAGGAGGTTAGTTTGTGCTCGCTGGGAAGAACTGCTTCAACCCCAAAGGTTAAAGAATAAGGTGTTTCTCCGGTGGCTGTTTTCCTTGTAGTACGGTAAGCCCAGAGGACCCCAGGAAGCTCTTTGACCCATCTACCTTTTCTCCGCTGTAACTTCTTTTCCAGCAGTTTCTTGATAGTATTATTGGTGGATTCTACCAGCCCGTTGGTCTGAGGGTGGGCTACTAAGGTGAATCTAAGGTCGATTCCCAAACCGTTGTAAAAGTCCTTGAATCGACCATTATCAAATTGCTTTCCGAGGTCGGCTATAATGATAAGAGAGGTTCTGAACCTGCAGACCACATTGTTATTGATGAACCTCGTTGTATTCTCTTCTGATATCTGGGAGAGGGGTCCGACTTCGACATATCTTATGAAATAGTCGATTGCCATAATAACATGTTTGGCTTATCCAGGAGCGGTTGGAAGTGGACCAATAAGGTAGACCCCCCCACCTCCCTCCTCACATAGCAAAGGGGTAAGGCAAGCTGAGACATGACAGACGCTCTGGTGGGAGGTGGCTCAGGTTGAAGGTCTTCTGGCACGGTTCACAGGATTGAACAAAATTCTTTATGTCTTGATGGATATTTGGCCAGTAATACCCCATGCGGAGTACCTGGCATGCCAGAGCTTCACCACCAATGTGGTTTCCGCATTTCTTATAATAAACCTCTCTTAACTCCCATTGAGCATCATCAGGATGTAAACATCGCAACAAGGGAAGAGACCTGCCTCTCCTGTAGAGGTATCCATCTACCAGGCAATATCGGACTGAGAGTCTCTTAATTCTTCCAGCTTGGTCGGGCTCCTCGGGAATCTTTCCTTCTTGGAGATAAACCATTATTGGGTCCATCCAGTATGGCTGCCGATCCAGGGAATAAGACTCCTTACTTGCTATTATGCTAGGCAGGGAGATCACTTGGAGAGGGACTCTCTGTTGTAAGGCTTGGCCACCATTCGTAGCTATCTTGGCTAGGACGTCAGCTCGACGATTCTATTGTCGAGGCATCTGTTCGATCTTAAATGTCTTGAATTTATTCTTAAGCAGCTGGACTTGCTTCAAGTAGGCAACTATGTTATCTCCTTTGGCCTGATAGTCGTCAGAAACTTGATTGACTATGAGTAATGAGCCACTTTTGACCTGAAGGTAATCCGGCGACCACCCTCATCCCAACAAGGAGAGCTTTATACTCTGCTTCATTGTTAGTAGCCTTAAATTTGAATCTGAAATAGTGGCAACACTTGGCCCCCTCACAGTGCAAGTTGCCAACTGTATGGTCCACTGCGTGCTCGTTGACACAAGCAACAGTGTAGACATTCTTTTTAAAGATACCTTTGAAAAACTTTGTTAACGAGGAATTTACTCGAGGTGAGATATTCCGGTTAACACCCTCGAGACCACTACCACGTAGGCGATGGCCGGGGTTGGTACCTTACGCACCTAACCTGATTGAATAAAGATGGATGTATGAATATAAGTGCAATGAAGACAGGACAGTAATGACTTTATTATAAACTGTGAATATTGTACAAATGGACTCCTAAACACTCTTAATCTCTCTAGGATACATTATGATGGCAACATCGTGCCTGTCGAATAGTAGATAACAATGGAGGCCGTGTTCTGATTACAGAATTTAGGTCGAAATCTAATGCTCTCTTCGTCTCTTGCACCCCTCAATTCTCTGTCGCTCTTTTTTTTTATTGATTTTTTCATCCATCGACGGTCATGCTTGGGCACATTTATACATGGCCCGAATTGTTTAAACTTGTGGATCTCTCGCCTTGATTATCTGAATCCCTTCCTTTCTTATCGAGCGAGATCTTTTATTTAAAAATCATTGACTTTGAGTTAATAACAGATTCGAGAATATCTTTGGTGGAAATTAGTTTGTTTCCTTTTTGGACTCAATCTCTTGCCTTACATGTACGCAAAGTTTTAATGTTAGTTGGAGTGTAGATATGATTTTATGTGTATTCATGGCATGATTCTTCATGGAGGTTGTCGAGTTAGGCGTTCTTTTTTTCGCAAAGCAAGGTACACCCTTACCTTAGTTCTAGTCCCAGTAGCTTTGGCCTAGCCCTCTATGGTCCTTTAAAGCTCGAGACGGCCTTGTGGGCCCTTATTGGGGTAGCACTGATTAAACGGGCTTCCTCTTTCTTATCCAGATATGTTCAAGTTTTCTTATCGAATTGAAGCATAGCTAGAATGTGAGTCCGACCCCCTTAAGGGCCCCCTTTTTATGTTTAAAAAGGATAGCGGGATTCTGTAGAGGTTGGCGGGCTTTTGGTTAGGCTACGAGTTAATCTCGACCTCGGGAAGCCTTGATTTGGAAGGAGCTCAATTTGTTTGTGTCGGGCTTCACCTCAAATGCTTCCTAAGCTCGGTGACCTTTCCTTGCTTTCATGGGGTGGTTCCGGAGCCAGGCCTCAGAAACCGGGGTTCCAGGATAGGTGATCTCGAGAAGCCCAAATAATCGCGCATCGGGCTTTACCCGAATTCCAGTGTCCGCATGATGGGCTCAACCTGGTCGTGTCCAGCTTCATTCCTAATAGTTTTGAAGCCCAACGACCATTCCTCGCTTCTGCGGGGTAGCTTTATGGCTCACCTGGGGTTCAATGAATGGTGAACTCCGACTTTGATTCTAGCTAGGAGAGTGAAATATTTCTCTTTGGTCCTTTAGCCAAATTTTGCTATTAACAAACTTAATTTGAAGCATTGGTGCTATAATAGCAGCACAATCCCGTTATATGACTTCACTGAAGATTCAGTCATACCAGTGGGGTTAAAGATCCTACCAGTGATCGCTATAACCGTACCCTTCAACAAAATATCATGACAGACTTCGTTGTGGTGGACACCCTGTTAACCTACAACGCGATACTAGGAAGACCATTCCTATCATCCTTGAGGAGGGTCTTGTCCATCTACCATAATGTCTTAAAGTTTTTGGTGGGGAACAAGGTGAGAGAGGTACGTGGGGACCAACAAACGACCAGAAAATGCTATGCAATGCCTGACCATTCGACATCTTTGGTGAAACAGTTCACGTAAGTCACAACGATTCAGGATAAGAAAGTGTCTGGGTTGATCTTGAATGATGCATAACCCGCTGATCAGCCAGAAGATGACCCTCTGGTACTGAATAAGGAAGAGCAAAGCAAAGTAAAGAATGGGCCAGCGGGCACCCTATAGATAAGCTAGAGGAGATACTCATCAGAAGTGATGACCTCTCCAAGGTTGTTAAGGTCGGAGCTACCCTTGAGCCAAGAGTGAAGGAATGCCTGATTGATCTCCTCCAAGAATTCAACGATATCTTCGCTTGAAGCCACGAAGAGATACCAAGGATCCCAATATCTTTGGTAGCTCACCGACTAGCAGTATATACAACCTTCAAGCATACCAAACAAAAGATGCGTCACATTAATGCTGAAAAGAACGCTGCGGTTCAAGAAGAAGTGGACAAGATGATCAAAACAGGTTTCATCAGAGAAGCCCGGTACCCGAATGGATTGCCAACGTGGTCATGGTCACAAAGGAAAATGGGAAGTGGCGTATGTGTGTCGACTACACCGACCTCAACCAGGGGTGTCCAAAAGACAGCTTTCCTCTACCAAAGATTGACCGACTAGTGGATTCCATGGCTGAGAATAAGCTTTTCAGCTTCATGGACATGTTCTCAAGTACAACCAGATTATGAAGCACCCCGTCGATCAAGACAAGACTAGCTTTATCATGGGGCAAGGTCTGTATTGCTACAATGTGACACATTTTGACCTCAAGAACGCGGGCGCTACCTACCAACGATTGGTCAACCGGCTATTCAAGCCGGAGATAAGAAAGACAATGGAGGTGTACATCGATGATATGATCACCAAGTCTCGGGAAGCCGAAGAACATCAAGGTCACCTTTGTAGGACTTTCCAAATAGTGAGGAAAAACCAAATGTGGCTGAAACCCACCAAATGCGCCTTCGGGGTGACTGCGGGTAAGTTCTTAGGTTTCGTGGTGAATGAGAGGGGAATTGAGATAAACCCGAAAAAGATCCAAGCTATCCTGAACCTAGATGCTCCCACCACTCTCAAATAGGTCCAAACATTGACAGTGGGCATAACAACGCTCAACAGGTTTATTTCGCGTTCCATGGATAAATGCCTTCCCTTCTTCAAAGCCATTAATCAGTGGAAGAACATGAAATGGGACCAAGACAACGAGCGAGCTTTCCAAGACTTAAAAGAGTACCTCGCCAGCTCACCGCTGCTAGTTAAGCCAATACCGGGAGAAGAGTTATAGATGTACGTGGTTGTATTAGAAATGGCAGTAATTGGGGCTTTGGTCAAGGAGTGTGGGGATAGTGTCTAGCGACCTATCTACTATGTCAGCCACGCACTATCCAAGCCCGAGAAGAACTACCTCCTTATTGAGAAGCTCGCCCTTGCCTTGGTTACCTCGACCAGGAAGCTTCGTCTCTATTTTCAAGCCTATACATTGGCAGTGGTGACTGATCAACCCCTTTGCTAATTCTTACAGAGGTTGGACGTATCCAGAGGGCTAGTTTTGTGGGCTTTAGAGCTCACCCAGTTTGACTTGAATTACAAATCTTGAACAACAATCAAAGCTTAGTCTCTGACAGAATTTGTACCCGAATTCTCATCCCTTTCAGGTGAAGGGACCCCGACAACAATAAGCCCGGCTCCTGAGAAGCTTCTGGAGGACAGTTATTGGTCGAAAGGCTATGAAACCTGTATTCTTTACACTGATGAAGCGTCTGGATAGGTAGGGGGATGAGCTGACATATTCCTGATCGACCCTGAAAGAATGGAATGCTGCCACTGTTTTAGGTTCGAATTTAAAGCAACCAATAATGATGCAGAGTATGAAGCTCTCATAAACAGAATGAAGGTCGCCATTGAGCTTGGGGCCGATTATTTGCATGTCAAGCGTGACTCGTTGCTCATCGTCAACCAAGTTACAAGACTCTACCAAGCGAAGAGCGACAACATGGCTGCTTACCTGAAGCTGGTCTAACAATTAAGGGAAAGGTTTAAGGGGTTCCGGATTGAGCAGATACCTCGACAACAAAACCACCGTGCGGATGTCTTAGCCAATATAGCCGTTTAAGGGAATACCTCTCCAGGTGATCTCCCAGTTGAGCATAACAGCAGGTAGAAAAATCTACCCCGTAGAGTGGCTACCTTGTTGAATGGACCCGATACCAGCCTACCTCCAGGAAGAAAAAGATTCATGAAGATCCCAACCAAGCCTGAAAAATCAAGAGATTGTCAGTCCGGTATTGCTTGATAGATGGATACCTCTACAGGAGGGGAAAATCCCTTCATTTGCTTCGATGTCTTCATCTGAATGATGCCAGTTGGACTTTAACAGAGGTCCACTCAAGAGTCTATAGAAATCACATTGGTGGAGAGGCTTTAGCATACCAAGTACTTCGCATGGGGTATTACTGGCCAACTATTCACCAAGACGTGAAGATTTTTATGCAATCCAGTGAACCGTGCTAGAGGACCTCAAACTTGAGCCATCTCCACCCGAGTGACTGTCCTCAATCAGTTCACTCTAGCCATTTGCCATGTGAGCGGTCGACCTGATCGGTCCACTTCCTACTGCACCTGGACAGGCTAAGCACGCAATCGTTGCAATTGATTGTTTCACAAGATGGGTTGAGACAAGACCTCTCTCCCAGATTTTAGAGGAGAATACAACCAGGTTCATCAAAACCAATGTATTTTACGGGTTCAGAACTCTTCTCATCATAATAGTCGACCTAGGCAAACAGTTAGACAATGTCCGATTCAAAGACTTTTATGAAGGCTTGGGAATTGACCTTAGGTTCATTTCAATAACTCACCTTTTGACTAATGGGCTGGTTGAGTCTACCAACAAAACCATCAAGAAGTTGCTAAAAAAGTAATTATAGTAGAAGAAAGGCAAGTGGGTCAAAGAACTTCCCGAGGTTCTCAGGGCATATCGGATCACGAAGAGAACAACCCTACTCTCTGGCCTTCGAGGTCAAAATAGTCCTTCTTATCGAGCATAAATTGACTTCATTCAGGGTATAACACTTTGAACTAGAGAGTAATGAGATCAAGCTCCGAGCCAGTCTAGACCTCCTAGAAGAGAAAAAAGACCAGGTAGCTGAGAAAGTAGCAGTTTACCTATGTAAGATCGCTAGGTATTTCAACAGAAAGATCATAGCTAGGAACTTCAAGGAAGTGGACTTGGTTATTAGGAAAGTGACCTAGAATACCCGGATAAGATCAATTGGGAGGGGCCATACTTTGTGAAGGTAGTGGTCCGCATTGGGGCACATAAGCTTGAAGACATGGATGGTCGACCCATCGACCACACCTGGAATGCTGAGCATTTAAGGAAGTTCTATTCCTAGGCAGAGGACTTTTTAGCATACTACCTCAATCTAAGTTTCAATAAGTTTCTCAAACAACAATGTACTCTATCTGGAACATTAATAAATTCTGTTATTTTCTACATCTCTGGTTATACTCTCCATGAATAAATTTGCCATGATCGCCATGAACCAAGGAAATTTAGATAGCTACCTTATTGCCTTGGCCGGGTACCACTCTCGACCAAGAAGGGTATGAGTGTAAGAGCATAGTTTCCATCCAGATCTCAAGACCAGGATAACTAGATAGCCTTCCTGATGCCTTGGTTGGGTTACCATCGCCAAGAAAGGTCTGAGTGTAAGAGCATAGTTACCGTCCAGATCTCGAGACCAGAATAGCTAGATAGTCTTCCTGATGCCTTGGATGGGCTACCACCCCTAAAAAGGGTCTGAGTGTAAGAGCATAGTAACAATCTAGATCTTGAGACCAGGATAGCTAGATAGCTAGATAGCCTTCTTGATGCCTTGGTTGGGCCACCACCCCAAGAAAGGTATGAGTGTAAGAGCATAGTTGCTATCCAGATATCGAGACCAGAATAGCTGGATAGACTTCCTGATGTCTTGGTCGGGCTACCACCCCTAAGAAGGATATGACAATAAGAGCATAATTACCATCCAGATCTCGAGACTAGGATTGCTTGATAACCATCCTAACGTCGTGGTCGGGCTACCACCTGTCATCCGGGAACCAAAGCCTAGGGACACAGTTACGGGAGCCCGCTATGAGAGCTTAGTTGAAACACATCAAGTTTTATGCGTAGAAAAGGTCGACAATAGTTAACTGGACTATGACTTGATTGAAGTTTAGCAAGATTTAATTAAGTTAGTGTTACGTTAAAGGCCGCGTCTAGGTCGAGGTCAGAAGTGAAATAAGGAGCATTCAAACCAAGTGAAAAACGCATGGTCAGGGATCAATCCAAGCAAACATGAAGGAAGTCATAACAACTTTTCGTTAATAGCGATAAAGGAGCTTATCCCCTCTAAAGGCTACAAATAATGAAACAAATAAGGAAGCCTATCCCTTCACAAGTCTGTATATATCAAGCAGGGAGCCCAACCTATTGTTCCGGGTAACGTCTGATGAGAAAAGTAATAATAATAAAGACAATTGACAAAGATGGTCATGAATAAAGCAGGTGCCCACCTCTTTTTCTGGGCAGTTGAAATAGACGGTTAAAGGCTTGTATCAAACTTCAGCCTCCTCTTGGTTCTTTCTTTTTGCTCTTTCCTCCAGCTGATCTCTATCTACCTCTACCCTATCTGGTGGTTGGTCAACCTGGTTGTTACCTCCAGCAGCTCCATCCACTTGAGGCTACTCGCCCGCTTGCTGTCTGACCTAGTCCTCCCCTAGGACCTCATTTACCATTACCATAACTTCAGGGGGGAGGATCGCATCCTGAGGGGTAACAACCACCTCCGTTACCATCTGCTCAAGCCCTGACTCTGCTCCACCTAGCTTTTCAGAGTGACCCCGACTTTCTCCTGGGCTTCAGGATGATCCTCCTCGGGCTGCATAGGCTGGATTCTGCTTAAAGACTCTCGGGGACTAGAAATTGGAAAGACTGGAGAAGGAAGAGGAATACCTGCCTCGATCGGTTGTTTCCTAGCTCCAATCACGCTTGAAGGATTCGCTCCATCACCGACATGATGGGACATCTCTAAGACGTTGGCCATAATCTTCTCTCTGTCCCAGTTGGCAATGATGGACAAATTAAAAGGAAGAGTGAGAACTTCTGCGGCTTGGTAGGAGGCATAAAAGTGCCCATAACTGAAGGAGGCATCCACATCGACTTACAACTTGGCCACCTGAGCATGCAGATTCTGGTTTTTGATATCCAGCACCTTGGCCTCCGTTTTTCAGGAATCCGTCTGCTTAACCCGACGTTCAGATTGGAGGGTCTCTTGGTCGAAGGACCGCTTCTGCCTCTCGTAGTCATACTAAAGCTCAACCATCTCTTTCTCTATCTCCTTCTGGCTAGAGGTCATCTCCTATGCTAGAGTTTGAGCCCGAGCAAATAATCATATAGCCCTCTCAGCTTCAGCCTCAGCCTTTACCGCACGATCACGGAGAGAATCCATATGGTGGTCCATAATATGTTGAATTTGAATGCCTACAGGATGCGAAGCTTAGGTTAAACATTGATCAAGCTAACAACCACATGTGAATACAAAAGAAGATAACTACCTCAACCAAAAGAGCGGATCGCTTGGTAAGCAGAATATTGACTGGTATCGAAGCCATCATAGACAGGCCATCACCTGGGCAGGACGTAATAAACTGCTCCAAGACTTCGTCTTTCCCATCAGAGCTCGGTTGATGTTGAGAGTGGCTGTGAGGAACCTTCTCAACACCAGGCACAAGGTCCCCCTAAGCTTGAGGGGTTAGGGATATGGATGGAGGAGCAGAAACATCAGGGAGCTTGACCACGGGAGTGGTAGAAGTAGTAGTGACAGTAGAAGGTGCAACCGAGATAGAAGCAGTGACGACTACAACAACTATAGGAAGAGTCCAACAACTATAGGACGGAATAGAAGCTGGCGAAGTTACAGTGGGAAAAGTTGGCCCACTTTCTCCGAGACGACCTAAGAGGCTCTTCGGACAGGCCTGATAGAAGGGGGGGAGGTATGAGCTTGCTTGACTTTATGAGAAGCTGAAGCCAAAACAAAAACCGTTAAAAAAAGGAAAAAAAAAGAAAGGTGTTCAAACCAAGCTAGCTAGCGTAAAGGGAGCAAGATGGTTCAATTTTTTTTCACTTACGGGGCAAAACAACAGAGATGCGCATGTGTAAATTCACCCTACGGGGATCAAAGAATCGGTGGTGGGAAACTTCCAGTTTAGATAGTTGGGGGAGATGATAGCCTTCAAGATCGTTTCAGACACAGCAGGTAGAGAATCCTATCCTAAGAGGGTTTATTATTAAAAGCAATGGGGACCATGAATTTATGCCCCCAATGTAGATCGAGCTTCCCCAATCACCCCCTACCCCACCAGGATCTATTCCTTCTTTCAGGCGAAGTCTTTCTTGGAAGCGCCAGGAACGGTGAAGTTGAGCTTGTTCTTGGCTTTCGTGTAGAGCTGATCTTTTGGTCCGTCAGCTAGGCTGCCAATATAAAAGATGTAAGCCAGTTCCTCTTCTCCGGGTTCCCTAGAGACCTTGCTCAACTCACACTGTTCCCTCCATAGCACGATAAAGTTGATTAAATGTCTTCAGAAGCCAGATGTTAACTGAAGAGGAGCTAGTTGCAGGGCGTTGGGAGCCCGTCAGAGGGTGGGGTGAATAGGAAACCTGACCCCGTTCTCGAGAGTTACGACATGGTTCATGAGCACACCTTTTTAAGGAGAGAAGACATTATAATTCTTTGGAGTTACGGAGATGGAAACATTGTCGAGGATGTCATACCTGGATTTCAAATGATTAATCGACTTCGGGTTAATGGTGAAATCCGGGATAACCTTGAAGTCATACGGAAGAACTTCCTCTAGAAGGGTAACAACGACCATAACTTGATTCCTTCCCTCTGTAGCGTCCCCAGATTCTTCTTCTGAATCCCCGTTGACTAAATTCAGAGGTTCGTATTCAAGCGGTGATGTTATGGGTTGGAAGGGGAATCCTCTGTAGCAAAATCCTTTCATGCTCGCTTCCCGTGAGAGAGACTGGAAACTTATTCACCCTCTACCGTGAGGTATACTGTGATGGTTCAAAATTTCGAGTTTGATGAAACAGAGATAGAGGTGTTGCTCGAGAAGGCGAATAAAGAAAATTGTTAATAGAGAATTTACTCGAGGTGAGAAATTCTGGTTAACACCCTTGAGACCACTACCACGTAGATGGTGGCCGGGGTTGATACCTTAAGTACCTAACCTGATAGAATAAAGATGGGTGTATGAATATAAGTGCAATAAAGATGGGGAATGTAATAACTTTGTTATCAACTATGAATATCATACAAAAAGACTCTAAAACACTCTTAAACTCACTGGGATATAGTAGGGTGTCAACCTCATGCCTGTCGAATAGTAGATAATAGTGGAGGCCGTGTTCTGATGATAGAATTTAGGCCGGAGACTTAATCAATAACTATTCTCCCTTCCTCATCACTGTCGATTATTTTTTTGCATCGTGCTTCGACCTATTTATACATGGTCCAAGTAGGTTGAAACTTGTGAATCGCCTGCCACGATTCTATGAATCTGTTCCGTTATTATTGAGCGGGATCTTTTATTTGAAAGTCATTGACTTCAAATTAATAATAGATCTGAGAATATCTTTAGTGGAGATAAGTTTATTTCCTTCCTTGGACTCAATCTCTTGCCTTACACGTACATAGAGTTTTAATGTCCGTTGGAGTATAGATATGATCTTGTGTGTATTCATTGCATGATTCTCTATGGAGATCATAGAGTTAGCTGTTCGTTGTTTCGTAGAATGAGGTAACCCCTTCTTTACTTTTGGTACCAGAAGCTCGGCCTAACCTTTCCCGGTCCTATAGAGTTAAGTGTGGATTATGCGAGCTTTCTTTTTTCTTTTCAGATGGGTTCAAGCCTTTCTTAGCGAATGGGAACGTAGCTGTAACATGAACCTGATATTTTTAAAGGTCCCCTCTTTTGTGCCTAGGGAAGCATGCGGGCTTCTGGGGAGGTTATGATGTAATCTCGATCTCGGGAAGCCCAGACAATCACATGTCGGGCTTTACCCTGAGTTCCAGTGTTGATGTAAGAGGGCTCGATATGGTCATGTCGGGCTTCATTCCTGATAGTTATGAAGCTCGATGACCCTTCCTTGCTTTTACGGGGTAGTTCTATGGCTCACCCTTAGCACCCGGGGTCCAGTGACTAGTGAACTCGGGCTTTGACTCGGGTTAGGAGAGTGAAAAATTTCTCTTTGTTCCCCTAGCCATATTTTGCTATTAACAGAAGTCCCTTATTACTTAAACACCGGTGATTGAGTTGGGGTTGGAGTCAGATTCTTTGTTTTAATTGGGAAGTTTTCCCTCTTTTATCGTTACCAAGTTTGGGTGGAAATCTCCTCCTTAATTGTACCTGTGACGTGGCAGGAAAAGACCAGTGTATTCCCTGAAATAATCTAGCTACGTTACGGCCGTTCTCACAAATTGAGGCCATCCCTCCAAAGATTTTGTTGAGGTCACTGCCTCTCCCACCTTTATTTAAACCCGGTTTCCTCATCACTTTTCTCATGCTTTCTTTCAAACCTCAAGTTTTCAAAAATCCCACTCTTTCGCTAGCTTTGAAAAGCTCTTCGTTGTTTTCTTTGTTCTTCAAGCCCCACATCCAACAATGTCGAACTTTGCTGACAGTATTGAGGCTATGGTTGACGGTACTGGTGCCCCTAGGCCGATTCCTAGGTAGTGGGCTTGAGAAAATTTGAGCGACGAGGATGCTTCCTCGCTTCGTCAGCGCCGCTGCTCTGGTAGGAACGTTTCGATTATCTCCGGCTTCTCTAATCAACCCGACAACCCTCTGAACTTAGTCGATGAAGATTCTGATGCAGGAGAGAGGGCTAACGCCATTGGGAATGGTCAAGTCTTGGTTTTTAGACCTCCTCCAGCGAGGTCTCTTCCTTATGATTTTAGGGTCATCCCAGACTCTGTTGTTGATCCGCAATCGATCGACCGCTTGAGGAATAAGTATGGCATTCCTGTTGGGATTATGCTCGATAGCAAGAGTATAATAATGTATTGGACAATCTTTTCATATTAATAAAGTGATTTATAGTTTAACAAATCTTATAGCATTTATAGTTTAATTATTATAATTGTCAAAAGTAAATAATCATAAGGTCAAAAGACTATGAGAAAAGAAGAACTGCTAATACATCTGGATATGTATGAGGTAGACACAGTTCTTTAGTTAGTCTAGAATAATATTCACAACTTAAGATAATGTTTGGACGCCTTTATCTTGTTAAAGTTATCGATTCTTTTGCTAGCATTTGAGTGAGATCAAATGTGTTGTGATGAGTCTAAAATCATCAAAGTGTGGTGTCTTTGGGCAAAAGAATCTAGTGCACTAGGTGCATTGAATTGGATCACAATGAAATACTTTTTCTAGAACCGTTAATGGATAAAAGTTTTCATTTGAAGACAATCGAAAAGTCTATCTCAATCCTGAGATAAATGATAGACTTATGGTTGCAAGTGTTATCATTTGAGCTATCAATGAGTATGATTATATAGCATAGTCTATCCTCGATAGTTTGGTGGTATTCATTTGTTAATCGATAGAGGACTTCATTTATAGATATGGGCATCGTGGCTCCATTTATTAAATGAGAGTAGAATATCATCATATGGATGTTTTGAGGTATTGGATATGAAATCTTATCGTTAAGTTTTCAATAGTGTCTATTGAAACATGACTTTTGAACAAGTCAAAATATCCAAGTTCAAAATGTGGTCATATGAGTAAATATGGTAACTTGGAGAGCTATAGGCGGTTTATGAGCTCTTGGCGATTACTGATATTCTTCACAAGGATAAACTTTCTCCAATAAGGTTGTCTAGGGTATGAGTAAGAAATATTAACTTATTTTATCTTTATTTAAGAGTTCAATTTTAGTTCTTTAGTGGAATGAACTAAAATTAATAGATAGGACCTAAGTGAATCATTTGTTGATTGTGATTGGGTTGTGTCTATTGGAGCTTAAATTTAGATAGCCCGCCAAGATCCCCAATCCACACGATCTTGTATGGATCACTTGATATATTCTACCAGACCAATTTAGGGGTCCATCTAGAATTGTATTAAGGCATGTGGACTTGTTTCTTTTGTAAGGATGGGTCTAGTTCACATGTGAACTTTTTTTAAGGTCCAATGAATTTAATAAAATAAGACAAATAATATATATGCCTATATAATGGTGTTGGGCGGCAAAGCTGTATAGTTTAGCTTAGTTATATTATTTTTATTTTATTATTTAATTAAATGGAAATTAATTAATTTGGTAATTAATTAATTATTTAATTAAAAGTCAAAATCTTTTTCCTAGTAGAAGATGGTCTCCTAGTATTATACTATTGTTGGTAGTATAATTAATATTAAAGATTATATTTGATAAGTAGATAAATAATATGAATTATTTATCTAGTCAAATTAGGAAATCTTTAATATGGTTACAAATATTTTAATGAGTTGGATTAGGAGTCTTGGTGTAGAGTAGAATTCTTCTTTGAAAAGGATACTTAACTACCACGTAAATCTACCTAAGGAGAGGATTCTTGCCAACCAAGTAAATCCTTCTTTGGATAAGATTTATGATCCTATATATACCACCTCATAATTTTCGGCTAGCCCTATGATTTTATGAGAAAAATTTCGGCCAAGCAAGGTGATTTTCTAAGAGAGAATTCTACCAAGCGAGAGAGAATTTTAAGGGAGAAAAATTTGGGTTTGCTCTAGACAAAATTCGGTCAACTAATAAATAAAGGGTGTAGAATTCGGCCAAAGATAAGAGGAAAAATGAACATTTTTGTTTTTGATAGTTCACTAGAATCCTTTATATCAAAAGGGTTTTGTGTACAAAATCAAATTGGGTTCACGTGAGTTTCAATTAATTAGATTGATAATTCACAAGTGACCGGACGTTCTTGGATTTTTATCTTGGAGGATAATCGTAACTAACAAAGAAAAAGATTTTGTTTGTTTCTATCATCAAGTATACAATTTAAAGAAAGGGAACCCACACTCCTAGGTAATTCAATTTCGTGATTGGATTGGAAGATCTTACGGATTCAATTCGGCGCTTGTTCAATCGTCACTAGAAAAAGGTATGACACTTTTTATATACATCAATTAATCTAGGGTTAAGGTTCTTGTTATTATAAAGGGAAAAAATTTATTTATACCTAAACCCTCAATTTTTCACGCTTTCGTTGCGCGATTTTCCCTTCAATTCCTAACAGTGTCATCCTCACAGTTCCCCACAGGAACTACGACGTCTTCAATCCGCCTAAAGGTGTGCTCCCCATCCATGTGGCGGCCTTCGAGAATGGGTTCAGGCTCCCTATTCATCTTACTTTTCGGTGGGCTCTTAACGCCCTACAACTAGCTCCCCTCCAGCTAACACCCCGCTTCTGGAGGCGTCTGACTGGTATTCTCGTACTATGGAGGGAACAATGCGATCTGGGTAAGGTCACCGGGAGCCTGGAGCAGAAGAGCTGGCCTACCTTTTTCAAATCGGGAGTTTATCGGGAGTTCCCCAGGATCAGTTCTATGCGAAGGCTAAGAATAAACTCAAATTCATCATCACTGACGCTTCGAGGAAGGACCCTGACTGGAAGGAAGAGTGGATATTGGCCAGGAGGGGGGAGTGAGGGGGGGGGGGGGGGGGGTGGGGGGTTGATTGGGGAAGCTCTATATTTATCGGCTGGCATGAGTTTACGGTTCCCACCATTTTCAACGATAAACTCTCGTGGGACCGAGACTCATTGCCTGTCGAGTCTGAGGTTGTGCTGAAGACTATCCTCGCCAGGAACTATCTGAACCTGAAGTATCCAACTGTTGATCCTTTCAATTCCCGCAGGGTGAATCGATACCTGTGAATCTCTGATGCTACCCCTCATAAGTAACACTAAGTCATTATGCTTTGTTCTGTTAACTAGCTCGCTTCTGACATCCTTCTTCTTTCCTTTTTCCTTTATTATTTTTACTTTTTTATTTTTTAACAGTTTTTGTTGTTGCTCCAGCTTCCGTGAAGCCCAACAAGCTCGCACCCTTCTCTTTTTGCCAAGTCGAATCGAGAAATCCCTCTAGCTTCCTCGGAGAATGAGGTGCCACCTTCTCCAGCTGGGGTTTTATCTATTCTTACTCCATCATCTTCCTAGCATAAGTCCAAGCTGTCACTCCTCGTATCTCGGGCTACCAGGGTGCGGGGTAAAGGGGCATTTGTTTCTCAAACTGTTGATGCAGTGATGTTAGCTCCTGCTGTAATTACCCCTACCTGGCTTCACGCTTGCCAGATACTTCTGTATCTCCATCTACATTCCCAGCCCCCGAGCTTTAATGGATCCCGAGGCTGGTGTTGAAGGGGTTTCCCCTGTTTGCCAGCCAAATCAATCCGGCTCTGCCTCTCAAGATGAGGTCATATGGCAATTCGTTGCTTCCTGCCCCAGTGGCAGTCTTTCTATGATGGCTTCAAAACCCATAGATATTCTGATCACCAATGGATCTACCATCTTGGTCGAGGTAATCATCGCTTTTTATCTTCTCGTGTAATAGTTTGGTTCGTCCTTTCCTAATTTAAACTCTTTTACCGGCCTTCAAATTCCAAGTGGCCATAGGCCACCATGTGGCTTCTCTCTATGACCGGGCAACCAAGGTTAAAGCTAAAGCTGAGCGAGCCATGAAATTATTGGCGTGGGCTCAAGACTTAGTACAAGAGATGACCTCTAGCCAGATGGGAATGGAGGCGGAGCTAGCCGAGCTTCATTGTGACAACGAGAGGTTGAAGAGATCTTTTAATCAAGAAACCCTCTAGTCTCAACGTTGAGCCTGTTAGTGGGATACTTGGAAGGAAGAAGCGAAGGTGCTGGACATTGAAAACCAAGGTCTGCAAGCCTAAGTTGCCAAGCTTCAGGCTGAGGTGGACGCCTCATTCAGTAATGGATACTTCTATGCTTCTTACCAGGTTGCTGAAGCTCTCCCTTCCCCTTTTGACCTATCAGTTATTGCCAACTGGGATATGGAGAAAATTATGACCAGGGCTGCAGAGATGTCCCGCCCTGAGGGTGACAGGGCTGGAGCTGGAAAGTAAGCAGTTGTAACAGATCCCCCTCTTCCTCCTCCAGTCTTACCAGTTTCAGGTCTCGGGGAGACCTCTAGCGGGGTTCGATCAACACAACTTGAAGGGAACTGACCAGAAGCCCAGGGAGAGGTCTACAACCTTCCTGAAGAAACCTCTAGAGAAGGACTGGAGGTTGAATAAAACCGGGTAGAGTATTTGGAAAACTTTTTTGATGCAACCATCCCTCTTGAGGTTATAGCGGTGGTTAATGAGGTATTGGAGAAGAACCCCGCTAAGCAGCATGCAGTGGAGGATCCCCCGGAGAAAGAGGTAGCGGGCGAAAACAGCCATGGAGAGGGACTACCTGAGGGAGAGATAGGAGGAGCAGAGGGCAAGATCCACCAGGCGGGGGGAGCAACAGTAGGGGATCAAGAGGAAGCAGGAGTCTGATATTCACAACTTGTCTTTGTAGCCTGAAAAAAAGGGGTGGACACCCCACTTTATTCATGCTTGATCATCATTATACTTTTTTTTATAGCCCGAAACCAAGGGTTGGGTTCCCTGTTTGAAAGCTATAGCCTAACAAGGGGATATGTTCCCTTACCATTAATGAGTATTAGCTTTAGATTTCATTCAAACTTGCTTTGATGAATTTTGATTTGACTGGCATCCTTTTGCTTTATTCCTGATCCCGCCTAGATACGACCTCTGAAACAACTTAACTTACTCGAACTTTGATGAAGGTAACGAGAACTAAAATTTTGTTTATATAGGTAGCTAACTCGAGCTCTCAACTCTCAATAGAAACTTGTAGCTTGATGACTTTAATGAATAGTCCCCTTATGTGATTATAGACTAGTTTGTACCTGTCACAGCAAGCGATCAAATACATATGGAAGATCAGTAGCCAGTAATAACTGGAACATTGGAGTTTAAGTAGGAGGGCTTTCTAACCCCGATCCCTTTTGGGGGGTCATAGACCGATTGAGGCAGCAAGAGGGCTATCTAGCTATTTCCTGGTCTCGTGATCTGGATGACAACTATGCTCTTACATTCAGACCTTTCTTGGGGGGTGGTAGCCTGATGAAGGCATTATGAGGGCTATCTAGCTATTTCCTGGTCTCGAGATCTAGATGACAACTATGCTCTTACACTCAGATATTTCTTGGGGGTGGTAGCCCTACCAAGGCATCATGAGGGCTATCTAGCTATTTCTTGGTCTCGAGATCTGGATGGCAACTATGCTCTTACACTCAGATCCTTCTTAGGGGTGGTATCCCGACTAAGGCATCAGGAAGGCTATCTAGCTATTTCCTGGACTCGAGATCTGGATGACAACTATGCTCTTACACTCAAATCCTTCTTGGTGGGGGGTGGTGCCTGGCCGAGGGATCAAGGATAGCGAGGGGGATTCCTCGGTTAACCCTTTGTCTTGAGATGACTATGTCGAACTTACCCGTGTAGATCCTGATTGGGTACAGAGAAATTAATGTGGAATATAATCGAAGATTGAGAAAACAGACTTTATTGATGAAAAATGTAGTACATTACTGTTTGACATTTTACTAAAACCTAAATAGAGGTAGTCTGCTCACGAGTCCCATGTTTAAGGGTAATACTTCCTCAGGTGATCTGCATTCCAGATGTGATCGATGGGTCAACCATCCATTTTCTCAAGCTTTTATGCCCTATTGCGGACCACTACCTTTACTAAATAAGGTCCTTTCCAGTTGGGCCCCATGACCCCATCTGACCTTTTCCTAGTATTCAAGGTTACTTTCCTAAGAACTAGGTCTCCTTCCTTGAAGTTTCGGGCTTTAACTCTCCTGTTAAAGTACCTAGCGATCTTGCTATGGTAAATACTTTCTCAGCTACCCGATCTTGTTTCTCTTCCAGGAGATCTAGGCTAGCTCGGAGCATATCCTCATTTCTTTCATGCTCAAAGTGTTGAACTCTGAAGGAGGTTAATTTGTGCTCAATGGGAAGAACTACTTTAACTTTGAAGGTTAAAGAATAGGGCGTTTCTCCGGTGGTTGTTGAGGACCTTAGGAAGCTCCTCGACGCATCTGCTCTTTCTCTGCTATAACTTATTTTTCAACAGCTTATTGATGGTTTTATTGGTGGATTCCACCAGCCCATTAGTTTGAGGATGGGCTACTGAGGCGAATCTAAGATCGATTCCTAAGTCTTTACAAAAGTTCTTGAATCGACCATTATCAAACTACTTTTCGAGGTTAGCTATAATGATAAGATGGGTCCCGAACCTTCAAACTACATTGTTTTTGATGAACCTTATCTTATTCTCTTTCTATATCTGGGAGAGTGGTTCGGCCTTGACCCATCTTGTGAAATAGTCAATTGCCACAATAACATGTTTGGCTTGTCCAGGAGTAGTTGGAAGTGGACCGATCAGGTCGACTCCCTACATAACAAAGGGGTAAGGCGAGTTGAGAGATGACAGACGCTCTGGTGGGAGGTGGCTCAAGTTAGAGGTCTTTTGGCATGCTTCACAGGATTGAATGAATTTATTCGCATCTTGATGGATAATTGGCTAATAAAACCCCATGCGGAGTACTTGATATGCCAGAGCTTCACCACCAACGTTGAAAGTTCCCTAAAAACGTGTGTGTCAATACCTAGGGGGGGGGGGTGAATAGGTTTTAATCAAGTCAATTACCAATTTTTCTTGATTAGTCAATATTCAAAATCCACTCAATAGAACAAACATACAACATCAAGTGTAAGGTGCAGAAATATAAATAACATAAGATGTATACGTGGAAACCCTCCAAATGGGAAAAACCACGGGCTGTTAAGTGCGCCACACTCAGTCACAGAAATCCACTGCATGAATAAAAGGTTACACCCTCAAGTGATTCTCGGACTCTCACTCTCGACAACCTCAAGCTATGGACACCGCAACTCACCATTCTTGGTTCAGTCCCTAGTGATATCCCTGATACACTACTCTTGGCGTGAACTCCTCATACTCTACCCTCTTGGGCCTTTTACAGTGGCACCTGACCAATTGCTTGTCAACCCCCACCCTTGGTTGCAAGACTTCCCTTGCTTGTGCAACTTCACACCGAAGCTATAAGACTTGACTCAATGAAGAGTTCAACAACCTATGTGAATATTATGAAATATTCAAACATGCAAATAATGCTAGGCAAAACACTAAATGCTTATCTAGGAATTTAAGAATGTCACTAAGTACAATTCCTAGATATCAATGTCTAAATGAATGTTCATAAAGACTTAACTAGATATAGTTATGCAACAATATATCCTAGTTATCAAACAAAGCCATTTCAACATATGTTTTCATTAAGCATGGTATGGTCATAAAATGCAATCATCAAAATGCAATCAATATGACCTAATTAGCTAGAGGCAACAATGACCTAAATGCTAGCTATCACAAAAGCCATATCAACACAAGTTGTCATTAAGCATGGTAAGGACTATAATGCAATCAAAGAGTCCTAAACAATATCTAAATGCAAATCATAGAGATTTAGCTATAAGCGTAAAATGGTCACAAACCCTAGCTATCACAAAATATAAATCTCAACCAACAATCAACAACCCAAGCATGTTATAAATGCAATTCAACATAAGTGCATACAATCAATAAGAAATAAATGATATTCCTAGGTAAACATGGCCTAGTAATGAAACAACAAGTTCTAGGGCATGTAGAGATTACCTAGTCAATTAAAACAAGAGGAATCAATGCTTAGAAGATGCTAGATGCTCATGGATTGAAGATTGGTTGAGTAAAAATGGATTCTTGGGAGCTCTCTCTCTTTTGGAGTCCATTTCTCTCTAAAGGAAAGCTTGGTGAGTAAAAATGGCTTCTTGGACTCACACAACCAAAGAGAAGAGAAGAAAACCTATATATATATATAGTGTCCTACACGAAATGGCATCGTTTTGGACAAGGGGCAACTGATTCCCGTCATGACCACTGTGCATGCCGCGCCCTAGGCAAGTGTCTAGACCGCGGTAGAGCGAGCAGTGCATCGCCTGGGAATATCCGCTGTCTGGACCGCGGTACATGTAATGTCTAGACCGCGGTAGAACAAGCGATGCATCACTGGGAAATCCTACTTGGGAGACCGCTGTGCAAGCAACGTGCACAGGCCATGGTAACAGCAGCGTGCAACGCCTGGAGAACACCGTTGTGCATACCGCGGTGGAGGTAATGTACAGGGAGCGGTCCCAGCCGTGGTCAAGGGGAAAATCCTCTTCTAAGGGCAAACTAAATGAAACAAACACCCAAGCAAGATTTATGGAAAAGAGGCACATAATTAAGGCAATTAAGCATTCATGCATGATGATCAAAGACATGCATGAGAGTGTGTGTGTGCATTAAAAACTCTTTAGAAAAGGTTAATCAAGTGATTTACCTTCTGAAGCTTGAGCTAGGTCTTGAGCAATGATGGCCCAAACTACCCTTACACAATAATCCTCAAATGTGGTTGTCAACGAAATGAGCCAATCAAAAACTGAGGAACTTACAAACGTGGTTCCCGTATTCCCTTGAATGAACTCTCTTAACACCCATATGGCATCATTAGGATGCAAACATTGTAGTAGGGGGATAGACCTACCCCTTATGTGAGGTATCCATCTACCAGGAAATATCGAACGGAGAGCCTTTTAATTCTTCTGGCTTGGTCGGGCTCCCCGAGAGTCCTTCCTTCTTGGAAATAGACCAATATTGGGTCCATCCAACATGGCTGTCGATCTAGGGTATAGGACTTCTTTCCTGCTACTGTGATTGGTAGAGAGATCACTTAGAGAGGGACTCCCTGTGGTAAGGCTTGGTCACCATTCGCAACTATCTTGGCTAGGATGTTAGCTCGACGTTTCTGTTGTCGAGGCACCTGTTCGATCTTAAATTCTATGAATTTATTCTTAAGTAGCTGAACTAGCTTCAAATCGGTGATCATGTTATCCCTTTTGGCCTGGTAGTCCCCAGAAACCTGATTGACCATGAGTAATGAGTCACTCTTGATCTGAAGGTAATCGACCTCGAGTTCAGCGACCACCTTCATCTCGGCTAGGAGAGCTTCATACTCTGCTTCATTGTTAGTGGCCTTAAATTTGAATATGAAGCAATGACAACACTCTGTCCCCTCTGGGTCTATTAGGATTATGCCCGCTCCTTCCCCAGCTTGCCCGGACGCTCTATCAGTGTAGAGAATCCTTGACTTGCAGCCTACCGGCCAGCTGTCGGACTCTCGAATCTTTTCAGGAGCTGTATTTGTCGCTGTGGAGGTTGCTTGGCCAGGGGGAACTGAGAGCACTGCCATAAAGTCTGCCAAAGCCTGGGATTTAATTACGGTCTTGGGTTTATACCTTAAATCAAATTGGGTGAGTTTCAGGGGCCATAAAACTAGCCTTTCGGACACGTTCGACCTTTGTAGGAATTGACGGAGAGGTTGGTCCGTTACTACTGCTATTAAGTGAGCTTGAAAGTAGGGACAAAGCTTTCTTGCAGAGGTCACCAGGGCATAGGCGAGCTTCTCCAAAAGGGTATAATTCTTTTCTGGATTGGTCAGGGCATGACTTATGTAGTAGATAGGTCGTTGGACCCTATCTCCACATTTCTTGACTAAGGCCCCAACACTGCTGTTTTCGAAACGGCCAAGTAGATTTGCTGCTCCTATTCCAGACTTAGCTTGAACAATGATGAAGGGTTTGACAGATACTTCTTCAAAGCTTGGAAAGGTTGCTTGCTCTTCTTGTCCCATTTCATGTCCCTTCTCTGCTTGATCGCTTTGAAGAAAGGGAAATATTTATCTGTGGATCGAGAAATAAACCTGTTGAGCGCTGCTATTTGGCCGGTCAAGACTTGAACCTGTTTGAGTGATGTAGGGGTTTCTAGATCCAGGATGGCCTTGATCTTTTATGGGTTAGCCTTTATTCCTCTCTCTTTAACCATGAATCCCATAAATTTTCCTGCAGTTACTCCGAAGGCATATTTGGAAGGGTTCAATCTCATCTGGTTTTCCTGTAGGATCATAAAATTTCTACGAAGGTCATCCTGATGTCCTTCTATGGTCGGTGACTTGGTAATCATGACGTCGATGTACACTTCCATTGATCTTCCAATCTCAGGCTTGAACAGTCGATTGACCAACCGTTGATATGTAGCTCCCGTATTCTTAAGCCAAAACATTATCACCTTATAACAGTATAGACCCTGTCCGATGATGAAACTGATCTTGTCTTGGTTGGAGGGGTGCATCATAATCTGGTTGTAACCCGAGAATGCATCCATGAAGCTTAGGAGCTTGTTTCCGGATGTGGATTCAACCAACTGATCGATCTTTGGTAAAGGGAAACTGTCTTTTGGACACGCCCGGTTGAGGTTAGTGTAGTCAATACACATTCGCCACTTCCCCATTCGCCATTATGACCATGACCATGACCACGTTGGCCATCCATTCGAGGTAGCGCGCCTCTCTGATAAATCCTGCTCATATCAACTTGCCCACTTCTTCCTGAATCGTAACATTTCTTTCGGCATTAAAGTGATGCCTTTTTTGCTTGACAGGCTTGAAGGTTGGGTCTACTGCCAAACGGTGAGCAACCAATGATATCCAGATCCTGGGCATCTCATCGTGACTCCAAGTGAAGATGTCATTAAATTCTTTGAGGAGCCCGATTAGACCCTCCTTCACTCTGACCTTGATGACATTCGATGGGTCGTTCATCCGGATGGATATCTCTTCTAGCTCATCCACTGGATGCCTGCTGGCCTCTTCCCTGCTCTGCTCCTCTTTGTCTGGAATCTTGGGATCATCCTCTGGGTGATTTACAAGCTCTACATCCTCTAAGGTCATCCCGGGGACCCCATCCTATATCGTCGTAAACCTGTGCAAACTATTTCGCTAGAGTTATCGGGCTGGCAGACACTGCTTAGCACTTTCTAGCTGCTTGTTGGTCACCACATATTCCCCCCACCTTGTCTCCTACTGGAAATTTTAGGACGTTATGGTAAATAGATGAGACCCCTTTCAAGGATGACAAGAAAGGTCTTCCTAATATTGCATTGTAGACCGATGGGGTATCTACCACCACGAAGTCCGTCATGATATTTTACTGGAGGAGGCTGTTCCGATGATTACTGGGAGGATCTTTGATCCTACATATATGATCGAGTCCCCAGTGAATCCATACAACGGGGTGGTACAACTATTGTAATACCACTGTTTCAAATTCAGTTTTTCCAAGGTATCTTTGAAAAGGATGTCGACACTACTGCCTGTGTCAACAAGCACGCGATGGACCATGCCATTAGAAATTTATACCGTGACCACCATGGGATCATCATTGGGTTGCATGGTGTTGTAGACATCCGCCTCGGTAAAAATGATCTGCACATACTAGAAGGGGTCAGCAGGGCTCTAGTCTACCATGAAGATACCTCACCCTTACATCTACACGAGGGACCTTCCTTGCATGGTTTTTCTTAGAATTATTAGAGGTGCCAGCCAATGTAGGCCCTCCGCTGATGGTATGTATCACCTGGATTTGTTGCATCAGATCCGTCTGCTTCCCTTTTCTCTTCCTGACTTGCTTACGGATCTCATCTTGTACTTCCCTCCCAGTCTGAATGTTGTCCCTAACTTGCTGCAAGAACTCAATCAAGCATCCTCTCTTTATCAAAGCCTCGATCTGGTTACGTAGGTTATAGAACTTTAAAGTGTTGTGACCCACGTCTTCATGAAAGTCACAGTATTTATACCGGTTCCTCCTATTGACAGGGGCTTTCATGGGTGTGGGCTTCTATAGTAGCCCCTTATCTCGGATAACAAGGGGGTGTAGTGATCGTACCCTCTCTCATCTCACGTTATAGGGGCTACTGTCCTGGGAGGAGGAGAAGCCCGCAGAGGGGTTCAAATTACTGGGTACCTTTCTTGCTTGGGTTGAGAAAAGGGAAAATAGAAGGTTGACCTTTTGAGAGGTTTGTTCTGATTTTTTGAACTAGTTCAGGTCTGAGAGTTTCTTCTTCTGTCGTTTTACCGTTCTTATGTCGTCATACTCTCTTTTGACCTTGAGCTGCTCGTCGACTTCAACTTGCTATAGAGCCCAATCGTAGGCCTTTTGGTAGTTCTCCGGTGGTAGTTTGGCAAAGGATCTGAATTGCTTACTCGCCCACAGGTTTTGCTTGAAATTGGCAAGAGTCACTTTCTCAGTGAAAACCCCCATCTAGATGACTTCCTTGTGGAATCGCTCCATGTAAGCCTGGAGGGTTTTCCCCCTCTCTTGGATCATGTACTCTAAGTGAATGGGATCCTTCATCCGGGGTTTGACTCCCTAGAATTATAAGCAGAAATCAGTTGACATCTTTGTGAAGGAGTCCACACTGCCCACAGGTAGCTTTCTGAACCATGTCTAGGAGTAGTCGGTTAGCAGAGTTGGGAACATCCAACACATAGCAGCCATGGTTATGTTCTGGACTTCTGTCTATTGGACGAAGCTTTCCAAGTGGCTCAAAGGATCTTTCGTACCGGAGAACTTGTCTGATGGCATCTTAAACTTTGGTGGGAGCTCCACCTGTTGAATTCTTCTGGTAAAGGAGCCGTTCATTTCGCTCAGGGTGTCCTTTTTGACCTCCTTACCCTTCCCTCTTTTCAACTGCTGGATCTCCTTCTGCATCTTAGACAACTAGTTCCTTAGGCGCTTGTTCCCGTGCTTCTTTGAGTCGACCTCGGAGCTCTCGCTATCAGATTCCCCCGATGAGCTGAGTACTTCCACTTTGTCATCCTCAAGGACGGGCTCTATTCGTGTAGTTTACTGGCTCTCACAGGCTTCAGCTTGAGGTTCCCTTATGGAGATCATCGGTCGATGAGGGTTATGAGGTAACCTTGGCGGAATGTCGGCTGCTGACTTAACCTGCCTAGGTTGATAGCTGGTCGGCCTATCCAAAACTGAGGGCATGGGCCCTAGCCTGTCCCGGATTGAAGTCGCAGGCTTTGTTATATGGTAATCAGGGACCGGTGGGGGGGGTCCCAGTTGACCAAAGGCTGCTGCCTAGCCGCAGGTCGGCTCGTTTCTCCTCGGATTCATAGGTCTGCTAACTGAGGATCAATTCCTTCTGAAGCTACACTGAGGTGGACATTTTCCACAATGGCTGCTTCATGCTGATTGATCACAGCTTGACTCACCGCCAGAGGGGTTGAAGCCTGCTCTGTGCCTGCTTGATGAGAGGCTGGCTTTTGGTGCTTGGATTTCTTTCCTTTTGTCTGCCCTTTCTGGGTGGAAGGGGCAGATGGATGTCCCGAGGTTTTGGGCTGTCCTTGAGAGGAGCGAAGCCTCATGATTACTGCAAAACAACAAACTCATAAGTGTAAAATTATGGTCGTGGGTTCGTTCCCATACACGGCACCAGAAAGTGTTAACAGAGAATTTACTCGAGGTGAGAAATTTCGGTTAACACCCTCGAGACCACTACCTTGTAGGTGGTGGTGGGGGTTGATACATTAAGTACCTAACCTGATAGAATAAAGATGGGTGTATGACTATAAGTGCAATGAAGACGGGAATGTAATGACTTTGTTATCAACTATGAATATCATACAAAAAGACTCTAAAACACTCTTAATCTCACTGGGATACAGTAGGGTGACAAATTTGCGCCTGTCGAATAGTAGATAATAGTGGAGGCCGTGTTCTGATGACAGAATTTAGGTCGGAGACTCAATCAATAACTCTTCTCCCTTCCTCCTGACTGTCGATTTTTTTTCTTTATTTTTGCATCTTGCTTCGACCTATTTATACATGGTCCAAATAGGTTTAAACTTATGAATCGCTCGCCATGATTCTATGAATCCGTTCCCTCCTTATCAAGCGGGTTCTTTTATTTGAAAGACATTGACTTCGAATTAATAATGGATTTGAGATATCTTTAGTGGAGATAAGTTTGTTTCCTTCTTGGACTCAATCTCTTGCCTTAAACGTACGTAGAGTTTTAATGTTCGTTGGAGTATAGATATTATCTTGTGTGTATTCATGGCATGATTCTCTATGGAGGTCATCGAGTTAGTTGTTCGTTGCTTCATAGAGCGAGGTAAACCCCTTCCTTACTTTTGGTACCAAAAGCTCGGCCTGACCTTTCCCAGTCCTTTAGAGTTTGAGACGGCCTTATGGGCACTTATTAGGGATGGGGGAAGTGTGGATTATGTGAGCTTCCTTTTTCTCGTCCAGATGGGTTCATGCATTCCTTAGCGAATGGGAATGTAGCTATAACATAAACCGATATCTTTAGAGGTCTCCTCTTTTGTGCCTTGGGAAGCTGACGGGCTTCAGGGAAGGTTATGATGTAATCTCGATCTCAAGAAGCCCGGACAATCAAGTGTCGAGCTTTATCCGAGTTCTAGTGTTGGCGTAAGGGGTTCGATGTGGTCGTGTCGGGCTCTATTCTTGATAGTTATGAAGCCCGATGACCTTTCCTTGCTACCGCTAGGTAGTTCTATGGCTCGCCTTTAGGACCTGGGGTCCAGTGACTGGTGAACTCGGGCTTTGACTCGGGTTAGAAGAGTGGAAAATTTTTCTTTGGTCCCCTAGCCAAATTTTGCTATTAACAAAAAGATTTTTTTAGAGTTTGAAATTTGAAGGAGTGAGAAGCGTGAGGGGGAATACGACGTGACTGGGTTGAAATAGGGGAGAATGACACACTAACCAGTAACACCATTGACGGAAGCAAATAAGAAGGTGAGATCTTCGGCTATTGCCTCGATTCTCAAGGACTGACGTAATGCAGCCGGATTATTTTAAAAAATACACCGTTCCTTTCTCGCCACGTTTCACTTGTATTTAATGGGAAGATTCCTTCCCGGATTCTGGCAACTAAAAGAAGAGGGAAAATTTCCTAGTTTAAACGGAAAATTTGACTCTAACCCCAATTCAATCACCGGTGTTCAAGTCATAGGGGACTGTTGATAGTCAAATTTGGCTAGGTACTAAAAGTAATTTTTCCACTTTCCTAGTCATGGTCCAATTCCGGGATTACACAACAGGGTATCGAGGTTCCCGAGGTCGAGCTACTATACGACCCAGCAGAAGCAAGGCAAGGTCATCACACCCTAGGAACACCCCAGGTGAAGCATGACGTGATCAAATCGAGTTCTTTACATCGAAATAGGAACCTGAAGGAAGATCGATACAGGGTGACCTAGGCTCTTCGAGGTCGAAATACCTCGCGACTTCCCCAGAAGCCTGTTACTTTCTCCAGATACACAAAGAGACATATAAGGACATCAAGTTTTTCCTACGGTATCGGTCCACTTTGCCAAGGGAAGAACCGAATCTATCCAAGCAGGCAAGAGGAGGCTCGCAGAAACTCTGTTATCACTAAAGAGCGACGACATGGTAATTTCAAGCTCCGAAAAGGGACCTGAAAAGGTCAGACCAAACTCTTAACACTAAGACCAGAACATAGATGTACCTCGCCCTTCAAGATAGTGAACACCATTTTCGGTGACCTCCATGATGCATCTTACCAGGGTAGTGCACATGATCACCTTTATTCTCCAACTTGCGTTGAAATGCTACATACATGCGTGGCAAGTGATTTAGACCAAAAAGAAAACAAACTCATCTCCATCTAAGATATTCCCGAATCCGTTATTAAGCCAAAGTCAATGACATTTAAACAACATATCCCGCCCGATAAGGAGAGATTCAATTCAAAAAATAATGGCAGGAGAATCACGAGTTTGACCTAGTTGGACTGTGTATAAATACGCCTGTGCATGCACGAGTAAAAGGAGAAAAAAAGAAAAGAAAGACAACACGTAGAACAAGAGACATAGAAAAGAATTTTACCTCGGCCTAAATTCTGTTGACAAAACATGGTCACCATTGTTATCTACTTCTCGACAGTCACGAAATCGTCACACCCATTGTACCCAAGAGTGACTGAAAGTATTCGAGTGTGCTTTGTACACGACGTATGATTGATTTAACAATAATAAAGCAATACCATTTTCCTTCACGTATCTTTAGTACATCGTGTCATTGTTTACCTTCATATCCACTATCACACGAATAAATTCGGTACCGAAGATACCAACCCTGACCGCGACCCCCAAGGTAGTGGTCTCGAGGGTGCTAACAGAAATCCCTCACCCGAATGAGCTTTCGGTTAACAATTATTATTAAAAATGTGTTTATTTTAAATTATATAAACATATTTAAATTATTTTATATAAATTGTTTAACTATATATATTTAAATCCATAAAATATCTAATATTTTTTTAGAGTAGTTCAGTTGGTTAGAGTTTGTAGCTTTTATCTACAAGTTGAGGGTTCGATCTCTTGTGGAGGAACTTTATTTTTTTTTATAAAAAAATAGATTGATGAACAAAATTTTAAAATAAAATAAAAATATGAAGATCTAGTGAATCTCCATGGGGGGGGGGGGGGGGGGGGGGGGGGGGGGGGCACCAACGCCTCCTCCCAAACCACTCAAAAGTCAAACCCACCTCAGCCACCGCCACCGACTCAATGTCCACCCACACAGCTGTTAGTTTGTTAATATTTTAATATTATTCTTCATGTAGAATTTTGCCCTTCAGCTTAACTCGCCATTTTAAAGTATTAGTTCAATTACCATTTTGTCCATCAATCTTTACGTAATTTCAACTTTTTTGTTGGACAAGGACAATGGTGAATATTAAGGTCCTGTCATGCAGATATTTTTCAGTCCATTTTCGGGTTTTTATTTTTAAAAAATGATTTCGAAAACGTGTTCGTTAACCGTTTTTTATTTTTATTTCGAAAAATAAAAAAAGAAAATGAAAAACAAAATTAGTGTTAAAAGTGAAAGATTTGGAAAACACAAAATACTTGTTTTTTATTTTTCTTTTTGTTTTAGTTTTTGTTTTTCATATTATTTTTCACTTTTTTTATATAAAAAAATCATTTTTTAAAACTATTAATTGTACTGTTATGCGTTTGATATGGCTATGACTAGACATGACAAGATTTTCAAATGACTAAAGTGCCCATCTTATATATATTATAATTGTTATATATATATATATATATTATAACATAATATATTTTATAAGTGTTAACCGAAAATTCACTCGGGGTAAGGAATTACAGCTAACACCCTCGAGACCACTACCACGGAGATGGTGGCCAGGGTTGGTACCTCGTACCTTGGAGAGATCTTATATGAATATGGAGTATGAAACAAATATTACGGTGTGTAATATATTAATCTAGGGGGGGGGGGGGTGAATAGATTTTAAACAAATTTACCCAATTTTCGTTAAAGGTCAAGTTTACGAAAATGCCCCTAGCTAATTACAACAAAATCACAAGTGTAAAGATTGCGGAAATATTAAAGACACTTGAGATATACGTGGAAACCCTACAAATGGGAAAATCCACGGGCTGATGAGTGCGCCACACTAGAACTTCGAATCCACTAATGGCAAAGGAATTACAATCTAATCCCGGTTTAATCCACTACCACTACCTAATCCCGATATAAGTGAATCTAGTTCATCTTGCTTGCAATTTAAGCTACCTACTCCCGAAAGCAACACAAGTTTTACTTCTCAATGAAGAGACAAAATGTCCTAAGCGAATATATGATGATATTCAATGAACAAACAAGGCTAGGAAACCCTATATGCTTATCTAGGATAATGAGATGACAATTAATGCAATCCTAGATATCAAGAGCTAAATGAATGTTCAAGAAGCTTAGCTAAACATAGATAAAAAAATCCTATGAAGCTATCATAATACAACACTCAATCATGGCATCACAACAATCTCTAATTTGTATCTAGAAAATGTTCTAAAAGCATACAAATAATTAAAGAGAAGGCTTAGCAAGTAAAACACTTACCTTGTAAGAAGATAGTGAAGAATTTACCAAACAAGATGTGATGGAGCAAACCTTTCCATTTATGCACTCTAAATGAACTTAGATGATGCAAGATGAAGTTTTGATGCACATGGGAATGCTTTGAGTGATTAAAAATGAGTTCTTGAAAGAGTTTTTTCTTTGAAATGTGTTCTAAGGAAAATATGTGATATTCTGAACTCTTACACGACCTTAAACCATAGAGTTATATATATATATTTATATATATATGAGATCCAAACAAAGTGAGGTCGTTTTGAAAAAAAACGTTCCAGCTTCCTTTGTGTGCGCTAGTGACGTGCGCTGGTCAAGTAGCGCACCACCAACGCACAACCTAATTTTACAATAGGCACTGGACGAGTGGCGTATCCCATTGGCGCAACACATGCGTAAATCCTCTGGAATGTTTACGCTGGTGAGGCTGCGCTAGTCGAGTAGCGCACCACCAGCGCATACCCATTTTTTTCAACTGTGCGCAGGTGCAACAACGCAGCTCAGTAGCGCAACACATGCAACGATCCACTAGAATGTTGCACTGGTCGAGTAGCGCACCACCAGCGCAATGCCTATTTTCAACACTCAAACACACAAAATCAATAAGTTCAAGAGTGATGAAAAATGCATCCTATTCTAATGCTTAGCATGACAAAAAAACTTTGATTACAATATGCAATAAATCAACAAGAGTCATTTAAATCAAAATGCACACAAGAATAAACACACAACATATATAAATTAGAGTTATGCATGAATATGTGAATGTGTGCAACTATCTCTTCAAAGCAAATAAGCACAAGAATTTTACCTTCGGTGCTTCTCCTTTTGAGGTCTTGAGAGCCTAAGCTACCCTTACATAATATCCCAAATATGTGATTTGTTCACGACATAAGCCAATAAACAAATGAGGACTTTAAAATCTCCCCCTTTGGCTATTTGATGACAAAACCACCACTCACATTGATCCTCACAAAACAAAATAAAACACCGGGAATATATTCTACATTACAAAGAGATAAACATAAAAAAAACTTCAAATCTTTAATCTCTTGTAGAACTATCAACCCTACACACAAAATAAGCACAAATACACTTTCCAATCAAGTGCATGTGAGATGATCAAGTGAATATAAAACAAAAGCATTTGCATATAAGAATATGAGTAATGCACCACATCATGCAATGCTCCCTCTCAAAGGGTTACTCCCCCTAAATGTAATCTATGCTACTCCCCATGCCATGCTACTCCCCTAACATCACAATGCTAAGTCAATGCTACTCCCCCTTTTTGTCATGACATAGGCAAAGGAGAAGTCCCCAACTGGGTCACTCAAGGCAAAGAAAGAAAGGAGCATACAAGATTATTGCATAATTATACATGCCGCATTTATGCAACTCTATTAATATGAGAGAAACAAAGAGATTTATTTGAATAAAATGTGTGAATCAAAAATGCTTTGCATATAAGACATGTTGCATTCAAGTCAAAAAACAATGGTATTTGGCAAAACAAATGACAAAGGTTTCCAATATAATTCAAAACATCACCATTTGTCATGAGAGAAGCAAGGATACAGAGATTTTATAGATATCAATTTTTAATGGCACTATATCCAACTTTATAAGCTAAACATGGCATGAGCAACTTTGCACCCTATTTGATTTTTCCGGGAGGATACCGGTATGATAGTAGCCATGTTCAACTAATAAAGAAAGAGAGACATTGATGCAACATTTTAGTCTCACTAGCTTCCTTTCACACAATATTTTGCATTCAACAATTGCAATCAACAATTCATGCTTTATCATTTTCTTGAGCATGTCATTAAAGAATCATCATGTCATGGAGATAATTATAGGTCATTCAATATACTTCCTATGTGGATCTCCTAGTCCAAAAATGCATGTTTGAACATAAATATGATATGGATTGTAATCAAAGAAAAGTTCACACTTATTGAAATAAATACAATATACTATAGTATAAGTGCAACCAACCTACTCAAGCAATCAATAAAGGAGCATAAATATTTTCAAAGAAAAAATTGCATGCAACAAGTATATAATAGCTCTCTTTGCTTGAGTTCCCCTTATGGGGTCAAAAACCACAACTCATCACCCCATTAAACAATTCCCAATAGATCTACTAAGAGTCTTGAATCGAGTAGCATCTAAGGGTTTATTAAATAAATCCGCTAGTTGATCATTAGTACCTACATGCTCAAGTACTATGCATTTGTTCTCAACTAGTTCTCTAATGAAATGATGACGGATGTCAATATGCTTAGTTCTAGAATGTTGAACCGGATTCTTGGAAATATTAATTGCACTCAAGTTATCACAAAAGAGAGTAAGAGTACCTTGATTGAATCCATAGTCGACTAGCATTTGCTTCATCCAAAGAAGTTGTGTTCATCCACTCCCAGCAACAATGTATTCGGCCTCAGCAGTGGATAAGGAAATCGAATTTTGCTTCTTGCAAAATCAAGAGACAAGGTTGTTCCCAAGAAAAAAGCAACCGTCCGATGTACTTTTCCTATCATCACAATTTCCTGCCCAATCTGCATCACTAAAGCCTACAAGACTAGCATTAGTGTCAAAAGAGTACCAAATTCCATAGTTAGATGTCTCATTCACATATCGAATGATTCTCTTAACAGAAGAGAGATGGGATTCCTTAGGATCCGATTGGTACCTAGCACACACACCCATACTAAAAGAGATATCGGGCCTACTTGCTGTCAGATAGAGCAAGCTACCAATCATGTCATGATATAAAGTTTGGTCCACACTTTTACTACTAGCATCTTTGCTTAGCTTCAAAGTGGTACTCATGGGTGTATCACAATGTTTGGCACTTCCAAGACCAATTTTCTTCACTAGGTTTTTGGTATACTTAGCTTGAGATATGAAAATCCCATCATCCATTTGCTTAATTTGTAAACCTAGAAAGTAACTCAGCTCACCAACAAGGCTTATCTCAAACTCATGAGACATGACATCAATAAATTATTGAACTTTGATGTCATTTGTGGAGCCAAAGACTATATCATCAATATAGATTTGAGCTATAAAGAGCTCATCTTTGTCTTTCTTGATGAATAGAGTCTTGTCAACACTACCCCTAGTGTAGCTATTGTCTATGAGATATTAGGTGAGACGCTCATACCAAGCCTTTGGTGCTTGTTTCAACCCATATAAAGCTTTGTTGAGGTGATAGACATGATTAGGGTGGTGAGGATCCACAAACCCTTTGGGTTGCTCAACAAACACTTTCTCTTGCAAGAAACCATTGAGGAATGCACTCTTAACGTCCATTTGATATAATTTGAACTTGTGCAAACAAGAAATGGATAAAAGAAGCCTAATGGACTCAATCCTAGCAACGGGAGCAAATGTCTCCTCAAAGTCAATACCCTCAATTTGAGAGTACCCTTGTGCTACAAGCCTAGACTTGTTTTGCAAAATGTTGCCATCCTCATCGGATTTGTTCCTATATACCCACTTGGTGCCTATCACCCGCATTCCTTTCAAATTGGTTAAGCTCTTCTTGCATAGCAAGAACCCAAAATTCATCCTTTAAGGCTTCATCAACCTTCTTAGGTTCTATTTGAGAGGTGTAACAAGTGTAGCTAATTAGATTAGCCATTTGATGCCTAGTCCTAACACTCTCACTAACCTCTCCAATGAAATCATCTTTGTCATGGAGTTTCTTAACCCATGGAGCAGGTTCTTTCGAGTTCAAGAGAGGAATCCTATCAATAGGTTGTGTTATTTCATCATCAAGGTTAGTCTTTTCAACATTAGAGACATCAACAACCTTCTCCAAAGGGGAGTCATCAACTAGTTCTACTTCCTCCTCATGGTCATTGGACTTGAGCCTAGTATCATCAATGACAACATTAGATGATTCCATTACGGTCCTAGTTTTTAGATTGAAAACTCTATAGGCTCTACTATTCAAGGCATAGCCAATGAAGATACCCTCATCACTCTTAGCATCAAATTTGACAAATTGATCACAGTCAATCAAAATGTAGCATTTGCTTCCAAAGGTTTGGAAATAGCTAACATTTGACTTTCTACCTTTCCATAACTCATAGGAGGTTTGCCTAGTGTAGAGCCTTAGAAAGACTTTATTTCCTATGTAGCATGCCGTATTGACGGCTTCAGCCCAAAGATTCATAGGGACATTGTTGCTAAGCAACTTCACACGGGCCATTTCTTGAAGAACCCTATTTTTCCTCTCAACAACTCCATTTTGTTGAGGTGTTCTAGGAGCCGAAAACTCATGAGAAATGCCTATACTATTGCAAAAGTTTTCAAAATGGGCATTCTCAAATTCCTTCCTATGGTCACTCCTAATTCTCTTAATGCTGTTAATCTTGGAGTTCATTTCATTTTGAATTTTAGAATAAAGCATTTTAAACTTGTCAAAAGTTTCAGATTTTTCTCTAAGGAAATAAGTCCAAGTGTACCTAGAGAAGTCATCTACACACATAAAAATGTATCTCTTTCCACCTAAACTCTCGGTTTGCATAGGGCCCATAAGATCCATGTGGAGAAGCTCTAGAGGTTCCTTGGTGGTTACATACTTGCCCTTTTTGTGCATACTTTTGGTTTGCTTCCCTTGTTGGCAAGGTCCACAAACACCATAGACCTTTTTCCCAAGCTTGGGAAGGCCTCGTACAACATTGAACTTATCTAAGATTCTTAAATCCCTAAAGTTCATGTGACCAAGTCTTACGTGCCACAACTCAATTTGTTCATCCTTGGACACATTGTAAGAGATACCTCTAGCCTCAAGACAATAGCAATGTCACTAGATCTCATACCTTTTGTTAATAGTGAAATTTGGCCAGGGGGTCTAAGAGAAATTTTCCACTTTCCCGCCATAAGTTGAAACCCATAATCGACAATCACGAAGCCCGGATAGACTATAAAGCCATCCTTTAGGAGCATGGAAGGTCGGCTCGGCTTCAAAACCACTAAAATACCGGAACCTAGGCTTCTCCAGGCCATCTATCAAGGAACCTCGGCACTGAGAAGCCCGCTAACCTCTCTAGAAGCCCACCGTTCTTGCTGGACATAAAGGAAGAATCACGCCTAAATCTACACTGCCCTGACTACCTCCCAGGAATGTCTACAAGAGCACCTCAAGCCCCTAAGGGTCAGGGAAAATCCATCTCAAGCTTCTAAGAACAGAGTCGAAGCAGGGATCTGCCTCGCTCTATGTGGCAACAGGCAGCTGGCTGGGTGACCTCCATGAAAAACCATACCGCGATAACATACAAGATCATTTCTAGAAGATAACCATTATTAATCCCGTATACGTGCGAACCAAGAGTTTGATCCAAAAAGGAAACAAACTCTTTCATGTAAATTGTTTCCGCTATTTATTCGTTGTTAACCACTTTTAAATGTAGGATCCCGCACGATAAGGAGGAAACGGATTGAAAGGATCATGGCGGAATATCAGCAAATTCAAACCATCTTGGATCATGTGTAAATAGAACCAAGCACGATAGCCAGGGATATATAGAAAAACATACATAGAAACAGAGAGAAGAGAGAAAGAAGAGAAAAAGGGAAGGCCTAAATTATGTATTTCAGAACACGGCCACCTTTGTTTCCACTATTCGACAGGCACCGAGTTGCCACCACCCTACATCTTAGAGAGACTGCAAGCATATAATAGAGTGATTTGTATTCTAAAGCAAGTATCAATAATAAAAGCTCTCATTTACTGTTACTACGATCCAACCTCTCGCTTACCTCTTAAAAGGTCAGGTATCAACGGTACCGACCCCGGCCACCGCTTTCGTGGTAGTGGTCTAGAGGGTGTTAGTAGGAATTTCTCATCCCGAGCAAATTTCCCGTTAACACTTTCTTACGCCGTCTATGGGAAACCTCTCACACCACCATCTTTTTACATTCGAAAAGTTTTTTATTTCATAGTTATCATGAGGCTCCGCTCTTTACAGGGGCAGTAGGGCACATCGGGACAACCTTCTACTACATTGACACAAAAGGTCCCAAGGAAATGGAGAAAATCCGGGCTCCATAGCCAGGTTCCCACCCAGCCAGCCACTGTGCAGGCTCTGGATCTCTTTATAGGAAGTCAGGTCGAGCTTTGATCAACAAGCAATGGCCTTCGTAGAAAACGACCGCCTTCGACTACTCGCTGAAGGTATCGCTATCCAACAAGCGAGTCTTTACAATCATTAGGAGTCAAGCATGCTTGGGGTTAGGTAACCTGCCTTCGATCGCCTGGGACCTACCCCTCGGGAATAAACTCGTAATAGAGCGGGACTCCCAACCTTAATCCGGGATAGGCTAGGGCCCATGCCCCACGTTCCTAAAATTCTACCACGCTACCAACCAAGGCAAGTTAAATCCACAGCGGATATCCTTTCCCGGGAGCGAGAAGAGTTTCTCCTCCCAACGACTTCAAGGAGAGAAGCCCGGGGTAGAGAAAAAGAAAGTTAACAAAGCCCCCGAGCGGACCCCCCCGAAGAAGGAACTGGGTAGAGGTCGCCAGTTTGTCAGAGGGATCCGATAGTGAGGAATCCGAGATCATCTTAAGGAAATTCGAAAGCAAACGTCTAAAGGACCAGTTGGCAGATCTTCAGAAAGAGGTCCAATTGATGAATAAGGGAAAGTACAAGGAGGACAAGAAAGATCCTCTAAGTGAAATGAATGCTCTTTTCACCATGAGGATTCGGGAGGCAGAGCTCCCACCTAAGTTTAAAATACTAACTGAAAGATTCTCTGGGACTGAAGATCCCCTGAGCCACTTAGAGAGCTTCGTTCAACATATGGAGGTCCAGAACACAACCAGGGCCGCTATGTGTCGAATGTTCCCCACTACACTCACATATTATGCTAAAACCTGGTTAAGGAAACTACCCGCTGGTAACATGGATTCCTTTACCAAGTTATCAACCAATTTCTGCTCATAATTCCACGGAGTTAAGCCCCGATTGAAGGACCCGATCCATCTACAGTACGTGATCCAGAAGAGAGGAGAAACCCTTCGAGCATATGTCAAGCGTTTCCACAGGGAAATCATCCAGATGAGGGTCTTCACCGAGAAAGAAACACTCGCCAACTTCAGAAGGAACCTGTGGGTGGGAAAGCTTTTCCGATCTTTCGCTAAGAGACCTCCAGAAACTTACCAAGAAGCCTATGATCGGGCTTTAGAGCAGATTGAGGTCGACGAGAAGCTCAAGGTCAAGATGGAACATGATGACATGAGAGACGTAAAGCGACAAAAGAAGGAAGCTCCCAGACCTGAGCAAGCTCAAAAAAGCCAGAACAAACCCCCTAATAAATCAACATACCGCTTCCTCTTCTTTCAACCCAGATCAGAAAGGTATCCAGATAAGCAAGCTCCTCCCCAAGCTTCATCACCTCTCATGACAGTGGCCTCTATAGCTCGCGATGAGAAGGGGTATGACTATTACACTCCTTTAAATGCATCCCGAGAAACCGTCTACCTCACAATTCGGGACAAGGGTTTGTTACAGAAGCCCTCTCCCCTGAAAGCCCTGGTCGATAAGAGAAATCGTTATAAATATTATGAATTTCACATGGACGTAGGGCACAACACTTCAGAATGCTACAACCTGCGAAACCAGATTAAGGCTTTGATAAGGGGAGGGTGCTTGATAGAATTCTTACAACAAGTCCGGGAGAACATTTAAACTGGAAGGGAGGTACAAGCCGAGATCCGAGAACATACCGAGAAAAGGAAGGGAGAGCAAACGGACCTGATGCAACAGATTCAGATAATACATACTATCAGTTGGGGGCCCATTCTGGTCGGTACCTCTAACAGTTCCAGGAAAAGCCATGAGAGAAAGGTCTCTCGTACGGACGAGCGGCGGGATATCTTCAAGGTTGACCAGAGACCGACCAACCCCTCCCAGCTGTCACAAATCATTTTTACCGAAGCAGATGTCTATAACGCCGTGCAACCTCATGATGACCCTATGGTCATTATGGTACAATTGCCAACTTCATGGTGCACCGCGTGCTCGTCGACACAGGTAGCAGCGTCGACGTCCTGTTCAAAGATACCTTGGAAAAGCTAAACTTGAAGCATTGGTGTTACAATAGTTGCACTACTCCATTATATGGGTTCACTGGGGACTCAATCACACCCGTAGGATCAAAAATCCTACCAGTGATCATTGGAGCCACACCTCTCCAGCAAAATATCATCACCGACTTCGTGGTGGTGGATACCCCATCGACCTTTAATGCAATGTTATGAAGGCCATTTCTATCATCCTTGAAAGGGGTCCTTTCTATTTACCACAACGTTTTGAAGTTCCCGGTAGAAGACAAGGTAGGGAAAGTTTGGGGTGATCAGCAAGCAGCTAGGAAATGTTACGCAGTGTCAGCCAACCCATTAGATCTAGCAAAACAACTTGCCCAGGTGATGACTATCCAAGGTAGGATAACCCCTGTACTAAGCCTGGAAGATGCGGGTTCCACCGATCGTCCCAAAGATGGCTTTGTGGTGCCCGATATGGAAGAGCAGAGAAGGGAATGGGCCAACGACCATCCAGTGGATATGTTAGAGGAGATTCCTGTCCGAATAAGTGATCCCTCAAAGGTCATCAAGATCGGAGCTTCCCTTGAGCCAAGAATGAAAGAGGGTTTGATTAGGCTCCTCAAAGAGTTCAATGACATTTTTGCTTGGAGTCATGCTGAGATGCCGGGGATCCCGATGACATTAGCTGCACATCGACTGGCGGTGGATCCGACCTTCAAACCTATTAAACAGAAAATGTGCCACTTCAACACTGAAAGAAACATGGCGGTTTAGGAAGATATGGATAAACTAACCCAGGTCGGCTTCATTCGAGAAGCCCGTTACACCAAATGGATCGCCAACTTGGTTATGGTCACAAAGGCAAATGAGAAATGGCGCATGTGTGTAGACTACACCGACATCAACAGGGCATGTCCGAAGGACAGTTTCCCTCTGCTAAAAATTGATCAGCTGGTCGACTCTACCTCCGGGAACAAGCTCCCGAGCTTCATGAACGCACTTTTCGGCTACAATCAGATTATGATGCATTCCGCGGACCAAGAAAAGACCACTTTCATCACCGCGTAAGGTCTGTACTGCTACAAGGTGATGCCTTTTGGGCTTAAAAATGCTGGAGCTACTTACTAGGGGTTAGTCAATCGGTTGTTCAAGCTTGAAATCGGATGGTCGATGGAGGTGTACATCGATGACATGATCACTAAATCTTCATCCCCGGAAGGCCACCTGGACGACCTTCGTAGGACCTTCAAGATCCTAAGGGAAAACCAGATGAGGTTGAACCCTTCCAAATGCGCATTTGAGTTAACTGCAGGGAAGTTTCTAGGCTTCATGGTCCATGAGAGAGGCATAGAGGCTAACACGGAAAAAAACATGGCTATTCTGGATCTCGAATCCCCTACATCTCTTAAACAGGTTCAAGCCTTGACCGGATAGGTAGCAGCGCTCAATAGGTTCATCTCTCGGTCTATTGATAAGTGCCTACCATTCTTTAAAGCTATCAAGCAGGGAAGAAACATGAAATGGGATCAGAAGAGCGAACAAGCTTTCCAATCTTTGAAAAGATACCTAACAAGCCCTCTACTGCTGCTCAAGCCAAATCCTGGAGAAGAGCTCCAAATATACTTGGCCATTTCGAAAACCGCCGTGAGTAGGGCCTTAGTCAAGGAATGTGGGGATAGGATCCAGAGACCTATCTACTATGTGAGTCACGCTCTAACCAAGCCCAAAAAGAACTATACTCTATCGGAGAAGCTCGCTTACGCCTTGGTAACCTCAGCAAGGAAACTTTATCCCTACTTCCATGCTCATTCAATATCAGTGGTGACAGACCAACCCCTCCGTCAATTCTTACAAAGGCCGGATATTTATGGAAGACAGGTTCTATGGGCCCTAGAGCTTACCCAGTTTGATTTAAAGTATAAGCTTAGGACCGTGATAAAAACTCAGGCACTAGCAGACTTTGTAGCGGAGCTTTCAATACCTTCAGATTCACGGTAACAGATGTAACCCTTGAGAGGACTTCAGAATCTGACAACTGGCCGGAGGGTTGTGAGTCGTGGACTCTTTACACTGACGGAGCTTCCAGGCAGTCTGGGGGAGGAGCAGGCATAGTCCTCATCGACCTAGAAGGAACTGAGTGCTGCCACTGTTTCAGGTTTGAATTTAAAGCCACGATCAATGAGGCGGAGTACGAAGCCCTACTAGCTGGAATAAAGGTAGCCATAGAACTTGGGGTTGATTACTTGAATATCAAGAGCGACTCTTCACTCGTGGTCAACCAAGTCTCCGGGGATTATCAGGCAAAAGGGGATAATATGATCGCTTACCTAAAATTGGTTCAACAACTCAAGAATGGATTTAAGGGATTTAGAATTGAGCAGATACCTTGACAGCTAAATCATCGGGCTGACATCCTTGCCAAGATAGCTGCATATGGTGGCCAGACCCTACCTCACAGAGTCCCTCTTTTAGTAATCCCCCTACCTAGCATTTTGACAGGTAAGAAAGCTTATACCTTGGACCGACAACCATGCTGGATGGATCCAATAGTGAAGTATCTACAGGATAGGAAACTCCCCGGGGAGCCTGAGCAAGCTAGGAAGGTTAAAAGGCTCTCGGTTCAGTATTGTATGGTGGATGGGCATTTATATCGAAGGGGAAAATCCCTTCCTCTGCTCTGATGTCTACACCCTGAAGACGCCAAGTGGGCTTTGAGAGAGGTTCATTCCGGGGAATACGGGAACAATATTGGTAGAGAGGCCTTGGCATATCAGGTTCTCCGCATGGGGTATTATTGGCCGACCATCCATTAAGATGCTAAGAACTTGGTGCAAACCTGCGAGGTATGCCAGAAGGCCGTAAACTTAAGTCACCTCCCTCCGGAGAGCTTGTTGTCCCTTAGCTTGCCATACCCTTTTGCTATGTGGGGAGTCGATTTGATTGGACTGCTTCCTACAGCTCCGGGACTGGCCAAGCACGCTATCATAGCGATTGACTATATCAAAAGATGGGTTGAAGCCAGACCACTCTTCCAGATATCATAAGAAAACACAACAAGGTTCATCAAGACCAATGTAGTTTGCAGGTTCAGAACCTCCCTTGCTATCATAACTGACCTCAGAAAACAGTTCGATAAAGGCTGATTCAGAGATTTCTATGAAGGCTTGGGAATCGACCTTCGGTTTGCTTCGGTAGCCCACCCTCATACCAATGGTCTGGTGGAATCCACAAACAAAACAATTAAGAAGTTGTTGAAGAAAAAGCTACAGCAGAAGAAAGGCAAATGGGTAGAGGAGATTTCTGAGGTCCTCTAGGCTTACCGAACTACAAGAAGAACAACTACAGGAGAAATGCCCTACTCGCTGGCCTTCGGGGTTGAAGCAGCCTACCTATAGAGTACAAGTTGACCTCCTTTAGAGTCCAACATTTCAAATCGGGGAGCAATGAAAGTAGGCTCCGAGCTAGCTTTGACCTCCTGGAGGAAAAACAAGATCGAATAACCGAGAAGATAGCAATCTACCAAAGCAGGAATGCTAGGTACTTCAACAGGTGGGGACCTAGTTCTCAGAAAAGTAACGTTGAATAACAAGAAGAGGTCAGACGAGGTCATAGGGCCCAACTGGGAAGGACCATATTTAATAAAGATGGTGATCCGTAATGGGGCGTACAAGCTCGAGGATATGAATGGCCCACTCATCGACCATACTTAGAATGCGGATCACCTAAGGAAATTCTACCCTTGAATAGGGGACTCAAGAGCAGACGGCCTACGACTAGTTTCCTTTTTTTTTTCTCTCTAACAATAATGTACTCCATCCTCCATATTAATAAAACCTGCTTTTCTTGTTTACTCCTTCTTCAACTATGTCCTACAGTGATTTGGGTCTACATGGAAAATTCGACATTATCACCTCAAGACCAGGGGTAAGCCAGGGAAGCCCCCCCACCACTCCTGATGCCTCAGCCAGGCACTACCCCTCTCCAAGAAGGGTCTGAGTATAAGAGTATAGTTGCCATCCAGATCTCGAGACTAGGAAATAGCTAGATAGTTCTCCTGATGCCTTGGTCGGGCTACCACCCCAAAGAAGGATCTAAGTGTAAGAGCATGGTTGCCATCCAGATCTTAAGACCAGGAAATAGCTAGATTGCCCTCCTGATGCCTTGGTCGGGCTACCACCCCTAAGAAGGATCTGAGTGTAAGAGCATAGTTGCCATCCAGATCTCAAGACCAGGAAATAGCTAGATAGCCCTCCTGATGCCTTGGTCGGGCTACCACCCCCAAGAAGGATCTTAGTGTAAGAGCATAGTTGCCATCCAGATCTCGAAACCAGGAAATAGCTAGATAGCCCTTCTGATGCCTTGGTCTGGCTACCACCCCCAGGAAAGATTCGAATTGAAGAACACGGAAGCCTTCCAAATCCCTAGCTTAAAAAGCGAGACTAGACAGTTTCTTACTAAATGCCTTGCTTGGGCTGGAACCCCCTAGAAGGGTTCAGAGATAGAGGGCTCGATTTACTCTAAATATACCAGTTAGTTCTGGTTAACTAACCCTTCTTGATACGTGGTCACTCACTATAACAGGCCTACAATCAAACAAGGGGGCTATCAACTAAGAAAGTTGAGCTGCGAGATTCAGTGGTCAGAAAGCCTGACGCTAACTGTCCATTTTCACGCTAAAATAGTTTTCTTATCTTGTTGTTCCCCTAAGATAGTTCGTTTCGCTATAAATGCTGGACCTAGAGAAGATCGAGTAAGTACATGTAAGTCAGAGTGTGTGTTAGATCTAAAATTGAAGCTTTATGATTAAGTGGGGGAGCCTATACCTCAATAAGGCTACATCAAGCAGGGAGCCCAATCCCTAATTCCGGGCTATAAAAAAGAGAATAAAATGACAAAAGGTCAAACATGGCTAAAGATAGGATGCCCACCCCCCTTTTCGGGCATTCAAAATGAATTACATAGGAGAGAACTCAAACTTCTTCGTCTTTCTGAGGACCTCCTGCCTCCTCCTCTACAGAGTGAACCTCGCCCCCTGCTCCCATCTCAGATCGTAGCTCGTTCTGGTCAGCTGCATCTACCGCCTCGGGCACCTCCTTCTAGGGATTCGTCTCGGATGCTTCGGGGTCAACAGGATCCTCCTCCACGATTTCATTGATCACCGCCATAACTTCAGGCGGTATGGATACATCAAGAAGGCTAGCCACTGACTCAGGCATAATCCCGCCTTCGGTTGACTTCACTTCCGAGAGCATTGTGGGGGGATCTCAGGCTTCAACAATGCCTTCTTCTATCTCTTTGGTTTGGACCCCCTTCGAGGATTCGCCAGGACCAGATGTTGGGAAGGTTGGAACAGGAGGAGGCAGATCTGGCACTTCCAACCGATTCCAGCTCCCTCACCTGAAGAACCAGCTCCATAATTTTTGGGGCAAGACATCTCTGCAGCCCGTGACTTAACCTCTTCTCTATCCCAGCCAGCGATGCTGGATAGATCAAATAGGGAATGAAGGGCTACTGTAACCTGATAGGAGGTATAAAAGTACCCCTCGTTAAAAGAAGCTTCCACCTCGGCCTGGAGCTGGGTAATTTGAGACTGCAAAGCTTGGTTCTCGACATCTAAAGCCTTTGCCTCTCTCTCTCCCTTCCAGTCATCCCACTAGCTAGCTCGTTGCTTCGACCGGAGAGTTTCCTGATCAAAAGCCCGCTTTAACCTCTCATGGTCGTATTGGAGCTCAGCTAGCTGTGTTTCCATTCTTGTTGGCTGGAGGTCATCTCCCGGACCAGGGTTTGAGCCCGCGCAAGTAACCCCATGGCTCGCTCAGCCTCAACCTCAGCTTTGGTTACCTAATCACGGAGGAAGGGTACCTGAAACTTGAAGGCCTGCAAAGGAAATTCATGTTAGAAAATGACCAATCAAGCTGCTGAATGAAGAAGTAAAAGCGACGATTACCTAGGCTAGTAGGGCAGACCCTTTGGTAATCATGATATCCACGGGCATCGAGGTCATCCTAGAAAGCCCACCTCTTGGACAGGTTGCAACGAATTGCTTCAGGACCTTGTCTTGACCTACTGAGCTCTATTGCTGGTGGGGGCGAGAAGGGGTGACCTCAGGGGTAACTTCGGGCTACATGGGAACTTGGACTGCCCGAGATACAGGCGGATCAGTAGAAAGGGATAATGTGAGTGGGGAAGCATCGTTTGACGCAAAAACTACTGGTGAGGGGGCAATAGTGGACTTATCAGCGGCTTGGGAAGCGGGCCCTCCTCGGTTTAGAGCTTTTGCCGCCCGAGACTTAAGGATAACAATCTTAGACTTTACCGGAGAAGGTATTGGAGCAGGAGTAAGTAAGGTAATAGCCTTAATGATTGACCCTCCTCTCTTCGAAGCGACAGAGAGTTCTCCCGGGGATGATCCAAAAGGAGGAAGGGGGGCCCTTTCTTACCGGGTTTCACGAGAAGCTGGAGCAATAACAAACACTGTTAAAAATAAAAAAAAAGAAGGGGGGGGGGGGTCAAGATCATCAGAACTGAACCATCCAACAATTTAAGAACAGGATAGAGCGAGATACTTACGAGGAGTAGCATCAAAGATCACAGGTACTTGTTCACCCTACGGGGATCGAAGGGGTCAGCGGTTGGAAACTTTAAATTTAAGTAATTTCGAGCCAGGATGGTCTTTAGCACGGCTTCAGACTCAACGGGTAAGGAATCCAGACCCCATGAGGGTTTGTCATTAAAGACGGTGGGAACCTCGAGCTCATGCCTGCCGACGAATACAGAGCTTCCTCAGTCTCCCCCGCCAGTACCCACTCCTCTTTCCAAACAAAGTCTTTCTTTGAAGCCCCGGGGATGATAAAATTAAACTTGTTCTTGGCCTTGGAGTAGAATTGGCCTCGAGGAACCCCAGCCAGGCTACCTATCTGGAAAAGGAAGGCGAGTTCCTCAGCCCTAGGCTCCCTAGTTACATCGCTCATCTCGCATTGCTCCCTCTATATCATAAGAAAGCCGACTAGATGCCTCCAGAAACCGGGCGTTAATTGGTGCGGAGCCAACTGAAGGGCATTAAGAGCTCTTCCTAGGGTAGGGTGGAGAAGGAGCCTCACCCCGCTTTCGAAAGTTGTGACATGGATAAGGAATACGCCTTTGGGTGGGCAGGCTAAAAACGTCATAATTCCTGTGGGGGACAATGAGGGAAACGGTGTCAGGAATACCATATTTGTCTCTAAGATGGCTAATCGACTGTGGGTCGACGGTGGAATCAGGGATGACTCTGGGTTCGAAAGGAAGGGTCACCGCTGAAGGAAGCTCCGCCACTGTGACCTGAACCCTCCTGACTGTGTCGACTCTCTCCCCGACATCATAATCTTCGTCAACTAGGTTTAGAGGATTGTCAGGCAGGTTCGAGAAGCTGGAGCCGATAGAGATGTTCCTGCTAGAACGACGGCGCTGGCTGACCGGGGAAGATTCCTCGTCGCTCAAAATTCCTCGTACCCGTTTACAAGGAACTAGGTTAGGGCCTCCGGTTCTCTCAACCAAGGCGTCAATACTGTTTGAGGAAGTCAACATCAATGGGTAAGAAGAACTTGAAAATAAGCGGAAGATTGAGGGAAATCGGCAGAAAAAGTAGGAAAGAAGAAATCTGAAAATTTAAGATTCGAGAAAGTATGAAGAAAGTGACAGTAAGGCCGAGTTTAAATAGAGGATTACGGGCGATATCCTCAGGAAGATCACCTGGAGTCGTATTGCAGCTGTCTTTCTTCAAATAAAACACTGATTCAAATTCAAATATTGGGTAATTAATGAGAAGATTTCGCTCTCATTAATTATCTTTATAGCGGAAAACTCTCTCAATCAAACAAGGAATCTGACTCCAACCCCAACTCTATCACCGGTGTTCAAGTCAGAGGGGACTTCTGTTAATAGTGAAATTTGGCCAAGGGGTCTAAGAGAAATTTTCCACTTTCCCGCCACAAGTCAAAACCCATAATCGATAATCGTGAAGCCTGGATAGACCATAAAGCCACCCCTCATGAGCAGGGAAGGCAGGCTCGACTTCAAAACCACTAGAATACCGGAACCCAGGCTTCTTTAGGCCATCTATCGGGGAACCTCGACACCGAGGTCGAGCTTCACACCTTCCCCGTGAATGCCAGAGGAAGTCTCCATGCTCAAGAGACATTCGAGAGAAGCCCGCCAACCTCTCCAGAAGCCCACTGTTCTTGCTGGCCTTAAAGGAAGAATCACGTCTAAATCTACACTACCCTGGCTACCTCCCAGGAATGTTTAAAAGTGCACCTCAAACATTCAAGGGTCAGGGAAAATCCATCTCAATTTTCTAAGAACAGAGTCGAAGCAGGGATCTGCCTCGCTCAATGGGGCAACAGGTAGCTGGCTGGGTGACCTCCATGAAAAACCATACCGCGATAACATACAAGATCATTTCTAGAAGATAACCATCATTAATCCCGTATACGTGCGAACCAAGAGTTTGATTCCAAAAAGGAAACAAACTCATTCGCGTTAATTGTTTCCGCTATTTATTCAGGGTCAACCACTTTTAAAAGTAGAATCCCGCCCGATAAGGAGGAAACGGATTCAAAGGATCGTGGCGGCATATTAATAAATTTAAACCATCTTGGACAATGTATAGATAGAACCAACCACGATAGCCAGGGATATATAGAAAAACATACATAGAAACAGAAAGAAGAGAGAAAGAAGAGAAAAGGGGAAGACCTAAATTTTGTATTTCAGAACACGGCCACCTTTGTTTCCACTATTCGACAAGCACCGAGTTGCCACCGCCATACATCTTAGAGAGACTGCCAGCATATAAGAGAGTGATTTGTATTCTAAAGCAAGTATTAATAATAAAAGCTCTCATTGACTGTTACTACGATCCAACCGCTCGTTTACCTCTCAACAGGTCAGGTATCAACGGTACCGACCTCGACCATTGCTTTCTTGGTAGTGGTCTCGAGGGTGTTAGTAGGAATTTCTCATCCCGAGTAAATTTCCCGTTAACACCTTTTAACAAGGTTTGTCCATTTGGCAATAGGATAGAACAATCATTTTTCCTAAACAAGACGGAAAGTCTTTCATCACTAAGATGTGAAATGCTTATCAAATTGGCTTTTAAACCATCAACATATAAAGCATTGGACAAAGAGGGTAATCCGGGAATGGAAATAGTCCTTTTTTTAACCTTTTTTTTGGATCCATCACCAAAGGTGACATTTTCTCACTCCTCTATCATAAGAATCTCAAAGAATCTCTTATTTCCAGTTATGTGCCTAGAGGACCCACTATCCAAATACCAAAAATCACAAGAATGAGCATTCAAGGCAATTTGTGCAACATGACAAAGGTGTTCATCCTTTCTAATCCACGTAGGTGCAATATTTTTCTTCCTAGTGGTCAATGGCACATGGGCTCTAAGTGTCCTAGGATCATATAAAGTTGTTCCATTTTTCCTAGTGACATGTATCATGGCTTTAGTCTTTTTCTTCTCTATCATGCTTTCAATCCTACACAATTTAATAAATCTAAAGCAATTTGGTCTAATGTGACCATCAATACCACAAAAATGACATGTAGGAATGAATTTAGGAATCATATTATAACCTTGAGGATGCATTGGAGCCTCCCCATGTCTATGTGGTTGTCTTGATTGTTGTTGAGGAGCTTTCTTTCTTTGTTGTTGAGCAAGACTTGGTTGCTTCCTTGGTTGAGCTTGCATGATAGGTATCTTCCCTTTGTGAGCTTTCGATTGAGGGAAGTTAACTTGAGGAGCCCTTGTATAATGAGCTTACGGTAGGCTTTTTGGTGCCACCTTCACTTGAGCACTACTTGAACACTCTCCTAGGTCAAGTTTCTTCCTAGGTAATTGATGAGAAGAGGACCCATTGAAGTTCATGCTTCTTACAAAAATGGTCTTGCTTAGAGTGGAGGACACCTTTGTAGGGAAAAACGGTTTAGAAACGCAACGGAAGCGTGATACAAACGAAATTAGGGTTTGTGTATAAATAATTGTTTTTCCCTTTTATGCAACGAGAACCTTAACCCTAGATTAATTGATGTATATAAAAGTATCATACTTTTTTCGCGTGATGATTGAACAAGCGCCGAATTGATTCCGCAAGATCTTCCAATCCAATCACGAACGTGAATCACCTAGGAGTGTGGGCTCCCTTTCTTTAAATTGTATTCCTGAGGATGGAGACAAAGCAAAAATCTTTTCTTTGTTAGTTACAAATATCCTCCAAGAGAAAAATCCAAGAACGTCTGGTCACTTATGAATTATCAATCAATTTGATTGAAACTCGCGTGAACCTTGATTCGATGTTGTACACAAAATCCCTTTAATGTAAAGGATACTAGTGTACTGTCGAAAACAAAAACGTTCTCTTTTTCTCTTTTCTCCTTGGCCGAATTCCACACCCTTTTTCTATGAGTTGATTGAATTTTGTCTAGAGCAAAAACTAATTTTTCTCCCTTAAAATTCTCTCTTGCTATGCCAAATTCTCTCTTTGAAAATTACCTAGCATGACCGAAATTTTCATCATAGAATTCTTAGGGCTGGCCGAAAATCACACACACACATATATATAGGATCATAAATCCTTTCCTAAGAAGGATTTACTTGGTTGGCAAGAATCCTTTCCTTGGGTGGATTTATTTGATAGTTAAGAATCTTTATCTAAAAGGAAATCTAACTTCTCCTATATCCATATGGGTTGGCCGAATTTATCATTGATATAGATTATGAGAGTTTATTCTTTTCCTAAGAAGGATTACTTGGTAATTAAGAATCCTTTCCTTAGGTAGATTTACTTGGTGGTTAAGAATCCTTTTAAAAAAGGAATTCTATCCTAACACCAAGACTCCTAATCCAACTCAAAAGTGTATTTGTAACCATATTAAAGGCTTCCTAATTTGATTAGATAAATAATTTCTTTTATTTATCTACTTATCAAATATAGTATTTAACATTAACTATACTACCAACAATAGTATAGTTTTAGGAGACCATCTCCTATTAGGAAAAAGATTTTGACTTTTAATTAAATAATTAATTAATCAACAAATTAATTAATTTCTATTTAATTAAATAATAAAATAAAAAATAATATATTTAAGCTATTCTTAATAGCCTTGCCGCCTATGCCATATATATGGGCCATATATTATTTTTCTTATTTTGTTAAATTCATTGGACCTTAATAAAAAGTTCACATGTGAACTAGACCTATTCTTACAAAAAGAAACAAGTTCTCCTGCCTTAATACAATTCTAGATGGACCCCTAAATTGGTCCGGTAGAATATATCAAGTGATCCATGCATGTTCGTGTGGATTGGGGATATTGGCGGGCTATCTAAATTTAAGCTCCAATAGACACAACTCAATCACAATCAACAAATGATTCACTTATGTCCGATCTATTTAATTTTAGTTTATTCCACTAAATAACTAAAATTGAACTCTTAAATAAAGATATAATAAGTTGATGTTACTCATTCATACCCTAGACAACCTTATTGGAGAAAGTGTATCCTCGTGAAGAATACCAGTAATCACCAAGAGCTCATAGACCGCATATAGCTCTTCAAGTTACCATATTTACTCATATGACCACATTTTGAACTTGGATATTTTGACTTGTCCAGAAACCATGTTTCAATAGACACTATTGAAAACTTAAAGTTAAAATTTAATATCCAATACCTCAAAACATCCATATGATGATATTCTACTCTCATTCTTTAAATGGAGCCACGATGTCCATATCTATAAATGAAGTCCTCTATCGATTAACAAATGAATACCACCAAACTATCGAGGATAGACTATGCTATATAATCGTACTCATTGATAGCTCAAATGATAACACTTGCAACCATAAGTCTATCATTTATCTCCGGATTGAGATAGACTCTCTGATTGTCTTTAAATGAAAAATTTTATCCATTGACTGTTCTAGATAAAGTATTTCATTTTGATCCTATTCAATGCACCCAGTGCACTAGATTCTTTTGCCCAAAGACACCACACTTTGGTGATTTTAGACTCATCATAACACATTTGATCCCACTCAAATGCTAGTAAAAGAATCTACAACTCTGACAAGATAAATGCGCCCAACCTTCTATCTTAAGTTGTGAATATTATTCAAGACTAACTAAAGAATTGTGTCTACCTCATACATATCTAGATGTATGAACATTTCTTCTTTTCTCATAGTCTTTTGACCTTATGATTATTTACTTTTGACAATTATAATAATTAAACTATAAATGCTATAAGATTTGTTAAACCAGAAATCACTTATTCATATGAAAAGATTGTTAATTACAATATTACACTCTTGCTATCGAGCATAATCCTAACAACCTTATCATCTTCAAACCCAAGCCCCTTCTTGTCACTTGGCCTCTTTCCAACATCTAGAATGTGGTCAAGTTATTTGGTGCTAGAGTTCATCTTGGCCAACAACTCTCTAGCTTCTTCAAGCTCTTTCTTCAATCATTCTTCACTCCTCTTAGATCTTTCCAACTCTTCATTTAGTTGGTCAACTTGAGTTGAGAGGTCTAGGTTTTCTTCTTTTAATCTCTTGATTTCATTCTTGTTCTTTAACCTTGAACTCTCAAACTTAGCCATATAGTCCTTGAGATCCATCATATCCACACTTCCATTTATGGATTGTGATGAAGATCCATCATCACTTGAGTAGTTTTCCTCTTGACTTTCATGCTATGAAGTTAGCCATGAGATCTTCATCATCCGAAAACTCATTTCCTTCATTGGAGTTATCACTTTCACTCCATATGGCAACCATCACTTTTCCCTTTCTCTTGACCTTGTGATTTGCACATTTAGGGGCAAAGTGACATATCCCACCACATTTAAAGCATTGGACTCCTTTCTTCTTGGTCTTTTCTTGCCTAGGCTCAAACTTTTTGAATGGAGCATTTTTCTTGAAGTCTTGACCCTTGGATCTAACACATTTCCTCTCGAACTTGTATAATTTCTTAAACTTCCTCATTAGCAAGGCCATCTCTTCATCCGAGTCATCACTTTCCTCCTTCTCAACTTTGGAGGCTTTCAAAGCAATATATTTTTGCTTTTTCGATGGTGTGGGGTTAGGACATTTCCTAGATTCATAAGCTAGAAGTCTCCCAATCACTTCTCTCGGGTTCATGTCCTTGTAACCACTATTCTCTTCCAAAGCCGTCACCTTAGAATCAAATCTATCGGGTAGAGATCTCATAATCTTTTGCTTGATCTTCCTATCCGAATAAGGATCACCAAGTTGATGACTTTGGTTCACAATGTCCATCAACCTTACTTCAAAGTCATTGAAGCACTCATTCTCATCCATCTTGAGCAATTCAAATTACGTTTGGAGAACTTGAAGCTTCGACTCTTTAACCATATCAGTTCCCTCATGTGCAACTTCTAGGATATCCCATGCTTCCTTAGCTATCCTAGTATTTTGAACCAACTTGTACTGGTTATCATCCATTGCACATAAGATAGCATGCATTGCCTTCCTATTCCACTTTGAAACCTCAAACACTTGTGCATTCCACTATGCCTTTGGTTTGAGTACATCATCTCCTCCATCTGCAAAAGTCATCATGGGTGGAGTGTAGCCATCTTCAACTGCCATCCATGCCCTGTCATGAATTTGGGAAATGAACAACTCCATCTTGCCTTTCCAAGAGACATATTTCAATCCGGTGAGGAGTGAAGGTCTAGTACTAGAAGCTCCCTCGTTGCCACCGTTTCCACTCATTGTGTTTAATGAATGAATGATATGAATGCAAATGTATGAATGATCAATACACACATAAAATGTAACACACACCAAAATGAGCAAGGATCACCTATGTATGTCTAGGAACCTGCTCTGATACCAATTGAAACAAATATTATGGTGTGTAATATATTAATCTAGGAGGGGGGGGGGGGGTGAATAGATTTTAAACAACAAAATCACAAGTGTAAAGATTGCGTAAATATTAAAGACACTTGAGATATACGTGGAAACCCTCCAAATGGGAAAAACCACGGGCTGATGAGTGTGCCACACTAGAACCTCGAATCCACTAATGGCAAAGGAATTACAACCTAATCCCGGTTTAATCCACTACCACTACCTAATCCCGGTATAAGTGAACCTAGTCCATCTTGCTTACAATTTAAGCTACCTACTCCTGGAAGCAACACAAGTCTTACTTCTCAATGAAGAGATAAAATGTCCTAAGTGAATATATGATGATATTCAATGAACAAACAAGGCTAAGAAACCCTATATGCTTATCTAGGATAATAAGATGACAATTAATGCAATCTTAGATATGAAGAGCTAAATGACATGTTCAAGAAGCTTAGCTAAACATAGATCAAACAATCCTATGAAGCTATCACAATACAACACTCAATCATGGCATCACAACAATCTCTAATTTGTATCTAGAAAATGTTCTAAGAGCATACAAATAATTAAAGAGAAGGCTTAGCAAGTAAAACACTTAACTTGTAAGAAGATAGTGAAGAACTTACCAAACAAGATGTGATGAAGCAAACCTTTCCATTTATGCACTCTAAATGAACTTAGATGATGCAAGATGAAGTTTTGATGCACATGGGAATGCTTTGAGTGATTAAAAATGAGTTCTTGGAAGAGTTTTTCCTTTGAAATGTGTTCTAAGGAAAATATGTGGTATTCTGAACTCTTACACGACCTTAAACCATAGAGTTATATATATATATATGAGATCCAAACAAAGTGAGGTCGTTTTGGAAAAAAACGTTCCAGCTTCCTTTGTGTGCTCTGGTGACTTGCGCTGGTCGAGTAGCGTACCACCAACGCACAACCTTATTTTACAATAGGCGCTGGACGAGTGGCGTATCCCAGTGGTGCAACACATGCGTAAATCCTCTGGAATGTTTACGCTGGTGAGGCTGCGCTAGTCAAGTAGCGCACCACCAGCGCACACCCACTTTTTTCAACTGTGCCCAGGTGTAACAACGCAGCTCAGTGGCTCAACACATGCGACGATCCACTGAAATGTTACGATGTTGAGGTGCACTGGTCGAGTAGCGTACCACCAATGTAAAGCCTATTTTCAACACTCAAACACATAAAATCAATAATTTCAAGAGTGATGAAAATTGCATCCTATTTCTAATGCCTTGTATGACTTAAAAACTTTGATTACAAGATGCAAATAAATTAACAAGAGTCATTTAAATCAAAATGCATACAAGAATAAACACACAACATATATGAATAAGAGTTATGCATGAATATGTGAGTGTGTGCAACTATCTCTTCAAAGCAAGTAAGCATAAGAATTTTACCTTCGGTGCTTCTCCTCTTGAGGTCTTGAGAGCCTAAGCTACCCTTACATAATACCCCAAAAATGTGATTTGTTCATAAAATAAGCCAATCAACAAATGAGGACTTTACAGAGTATGGAGTGGTAGGTAGAAGAAGAGTCATCCCACCCGTCGGGCTTCGCGGTAGGTAGGAAAGGAGTCATCCCACCTGTCTGGATTTATGGTAGGTAGGAGACGAGTCATCCCATCCATCGGGCTTCGTGGTAGGTAGGAGACAAGTCAACCCATTCGTCAGGCTTCGTGGTAGGTAGGAGACAAGTCAACCCATCCGTAGGGCTTCATGGTAGGTAGGAGACTAGGGGAGCTCAAGGTTCCCTTGCTGGTATGAAGGGGTTGATCTTGGTCCTTGTTGCTAGATCTTGATCCTGGTCCTCTGTCGGGGTCAGAGCCAGTCCTGGTACTCGAAGCTTGGTTTTGGAGTCCGATTCCTTCTTATAGTTTCCCAACCTAGATAACAAGTAAAAATTGGGGCTTATCTAGCTCTAGTGTCAGAGAGCTCATTGATTCCCTTCAAGCTAGTTTGGGTGGTTTCACTTCATCCTGATGTGCGATTTTGGTATGTAGATGAGAGGATAAGAGCGTTAGGCCCAGCGAGGTAGGAATCTAGGTTGTACACATATATACATGCATAATACTTGAGACAAATAAGAGAAACACAAGTCTTTTGTAGAGGGAGGTGGACTGACTAAGGGGAAAAAAGCATCACGAATGATCACATGCAGAAAAACCCCAAGGCAGTATCCAACGGAAGGTAGGAAGACCCTCCCTTGTATATATATATATGTCAAGAAGTGCTCTTGGGAGCTTACAAAAGTGGTGGAGTAGTACAACGTATATGCTCTGGAGAGCTTACAATGGTGATAGAAAGTTAACCAATCCCGATATATTCTTGGGAGAGGTAATTCATATCGTTGAGATAATACTATACGGAGAATTTAGACGAAGTATGTTGACTTGCCTTGGGCTGGTTGATTTCTCCATTAGAGGTGAGCTGAGTATTGGAGAGTGTATTTTAGACTCTTCTGGAATTGATTGGAGCATAGAATTTTGCCTTGTAAGTGATTCTTGGTTCAATCTCCCTCCCACAATGTGCGTGCTGATGTCTATTTATACATGTGTAATTAACTTTGCGTGCAAGATGAGGATTCTTGAAATAGTCTCCTTTCTTTATTGAATGTGATTCTTCATTTAATGTAGTTGACCCTAAAGAATCGGCTTGTAGCTAATATCTTATAGAAAATGTGATTGTTTCCTCTTTGGACTCTTTCACTAATGGTGATCATTAAAGAGTTGAATATTCTCTCATTGATAGCGTTTACTATATCATTAATAGGGCTGATTGCCTCCATTAATACGGTTGATAATAGGGTTGACTACCTCCATTAATACGGTTTGACATCATTAATAGGGTTGACTACCTCCATTAATACGGTTTGATGGTATCGTAAGTGTCATGAAGGTCAACCCTCTCTTCCTATGCTCTTTGGAGGAGAGCTCTGGTTTTGTATGTCACTTTGGAGAGGTACTTCATGGAGGTTACCTGAGGTGACGCTTGATATTTCTTGAGGGCGAGATACCCCAAGTTCCAGTACATTGGTGTGGTCCCTAGGGGACCTCTCGATTGTCATTGAGCTAGATCGATCTTGCTGGTCTTCCCATGGAGCTTGTGTAAACCATTCTAGGGGGTGAAATATCCCATAGGGTTCCAACCTTTTAGCTGAGAGCTTGGTTTAGCTACGCCGAGCTTTATCATAGACCTCGACCTAATTATACAGGATTCCTGAAGGGGTAGCGGGCTTTAATTGGAGAGCCTGAATGCATGCAAGGTGTTGAGATGGTGTTGACTACCTCACCCTGCTTCTGCGGGGTTGTAAGGTACCTCGACCTAGAAGACCTCAATACCTCGCTACGTAGACCCAGATTTGGACCCCTTCTTGAAGGCTGGAAGGTGGAAAATTCTTCTTTAGACCTTAGCCAAAAAAGGCTGTTAACAAAAGTCCCCCTTGACTTGAACACTGGTACGTAGTTGGGGTTGGAGTCAGGATCTTGTACTACATGAAGAATTTTGCATGTCGATTCTTACAAAATTCACTCCCAGCATACTTGGCTCTAGCGCATCACAGTACCTATAAAATAAATTAATGGCAGCGGACCACAGAAGGGGATATTCCCTAGCGTTCCTTTTCCAGGAATCATGGTATTAACGGGAAATTTACTCAGGATGAGAAATTCCTACTAACACCCTCGAGACCACTACCACGGAAGTGGTGGGGTTGATACCGTTGATACCTGACCTATTTTTAGAGGTAAACTAGAGGCTGGATTACAAGGATACAAATGAGAGCTTTTATTATTGATCACTTGCTTTGATATACAAATTACTCTCTCATATTCTCACAGTCTCTCTAGGATATAAGAAGGTGGTAACTTTGTACTTGTCGAATAGTGGAAATGGAGGTGAACGTGTTCTGAACATAGAATTTAGGCCTTCCCCTCTTCTTTTCTTTTCTTTTCTTTTCTTTTCTTCTATCTGTCGTTCTTCCTCTGTTTTTCGTTTACCTCTACCTTTTTTTTGTTTGTTTGTATATTTTGTATGTCATGCTTGGCCCTATTTATATCTGGTCCAAGTAGGTTTGAATTCGCTGATATCCCGCCATGATCCTACGAATCTGTTCCCTCCTTATCAGGTAGGATCCTTTATTTAAAAGTTGTTGGCCTCGAGTATATTACGGAAATGATGATATTGTTAACGAAAATGAGTTTGTTTCCTTTTAGGAATCAAACTCTTGACTCACACGTAAACGGAATTAAATATATGATCTTGTATGTTATCGCGGCATGGCTTTTTATAGAGGTCACCGACCTAGCTGCCTGTTGTCTCATAGAGCGAGGTAGATCCATGCTTCGACTCTATTCTTAGAAGCTCGGGATGGATTTTCCCTTATCCTTGGGGGCTTGAGGTTTCCTTGTAGACATTCCTATGAGGTAGCCGAGGTAGTGTAAATTTAGGCGTGATTCCTCTTTCATGCCCAGCAGGGGCAGCGGGCTTCTGGAGAGGTTGGCGGGCTTCTATCTAAGACTACAGTTAAGCTTGTCCTCCAAAAGTCTTAACTCAAAGGAAGCCTACTTTGCTTTTCGAGCTTCTCTTGAATGTCTCTTGAGCTTGGAGATCCCCCCTGACTTTTATGGGGTCGTTGAGGAGCTTGACCTCAGAAATCGAGGTTCCCTGATAGGTGCCCTGGACAAGCCCGGGTTCCAATGTTCCTGTGAGGGCTCGTCCTGGTCGTACCTAGCTTGTTTTCTGATAGTTTTAAAGCCGGGCCGGCCTTCCCTGCTCCTGCGGTGTAGCTTTATGGTCCATCCGGGCTTCATGAACGTCGATTATGTGCTTTGACTTGTGGCGGGTAAGTGGAAAATTTCTCTTTGACCCCTGGCCAAATTTTACTATTACTAGAAATCTCCTCTGACTTGAACACCAGAGGTAGAGCTGGGGTTGGAGTCAGATTCCTTATTTGATTAGGAAATTTTCCTGTTATAAAAATAATTAATGAGAGCGAAATCTTCTCATTAATTACTCAATATTGAATTTGAACTAGTGTTCTCTTCGAGGAAAAAATGGCTGCAAAACGGCTTTCTCTGTGACCCTAGGTGATCTTCCCGAGGATATTGCCGACATCATCACCCTTAACTTCTATTTAAATCTGGCCTTACCATCATTTTTTTCACAATTTCTCAATTTTCAAATTTTCAAATTCCTTCTTTCTTACTATCCACTGCCAATTTCCCCTTATCTTTCGCTTACTTTCAAATTCTCCTCACCCATCAATGTCGAATTTCTCAGATAGCATCGATGCTTTGGTCTAGGGCACATGAGGCTTTAACCTGGTTCCTCGGAAATAAGTGAGAGGGATTTCGAGTGACGAGGACTCCTTCCCAGTCCGCTAGAGCCGTCGTTCTAGCAGGAACGTCTCTATTGGCTCCGGCTTCTCGAACCAGCTTGACAACCCTCTAAACTATATTGACGAGGATTCTGATGGTCGGGAGAGGGTCGACGTTGTTGGGAAGTTTCTGGTTACAGTGGCGGAGCTTCCTTCAACAATAACCCTTCCTTTCGAGCCATGGGTCATTCCTGATTCCACCGTTGATCCTCAATTGATTAGTCACCTTCGGGATAAATACGGCATCCCTGACACCGTCTCTCTTACAGTCCCCTAAAGAAATTATGACGTCTTCAGCCCACCCTAAGGCGTACTTCCCATTCATGTCGCAGCTTTTGAGAGCGGGGTGAGGCTCTCTCTTCATCCTACCCATCGGTAGGCTCTCAATGCCCTTCAACTGGCTCCACTCTAACTAACGCACGGCTTCTGGAGGCACCTAGTCGGCTTCCTCGTGCTATGGAAGGAGTAGCGCGAGATGAGCAGCATAACTAGAGAGTCCGGGGCAGAGGAGCTTACTTTCCTTTTCCAGATAGGGAGCCTGACTAGGGTCCCTCAAGGTCAATTTTACGCCAAAGCCAAGAACAAATTCAATTTCATCATCCTTAGGGCTTCAAGGAAAGACTCCACTTGGAAAGAAGAGTGGGTACTAGTGGGGGGAGACTAGGGGAGCTCAGTTTTCATAGGTGGGCATGAGCTCGCGGTCCCCACTGCTTTCAGTGACAAACCCTCAAAGGATCTGGACTCCTTGCCTGCTAAGTCTGAGGCTGTGTTAAAGACCATCCTGGCAAGAAATTATTTGAATTTAAAGTTTCCAACTGCTGACCACTTCTACTCTCGTAGAGTGAACAAGTACCTACGGATCTCCGATGCTACTCCTCGTAAGTATCTTGCTCTATCATGCTTTTGGGTTGTTGAATGGTTCAGTTCTGATAGTCTTAACCCCTTTTTTAATAGTGTTTGTTGTTGCTCCAGCTTCTCGCGAAGCTCGACAAGCTCAGACCCCTCCTCCTCCTTCCAAACTGTCCCCGGGAGCTTTCTCGGCTGCTTCAAAGAAGGGGGGGTCAACCATTAGGGTTGTTACCTTGCTCGTTCCCACTCCATCGCCTTCCCAGGTGAAGTCCAAGATGGCTATTCTTGCGTCTCTGGCAGCAAAGGCTCTAGATCAAGGAGGGCCTACTTCCTAAGCCACTGATAAGTCCACTTCTGCCCCCTCACCAGTGGTTCCTGCTTCAACTGATGCTTCCCCGGTCATATCATCTCTTTCTACTGATCCAGCTGCCTCCCGGGTAGTTCAGGTTCCTAGGGATCTTGAAGCCGGTACTCCTGAGATCACCCCCTCTTGCCTCACCAGCAATCGAGCTCGGCGGGTCAGGATGAGGTCCCGAAGCAATTCGTTGCATCCTGTCTAGGTGGCAGGGTTTCTAGGATAACCTTGATACCGATGGACGTCATGGTTACCAAAGGGTCTGCCCTTCTAGCCGAGGTAATTGTCGCTTTTACTTCCTCATTCAGTGGCTTGATTTATCATTTCCTAATATGAGTTCCCTTTTTAGGCCTTCAAGTTTCAATTAGCCATGGGACATCAGGTGGCTTCTCTTCGTGACCGGGCAGCTAAGGCTGAGGTTGAGGCTGAGCGAGCCATGGGGTTGCTGGCACGAGCTCCAACCCTGGTCCAGGGAGATGACCTCTAGCCAGAGGGGAATGGAAACACAACTAGCTGAGCTCGAGTGCAACCACGAGAGGTTGAAGCAGGTTTTTGATCAGAAAACTCTTCAGTCAAAGCGATGAGCCAGTCAGCGGAATGACTGGAAGGTAGAGGCTCAGGCACTGGATGTCGAGAACCAAGCTCTGCAGGCCCAAGTTGCCAAGCTCGAGGCCGAGGTGGAAGCGTCTTTCAATGAGGGGTATTTTTATACCTCCTTTCAGGTTACGGAAGCCCTCCCCCTCCCATTTGATCTTTCCAGCATCACCGGCTGGGACATGGAAGAGGTTATGTCTTGGGCTGCAGAGATGTATCGCCCCAGAAATGATGAAGCAGGCCCTTCTATTGGGGAGAAGGCTGGGAATCGGTTTGAAGTACCAGATCCGCCTCCTCCTGTTTCGATCTTCTCAGCGTCAGGTCCTAGTGAATCCTCAAGGGGGGTCCAACCCAAGGAGCTAGAAGAAGGCCTTACCAAAACTTGAGGTCCTTTCGTGATGCTTTCAGGAGAGGAGACAACGGTAGGTGAAATTATGCCTGAGTCAGTAGCCCATCTTTTTGATGCAGCCATACCGCCTGAGGTTATAACGGTGATCGATGAAGTCGTGGAGAAGGACCCCGCTGTGCTTTAGGAAATAGAGGAGTATCCTCATGAGGAGGTGGGGGAGGCGGTAGAAGCAGCCAACCAGAATGAGCCACCACCAGAAAGGGGAACAAGAGACGAGGTTCATCCAGTGAAAGAGGAGGCTGGGTGGCATCAGGAGGATGCAGCAGTTTGAATTCCATTTCTTGCAGTTTGTTTTGAATGCCCGGAAAAAGAGGTGGGCATCCCATCTTTACCCGTGCTTGATCATTCATCATTTCAATTTTTTTGTAGCCCGGAATCAGGGGTTGGGCTCCCTGTTTGCTGTAGCCTTACTGGGGAATAGGCTCCCCCATTTATTAATAAAGCTTAACATGAGATCTGGTTCACATTTTGACTTACATGTACTTGCTTCTTTTATGATCTCCCTCTAGGTTCAGCCTCTGTTGCAAATCGATTTAGCTTGGGAAGAATAACAAGATAGGAACATTGCTTAAACGTGAAAGCAGACAGCTAGCTCGGGCTTTCTGACTACCAAGACTTATAGCTTAACGTCTTTAGTCGATAGTCCCTTGTTTGATCGTATACCTGTTATAGTGAGCAATCACGCATACAAGGAAGATTAGTAACCAGTAATAACTGGGGTATTTATAGTTTAAATAAATCGAGCCCTCCATCCTTGAGCCCCTTCAAGGGATTATAGCCCGAGGGAGGCATCAAGTAAAGAATTTTTTAGCCCTCTATTAGGCTAGGGATCGGGAGGGTTTCCGTGCTCTTAAACTTGAATCCTTATTTGTGGTGGTAGCCCGACCAAGGAATCAGAAGGGCTTATCTAGCTGTTTCCTGGTTTTGAAATCTGGATGGCAATTATGCTCTTACACTCAGACTTATCTTAGGGGCGGTAGCCTGACTAAGGAATCAGGAGGGCTATCTAGCTATTTCTTGGTCTTGAAATCAGGATGGCAACTATGCTCTTACACTCAGACTCTTCTTGGGGGTGGTAGCCAGACCAAGGCATCAAGAGGGCTATCTAGCTATTTTCTTGTCTTGAGATATGGATGGCAACTATACTCTTACACTCAGACTCTTTTTGAGGGTGGTAGCCCGACCAAGGCATCATGAGGGCTATCAAGCTATTTCCTGGTCTTGAGATCTGGATGACAACTTTGCTCTTACACTCAGACCCTTCTTGGGGACGGTAGCCTGACCAAGGCATCATGATGGCTAACTAGCTATTTCCTGGTCTTGAGATCTGGATGAAAACTATGCTCTTACACTCAGACTCTTATTGGGGGGTAGTAGCCTGACCAAGGCATCAAGAGGGTTATCTAGCTATTTAATGGTCTTGAGATCTGAATGGCGACTATGATCTTACACTCAGACCCTTCTTCGCAGGGGGTAATGCCAGGCCGAGGCATCAGAAGTGGCGAGGGGGCTTCCCCGGCCTACCCCTGGTCTGGGGGTGATAATGTTGAATTTCCCATGTAGACCCAAATCATTGTAGAACATAGTTGAAGATGGAGAAAATAAGAAAATCAGGCTTTATTGATATGAAGGATGGAGTACATTATTGTCGAAGATAAAGGAATCAAAAGGGCTTATCTAGCTGTTTCCTGGTTTTGAAATCTCGATGGCAATTATGCTCTTACAGTCAGACTTATCTTGGGGACGGTAGCCTGACTAAGGAATCAGGAGGGCTATCTAGCTATTTCCTGGTCTTGAAATCAGGATGGCAACTATGCTCTTACACTCGGACCCTTCTTGGGGGTGGTAGCCCGACCAAGGCATCAGGAGGGCTATCTAGCTATTTCCTGGTCTTGAGATATGGATGGCAACTATGCTCTTACACTCAGACTCTTCTTGAGGGTGGTAGCCTGACCAAGGCATCATGAGGGCTATCTAGCTATTTCCTAGTCTTGAGATCTGGATGGCAATTATGTTTTTACACTCAGACCTTCTTGGGGGTGGTAGCCTGACCAAGGCATCATGATGGATAACTAGCTATTTCCTGGTCTTGAGATCTGGATGACAACTATGCTCTTACACTCAGACTCTTCTTGGGGGGTGGTAGCCTGACGAAGGCATCAAGAGGGCTATCTAGCTATTTAATGGTCTTGAGATTTGAATGGCGATTATGCTCTTACACGCAGACCCTTCTTGGCTGGGGGTAATGCCCGACCGAGGCATCATAAGTGGCGAGGGGGCTTCCCCGGCCTACCCCTGGTCTTGGGGTGATAATGTTGAATTTCCCATGTAGACCCAAATCATTGTAGAACATAGTTGAAGATGGAGAAAATAAGAAAATCAGGCTTTATTGATATGAAGGATGGAGTACATTATTGTCGGAGATAAAAAGAAACTGGACAGAGGCTGCCTACTGATGAGTCCCCTGTTCAAGGTTTAGTGATCTGCATTCCAAGTATGATCGATGAGTCGGCCATTCATATCCTCGAGCTTGTATGCCCTATTACGGATCACCATTTTTATTAGATATGATCCTTCCCAGTTGGGACCTAGGACCCCGTCTGACCTCTTTCTGGTATTCAACGTTACTTTTCTGAGAATTAGGTCCTTTTCTTTGAAGTTTCGGGCTTTAACCCTCCTGTTGAAATACCTGGCAATCCTGCTTTGGTAGATTGCTACCTTCTCGGCTATTCGATCTTGTTTCTCTTCCAAGAGGTCCAAGCTAGCTCAGAGCTTACTTTCATTGCTCCCTCGTTCAAAATGTTAGACTCTAAAGGAGGTCAATTTGTGCTCGATAGGTAGGATTGCTTCAATCCCAAAGGCTAACGAGTAGAGCGTTTCCCCGGTAGCTGTTCTCCTTGTAGTGAGGTAAGCCCAAAGGACCTCAAGAAGCTCTTCTTCCCATCTGCCTTTCTTCTGCTGTAGTTTTTTCTTTAATAGCTTATTAATGGTTTTGTTCATGGATTCCACCAGACCGTTGGTCTGGGGTTGGGCTACCGAAGCAAACCGAAGGTCGATTCCCAAGCCTTCACAAAAATCTTTGAATCGACCATTATCGAACTGTTTTTCGAGGTCAGCTATAATGACAAGAGGGGTTTCGAACCTGCAAACTACATTAGTCTTGATGAACCTTGTTGTGTTTTCTTCTGATATCTGAGAGAGCGGTCCGGCTTTGACCCATATTGTAAAATAGTCAATTGCTACGATAGCATGCTTGTCATGACCCGGAGCGGTAGGAAGTGGTCCAATCAAGTTGGCTCCCCACATAGCAAAGGGGTATGGCGAGCTAAGGGACGACAATCGCTCCGGAGGGAGGTGACTTAAATTTACGGCCTTCTGGCATGCCTCGCAGGCTTGCACCAAGCTCTTCGCGTCTTGATGGATGGTTGGCCAATAATATCCCATGTGAAGAACCTGTTATGCCAAAGCCTCTCCACCAATATGGTTCCCGCTTTCCCTAGAATAAACCTCTCTCAAAGCCCACTTGGCATCTTCTGGGTGTAGATATCGGAGCAGAGGAAGGGATCTTCCCCTCCGGTATAGATGCCCATCCACCAAACAATACCGGACCGAGAGCCTTTTGTCTCTCCTAGCTTGATCGGGCTCATCGAGAAGTTTCCCATTCTGTAGGTAATCCACTATCGGGTCCATCCAGCACGGTTGTCGATCCAATGTATAAGCTTCCTTACCTATCATTGTGTTAGGTAGGGGGATCACTTGAAGAGGGACTCAGTAGGGTAAGGTCTGGCCACCATATGCAGCTATCTTGGCAAGTACATCAGCTCGATGATTCAGTTGTCGAGGTATCTGCTCGATTTTGAATCCCTTAAATATGCTCTTGAGTTGTTGAACCAAATTCAGGTAAGCGATCATATTATTCCGTTTTACCTGATAATCTCCGGAGACTTGGTTGACCACGAGCGAAGAGTCTTTCTTGACATTCAGGTAATCAACCCCGAACTCTATGGCTGTCTTTATTCCGGCTAGAAGGGCTTCGTACTCTGTCTCATTGTTCATGACTTTAAATTCAAACCTGAAACAGTGGGAACACTCAGTTCCTTTTGGGTCGCTTAGAACTATGCCTGCTCCTCCCCCGGCTTGCCTGGAAGCTCCATTAGTGTAGAGGATCCATGCCTCACATCCTTTTGGGAGTTACATCTGCTACCGCGGGGGTTTCTTGTCCTGAAGGTACGGAGAGCTCTTCTACAAAGTCTGCTAGTGCCTGAGCTTTTATTGCGGTCCTAGGCTTATACCTTAAATCAAACTGGGTAAGCTTCAGGGCCCATAAAACCAGCCTTTCGGAAACATCCGGCCTTTGTAAGAATTGAAGGAGGGGTTGACGGAGCTTCTCCAATAGAGTACAGTTCTTTTCGGGCTTGGTTAGAGCGTGACTCATATAGTAAATAGATCGCTGGACCCTATCCCCATATTCGTTGACTAAGGCCCCGCTTCTGGCGGTTTCTGAAATGGCAGAGTATATTTGAAGCTCTTCTCTAGGACTTGGCTTAACTAGCAGTGGAGGGCTTGATAGGTACTTTTTCAAACCTTGAAAAACTTGTTCGCTCTCCTGATCTAATTTCTTGTTTCATCCATGCTTGATGGCTTTGAAGAATGGTAAACACTTATCGGTAGACCGAGAGATGAACCTATTGAGCGCTGCTACCTGTCCGGTCAAGGCTTGAACCTGTTTAAGAGATATGGGGGATTCTAGATCTAGGATAGCCATGATCTTTTCTGGGTTAGCCTCTATGTCTCTCTCATGAACCATGAAGCCTATAAACTTCCTCGCAGTTACCCCAAATGCGCATTTGGAAGGGTTCAACCTCATCTGGTTCTCCCTTATGATCATGAAGGTTCTATGAAGGTCATTCAGGTGGCCTTCCGAGGTTGAAGACTTGGTGATCATGTCGTCGATATACACCTCCATTGACCTTCCGATTTTGGGCTTGAACAACCAATTGACTAGCTGCTGATAAGTAGCTCCAGCGTTCTTGAGCCCGAAAGACATCACTTTATGGCAGTACAAGCCTTGCGCTGTGATGAAACTGGCCTTTTTGTGGTCCGCAAGGTGCATCATAATCTGATTGTACCCTGAAAATCCGTCCATAAAGCTTATGAGCTTTTTTTCGAAGATAGAATCGACCAACTGATCAATTTTTGGTAGAGAAAAGCTGTCCTTCGGGCATGCCCGGTTGAGGTCGGTGTAATCTACACACATGTACCACTTTCTATTTGCCTTTGTTACCATGACCACGTTGGCAATCCACTTGGAATAATGTGCTTCTCGAATGAAGCCCGTCTGGGTCAGTTTGTCCACCTATTCCTGAACCACAACATTTTTTTCGGTGTTAAAGTGACACCTTTTTTGTTTAATGGGTTTGAAGGTCGGATCCACTGCCAATAGATGAGCAGCTAATGTCATCGGGATCCCCGACATCTCAGCATGACTCCAAGAAAAAAATCTCGTTGAACTCTGTGAGGAGCTTGATCAAGCCGTTTTTCATTTCTGGCTCAAGGTTGGCTCCGATTTTGACGACCTTTGAGGGATGGCCTATTCGGACAGGAATCTCTTCTAACTTATCCACTAGATGGCCGCTGGCCCATTCCATTCTTTGTTCCTGCTTTTTAGGGCATTATGAGGTCATCTTCAGGGTGATCGGTGGACCCTACATCTCCGAGGCTTACTGTAAGGGTTGCCCTGTCTTGGATCGTTGTCACCTGGGCGAGTTGTTTTGCTAGAGATGCTGGGTTGGTCGATACTACGTAGTATCTCTTGGTTGCTTGCTGATCACCCCGAACTTCCCCCACATTGTCTCCTACTGGGAACTTCAGGACATTGTGGTAAATAGAAAGGACCCATTTCAAGAATGATAGAAATGGCCTCCCTAATATTGTATTGTAGGCCGATGGGGTATCCACCACCACGAAGTCGGTCATGATATTCTGCTAGAGAAGTGTGGCTCCAATGATCACTGGTAGGATTTTTGATCCCACAGGTGTAATTTAGTCCCCAGTGATCATTGGAGTAGTGCAGCTATTGTAACACCACTGTTTCAAGTTTAGCTTTTCCAAGGTATCTTTACACAGGACGTCAACGCTGCTACCTGTGTCGACAAGCACAATGTGTACCATGCAGTTTGCAATCTATATCGTGATCACCATAAGGTCATCATGAGGTTGCACAGTGTTGTAGACGTTCGTTTTGGTGAAAATGATTTGTGACAGCTGGGAGGGGTTGGTTGGTCTCTGGTCCACCTTATAGATATCCCGCCCCTTATCCTTACGAGGGACTTTCCTCGCATGGTTTTTCCTGGAACTGTTGGAGATACCAGCCAGAGTATCCCCCCCGCTGATAGTATGTATTATCTGAATTTGATACATCAGGTCCGCTTGCTCCTCCTTCCTTTTCTCGGCATGTTCTCGGATCTCGGCTTGCATCTCCCTTCCAGTCTGAATGTTCTCCCTAACTTGCTGTAAGAATTTCACCAGGCATCTTCCCCTTATTAAAGCCTCGATCAGGTTTCGCAGGTTGTAGCACGCTGAAGTGTTGTGCCCCACGTATTCATGAAAGTCATAATATTTATAGCGATTTCTCTTATCGACCGGGGCTTTCATGGGAGTGGGCTTCTGTAATAAACCCTTGTCCCGAATGGTGAGATAGACTGTTTCACGGGATGCATTTAAGGGAGTGTAATGATTGTACCCCCTCTCATCGTGAGCTATAGGGGCCACTGTCCTGGGAGGTGGTAAGCTTGAGAAGGAGTTTGTTTATCTGGATATCTTTCCTATCTAGGTTGAGAAAGAGGGAAGCGCTATGTTGATTTATTAGGGGGTTTGTTCTGGTTTTTCTGAGCTTGCTCTGGTCTGAGAGCTTCCTTCTTTTGTCGCTTTACGGCTCTCATGTCGTCAAGTTCCATCTTGACCTTAAGTTGTTCTTCGACCTCAATCTACTCTAGAGCCTGATCATAGGCTTCTTGGTAAGTTTCCGGAGGTCTCTTGGTAAAAGATCGGAAAAGTTTTCCTGCCCACAGGTTCTTTCTGAAGTTGGAGACGGTTTCTTTCTCAGTGAAGACCCCCATCTAGATGACTTCATTGTGAAAATGCTCGACATAAGCCCAAAGGGTTTCCCCTCTCTCCTGGATCACGTACTGTAGGTGGATTAGGTTCTTCAACCAGGGATTAACTCCCTAGAATTATGAGCAGAAATCAGTTGATAGCTTGGTGAAGGAATCCACACTTCCAGCAGGTAGTTTCCTAAACCAGTTTTTTACGTAATCCATGAGTGTAGTTGGGAACATTTTACATATAGCGGCCCTGGTCGTGTTCTGGACCTCCATTTGTTGAACTAAGCTCTCTAAGTGGCTCAGGGGATCCTCAGTCCAAGATAATCTGTCAGTTGGCATTTTGAATTTGGGCAGGAGCTTCGCCTCCCGGATCCTTCTGGTAAAGGGAGCATTCATTTAAATTAGAGGATCTTTCTTGTCCTCCTTGTACTTTCCCTTCTTCATTAATTGGACCTCCTTCTAAAGCTCTGCCAATTGGTCTTTTAGACATTTGCTTTCGGATTTCCTCGAGTTGATCTCGGTTTCCTCACCATCGGATCCTTCTGACGAACTGGCGACCTCTACCCATTTCCTTCTTCGGAACGGGTCTGCTCGAGGGCTTTCCTGACTTTCTTTTTCCCTACCCCGGGCTTCTCTCCTTAAAGTCTTTGGGTAGAGAAATTCTCCCCGCTCTCGGGGAAGGATGTAAGCCGCAGATTTCACTTGCCTTGGTTGGTAACGTGGCAACGCTTCGGGGAACGGGGGGCATGGGTCCTAACCTGTCCCGGATCGAGGTTAGGAGTCCCGTTCTATTACTAGCTAGTTCCCGAGGAGAAGGTCCCAAGCGATCAAAGGCGGGCTGCTTAGCCCCGGGCCTACTTGACTCCCCCCGATTGCAAAGGTCTGCTTACTGGATGATAATGCCCTCAGCGAGCAGTCGAAGGCGGACGTTTTCTACGAAGGGTGCTGCTTGCTGGTCAAGCTCGACCTGATTTCACAGAGGAGGATCTAGAGCACGCACAGTGGCTGGCTAGGCTGAAACCTGGCTATGGAGAATTTTTTTCCTCCATTTCTTCGGGACCTTTCGTATTAACCCAACAGAAGGTTGTCCCGATGCGATCGGCTGTCCTTGTGATGAGCGGAGCCTCATGATTCCTGTAAAATAACAAACTTTTGAATATAAAGATGGTCGTGGGTTCGTTTCCCACAGACGGTGCCAGAAAGTGTTAACTGGAAATTTACTCAGGATGAGAAATTCCTACTAACACCTTTGAGACCACTACCACGGAAGTGGTGGGCGGGGTCTGTACCGTTGATACCTGACCCTTTTTTTAGGGGTAAACGAGAGGCTGGATTGCAAGGATACAAATGGGAGCTTTTATTATTGATTACTTTCTTTGATATACAGATTAATCTCTCATATGCTCACAGTCTCTCTAGGATCTAGGAAGGTGGTAACTTCGTGCTTGTCGGATAGTGGAAACGGAGGTGGCCGTGTTCAGAACATAGAATTTAGGCCTTCCCCTATTCTTTTCTTTTCTTTTCTTTTCTTTTCTTCTATCTGTCATTTTTCCTCTGTTTTTCATCTACCTATACTTCTTTTTTTTTGTATGTTTTGTATGTCATGCTTGGCCCTATTTATATCTGGTCCAAGTATGTTTGAATTCGCTGATATCCCGTCATGATCCTACGAATCCGTTCCTTCCTTATCGGGCAGGATTCTTTATTTAAAAGTCATTGGCCTCGAGTAAATAGCGGAAACGATGATATTGTTAACGAAAATGAGTTTGTTTCCTTTGAGGAATCAAACTCTTGACTCACACGTAAACGGAATTAAAGATATGATCTTGTATGTTATCGCGGCATGGCTTTTCATGGAGGTCACCGAGCTAGCTGCCTGTCGTCTCATAGAGCGAGGTAGATCCATGCTTTGACTTTGTTCTTAGAAGCTCGGGATGGATTTTCCCTGATCCTTGGGGGCTTGAGGTGTCCTTGTAGGGATTAATCCAGTCCAGGGCATTAGAAGGGCTATCTAGTTATATCCAGGTATTTTGATCCGGATGGCAATATGCACTTACACTCGGATCCTTCTTGGAGGAGGTCACCCGATCAAGGCATCATGGGTGATGAGAGGGCTTCCCCGATCAATCCTTGGTCTCAAGATCTGGATGGCAACTATGCTCTTACACTCAGACCCATCTTGATGGGGATGGGGGGTACCCGGCTGAGGCATCAAAGGCAGTGAGGGGATTTCCCCGACCAGTCTCTGTTCTCGAGATGATCATTGTTGAAATACCATGGCGATCCTCCTGGAGGGATTAATCCAGTTCAGGGCATCAGGAGGGCTATCTAGCTCTCCTGGTCAAGGTGATCCTCCTAGAGGGATTGATCCGGTCCAGGGCCTCGAGAGAACGGTGTAGCTCTCTTATTAATGGCGATCCTCCTAGAGGGATTTGATATGGTCTAGAGTATCTCAATCAGGGGCGAATGGTGTTCACAGTAGAACTATGATGGATACCAAAATCGAAGAAGATGCAAACTCATGGCGAGCCGATACGAAGTTGTATCATCGTAAAGTGGTATCGGTTGATAACCAGCCTTGCTCTAGAAGCCTTTTAACGAGTAGTTACTCTTGAGATGATCTGTGTTATGGGTGTAAATAGTAGAATGACTTTCCGTAAAAGTATTGCAAACTAGGGGAAATTGTCTCACGCTGGGGTCATCGCCTCTCTCATTGGAGTACTGAGAAAATATTGAGCTTCTAGTCCCCAAGTGATGTAACTGGTTTAGAAGTCCACTTGGGGTAGATAAGAGTCTTCAGCAATCGTCATGGAGCTTGAGACCCCACTATGAACCAATCGGGACCTTTGGATGCTACCCGAACGGATCGGGACATCGATGGCTCAGTAGAACATTGGAAGACCCAATACAAATAGAGAGGAGCCATCAGTATGATAATCTTTTGGAGCAAGCTGATGCTTCTAAGGTCGAGCTCGTGAAAGCCAAGGAGGATGGTTACTTCTTCACAGTCTTCCAAGTAGAGTTGGCTCTACTTCCCCCCTTTGACGTGAGAGTCATTGATGGACGGAAAATGGAGGGGATTAAGAAGAAAGCTGCTGTGATGGCTGTGTATGTTCCTACCGTAACTGGCAAGTCTTGGGTTGCTGAAGCAGACTCTGGCTCAAAATCCCATCGTACAGTAGAGGATCAATCCGAATAGGGAGCTTTTCCCTCAAATAAAGGCCACAACTGAGGTGGTTGCTTATATGGCAGGTGAGCCCCGGTTGATCCAGAAGTAGATGCTTTGGATGGAGAATACTGCTATCTCAGGGGGCATCAAACCAGAAATAGGAGAAACTGACCACGATAGTGAGGGGCACAGTTGTTTTGAACGAAGACATGACCAGAATCGACGCAATCATGGTTAATGCGCTGGTAGCCTGAAAGTGGATCCAACATGCATATGATCTGGAAAGACTCGGATCCATGTACCGTGCCTTGCGAGTATTGCTCTGAGGGATGAGATAAACTCTTGAGGGAGTGGTTTAAACTCTGCATGGCAGTGTGGCTGCCTTGGAAGCCAAAGTGGATGCTTAATTTGCTGAAGGACACTTCTGTGTTGCTTTCTAGGCAACTCGAGCTCTTCTTCCCTCTGACATGTTCATCATTGGAGGATGGATACCTTGAGTATATCACAGCGAAATCTGAGAGTTACCTGGGTTCACTTCGACTGAAGTCGGACCTTCTTGAGATGATAGGTACGTAGGTGATGAGGAGGACTTGGTTCCCAAATCTGCTTTCATGTTTAGTCGTGTTGGGGTAAGAACTACCTTGAAGTCCCCTACTGTTGTAGATGCATGGGGGGATTCAAGCCCGCCTACCTCTCCATCATAATCATCCAGTAGAGGTCCAGTTTGATCCTTCCAAGGAAAGGGAGGTTCAAACTAGTCTAGCAGATATGGGTTGCTGCAGAGGTTAGGGATGCATGTGGAGCTTCAAACCTACGTATTTGTCCGTCCAAATTTGTCAAGGAGGCAAGGATCTAGGTCGACCTCACCAAGGAAAATGAGGTCTATACTGAAGCCATAATAATGGAAGAGGTCTCGATCAATCAACCTGAAGAGATAATGGACCGAATTGATTCTGGCTGACACGACCAAGGTGGTGGAGCTAGCTCCGAGGTAGTAGTGTTATGGGATGGTGGTTCTTCTTCTACCCAACCAGCAGGACCATGGAGGAAGGAGCTACCACCATCGATAAAACTAACCCAAGAGTTGGATCGGGACCACGGTGGTTTGTTAGGCTTTGAATGGTCCGGTACAAATATAGAGGAACCATCAGTCCGATACTAGATATGAGGAGGCTTCAGGACTTACGGTGGTGGTGGTGCTGCTTCAAAGGCTTACCCTGGCACGTAAGAGGCCTTACTGAATATTGGAAGCCTCTAGGCTCATCTCAAATGAACCGGGACTCTAGTGGCTTGCTAGGGTGTTGAATGACCCGGTATGAATGAAACAGAGCCACCGGTATGATATTCTTTAGGAGCAGGTTGATGCTGCTAAAATCGAGCTTAAACATACCAAGAAGAAGATGATCAAGACAATGAGAAGAGCGATCATCCAGATCAAAGCCATGACAAGATCTGTGGCAACAACAGTTGAGATGCAGGTAGATAAGGAGCGGATGTAGTGTGCATATGATATGAAGAGACTCAAATACATGCTCTGTGCCTTGTAAAGGCCTCTCTGAAGGAGATCATGGAGATAACTGGGAGTTTGTTAGGTCTATTTTAACCGAAACCAGTCCTTCTCGAGCCGCTGGATGCACTAATGATGAGGAGGACATGGTGCCCATCTCTATCTTCATGCCAAACCGCGCTAGGGTAGAACCTATCTCGAAATCCTCTACAAAGAAGATGAGGTCTGTACTGATGCCATAGTGGTGGAAGTGGTCCCGATCGATCCTGTTGGAGAGAATGCGGTCAAGGCAGACTTAAGCTGATCCAACCAAGGAGGTGGAAGCTGGCTCCGAAGTAGCGATGTTAGGGGATGATGACCCATCCTTCAATTAAGCAATGGGACTAGGGAGGAAAGAGCTGCTACTGTTGAGGAGTCTAACCAGAGAGGTGGATCGGGACCTTGGTAGCTCACTAGAGCGATGAATGGCCCGGTACAAATGATGTGGAGCTACCGGTATGGTAACTGTTTAGAGATATGCTTGGGATCCTAAAAGTTTCCTGTTACTGAGAAAAGGCTCTGAACCCCTCCGGAATGAGTAGGAACCATGGTGATTCACTTAGGCATTGGACGGTCCTGATACAAATAGAGTGGATCCACTTGACTGGTACGGGTCCAGAGGCATGCTAAAGAGTCCCCATCAACTGAAAGGAGGCTCTGGACCTTACTGGAATGAAACATGAGCTTTACAGTGGGGCTGTTAATCTAGAGGCTTGCTTAGGCATGTAGGAGGCTTTACTAAAATATGGAAAGCCTCTGGGCTTTCCTCGATCAGATCGGGGTTCAGTGGCTTATTGGGGTGATGAATATCCCGGTATATATAGAGCGATGTCACCGGTCTTGTAGCGGTGCTACTGCTTCAGAAGCTTGCTTAGGTACGTAGGAGGCCTTACCAAGATGTGGGAAGCTTCTGGAAAATCCTCGATCGGATCGGCTTCTGTGGCTTTCTAGGGGGATGAATTATCCAGTACACATGAAGTGAAGCCACCAGTCTGGTATTGGTCCAGAAGCACGCTTGGGATTTTTAAATTCCCCAGCAATTGAAATGAGGCTCTGGACCATGCTGGAATAGATCGGGGCTGTAACGGCTCACTTAGGTGTTGATCTGCCCGGTACAAGAAGTGAGGAGCCACCAAGCCTTGCATCGGGGCTTCTACTCCAGAGGCTTGCTTAGGCATGTAGGAGGCTTTACCAAAATGTGGGAAGCCTCTGGGCTGTCCTCAATCAGATCGGGCTTCTGTGGCTTGCAAGGGCGATGAATGACCCAGTATACATTGAGCAAAGCCACTGATCTGGTATTGGTCTAGAAGCACGCTTGGGATCTTTGAAGTCCCCATCAATTGAAGTGAGGCTCTGGACCATACTGGAATGGATCGGGGCCGTAGCGGCTCACTTGGACGTTGATCGGCCCAGTACAAGAAGTGATAAACCACTAGGCTGTGGAACGAGGCTGCTATTCCAGAGGCTTTCTTAGGCATGTAGAAGGCCTTACCAAAATGTGAGAAGCCTCTGGGTTGTCCTCGATCAGATTAGGCTTCGATATCTTGCTAGAGCGATGAATGGCCAGGTATACATTGAGCAAAGCCACCGATCTTGTAGCGTTGCTACTGCTCCAGAAGCTTGCTTAGGCACGTAGGAGGCCTTACCAAATATTGGAAGCATCAGGGCATTCCTCGATCAGATCGGGCTTCGATGGCTTGCTAAGGCGATGAATGACCCGATACATATGGAGCGAAGCCACCGATCTGGCACTAGTTCAGAAGCATGCTTGGGATCCAAGGAGTACCCCGTAACTGAAAGAAGGCTCTGGATCCTCCTGGAATGAACCGGGAGCTTAGTGGCTCACATGGGCTTTGATCGGCCCGGTACATGAAGTGAGGAGCCACATAGCTTTTACTGGTGATTCTTCTCTAGAGGCTACACAGCTGAGTTGGTTTCTCGGATTCACGTGTTGATCTGCTACTGCTACCTAAGAGCTTCTGAATGCTGGATCCGGTGGCATGAGGGGATCCTAATGAACAGTTACAATTTAGTGGATCTGCTAGATAGTTGATACACTAGTAGCAGAGCGAATCTGCTGTAAGGACGTAAGAAAGGTGTAACTCTACTGTATAGGTGCTCTCGATGTACCGGAGTGGTTCAGCTATGTAAGAGACCTTCAAGCGGGGAGCTACTATATTGCAGCTCCATGATTATCTGAGTAGGTTCGCTTTATTAGAGCAGCATAATGAACCGGTTCCACCAGGAGTCATACGTACTATATTTGCTCTACAACGTACAAAACTCGTTAAATGACAAAGCGAGCACCACACGCGATGCATATGCTATCTAGAAAAGTTTGGAGAAAAGACATCGTAAATAGTAAGTGATATTCCATGAATAACGAATCTATTACCTCATTAGCATAATGACGCTTATGTAGAGACATTGAAGTTTTCAAAAGGGTTGTAGAAACTTCCCACAGACGGTGCCAAAAAGTGTTAACTAAAAATTCGCTTAGGGTGAGGAATTATAGTTAACACCCTCGAGACCACTACCACGGAGGTGGTGGCCGGGGTTGGTACCTTGTACCTTGGAGTGAACTTATATGTATATGGAGTATGGAGTGGTAGGTAGGAGAAGAGTCATCCCACCCGTCGGGCTTCACGGTAGGTAAGGGATAAGTCATCCTACCTACCGGGCTTCATGGTAGGTAGGAGAAGAGTCATCCTATCCGTTAGGGCTTCATGGTCGGTAGGAGGTGAGTCAACCCATCAGTCGGGCTTCATGGTAGGTGGAAGACAAGTCAACTCATCCATCAGGCTTCTTGGTAGGTAGGAGATGAGGGGAGCTCAAGGTTCCCTTGCTGGTATGAAGGGGTTGATCTTGGTTCTTGTTCCTTGATCTTGATCCTGGTCCTCGGTCATGGTCGGAGCTCTATTTTAGAGCATGATTCCTTCTTGTAGTTCCCCAATCTAGATAGCAAGTAAGGATGGGGACTTATCTAGCTTCAGTGTCGGAGAGCTCGATTTCTTCCATAGAGAAGATGAAGGAGAGATCATCGACTCCCTTCAAGCTAGTCTGGGTGGTTTCTCCCCATATTGATGTGCGACTTTGGCATGTAGATGGGAGGATAAGAGCGCTAGGTCCATCGAGGTAGGAATCTAGCTTGCACACATATATAAATGCATAATACTTGAGATAAATAAGAGAAACACAAGTCTTTTGTAGAGGGAGGTGGACTGACCAAGGGGGAAAAAGCATCACGAATGATCACATGCAGAAAAACCCCAAGGCAGTATCCAGCGGAAGGTAGGAAGACCCTCCCTTGTATATATGTATATATATATATGTCAAGAAGTGCTCTTGGGAGCTTACAAAAGTGGTGGAGTAGTACAACGTATATGCTCCGGAGAGCTTACAATGGTGATAGAAAGTTAACCAATCCCGATATATTCTTGGGAGAGGTAATACATATCGTTGAGATAATACTACGATGGTGATATACGGAGAATTTAGACGAAGTATGTTGACTTGCCTTGAGCTGGTTGATTTCTCCATTAGAGGCGAGATGAGATCTTAGATGAGTATTGGATAATGTATTTTGGCCTCTTCAGGAATTGATTAAAGCATAGAATTTTTCCTAGTAAGCGATTTCTTGGTTCAATCTCCCTCCCACAACATTCGTGTTGAGGTCTATTTATACATGGTGTAATTAACTTTGTGTGCAAGATAAGGATTCTTGAATTAGTCTCCTTTCCTTATTGAATACGATTCTTTATTTAACGTAGTTGACCCTAAAGAATCGGCTTGTAGCTAATATCTTGGAGAAGATGTGATTGTTTCCTCTTTGGACTCTTTCACTAATGGTGGTCATTAAAGAGTTGAATATTCTCTCATTAATGGCGTTGACTATATCATTAATAGGGCTGATTGCCTCTATTAATATGGTTGACCTCATTAATAGGGTTGACTACCTCCATTAATACGGTTTGACCTCATTAATGGTATCGTAAGTGTCATGAAGGTCAACCCTTTCTTCCTACACTGTTTGGAGGAGAGCACGGGTTTTGTATGTCACTTTGGAGAGGTACTTCATGGAGATTATCTGAGGTGACGCTTGATATTTCTTGAGGGCGAGATACTCCAGGTTCCAGTACACTGGTGTGGTCCCCAACGGACCTCTCGATTGTCATTGAGAAAGATCGATCTTCCTGGTCTTCCAGTGGAGCTTGTGCTAACCATTCTAGGGGCGAAATATCCCATAGGGTTCCAACCTTATAGCTGGGAGCTTGGTTTAGCTACGTCGAGCTTCATCCTGGAGCTCGATCTAATTATGCAGGATTTCTGACGGGGTAGCATGCTTTAATTGGAGAGCGTGAATGCATGCAAGGTGTTGACTACATCACCCTGCTTCTGCCGGGTTGTAAGGTACCTCGACCTAGCGGACCTCGATACCTCGCTATGTAAACCCGGATTTAGACCCCTGCTTGAAGGCTGGAAGGTGGAAAATTCTTCTTTGGACCCTAGCAAAAAAAAGAATGTTAACAATAATATTAATTTTTCATAATTAATATTATAGAATATTAATATATAATATTATAATATATCAAATATTATATATTATAATATTTACATAAGTAGTATATTAATATTCTATAATATAAATAATATTAAGATTATATATATTATAAAATATAATAATATAATATTTATTTATTAATACTATATATATTATTATATATATTATATCAAATATTATATATTTATATAAGATATAATGTAATAAATTATGTATTATTATGTATAAAAAATATAATAATATTTAATATATAATATTATAATATATTACTATAATATAAATTATAATATATGTAATAATATTTAATATATATTTTATATACTATTTGTTAACCGAAAATTCGCTCACGGTGAGAAATTACAGCTAACACCCTCGAGACCACTACCACGGAGGTGATGGCCGGGGTTGGTACCTTATACCTTGGAGAGATCTTGTATGAATATGGATTATGGAGCGGTAGGTAGGAGAGGAGTCATCCCACTCATCGGGCTTCCCGGTTGGTAAGAGATGAATGGAGCTCGAGGTTCCCTTGCTGTTGATCTTGGTCCTGGTCCTGGTCCTCGGTCGGGGTCTGAGCCAGTCCTGGTACCCAGAGCCCAGTTCTGGAACCCGATTCCTTTCTGTAGTTCCCCGACCTAGATAGTAAGTAAGAAGGGGGCTTATCTTGCTCCAGTGTCGAAGAGCTTGATTTCTTCCATCGAGAAGATATATGAGGGATCATCGACTCCCTTTAAGCTGGTCTGGGTGGTTTCTCTTCATCTTGATGTGCGACTTTGGCATGTAGATGGGAGGATAAGAGTGCTAGGTCCAGCGAGTTAGGAATCTAGCTTGCACTCATATACACATGCATAATATAGGAGACAAATAAGAGAAAGACAAGTCTTATGTAGAAGGAGGTGGACTGACCAAGGGGGAAAAAGCACCACGAATGATCACATGCTGAAAAACCCCAGGGCAAAATCCAGTGGAAGGAGGAATATCCTTCCTTATGTATATATCAAAGAATGCTCTGGGGAGCTTACAAAAATGGAGAAATAATACAACCATGGTGCTCCGAACAGCTTACAACAATGATCGAGTGTTAACCGATACCGGTATAATCCTGGAAAAGGTACACATATAATGACGATGTAGAGAGAACTTTATATGATGCATGTAGACTAGCCTAGGGCTGGTCGTTTTTGGGATTAGAGATGGTATGTCTGTTCTCAGATGACCTCCCAATCGATGCTATTACAAGCGTATTTATACATGGTGTAACTACCTTGTCGTGCAAGTTCAGGACTCTTGAATTGTTCTTCTTTTCTTATTGAACAAGATTCTTCATTTAATGTATTTGATTGAATTGTAGCTAATATCTTGGAGAATATGTGTTTTTTTCCTCTTCGGATTCTTCCTTCCTTGATATGTGGGATTTTCTGTTGTAGTTGACTCCCAATAATTGGTTGTGAAGGATATCTTGGAGGCAAAGGTATTTGTTTCCTCTTTGGACTCTTTTACTAATGGTTGCCATTAAAAAGTTGAATATTCTCTCATTAATGGCGTTGATCCTCTCATTAATAGGGTTGACTTCCTCCATTAATATAGTTGACCTCATTAATATAGTTGACTATCTCCATTAATACGGTTTGACCTCATTAATATGGTTGATGATCTCCATTAATACGGTTTGACCTCATTAATGGTATCGTAAGTGTCATGAGGGTCAACCCTCTCTTCCTATGCTGTTTGGAGGACAGCTCTGGTTTTATATGTTACTTCGGAGAGGTACTTTAAAGAGGTTACCTAAGGTGATGCTTGATATTTCTTGAGGGTGAGGTACCTCAAGTTCCATTACACTAGCAATGTCCCTAGGGGACCTCTCGATGGAGCTAGATCGATCTTGCTGGTCTTCCCATGGAGCTTGTGCTAACCATTTTAGGGTTGAAATATCCCATAGGGTTCAAACCTTGTACCTGAGAGCTTAGTTGAGCTATGCCGAGCTTTGTCATGGAGCTCGACCTAATTATGCAGGATTCATGGCGGGGTAGCGGGCTTTAATTGGAGTGCCTGAATGCATGCAAGGTGTTAAGAAGTTGTTGATTACCTCACCCTGCTTCTGCGAGGTTCTAAGGTACCTTGACCTAAAGGACCTCGATACCTTGCTACGTTACCCAGATTTGGACCCCTGCTTGAAGGCTGGAAGGTGGAAAATTCTTCTTTGGTCCCTAGCCAAATTTTGCTATTAACAGAAGTTCCCTCTGACTTGAACACCGATACGCAGCTGGGGTTAGAGTCAGAATCTTGTACTACATTAAGAATTATGCTTGTCGCTTCTTATTGGTAACCAAAATCGCTCATAGTGCTTGCCTTAATGAACCGGGGTACTAGTCATTTCTGCTTTAGAAATCTTGGTACATTAGGCGAAGAAGATCCTGGTAGGCAACTAAGGCCACTTTCTCACCAGGTCTTTATATATAGGCGAATCCGGCGTACCTATAAAATAAATGAGCGATGGCGGACCAAAGAAAGGGATTTTCCCTTCGTGGAATTTCCGACTCTCTAGTTAGTGTAAAATTTAGTAAGCGAGAAAGGTCACAAACCGTATTGCTAGATCATGTCGGATAAAGCTTCAGTGGCTAATCTGAGAGCCTGAAATTTCTGTTCCTAGAATTGGTAGGCAACTATACCATCCAGACCTTTCCTGCCTGGGTTGGCCCGGCCATGGCAGCAGGATAACCTTTTGGTTGTTCAGGCCTCGTAATCAAGCAGGCAACTATACTCTTTAGCTCAGATCCTTCTCGGGGGAGGACACCCGACCAAGGCATTAGGAACGCTAGCTACCCTAGTCTTGGGATCCGGATGGCAACTATACACTTATACTCAGATCCCTCTAAGGCGTGGTTGGCTCGGCCATGGCAGCATAATGACCTTTTGGTTGTTCATGTCTCGTGATCTAGATGGAAACTATGCATATACAATCAGATCCTTCTTGGGGGAGGTAGCCTAACAAAAGCATCAGGAGTGCTATCTAGCTTTTTCCTAGTCTTGGGATCCGAATGGAAACTATGCACTTACACTCAAATCCCTCTTGGGCATGGTAGCAGACCAAGGCATCAGGAGCGCTATCTAGCTATATTCTGGTCTCGAGATCTAGATGACAATTATTCTCTTACACTCAGACTCTTCTTAGGGTCGTATCCCTACCAAGGAATCTATCTAGCTATTTCTTGGTCTCGAGATCTGGATGACAACTATGCTCTTACACTCAGATCCTTTTTGGAGGTCGTAGCCCTACCAAGGTATCAAAAGCGCTATCTAGCTAAATCCTGGTATTTTGATCCGGAGTGAAACTATGCACTTACATTCAGATCCTTCTTGGGGGAGGTCACCCGACCAAGGCACCAGGGTGACGAGGGGGCTTCCCCGATCAATCCCTTGTCACAAGATCTGTATGGTAACTATACTCTTACACTCAGACCCTTCTCGGCGAGGGGTGGTGCTCGGCCGAGGCATCAAGAGCGTTATCTAGGTAATTCCTGGTCTCGAGATCTGGTTGACAGCTCTTACACTCAGATCCTTCTTGGGGGACATAGCCCGATCAAGGCATCAGAAGCGCTATCTAGCTATTTCTAGGTCTCGAGATCTAGATGGCAACTATGCTCTTACACTCAGACCCTTCTTGGGGGTCGTAGCCCAACCAAGGCATCAGAAGAGCTATCTAGCTATATAATGGTCTCGAGATCTGGATGACAACTTTGCTCTTACACTCAGATCCTTCTTAGGGGTCGTAGCCCGACCAAGGCATCCTAAGCTCTATCTAGATATTTCCTGGTCTCGAGATCTGAATGGTAACTATGCTCTTACACTCTGATCTTTCTTGGGGGTCGTAGCCAGACCAAGGCGTCAGGAGCGCTATCTTGCTATATCCTGGTATTTTGATCCGGATGACAACTATGCACTTACAATCGGATCCTTCTTGGGGGAGGTCACCCGACTAAGGCATCAGGGGTGATGAGGGGGCTTACTCGATCAATCCCTGGTCTCGAGATCTTGATGACAACTATGCTCTTACACTCAGACCCTTCTTGGTGGGGGGTGGTGCCAGGCCGAGGCATCAAAGGTAGTGAGGAGGTTTCCCCGATCTAACTTTGGTCTTGAGGAGATCACTGTCAAAAAACTATGGCGATCCTCCTGAAGGGATTAATCCAGTCCAAGGCATTAAGAGGGCTATCTAGCTCTCCTAGTCAAGGCAATCCTTCTGGAGTGATTCGATCCGATCCAGGATATCAGGAGTACGGTGTACCTCTCCTGGTAATCGTGATACTCCTGGACGAATTTTGTTCCGGTCTAGGGCTTCGGGAGTGCAGTGTAGCTCTCCTGGTGATGGTGATCACATGAGATCTATTACGGATACTGAAATCGAAGGAGATGCAAACTCATGGCTAGCCAATACGAAGTTGTATCAATGTATGATGGTATGGGTTGATAACCAGTCTCGCTCTAGGCGCTTTTTCATGAGTAGAATCTCTTGAGATGATCTGCATTATGAGTGTAGATAGTAGAATGGCTCTCCGTAAAAGATGCTTTTTATTACAAACTAGGGGAAATTGTCTTACGCTGGGGTCATCGCCCGTCTCACTGAAGTACTGAGAAAATATTGAGCTTCTAGTCCCCAAGTGATGTAACCGGTTTGAAAGTCCGCTTGGGGTAGATGAGATTCTTTAACAATCGTAATGGATCTCGAGAACCCATTGTGAACAAATCAGGACCTCTGGGTGCTCCCCAAACAGATCGAGACCTCGATGGCTCACTAGGGCATTGGAAGGCCCTGTACAAATGGAGAGGAGCCATCAGGATGATAATCTTCAAGAGCAAGCTGGTGTTTGCTAAGGTCAAGCTCGTGCAAGCCAAGAAGGATGGTTACTTCTTCACAACCTTCCAGGTAGAGCTGGTTCTACTTTCCCCCTTTGACCTAATAGTCATTGATAGACGGAAAAATGAGGGGATTAAGATGAAAGATACTGCGATGGTTGTGTATGTTCCCATCGTAGCAGGCAAGTCTTGGGTTACTGAAGCAGACTCGGGCTCGAAATCCCATGGTGCAGTAGATGATCAATTCTAAGAGGGATATTCTCCCACAAATGAAGGCCATAGCTGAGGTGGTTGTTTATATGGCAGGTGAGCCCCGGTTGATCCAGAAGTAGATGTTTCGGATGGAGAAAACTTCTCTTTCAGGGGACTTCAAACCAAAAGGAAGAGGAGTTGACCATGGTAATGAGGGGCACAGTTGTTCTGAATGAAGACATGACTAGAATTGAGGAAACCATGGCTAATGTGCAGGTAACCCAAGAGTGGATCCAACATGCATATGATCTGGAGAGACTCGAGTCCATGCATCGTGCCATGCGAGGATTGCTCAGAAGGAGGAGGTAAACTATTGAGAGAGTGGTTTAAACTTTGCATAGCAGTGTGGCTGCCTTGGAAGCCAAGGTGGGTGCTTCATTTGCTGAAGAACACTTATGTGTTACTTGCTAGGCAGCTCGAGCTCTTCTTTCCCCTGACCTGATCATCATTGGAGGATGGATACCTTGAGTAGATCATAGAGAAACCTGAGAGTTACCTAGGTCCGCTCTGACTGAAGCCGGACCTTTTTGAGATGATGGATGCGCAGATGTTGAGGAGGACTTGGCTCCCATTTCTGCTTTCATGTCTAGTCATGTTGGGGTAGAAACTACCAAGAAGTCCTCTGTTGTTATAGATACATGGGGGCTCCAAGCCCGCCAACCACTCCATCAGAATCATCTAAAGTAAAGGTCCAGTTAGATATTTCCAAGGAAATGGTGGTCCGAACTGGTCTGGCAGATGTGTTTTGCTACAGAGGTTATGGATGTAGGTAAAGCTTCAAACCTACGTATCTGTCCGTCAGAATCTGTCAAGGAGGTAAGGATCTAGATCGCCCTTACCTAGAAAGAGGAGGTCCATACTGAAGCCATAGTGATGGAAGAGGTCCCGATCAATCCAGCTGAAGAGGTAAGGGACTGAGCTGATTCAGGCTAACATGACTAAGGTGGTGGAGCTGGCTCCGAGGTAGTAGTGCTAGGGGATAGTGGTTCATCCTCTACCCAATCAGCAGGACCAGGGATGAAGGAGCTGCCACTGTTGATGAAACTAACCTGGGAGGTAGACCGAGACCATGGTAGCTCGCTAGAGCGATTAATGGCCCGATACAAATGGAGTGGATCTACTGGTCTTGTACAAGATATGAGGTGGCTTCAGGACTTACGGTAGTGCTACAGCTGCTCCAGAAGCTTCCCCAGGCACATAGGTGGCCTTACTGAATATATAAAGCCTCTTGGCCCATCTCAAATTAACTAGGACTCCGGTGGTTTGCTAGGGCGTTGAATGACCCAGTATGAGTGGAGCAGAGCCACCAGTATGATGCTATTTAGGAGCAAGTTAATGATGCTAAAGTCGAGCTTGAGCAGACCAAGAAGGAGATGATTAGGATAATGAGAGGAGCGATCATCCTGAGCAAAGCCATGACTAGAGCTGAGGCAACCGCAACTGAGATGCAGGTAGACAAAGAGCAGATGCAGTGTGCATATGATATAAAAAGACTCGAATCCGTGCTCCGTGCTCCACGCCTTGTAAGGACCTCTCTCAATGAGATCATAGAGAAAGCTAAGAGTTTATTAGGTCCACTCTCACTGAAGCCGATCCATCTAGAGCCATAGGGTGCATTGATGATGAAGAGGACCTGGTACCCATCACCACCTTCATTCCAAAACGCACTAGCGAAAAACCTATCTCAAAATCCCCGACAGAGAATGTGAGGTCTGTTTTGATGCCATAGTGGTGGAAGTGGTCTCGATCGATCATGTCGAAGAGAATGTTGTCAAGGCTGACTTATGCTGGCCCAACCAAGCTGGTAGAAGCTAGCTCTGAAGTAACAACATTATAGGTTGATGACCCATCCTTCAACCAAACAATGGGACTAGAGAGGAAGAAACTGCTACTGTCGAGGAGACTAACCCGAGTGGTGGATAGGGACTAAGGTAGCTCGCTAGGGTGATGAATGGCCCGTACAAATGGAGTGAAGCTACCGGTATGGTACTGGTCCAGAGGCATGCTTGGGATCCAATGAGTCCCCAGCAATCGAGAGTAGGCTATAGACCATGCTGGAATGTATTGGGACCGCAGTGACTTACTTGGAAGTTGGATGGTTCGATACAAATTGAGAAGAGCCACCTGCTTGGTACCAGTCTAGAAGCCTTCTTGGGATCTAAGGAGTCCTCAACAGCTGAGAGAAAACTCTGGACCCTTCCGAAATAAGCCAGGAGCTCAGCGGCTGGCTTGGGCATTGACCGGCCCGGTATAAGAAGTGAGAAGCCATTAGGCTTTGTAGCGGGGATGAAACTCCAGAGGCTTGCTTAGGCATGAGGGAGGCCTTACCAAAATATGGAAAGCCTCTGGGCTCTCTTCGAACAGATTAGGCTTCGGTGGCTTGCTAGGGAGATGAATTGCTCGGTAAATATGGAGCGAAGCCACCGGTCTTGTAGCGGTGTTAATACTCCGGAAGCTTACTTAGGCACGTAGAATGCCTTACCAAGAGTGGGAAGCTTCTGGGAACTCCTCGATCGGATCAGGCTTCAGTGGCTTGTCAGGGTGATGAATGACCCAGTTTATATGGAGCGAAGCCACCGGTCCGGTACTGGTCTAGAATCATGCTCGGGAACCTAGAAATCCTCAGCAACTGAGAAAGGGATCTGGACCCTGCTGGAATGAACTGAGAGCTTAGTGGCTCACTTGGGCGTTGACCAGCCCGGTATAAGAATTGAGAAGCTATTAGGCTTTGTAGCGGGAATGCAACTCCAAAGGGTTACTTAGGCATGAAGGAGGCCTTACCAAAATGTGGAAAGCCTCTGGGCTCTCTTCGATCAGATCGGTCTTTGGTGGCTTGCTAGGGCGATGAATGGCCCGATACATATGGAGCGAAGCCACTGGTCTTGTAGCAGTGCTACTGCTCCAAAAGCTTGCTTAGGCACGTAGGATGCCTTACTAAGAGTGGGAAGCTTCTGGGAACTCCTCGATCGGATCAGGCTTCAGTGGCTTGTTAGTGCGATGAATGGCCAGATATATATGAAGCAAAACCACCGGTCTGGTACAGGTCCAGAAGCATGCTCGGGAACCTATAAATCCCCAGCAAATGAGAGAGAGCTCTGGACCCTGCTGGAATAAACTAAGAGCTTAGTGGCTCACTTGGGTGTTGACCGACCCGGTATAAGAAATGAGAAGCCACTGTGCCTTACAGCGGGGCTGCTACCCCAGAGGCTTGCTTAGGCATGTCGGAGGCCTTACCAAAATAAGGGAAACCTCTGGGCTTTCCTGGATCAGATCTAGCTTCGGTAGCTTGTTAGAGCGATGAATGGCCTGATATATATGGAGCAAAGCCACTAGTCTTGTAGTTGTGCTACTGCTCCAGAAGCTTGTTTATGCATATAGGAGGCCTTACCAAAACTTGGAAGCTTTTGGGAACTCCTCGAACAGATCGGGCTTCAGTGGCTTGCTAGGGTGATGAATTGGCCGATATATATGGAGCGAAGCCACAGGCATTGTAAAGATGCTACTGCTCCAGAAGCTTGCTTAGACACGTAGGATGCCTTACCAAGAGTGGGAAGCTTCTAGGAACTCTTAGATCAGATCATGCTTCAGTGGTTTGTTTGGGCGATGAATGGCCCGGTATATTTGGAGCGAAGCCACCAGTCTCGTACTGGTCTAGAAGCATGCTCGGGAACTTAGAAGTCCTCAGCAACTAAGAGAGGGCTCTAGACCCTGCTTGAATGAACTGGGAGCTTAGTGGCTCACTTGGGAGTTGACCGGCCCGGTATAAGAATTGAGAAGCCAATGGGCTTTGCAGCGGGGCCCCAGAGGTTTGCTTAGGCATGTCGGAGGCCTTACCAAAATGTGGGAAACCTTTGGGCTTTCCTCGATCAGAACGGGCTTCAGTGGCTTGTTAGGGCGATGAATGGCCAGGTATATATTGAGCAAAGCCACCGGTCTTGTAGCAGTGCTACTGCTCTAGAAGCTTGCTTAGGCACGTAGGATGCCTTACCAAGAGTAGGAAGCTTATGGGAACTCCTCGATCAGATCAGGCTTCGGTGGCTTGCTAGGGTGATGAATGACCTGGTATGTATAGAGCGAAGCCACCGGTCTGGTATTGGTCAGAAGCATGCTCAGGAACCTAGAAGTCCCCAACAACTGAGGGAGGGCTTTGGACCCTGCTGGAATGAACTGGGAGCTCAGTGGCTCACTTGGGCATATACTGGCCCGTTATAAGAAGTAAGGAGCCACTAAGTTTTCTACTGGTCGGGTTGCTCCAAATGCTACACAATTGAGTTGGCTTCTTAGATTCATGAGTTGACCAGCTAGGGCTACCTAGGAGCTTCTGAATTACGGATCCGACGGCATGAGCGGATCCGTTTGAACAGGTACAGCCCAATGGATCTGCTGGATAGTTGATACACTGATAGCAGAGTGAATCTACTCTAAGAAAGTAGGAGCGGTACAACTCTACTGTGTAGAAGCTCTCGATGTATCAGAGTGGTTCAGTTGTGTAAGAGATCTTTAAGCATGAGGCTGCGTAGTGGATCTTGCGTAAAGGAGATACACCAGTACGAAGCAATCCATGGTAAAGAAACATGAGAAGTGTAACTCTACTACATAGGAGCTCTAGAGGTACCGAAGCAAATCTGCTATAGAAGAGCTAGACTGGTGTGGGTTTACTGCACTAGAGCTATAACGGTACCGGGGCATATCTGTTGTGGAAGAGCCTTTCAGACGCGGAGCTACTGTGGAGGAGCACTAACGGTATCGAAATAGATCTGGTATGGAAGAGCCATCCAGGCACGGAGCTACTAGAGAAGGGCTCTACTAATAGATAAGCAGCATTGCTTCATTGGGGCGGTGTAGTAGGCCGGTTCCACCTGGAATCCCACGTACCATACTCGTTCCACAATAAACAAAACTCGTTAAATGACAAAATGAGCACCACACCCGGTGCATAGGCGATATAGACAAGTATGGAGAAAGGACATCGTTGATAGTAAATGATATTCCATAAAAAATGAATCTGTTACCTCGATAGTAAAAGGATTTTCATGTAGGGACATGTAGGCTTTCAAAAGGGGTGTGGAAACTTCCCACAGACTGCGCCAAAAAGTGTTAACCGAAAATTCGCTAAGGGTGAGGAATTACAGCTAACACCCCCGAGACTACTACCACGGAGGTGATGGCCGGGGTTGCTACCTTGTACCTTGGAGAGATCTTGTATGAATATAGAGTATGGAGCGGTAGGTAGGAGATGAGTCATCCCACTCATCGGGCTTCGCGGTTGGTAAGAGATGAATGGAGCTCAAGGTTCCCTTGCTGGTGATCTTGGTCCTGGTCCTGGTCCTCGGTTGGGGTCGAAGCTTGTCCTAGTACCCAGAGCCCGGTTCTGGAGCCCGATTCCTTCCTATAGTTCCCCGACCTAGATAGCAAGTAAGAAGGGGGCTTATCTAGCTCCAGTGTCTAAGAGCTTGATTTCTTCCATAGAGAGGATGCAAGAGGGATCATCGACTCCTTTCAAGTTGGCCTGGGTGGTTTCTCCTCATCTTGATGTGCGACTTTGGCATGCAGATGGGAGGATAAGAGCGATAGGTCCAACGAGGTAGGAATCTAGCTTGCACTTATATACGCATGCATAATATAGGAAACAAATAAGAGAAAGACCAGTCTTATGTAGAGGGAGGTGGACTGACCAAGGGGGAAAAACATCTCGAATGATCACATGCTGAAAAACACCAGGGCAGTATCCAGTGGAAGGAGGAATACCCTTCCTTATGTATATATCAAAGAATGCTCCGGGGAGCTTACAACAATGGAGAAATAATACAACCATGGTGCTCCGAAGAGCTTACAACAATGATCGAGTGTTAACCGATACCGGTATAATCCTGGTAAAGGTACACATATAATGACGATGTAGAGAGAAATTTAAACAAAGCATGTAGACTAGCCTAGGGCTGGTCGTTTTTGGGATTAGAGATGGTATGTCTGTTCTCAGATGACCTCTCAATCGATGCTATTACAGATGTATTTATACATGGTGTAACTACATTGTCTTGCAAGTTCAGAACTCTTGAATTGTTCTTCTTTCCTTATTGAACACGATTCTTCATTTAATGTATTTGATTGGATTGTAGCTAATATCTTGGAGAATATATGTTTGTTTTTTCTTCAGATTCTTCCTTCCTTGATATGTGGGATTTTCTGTTGTAGTTGACTCCCAATAATTGGTTGTAGAGGATATCTTAGAGGCAAATGTATTTGTTTCCTCTTTGGACTCTTTTACTAATGGTGGCCATTAAAGAGTTGAATATTCTCTCATTAATGGCGTTGATCCTCTCATTAATAGGGTTGACTTCCTCTATTAATATAGTTTACCTCATTAATAGGGTTACCTCCAATAATATAGTTGACCTCATTAATATGGTTGACTATCTCCATTAATATGGTTTGACCTCATTAATGGTATCGTAAGTGTCATGAGGGTCAACCCTCTCTTCCTACGTTGTTTGGAGGAGAGCTCTGGTTTTATATGTTACTTCGGAGAGGTACTTTATAGAGGTTACCTAAGGTGACACTTGATATTTCTTGAGGGCGAGGTACCCTTGGTTCCAGTACACTGGCGAGGTCACCAGGGGACCTCTCGATGGTGCTAGATCGATCTTGTTGGTCTTCCCATGGAGCTTGTGCTAACAATTTTAGGGGCAAAATATCCCATAGGGTTCCAACCTTGTAGTTGGGAGCTTGGTTGAGCTACGCCGAGCTTTATCATGGAGCTCGACCTAATTATGCAAGATTCATGGCGGGGTAGCGGGATTTAATTTGAGAGCCTGAATGCATGCAAGGTGTTGAGAAGGTGTTGATTACCTCACCCTGCTTCTGCGAGGTTGTAAGGTACCTTGACCTAGAGGAGCTCGATACCTGGCTACGTAGACCCGAATTTGGACCCCTGCTTGAAGGTTGGAAGGTGGAAAATTCTTCTTTGGTCTTTAGCCAAATTTTGCTATTAACATTAATGTTAATAGTAAAGTTTGGCTATGGGTTAAAGAGAAATTTTCCACTTACCTAGCCCGATTCAAAACAAAAATTCGACATTCATAAGATCTCTGACAGACCATAAAGTTACCCCGCAGAAGCATGGATGGATCGTCGGGCTTCGGGACTATCAAGGACAAAGCTAGGCACGACCATATCGAGTCCTTACGAGAACACTAGAATCGGGGCTTCTCGTGGCCGCCTATCCAGGAACCTCAATTCTTGGGATTACAGAGCTCAAGTAACACTCAGAGTGAAGCCCGACAAGCAAAGCATGCTTTCAAAAGGTCGAACTTAACTCGTAGCCTAAAAGCTGGAAACCCAACAACCTCTCCAAGAGCCCGTTATCCCTTCCACGATACGAGGAGAAAGAGGACCTCTAAGTTAATCAGACCCGAGCTACCTCCCAGGAATGTCTACAGGGGCGTCAATCCCAAGCTCCTGAAGACAGAACCAAAGCATAGATCTACCTCGCTCTACAAAACAACGAGCGGCTAACGCGATGACCTCCATGAAGAATCATGCCATGAATACATTAAATTCTGCATACGTGTAAGACAAGGGTTTGTTTCCAAAGAGGAAACAAACTTATCTCCACCAATGATAATCTTGAGTCCGTTATTTACTCGAAGTCAACTACTTTCAAATAGAGGATCCCGCACGATAAGAAGAGAACATGTTTAGAGAATCAAGGCGGGAGATACACCCGTTCAAATTAATTTGGCCATGTATAAATATGCCTGAGTATTTCCAAGAACAGGACACAAAAAACAAAGAGGAAGAAAGAATAGCATCGAGCCTAAATTATGTGATCAGAACACGGTCATCGTGGTATCCACTATTCGACAAGCATGAAACTGCCACCTTCCTATATACAAGAGAGATTGTGAGTGTATATGAGAGGTTCCTGTCTATCATAAGTGTTATACTATAAAGCTTTCATTTGCTAGGGTCATTTAAACATCTGTCTCAGTCTAAGCAGGTCAGGTATCAAATGTACCGACCTCGGCCACCACCTTTGTGGTAGTGGTCTCGAGGGTGTTAATGGCGAATTTCTTATCTTGAGCAAATTTTCCGTTAACATTTTCTGGAGCCGTCTGTGGGAAACTCCCACACCACCATTTTTATATTCACAAGTTTGTTGTTTTACAGGAGTCATGAGGCTTCACTCCTCCCAAGGACAGCCAGGTGAATTGGAACAGCCTTCAGCTGCGTCGACACGAAAGATCCCGAAGAAAATGAGAAAATCTGGGCTCCATTGCCAGGTCCCAGACCTGCCAGGTCCCAGATCAGCCAGCCACTATGCAGGCTTTGGATCCCTCTTTGGGAAGTCAGGTCCCGCTTGACCAACAAGCGGCTGCCTTCGTGGAAAACGTTCGCCTACGGTTGCTCACTGAGGGTATTAATGTCCAGCAAGCAAACCTCTACGATCAAGGGGAACCAAGCAGGTCCGGGACTAGGCAACCTGTCTTTGATAGTCTGGGACCTACCCCTCCAAAGCCAGCTCATAATAAAATGAGACTCCAACCCTTGATTTGGGATAGGTTAGGGCCTATACCCCCCGTTCCCGAAACACTGCCACACTACCAACGGTGGACATCCCTCCCCGAGAGCGATGAGAGTTTCTTCACCCAATGACTTCAAGGAGAGGAGCCTGAGCAAGGGAGGATGAAAGCCAGCAAAGCCCCTAGGAATACTCCCTCCGAAGTAGAAATCGGGTAGAGGTAGCCAGCTCGTCAGAGGGGTCTGACAGTGAAGACACCGAGGTCAACTCAAGGAAATCCAAAAGCAAGTGCCTGAGAGACCAGTTGGCAGAGCTTTAGAAAGAGGTTAAGCAGATGAAGAAGAGGAAGTACAAGGAAGACAAGAAGGACCTTCTAAGTGAGATGAACTTTCCTCTTACCAGAAAAATCCGGTACGCAAAGCTCCTACCAAAATTTAAAATGCCGACTGACAGATTCTTCAGGACTGAAGATCCCTTGAGCCATTTAGAGAGCTTTGTTCAACAGATGGAGGTCCAGAACATGACCAGGGCCGCTATGTGTCGAATGTTTCCAACTACGCTGACAGATTACGTTAAGACCTAGTTTAGAAAGCTACCCGCTGGCAGTGTGGATTCCATCACGAAGTTGTCGATCGATCTCTGCTTATAATTCCAGAGAGTTAAGCCTCGATTGAAAGACCCAATCTATCTACAGTACATGTCGAACATTTCAATAAGAAAGTCATCAAGATGGGGGTCTTTACCGAGAAAGAAACCCTCGCCAACTTCAGAAGGAACTTGTGGACAGGTAAGCTTTTTAGGTCTTTTACCAAGAGATCTCTAGAGACCCACCAAGAAGCCTTTGATCGGGCTCTTGAGCAAATTGAAGTCGATGAACAACTCAAGGTCAAGATGGAACACGATGATATCAGAGTCGTAAAGCGATAGAAGAAAGAAGTTCCCAAACCCAAGCAAGCTTAGAAAAGCCAGAACAAACCCCCTAACAGGTCAACGTTTCGCTTCCCCATTTCTCAACCAAGATCGAAAAGACATCCAGCAAAACAAACTCCTCAACGGGTTTCACCTCCTTCCAAGACAGTAGCCCCAATAGCTCGAGATGAGAGAGGATAAGATCGTTACACCCCTTTAAATACATCCCGTGAAACAATCTATCTCGCCACTCGAGACAAGGGGTTGCTACAGAAGCCCACACCCATGAAAGCCCTTATCGATAAGAGGAATCGTTATAAGTATTGTGATTTTCACGAAGATGTGGGGCACAACACCTTAGAGTGCTATAATCCACGAAATCAGATTGAGGCTTTGATAAGGGGAGGATGTTTGGTAGAATTCTTACAGTAAATCAGGGATAATATTCATACTAGAAGGGAAGTACAAGCCGAGATCCGCGAGCATGTTGAGAAATGAAAAAGGGAGCAAGCGGATCTGAAGTAACAAATCCAGATAATACATACCATCAGTAGGAGGGCCTACTCTGGCTGTGGCCTTCAATAATTTCAAGAAAAACCATGCAAGGAAAGTCCCCCGCATGGACGAGAGGAAGGGTATCTTCAAGGTCAACCAGAGCCTGACCATCCCTTCCAAGTTGTCACATATCATTTTCACCGAAGCGGATGTCTACAACACCGTGCAACCTCATGACGATCCGATAGTGATCATGGTACAGATTGCCAATTGCATTGTACACCGTGTGCTCGTCGACATAGGCAGCAACATCGACGTTCCATTTAAAGACACAGTGGAAAAACTGAACTTAAAACAATGGTGTTACAATAGTTGCACTACCCCGCTGTATGGGTTCACTGGGGACTCGATCATACTCGTGGGATTAAAAATCCTACCAGTAATCATTGGAGCCACATCTCTCTAGCAGAATATCATGATAGATTTTGTAATGGTGGATACCCCGTCAACCCATAATGCAATATTAGAAAGGCCGTTTTTATCATCCTTGAAAGGGGTCCTATCCATCTACCACAACGTTCTGAAGTTCCCAGTATGAGACAAGGTGGGGGAAGTTTAGGGTGACCAGCAAGCAGCAAGGAGATGCTATGCAATGTCTACAAACCCAACGGCTCTAGCAAAATAACTTGCCTAGGTGACAACGATCCAAGATGGGGCAACCCTTGCATTGACCTTAGAAGATGTAGGATCCACAAATCACCATGAGGATGACTCCGTGGTGCCAGACAATGAGGAATAGAGAAAGGAATGGGCTAGCGGCCATCCAGTGGATAAGCTAGAAGAGATTACTATCTGAATGGGCGATCCGTCAAAGGTTGTCAAAGTCAGAGCCACTCTGGAGCTTAGAGTGAATGAGGGTTTGATCTGGCTCCTCAAAGAGTTCAATGACATCTTTGTGTGAAGCACGATGAGATGCCTAGGATCCCGATAACATTGGCTGCTCACCGATTGGCAGTGGATCTTACCTTCAAGCTCATCAAACAAAAAGGGTGTCACTTCAACATTGAAAGAAATGTTGTGGCTTAGGAAGAAGTGGACAAACTGACCCACGCAGGCTTCATCGGGGAAGCGTGCTACCCTAAATGGATTGCCAACGTAGTTATGGTCACAAAACCAAATGGAAAGTGGCGTATGTGCGTCGATTATACCGACCTCAACCGGGCATGGCCGAAAGACAGTTTCCCTTTACCAAAAATTGATTAGTTAGTTGACTCCACCTCCGGAAACAAGCTCTTGAGCTTTATGGACTCATTTTTAGGGTACAATCAAATTATGATGCACCCCGTTGACCAGGAAAAGACCAGTTTCATTACAAGGCGAGGTTTGTACTGCTACAAGGTGATGCCTTTCGGGATTAAGAACGTAGGAGCCACATACCAATGGTTAGTCAATCGACTGTTCAAAGACGAAATCAGAAGATCAATGGAGGTGTACATCGATGACATGATCACCAAGTCATCAACCTCTGAAGGCCATCTAGGCGACCTTCGTCGGACCTTCATGATATTAAGGGAGAACCATATGAGATTGAACCCTTCCAAATACGTTTTGAGGTGACTTCGGGGAAGTTTCTGGGCTCCTTGGTCCATGAGAGAGTCATAGAGGCTAACCCGAAAAAGATTAAGGCTATCCTTGATCTAGAGTCCCCCACATTGCTTAAACAGGTTCAAGTCTTGACTGGACAGGTAGCAGCGCTCAAAATGTTCATTTTTCGGTCTACCGATAAGTGTCTCCCATTTCTCAAAACCATTAAGCAGGATAGAAACATGAAATGGGACCAAGAGAGTGAACAAGCTTTTCAAGCCTTGAAAAAATACATGTCAAGCCCTCCGCTACTGGTTAAGCCAAGCCCCGGAGAAGAACTGCAAATATACTTGGCCTTCTCAGAAACTGTTGTAAATGGGGCCTTGGTCAAGGAATGTGGAGATAAGATCCAGCGGCCTATCTACTACGTGAGCCATGCTCTAACCAAGCCCGAGAAGAACTATACCCTTTTGGAGAAGCTCATTTATGCCTTGGTAACCTCAGCAAGGAAGCTCTGCCCTTAATTCCAAGCTCATTCAGTAACAGTAGTGACAGACCAACCCCTCCGTCAATTCTTGCAAAGGCAGGATGTTTCTAGAAGGCTGGTTTTACTGACCCTGGAGCTCACCCAATTTGATTTAAGGTATAAGACTAAGACCGCAATTAAAGCTCAGGCTCTAGCAGACTTTGTAATAGAGGTCTCAATGCCCCCAGGCCAAGCGAACTCCGCAGCAATAAACGTAGCCCCTGAGAAGAGTCAAGAATCTGACAGCTGGCCGGAAGGTTGCAAGTCGTGGATCCTTTACATTGATGGAGCTTCTGAGCAAGCTGGGGGAGGAGCGGGCATAGTTCTAATCGACTCAGAAATGACTGAGTGTTGCCACTGCTTCATATTTGAATTTAAAGCCACTAACAATAAGGCAGAGTATGAAGCTCTCTTAGCCGGAATAAGGGCAGCTGTAGAGCTCGGGGTCTATTACCTGCAGGTCAGAAGTGACTCGTTACTCATAGTTAACCAAGTCTCTAGGGATTATCAGGTAAAAGGGGATAACATGATTGCCTACCTGAAGCTAGTTCAACAGCTTAGGAGCAAATTCAAGGGTTTCAGGATTGAGCAGATACCTCGACAACAAAATTGCCGTGCATACATTTTAGCCAATATAGCTGCAAATGGAGTCAGACCTTACCACAGGGAGTCCCCCTCCAAGTGATCTCCCTGCCAAGCATAACAATAGATAACGATACTTACACTGGATCGGTGGCCATGTTGGATGGACCCAATAATAGATTATCTCCAAAAAGGAAGGCTTCCCGGGGAGCCCGACCAAGCTAGGAGGATCAAGAGACTCTCGGTTCAATATTGCTTGGGGGATGGGTACTTTGTATAGGAGGGGCAAATCTATACCTTTGCTTCGATGTTTGCATCCTGAAGATGACAAATGGGCATTGAGAGAGGTTCACTTCGGGGAATGCGGGAACCACATTGATGGGGAGGCTTTGGCATATCAGGTACTCCGCATAGGGTACTACTGGCCAACCATCCATCAAGATGCAAAGATCTTGTTACAATCATGTGAAGCTTGCCAGAAGACAGCAAACTTGAGTCACCTACTGCCAGAGCGATTATCATCCCTTAGCTCACCCTACCTCTTTGCTATGTGGGGAGTCGACTTGATCAGGACGGCTTCCAATTAATCCTGGTCAAGCCAAGCATGCTATTATGGCAATCGACTATTTCACAAGATGGGTTGAAGCAAGACCACTCTCCCAAGTATCGGAAGAAAATAAAACAAGATTCATAAAAATAATTTAGTTTGCAGGTTCAAGACCCCTCTTGTCATTATAGCTGACCTCGGCAAGCAGTTTGATAATGGTCAGTTTAAAGACTTTTTTGAGGGCTTGGGAATCGACCTTAGATTCGCTTCAGTAGCCCACCCCCAGACTAACAGGTTGGTGGAATCCACTAATAAAACAATTAAGCGGCTGTTGAAGAAGAAACCACAACAAAAAAAGAGCAGATGGTCTGAGGAGCTTTCCGAGGTCCTCTAGGCTTACCGCACTACAAGGAGAACAACTACTGGGGAAACGCCCTACTCCCTAGCATTCGAGGTTGAAGCAGTGCTTCCCATTGAGCACAAACTGACCATCATTAGAGTCTAACATTTTGAACTAGGAAGCAATGAGGACAAGCTCCGAGCTAGCTTGGATCTCTTAGAAGAAAAACAAGATCGAGAGCTGAGAAGGTAGCAGTTTACCAGAGCAGGAATGCTAGATACTTTAACCGGAAGGTTAAACCCGAAACTTTAAGGAGGGGGACCTAGTTCTCAGGAAAGTGACGTTGAATACCAGGAAGAGGTCAGACGGGGTCCTAAGGCCAAACTGGGAAGGGCCGTACTTAGTAAAGGTTGTGGTCCGTAACTGGGCATACAAGCTCGAGGAAATGAATGGTCGACTCATCGATCATACTTGGAATACAGATCACTTGAGAAAATTCTACCCCTGAAAAAGGGACTCATGAGCAGGCTACGTCCACCTAGTTTTTAATCTCCAGCAATAATGTACTCCTTTCTTTTTATCAATAAAGCCTGTTTTTTCTCTATCTTCAACTATGTTCTACAATGATTTGGGTATACATGGAAAATCCAACATTATCGTCCCAAGACCAAGGGTTAGCCGGGGAAGCCCCCTCGCCACCCTTGATGCCTCGATCAGGCACTGCCCCCCGCTAAGAAGGGTCTGGGTGTAAGAGCATAGTTGCCCTCCAGATCTCGAGACCTAGAAATAGCTAGATAGCCCTCTTGATGCCTTGGTCGGGCTACCACCCCCAAGAAGGATCTGAGTGTAATAGCATATTTACCATCTAGATCTCGAGACCAAGAAATAGCTAGAGAGCCCTTCTGATGCCTTGGTCGGGCTACTACCCCCATAAAGATCTGAGTGTAAAAGCATAGTTGCCATCCAGATCTCAAGACCAGGAAATAGGTAGATAACCCTCCTTATGCCTTGATCGGGTTGCTGTTGGAACTCCGTTCACCGGTCACGCAACGGAACTAGGTTTTAAATTTTTTATACAGATCATATCTGTATCTGGGACCAGTGAACTTTGGATTGTAATTATTTTTCAGAACTAATACATACAATATGTAAATACAGGAAATTGTAATCAATATAATCAGAAGAAGAAAATCTTACCAACGTTTGGAGGCTCCTTCACTTTTCGATATGCTCCTGTCTGAACCACTTGATCTTCCTCGCTATCTCCCGGGACTGGTAACTGCGTATGGGCGCGTCACGATCTCAGGAACTTGAATGGAGGATATAGAGAAAATTTGAAGAAACTCTTTCTTCTCAATTTGGTATATTGATTTCACGCACACATGAATTGCATCTCATGTAAAACATATATTGACAGATGTGGTTTCGTATCACTAAAAACAATATATATCAAATATATATATATATATATATATATATATGACGCCTGCACCAATAATAATGTATCGCCTGCATATGCTCTTTCATAAAACAATTTCACGCATCTGCATACACAATTATACCAAGATATGTCTCTGCTTTTTCACCCTAAAAAATCACGCCTATATTTGCTTCTTTTATAACAAAATTCTATATGTATATCACGCCTGCCCTTTATTTATATATATATATATATATATATATATATATATATATATATATATATATTATGTGTACTAAGTAATTGTATCATATACAAATTCTTTTTTTGATTAATGTTTCATGTGTACACATTAATTTACATCAAATGCAATCTCTTGTGTTATTAATTGATATATATCTTTTAATTATCCATTTCAAATATATTTAATATATTAAAAGTGATAATAAGTATTTTAAATTTAAACTTAAATTCAAATATTTAGATAAATGATTTAGTAAAATTAAATAATCCTATTATTTTATTTTCACTTAAATCCATATATCAACTAACACCCTCCAATTAATAGTTAATTCATAATTCATAATTATCAATATAATTAAATAATCTAATTATTTAATTAATTTAACTATTAACATTCATTAATTAAATAATCTCATTATTCAATCAATTCCCGAATATATATACATGTCACTTTTGTAACACAATTAATTGGACAATCCAATTAATTAACCATGACTCTTGTTACCTAAATCGATCGGGCTAACAAGGGGACCTAATGAACCCACAGTATTTTTAGCTCCAATAATCTTCGGAATCATTAATTAAACTCTTTAATTAATATTCCTTGATTATTAACTCCTTTGTTATTCCACTAAAAACCCGAAGCTGCACTCTCTTAACTGTAGACGCTTTTACACATACCGATACAACTCGGTGTCCATCGATATAGCTATTACACATGGTGTGATCCTCCGCAGTAGTTTATAATTAGAGTTGGGTCATAATGTCCGTTATACCCTCTAATTACATATATCCTTTAAGTACCATTGGTTCTATAATGAACAATAAATTCTATTTCCTCACGGAATTAGGAGAGCGCTCATATTGTCCAGCCCCAAATCAACCCTTAAGGGAACTACTATCTACTTCTCACAAGAAGGAGTGGATTCCTCTATTGTGTACAAACCTTCCCAGCCACAAGCCAAACCGCAATCCCAACATACGGAGTATATTGATCAGGAAATGCATCTGACCTCACCCATGGTATATCAAAGACCACGATCTAACCTGAAGGAGTCGATAAGACACTCAAGATTAAGATCACCCACATATAGCCATTATTAGTTGATATATATGAATCTCATCGGAAAACGGATCTTGGTGAGAGATTCATATAGATCATGGCCCAGTCCTATATGATCACATTATACAAGGTGCCTCCATTCCCATATCTCATATGAATGATTCATCATAAAATCATCGTTCATTACGGAATGGACCGCAACTATAGATTAACCACAAATAAAGTACCCAACTTTATTTGCTATCTATGGACTCTTTAGATTGCACGTCTCTTACTGTATCCATCTATATATGACACTCATATACACAGTTCGAGATTACATCCGGCAATCTTGGATGTTAAATTTATGCACAAGTTATAAAATAAACAACACAACATGAATGAATTGAACCTTTTCTTTTATTTATTTCATAAATCCATGTACAAATTACATCTTTAGGGCATAAACCCCAACAGTTGTGACCCCCAAGAAAGACTCAAGTTTAAAGAGCGTGGTAGCCCTCCCGATCCCTGGCCTAAGAGAGAGCTAGATAGTTCTCTACTTGATACCTCATTCGGGCTGTAACCCCCTAGATGGGCTCGAGGATAGAGGGCTCTTTTACTTAAACTCTAATGTCGCAGTTATTACTGGTTGCTAATTCTTCGGGTACACATGTTTGCTTACCATTACAGGTCTACGACCAAACAAGGGGACTATCGACTAAAGTCACCGAGCTACAAGTTTCTGTCAAGAGTCAAAAAGCTCGAGCTAGCTATCTACTTTCACACTTAATCAGTTTTCCTATCTTGTTACTTTTCTTAAGCTAAGTAAGGTTGCTATAAAGGCTGAACCTAGATGGAGATCATAAATGAAGCAAGTACATGCAAATCAAAATTTGAACCAGATCTAAAGTTAAATTCCATTAATGAATTGGGAGCCTATCCCCCGGTAAGGCTACATCAATCGAACAGGGAGCCTAACCCCTGGTTTCGGGCTACAAAAAAATGATGAATAATGATGATGATTAAGCATGAGTAAAGATGGAATGCCTACCCCTCTTTTTAGGCATTCACAATAAGTTACAAGAATATGGATTCAAACTTCTACATCCTCATGATTTGCTACAGCTTCCCCTCCCTCAGGATGAACCTCACCCCCTGCTCCTCTTTCTAGTGATCGATCATCCTGGTTAGCCACCTCTCCTTGAGGATGCCCCTCGTGCCGGTTGCTCAACTGGATCCTCCTCCAAAACCTCATTGACCACCGCCATGACCTTAGGTGGTATGACAGCATCAAGAAGATTAGCCATTGACTCTGGCATGATCTCTCCTTCTTCTGGCTTCATGGGTTGAACCCTCTTCGAAGATTCTCCTGGACCTGACGTAGGGAAGGTCAGGACATGAGGAGGTAGATCTGGTATTTCAGGCTGTTTCCCAGCTCCGTCTCCAGTAGAAGGACCCGTTTCGTCATTGTTGGCGTGAGACATCTTTGTAACTCGAGACATGATGTCTTCCTTATCCAAGGCGGTGATGCTAGAAAGGTTTAAAGGAAGGGGGAGGGCTTCCGTGACTTAGAAGGAGGCATGGAAATACCTATCGTTGAAAGAGGCTTCCATTTCAGCCTGAAGCTTGGCAACTTGGGCCTGCAGAGCTTGGTTCTCAGCATCCAGTGCCTTTGCCTCTTCCTTCCAATCATCCCGCTTGCTGGCTCGTCGCTTAGACCGAAGAGTTTCTTGATCAAAAGACTGATTTATCCTCTCGTGGTCACACTGAAGCTCAACCAGTCGTGTTTCCATTCCCCTCTAGCTAGAAGTCATCTCCTAGACCAAGGATTGAGCCTGCATCGGCAATCCCATGGCTCGCTTATCCTCAGCTTTAGCCCATTGCTACATTAAACCTGAAAGCCTGCAAAGTATGAAACAAAGGTTAGAAAGCGATCAAAGCTCGCAATCACAGAAAATAAAGGCGTTGACTACCTCGGCCATAAGGGCAGACCCCTTGGTAACCAGAATGTCCACAAGCATGAAAGCCATCCCAGAAAGCCATCCTAGAAAGCCCGTCACCCGGTCAAGACGCAGCGAACTGCTTTAAAACTTCATCCTGACCAACCGAGCCCGGTTGATGGTGGGGGCGAGTAAGGGATATCTCAGGAATACCAGCCTCGGGATCCCCTAAAGCCTGAACTGTTTGAGTCACAGATGGATCAGTTAAAGAGGTGGGTAATGTAACTGAATAAGCATCAGCTGTAGTGGGGGACACTGATGAGGGGCGGAGGTGGTCTTATCAACATCTTGGAGAGCGAGCCCTCATCGATTTAAAGTTTTAGCAGCCTGCAGTGCGAGAATAGCCATCTTGGATTTTATTTGGGAAAGCGATGGAGTAGGAGCAGGAGCAAGAGCAGGCGAAACAATGGCTAAAAGAGTTGGCCCTTCTTTCTCTTAGGTAGCCAAGATGATTCCCTGGGATGGTCTGGTAGGAGGGAGAGGGGTCCGAGCATGTCGGGCTTCACGAGAAGCTGGAGCAACAACAAAAATTATTAAAAAAAAAAGAAAGAAAAGAAGGATGTCAAAGGCAAGTCAGATAGCAAAACAAAGCATAATAACTTAGTATTACTCACGAGGGTAAGCATCGGAGATCAGCAGATACTTATTCACCCTGCGGGGATCGAAGGGATCAGCAGTGGGAAACCTCAGGTTCAGATAATTCCTGGCGAGGATGGTCTTCAGCACAACCTTAGATTCGGCAGGTAGGGAATCCCGGTCCCATGAGGGTTTGTCATTGAAGGCGGTGGGAACCGCGAACTCATGCCCGCCAAATAATATGGAGCTTCCCTAATCTCCTCCTGCTAATATCCACTCTTCCTTCCAAGCTGGGTCTTTTCTCGAAGCGCCAGGGATGATGATGTTGAGCTTGTTCTTGGCCTTCAAATAGAACTGTCCCCGGGGACCTCTAGATAAACTCTCAATTTGAAAAAGGTAGGCCAGCTCTTCTGCTCCGGGTTCCCGGATGACTTTGCCCAGCTCGCACTGTTCCCTCTAAAGCATGAGAAAGCCAATCAGATGCCTCCAGAAGCAGGGCGTCAGCAGAAGGGGAGCTAGTTGAAGGGCGTTAAGAGCTCACCGAAGAGTAGGGTGAAGGGGGAGTCTGACCCAATTCTCAAAGGCCGCCAAGTGAATGGGGAGTACGCCTGCGAGAGGGTTAAAAAAGTCGTAGTTTGTATGGGGAACTGTGAGGGTGACACCTTTAGGAATGCCATATTTATCCTGAATGCAGTTGATCGATTATGGGTCAACAATAGAGTCGAGGATAACCCTAGATTCAGAAGAAAGAAGCTTTGTTGAAGGAAGCTCAACCACCGCAATTTGTACCTCACCAGCAGATTCAACGTCGGAATCCTCATCAACTAAGTTCAAAGGGTTGTCGGGTTGATTGAAGAAGTCGGAGCCTATCGAAACATTCCTACTAGAGCGACAGCGCTGACTGACCGGGGAAGAGTCCTCATCTCTCGAGATTACTCGCACCCGTTTCTGAGGAACCAAATTAGAGCCGCCAGTGCCCTCGACCATGTCTTCAATGCTGTTAGAGGAACTCAACATTGTTGAATGAAAGAAGCTTAAAGGTGGGTGAAAGATAATGATGTGGTCGGAGAAGACAGTATGAGAGAAGGGTTTTTGAATTTTTTAATATTTAAAGAAAGCGTAAAGATAGGGATTAAATAGAGGTAGAATAGCCATTGACATCAGCAAAATCTTCGGTAAGATCGCCTCAAATCTTGGAGTGGCGTAACGTAACCGGACTATTTCGGGGAACGTACCAATCCACCCATGACACGTCACCTGAACAATTAATGAGAAGATTTCATTCGAGATTCCCAGTAATTACTTTGTAACGGAAAATTTCCCAAATAAATAGGAAATCTAACTCCAACCCAAACTCTACCTCCAGTGTTCAAGTCAAAGGGAACTTCTGTTAATACTAAATTTGGCTAGGGGTCAAAGAGAAATTTTTCACTTTCCTAGCCCGATTCAAAACCCAAATTCGACATTCATGAGACCTCGGACAGACCATAAAGCTACCCCGCAGAAGCATGGATGGATCGCCGAGCTTCGAAACTAGCAGGGATAAAGCTAGGCACGACCTTGTTGAGTCCTCACGAGAACACTGGAATCCGAGCTTCTCGAAGCCACCTATCCAGGAACCTCGATTCCTGGGATCAGACTTCAAAACCACCCCGTGAACGCTAGGAAGGATCACCGAGTTCAAGAAACACTCGAAGTGAAGCCCGACAAGCAAAGTAAGCTCCTACCAGGTTCAGGCTCCCAGAGGCCATGCTTAACTCGTAGCCTAAAAGCCGGAAACCCAACAACCTCTCCAGGAGCCCGCTGTCCCCTCCACGATACTAGGAGAAAGAGGACCTCTAAGTTAATCAGACCCGAGCTACCTCCTAGGAATGTCTATAGGGGCTTCCATTCTAAGCTCCTGAAGACAGAACCAAAGCATAGATCTACCTCACTCTACAAAACAACAAGCGGCTAACGCGATGACCTCCATGAAGAATCATGCCATGAATACATACAAGATCATATCTACACTATAACGAACATTAAATTTCACTTACGTGTAAGACAAGAGTTTGTTTCCAAAGAGGAAACAAACTTATCTCCACCAATGATAATCTTGAGTCCGTCATTTACTCGAAGTCAACAACTTTCAAATAGAGGATCTCGCCCGATAAGAAGGGAACAGGTTCAGAGAATCAAGGCGGGAGATACACCCGTTCAAATTAATTTGGCCATGTATAAATATGCCTAAGTATTCCAAAGAACAGGACACGTAAAAAAAATAGGAGGAAGAAAGTATATCATCGAGCCTAAATTATGTGATCAGAACACGACCATCATGGTATCCACTATTCGATAAGCACGAAATTGCCACCTTCCTACGTACTAGAGAGATTGTGAGTGTATATGAGAGATTCCTGTGTATCACAAGTGTTCTATAATAAAGCTCTCATTTGCTATGGTCATTTAAACATCCGTCTCAATCTAAGCAGGTCAGGTATCAAAGGTACCGACCCCAGCCACCACCTCCGTGGTAGTGGTCTCTAGGGTGTTAGTGGCGAATTTCTCATCTTGAGCAAATTTCCCGTTAACACTTATTATAATATATATAGTTTTATTTTTATATTAATCATTTTTTAATATGTTTTTTTGAATTAATTTTTGATGTGTTACTTTTGTTTAATTTTAAATTTTTATTACAAAATTTTTATTGGTTAATTATTTAATCAGTTTGTTTATAGTTGTAATAATATTAAACAAAATGTCAAAATTGAAATTTCAATTTTTGATAGTTTTCGATTAATTTACCAGATGCGTTTTTTTCGTTTTTATTTTCAAAATACAACTTTCAGTTTATGCTACCATACGCATTTTCAGAATTTGAAACTAAAACCAAAAATACTGTTTTTATTTTCATTTTTATTTTCAAAAAACAACAACTGAAAAATGCTCACAGGACGGGCCCTTAAGGGCTATCCTGTAAGTGTTTTTCGTTGATTGTTTTTTGAAAAGAAAAGAAAAAAGAAAAAAGAAAAACAGTGTTTTTGGTTTCAGTTTCGAAATCCAAAAAAAGTCTTATAGTATATGAGGAAAACACTATTTTTAAAATAAAAATATTAAAAACGTGTCTGGTAGATTAAAGAAAAATTTCCAAAATTATCAATAATTCATGAAATAATTATCTATAATTATCAATTGAGTCATATTTTTTATTAAATTAAAATTTAAAACATTAAACATTTTTTTTACAAATTAATATCTACTAGTAGAGATGAGATTTGATGCTTCAGTTGGATGAATTGCTTCCCGAAATGTATAATCATCATCTCTGTTCTTACGATGAATCTTAAGAGGAATACACATTCTTCGGCTATAAGACAAAATCCCACTGACCACCAACATCTGTATCACACATTCATACAATACACATACATTTCCATTAACTTCAGACATAAAATTCCAAGCTTGGAGAGCCAGAGAAACAAACTAGTTATACGGATTTTTTGATAGCATGACAAGTCAGCATGATTAGATATGTCACGTCATAAAATTCAGTCAGGGAAGACTAATCCAAGACAATTAATAAATGATCTCAAGACCTAGTCAAGATTACCCAAATATGGTCAGGAAAACTAACCGATCGGGCATAAATAGCCTGATCGGAGAAATTAGCCGACCGGGTAGAGACAACTTAGTCGGGACCATCCAATCAGAATAAAAGAAGTCTGATTGGGATCAGACAATTGGTCAGTTGGATAACGTGTGGGAGATATTAAAGGCAACTACGACTCAAATACGAAGAAGAATTGTCTTACTCAAACAAGGAATCTAGAATCACACTCCAATAAGGAAATATCCTTGTTTCCTATTCAGTGTTAGAGAATTCTATTCAGGAAAGAACTCAAAACTTTTAGAAGGATAAACTCCGAAACAGGAAAGAAGACAAAGACGAATTCAACAAGTAACCAGTTCTAATTAAACACTGTCACCTTTCTTTATTTGTAACAAGGATTAATGTTCTATGCACATATAAATAGACCCATAATCTCATTGTGGATAGAGACATACGAGAGCACATAGAAAATATACAAAAAAGATAGAGACAGAGACATACACAACAACACATAGAAAATATACAAGAAAAAGAGAGAGATACACTAAAAAGGAGAGATTGAGTGTGAATTCATTATATTATAGTGAATTTCTTCTCGCCGTCACCGGCAATCATGGATGCTTCTCCGCCTTGGGGTTTTACCAAGTAATCCAGGAAGGACATCTTACTGATGTCATCCTCAGAGGGGAAGAGGGTTGACAAAAGGATCTCCACACAAGGGATCGGGATAGAAGTTACAGGAGCTCGAAGAAAGACTCGGATAGTGGGGCAATCAACACCATTTTTGGTGGCCTCAATACTAGAAGCAGCAATCGAGAAAGGATGTCTGAAGTTAGGGAAGCCATTAATAACCAAAGAAGTAATGAGGTGAATCATCTAGGTCCCGATCGAAAGAAAGCAAAGCAAATATGGGGACCAAAAAATTTCATTGAAACAGACACACACGTGTCAGAGGTCAGACCAAACGAAGAGATTGTTGTCTCAGCCCGCATAGGGCACAAGCAAGTAAGATGAATACTGATCGACAACGACAGCTCGATAGACAATTTGAGCGTAGAGGCGTTTGACTAACTCAGGCTACAGAGGAATGATCTCCAACCACTAAAAGTTCCATTTAGGGGTTTTTGAGGAGCCAAAGTCAGGGCGTTGGGGGTTGTTAAACTACAGGTAAAAGTTGGAAGTTTTCCTTGTACGAAGATAGTATTGTTGGACTTTGTGGTCGTAAATGTTGAGAATTAGCCATATAACATATTGTTAGGTCGGCCCTTTCTGAACAAAATAAAAGCCGTAACTGCAACCTACGCGTTCATGGTGAAGTTTCTATCGAAGCTGAGGTGGGGATAGAGAAAAGATCACAGGAGTGAGCCAAGAAAGCGAATCTCGATGTGTACAGGGAAAAGACAGAGTCGGGAGTAATGCAAGTGGATGCTGTCAAAAAAGGTGAAGACCTACAAATAGACCCAATGGAGACAAAGGTCGAGAGCCCGATCAGGTTCGACCTATACCCGAGAGAGGTGGCGCCAGAGAGTGACAAAGGCCCCAATGAACAAACTATGGAAGTTTCCATGAGCAAAGCCAACCCGAAGAAGACCCTTAAGCTTGGGTCCCAATTGACGAAGCGTGATCAAAGCAAGATGATCGAACTCCTAAAATAATACAAGGATGTTCTCGCTTTAGAACACGTGGACATGCCAAGGATCGATCCGAGGACAATTTCACATTACTTAGCAGTGAATCCCAATCAAAAACCAGTTATCCAAAAGAGGAGATGCTTCAACCCGAAAATAAGCAAGGCGATCAAGGATGATGTGGACAAGCCATTGGCCGCAGGATCTATTTGGGAAGTAAAATATCCCAACTGGGTTTCCAACATAGTTCTGGTGAAAAAGAAAAATGGCCAGTGGAGGATGTGTGTGGATTTTACCGACCTCAATAAAGCATGTCCGAAGGACAACTTCCCTTTGCCTCGGATTGACCAGTTGGTAGACGCTACGACCGGTCATGAACTGTTAAGTTTCATGGACCCCTATTCAGGTTACAACAAGATCAGAATGTTCAAACCAGATGAGGAAAAAACCCCATTCACAACTGACCAGGGGTTGTATTGCTATAAGGTCATACAATTTGGATTAAAGAATGCTGGGGCAACTTACCAAAGGCTGGTAAATAAAATGTTCACTCGAAAGATTGGTAGGAATATAGAGGTATACGTGGATGATATGCTCACCAAAAGTGTAACGTTAGAAGATTATCCAACCGACCTAAGGGAGACGTTTGAGGTACTGTGAAAATATGGGATGAAGTTAAATCCAAAGAAGTGCGTATTCGGAGAACCATCAAGCAGGTTCCTAGGATTTCAAGTTCACCAAAGAGGGATCGAAGTAAACCCGGAGAAAATAAGAGCCTTGGAAGAAATAAGGTCTCCCGGGACATTAAAGGAAATCCAAAGATTGATGGGTTGCCTAGCATTTCTGAGCCAATTTATAAGTAAATCAACGGATAAATGCCTACCCTTCTTCAAAGCAATTAAGCGAGGCAAAGGCGTAGAGTGGAATGATGAGTGTGAGCAAGCGTTTAGAAAAATCAAAGAATTCTTGGGAAAAGCTCTGATATTATCTAAACCGCTTGAAGGGGAAGTGCTATATCTTTACCTGTCCGTTACAAATGTGGCGACAGGGTCAGTACTACTCAGATTGGAAGAGGGAACACAGAAACCTATATACTACACCAACAAAGCTCTGTTACCTGTGGAAACAAGATACTCTCTAGCTGAACAAATGTCTTTGGCCTTGGTAACAACAGCGAGAAAGCTGAGACCGTACTTTCAAGCTCACTAAATTGAAGTATATATTGACTGTCCATTGAAATAGATTTTATCAAAACTAGAGGTTTCAGGAAGGTTGACTAAGTGAGCAGTAGAACTAAACCAGTTTGACATAGTCTACTCGCTAAGAGCGGCGATCAAAGGAAAAGTTATAGCTGATCTTTTCGCGGAGTTCGCTGAGCCGAACAGCGAGGTGATCGGGATGTTAAGAGAAGATGACCTGTTTTCTTGGAAACTACATGTAGATGGATCATCACACACGTATGGTAGCGGGGCAAGTATAGTTATATCCATGCCAGAAGGTGACCAGGTGGAATGTGCCTCGCGATTTGGCTTTAAAGCTACTAACAACATGGCAGAGTATGGGACGCTTCTAGCAGGCCTTAGGGTACGTAAAACACTGGGAACAGATAAGTTAGAAATATTTAGTGACTCACAGGTAGTAGTTAATCAAGTTCTGAATGAATACCAAGCCAAGGATAGCAATATGGCCACATATTTAACTATAACCAAGACACTCCTCGAAAGTTTCAAAGCATACAGAATTACCTAGATCCCGAGGGAAAAAAATGAGAAAGCGGACACGTTGTTAAAACTGGCATCAGCCACGAGTGTATAGTAAAAAATGATCTCGATCGTCCACCTGTAAAAGCCAAGTATCGAGAACAAAATTCATGTCGAAGCATCCGAGGTAGAAGTGATTGAAGAAGAACAAACTACTTGGATGACCCTGATCAGAGAATACTTAGATAATGGGGCGCTCCTGACGAAGACAGCTGAGGCAAAGCGTCTCAGATATAGAGCCACAAGATATTCGATAGTAGAAGGAGAGCTATACAGAAAAGAGTTCTCCAAAGCCCTTCAGAAATGAGTGGACCCGATCAGAGGTAAGAAAATATTAGAAAGTATCCACAAGGGAGTTTGTAGGAATCACTCGGGTGGTAAAAGCCTAGTACATAAAACGCTCAGGCAAGACTTTTATTGGCTGACTATGTTTGGGGATGCCAAGGTGTTGCTACCGCCTGGGCAGTTGAAAAATTTGACATTGCCATGACCATTCGCCATGTGGGGAATAGATTTGATTGGTCCAATGCCAATTGTAGCTAAAGGAGGGGCAAAACATGCTATAGTGGCCGTCGACTACTTCACAAAGTGGGTTGAAGCGGAAGCACTAGTACATAGCATCGAGGCTAACACGACCGGTTTTGTGAAGTAAAATATCATCTATCGGTTTGAAATCCCAGAAGCTATAATCACAGACAACAACACTCAATTCGATAGTGACAACTTCAAAAATATATGTCAAGACTTCGGGATAAAGAACTATTACGCCACACCAGCACACCTACTGACTAATGTCCAAATAGAGGAGGTGAACAAAATAATCAAGCATACTCTGAAGGCGAAGCTGGAGGAAAGGAAAAGAAACTGGGCAGACAAATAACACGAAGTCTTATGGGCTTATCGGACTACAGAAAGGACTTCAACAGGGGAAACACCTTACTCGTTGGCATTTGGGATGGAAGCAATGATTCCAGTTGAGATACTTCACAAGTCCCGTAGGGTACAACTCTTTTATCCCGAAGGAAATGTGGAGATGATAAAACAAGACTTGGACGAGTTGGAAGAGAGAAAAGACATGTCCGGGGTAAGAAATGTCGCCTACCAATAGAGGGTAGCAAGGTATTACAATTCGCATGTCAAGGTTAGAAGATTCCAACTCGGAGATCTAGTTCTGAAGAGGGTAACACTTAATACAAAAGACAAGTCCGTAGAATCATTAGTTGACAAATGGGAAGGACCATACCAAGTGGTCGGGATAGCAGGACATGGAGCATATCGACTTTCCTAACCCGAGGGAACCGAGCTGCCCAGGTCATACAATGCACAATATTTAAAGATCTTCTACCCATGAGGAGATTTATACATTTATTTTTATTATTTACTTCCATAGTTTAAGTTTTAAATTATTATTACCTAATTGTCTTTTATCTTTTTAGAAATCAATAAAAATCCTAAGGGGGAGCAGTCATAAATATCAAGCACAGAATTCGAAACCAAACATTTGCTCGTAAGAGCATTTACAGGATACCTCAAAATATCGGTTGAGACCGATAGGGATCCCGAGGGGCTTAAGGGGGACGAAACGTAAGTGTTAAGACAACGCACACTCACCGAAACTAACTGGGTGCACATGAAGCACTGTAAGGGCACCTTCGGATATATAAACCCGATGGGATGCGCCAAGAGTTGGATAAGGCACGAATTCTACCTATAAGATAAGGCATTCTGAACCATAGATGCTTATAAAGTTGGTGGGACAAGTTATGCCATATTGTAATGAATCTTGATCAACAGACTGTCGGGAGACATCCCAACGACCTAGTTGACAGACAAAAGACGAAAGTCTATAAATATAAACTACACAATTGGTTTACAAACGAGCACTGCTCAACATAAAGATATACAACAAACGATTAGGAGCAACCAGAACCCGAGCAGTAAAATACAAAAGATCTACCCGAGGTAAACCTGAAATCATCGTAGAGCACGGTTCAATTCTTCAAGGGTGATTGACAACCAAAAATCAGACAAATAAGACGATCATTACATGACGACACAGACTCTATAGTGGGTTATAAATCCCAAATAAACGATATACAAGTGGTTCTGCTTAGCCTAACTCATGATTATCAATCTGGCATGGGTCAACATGCATAGTTCAGGTTGTGCTAAAATATGAATGAGCGCAAGCATAAGAAACCACGCACAGAAAACGATACATATTTTGAAGACAAGCAAATAAAGGAAAAATATTGCATCAACTATCATAGCATGTTGATTACTACAAATGTAAATACGTATAAAAGCAGAGATGCATCAGTTGTTCCCAACAACTGAGGAGCCCCTAGGACCGGAAGGAGGGACGTCATCGTCTTTACTAAAGTCTCTAAAATCTGGCCAGGAGATATTGTCATAAGGATGAGTTGATACAAAGGGAGAATAATCTACATCGATTGAAAGAACCGACATCGACCCCTTGGGTCAAAGCACCACTGTCCTGACCAGCATGGAATAATTTAAAATAGACCTTCCACCAAATCCATTGGTTCTTGATCGCTTTCAGGGACTCCCTCTGATGCTTAGATATTGTCCTATCTCACTTCAAGCGAGACTCGTTAGAGGACCTCACCTTCGTGCTAAAAAACATTCTGGCAGTTGTCAGGCTTCTCTCAAACTCTCTCAGCAGCGTAGCATTGAAAGCATGGGAATTCTTGTATCGATCAACATTTTAAACCTCGAGGTCTAACCTGGCTTCATGCGAAAGAACTTCCATACTGACCTGTTACTGCTCCAAGTCTTTGGCGAGATGTTCATAGTGAAGCCTAACCTCCTCAAACGCCTGTTGCACCTCTAGTATCTTCTGTTGAGCTGATGCAAGAGAGGCCTAGGCAATCTGAGCTTCTTCCCGAGCCTTATTCACTGCTGTCTCAGCCAAGATGGCCCTAGATTCAAGTTCAGCGCTCCGTAGTTCAGCCTTGGCAACTCTCTTCTCCAGCTCAACGTTCCTTCTAGTGAGCTTCATGAGAGCTTCATCACATATAGGTGCTCTATTATGAACATTTACAAGTGTCATTCTTAGATCCATCTTAGTTGTTGTATGTGCCTTCAGCTTCTCCGCATACTGACTAGCCTTGAAAGCGCTAGCAGCAGAAGACTTTAGGGCCTCGTCCTTCTCGGCAAGAGTTAGCATCAACTGAGAAATTGCAGTAGCCTGTTTATTCTTCTCAGAAAGAGCCCGAGTCAACACTTTTACCGCCTGCAAAGGATCAACAAAAGGTAAATCAAACAGATGGAAAGATTTGGAGAAAATCAATCAAGATAATGGAAAGACTTGTAAAGACACCGTTATTAAATATCATGCGGACCCCTTCAAAATCTGCAGCATCTTTGGTATCTGTCATATGTGAATTTTATCGTACGTACACGTCATCAACAAAGAGGATAAATTGCCAGGTGGACATCCGAATAGGCATTTAGAAAATATCTTACAAGACATCACCGAATAAGAGAAAACCCGAGTAAACAGATGTTGAACAAAACCTACTCAGGGTCAATCAATATCATATACTACTTGGGATCAGTTGATGACACTCGGGACTGGTTAAGTGACATTTCTACTCGGGATCAAATGATGTTACTCAGGACCAGCGGGTATTGTCCTTACTCCGGACAAATATGAAGAAAACTAAATAAAAAGCTCAGCGCTTAGCTCACACGGACTAGCTCATTAAATACACGAAGATATCCATATCAAAAAGGAATCCCAATGAGAACAGAATACAGAGCAGGAAGGGTTCCCAATCAGGCAACGACTTTATCTCTTTAAAAAGACTAAGCTATTATAAGGAAACATGTCCTAATTGGACTACATTACTAGAGTCCCATTCGATTTCAATACAAGACTCCGAAACAGAAAAGAAGACAGTCCGCTTCAAGAAAGTAAATAATCATAATTAAATACAAAAAACTATTACTTGTACAAAGCATATTAGGGTTCTATAAACTTACAAATAGACCCATAATCTCGCTAAGAAAAGGATATACAGACAGCAGTCATAGAAAAATACAGAGAGAAGAAAAAGAGATTGAGAATTGTATTTCTATTATTTCATAGTGGATTTTGGCTTGATTCATCATTCAACCACCCGTGGACGTTTCTCCGGTCATCGGAGTTTTACCACGTAAAAAACTTAAGTCTTGATTACTTTCTCTTATCTCTTTCTCTTTGAAATCATAGCTAAAATCCAATCCTTGTTGGCTATTTCTCACACATCTAGAAATCGACGTCAATAATATACTTTCAGTACCCTTCGCCAATGTATCCGACTCCAGATGACATTTAGTGAAGCATATAAAAGGGGTCGGTCTGAGAACTGTTGGATGAAGGGAAATGGGAAAGCTCAGCGTTGGAAGCAGCAGGAGCAGACTGATCCCAATAAGAGGAGGGAATAGCATGATCAGCGGTGATCGGAGTCTTCGAAATCCCAACGTCTTCGCTATGAAGATTAGCAGATGTAGCAACTCGGCGGACTCGTTCTTAAAAATTGGACTTATGATAGCACCCTCGATATGAAGAAACCCAACAGGCATAGTGGAAGGGGCATCGATAGGCTCACTCATCATAATATCCCCCTTTGACTGTATAACTACTCTTTCCCCCGATTCCAAAATAGAATGGGGAGCTTGCTCCTCAAACAGATCAAGGAAGCTTTCATTAGCTATCTTTTTTTCCTCTCCGGGACCACCATCATCATCTTCAGAATCAGAGAAAACAATTTGTCGCCTAATGGTAAATTGCATAGGAACCTTCTCGGGACAATAAGAGGGTAGCATAGCCTGAACCTGAGGAGACTCATTCGAAGAAAGCGCCTGGTCCGCGATCTTGATTGGTTTGGGGGAGTGGAAAACAAGTTTGATGTACCCCGATCGCTCCTTTTCTTGGATCGCATTTCTCGTGAAATAAAGATAGAAACCGTCTCCTGGTCCTCCTCTTCCTCTTCCAAAATTATCGGATTGACCACCGGGGTAGGCAACGTCGGGTCAATTCTGGACGTAAGACCCGCTCTCATACGAAGGGCATCGGGAGCGGATGACCCTTCAGCAGTCTTAGCCACCTTATGGCTTGGAGCCTTGTCTGTCACATCCACTTCATGTGATTTCTTCATTCACGAATCATCGCTTACCCGATGCTCCCTTTCAAACCTATCTCAATCACGTTTTCCTTGATCAGATGCTTCAAAACTGGACCGTACCCGACCGACCCTTTCTTTAGAATGGCCTCGATGATCACTTCGAGCCCGGGGAGGATGGCGGTCCCTTGTACCAACCTGTTCAAAGGGGACATCTGAGGAATGGCAGTCAGATTCATACGTATGTTCCACCAGATCATGTTCAGGCAGAGCAATTCCCTAAGCAACCTGAATGGCTACAGCCTTCCTACTGACCTAATTAACATGCTTGGCCTTCTCAGCTTGATCACATGCGACAATGTCCACATTATTTACTGAAAGGAAAAGGTACCACACGATAATCAATAATCTGCGTAGAGGAAAGGTACGCATAACAGTTTACATTAAAAATAAAGCAAGGATTACTCACATCGTTTACGACGAGCAGAAATAATGGGAAAAAGCCCTGCCTCAATCAAGTCTGCTTCAACATAAAGGAAACGACGATCCCTTTCTTCCTAAGAGGTCTCAGCCGCTTTGACAACAATGTCAGCCTGGCTCTTTATCAGAGAGGGTGAGGTTTTGTTCCATTGTTCATGATTGCAGAAGTGCCATGGAACTCTGTTTTGTATCAGCTCTTGTACGGGGTCAACAACGACCACTTCACCCCAGTCACCTCCAACTATGGATAGGCATTAAGTTCCGAACCTAACCGAACCAAACCAAACCAAAAAAGGGTGTTCGGTTCGCTTCGTCAAATGAATTCGGTTTAAACCAGTTTAAAAAATTAAAAATCGAAAAAATCTCGATTCAAACCGGTTTGGTTTTCTAAAAACTGGTTTGAACCAATTAAACCACCTATATAAGTATAACTAAAAAAAACCCTAACAAGCTTCTTTAGCTTTTCTTTCATTATTATTAGTTAGGTTTGATTTTTTTTTTAATTTTGGGCTTGGGGCTTGAGCTATTAAAAATATTAAAACTCTGACCCAAAATTAGAATCCAACAATCTATCAAATTTAAAAACAGATTAAAAAGAACTCATTAAGCCCATCAAATCAATAAGGCCCATTAGGTCCAAAACCGAAATGAACCAAACCGAACCGAACCGATTAAAATCAAATCAGTTCAGTTCGGTTACCATTTCTTCTTCGGTTTAAACCAGTTCAATTTTGGATGAATAAAAATATTTTTGGTTCAATTCGGTTTTATACAAAATCGAACCAAACCGAACCGTGCCCACCCCTACCTCTAATGAAGAACCAACTGTTCTTCCAGTACTTGTTTGATGAAGGGAACCCCCAAATAAATCCCTTATGATCTTTGTCCGAAGGGGGTACATGTTTCCCCTTATATCCATGAGGAATCCACAAGCTTTGAGATGTGGATTAAAGGTTGAAAGTTCCCCCACTATCAGATCGGTTCAGTGTATAAAAGATGTGGATCTCTTGTGGGGTCGGGGGTTGTTTTGTCCCAAGCTTTTTCCATAGATGCCCTAAACTGACCAACACCCGGTAAGAATTGGGGGTCAATTATGCAGAAGCGATGCCAGCATTCGCCAAGAATCGAGCGATAAAAGGTTGAAAGGGGGGAGTGACCCCTGAAGATAACATGGCCCCGTATATAGCAACTGCACCAGGAGGTGGGTTCCATACAACCCGATTCCCGCTATAATATAATTTCTGCGCACTAGTCAAATCAAATCGCTCCTGGAACTTCGCTAGTTCAACCTCAGTCACAACGTTTATCTCTGAGTCAAATAAACAGGGATGGTCAGTATTGAACCTCAACATCGAAGCTTGTCGCTCCTATGGTACGTCTTTCATTTTAAGAAGTTACGAGGATATTTTCAAGTCGATTGTTGTGCGTACGGATTCCTTGGGAGAGGCCCCAATAGTTTGCCTAGAACTGCTTTGTTTCAACATATCTACACAAACATCAACCGAATCAGAGTCAGAAAGATCAGAGGGGAAATAAGCAAACTCTGGATGGGTGAACCATAGAATAATCCACGTTTAACACAGTAGGTTGATAAGAAACAGGAAGATGGCCCCATAGAATGGACTCGAGCCTTGTAATATTCTCGTTATCACCAGCATTAATGGAACGAAGAAGAAGCTCAAAATATTGATGACGAAGAACAAACGTTTGAAAGGATGAAAGATCTAAGAAGACAAAGGGCTCAAAGAAAAGGAAAATTAGAGATCAACCGCTCTGCTAAAGAAAAAAATGTTGAATCGTAAAAAGAAAAGTGAAACGCCTCAAGACAATATATACATGCAAGTGAAGTCACCAAGGCAAGCATGCATCATCAGGCAAAAGTGGGTGAAGGTGCGAGAGAAATAAAAACCGCTCGCCATTTGAATTCCGAAAAAGATGAGCAATGATTTCCTCAGCTGAAATATGAGTGGTTGATAACTGTAACACATTAAAGAGCATTGATGGACTACAAGACAAACGTTCTATTGGTGACAATCATTTACCCGACCCCGTGTGTTTAAGGGGGTATTGTTATTGGTAAAATCTGAAGAATGATGAGTTGGCGTAATTACCTAAAGATACGGGAGATAGAGATGCTATGTCACCAAAAGTCATCCTTCTTAAACCTGCCTAAGCAAATCAAAGATGGTCTCATGACCCTTGGTCGGGGATGTTAAGATGATTGAGACAAAACCCTGTTCGGGATCAAATAACCGATCGCGGTGAATAAATCTTGGTCAGGTTTTGGTAGATGATCGGCGGTTCGACACGTGGATTCTACCAAACACGTGCAGAATGAGTCCTAATCCAGTAAGATGTCTCGAAGCACACCTTCATAAGAAAGTGAATTTCCCTATCAATGCCAGAATCCAAATTGGGTAAGAGACCTAATGCATGAAGAACGTAAAATGGGAAAGAAGAATAAAACGGCTCAAACACGTCAACTTTATTTACTTGTATAGCACAAATTAGGGTTCTATGCATGTATAAATAGACCATAGTAATACTCATAAAGGGTTGAAAGAAAGGAGAGAGAAGATAAGAGATTGAGTGTGTAATTGATTATTTATAGTGGAATTCTTTCTTTGTCGATTTTCGGCATCCGTGGACGTTTCCCCATACTTGGAGTTTTACCACGTAAAATCTTTGTGTTTTCTTTAATTCCTTAGTTGTTCATAATTTACAATTGTGTGATCTCATATACTTTCTATTCGACGTGTGATTCATCCAAAAATCACCGTCAACAACTTTTGATTATATTCTCTTGCGATTTTTTTCTCTCTTCTCGGTGATTCTTGTTCTGTCCCAAACAGTTACAAAAGAGACAAAATCTCAATTTCTCAATAACTTTCTTGAGATTCTTCCTTTTTCTTGTGTAAAAGTGAAGGAAAAAATTGTTTTTCTTAATAGAAAGGGAGAAGAAAGAAAAGTGAAGTCAATGACATTTTTGTCTCATTACATATATCGATGCTAAACAACTTAGAATTATAAACTTGGTGCTATCCCCACATTCTGTTATATTTACCCCTATTTCCTTTGTATTAATGTTGAATGATTTCGACCCCCATATTTCATTGTGACTAGCTTGTGAAATTATCTTGTTTGTTTTGGATCTTGTGGCCACACCCGTGGTCCATACTACTTACACAAGATTAAGGATTGGGAAATGGGGGAGGATGTAGGTCCCCCCATCCCTATCCCCAACCCCATTTTTCAAACACCACCACCCCCCCCCCCCCCCCCCCCCCCCCTTCCTCCCAAAATTTAGGGAAAATGGGGTTGGGGTAATTTTGGGGGAGGTCCCCCCATTCCCATCCCCATCCCCATCCCCATCCCCATCTCCATTTCCCCATTTCCCCATTTCCTCCATTTTTCACTGTTTTTTCCATTTTCCCATTTCCCGTTCCCCGTTCCCCATTCCTCTATTTTTCCTGTATCAGTAAAAATTACATATTAAAGAACACACACAAATTTACAATCCAATAAATTCAAAAACAAAATAACATTTCATACAAATTGAAATAAAAGTTATGTAGTTTAATATGTGTATATAGTTAGTAAAATATGTTAATAAATTATATGGAGCTTGCATGGTGTGTAATTTAATAAGAAAATCAATATGTATATATAGCTAGCTTGTTTGGTGTGTAATTTAAGTTATAACTTATAAATATGTGTATATAGTTAGTAAAATAAAAATAACAAAAAATATAATAAATGTATATATTAATATATTTTTTATATAATATTATAATATTATAATATTTTAGAAAAATGAGGAAATGAGGAAATGAGGAAATGAGGATGGGGGAACCCATCCCCATCCCCATCCCCATTCCCATCTCCATTCCCATCCCCATCCTCATCACTATTTCTAGGAATTCGTAGAGGAAATCCCACATCCCCAATCCCATTTAAATTAGAGGTTAAAAGTCACCGCCACCCCATCGTCATTTTTCCATTTTCCTATTTTTTTTCTAAAAAGATTTCCCCAAATAGAGGACGGGAGAAGAGGGATTTAGGATACCGAAGTAAAATGGTCATCCCTATACAAGATCTATTGCTCTCTAGTTTCATCTTGGTGTTACTTATTAAAATTGTAAACAGCTTTCCTGAAAGTTCTATATATCCCATCCATATGATTCATGATTTGACCATCCCTCATGAAGTTTTCCTCAAAATTAAGTTCATGCTTCACGATCACGTTTCGTATACAAGTGTGTTTTCTCTTAGCGTATTCGAACTGTTATCTCGAGTACTCGATCGATTGCATTGCAGGACCACCCTCTTTAATAAAATCTTTTAGTCCTTAAGAGACTATTTGGAGTTTACGCATACAATTAATTTGGTCAATAAAACGATGATGTTAAGTAACACAATGACATTATGTTAGGGTATGTCTGAGGAGTTAGTATCCTCTCTTTATCTTTTCTTTTTCTGTTTTTCTTTTCCAACGTAAATGAAATTTCTATTTGTATGAAAAAGAAAGAAATCAACAAATATTGACAAGTATTTTCTCTTATACTTATGTGTAAACATATACAGAAAAGCAAAGGAAAATAAAAGACAAGGAAATCTTGATCCATATTTGTGATTACTTAAACTTATAAAGTAAGCAATTATTTAATAAACTGATTAAAAAAGTTGTTGGTAAACTTTATATATTCATAATGTGCTTCTCAATAAATTAGTTGGGTAACTTTTAAAAATTTAGAATCAGAAACACAAAGGGATTATTTGTTTTTTTCACTTAAAAATTAATGAGTCTGAATTCAACTAAATTGTTATGTTTGTATTTTTTTTTTGTGGTCAAACAATTTTAAAATATCAAAAAAATAACTTAAAATAAAAAATAAGAAATCTTGACTTTTAACTGAATTTCGAATCGCATGATTACTCTTTTAATATATTTATTATTTTAAACTGCTTTTAGAAAAAAAAAACCATAATCATTTTAGAAAGAAAAAAAACTCTCATAAATCTTCATGGCACTCGTTAATTTTTTTATTTAACTATTTTGTGGTTTGAATATGTTATAATATATATATATAAACCTATTTTTTTTAAAATCAAGAACCTTTTTTTATTTGGTTTCTGGTGTATATATGACCCAGGAAAAAAAATTAGAACATGTAAAATTATATTCTTTGATGATTTTTTTTATTAAACTGAACTTTGTTTGTAAAATAACATACAAAATCATATAAAGAATGGTGTACGTTAAATTACTTCTTTTAATTAACATGAGAATAAATGTAAAATTATTTATTTTCGAACAATTTAAAAAAAAAAAAACATGGTAACAGTACATTCAGATGTGAAGAATAAAAAAACAAACATGTCATTTATGTTCAGATTTTTCAGTCCCTATTCAGTATTAAGAAAAAATTAGGACTGTTTAGCCTTCAAAAAATAAAAAACAAATGACCCCTAACTTTTTGCTTAAAAACTTTCCAAACTACTGTCACTATTTTAATAAAAGATAATATAAGTCATATATATACACACTTATATCTAATAATGATATATTTAAAACTAAATTATAAAATTATAAAAATGTATTGATGGCGCTGTGGCCACCGATGACTGTCGAGGCCGGAGGAGGACCTGCATCCTCCGGTGAAAACGTCACCGAATGAAGCTAGCTTTTTCTTTGACAATGTAGGAGGGAAAAGCCGCCTCCGTTTCAAGTTTTGGAAGAGGCGAGAGACTCCTCCATAAAATCCTTGAAATGGAGGTAATGCTGTTAAATGGACTGGCCTGGTCCATTAGGCACGGCCTGGCCAGTCCATTTTTGGAAACAGGCTTGGCCAGGCCCGGCACGCCAGCCTACCTCAGGCTGGCCGTGCCAGACTGGGCCGCGGGCCCCTTCTGGAGGGCCAGAAGGGTCTGATCCGACAGGCTAGTCGGGTCTGGTCCAAAATAATTTTTCAAATTATGTTTGTTTGGATTTAGGGTTTAGGGTTTAGGGTTTAGGGTTTAGGGTTTAAGGTTTAGGGTTTAGGGTTTAGGGTTTAGAATTTGAAATGAATAAAGAGAATAAACAATTATTATGATTTGAAATGAATGAAGAAAAAGAACAATTTTTTATTCATTTATTTATTTTTCACTTATGGAATTCAGTATTACATATTTACATGATTGCCTCATTAAAAACCTTACCAAGAAAAACCCAGTGGGATAAAAACTTGGTAAGGGAAAAAGAGTGCAACCGTTTTACAACTTACAAGTAAATAATAAATACATATGTAAAAGTATAACCTAGTTCTGACCCTGGTCACTACCTGTAGGGTCATCAATATATTGATTGTTGAAATTTAGAATAAGCTCTTTATCTACAGTTAGATTTTGCAACCTTTTTTTAGCATGCTCCCAATCCTGAAGGCATGTTAGTACCTCCACCATCTCCGGAGACAAACAGCTTTTTCTTGGTTCAATTATGCGTCAACTGGTGCTGAAAGCTTGTTCTGAAGACACCGTTGACACTGGAATAACCAGTACTTCACGTGCTAATTGTGACAGAACTGGATACAAATTCAATAATACAAATTAACTTTCTAAATTTACTAATAACAAATATTAAAATTACTACTAAACTTAAAAATCTTAATATACTAAACAAATAATATTAACATTAAAGCCCAAAAATTGATAAACTAACTAACTAAATAAAAATGTTTTCATTTATATTTCTAAAATCTAAATATAAACATATAAATTTACTATGAGAATATGTTTGAGCAAAAGTAATAACAAAATTGTACCTTTAAAATTTGGTGTGTTGATTGAAAATGTAGAGAATTTTGTAGAGAGAGTAATAATCAAATTGAATGAAAAAGTTTAGAGAATTGGAGAATATATTAGAGATTGAGATTTGAGAGAATGAGAGATTGAAAGAATGATAGAGAAAGTGAATGGAAAATGAAATGGATGGAAGTATTTATAGAAAAATTTGATTTGTTGGTCAAAATGTAATATAAAAGATTTCAGGGGGGTTTGTTATTTTTTTAGGCTCCAACGGCTAGAATTTGAATTTCAACCTTTGGAGGGTTTTTTTTTTTTAAAAAAAAAAAACCTGGTTGATTGGAAGGACTGGCCGACCGGTCCGATAGGTCGGTCCAGGGGCCTGGCAAGCCGGCTTGGCATGCCATGGAGGGCCGGCCTGTCGGGCCTCTTACGAGCGGCCCAGTACACGGCCTGGCTCGCTTCCTTCACTGGCCGTGCCAAGCACGGCCCGTTGGCTTAGTGGACCGACCGGACCGGCTTGTCTCGGGCCACCCATAATTACAGCACTAAATGGAGGTGTTGTCTTACCTCCTTAAGTCGAAGATGCCAAATTTGGATTTGGGGTAAAAGGAGGTTTGATCCTCCTTCGGCTTTAGGGTTCAAAAATTAAATAGCATTTTTTGGAGGTATCATTTTGACATTGTCACTGCTTTAATAACTTATGTTTAAAAAACACTTATTATGGTGAACGGACAAAAATACCCCCAATAATTGTTTCCTATCAATTTTTTTCATTCATTTTACAATGATATAGGTTTTTTGAACCAAATCCGAGCTTTTTTGAAACACGTCCGAGCTTTTTTTTAAGAGCTCCGAGTTTTTTTTTCAAAGCTCCGAGTTTTTTTAAAACATGTCCTAGTTTTTTGTTTAGAAAAATATAGATTGTTTAGTTTTGAATCTCCAAACATGTCCGAGCTTTTTTGAACCTAATATGAGATTTTTTGAAACACGTTTGAGCTTTTTCTTGTGGAATATTAGGTTTGTTAAACTTTGTAGTATTCGAGCTCTTTTTTCAAAGCTCCGAGCTTTTTGTGTTCGAGACTTTTTTTCAATGGTTCGTGATTTTTAAAACAATGTTCAAACCTTTTGCTTGTAATGCCCGAGACTTTTATTTACTTTCTGAGCCTTCTACTATATATTGTGCTAAAACACATCGACTTTCAAATAAAATGTAGATCGATTTTCTAACAAGTTTTTTGGATAGAGAGAGAAGTTACTGTTTTCGCTTATCAAAGTGTAGAGATGGAAGTACAAAGAAAATTACAGCTTGTTTAGTTTGGGCTTTTGAAAAACTTCTATTGGTAAAAGATCTACTTGTAGTGGATCTATTAGAAATAAAGTTTTTTTTTTTAAATATATATAATTGTTTGGTTAATAGATTTTTTTTTTTAAATATCTGTTTGGAGAAATACCTTCCCATGAACTTTTGCCTAGTAGATGTTTAAACTCTACTAGCATCTACTCAATTAAAAGTAGACATTCTTAAAAGTCCAACCAAACAATTCTAAAAAATCCAAATAGACGTTCGTAGACCTTTAGAGTAAGTAGAAAGCTCAACCAAACGAGCACTTAAATTTTGATTATTTAAGGGCACTATTGGTATTTCACCATAATAGGTATCTTTTAAACTTAACTTATTAAAACAGTAACATCATTGCAACTCACTAAAAAAAAATGACATTTCTCACCATTTTCACACGGCTTTATAGGAGGTGAAATGTCTCTTCCATAACCGGAACAAATGGTGAAAACTCAAAGTGACGTTGGCTTTGTTGGAGGTGGCCAACTATGATATTCAAGTGTTTTTTTAATCAAAATATTTATTAATTAGTTATGTTTTTTTTTATTTTTTTATTTTTATATATTAGTTTAATTAATTTGTATAATTTTTCAATTATATTTATTTTTAAAATCAAGTTCATATATAACTGCTATGTCAACAAACTCATTTATTGTATAATGATGTGCTAAACACATTTTCGTAACTTTCCAAAAGTAAAGCGACGTAACTTTTACAAAAAAAAAAAAAACCTTTTACCAAACATATAAGTGATTATTTTTTAAAAACTTTAAAACAATCGTTTACTAACTATAATCATTTATGATTATTTTTCCAACTATTACTATTAATTCGCAGATTAGTCTTTTATACAGTCTAATATTTTCCAATAAAAATTACATAATACGGGCTTTGCTCGATTGTTCTGACGGGCCACGGTCCACCCAACCATTGGGCCGGACTATTTTGCAATGAGTACCGGCCCATTTTCTATTCAGCCTTTAATAAATTGCAGAAATTTAATAAAACATGTTTATCAGTATCACCATCATTCCATATCTTTTTTTTTTACTTAATCGTCTGATTTATTTCCACTATAATTATTATTTTTTTGACAAAAAAACTGTACACAACATTATATCCTTTTAAACAGGTATACAATGTCGGCAGTTGATAAATGTTAACTCTCACAAATTTTTGGCCCCAAAAAAAAAAAACATATCGATTTTATAACATATTGTCCCATGATTTGCATATATGGTAGTTACAGCTAAAGTTATTTAGGCATGATTTCAGATAAATAATTTGGGAAAAAAATGGAGTAGAGTCAGAGGAGAGAGTTGATATGATTAGCTATGTTTTGCGCATCTGCACTGGCTCCATACAATCCTCTTCTTGACAATCCAACACAATACAAACCCTTCTTTCCTTTCCAATGGTTTGGGAAACTCTGCTTTGGAATTCCATCATCGTTTAATAAGTAATCATCATCCTGCACATCAATACATCAATAAATGGATCAACTATATATTCAAGGATTTTTCTTCTCTTCTCTTTTTTTTTAATATATATAAGTATCTTTATGTCAATTTGTAATATATTTATACCTTGAGCCACTTATTGGTTGATCTCTTGAAGCCGGTACAGAAAATAATAGTGTCAAAGGGATATGAATTGCCATTCTTGAATACCACCTCGTTGCCTCTTATGCTTTCTATTGCTGGCAACACCTGTTCACATAAATTTATATAATAACACCCAAACAAATTAGAGTCTAAAGATTCTGCATAACATCAGATGGATAATGGTGATCATCACTTGATTTATGAAATCTTGCATGCCAATTTGTTTTAACTTTTAATAAAGAAAAGCATGCTTTTTCTAATCTACATTACTACAATTATATATTTATATATGCTTAATTATTAATCATTCTATATTCAAATCTTAAAAGCCATTAATATTTTATCCACTTGTACCGACTTAAATCCAAGTAGAAAGATATATCATATATATAACAGTACAATATATATGTCTATATGGTACCTGAATCTCGCCGGTTTTGATCTTGTTACAGGTACCGATGTCAAAAATAGGGTACTTTCCATAGGAAACTTTCATGAAAAATGGACCCTCCGTTGGCCTGACAATGCCGTACTTGGTCAAATCTCCATAAACAAGCTTGCTCAGCATTACCATCAACGAGTCCACCATCCCAGCTGGTAAATACTTCATCATCACTAACCCTATGTATAATATCTCTCTTGACAACACATGAACCTGCATCATAATCATCACCATCCAAATATAACATAATTATATAAACATAGAATTTTCCACGCATGAACATATTTGTATGAACGAGATACAGATATATCTTGATTAAAGAGATTATTAATTTACCGGGCTTCGAATGACTATGGAGGTTTTAGCTCCATTGTTAGCAAGATCTAGTGCGATTTCCATGCCGGAATTACCGGAGCCAACAACCAAAACATTCTTGCCACCATAAGCCTTGCCATTTCTAAACTGAGTCGAGTGAATGACTTCAGGTTGGCTCAGTGGTAAGTCCCTTATACCGATCTCTGAAGTAGTAGTGGTGGAGCGACCCAGCCCATCGATGTCAGGCGTAAAAGGGTCGCTCGTCTCTCCACTTGCCACCACCAAAAACCTCCCAAAATACGCCTCCTTCTCGGATTGATCACCAGAAGTACCGGTCACATTCTTGGCCTTAACAGTCCACCGTTTGCTCGCTTCATCGTAGACAGCAGACTCAACCGATCTTCCGTACAAAGGTTTGACGTCGAAACGAGAAACGTAGTCGTCCAAGTATTGTATGAACTGGTTCTTGGAGACGTATCTTGGATAAGAAGGAGGAAACGACATGTGAGGTAGCTCACAGAAGTGTTTGACCAAGTGAAGATGGAGACGATCGTACGAATATTTCTTCCAAAGAGAAGCGAAACAGTCTTCTCTTTCAAGAATTGTGTATGGTATTGAGTGCCGGTGGAGGCAGGCGGCGGTGGCCAGTCCGGAGGGACCAGACCCCACTATTATCACTGCTTGCTCTTCCATTATTTTTTCAGTTGTTTAATTTATTTTCTTGTGGCAGACGTCGTAGATGTATCGAGTTAATATATGTGAATTTTTAATTACAATCTTTTATTTATAATATGGATTTTTTTAATAACTATTTAATAAAAGTAATGCCACTTTAGCATAACACTTCTTACCATAGCTAACCTTCTTAACAGAACTGATAGTACATCTCTCTTCTATCTAACACTATGTTTGGATTGGTGGAATATGAGAGAAAGTAAAGGAAAGATAAATGAGGAAAAGAAAGGAAAGGAAAGGAAAGTGTTTTTAATAATTGTTGTTTGGAAGGTTATAAATATAAAAGAAATGAAAGAACATCAATCTTATTTGGTGGAGTGAAATAAATAAATACATTTTATTATATTTACAAAAATATCTTTATTTTAACTTTATGAATACCTAATATTAATAGGGATAGTTTTGGGATATTGAAAAAGTCATTAATTCTGGATTCCTTTCCCTCCGTTTCCTCCCAAATTTGGATGGAAACCAAATTAGATGAAACAATAAGAAATTATTCCCTCATTTTCCTTCCATTTCCTTCCATTTTCTTTCTTTTCCCTCTCATTTAACAATCTAAACATGATATTATAAATCTATCCAAATCCTTTTCTTTCATTTCGCTTCTATTCCATCAAACCAAACATAGTGTAAGTGGTGAGGGGTTTAAATTCCACAATATACATTTTATAAATATGTTTGAGGAGTTTTCTTTCAGGTTGTGAAATAACCAGTATGGTAATACTTAAAAAGAAAAAGTGTACGGTAATACTTAAAAAAGAAAAAAGTAATATTATTATATTTAAATTTGATATTCAAATGATACGGTAACAATCTAAATCATTCATTTAAATCATGTAAATCTAATCGAATTGAGTATAATATTGTATATGAAAATCCGTTAATCCACTAAAATATAGCGCTTAATTTATATTGAGTTAATTTATTTTGTTTTATATTGATGAACATTGAATAATTTTTGGTTGTTATTGTATTTTGTTACCATAAATGATTATATTTTTATTTTAAAATCTTGAATGATTTTTATTAAACTTTTTTTATAATATACATACTTAGGTTGAGTGTATTGAAAGTGAACAAATAAACAAATAATTTAATATTTTTTAAAAAAAATAAAAAAAACGTATTCACATTTAATTCATTCAAATGCCACGCACGATTCTTTTTATGTTATATATATGACTCAAGTACCGAATACATTTCAGTAAGTCTTGATAAATTTTTGACAAGAAAGGATAATGACATGGCAAAGAGACATTACCACAAAGATAATGATAGGGCAAAGAGGCATTACTACCCTTATAATTATAGCATACAAAATTTTATCTTTATTTGAGACTTGACAGTGACACCCGTCCCTTTCTACCAATCAACGAAAAGAAAATAAAATGAATGAGTTTTGAAGCTAATTATTATACTAATCTCTATATTTCATTCTTTGTTTGGTCAAGATATAAAATAAATTAAAATTAATTAATTAAAATGAAATCGTCAAGTTTGCTTTTGCCTCATTACTTGACGTGCAGACATGGTTGAAGACATAAATATCTTATCCACTGTCGTTTTCGTCACAGATAAGTTTGTTGGACCCGTCATACTGTCCCGATTAATAATATACTCTTCTAATACATTTATTGTATCTGTGGTTACGGCCAGCGGTAACTATTAATATATTAGGATATTAAGATTTTAGTCCCTCTGATTAGTGTTAATCTGGATTTAATTCATTAATTTTTTAAATTATTAACTTTAATCCATCATTTCTCTGACAATACCTATTCAAGTCTTTACTGTCCAATTCCGTTAGTTTTTCGTTGACTTCCGTTAAGTCAACGAGGATATTAAAGTTAATTTGAACAAAACTTCTAGAAGCTTTTCATAAATAAGGGTAAATATGGTATTTTATAATGTAAAATTTTTAAAAATTGAAAAAGATATTAAAATCATTAATATTATATATTTAAAACAGAAATTGAAAACTTAAAAAGACACAAATGACCTTGAAAAATTTATATAATTACACTTGACAAATTTATATAATTATACATCTATCCACAAAACTTTACAAAATAAGAAATTGACCCACCCTAACACCACCACCACCATTCGTTCATCACTCTCAGTCCCTTTCCTACGTTCACCACCACCAACACCACCACCACCACCACCAGAAACCAAACGATCTGAACACCGCCACCAAACTCATTTCTTTCTCGATCAAACTCATTTCTCTCTTTCTCTTGATCCTGATCTCTTCACCGGTGTAGCTTAGTTCTTCTTTTTTTTTACGGTGCCGATTCAATGGGTTCTTGGTTTGGTGATGTTGGTTGAGTTATTTGCGATTCACTGGTGTGATGGTTGGTTGAATTCAGTGGTGGGATGAGTTTTTAGGTTGGATTTTGGTGGTGGGAGGGTTTGGTGATTTCATGGAAACATGCGAATGAGAGGTTGGAATGGGTGGAAAACTGACCGTAGAAGGATCGACAGTCGTTTTGGCCAGAAAATCGTCGAAAACGATGCTGGAAATGGTGAAAAACAGGCGGGTTTTATGTCGGGTCAACCATCGGGTCCAGGTCTGGCATTTACAGGTCGACGGGTCGCTGGCTGGAGAAGACGACATGACGTCACGCTGACGTCACAAAGATGCAAGGGGTGTACTGAGCAATGTTTGGGGTGCGCTCAATGGCCCAAGTTGACTTCTTTTATGATGCAATTGGATCTGGGCTAGGGTGTGCTTAGCAGGCACAACAGCCCACTTCATGAAGGGCATAAGGGTCTTTTAACTGATACCAAAGGTAATATGGTCATTTTGCCTTCTGACTTTGTCATTTAACGGAAACCGTTACAGAATGACTAAAGTTAGTAATTCAAAAAACTAATGGCCTAAGCCTAGATTAACGCTAAATAGAGGGACTAAAAACTTAATATCCCTAATATATTTTATCACATTATTTTTCTTATGTGTCGCAATCTAACAAGATTCAAAAATGTTAGATTGAAAATTATCGATCAATAAAATATTCAAATCAACAATTAAAAAAATTATCTTAATTTATTTCTAACCAATCAAATTGGATTATCTATATTTTATACATAATCATTTATATTTAATTATTTTTTTTAAAGAAATTACTTATGACCCAATTTGGTTACTTAGACACTTAGACACAAATTGGTCACTATTTTTTGATAGGTGATTTGAATCCGTCAAAAAATAGTGTCCCAAATTTAGTCATGTCAACCACTCTCATATCCATTTTTTTTAAAGCATTTACATTTATACATGATAGTAGTTTATATGATAGTAATTGATATGACTGAATTTGGTTGGTTAAACACAAATTAAGTTATCACTTTTTTAGAAGTTATTTGAATCCAATATAACACCTTATTTGGGATTCAAAATCACTACTGCTAGACAGTCCAAAAATTTAGTTCACATTTCAACACAAAAGATGTGACAAGTGTTTTTTCATTAACCGTGTTATTTGAGTTGTAATTTGGAAATTTATGATATAAAATATAATCATTTTTGTTTCAAATATATATATATATATATATATATATATATATATATATATATATATATGTATATATTTGAAATTGTGAGAAATAACACGTTGTTTATGTTTAATTTTAAGAATATCACTAATTTAATAATTTAAGTTTAAATGATACAAATAGAATAAAATACCCTCATTTATTTAATTTATTACGCTTATGACATTTTTAGGATTTTTTTTTCTTTTTCAAAAACCTTCGTCAATGGAGATGATAGACCTCTATTATAGGTTAGTTCATACTCCATTAGAAGTTGAAATTGGTCTCCAATTAGAGGTTCAACAGACCTTTAATGGAGGTCTCGATGAAGAAGATAACAAAAAAGGGAAAAATCATTTTTGTTTAATAAGTCTCGAAATCTACAAATATACCAGATAATTCTCAAAAAGACGGAAACTACCTGATAAGTCTTGAAAACTACAAAATAAGTCTTAGAAACACAAAAGTGTAAGCGATGCAAGAGATATTATTGAAGATTTTCTTGTAGACTTTTTATTTTAAAAATAATTTTGTAATTAATATCTATTATTATGTTTCTTTTTCGAGTAATATTATTTGTTCAAATTTGGTGTCCAAATGATGTGATAAAGCCCTAATCTATTTATTTAAATCATACAAATCTAATACAATTTAAATGAATGGATTATAGTGTTGCCACATCATTTTGACACCAGATTTGGACAAAGTAACATTATTGTTCATTTATTGTATATTTAATTAGGTAGTTAATGGTTTTATGATTTGATTTTTATTAAATCAAATCTTATTTCCTATAGTTTTTTTTAATGTTTTATTATTCTTTTGACTTTTTTTTAGGAGATTTGGTATCTTTTTCATTTGGTGTTCGTTCCCATTTGATTAGGATTTTTATTTAGATTTCTTTCTTATTTAGAATTCTATATGAAACAGAATCCATGTGGATTCAAATTTCTTTTACTATTTAAGTAGTTTGTATTATGTTTTGAGAATTAGTTGTTGAATTAATAAAAATTAAAGAGTTTTTTCTTTTATCTTCCATTTTCGGTACCCTACTTGGGTCAACGAATTTGAAACCTATTTTTCTGGTATTCGTGCACGGATCAACAAATCAATAGTAGGGGTTGTTTCCATAATTCGTGCATGAACCAATGGATTTGAATCGCTTATCCCCTATCTTTTATCGATTGTTGTTTGTATGATTTTGTCTCACTGCATCAGTTGGTATCAGAGACATCAAGTCTACTGTTGTGCTAGGCTCATCGATCCATAAACCATAATAAACTACTATCTCCATTAGATATTCACCTTCCATATTTCTCCAAAAAAATAATAATAATCAAATTCCCATGAATCCCTAAAATAAAATTTCCTCCTACCATTCATTGTTTTTCGAAGACGATTATGTGTCGGATTTGGTTATCATTGACTTCGATAAACCGTCAATTTTCGATGAGGAATATGTGACAGAACCCTTTATCATCGATTTCGATAGCCATCGGTTTTCGATGAAGATTTGTTCTAGAACGAGCATGGGAGGAACTCAATTTTTGAGGATTATTTCTATGATGCTTCCATGTTTCATCATTCAACGACATCTCCAACTTATTTATTCCTTAAAGCTATCAAAATTTGAGGACGAATTTTCTCCACACCGAAGAGAACGATGCAACAGATATTATTGTAGATTTTCTTGAAAACTTTTTATCTTAAAAATAGTTTTGCAATTAATATTGCAGGGAAAATCGCACAACGGAAGCGTAAAAAAAAATAGGGTTGTTGTAGATATATTTTTATTGAATGTACACGTCACTGACAAGGTGGATAGTCTCTTAAGATTGCCAGGTAGATATTCGAATAGGCATCCAGAAAATATCCTTCAAGATATCACTAAGGAATACGAACATGAGTAAGTATGAATACAGGTATTCGGCAAGTCAAGACCTGCTCGGGATCAAGTGACGTCATATTATACTCGGGACAAGAACGAGAAACCCGAATAAAGAAGTCCAGTACATAATTCGCACATGGGTATACCAAGAATCATGCTCAAATACGCAAAGACATCCATGTCAAGAAGAATTCCTAGAAGAATAAAGTACCAAACAGGAAACAAGTTCCAAATCGGGCAACAACTTTACTTCTTCAAGAAGACTGCACATTTATAAGGAAATAAAGTCCTAAACTGACTGTATCTCCAGAGTCCTATTCGATCTCCATACAATCTCCGAAATAGGAAAGAAGTAAAAGACGACTCCAATAAGCAACCAAATCGTAACTGAATACAAAATTCTTTCATTACTTGTACAACAAAGATTAGGGTTCTATGCAAATATAAATAGACCCATAATCTCATTGTTAAAGGGACGAGAAAATAAATATACATAATCACTAACAGAGAGAAGAGAGAGAGATCGAGTGGTGTAATTCTTTATTTCAATAGTGAATTTTTGCTCGGTTGTTTGTTCAACCACCCGTGGACGTTTCTCCAATCACCGGAGTTTTACCACGTAAACTCGAGTCTAATTAGCTTCAAATTGTATTCTCTTTCTCTTTCTCTTTGACAGGTCATAACTAAATCCAATCTTGTTGACTTTCTCACTCATCAAGAAAATCGAGAAATTGACGTCAACAATTGGCGCTAGAAGGAGGGGTTGAACCTTCGATCTGATTTAATGTAATGGCTGGATGCGGAAGCAAAAATAGCTCTGGGATATCTAGAAATCTCCAGATAATGCTTATATAGGTAGAAGTTCATGAGATCCCACCATAACCACCGAGAACCAACCAGCGTCCCTGGTTGGTATCCAACAAATTCCTCATATCAGTGAGAACATAACACGTCATTTCCATGAGGCATTGCAACTACTAACAAACGCGGCGAGAGAAAGAGTAGATCTATTGACCGTGGATGAGGCGCATCCACAAAACCCTCTGCCTACAAGGCTCCGTTCGGTTATAGTTGGGCCGAAACCAGATGCTTCAGTAGCTGTTAGGAACTCGGATCAAAACAATCAATCTAGAGGTAAAACACGCACCCAGGACAGGGATCGTGAAACACCTGAAGAACCATGCCGAAGGCGGAGTCATGGTCAGGTGGATCGAGATAGGCAAAAAAAATATGATCGACGTAGGGATCGGTCATCGTCATCAGAAGATACCGATCGTCACCATCTTAAGCATCGTCATGGATCCATACACCTGCAAGGGTTAGCTCAAGAGACTCGGGTACAAGATGAAAATGAGCTGGAAACAGGCATGGCGATCACCCGGTGGTTTAACCTTCATGGAGAACCGGAGGGAGACAGAGATGTTATGATTCAGAGCCTGACCCGAGAAGTGGAAAACAACATGCGTCAAATGGACGCGCTGGTTAGGCGATATGGATATAACGAGTTATCTGACGATGATTCTGATAGTCTATTAACTAGGGACATCATGCAAACCTCATTCCCAGAAAGGTTTAGGATGCCACACGTGGAACAATTCAAGAAGGATACAGATCCTAAAGAACACGTCAGACTCTTGGAGACACAGGCTCACAGAAAAACGTGAGCCTTTATAAAAGCGCTATGGCTCAGTATGCCCAAAGCGAACCTTTACTGTGTCTCAACTTTCCATAAACTCTGGAAACACAGGCTCAAAATGGTTTGGAAGATTGCCCCCGGCAAGCATCGGGAGTTTCGGTGAGCTGAACAGAAGTTTCTCAAGACAATTTCTGGGCAATGTACATAAGAAAAAATCAGTGGCTTACCTTTCTTAGTTGAAACAAAGGAAATATGAGTCATTGAAAAAACACTTGGGGAGATTTGGCCAGACGGTCTCAAAAATTGGCAGTGCAAATGATGAAGCAATAATTGCTGCATTCATAAACAATTTACAGAATGGACGACTATCTTTTGACCTAATAAGGGCCCATTTAACCAGATATGTAGACATGATGGACATGGCTGGAGGATACGCACTAGCCGAAGAAGAGTAGTTAGCCACAAGAGGGTGCTACATGCATGAGGGGAGACCCAAACAAAAAGATGCCGAGTCAAAGGTATAGAACCACAAAGGGAAACAAAAAGGAAACAACAAAGAAAAAAGCAAGGATAGGGGAAGCGGGCGTAATGCTGACCAGATCACGGAGAAACTTCGAGGAAAATACACAAACTACACCCCTCTCCGAAAAAAACAGGAAGAAATCCTTACCATATTAGAAGAAAAGAATCTGGTAAAGAAGCCACACTGACAATCTCAGTTTGCTCGGTGAGATACATTAAAATACTACAGATTCTATAAGGAAACCGTCATGAGACTTCCAAATGTTACCAGCTTAGAGACTACATAGAGACCCTCATTCGGGAAGGACACCTCCAAGATATAATCTTGAAGAAAGATGAGAAGTTAGGGACAAAGAAATAGACCAATACCGATCATAATTCTGGTCGGAACAAAAGGGACATTAATACAAACAATCTTTGGAAGACCATCAACTGGGAGAAGTAGCCGGGAGCGCACTTAGGAAATCCGAGAAGCGGTGGAGGCAAGGTAGAACTTTGATGTCAACTCCGTCTAACCAGACCCGAAAAGGATAAAGGAAGGATGAGACCCAATAATATTCACTGAGGTCGACTCACACGAGGTCAATGTTCAGCCGAATGACGCCCTCGTCATAAGTTCCCGAATATGCCACAGGAAAGTCATGAGAATTTTAATAGATAATGGTAGTTTGGCTGATATTCACAATGTAGCTGTCTACGATCAACTCAGGTTGGACCGAAAGGATTTACAACTTTTTCATATCCCACTCAGAGGATTCGAGGGAGTCGAGGTCAGGTCTCTCGGGATGGTAAAGTTGCCTGTAAAAATCAGAGTAGCACCTTGTTAGAGAACAGTATTACTCAATTTTGTAGTGGTAGACCTGGACAACTGACCTTATAACGTGCTGTTAGGTAGACCATTCTCGAATAAAACTAAGGCAGTAACAGCTACCTATGCTCTTATGATCGAATTCCCAACCGAACGAGGGGTAGAAGTAGACAAGGGGTCCTAAGAGATGGCCAGAAGAGCTGATCTCTCAGTTTATAAAGACAAGGACAATAGTGAGCAAGTGTGTACCGTAACACAGTCATATCAGATTGAGAAAGAATCACTGTTGTTCGAGTTTGATCCGAGGGAAGAGCCGAAAGTGTCTAAAAGTGAATCAATAGAGGAAATAGTCTTAAAGGAAGATGAATCAGATAAGAAGATCAAAATCAGCCTCAGTTTGGAAGAAAAGGTTAAGCAAAACCTTATTGATTTACTCAGAGAATACGAAGACGTGTTCGCCTGGAGTCATGAAGACATGGTAGGGATAGATGCTCGAGTAATATCACATCATCTTGTGGTGGACCCAAATGCAAAGCCAGTAGTACAAAAAAGAAGATCTTTCAACCTCGAAAGAAGTCAGGTGATCAAGCAAGAAGTGGAAAAGTTACTCGCTATAGGGTCGATCAGAGAAATCAGCTACCTTCAGTGGGTAGCCAATGTGGTCCTCGTTCAGAAGAAAAATGGTCAGTGGAGAATGTGCGTAAACATTATGGACCTAAATAAGGCATGCTCAAAAGACAGTTTTCCAGCTAAGGATAGACCAATAAGTTGATGCCACATCAGGCCACAAATTACTCAGTTTTATGGACGCCTATTCAGGGTACAACCAAATCCGGATGAATAAGGCTGATGAGGAAAAAACAGCGTTCACAACCGATCAGGACTTATACTGTTGCATAGTAATGCCTTTTGAGCTATATAATGCAGGAGTAACATACCAAAGACTGGTCAACAGGATCTTCACACGTCAAATAGGAAGAAACATGGAAGTTTACATAGACGACTTGTTAACCAAGAGCATCTCGGCAGATGGGCATGCTTCAGATCTACGGGAAACATTTGATGTCTTGAAGAGATATCAGATGAAGTTGAATCCGAACAAATGTCTGTTTGGAGGTCCTTCAAGAAGTTCCTGGGTTTCCAAGTTCACTAGAGGGGAATCGATGTGAACCCTGAGAAGATCCAAGCCTTTCAAAAAATGACCTCGCCATGGACGCTAAATGAAGTGTAGTGCTTGATAGGATGTTTAGCCTCCTTGGGCAGATTTATTTCAAAGGCTAGTGATAGATGTGCTCTCTTTTTTAAAGTAATTAAAAAAGGAAAATGGTTCGAATGGAACGAAGAATGCGAGCAGGCATTCCTAAAAATCAAAGAGTACCTAGGGCAGGCTCCCATCCTTACAAAACCTAAAATGGGAGAAGTACTCCACTTGTACTTATCAATTATGAAGTTAGCAACATGCTCGGTTCTAGTCAGAATAGAAGATGGAGTACATAGACCAGTATACTATACCAGCAAGGCACTTCTTCCAACTGAAATCAGGTATTCACAGGTAGAAAAAATTGCCATAGCATTGGTTTCAGCTGCAAGAAAATTGAGGCCATACTTTCAGGCTCATACAATCCAGGTTCTCACCAACTGTCCACTTAAGCAAATCTTACAGAAGCCATAAATTTTAGGGAGACTATCCAAATTGGCAATCGAGCTGAGTGAATTTAATATTCAGTACATCCCCAGAACATCCCTCAAAGGCCAGGCAATGTCAGATTTCGTAGCAGAATTCACAGAACCAAACCTGGAAGCAAAAAGGATGCTGGACAAGAGTTTTTCGTGGAGGTTAAATGTTGATGGTTCCTCGAACACTCATGGCAGCGGGGCAGTGATTGTAGTATGCACCCCAGAATGAGATAATGTTGAATGTGCCATGAGATTTGATTTCAAAGTGACAAATAATCAAGCCGAGTACGAGGCGTTACTAGCTGGACTTAGAGTATGCTTAGCCCGAGGAGCAGATGAGGTTGAAATTCAGTGACTCACAGGTAATCGTCTACCAAGTCTTGGACGAATACCACGCTAGAGATGAAGGTATGATGGCTTATCGTGACATAGCAAAACAACTCCTTCAAAAATTCAAAGAATATAAGATTGTCCAGACTCCTAGGGAGGAGAATGAAAAGACAGACGCCTTGTCCAAACTAGCATCAGCCATAACCACAATCAGGCCAAAAACTATTCCGGTCGCACATCTCCTCAGACCGAGTATAGTTGAGCCAAAAAAACATTGGAATCTCATAAATCCGAACACCATCAGACGGTTGGATGACTCAACTAAAAAGGTACCTGGAAGAAGGCATACTCCCGGAAGATCCCCTACAAGCCAAACGTATCAGGTATCAGTCAGTAAGATACACATTGATTGGAGGAGAATTGTACAAAAGGGGGTTTTTCCGAACATTCCAAAGATGTATATCAGAGAAAGATGCATGTCGGATACTACAGGAAATCCATGGTGGAGTATACGAAAACCATACTGGGGGAAAATTTTGGCACATAAAGTACTCAGGCAAGGTTATTATTGGCTCTCTTTATTCTCGGATGCACAACAATGTTCAGAAAGCTGCAATGCATGTCAAAGGATCGCTAACGATATCCGACAACCCCCTGAACAACTCAGAAGCCTTACGTCCCCATAGCCATTTGCCATGTGAGGCCTGAACTTAATTGGCCCAATGCCAGCAGGGACAGAGGGTGGAGCAAAGCATGCGATAATAGCCATCGATTATTTCACAAAGTGGGTAGAAGCCGAAGCATTGGTACATATCACAGAAGCAAATACCACAAACTTTGTAAAGAAAAATATACTCTATAGATTTGGAGTCCCAAGCACTATCGTCACTGACAACGGCACCCAGTTCGATAATCTAAAATTCAGACAGTTGTGCAAAGAGTACCAAATTGCCAATTATTATGCCACACCTGCCCACCCTCAAACGAATGGGCCAGCTGAAGAATTAAACAAAATCATCAAGCACACACTCAAACCAAAGCTAGATGCCAAGAAAGGAAGTTGGGTTGAAAAACTTCCTAAGGTACTGTGGGCATATTGGACGACAACAAAGACTTCTACAGGAGAGACTCCATTCACTTTCGCGTTTGGAACATAAGTTGTTATCCCTGTAGAAACATCGTACGCGTCACCTAGGGTCAGACTGCACGATGAAGACCAGAATGTTGATATGCTGTTACAAATCTAGATAAGCTAGAAGAGAAAAATGAGAAATCCTGAATACGAAATATGGCATATACGCAAAAGGGTGGCTCGCCATTACAACTCTCATGTTCGGATCAGGAAATTTCAACTAGGAGACTTGGTACTCAGAAAAGTGTCATTGAACACAAAAAATAAAGTTGCAGGCTTCTTGGCTGACAAATGGGAAGGCCAGTACAAGATTGAAAGAGTAGATGGTCATGGAGCATACTGGATTGCACGACCAGTGGAGCGGTCTTACCCCGACCATGCAACGCCTAATATTTGAAGATTTTTTATCCTTGAAATTTTGTTTTCTTTTTAGTTAGGAAAATTCTAGTCAGGATAGTTATTAGTTTTGAAATTTAATCATTGTTAATTTTACAGTTATAAATAAAAACCCAACTCAGGATTTCAGAAATCTAAAGTATATGATAACAAGAACATATGAAAGCCAAGCATGATAATAAGAACATGCAAATAGAATGCTCGAGACCATTAATTTGGTGAAATTCCCGAATGGGCGGAGAAGCTCGAAGGAGCGCGCCAGTCGAGTAAGGTCAGTCGACCTTAGACAAAAGGCAAACCCGATGTACCAGATTCTGGAAAATGGCTCGGGGCGCCGTCGAGAAAAATCCTTGTGAGATGTGCAGCTGTGTTAAGTAGTTCAAAAGCTTAACAATTCGGTAAACTCTTGCACATACAAAACTAAGGAGACGTCCTCAGTGACTTGTGTAAGGACTCGAACATATGATCATGGTGAGCCTTGATATAATGTTTGGGTAGCAACCGAGTATGAAATACGAGTATGAATCTACTTGCTTGTTTCAAGATGGCTCAGTTAATATTAGCCAGTTTAATAAGATACTTAGCACGAAGAAATTGTATTAGCCAGTTTAATAAGATACTTGGCATTAGAAAATTGTTCCGAGTAAGCGAAACCAAGTTAAATAAGATATTCGGTAAAGTTACTCGGGCAACAGAATTAGCCATTTTAATAAGATACTCGGCATTTAAAGAATCAGACTATTATCCAATTAAAAAAGATAATTCGGTGAAATTAATCGAACAACAGAGCCAGTTTGAATAAAAAGTACTTGGCGTTCCGAATAAAGCAGTCAGCAAAAATAAGAAACTTCATTGATCAAAATTTTTACAAGATTTTTTTTACAAAAATGGCTAAGGCTGAGATGACGGTTTGGAACCCTTGCCAATACTCAGGTCAAGCACCATCTTATACTCATGAAAGAGTCTTTCATTCAAAGGCCAGGTGATTGTGTCAACCAAGTTATCTATCCACTCGCTATAGTCTGCTCAAGGGACCGGACAAACATCAGGTGACGAACCATCCACACCAGACTCCTGACTGGCATAGAAGGTCGAGTGAGAATGCTCCGACGGGATCTATAAATGCATAGGATGGAGATCTTTGCCTTGACTATGACAGTATGCTAGCCATTCCTTCATTTGAGTTTGAAGAGATTCCAAGGACCGGTCCACGTGGTTCTTAATCAGCAACTCCCAATTGGTTCGAGCTTTATCAGTTGCCTGATTTTTGACCTTGAAAAATTAACCAGCCGAGACCAGCCCCTGCTGAAATTCTGGAAGAAGCAAGGAATCATAAGCCGGAGTCCTTTTGAAGTGGTCAACCCCTTGGACCTTAAGTTCCAGCCCAGCCTCCTTTTTTAGAGATTCGACCGTCAAGGCTTGGTGCTCCATATCTTCGATTATCTGCTCGTAAGATGACCTGGCTTGTTCAGCCTCATGTTTAGCCTTGAGCATTAACTCCTGGGTAACAGACAGTAATTTTGGAGGGACACAACCTTCTCTTTTGCCGTAAAAGCTTTCTCCTCAGCCTCCACTTGCTTAGCCAAAACAGTGGTCGACAAACACCTGGGCAGAGTTTACCTTCCTTTGATAAGTCGCTTCAACCCGAACACGGCTATCCTCACCCTCATTCAGTTAAGCTTCAAAATGCCTTATCCGATCGGCTTGATGTTATTGCGTTTAAACCAACTCAGCAAACTCAGCCACCACCTGCAAGAAAGGTTGACTTAAAAATCTGACAGGCATTAAGATGAACAGTTGAGATATGAGACTTACATAAGAGGCACTATTGAAAATATTTTCAAGGCGAGTGGTCGGGGAACCATCCATGAAAAGTCTCTAATGGTCATCCCCAATGAAGACCCGACCAGAAGACATTGCCCTTATCATTTCCTGTGGAGTGGAATAAGAAGGGTCACCCGAGGCTTTTGCCCCAACGTCTTCAGCCATAAGAATCCCTGCTAAGGTTTGAAGTTTCCGTTTTTCCCACAGACGCTTCAACTTGAACGCTTGGGGAAACTCCAACCTCGGTATCATCATCACTTGATTCGATAAACGATACCACCCGAGGGAGTTTATAAGGACGAGTGAGAGATTCAACCATCTTTCTTTTCTCAGCCAGAGTATGACGGAAGCTGAGATCAGCCGTGGGATCATCCTGATCGTCAACATCAAGAAAAAATTCGAAGAAACCAGGATCATGATTTACTTGTTTGTCTGAAGGTTTTCCAGCTTCATCTTTATCCTCAATAGCAAACTGGTTGGTAGGAACCTCATCAATTGGGGACTTCGGCACACCAGACACTTCACCAAGATAATCTTCTTGTCCGTTTTCATCCTCAGGAAACCTTTGGGTACTGGCAATTTCAACCGGGCCACTCAGACCGCTTGATTCCCTCACAGTTGGCTGAACAACCTCCTTTAGGACTTGCTCTAGAATTTGCTCATCAGTTTCATCAAAGTCTTCATCTTACTCAACGTCAGGAGGAGCAACCCCTTCTGTGCTCTGGCGAGAAGATTCTTTTTGGCTTGCCTGAAGGATCAATTTCACCTAGCGATCTTGAACGTCGCAGACGATGTCCGAGTCATACACTAAACATGATAAAGAAGAACCAAGTCAGAAATAGTAATATAGAGGTGAAATAGAAGCAAAAAGAACTATACTTACATCGCCTGCGATGGCTTAAAATATGACTAAATAAGCCAAGTTCTATCATCTTCTTCTCACTAAAAAGATAAGATTTGCTCCCCTTTTCCAGAGTACGCACTGCAGCCCGAGCAAGTCTGGTCAGCTCAACTTCAGTAAAGACGAGTTTCTTCTTGTTCCATGTGTCAGGAGAACAGAAAAAATGGGGAACCTTTACCACCACCTGATTCTCCCCGGTCGAGAGAGTAACCTCAAGTCCCAAGTTACCTCCGGTGAAGAACCAGCTGTTCTTCCAATGCTTGTTTGATGAAGGAAATCCCCACACGAAGCCTCTCTTTTTTGTATAAGAAGAGGTTTCAACTCCCCGGTTCACTTTTGTCCCCACAAGGACCCAACAATCTGGCGGATAGGACATAAGAAAATAAGTTCCTGTCCGACAAGATTGCCTTATTGTATAAAAGTACCTGATTTCATCCAGAGAAGGTGGCGACAGGTTCATCTGGCTCCACATATGTCACATGTACATTAAAATCTTATAGCTATTCGGGGCAAGTTGGGCTGGAGCGATCCCTGCTTCAGCTAGAAACCAAGCAATGAACGACTGGAGAGGAAGAGTTATACCACAGCAGAGCATGGACCCATAAATCGCCACCATGCCCGGAGGAGGGTTCCATACGGCTCTATCACCAGTAGGAGACATTATAACCGAGTCTTCTAGGTCAAATCGAGCATGATACTTCACGATCTCATCTTCCCTAACCACAATCGGCTCAGTATCAAATCCACTCGGGTGATCAAGAGAAAAAGGGATACATGATGCTCTAAACTCCGCTTCAACATCCCTCTCATCAACGATTTGTTCCCTGATTTGAATGTTGCCGGAGCCATGTTTGTGGACCTTGCGTTTACTCTGATGTTATTCCATCCTGGATCGAAGAGGAACCCTGTGATTAGAAATGATAGATTCAGAACTAGAAGAAGATTAAGAATTGGATGATTCAAAACTTGAACTTAAACGAACGTCAGGGTATAGCCCAGAAACATCAACGCCTAAAAAATGAGGCTCATCATGAGGGATTTCCCTCAATAAACTATGAACACAAGAGACTAATTGAAAATCTCCACGCTCAAGCACTTTGAAAGCTATAACAAAAAGGTGTTGTCGTGAAACGGGATCCATCAAAACTAACCTTTAAAATAAAACGTAAAGAAACCTGGAAAAGCTTCAATGAGGAATTGAGATGAATCTCTGTGCAAGAAGTCTAGGTTGTAATGTTTGCTTATGCGAAAACGAACCGGAGTAGTTCCTTTTCATCTTAAAAAGATTATTAGAGGTAAACCCTGGGGTCTTAAAAAGCGGGAAAAAATCGAAAATGAGGATTTGATGACGTAGGCAGCGCATCAGGAGATGTACAAGTCGCCTCTCATAAATGCTACTTAGGGAATGAAGCGGTGGGAAGACACGTGCCAAGAAAAGAACTGGCCAAGCCGTAAGAATTTCAAAACATCACAATCATTGAGATTTCCCGTGAAAGGATTTACGTGATAGCCATTAAAACACGTCAATATTACAAGGTGTTGTTATTCGGTATTAACGAGCCATGAATATTAAAGAGTCAATTAAAATATTTACGCCAAGGACAAAATCCTACTCGGTAAAAATATTTTAAGGGGGTATTATTGTAGGTATATTTTTATCAAATGTACACATCACTGACAAGGTAGATAGTCCCTTAAGATTGCCAGGTAGATATCCGAATAGGCATCCAGAAAATATCCTTCAAGATATCACTAAGGAATACGAACCCGAGTAAGTATGAATACAGGTATTCGGCAAGTCAAGACCTGTTCAGGACCAAGTGACGTCATATTATACTCGGGACAAAAACGAGAAACCCGAATAAAGAAGTCCAGTATATAATTCGTACATGGGTATACCAAGAGTCATGCTCAAATACGCAAAGACATCTATGTCAAGAAGAATTCCTAGAAGAATAAAGTACCAAACAGGAAACAGGTTCCAAATCGAGCAACAACTTTACTTCTTCAAGAAGACTGCACATTTATAAGGAAATAAAGTCCTAAAGTAACTATATCTCCAGAGTCCTATTCGATCTCCATACAATCTCCAAAATAGGAAAGAAGTAAAAGACGACTCCAATAAGCAACCAAATCGTAACTGAATACAAAATTCTTTTATTACTTGTATAACAAAGATTAGGGTTCTATGCAAATATAAATAAACCCATAATCTCATTGTTGAAGGGACGAGAAAATAAATATACATAATCACTAATAGAGAGAAGAAAGAGAGATCGAGTGGTGTAATTCTTTATTTCAATAGTGAATTTTGGCTCGGTTGTTTGTTCAACCACCCGTGGACGTTTCTCCTATACCGGAATTTTACCAAGTAAACTTGTGTCTAATTAGCTTCAAATTGCATTCTCTTTATTTTTCTATTTGACAGGTCATAACTAAACCCAATCTTGTTGACTTTCTCACCCATCGAGAAATCGACGTCAACAAGGGTTTAGTATATTTAAAAAAAAAATCCCTTTAAAAGAAAGAACCTTAACCTTGGATTAATTGATGTATATTAAAAGTGTCGTACCATTTTCTTTCATGATGATTGAACTAGCGTCGAATTGAATGCGCAAGATCTTCCAATCCAATCACAAATGTGAATCACCTACGAGTGTGAGCTCCTTTTCTTTAAATTGCATACCTGATGATGGAAACAAACAAAATCTTCTTCTCTGTTAGTCACAATAATCCTCCAAGAGAAAAACCAAGAACGTTAGATCACTTGTGAATTATCAATCAATTTGATTGAAACTCACGTGAACCTTGATTTGATGTTGTACACAAAACCTTTTTGATGCAAAGGATACTAGTGTACTATCGAAAACAAAAAATGTTCCCTCTTTTCTCTATGCTTGGCTGAATTCTTCACACAATGAGTTGGACGAAGTTTTTTTTTTTATATATAACAATAAAAAACAAATAAAAAACAACTTCTCACACCATAAATTCTTTCTTGGTCGAATTTAATAGGTAGTATATATTGGAGACCAAATTCTCTCCTAAGAAGGATTTGCTGGGCGGACAAGAATCCTTTACTTAGGTGGATTTACTTGGTGACCAAGAATTCTTTTCAAAAAAGAATTCTTTTCTACATCAAGACTCCTAATCCAACTCATTAGTGTATTTGTGACCATATTAAAGACTTCATAATTTGACTAGATAAATAATTCCTTTTATTTATCTACTTATCAAATAAAGTCTGTAATATTAATTATACTACCAACAATAGTATAATATTAGGAGACCTTCTCCTACTAGGAAAAAGATTTTGACTTTTAATTAACAAATTAATTAATTTCCATTTAATTAAATAAAAAAATAAAAAAAATATAATAAGCTATTTTATATAGCCTTGCCGCCCAAGACCACACATGGGCATATATATTATTTTTCTTATTTTATTAAATCCATTGGACCTAAATAAAATGTCCACATGTGAACTAAACTCATTCTTACTAAAAGAAACAAGTCCACATGCCTTAATACAATTCTAGATAGACCCATATATTGGTCTGGTGGAATATATCAAGTGATCCATACAAGTTAGTGTGGATTGGAGATTTTGGCGGGCTATCTAAATTTAAGCTCCAATAGACATAACCTAATCACAATCAACAAATGATTCACTTAGGTCCGATCTATTAATTTTAGTTCATTCTAGTAAAGAACTAAAATTGAACTCTTAAATAAAGATAGAATAAGTTAATATTGCTCATTCATACCCTAGACAACTTTATTGGAGATAGAGTATCCTCGTGAAGAATACCAGTAATGGCCAAGAGCTCATAGACCGCCTATAACTCTCCAAGTTACCATATTTACTCATATTACTGCATTTTGAACTTGGATATTTTGACTTGTCCAGAAGCCATGTTTCAATAGATTCTATTGAAAACTTAACATTAAGTTTTAATATTTAATACCTCAAAATATCCATATGATGGTATTCTACTCACATTAATAAATGGAGTCACGATGTCTATATCTATAAATAAATTCCTCTATCGATTACCAAATGAATACCACTAAACTATCGATGATAGACTATGCTATATAACCGTACTCATTGATAGCTCAAATGATAACACTTGCAACTATAAGTCCATCATTTATCTCAGGATTTAGATAGACTCTCTGATTGTCTTCAAGTAAAAACTTTTATCCATTGATGATTCTAGATAAAGTATTTCACTGTGATCCAATTCAATGCACTAAGTGCACTATATTATTTTGCCCAAAGACACCACACTTTGATGAATTTTAGACTCATCATAACACATTTGATCCCACTCAAATGCTAGCAAAAAAATCTACAACTTTGACAAGATAAAGGAGTCCAACCTTTATCTTAAGTTGTGAATATTATTTAAGACTAACTAAAGAATTGTGTCTACCTCATACATATCTAGATATATGAACAATTCTTATTTTCTCATAGTCTTTTGACCTTATGATTATTTACTTTTGACAATTATAATTATTGACCTATAAATGCTATAAGATTTGTTAAACTAGAAATCACTTTATTAATATGAAAAGATTGTCAATTACAATATTACACTCTTGCTATCGAGCGTAATCCCAACAATCTCCCACTTGCTCTATAGTAAATGTGTCATATCTCTCATCCCTATGTTCTCTAGATGCCCATCAAAATTCTTTTGTGGAAGAGTCTTTGTAAAGGGATCCGCTAGATTATCTGCTGACACGATTTTGGTAATCACGTCACCCATATGCACAATTTCCCTCAGAAGGTGATATTTTCTTTCAATGTGTTTCCCTCTTTTATGACTTCTTGGTTCTCTCGAATTAGCCACTGCTCTATTATTGTCACAATAAAGAGTGATATGCTTATTCGTATTAGGAACCACTTCCATGTCAATCAAGAATTGTCGGAGACAGAAAACCTCTTTAGCAGCCTCGAATGTGGCAACATACTCGGCTTCCAAGGTGGAATTAACAATACAAGATTGCTTGATACTCCTCCATATGACTGCCCCTCCTCCAAGTGTAACACAGATCCTAATGTTGATATTCTAGAATCAAAATCCAATTGAAAATTGAAATTTGTATACTCAACGGGAATTAGATCCCCTCTAGAGTATACAAGCATATAATCTCTCGTTCTCATGAGAAATTTGAAAATATGCTTGACTGTTCTCCAGTGATCAGGACCAGGTTTTGATTGAAACCTGCTAACTATGCCAACGGTAAAACAAATATATGGTCTAGTGCAGAGCATTGCATACATGAGACTTCCACTTGCCGATGCATATGGAACCCTACTCATGAATTGCTCTTCATGCTCATTCTTAGGAACTTGTTCCTTAGAAAGTTTGATTCCATGTTTGAAAGGTAACATACCTTTCTTGGAATCTTGCATGGAATACCTAGACAAGATTTTATCTATGTATGAAGTTTGGGATAATGCAATCGTTCTATTCTTTTTATCCCTTATGACTTGGATACCAAGAACATAACTTGCTTCTCCTAAGTCCTTCATATCAAATTGTTTTGCTAACCATTCTTTTACTGATGCCAATACACCTACATCGTTTCCGATGAGTAGTATATCTTCAACGTAAAGAACTAGGAAAACCAACTTGTCACCTTTAATCCTTTTTTATACACAGGGCTCGTCAAGGTTTTGAATAAATCCAAAACTTTTCACGGCTTGATCGAACCCTATGTTCCAGGATCTTGATACTTGCTTCAATCCATATATGTATATTTGCAACTTGCATACCCTTCCTCTTGGCCTTTTTTAATGAATCCTTCTGGTTGCATCATATAAATGCTTTCATCAAGACTTCCATTAAGGAAAGTTGTCTTGACGTCCATTTGCCAAATCTCTAGGTCTAGAGATGCATAAGAGTATCCTAATGGATTTAAGCATGGCCACATGAGAGAAGGTTTCTTCATAATCGATATATTTCTTCTGTGTATAACCTTTAGCTACCAATATAGCTTTAAAGGTTTCCACCTTTCCATCCATTCCTCTTTTCCTCTTGTATACCCATTTGCACCCAATGGGTTTTATCCTTTAGGCAAGTCTACAAGAGACTAGACTTTGTTTTTGAACATGAATTCAATTTCGGATTGCATTGGCTTTGCGAATGGCAACAATCAACATCATCCATTGCTTCCTTGTACGTATAGGGATCATCATCATCCAAGAGATTCTCTACAGATTCTCCTAGATCGATGTATCTCTTGGATTGTCTACTAACCCTCCCTCTACGATGAGGTATGGTAAATTGTTGATCTTGTATTGGTGCGGAACTTTCAGGGCTAGGTTGTGAAACCTCTTGTGGAATTATATCTCCTGAAAGCTCATTCAAGACAATTTCACTTTTAGGCACAAAATTATTCATATAGTCAAATTCCAGAAATTTAGCATTTGTCGAAACAAATACTTTAAGATTTGAAGGACTATAAAAATAATATCCTTTTGTTCATGTTTCTGAACGGGGCTTTATCTTTTCTGTCTTTCCTTTTAACAGGTGCACATGACATCCAAATATCCTTAAGTGTTGTAAACTAGGCTTTCGCCTGGTCCACAACTCATGTGGTGTTTTAGGAACTGACTTAGATGGTACATCATTTAGAATGTACGTGACAGTTTGTAAAGCATATCCACAAAAGGAATTAGGAAGCGTTGAATAACTCAGCATAGACCTAACCATGTCCAAAAGAGTTTTATTTCTCCTTTCTGCCACCCCATTTTGTTGAGGTGTACCTAGTGCAGAAAACTGAGAAATTATCCCATTATCAATAAGATATTGTTGAAACTCACCAAATAGATATTCTCCACCACGATCAGACCTTAAGATTTTTATGCGTTTCTCAAGCTGATTTTCAACTTCAGCTTTAAATGCTTTGAACTTGTCAAAAGCATCCGACTTATGTCTCATGAGATGCACATAGCCAAATCTTGAGTAATCATCCATGAAAGTGATGAAGTAATCATATCCACCTCTAGCTTGAATGCTCATAGGACCACACAATTTAGTGTGTATCAATCCTAAACATTCGATGGCTCTTGTGCCTTTAGCCGTGAATGGCCTTTTGGTCATTTTACCTTCCAAACAAGATTCACAAGTTGGTAGATCATTAACCTTTAAGTCACTTACAGGCCCGTCACTAACCAATCTCTTAATCCTATTTAGGTTCATATGACCTAGGCGCAAATGTCATAGGTAGGTTTCATCTTCTGATAATTTTACCCTTTTATTATTAGGTTCCGTTGATTATGTGTCTAACAAGTGAGAGATATTTCTATGCAAATAGAATAAACCATTTTCCAATGTACCTTTACAAATATATTTGTAATTCTTACTAATAATAAAAGCTTTATCAAAAGTAACCGAATAACCAAATTTATTTAAACAAGAAACTGAAATTAAATTCCTCTTGAATTGAGGTACATAATAAACATCTATTAAATCTAAATGCCTATAAGAATCTAAACTAATTCTAATATCTCCCACTGAACTAGCAGACACCAACGCTCTATTGCCTAAATGCAAGTTGAATTCGTTCTCATTAAGCCTTCTTCTTTCCTTGAACCCCTGTAAGGAAAAACAAACATGATTAGTGGCTCCAGAGTCTATGATCCAAGAATCCATAGAATCTGCCAAAAAACATGTTTCATGATAAGTAATATTACCTTCTTCCTTCTTGTCCTGAGACTTGGGGCAATTTCTTTTTCAATGTCTCTTTCACCATAAAAGAAACACTTCCTTTTGATCTTGGTTACTTTCTTTGTCTTTTTCTTAGTAGGTCCTAGTTGCTTTTTCTTCTATTGTTTCTTGACCTTCTTATGGGTCTTAACAATAGCAACTTTACCTACAGTATGAATCTCTTGTACCTTGCCTTCACAAGGATTTTCTCAGCGCTTTGAACATCTTGCATCATGCCTTGCAATGTGTATTCCTTATTATTCAAGGTGTAGTCCAACTTGAACTGATCAAAGGAATCCAACAGTGAGTTGACGATCATGTCAATTTTTATCTCACCATCTATCTCAGCACCATTCAGTTCAGCAATATTGAGATGTGCTATAACTTTCATCATGTGATCTTTCACAGCTTGTCCAGGTTTCATCCTAAGATTCATGAAAGTAGTCACTACCTCTCTCTTAGTTGTTCTGGACCTCATAGCAAACATCTCCTCTAGAGGCATCATTATATCGGCAGCAATCTCCATTCCTTCATGTTGTTGTTGCAACACATCGAAGATGGTAGCCATAATGTAACATTTAGCCATCTCATCCGAAGACTCCCACTGTCGATACTCATCTCTTTGCTCCTTAGTAGATTCATTAGTAGAAGTAGGTGGTTTAGGAGTGCACAGAACGAACTTATGCTTTTTGGATTGCAACAAAAGCCCAATTTTCTTTTTCCATGTAACATAATTATCACCAGTTAAAGTATTGCCTTTTAGGATGCTGATTAGGGATGAGGTTATGATTTCTGAACAATTACAAAAATTATATAAGTAAATAATCATGATAAAGCACTTTCTTATATTTATCTTGAATTATATAAAATAATTCAATCGTAAAATTCAACGGTGATCCAACACCCATAAATGTCACGCCTCTTTTGGGAGTTCGCACCATTCACTAGTTGGACTAGGTCCCACCAAATTGATAACATAACAACCAACGTTTTCAATTTAGTCTTATAATTTTGTTAACAAGAACTCTTGGGAGGATATTAATAAAATCATATTGAGTGTGTTACCAAGTTATCGATCTTCAATATAATCCCTCACGAATATCCCTCCTTTGGGAGTAGATATCGTTTGGGTTAATTGTCTAGTCTATCCTTATAAGAAAGTATCTTGCTAAATTCCGTTCATGAATACCTCTTGGGGGGGTTAGTACACGAAACATAAAGCTCAACTAAACTTAGAGGCCATAGGTGTCCCAAAACACCTTCTCCCACTCAATTATTTAAGGTGTGTGGTCGAATTCCAAAGAATGATTTACTAAGTTATCTAGATGCCAATTAGATACCTAAACCATTCAATGCATGTTCATACCAAAAGAGATATATGAGTGGCACTCATATTCTATATGATATGTTATCAAACAATGACAAACATTGCAATATTTACAAAAATATAAATAGCATCAATTTTGGTCCATCCTAGAAAAACAAGTAAATTACATACGTCTTGTAATACAAAAACTACTTTCTTGGCGAACAAGTCTTCACTCGACCTTCGTGGTTTGGACTCACTTGGCTGCCTCCCATGGGCATACGCACCCTTAGCCCCTTCCATAGGCGTGCGCATGCAACAACCCCATAAAGGGCTACCATGCACAACCCATGGCTTCCATAGGGCTGCCGTGCACAGTCCATGCCACAACAATCGTGGCCGTGTGCTCTTCGCACGGATGTTTGTTGCTATGGCTCGCACCGTCCCAAACTTGTTCCGGTTGCTTCCAATTGTTCAAATCTTTGAGTCTTCGATACTTGAATGTATTACAGAAGAATTTTAAATAAAAAAAATACTGTATTTTTTTTTATTACAATATAGTGCAGTATTTTTATTACAATAACAAAATAAATAAAAATTTAGCAACTACCAAAGAAGAAAATTATGGCGATGATAGGTCACCCTTCTTGTTACAATCCCAAAATAAAATACATTGAAATTCTAAAACCAAAATTGAGCAATAACAGTCCACATATAAAACATATATATCTATACATTCCAATGTAAATATATATGCGAATACCTAAAGTGTTATCTCTTTCTAAAACATACATATATACATTAAAAGAAAAAGATTCATGTGCACATACATCAATTAATCAAGGGTACAACCTGACTCTAATACCAATTGTAGGGAAAATCGCACAACGGAAGCGTAAAAAAATTAGGGTTTAGTATATTTAAAAAAAATTCCCTTTAAAAGAAAAAACATTAACCATAGATTAATTGATGTATATTAAAAGTGTCGTACCTTTTTTTTCGTGACGATTGAACTAGCGTCGAATTGAATCCGTAAGATCTTCCAATCCAATCACCAACGTGAATCACCTAGGAGAGTGGGCTCTCTTTCTTTAAATTGTATACCTAAGGATGGAAACAAACAAAATCTTCTTCTTTGTTAGTCACAATAATCCTCCAAGAGAAAAACCAAGAACGTCCGGTCACTTGTGAATTATCAATCAATTTGGTTAAAAATCGCATGAACCTTGTTTCAATGTTTTACACAACCCTTTTGATGTAAAGGATACTAGTGTACTATCAAAAACAAAAATATTCCCTCTTTTCTCTATGCTTGGCCGAATTCTTCACACAATGAGTTAGACGAAGTTTTTTTTTATAAAAATAAAAAATCAAATAAAAAACAACTTCTCACACCAAAAATTTTGTCTTGGTCAAATTTAATAGGTAGCATATATAGGAGACCAAATCCTCTTCTAAGACGAATTTACTTGGTGGGTAAGAATCCTTTTCTTATGTGGATTTACTTGGTGACCAAGAATCCTTTTCAAAAAAGAATCCTTTTCAAAAAAGAATTCTTTTCTACACCAAAACTCCTAATCCAACTCATTAGTCTATTTGTGACCATATTAAAGACTTCCTAGTTTGACTAGATAAATAATTCCTTTTATTTATCTACTTATCAAATATTGTCTTTAATATTAATTATACTACCAATAATAGTATAATATTAGGAGACTTTCTCCTACTAGATTTTTTTTTTGACTTTTAATTAAATAGTTAATTAATTACCGAATTAATTAATTTCTATTTAATTAAATAATAATAATAATAATATAATAAGCTATTTTATATAGCCTTGCCGCCCAAGACCACACATGGGCATATATATATATATATATATATATATATATTATTTTTCTTGTTTTATTAAATCCATTGGACCTAAATAAAAAGTCTACATACCTTAATTCAATTCTAGATGGACCGATCCATACAAGTTCGTATGGATTGTGGATCTTGGCGAGCTATCTAAATTTAAGCTCCAATAGACATAACCTAATCACAATCAACAAATGATTCACTTAGGTCCGATCTATTAATTTTAGTTCATTCTACTAAAGAACTAAAATTGAACTCTTAAATAAAGATAGAATAAGTTAATATTGCTCATTCATATCCTAGACAACTTTATTGGAGATAGTGTATCCTCGTGAAGAATACCAGTAATCGCCAAGAGCTCATAGACCGCCTATAGCTCTCCAAGTTACCATATTTACTCATATGACCACATTTTAAACTTGGATATTTTTACTGTCTAGAAGCCATGTTTCAATAGACACTATTAAAAACTTAACGTTAAGATTTAATATCCAATACCTCAAAATATCCATATGATGGTATTCTACTCACATTTAATAAATGGAGTCACGATGTCCATATCTATAAATAAAGTCCTCTATCGATTAACAAATGAATACCACCAAACTATCGAGGATAGACTAAGCTATATAATCATACTCATTGATAGCTCAAATGATAACACTTGCAACCATAAGTCCATCATTTATCTCAGGATTGAGATAGACTCTTTGATTGTCTTCAAGTGAAAACTTTTATCCATTGATGGTTCTAGATAAAATATTTCATTGTGATCCAATTCAATGCACCCAGTGCACTAAATTCTTTTACCCAAAGACACCACACTTTAATGATTTTAGACTCATCATGACACATTTGATCCCATTCAAATGCTAGCAAAAGAATCTACAACTTTGACAAGATAAAGGCGCCCGACCTTTATCTTAAGTTGTGAATATTATTTAAGACTAACTAAAAAATTGTGTCTACCTCATACATACATACATATATATATATATAAGAATAATTCTTCTTTTCTCATAGTCTTTTGACCTTATGATTATTTACTTTTGACAATTATAATAATTAAACTATAAATGCTATAAGATTTTTTAAACTAGAAATCACTTTATTAATATGAAAATATTGTCAAATAAATTTTTATACTCTTTCTATTGAGCATAATCCCAATAAATATCTTTTATTATGTTTCTTTTTAGAGTAATGTTACTTTACCCAAATTTAATGTCCAAATGATATGACAACACTCTAATTTATTTATTTGAATCATGGTTTTTTGATTTGATTTTTATTAAATCAAATCTTATTACCTATAGGTTTTCTTTTATAAATGTTTTATGATTTTGTTTGACATTTTTTAGGAGATTTGACATCTTTTTCATTTGGGGTTCTTTCCCATTTGATTAGGATTTTTGTTTTGATTTCTTTCTCTTTTAGAATTCAAGGAAAAACAGAATACAAGTGTATTCGAATTACTTTTACTATTTAAGTAGTTTGTATTAGGTTTTGAGATTCAGCTGTTGAATTAATAAAAATTAAAGAGTTTTATCTTTTTTCGTCTATTTTGGTACCCTGCCTGGGTCAACGAATTTGAAGCCTATTTTTCTGGTATCCGTGCACGGATCAACAGATCAATAGTGAGGTTCACTTCCAGTATTCGTGCTCGAATCAATGGATTCAAATCACTTATCCTTTATCTTTTATCGATTATTGTTTGTCTGATTTTGTCTCGCCACATCAGTAATGATGCAAGATATTGAAGATTTTCTTGAAGATTTTTTATTTTAAAAATAATTTTATAATTAATATCTATTATTATGTTTCTTTTTATTGTATATTTAATTTGATAGTTAACAGTTTTATGATTTGATTTTTATTAAATTATATCTTATTTTCCATATCTTTTTTTTAATGTTTTATGACTCTTTTGACCTTTTTAGGAGATTTGATATCTTTTTTATTTGGGATTCTTTCCCATTTGATTAGGATTTTTGTTTAAATTTCTTTATTATTTAGAATTCTAGGAGAAACAGAATCCCTATGGATTTGGTTTACTTTTACTATTTAAGTAGCTCATATTAGGTTTTGAGAATCAGCTGTTGAATTAATAAAAATTAAAAAAAATCGTATTTTATCCTCCATTTTCGATACCCTGCACGGGTCAGCGAATTTGAAGCCAATTTTTCTAATATCCGTGCACGGATCTACAGATCATCAGTAGGGTTTACCTCCGGTATTCGTGCGTGAATCAATGGATTCGAATAATTTATCCCCCTTGTTTATCGACTTTGTCAATTTTTCTACTGCATCAGATGGTATCCGAGCCATCGAGTCTACATATGTGTTATTCACAGTGTCCATGACCACAACCAACTATCTTCTTCAACACCAAAAATTCACCTTCCATATGTCCCAAAAAATTTGAAAAAAAAATGGTGAGTTCGTATAAGAATGATGAGCTACCGAGTTCAAGGTTGAATTCTCTTCAGCCTAGGGTGAATGTTTTGGATCGGGTGTCAAGTTCATTCATGGTCGTCACATGGAGCACCCAAAACAGGACTAAACTTTATGGGTCTCTACAAAGAGCAAATAGTGTCAAATTTACAATTATAATATTTTTTCGAAAAGCCCTAGTCGATCCCTACATTTTTTATGAAGATTTGTCTTCTGTAACGGGATGTTGTAGGCCCAAATTTGGCCATTTATTTTCATGCATAACAAGACGGTTGTTTCCTGTTTAATTTACAATTCACTTGTTTTCACTTTATTTTGGGTCGGTCCCGATTTAGTTTAGCTGTTTTAGACCTCTTATTTATGAGTTTTAGGAGATATTGAATCCTACAGCTCCGGTTGTTTTATTTTGTTAAGGATTTTACGGGATATTGAATCATAATAGTTTTAGGTTGCTTTTCAATATTTAATAGTCCGTATTAGGGTTTAAGTTTTCAGCGTTGAATGAATAGAAATTGTTTTTCAACAAATTTTGATTTCTGTTATTATGGTATATGTGAGTGGATCAATAGATTAATAGAAGAATTTCTGGTATTCATATGCGAATTAACAAATTCGAATCATTTATCCTCTTTCTTTTATCGATTGGTGTTTTGTGATTTTCCTGCTACATCAGTGAGACTCTAAATTTTTGAACCTGATATATATATATATATATATATATATATATATATATATATATATATATATATATATATATATAGTAGCTTTCAACTAAATGATCCTGGATTTTAAGAAATTTTAAACTAAAGGATCCAGGATTTTAAGAAATTTCCAGGACCCTATCTTGACAGCTAAAAACGCACACACAATGAAAAAGCAAGATGGATGAAGCTGACTTGTGGGCTCCATGAGTCTGATAAGGAGAGAGGAAAGAGATGGAAATTAATTGTTCGGTGGTCTCTGCAATAGAGAAAAGAAAGGGGAATTAGTGACGCATGGGCTCGTGACTAAGGAAAGATAGGAGAATTTATGACATGTGGGCTCCGTTTTTTTATTTGATAGTCATTTTTACCATTTGATTCATTCAATCCAATGGTCAAGATGGGATCCCAAAATTTTCTTAAATTCCAGGATCCCCGTAGTTTAAAGCTACTCTTTATATATATAGTTCCCCGTATAAAGAATCCATTATTTTACCAGCCGCAATGTGAAGATTTGAAACTGAGATATTGTCAACTGAATGAGTGCTCTAAACTACCAAGTCAAACCACATTTGGACAGTAGCAATTTTAATTTTCTGTAAAGAGTAATGTTATGTTGTCCAAAAAATTTATCCAAATTCCTATCTAAATGACGCGACAATATATATATATATATGGTGAATTCATAAAGAGCCAAAAAGTTTATTGGTTTATTGTTTTTAGCCACAATTTTTTTTTATTGTTTTCAGCACTTTTGACCAATTTTAGATAAAAATACCCCTAAATATTTAAAAAAAAAAACAGAAGTAAGTGGGTGGTAAACGAGGTTTTGATTTGTTAGGGTTAAAGTTATATCAAGTAAAAAACAAGAAAGAGAGAGAAAGGAAGAGAAGAGACCGTTGTCGCCTCGCCGTCACTACCGGTCTCAATGAATCTGTCGCACCTCTCACCGTCGTCGTACCTCGCGTTGACACCGTTATCAACAAACATTCACCGATGGTGCTAGCCTCATTCATCGAAGCCACTGCTATTTGTTGTTGACGTTGTCACCATCACCATCGTTGTCTCAAAAGCTATCTAAACACAAATCAACGAGGTAACATTTCTGATTCTTTTTTTATTTAAATTAAACTTTTTTTATTTGTTTTGAAGTTGAGTTTAAAATCTTTGATGTTAGACGTGTGTTAAATTTATAAACAGAAAACTCTAGTGTTGAATTTTTCTTTTATGTAAGTTATATATGAAACATGTCTCATACGTAGAAGTAGTAATATTATTATTTGCTTATTCAAAGCTACCACAAGCTAATCAATTTCTTAAAACTTTTGTGAGTCTGTGAAAGTTTTGTTCTTGTTTGTTGGAGTTGAATAACTTTCATTGAATACTCTATTTGTGGATAAATGAAGATTGTGCACATTTTGCTATTTTTTTATGCTATATAGAATATACAGTTTGATACATGTCTCAATAAGCGTTGTCTTTGGTTGTAGTAGTTGAATATGAAGATGAATTTTAATTCATGGTACCATAAATCACTATCGTCCATTCAACTTCATCACCATCAGTTTAGCCTCATGTATATCTAGCAGCTTAGTCCATTCACTTATTATATGCATGTGACTTGAGTTGGATTTACTGTGATGTATCAATATTTTGTATTCACTTATTATAGGTATGTGACTTGATTGTACTGGCATGTAACTAGCATAAACATTAATGCATTTTTTTAAATGTGATTTTGTAGATGGACGCTATAAATTATGAGGATTTCCTCATAAAACCTAGGAATTCATTGATAAAAAAAGCCACGACCAAAATATATTGCAGTTTGAATGGCCTCCTAGATATTGTGAAGGTTCTCCGATGAGTTAGAGAATTAGATGAGTTTCGAACCACATGTTTCGGGCGCATACTTTCTATTCCAACAGATTTGACTTTTTCTGCTGGTGTCCTTCATAACTTGTTGTTGAGGCAAATTAATGTACCTGGTGTGACCAGAAAGAATGAGGTTCACTTCTCAGTTGGTGGTAAAAAGGTGAAGTTCACACAAAGGGAGTTCTGTTTGGTCACGGGCCTACAATTTGAAACAGTATGCTGCATTCCAGAAGGGATCCATGTTAGGTATTTTAAATAGAATGAAAATATACGACTTAGACACGTATGGGCAAGGTTTCGGTCTAGGCGATTTAAAAGACCAAATGATGGTGTGAAGATGGCCCTAGTTTTGATTGCAAACAATGTGTTGTTTGGTCAAGACCATAGGAGGAAAGTCACATTGTGGCTTTTCGGATTGGTGGAGGATTTATAAGGCTTTAATTCCTTTCCATGGGAGAGTTATGTTTATATGATTACAATCTACTACCTCCGACAAGAATTTTGGTCCGCAAGTGCACCATTGAAGCTTATCGTGCAGTATAACTTGTACGACTTTCCTTGGGCACCAAAGGTGAGCTTTAAGATATTATATTATAGCATTTCATCGAACTTTAATTTCTGAAGTTACTATGCAATGGAAGCTTTCAGATCGATGTTTGATTTGGTGAGGGAAAACTTAGAGCACACACATCCTCGTTTGAAGAATTGGAGAATATTTTAGAGGCCTTACGATTTTTTTTCGAAATTTGCAAAGTATGAAAAAGAAGTGAAAGATTGAAAGGTTTCGTTATTTCTTTCCCAAACTTATGTAATTTCATTTTTGTATATATTTATACTTAAAAAAATTATGACACTTGTGTTAACTATACATCATGTTGTTTTAGAGGAATTACATCCAACGGAAAAAGGACAATCACAGCCTTACTTGGTTGATGTTGACACAGATTTGTCAATTGGTTCACTTGTTCCACTAAACTATGAATCGGATGATAGTGAGCAATGACTTGATGATGATTTTGATAATGATGATAATGATGATGATAATCATGGTGGTAATGATGGAGGTCAGTCACGTCCTAAGCAGAATAAGCAAAAACCGGTGAAGAGAAATATGTCACCTTAGAAACAAAAAATGGGAGTAAGGATGAAAAGTCAGTGTACATCTCCAATCACATCACCGGTAAGTTTATTTCTAGCTGATAATAATTGTGCTAAGTGAAATAGAATCCTATAATAAAGCTTATTTTCTTTCTACATTTCATGTGGGTGATGACTCAACGAACCTTCTAAAAGAATGAGGGAATTAATGAGTGCAATGTCAGATCGCTTTGTAAACGTTGTGAAGAATGAGATTAAGAAGGAGTTTTCAGCAATGGGGGTTGCCTAAACAAACGCCTTACCTGGGTGGAGAAAAATTTGGCTGAACTTCTTAATCAACGTCGTGAGATAAGTAATTAACTCATTATTTTAAGTGGCATGTAACTTCATTTTGTATTAGCATGTAATTGACTTACTAGCATGTAACTTCAACCTACTAACATGTAAGTTGCTTTTGTATTAGCATGTAGCTTAAACTTATTAGCATATAACTTGGTTTTGTATTAGCATGTAAATTCAACTTGATGGAATGTAACTTGGTTTTGCAATAACATGTAACTTCTTTTTTATTTAAAAGAAAATTTGAAAACAGACTACACCTGAAGTGCGTAACTTCTGAACGCCACTACATCAACATTTTGAATCATATAGAGCACAGAATGCAGCTGAAGTGCAAGGGGAATATGTGGGGATTCCTAATGTTGAGGGGAATGGTAAATATGATGGGGGTGACAATGACCATGGCAGACTTGATAGTACCCTTGATGAGGCTGAAGTTACTTCTGGTGAGGGGCTTGTTGGGGGAGATGGTACCAACTGAAAGAGGCTCGGTGAGGGTCATGCTACGCTTGTATTGGGGCTTGTTGGAGGGGATGGTACCCATGGTAAGGGACATGTTGGGGATGATGATATTGGAACCCGGTTCACTGGTAACGCAGCGGAAGTAGGTTTTTAAATTTTTTATATAGATCGTATACAATCTGGGACCAGTGAACTTGAGATCATAATTCTTTTTCAAAACTTATACATATAAAATTATTACGATAATAAAATATACGTATAAACAGGAAATTGAAATCAATATATTTAGATAAAGAAAATCTTACCAACGTTTAGAAGCTCATTCACTTCTTATAATGCTCTTGATCTGTACCACTCGAATTTCCTCACTATATCCTGGGACTGGCAACTACGTGTGGACGCGTCATGGTTTCAGGAACTTGAATGAAGGATATAGAGAAAAGACTTGAAGAAACTCTTTCTTCTGAAGAGAAAAACTAAAAAGAAACTCTTTATTCTTTGTTTACTGTGCAACACTTGCACATGAATATCTCTCACGCACATATGCACTTTCACACCCACACACCCTTGCAGCAATTTGTGAATTGATGACTTTTGTTATGCGTTGATGTGTTTTTGTATCATTTTTTTAATGGAATCATGCACCATCAGTGACTTTTCACGCAAACCTGTATCATATACCATTGCTTTTTAATTGCCATTCCTATTGCAATTATATCCGTGTATTTTTAATGATATTTCATGCATATACAATTTGCATCATATACAAATCCTTTTTTTTCACGTTTGTCCTTTTCTTCTAATGAATATGTATGTTTTTCTTTTTTAATTGATATCTTGTTTAAGTTGGTTTTCAAAGAATATATATCGAATATATATTTCTTCTTTGAAAAACCTCATGATATCTTTTTATTTAAAATAAAATCTTTATTTTACTTTTATTAAAAGTTACCATCTATTTTGAATTTAAACTATTTAAATTCAATAATTAAATATTTAATTTAAAACCAATCAAGCTAATCTCTTAAGATATCATATCTCCTTAAAGATATTGATTAATATTTTGTTTATTTGATTTCATTTGAATTCAAACTATTTAAATTCAAAAATTAAATATTTAATTTGATAAAATAAAATAATCATATTATCTTATTTTATTCAAAAAACAAATATCAACAAACACCCTCTATTTAGTGATTAATAACATAATTAAATAATCTTATTATTTAATACGATTATTTAATTTATTTAATCACCATTGTTATATGTAAATTTTATAAGATGTACATGTCATTGACAATGTGGATAAGATTACCAAGTAGATATCCGAATAAGTATTCAGAAAATATCATTCAAGATATCACTAAAGAATAGGAACCCGAGTAAGTATAAATACAAGTACTGAGCAAGACCTGCTCGGGACCAGGTGACATCATGTTCTACTTGAGATCAGCTGACATCATATTCCCCTTGGACAAAAATGAGAAGCCTGAATAAGGAAGTCCAATAAATAATTCACACGTGGGTAAACCAAAAGTGATGCTCAAATACACAAAGACATCCATTTCAAGAACTTCTAGAAGAACAAAATACCAAAGAAGAAAAGAGGTTTCTGATCAAGCAGCAACTTTATTCCTTCAAGAAGACTGCACATTTATAAGGAAATAAAGTCTTAAACTGACTATATCTTTGGAATCTCATTCGATCTCCATACAATCTCCGAACTAGGAAAAAAGTTAAAGACGACTCCAACAAGCAACCAAATTGTAATTAAATACAAAATTCTTTCATTACTTGTACAAAAAGGATTGGGGTTATATGCATATATAAATAGACCTATAATCTCGTCACAGAGAGATAGAAGAGCATGCAGAGAGAAAAAAGAGAGATCGAGAGTTGTAAATCTTTATTTCAATAATGGATTTTGGCTCGGTTGCTTATTCAACCACCCGTGGACGTTTATCCGATCACCGGAGTTTTACCACGTAAACTTGTGTCTAACTAGTTTCAAATTGCATTCTCCTTCTCTTTCTCTTTAAGGTCATGACTAAAATCCAATCTTGTTGACTTTCTCACAAATCGAGAAATCGATGTCAACAACCGTCATTCACTAATCAAATAATCTTATTATTCAATTAATTCTCGAATAAATACGTGTCATTTTCATAACACAATTAATTGGACAATCCAATTAATTTACTTTGACCCTTGTTACCTAAATCGATCGGGCTTGCAATGAGACCTAATGGACTCACAGTATTTGAGCTCCAATAATCCTCGGAATCATTAATTAAATTCTTTAATTAATATTTCTTGATTATTAACTCCGGTGTTATTTCACTAAAAAATCGAAATTGCACTCTCTCAACTGCAGACGCTTTTATACTGACCAATACAACTCGGTGTCCATCGATATAGCTATTACATATGGTGTTATCCTCCACAGTAGTTCATAATTAGAGCCGGGTCATAATTCCCGTTATACCCCTATAATTACATATCCTTTAAGTACCATTGATTCTCTAATGGATAACAAATCCTATTTTCTCCCGGAATTAGGAGAGCGCTCATATTGTCCAAGCCCCGAATCAACCCTTAAGTGAACTATCGTCTACTTCTCATGAGAAGGAGTGGATTCCATTATTGTGTACAAACCTTTCCAGCCACAAGTCAAACCGTAATCCCAACATACGGAGTATATTGATCAGGAAATACATCTGACCTCACCCATAGTATATCAAAGGCAACGATCTAACCTGAATGAGTCAATAAGACACTCAAGATTAAGATCACCCACATATAGCCATCATTAGTTGATATATATAAATCTCATCAGTAAAAGGATCTTGGTGAGAGATTCATATAGATCATGACCCAGTCCTATATGATCACATCATACAAGGTGCCTTCATTCCCATATCTCATATGAATGATTCAGGATAGAATCACCGTACATTACGGAATAGACCGTATCTATAGATTAACCACAAATAAAGTACCCAGCTTTATTTGCTATCTATGGACTCTTTAGATTGCACGTCTCTTACTGTATCCATTAGTATATGACACTCATATACACAATTAGAGATTACATCCGGTAATTCAGAATGTTAATATGCACAAGTTATAAAATAAACAACACAACAAGAATGATTTAAACTTTTTCTCTTATTTATTTCATAAATCCATTTACAAATTACATAATTAGGGCATAAACCCCAACAGATGAAACCATTGGTGATGGGCTTGATTTTTTGCTACATAACATTTTGCTTCATGAAGGAATGGTAGTTCAGACCCCTCCCCCACTGGTAGTTAACACAACACTTTGGGATGCAACTGCGCTAGACTACCTAGCTGTGAAGAATGAGGGTAAGCAACGGTGTAAGATTAGATCTCGGCATTTGAGTTTAGCATACATTAACCCTTTTCAAAAGGTGAACAAAGAGAAACAAAAATTAAAAACAAATTATGCACGTTTTAAGAGAAGCTATAAAGATATAGCGTAAGATTTTTGAAACATGTTCCTTGTTTATATAATTATTTGTTATTATTAACTTGTAAGTTACATATGTTTATTGTTCAACACATGCTGAACATCGGTTCCGACTACTATGCAAATAAGCAATTATTTATCGAGTTGGAATCTTCAACATGTTGGTTGTTTCATGAGGTTGCTTATTTAAGCTTATATAATCTTGTTACATTTTGTACATATTACTTCCATGTATCATATTGAAATGTACTCATTCCAATTTATATAAATTTTTATGTAGCATATTGATACGTATATGAGTGTACTGTGTAAGCAACGATGGTTGAAACCGGATGATTACAAATCAGACGTTGTAGGGTGCTATGTTCAGACTTTTTGTAAGGATGTTATTTTTTTAAGGTTTAGTTGACATAAAGTTGTACATATGTTCCTTACGTATACTTTTTAGGCAATGTTGTCTGAGGAATGGGAGAAATTCCAACTGTCTGAGGATGCACCCTTGACATGTGAATTCAATGCACAACAATATAAATGTCAGACGAATTGGATGTTGTATGGTTCTAGTGAAAAGCCTTGGTGGGGAATATCTTGATCGTATGTCCAACATGTAAGTACTGTTACTCATGTTAAAAATGCAAGTATATTGAACGTTACTAATCGTTGATACTCCTTTCTTGCAATTGTTGGTCCCTTATGCGGTTGGGGATCCAGATGGACATTGGATCTTATGTGTAGTTGATTTGGATAAATGAAATGTTTGCATTTATGATCCGTTACACCGAACAACAAAGGTTTCCCAACTTCGGAAGCAAATCACCCCACTATTGTGTTTCATTCCAGTAATTTTACAAAGATCCAGATATTTTCAACATAAAGGCTTACCACCCAATAGGATGATGTTTGGTGTTCAACAATCAATTTTGAAGAAGTTACCAGCATAACTAGACTCTGATAGTTGTGGTGTCTTCACATGTCGATACACAGACATGTTGATGCGTCATCGTTGTTTTGGGGGATGAGGAACCAAAAACATCCTCGGGTTTAGGGAGGATATGACAATAGAAATTTTTACAAACAGTGTATCGACAGATTGATAACTTTGTTTACTAGGCATCGTTGTTTTCATGTGTCTAAAATGTATGAACTTGTTCTCTTGTCATGTAACTTCATTATCAACTAAAAATTGAGAACTTTGTTAATGCATCATCTTTGTTTTTGAAGTTTATGAAATGAATGATACTGGGAATTTTGTATGAACTGACATTAATTTTACTCTTCCAAATATGAAAATCAGTATGAACTGGCATGTAACTTCAATATCAGTTGTCATGTAACTTGAAAATGAATAGGCTTGTAACTTAAAAATGAATAGGCATGTAACTTTTGAAAGACATTGACATGTAACACTATTGGAATTTTGTTTTGGAATCTGTGTCTTTCAACTGTGAAAATGAATACAAACTGACATGTAACTTCATAACCAACTGGCATGTAACTTAAAATTAAACTAGCATGTAACTTTTGAACCATCAGTGACATGTAATAATACTGGAATTTGCTTATTGAAGATGTTTATAGAAACCATCGAGATTGCAAGTATGATCTTTCACGAACATTCGAACCACTCAATATTCTCCTTTTTGCATCTTAAATGTACAAAATTGGAATTCACACCTGTCATCCTTACTTTCAGGCTCATAACATCTCTTGTTAGACCTTCTCATCCGGACGTCAAATTTCTCCTCCAAAGCATACATATGCAATGTTTGCTTAAGATCTTTCTTGTATTGAAATAGTCTACCCTTATATTACCGGACATCATCTGAAATTGATTCCTCCGTGCTAATGGGTTCAAAATGAATACCTTTAGGATCCAGATATAGTCCAAGCTCGTGGGGTTACATGTTCACAACTTTCATCAACACCGTCATCCAATCCATCCTCTCCGAAAGAAACACCTCTAAATGTAGCAAAACCCGATAGACCAGTACATTCATGTCCTCTAACACTACCAGAACCCACCCTATGATTGTAATCTTTATCTTCGTGACTACCTCTATCAACGTCAGGTATCAAGCTATCATCCGTGTTATCAGTGTCCGACAACTGACTGTTCTTTTGATCTTCAATGGTTTTATCATTACATACAATTGGGTATAATATTGGAATAGACCCACATGTTTCAAGTTGCTGGAGAAACACCCCATATATAAGTTGTGGAGTAAGTTGGTTACATTGTTGAAGAAACATTGACTTTAGTAGGTTGTCATCTTGCTCCACTATAGTACCATTCTGCACACAATCTGCTGCTACCTTCGTAGAAACGATCACATAACCCTCAGGTAATAGCTTATTTTCATCCATCATACATGACACCTCATTTTCATTCAAAATTTAATCAGTGTCCGACAACTGACTGTTCTTTTGATCTTCAATGGTTTTATCATTACATACAATTGGGTATAATATTGGAATAGACCCACATGTTTCAAGTTGCTGGAGAAACACCCCATATATAAGTTGTGGAGTAAGTTGGTTACATTGTTGAAGAAACATTGACTTTAGTAGGTTGTCATCTTGCTCCACTATAGTACCATTCTGCACACAATCTGCTGCTACCTTCGTAGAAACGATCACATAACCCTCAGGTAATAGCTTATTTTCATCCATCATACATGACACCTCATTTTCATTCAAAATTTTCGAACGAGCAGCACCACTATTCGTAAAAGCCAATGAGCATAATTCTAGGGTGTACCTAGCAGCATCAACTTTGGCAACATCTTGTACTTGTTGGGGTTTATGCACTAAATATGTAATTTGTAAATAAATTTATCAAATAAATAAAAGAAAAGTTCAATTCATTCTCGTTGTGTTATTTTTTTTATAACTTGTGTATATATAAACATCCTAGATTGGTGGATGTAATCTCAAATTATATATATGAGTGTCATATATAGATGGATACAGTAAGAGATGCGTTATCTAAAGAGTCCAAAGATAGCAAATAAATATGGGTACTTTATTTATGGTTAATCTATAGCCGCGGTCCATTCCGTAATGTACGGTGATTCTATCCTGAATCATTTATATAAGATATGTGAATGGAAGCACCTTGTATGATGTGATCATATAGGACTGGGTCATGATCTATATGAATCCCTCACCAAGATCCGTTTATCGATGAGATTCATATATATCAACAACTGATGGCTATATGTGGGTGATCTTAATCCTGAGTGTCTTATCGACTCATTTAGGTTAGATCGTGGTTTTTGATGTACCATGGGTGAGGTCGGATGCTGTTCTTGATCAATATGCTCTGTATGTTAGGATTGCGATTTGACATATGACTGAGAAGGTTTGTACACAATAGTGGAATTCACTCCTTGTGAGAAACATATGGAAGTTCCCTTAAGGGTTGATTCGGGGCTTGGACAATATGAGCGCTCTCCTAGTTCCGTGATTAAATAGGATTTATTGTACATTAGAGAATCAAGGGTACGTAAAGGATATATGTAATTAGAGGGATATAATGGACATTATGATCCAGCTCTAATTATGAACTACTGTGGAGGATCAAACCATATGTAATAGCTATATCGATGTACACCGAGTTGTATCGGTCTGTGTAAAAGCGTATGAAGTTGAGATAGTGCAGTTTCGGATTTTTAGTGGATTAACACCAGAGTTAATAATAAAAAAAATCAATTAAAGAGTTTAATTAATGATTCTAGGGATTATTGGATCTCAAAATACTATGGGTCCATTAGATCCCCTTACTAGCCCTATCGATTTAGGTAACAAGGGTCACAGTTAATTAATTGGATTGTCTAATTAATTGTGTTATAAAAGTGACATGTATTTATTCAAAAATTAATTGAATAATGAGATTATTTAATTAATGAATAATGGTGATTAAATATATTAAATAATGAGATTATTTAATTATATTATTAATCACTAAATGAAGGGTGTTAATTGATATTAAATTTTAAATAGAATAAGATAATATGATTATTTTATTTTATTAAATTAAAATATTTGAAATTGAATTTAAATTGTTTAAATTTAAAATAAATATTTAATTATCTTTTTAAATAAAAGATATGAGATATTTAAAAAAAAATAGATTTTAAAATCAAGAGAAATATGATCAGTTTTTTCAAAAGATATATGAGATATATTTTTATTTGAAAAAACGAATGATATCACGTATCAAAAATTGAAAACACTTTAACACACATTAAAAGCAATTAGTGTGTGCATGTGTTAAAATAGAAAAAAAATCATAACACATGTTATAGCCAAAAGCATCAGTTTTGTTTTTGCTCTTGATAACGTTCAAGTGTGCATGTGTTAAAAGACAAAAACTTTTTTTTTCAGTGCGTTGTTTGAGTGTGTGCAAGAGTTGTACAGTAACCATATTTTCCTTTTGTGTATTGATCACAGTAAAAGGAATATATTATTCATGCTTTTGTGTTTTTGAAACACATAGAAGAAAGAGTTTCTTCTTCTTTTCTCTACATCCTTCATTCAAGTTCCTTGAGACAGTAACACGTCCACACTTAGTTACCAGTCCCGGGATATAGCGAGAAAGATCGAGTGGTACAGACCAGGAGCATAACAAGAAGTGAAGGAGCCTCCAAACGTTGGTAAGAATTATATTGATTTCATTGATTTCATTTTCCAGTGTATACATATATTTTATTATTGTAATAATTCTATATGTATGAATTCTAAAAAATTACGATCTAAAGTTCACCGGTCCTAGATTGTTTACGATCTTATTTAAAAAATTTAAAACTTATTTCTGTTGCGTTACCATTGAACCGGGTTCCAACAGTACCAACTTTACCAACGCAGTATAAATCAAACCTTTAGGAACATGGACCCACTTTGTCATACCACCCTCGTAACAATTGTCCACCTAACTCCCACCGTGATAGACGACTAATCTCGTTGCACCCATATTCCTACATGTAAAGTATTTGACATGAAATATTTAAATGACTGTATGGAAACTGACATGTAAAATTTTAAGTAATCGACATGCAACTTTAAAATGAACTGACATATAACAAAACAATAACTGATGACATGTAACTTCAAAATTAACCAAATGACATGTAACTTAGAAATAAACTAGCATGTAAGGTCTATAATAACATGCATTTAACTTTTAAAAAAATCAGCATGTAACCTGGGTAAAAAAAAACTACAGTAGTTGAGTTTCACTCTAAATCAAAATTAACAAATGACATGTAACTTAGAAATAAACTACCATGTAAAATATGTAATAACATGCATGTAACTTTAAAATAAATTGACAAGTAATCTGGGTATAAAAAATTACAATAGTTGGGTTTCACTCTAAATCGAAATTACCAAGTGACATATAACTTAGAAATAAAATAGCATGTAAAGTCTACAATAACATGTATGTAACTTCAAAATAAACTAGCATATAACCTGAGAACAAAATATTACAGTAGTTGGGTTTCACTCTAAATTGAACCGATCTCTTATTCTTCATATCAAACATAATGATTTTTGTTAAAAACAAGTGAGAAAGGGATACATACCTTTAAAAACACCATTTAGCTCTAGATCTACTTCAAGAACGTCGTTTGGCTTCAGATCTCAATCATGGTTTTGAATCTACTTCATGAGAGAGACACACACACATAAAGAATGAAGGAGATCTATGTTGAAGAGATGAGAGAGTAGAACTGTTGATGGGTTTCAGTTGAAGAGAGAGAGAGAGAGAGAGAGAGAGAGATGAAGTGGATAAACACAAAATAGAGAGACACGAAATGGAGAAGACTGTAAAACATATTTTGCAAACAAACCTGACTGGTATCAATGAAAACATAAAGTAACGTTAGAAAAAGAGTTTGATCCGAGGCCCGTGTTTCACACGGTGGCCTTAAGACAATTTCGCCAGACAACACCGTATGTGTATTAGGCGATTGTCTCCCAGGATACAACGGTTCAACAGTGGTAGGCCTAAGCACTATCCACTACCAGCGAACTCAAACTGAGTTTTGAACTTACCAAGAAACAGAGAGAAGAAACGAATTCGGCTGCTCAAAAGAAACTTGAAATCTTTTTCTGTATGTGTTGAACAGAATATAAGAGGGATTAAATACCCAAACCGTAACACTAGGGTTTTGGGATTAATTCGGGATTATAATTGGAAAATTCGTTTTGATTTAATAAGGAAATAATTTAATTAGATAATATTCTCCAAAGAGATTTATTTCTAATTAAACTCGATTTTGTATTCTTAGTGATCAAGTAAGAAATCAGAATCCAAACAATTAAAGCTTTCCTTATTCATCACAATCAAAAACGTTGACTTAGGGAAGTGGTAAAAGGTCAACTGTACTCTCACGGTCCAATCGGAGGGCATTCGTGTCTGCAGGTCGTGCCCACACACGAGTCGTGCATTCGATGGTTCGGGGGTCCATGATTTGCACCCCCCCTGCGCGCGAGAGAGAGCCTCTATGCCACACACATGTTGAAAGCTCATATCACACATTCACTTATAAACTACTTATAAATGATTTCCCTAAGCAATGTGGGATTCCTTTTAATCCCTACACAATGGGTCCACTTTGAGATTCAATTTCTCATTCACCCATTAACCATTTTGTGAATTTGAGTATACCATTTCGAAGTTCTCACGGAGGAGAATTCGAATCCACTTTAATATTCCATTTCTATGGAATTTATCATACTCAATTTTTGCCCTCAACATGAGATATTATCACAAAATTTCCAACAATCCCCCACATGAATGAAATTGACCTAGGAGACACAAAGAAGATGTTTGGTAAGTTCAAACGGTCGAAGCCTGCATAGGATAGGTAGGTGTTACCCTTTGAACCTTCCCTTGTAAAGGTATGCTTACTTTACTGGCTGATCAGTAGATGTGATATCCTTAAACTGTTCTGCCTTTTTGTGTAAACGATCACACACCTTACACAGGTATCTTCCAGACCCGATTTGGTTCTCATTTTTATGTTCGTTTTGGCCATGAACATGCGCCTGGTTCTGTGAGAGTCTCTGGAGAATATAACCCTTCACTATTCTCTTTTAGAAGCAGCCCCACTTCTCTCTCACATAGGTGATTTCTTAATTAAGAGTAACCCGCTTGCTCGGATTTCCATAGCTAGGAATTTCGACGCATAAGAATCATTAAAAACCACAGTTTAACCTTTTCCCTACGGGCATCACTGTTTCATCATAGGAATGGACTTGAGGGTAACCCCTACAGTGATCCAACTGAGTCTTACAACTTGGTTGTCCCATTGAACCTAGATCTTGGGATCTCCAGTCAACTAGGTTGGGTGTCCATTGTATCGACCTTTTATCTAATGGGTTTTAGTCCCATTCCTTTCGATGATGTCTCAACTAGTTCTCTGTTTAACCCTTTAGTTAGCGGATCCGCAATGTTATCTTTTGACCTTACATAGTCAATAGTGATAACCCCAGTTGAGATTAGCTGTCTAATGGTATTTTGTATTCGACGTATATGTCTAGACTTCCCATTACACATACTGCTCTGTGCTCTTCCTATTGCTGATTGACTATCACAGTGAATGCAAATCGCTGACACAGGCTTTGGCCATCTTGGAATATCTTCTAAGAATTGGCGTAGCCATTCAGCCTCCTCTCCATATTTATCTAATGCTATAAACTCAGATTCCATGGTGGATCTGGCTATACATATTTGTTTGGAGGATTTCCAAGATACCGCCGTACCACCCAGTGTGAACACATACCCACTAGTGGATTTTGAATCCTTCATATCAGATATCCAGTTAGCATCATTGTATCCTTCTAGGACAGCTGGATATCTGGTATAATGCAGTCCATGATTATGAGTGAATCGTAAGTACTTCAGTACTCTTACTATTCCTTTCCGGTGATCGGTTCCTGGATTACTCGTATATCTGCTTAATTTACTGACTGCATTTGCTATGTCTGGTCTTGTACAACTGGTTAAGTACATCAGACTTCCTATCACTCGAGAATATTCTAGTTGAGAGATGCTATCACCCTTATTCTTGGATAGATGTAGATTTGTATCTATTGGTGTTCTAGAAATTCCAGAATCATTTTTGTTAAATTTCTCAAGAATCATGTCAATATAGTGTGATTGACTTAGTATGAGTCTGTTAGATGTCCTTGAGATTTTCATTCCCAATATTACATCAGCCGGTCCCATATCTTTCATATCAAATCTTGATTTCAACATATCCTTGGTAGATTTGACCATTTTATCATCACTACCAACAATGAGCATGTCATCAACGTAAAGGCACACAATGACATAGCCATTTTCCGTGTCCTTGACATAAACACATTTGTCACATTCGTTGATCTTAAATCCATTTGGCATCATAGCATTGTCAAATTTCTCATGCCATTGTTTTGGTGCTTGCTTTAAACCATATAAAGACTTCACCAATTTACAGACTTTCTTTCCTTATCCTGGAGCGGAAAAACCCTCAGGTTGTTCCATGTAAATTTCTTCATCTAAATCTCCATTTAAGAAAGCCGTTTTCACATCCATTTGATGTACTTCAAGATTTCGCAAAGCTGGGATTGCAAGTATCATTCTAATGGAGGTTATTCTCGTTACAAGAGGATATGTATCAAAGTAGTCTAGGCCTTCTCGTTGATTGTAACCTTTAATTACAATTCTTGCCTTATACTTATCAATTGTTCCATCTGCTTTCATCTTTCTTTTGAAAATCCATTTGGATCCTAGCGGTTTACATCCCAGAGGAAGATCCATTAATTCCCAAGTATGGTTTTGAAGGATGGAATCAATTTCGCTCTTGATTGCCTCTTTCAACAAGAGTCCTTCAGAAGAGCTTACCGCTTCTTTGAAGGTTCGAGGTTCACCTTCCAGCAAATAGGTCATAAAATCTGGACCAAAAGACGTTTCCGTCCTTACTCTTTTGCTACGTCTAAGTTCATCATCTACTTCGTTTCCTTGTTCTTGGTCCTCACAACTATCATCATGTGTTCGTTTTGACGAACTTGCTTCATCATTGGATTTATATGGAAAAACATGTTCAAAGAACATCGCGTTCCTAGATTCCATTATCGTATTTTTGTGTATATCTGATATGTCAGATTTATAGACCAAGAATCGATTAGCACTACTTTTTTGTGCATATCCAATGAAAATGCAGTCAACAGTTTTAGGACCTATTTTCACCTTCTTAGGTATATGTACTGCTACTTTGGCAAGACACCCCCCATTCGTAAGAATTTATAGGAAGACTTTCTTTCTTTCCATAGTTCATATGGTGTCTTGTCTTCTTTCTTTCGGGGTACCTTGTTTAAAAGGTAATTGCTAGACAATATAGTGTCACCCCACATGTTCTGAGGCACTCCAGAACTTATCAGCATTGCATTCATCATTTCTTTCAAGGTACGATTTTTACGTTCTGCAATACCGTTTTGCTGAGGGGAATATGGTGCAGTAGTTTGATGTATGATTCCGTGTTGAGCACAGAATTCACAAAACGGTGCTACATATTCACCACCTCGGTCACTTCTCAGTACCTTGATTTTCTTGTTGGGTTGATTCTCAACTTCAGTTTTATAGAGACTAAACTTCTCTATAGCTTCATCCTTGTTTTTCAACAAATATATATAGCAGTATTTGGTGCTATCATCTATAAATGTGATGAAATATTTGTTGCCACCTCTTATTTGAACAAATTTTAAATCACATATATCTGTGTGAATTAAATCAAGAGGTTCAGATTTCCTTTCAATAGTTTGAAATGATGACCTTGTTAGTTTTGCTTCAACGCAAACTTCACACTTATGTTTAGGATCAATATTGAATGTGGGAATATGATTTAAGTTAATTAATCTACGCAGAGTATCATAATTAACGTGTCCTAGTCTACCATGCCATAAATTGGAAGACTCAAACAAATAAACTGAAGAATTATCTTTATTGATTGTTCTTTTGACAACAGATACATTAAGCTTAAACAGCTCTTCAGTTACATATCCCCTACCCACATAAGTTCCCTGCTTGGTTAAAACCACTTTGTCTGATTCAATCACCATCTTGAACCCATGATGATTGAGCAACGAACCGGAAACCAAGTTCTTGCGTATATCAGGTACATACAGCACATTGTTCAAGCTCAGGGTTATACCAGAGGTCATCTTGAGAATAACTTGACCACGTCCCTTCACGTCAAATATGGCTGAGTTGCCCATATACAACTTTTCTTCATTCTTCATTTCTTCAAATATATTGAACATCTTCCTGTCAGAGCATATATGACGAGTGGCCCCAATATCCAACCACCACTCCCTTGGGTTTGACCCAACAAGGTTTGCTTCTGTCACAACTGTAGAGAGATTGATCTCGGATACATCTCTTGAGATCCCAGCAACCACGTTTGCCTCGTGGTTCTTCTTCTTCTTTGGTAGCCTGCACTCAGAAGATTTGTGACCCAGCTTGTCACAGTTGAAGCACTTCCCTTGGAATTTTGGCTTCTTAGAGACTTTTCACTTAGGACCCAATTTGGATCCTTTCCCAGGCTTGTTCTTCTTTGGTTTAGAACTTTTCCCATGCTCAACCACATTGATCTTCGCTTCAGGCGCATTGACATCTTCCTTGTCATACTTAATGTGATCTTCCTGAATATGAAGCTTGAGAATTAGATCCTCGATCTTCATCTCCTTTCGCTTGTGTTTGAGATAGTTTTTGAACTCTTTCCATGAAGGGGGAAGCTTCTTAATGATTGTAGCCACTTGGAAAGTTTCACTCAGGGTCATCCCTTCGGCATGTATCTCATGCAGAATCACCTGTAGCTCTTGGACTTGACTCATAACTGTCTTGGAATCCCCCATCTTGTAATCAAGAAACCGGACGACAATAAACTTCTTGGAACCAGCGTCCTCAGTTTTGTATTTACGGTCTAATGATTCCCACAGTTCTTTGGCTGTTTTCTTTGAAGAATAAACGCTATATAGTGAATCTGACAGCCCATTCAATATGTAATTACGGCACAGGAAATCTGAGTGATTCCATGCATCAATTGCATTCCATACCTAAACATCTCGCTCTTCACCATTATTAGGTTTAAGAGCATCTTCAGTCAAGAATCTGCCAAGGTTCAGTGTGGTCAGATAAAACAGCATCTTTTGCTGCCATCGTTTAAAATTCGGTCCACTGAACTTATCAGGATTTTCCATATGATTCATCGGCAAAGGTACCGAATTCATGTAGGGATTTGCCATGGGAACATTCCCTTGACTCATATACAAGCTCATCACCGGATCAGGCATGTTTCTCATGAAGGATTTGATGCCCGGAGTCGTTGTAGCCACAGTAGGTACTACTACTTGTACCTGGCCCACAAGCACAGAGTTTACAGCTGAAGTATCTAATCCCATACTTGGATTAACTTCTGGAGTCTCTAGTGGAACACTGGAGTTCACATTCGATTTGTTTGCCATAATATCTGAAACAAAAACAAAATCGTTTTAGTATCACATAAATAATAGTAAAGATATGAGTTGATATCAAATCAGATTTCACGATGGAAATCAGAATCAGTGTCTGATATTGCAGACCCGATAACACAATTGAAATCACAATTGATTTCGAAACCAGTGTCTAATAATAGACCCAATTTCCACAGATTAATATATATCTTTCAAATTGAAATCAGTGTTCCAAAGAACCCGATTTCCAAATTGAATCAGTGTTGCAGAGGAACCCGATTACCACAGTTTGCAAGTTGATTTATTTTTCAAGTCTGTTACGATCTGAACCAGAAATCTGATACCAGAAAGTTTGAATAAGAAAACGTTGTTTGGAAAAAAGAAATTAAAAAAGAAAAGAAAAAACGAAATTGTCTTAAGATTGTAAAACATATTTTGCAAACAAACCTGATTTGTATCAATGAAAACAGAAAGTAACGTTAGAAAAAGAGTTTGATCCGAGGCCCGTGTTTCACACGGTGTCCTTAAGACAATTTCGCCAGACAACACCGTATGTGTATTAGGCGATTGTCTCCCAGGATACAACGGTTCAACAGTGGTAGGCCTAAGCACTATCCACTACCAGCGAACTCATACCGAGTTTTGAACTTACCAAGAAACAGAGAGAAGAAACGAATTCGGCTGCTCAAAAGAAACTTGAATCTTTTTCTGTATGTGTTGAACAGAATATAAGAGGGATTAAATACCCAAACCGTAACACTAGGGTTTTGGGATTAATTTGGGATTATAATTGGAAAATTCGTTTTGATTTAATAAGGAAATAATTTAATTAGATAATATTCTCTAAAGAGATTTATTTCTTATTAAACTCGATTCTGTATTCTTAGTGATCAAGTAAGAAATCAGAATTCAAACAATTAAAGCTTTCCTTATTCATCACAATCAAAAACGTTGACTTAGGGAAGTGGCAAAAGGTCAACTGTTCTCTCAGGTCCAATCGGAGCGGCATTCGTGTCTGCAGGTCGCGCCCACACACGAGTCGTGCATTCGATGGTTCGGGGTCCATGATTTGCACCCCCCCCTGCGCGCGTGAGAGAGAGCCTCTATGCCATACACATGTTGAAAGCTCATATCACACATTCACTTATAAAATACTTATAAATGATTTCCCTAAGCAATGTGGGATTCCTTTTAATCCCTACACAATGGGTCCACTTTGAGATTCAATTTCTCATTCACCCATTAACCATTTTGTGAATTTGAGTATACCATTTCGAATTTCGAATTTCTCATGGAGGAGAATTCGAATCCATTTTAATCTCCCATTTCTATGGAATTTATCATACTCAATTTTTGCCCTCAACATGAGAGATTATCACAAAATTTCCAACAAAGACAAAATCGGTTTTTGGGTTGAATAGAGAGAGAGAGAGAGAATATTTGATTTTGAAATGTTGGGAAGTCAGAGTTAAGGGTTTCAGGACTCAAGAGAGAGGGAAATTTTACATGGAAAATTTTGGGTGAAGTAAAGATCAAATTAAGGACATACTTGTCAGTTCAAGCCTAAAGATGATAAGTGTTGGTAAATTACGCCCATGTGGTAAAAGAGTCTGGTAATTAATTGAATTAATTGACCAGATAAGATGTCACATGATAAGTTTGTTTTTGAATTAAAGAGATAATTCAAATTAAATTTAAACTTATCAATTAAATGATAGATAGAGATAAAAATATATTAAATTTAAATAGTGATTTAAATTTAAAGTGTATCTCATCTGATAGAGTTCTGGACTCTATAAATAGCAAAGAGTGCCATTCACTCTATAAATAGCAAAGAGTGTCATTCATTTAATTCATTCAATTCAGAATGTACTTTTACAGAGTAAGAAAAAAACACAGAGTGTTTTTATTAGATTCTATTTTTGTTGGTCTTCTCCGAGTTACAGCAAATAGCACGGTGAGTCGAGTGTATTTTTCTTGTAATCATACACCGATCGTATGTAACAATCCCGGTATCCATTCCGCTGTGATGATCTTTGATATCCAACATTGGTATCAGAGCAGTATTTTAGGATTGTTCATACGTTTAATTTTATGTATATTATTTATTTTATGCATATTTAATATACATGTGTTCTCTGACTTCTGCTCTGCAATTATTATTGAGTTCGTATGTGGATTAATCTTTCAAAAAGGAATATTTTGTAAATATTTTTTTGGTCATCTGATCAATTTTTTTGTAATCCGGGCATAATGGCAAAACAATTTTTTTTTTGTTGACGCATTCTGTTAAAGAAATTAAATTGTATTGTTTTAAAGGCCTAAAAAAATCGGTACTTATCACTGTACCTATCGAAGTTTTTTTTTAATGCGTGCAATGAGTATTGGATTTGCACAGCAGATGTTTCTGATAATAAAATTTAAAAAAAAAAATTGGCATCTGTGTGCCCCACACACATATATAATTTCTTTAATAAATAAAAAAAAATCTACTTCAATGTTATTACTCGATAAACGTGTATAAGGATTGTATATGATTTAAAAAAAAAACATGTACAATAAACTGATACAGTGATGCGTGTAGATTTTTTTTTTTTTAAGAAATATGCTTTGCAAATTCAAAATTATTAGTACATATTTTTTTAAAAGGAAGGTACACAACTATTTCAGTTTTGTGTAGAAATAGTTATGGAAAGCATGAAAAAAAAAATTCAAAAAGGGAATTATGCGCATATTGAATGCAACAACAGTTCCAAAGAAAATATTTTCAACCTCTTCTTTAGTGAGTAACGAAAGCCGGAAGAATGTCAGATTATAATAATATATATATACATATTTTGTTCCATTAATAATTTTCATTATAAAATTATTCTGATTATATATATATATATATATATATATATATATATATATATATATATATATTTCATGCAGATGGAAAATGATCAGATTTATTTCGCTGAGGAAAATCAATAAAAAACTGATTTTTTAGAGAAGTTAGGGGAGTTCAAAATGAATTCTGAAATTTCTCTTCATGAAAATATTATGGTATTTTATGAAAAGAGCGGATAAGTTATGGCCATTTCAAAATGTTACTTCATATGATTATTGGATCCCAATTGCGAAGATATTGTTGAAGGCTCTCCCGCAAGAGCTGCAATATATAGAACCTATTATTCTTGATAATATTAATAAAAACAATATTGTTTTGCTTAATGATGTTATTGATGAGATAGAAATAGCAGAGGAATGCCATGTTATGATAAACATGAGGCGTACTGTAGCTTTAAGCATGTTTTCGAACCTTCGTATCACAAAACACATGGGTCATTGCACACGCGAAAAGAGTCCATGGTTTGGAAAAGTGGCAATTGCAAGGGTTAAGAAGTCAAAGAAATTATGTATTCGGAGTGATAGTAATTTCTACAATATGCATGATAGAACTAAGTTCAAAGTTTCATATTTCAAGAATAGTTATTAGATTTACATTATAAATTTTTTATTGTTTATTTATGTTTATTTAATTTTTCCTTTGAACTTATGGAATCATGTTTGATTGTTATTGATTATAATAATATTTATTTAGTGGGAGTTCTTTGAATTGTTAGAACTATTATAATTGCGCAAAATACACTAATACTATATGCTAGTTTTAATATTGGAATTAGATGATGATTAAAAGCCTCGACTGATTTTCGAATCTATTCTTATATATTACTCTATTATATTTCTTAGTGTAAATGTTTGATGCAAAAATAAGTGTGATTTTGAAATATGCTAGCACTAAAGAAAATTTATCCTTTTGTCTAAATTACAGAATATGTCTTCTGCTACCAAAAATATTGTTGCCGAATTAAACAAAGTAGAGAAACTGAACGGTGAAAATTATGATATTTGGCACCGCAAGGTTCAGTACATCCTTACTGAGCAAGAGGCTCTTGAAATAATAACCAACACCATGGTTGAACCTGCAGCAGGAACTACTACTCAACACAGAAGGGACATGGAGGCTTACCAAGCCTGGTAGAGGAAAAACATCATAGCTCGCATAACGTTGCTGAGCAGTATGGCTGATGACCTTATGTGTGAGTTTGAGGAGTATGAAACTGCTCAAGCAATGTGGATTGCTCTGAAGGACAAGTTTGGTGGTACATCAACCACTAAGCTTAGGAGGCTCACAACCAAGTTCGACACACAGAGGAAGCGCCAAAATCATAGGATGAGGCAGCACCTAAGAGAGATATCAAACATGATGCGCGAATTGAAAAACGCCGAGCATGTCCTGACTGACGAGCAACAGGTTCAAGCTGTTATTCGAACTCTCCCTGATAATTGGGAACACATGAAGATAAATATGACGCATAATGATAGCATCAAAACTTTTGATGATATCTCGCACCATCTGGAACTAGAAAATGTGCGCCTAGAGGCTGTCAAGGCTTCTGGACAGCTTTATATGGCGACACCAGACTCGCGTAAGGCTTCATGTCCAAAGCACAATGGAAGAAAGAAACCTTTCCAAAAGAGAAAAGGTCATGGTGTCAACAATAAGAAAGTTGGGTCGGAAAATAGAAGAGAGGAAAGCGTACTGGAGTTAAAAAGGATAAGGCTAAGGCAACTTGCTACAACTGTGGCAAACTGGGTCACTTCGCTCATGAATGCGCTGAGCCAAAAAAGGTAAAACTCAATTCCATAAATAAATATGCTTATGTTTCTAGCACTGTTTTACTAACTGAATCTCATCCTCTGTGGACTGTAGACTCAGGAGCAACAGACCATGTAGCTAGAGACCGGGGAGCATTTATGGAATATCATCGGATCCCACAGGGAACGAAGTGGATATAAGTGGGAAACAACTCAAGAGTGGAAGTCAAGGGTATATGCACGTGCAAACTAGAGTTTCGCAATGGCAAAACCCTCTATCTCCATGATGTGTTGTATGCACCAGAGATCCGACGAAACTTAGTCTCGTTTATTAATCTTCTTAGCCTAGATTATGCTTTAAATTTTCATGGGAATAATTTGAACATTTATTTGAATTCTATTCAAATTGGTACTGGTTATTTATTAAATGGTTTTATGGTTTTGGATACTGGTTTTAACAGTATTAATAATGATAGTAGTTTTTCCTTGATATCTGCTTATGATAATATTGATGTTTATACTTGGCATGCTAGACTAGACCATATTGGGCAAGATAGAATGAGCGTATTGGCCAAAGAAGGTCTATTGGGCTCACTCACTAGAATAGAGATGTCTATTTGTGAGAATTGTCTAGCAGTAAAAACTACGAGAAAACCATTTTGGTAAAGGAACTCGAACTGAAATTCCATTGCAATTGGTTCATTCAGACATCTGTGGTCCAATGAATGTAAGAGCGAGGCAAGGAGCTTCCTATTTCATTACATTCATAGATGATTACACATGTTTCGGTCATGTCTATTTGATTTCTCGTAAATTCGAAGCATTAGATTGCTTCAAAATATTTATGAATTTAGTTGAAAATCAATTAGATAAGAAAATAAAAGTTTTGAGAACTGACCGAGGACATGAATATCTTTCCAATCAATTCAGGGAATTGTGTAATGAGAAAGGTATAGAAAGACAATTGACTATTCCTTACACTCCATAACAAAATGGTGTAGCGGAAAGAAGGAATAGAACATTATTGGAAATGGTTAGGTCTATGATGGCGTAAGCAAATCTACCAGTATCATACTAGGGAGATGCTTTATCGGCTGCACCGTGTACCTTCAAAATCAATCACCTCCACCCCATATGAGTTATGGACAGGTAGAAAACTTGTTTTAATAAACCTAAGACCCTGGGGTATGCGGGTTATGCTCATGATTTATCCAGTCAATATGGAAAGCTGGGTGCGAGAGGAAAAATGTGTATCTTTATTAGATACTTTGAGCACTCCAAAGGATATACACTGATAGGTGAGAATTCTGATGGAAATGAGATTGAATTGGAACCACGAGATGTTAATTTCTTGGAAAATGAATTTCCAAACAGAGGTGAGGTTGATAAAGATGTTCGATTCTTTGAATTGGATGATCTTAACGAAGATGTAAATCTAAACACTCCAATTGAGGTAGATACAAATTCACCTGGGACTGCTGTCCTTAGTAGGAGTAACACAGCTGTTGAACCAGCTTCTATTGATTTACAAACTTGGAAGAGTAACCGAAGAGCTATCCCACGTTGTCGTTTTGAGATTGAGGGGGAAACATTTGTGGTTGCTTCACATGACAGTGATGAACCTAAAAAGGAAAATGAAGCTCTCACCTCACTTGCTAAGAAATTTTGGATGAAAGCCATGGAAGAAGAGATAGAGTCAATGAAAAATAACCATGTCTGGGACTGGTTGATTTACCGTCTGATCGTCGAGCCATTGGAAACAAATGGGTTCTTCGTATCAAACAAAAGGCAGATGGTATGATTGAGAGGTACAAGGCGCGTTTAGTTGTAAAAGGATATACTCAATAAGAGGGTATAGACTATGAAGAAACCTTTTCTCCTGTAGTAAGGTTTTCTTCGATATGCCTTATTCTAGCAGTCGTCGCACATATGGACCTAGAATTACATCAAATGGATGTAAAGACAACATTTCTCAATGGAGCATTGGAGGAAGAAATTTATATGGTACAACCTGAAAATTTCATTTCAAAAGATCAAGAGCGTAAAGTTTGCAAACTCAAACGATCGATATATGGTTTGAAACAATCCTCCAGACAGTGGTATCTTCGGTTCCATCAGGTAGTAATGTGGTATGGATTTACAATGACTGAAGAAAACCATTGTGTCTATATGAAAAGGTCTGGAGGCAATTTTGTGATATTGTCATTATATGTGGACGACATACGGTTAGCTGGAAATGATAAGAGTTTTGTCATGGCCATTAAAGAATGGTTATCTTCAAATTTTGAGATGAAAGATATGGGTGAAGCTGTCTATATTTTGGGAGTAAAGATTACAAGAGATCGTTCAAAGAAACTTCTAGCTCTATCACAAGAGCCTTATATTAGAAAGATTCTAGAATGATTCAATATGGCTAACTGTAAGCCTATAGATACTCCTATCTCAAAATGAGAAAATCTTAGTCTCAAAATGTGCCCAAAGACTCCGGAAGAACGAGATAAAATGAGCAGAGTTCCTTACTCCAATGCTATTGGGAGTCTCATGTACATAATGATGTGTACAAGACCTGATATATGTTTTGCAGTTGGGTTTGTGAGTAAATTTCAATCCAACCCTGGCAAAAACATTGGCATGCAGTCAAGAGGATTTTAGCATACCTCAAGGGAACTGCAGACTATTATCTATGCTACCAAGGAGGAGATTTACTCTTAGTCGGATATACAGATGCCGATTGGGGAGATGATCTAGATGATCGAAAATCAACATCAGGGTATGCATTTTTGCTCAGTCGAGGTGCTATCTCATGGTGTAGCAAGAAACAGATATGTATTGCATTGTCTACAATGGAAGCTGAATTCGTGGCGTGTTCAGCAGCAGTACAAAAGGGTGTTTGGCTCAAAAGATTCATTGAGGATCTAGAGATTGTTACCAATGCTTCAAGACCAGTAAGTATTTACTATGATAATCAAGCAGCCATTACTTACACAAAGGATTCGAAATATCACAGTAAACCCAAACATATAGAGACAAAATATAATTTTTTCAGAGATGTCATAGGAAAAAATGTAGTGATTATTCAATACATATCTACACATGAAATGGTAGCCAATCCATTTACCAAAGCAGTGACTATAGATGTTTACTTGTCACATGCTAAGTCTTTAGGGCTACGTAGATTGTAATCATGATGATTTGTTTGAATTTCACTATTTTATATGAATAAATCCTTTTTCCTTGCTAGCATATATTTCACACAAATGTTGTTTAAATATGTCATCAGGTTGAGACCGGCATTCTTACACGTGCGGTCGCCTCGGATACTAAGATAGTATGCTGAGATGAGACACATATATAGAAGAGAATAAATTAGAGGATTTATTCTCATGGAGCTTATATATATGATTATGTCGTCTTGACTATGTTAAGATGAGGTTCTTGCAATAAGTATAATAAAAAATAAATTATCAGCTAAAAACAATACACCAATAAACTTTTTGATCATATCTTGCAATTTCATTTATATATATATATATATATATATAAGGGGTGAATTCATAAAGAGCCAAAAAAATTATTGGTTTATTGTTTTTAGCCATCAATTTAAATTTTATTGTTTTTGTCATTTTTGACCACTTTTGGACAAAATTACCTCTAAATTTTACTTCATCTGATATGTAACTTGGTTAAATGTCATTTGATTCTAAGTTACATGGGATTTAATTTTTTAAGTTACATGTCAGTTAAGTTTTAAATTACATGTCAATTGACTTTCAACTTAAATGTTATTGATTTTCAAATTACATGCAAGTTGATTTCTAAATTTTTTAGTATATGAAGAAAAGATATCTATTCAAGGTTAAAAGTGATAAATATAATAAAATATAAATTTATAAATAAAATTAATTTTTTTGATTATTTCTTAGAATTTCCTTATTTATATATAATGGCAATATACAATATATTTGAGTTGTTAAGCCCGTAAACAATAAAATTATATGATAAATAATATAATGTTAACAAATCACTTAATACATTATTTGATCATGTATTTAGATTTAGTCATGTATTTAGATTTAGCCATGTAAAAATGTAAAACCAAATGCACACTAATACATTCTAAATCTCTAATTGTATTTACGGGATTATGACGTAGGTTGCGCAACCCATTGCAATTCCAATCTTGGATTATTTGGTGGTCAAACCAAGTCATTTCTCGCTAAGGCTAATGACGCAAAAGAGTTTGCAAGTAGCCGCTAGCTTAATAATGAAGAACAAAAACTCTCATTTTCTAGAAATAATATGCGATGAACTTGTTAGTTGATTTTAGGTCTAACATGATTCCATATAATATAATAATCTTCTCTGTGTATTATAAGTTTTATTTTAAGTTTTATTTTAATCATATATAACTCAGAATTCATCTTGTATTTTGCGGCTTCAACCTAAAACAAATGTTAACCTTAACCACATAAAATCCTTTTCTTGTAGGTGAAGCTTCTGCTTCAAGGGATTACAATTGTTGATAAGGTGGGATCCCCAATTGGTTCAGTTGCCGACACCCAGAAACAGAAACACATGGAATTACTAAAAGTGTCGTCTACTCTTCTTTTGAATTTCTGATTGAGATGGTGATTGCTTAGTAGCAATATGAATATTGCACATAAATTGTTTGACAAATTATTATTTTTTGTTAAAAAAAAAAAGAGTGAAGTAGTTGTTCATCTATCTATACCATAATTTTTCTTTCACACTTTACAACATTTATATATATATATAAATTCTAGTTTTTTCTTTCATTTTAAAGCATTTTAATCTTGTTAGGGAAAACGTCTTGACTTGTTTAATTCCTTTGTAGTCTATATACAACTGTTTTTTTTTTTAAATTATTATTATTCCATATTAGGCCATCGGGGTACCATATGCATGATTTGACCTTCCCATTTGAAATTTTGGTCTTGATTTCATGCTTCACGACCCAGATTGCCAGATTACTCGATTGCAGTCAGGATACGACCCTCTTTCAGAGTCTGAGACCATGTGTCGTGTTTCACTTGCATGGAGAAGTTAAATTACGATATATGTTAAAACAACTCTAAAATTGAAAATTTAATAGTTTTATATTTATTTATAAAAATATCATTCTAAAAAATAAAAAAAATAGTAAAAAATAAAATAAAATGATTGTCAACTACTACCATAGTACCACCATCTCTTTCTTTATCCTATACATCGTCATTCTCTATTTCTCTTAACTAGGGATAACAATTAAACCCGAACTCGTGAGACCCGTCTGAACCCAACCCGTTTGGAGAGGATTTGGTATGTGAAAATAGAACCCATAGACGGGTTTGGATTTGAAATTTCAACCCGTCACGGGTTCGGTTGTGAAAAAAAAAAAAAAAAAAAAAACCCGAATCCACGAATCCGTTTGATTTAAAAATTATTGTTATACTTCGTTTTTATCTTACATCACATACAGTTGACCCTCATTATTTGTCTTTTCATATTTTAAAATATATTTCATTATTTTTCTTTTCCTTTTTCTCTTTTGTCTTTATTTTCTTTTTTTCTCGATCTTCAACCCCTACACTCTCAACTTATCTTCTCCATTTATTTTCTCTACAACTTATTATATATATATATATATATATTCTCTTCAAAATATAAACTCTTCTTTTTCTTCATATATTTTTTTCTCAGACATTTTAAAACATTTTTTTGCTTTTACTTTTTTTTTTTCATTTTCTCTGAAGTCTGAAAGAAGAAAACTAAAGTGGATGGCTATCGGCAACTGTGTTTTACTCGGACCAAGTTACGCATGCAAGAGTGAGTCTCTTTGAAACAACAATCCTCAGGAGTTCACGTGTTCGTGGGCAGGTCTGGATATTGCTAAAATCCGTAAGTGAAACCTGAACCCGAACCCATTAGATTTTGTGGGTTCGTGGATTCGTGGATGGATTTGGATGTCATTTTCTTCCGTGGGTTTGGGTTTGAGTTTGGGTTTGGGTTTGGTTTTGGTTTTGGTTTTTTCCAAACCCGCTCGAACCCGACCCATTACCATTCCTACTCTCAATCTCACTTCATCTTTTTCTTTTAAAACAAAAACAAAAAACAAAATAAAATGACACTCAACCACTACCACAGTACCAATAATTCAAACTTCAATAAAACAGAGTCAAAAAAATGTTAGACTTGCTTTTTAAATTTGGTTGATGAATAAAGCTTTCTTTATAGTGCAACTGAATTTTAAATCATAGATATTGAAAAAAAAATACTAAAAAATAAATCACAGATTTCAAGATCCAATTTGACTTGACTACAAATTTTTGCAGCAAAAAATAAAAAATAATATTCAACTTATTTTCTTTCGGTTTTTGAGTCTGCTTAACTTTTAAGAGATGCCATAAGTTTAATATTAAATATATTTAATGTTTTTTATACTTACCCATTTAATTAAATAAATTCATTTTAATAGACAAAATATGTGTAATGTATGATACTTTTGTTTCACATTAATATTTAATGCATAAAATTTTCTCATATTAATATTTAATGCACTATGCATATATTGTTTTTTTATTTTTATGTATATATCAATATAACTGATATTTTTATTTGGTAAAAAATTATTATTTTACTTGATTATTAATTTATGTTTGATTAAAATATATTTATATTTTAATTTTTTTGTTTCATAATTTAGATAAATAAAATTTTAAATAATGAATACAATTTATTAAAATTGAAACTAATATATGAAACAGTATAATACTCCCGTAGCAAAGACCGAGTCATTTTACTAGATATTGACTGTATTAACTATTATATCAGACTAAAAAAGACAAAAAAAAAAAATAAAGGCTTAATAGCACCACTGTCCCCCAAATTATATACGAAATCGTATGTTACCCCCTGAATTTTTTTTTTCTTCACATTAAACCCCCTGAACTTTTATTTATCGGTAAAAGCTGACAGAAGTGAAACAGACGTCAAAAGAAAATTACATTTACACATTCTAATTATATGAATAATTGTATTAGAACTGAAAAAAATATAATAATATTACACAAACACCCTTTGACCTGTTTGGCTAATGTCCAAAAAAAATTAAAACTAGTAATATTAATCAATTTTTTTAAAGATAAAAATAATCTCCATTAGTTTCCATAAATCCAACCACCCCAAATCCAACACCCACCACCAAATCAAATCCATTAAAAAAAACTCAAATAACTTAAGCTTATTTTTATAAAAAATCACCATATTCACAAATCCAACACCTGATTCCTTTCAAAATACAAACACATGATTTCTTCATTTCTCTATCCTCACGAATCTCTCTCTCTCTCTCCCTCGCTCTCTCTCTCTCTCATCAAAACAACCACACAAATCTCTGATTTCCCTCTACTTCCTGACCAAAACGACACCCAAATCCATAGATCTCTTCCACATGAAACCCTAAATCCCAAATCCTTCTTCCATAAACCTTTGAATTCTTCAATCCTGACAGACGGAGTGGTTGGGTTCAGATTTGGGGTGGTTGATTGTTAGGATTATGTTCGATAGCAAGAGTATAATAATGTATTTGACAATCTTTTCATATTGATAAAGTGAGTTCTAGTTTAACAAATCTTATAGCATTTATAGTTTAATTATTATAATTGTCAAAAGTAAATAATCATAAGGTCAAAAGACTATGAGAAAAGAAGAATTGTTCATACATCTAGATATGTATGAGGTAGACACAATTCTTTAGTTAGTCTTGAATAATATTCACAACTTAAGATAAAAAAGTTGGACGTCTTTATCTTATCAAAGTTGTAGATTCTTTTGCTAGCATTTGAGTGGGATCAAATGTGTTATGATGAGTCTAAAATCATCAAAGTGTGGTGTCTTTGGACAAAATAATCTAGTGCACTGGGTGCATTGAATATGATCATAATGAAATACTTTATCTAGAACCGTCAATGGATAAAAGTTTTTCATTTGAAGACAATCAGAGAGTCTATCTCAATCTTGAGATAAATGATGGACTTATGGTTGCAAGTGTTATCATTTGAGTTATCAATGAGTACGATTATATAGCATAGTCTATCCTCGATAGTTTGGTTGTACTCATTTGTTAATCGATAGAGGACTTCATTTATAGATATGGACATCGTGGCTCCATTTATTAAATGAGAGTTGAATATCATCATATGGATGTTTTGAGGTATTGGATATTAAATATTAACGTTAAGTTTTCAATAATGTCTATTGAAACATGGCTTCTGGACAAGTCAAAATATACAAGTTCAAAATGTGGTCATATGAGTAGATATGGTAACTTGGAGAGCTATAGGCGATCTATGAGCTCTTGGTGATTACTGATATTCTTCACGATGATACACTTTCTCCAATAAGGTTGTTTAGGGTATGAATGAGTAACATCAACTTATTCTATCTTTATTTAAGAGTTCAATTTTAGTTTTTTAGTGAAATGAACTAAAATTAAATAGATCAGACCTAAGTGAATTATTTGTTGATTGTGATTGGGTTGTGTCTATTGGAGCTTAAATTTAGATAGTCCGCCAAGATCCTCAATCCACACGAACTTGTATGGATCACTTGATATATTCTACCGGACCAATTTAGGGGTCCATTTAGAATTGTATTAAGGCATGTGAACTTTTTTTTTTTTTTTGTAAGAATATATCTAGTTCACATGTGTACTTCTTATTAAGGTCCAATGGATTTATTAAAATAAGAAAAATAATATATGGCCCAAATATATGTGTTGGGCAGCAAGGCTATTTAGAATAGCTTAATTATATTATTTTTATTTTATTATTTAATTAAATGGAAATTAATTAATTTGTTGATTAATTAATTATTGAATTAAAATTAAAAAAAATCCTAGTAGGAGATGGTCTCCTAAAATTATACTATTGTTGGTAATATAATTAATATTAAAGACTATATTTGATATGTAGATAAATAAAATGAATTATTTATCTAATCAAATTAGGAAGTCTTTAATAAGGTTACAAATACACTATTGAGTTGGATTAGGAGTCTTGGTGTAGGAAAGAATTCCTTTTAGAAAAGGATTCTTAACCACTAAATAAATCCACTTAAGGATAGGATTCTTAACCACCAAGTAAATCCTTCTTAGGAGAGGATTTAGTCTCATATTTGTAATACCTATTAAATTCGACCAAGAATGAATTTTTGGTGTGAGAAGTTGTTTTTTATTTGTTTTTTATTGTTATATATATAAAAAAACTTCGTTCAACTCATTGTGTGAAGAATTCAGCCAAGCATAGAGAAAAGAGGAAACGTTTTTGTTTTCAATAGTACACTAGTATCATTTGCATCAAAAGGGTTTTGTGTACAACATTGAATTAAGGATCACACGAGTTTCAATCAAATTGATTGATAATTCAAAAGTGACCGGATGTTCTTGGTTTTTCTCTTGGAGGATTATTGTGACTAACAAAGAAGAAAATTTTGTTTGTTTCCATCCTCAGGTATACAATTTAAAGAAAGGGAGCCCACACTCCTAGTTGATTCACGTTCGTGATTGGATTGGAAGATCTTGCGGATTCAATTTAGTTCAATCGTCACGAAAAAAAAGGTACGATACATTTTATATACATCAATTAATCTATGGTTAAAGTTCTTGTTATTAAAAGGGAAAATTAATCCGTTGCGTTTTGAACCTTTTTTCCCTACAGTTGTGGTAAGATGGGTTTGGTTGTATTTGAGTGATGGGTTTGGTTGTATTTGAGTGATAGGTTTTGTGATTGACTCAAATTTCTGGGTTTAGAGAGAGAAATATTCACTTTGGATTGAGAGATAGAGATCGAAACCGAATTAGGAAAAAATATTCATCTTTGAATTGGCAGATAAAGATGGACTGATGGTGTGGTGTCTTGCGTTTTTTGTAAAAAAAAAATTAGTTTGTGTTTGAACTTTGAAGCGGTAGATGAAGAAGAAGAGAGATGAGGGTGGTGAATCTTGTGATTGTTTTGAAACGACAGAGAGAGAGAAAGGTAGTTGATGGTGGTGAATCTGGTGGTGGGTGTTGGATTTGGGGTGGTTGGATTTCTGGTGAATCTGGAGGTGAGTGGTTCGATTTCTATTGAATATGGTGATTTTTTGAAAAAAAATAAACTTAATATGTTTAAGATTTTTTTTTTTGTTTTTTGATGGGTTTGATTTGGTGATGGGTGTTGGATTTAGAGTAGTTGGATTTCTAGAATCCGATGGAGATTTTTTTTTAAAAAAATAGAGAATATTATTATTTTTAATTTTTTTGGACATTAGTCAAACATGTCAAAGGGTGTTTGTGTGATATTATTACATTTTTTCAGTTTTAATACAATTATTCATATAATCAGGGTGTTTAAGTGTAATTTTTCTTTGACATCCATTTCACTTCTGTCAGCTTTTATCAATAAATGAAAGTTCAGGGGGTTTAATACCAAGAAAAAAAATTCAGGAGGCAACATGCGATATAGCGTATAATTCAGGGGGCATTGGTGCTATTAACCCTGGTGATTGGTGAAGGAGCACGGGTTTCTCCTCAGTTACCTTGAAATGATAGAAGCATAATATACTCTCTCTATTTCGGAAAGTATCATTCTCCCCACCCTCTGGAACCTTTGCTCTATTGTCAAGACGAATGCAGTGTTTGACCATATTGACCGGACTCCCCCCTCAAATGGAAAGAATATAATATGTGCCCATTCTTTTACCTTTTCCATTAATAATAATAAAAAATAAAGATAGAAGAATTTATTTTAAAAAAAAATAAGATCTGGATAGTGGATCTCAAGATCTTATTCATCTTCACCAAACACAACAATATTCATCTTCAATCTTCATCACACCATCCATATTTCTCATCATAACATCAATTCAAATTCATCAACACCAAAACCAATCAAATTCATCTCCAGCTTAGAAGTTCAGAAAATAAAAAAAATTCTTTTTTTATTTTTAGATCTGGTGCCAAAATTCAGATCCATTTCTTTGATCTCCATGTAGATATATATATATATATATATATATATATATATATATATATATATAATATCACCACCACCATATTGATCTCCACCACCAAACTAACCCTAACACCACAATCACCACCAAATTCATCCCTTAATAAAAAATAAAAAAAATTGTGGATCTATTAGAGTTCCAGATTGGATCTCCACTAGATCCATCTTTTATAAAAGAATATTAAAATTTTTAAAAAATATGGAGTTTGATCACCAAACTGATCCAAGCACCTAATCATTACCAAACCGATCTGTGAGGATTCGTAGAATTGGATGGATTGGTGAAGATGATTAAGGGATTTAAGGTTTCCCTATTTTGGGATTTTAGGGATTTAAGATTCGATTGAGTATGTTTGGTGTGTTTGGTATTTTAGGGACTTTGGGATTTTAGAGATTTTTGTATTTACACGTTCTAATCTCTCTCTCCTTTTTGTTCTTCTTGCATTCCTTCAATTTTCCAGAAATCTTTTCTCCATACACATGCAAAACGAAGACCATACTCGTCGCTTCTTGCACTGTCTTTGTTCCCAGCTCTTGGTTTGGAGGGTTCGGTAATAGATGAGGATGGTAAGTTTACTGGTTTTAAGAAGAAGATATTAGGGAGAAAGAAGAGAAAAGATTAGGGTTTGGGTTGAGAGAAGATGAGAGATTGCGATGATGAGTGGTAAGGTTGAAGATGAATAGATAAGGAAGAGATGTTGGTGGTGGATGAGTGTGAGATCTCACGATCTCTCGGTCTTTTTTTTTTTTTTTTACTTTTTATGATTTTTTTTTTTTTTTTTTGTGAAATGTAATTTTTTTTAATGTTTTGTTGAAACACCAATAAGATTACGAAATTTCCCATTTGATTTTAGAGCTCAATGTGATTTTGAGTGGAAAATGTGACAGAAGGGGTATATTATACATTCTTTTCATTCCGTGAGGATTAATGACCAATATGGCGAAAATGTATCCTCGTCTTAACAATATGGCAAAAGTCAAGGGGTAAAACGATACTTTTCATTTTTTTATACAATAAATAAACTATTTATTACAATGATATAAGGGTGTAATAATCAAATTTTTCCCCTGTTTGTTATATTCTCCACTTCTCCCCTCTACCTTAAACATTCTTCACTTTCCCCCCTCCCATGCATAAATACAATACAATCTTACAATATAAATATGGGAAAGTATCATTTTGCCCCTTGAGTTTAACCCTATTATTAAGACGAGGACATGGTTTGGACATATTGGCTGATCTCCCCCCTCAAATGGAAAAAATGTATTATATGCCCCTTAAGTTACTTTTTCCAGCCATTAAATGTATTAAATACCCACTATGATACATTTACTCTATACAGTTACTATTTTACCCTTAGAATTCATTAAATAAAAAATTAAAAAAATATATTTAAAAAATAGAAAACAAAAAAATAAAAAATAAACATAATAAAAAAAATGATACTACCATTTCAAATAGATGGTAAAGATATCTCTTTTAATTTTTTTTATTTAATTTTATAAACAAAATTAAAATTAAAAATAATTAAAAATAAACAAAATTAAAGAATTAAAAAAAAAAGAACTGGATATCTTTTTGGTTATTCATCTTCACCAAACACATCCACCTCCATCTCCACCTGAACCTAGAAATCATACACCCATTATCCACCGTCGAACCACCCATCGCCGCCCCAAAATCTAGCCAGCCACTACCACGTCCACGCAACAACCCACCAAAAATCCAAATTCGAAACCAAATCGATCCAATTTGAAACCAAAATGAAACTGATTCACCACAAAATCCACATTTGAAACCAAATCGATCCAAAAAAACCCAATCTGGATCTTAAAAATTCAAGAAAAAAGAAAAAAAAACAATTCACCATTTATCAACCACCAAACCCAGAAATTATAGCCAAACCGATCCAACCACCAGAACACCATCTTCAACACAATCTCTTCCTGTCACCGTGATTATCATCTTCCCCACTGGACCACCACACCTCAAAGACCAAACCATGAACCACCCCTAAAATCTAGCCACCACCGTGAACCATACAACAACCCACCCTAAATCCATATTCGAAACACCCAAACCCAAACCATTGAAACACCTACGAAACCCAAATCCATATGTTCGAACCACCAACCAAACATATCCAGAACATTAATCCCAAAAAATCAAATTGAAACCTAATCTACCCAAATTGAAACTGAAACCAAATCGACCCAAAACCAAATTGAAGCCGAATCGACCCAAATAGAAACCAAATCAAAACCTAATCTTTAGGGTTTTGTGTGAGAGTTTTCCACGGTTTCAATAGGGGTTTTTGAGAGATTTCATACCACCAAACCCAGATTCGATTCAAAAATCTTAGAAACAAATCGAACCAAACCGAAAAAGAAGTTGAAGAAGAAGAACAACAACAAATGGGTTGGTTATGGTGGTGATTAGAGGATGAGATGGATCGATGGTGGTGGTGGGTATTTGGTGGTGGTGGTTCAGTGGAGAGGATGATGATCGGATGAGAGGGAGAAACAAAAATAGTTGTTTGAGAGAGAGAGTTATTTTACAGAGATTGTTTTTAAAAAAAAATTAAAATTTTATACTTTTACAATAATACCCTTCAATTTTAACAGTCAACAGTGGTCAACAGTTGTTTTAGATGGTAAATATGACAGAAAGGGGGTCTTTATAGATTTGTTTGATTTCAAGGGGAGAAAAAGTCAATATGCCCAAATCATGTCCTCGTTTTAATAATAGGGTTAAACTTAAGGGGCAAAATGATACTTTCCCTATAAATATAGGTACACAAGAGGGAAAATGGAGAATGTTTAAACTAGATGGGGGTACAAGGGAGGAATGATTATTTCCCATGATATAACTGTCGGTGATATCAGGCAGTGAACAAGTGTAATAACTTTGTTGACATTTTTTGCTGCCTTCACTATTAAGTTTGTCAATAAATAGATCGTGTTATATGTGAACTTATCATCTACATATTGACTATTTATAAGTTGTTGACGCACCAACATTACCTTAAAACAAATCTACTTTAAAAAAACTCATTTTTGTATAATTAGTTTTGTTGGCGAGTAATGGAAGTTGAAAGTTTTAGAAACAATAGATAGTGACAATTTATCCAGTTTAAAATTAGTACTGCCCTTAATCCTTTTAGCTTGTAATCTTGGAGTTTATTTGACGAGATCAACAAATATTACACGATTCGAAAAGTAATTTAAAGTACACAATTTTGGCCCATGGGTGGAATTTCTTCATACTTTATAATTTTATAAATAAAGGTAGCGAAGTGCAGTCTAATATACCAACCGTCTACACTAAGTCTTATAATTTGATCCGAAAATTGAGAAATGCTTCGTTGCATCCGGTATATAAATCTGAATTATTCACCTAACATGATTAACTGATCATGTTTAAAATGTGAAGTCCAATATAGAGAAAAACTCTAATTAATTATGGTACGTGGCAAGCAGAGAAGTAAAGATATGACAAATGTCGCAAAAACATGTCAATTTTATATGATATCTCGAGAGTTCTCGTTTGCTTACCCCCTTAAAGGAGGTGAGCATTACCTTACCTCCCTACCATATGGATGATATATGTTTAGGAAGGATAAATTTGTTCTAAAAGGTGACATTGTTTGGATAAATTTACCCCCTCCATAGACACATATCATCCATGTAGGAGGGGGTAATAGGTGGTGAGCAAAAATTGACTTGTATCTCAAACCAATGACCTTGAATCCTTGATGAAAGCTACTTATTTGAATACCCACAACATCCATCTGGCAAGACACCTGTGCAACTAAGCAACTTCATATATCAAATGAATGGCCTTATAATTGTTGGGTGACTTGGTCGACTCAAGATCCCAACTTAACTTGTCAACAAAAAATTCTCACAAGAAATGACAGACAAAGAACTGAAACTAACTCTTAATCAATTAAAAACAATTGATCTAATATGAGAACCAGAGAAGTCAAAAGAAGCAAAATAAAAATAGTAAAGAAAAAAAAATCACAAATTATTGTGGTTCAGCCAAGAACTGAGGGCCTACATCCAAGTTGAACCTCTTTGGAGAGACCCTATCACTATATAATGAGTTCTTACAGCCTTTAACTACCTAGAAACACAAAAATAGCCCTAAAAAAAAGAGCCCATAAACAACAATAGGACACACTCAAACCAGCGTAACTCGAGCACAATCTAAACCTGAGATACAACCTAGAAAAGCTCACAAGTTACATCAATAGAATCACAACTCTCAGATCTCTCTTTTCCTCTTCTATCTCTCACTCTGATTCACAACAAAAAATCTCAGATCTTCAAATGAACACCAAGAACACATAAAGGATTACAGAGAAAAGCTTCAGAGAAAACAAAACGAAAACCTAGATTCTGAAAAGGAGATTTCTCTCTCCTTATCTTCCACTTATATACTCATAATCAGATAAGATCCACGTCACACTAGAGAGCCTATCAGTGATTGCCAAATCGGTTGAAAATCTTGAGTCATCACTAACAACCTAATAAGGCATAAAAACGACATCGTCTGAATAAGTGAGTAAACAGATCGGGCTGGGAGCAATTTTGTTAGGCTTCTACTGGCTTCAACTTCCTTTTCATCATTGGGCTTTACAATTGGGCTTCAAGATGGGCTACAACAACATATTCCACCTAGTTCATCTTTACAACATACAAGCATGACTGCAGTATTCACATATAGTAACAGAGATCTCTCCAAAGCACACCTAGCTCAAAAAACAATCAAACAAGTTAACCATAATCACCTAATTTCAGCAAATTCAAGCAATGCTTGAACTTGTTATAGGAAACCACTTTAGTCCCCATATCTGCTGGATTTTCTTCAGTGGATATATCTTTTCCACCTCAACAATACCTTCAGATATTTTATCTATAATAAAATGGTATTTTACTTCTATATGTTTAGTTCTTTCATGAAATACAGGATTTTTACATAAGTGTAAAGCACTTTGACTTCCGTGTAAATTACAGCTTTACCACTAAAAACTTTTATTTCTCTTAGAATACCTTGAAGCCAAATAGCTTCTTTTATAGCCTTAGTTACAGCAATGTATTCAGTTTCAGTAGTGGACAAAGCCACTACTGGTTGTAACTGACTTTTCCAACTTACACAACATCCTACAAAGGTAAAGAAATATGAGGAGGTAGATCTCCTCTTATCTCTGTCTCCAGCATAATCAGAATCAACATAACCTATCAAATCTATAACAGAATTTGCACAATCATAAACTAACCCTACTAAGGTAGTTGAACTAATATATCTCAATAACCACTGCATGGCATTCCAATGGCCATTACCTGGATTGGTCATATACCTAGATAATACACTAATAGATTATGCTAAATCTGGTCTAGTATTAATCATTGCATACATAATAGATCCAGCAACACTAGAATAAGGTATGGATTCCATAAATCTTTTTTCTTCAAAAGATCTAGGAGATATAGCAGTAGACAATTGAAAACTAGAAGAAAGAGGAATATTGGTAGGTTTACAATTCCTCATAGAAAACCTATCAACTAACTTTAACAAATAACTTTCTTGTTTAATACACAACCTTGACTCTTTTCTAGTTCTTACAATTTCTATTCCTAGAATACTTTTAGCATTTCCTAAATCCTTCATGTCAAATTCTGTTTTCAATCTTTCTTTTAAACATTTAATCCTAGACATACTCTTACTAGCAATTAACATATCATCAACATATAAAAGCAAGTAACTTGAACTTAGAACATTTTCACTAGTAAAATGAAAACATGTATCATACTTACTCTTATTAAAACCTAAGCTAGTAATGAAATTATCAAATTTCTTATACCATTGCCTAGGGACTTGTTTCAACCCATAAAGGGATTTCTTTAGAAAACAGACATAAGAAGGTTTAGATTTGGACTCAAAACTCTTTGGTTGAGACATGTATATAGTTTCATCTAAATCTCCATGCAAGAATGTTGTTTTAACATCTAGTTGCTCAAGTTCTAAATCATATAAACTAACTCAAGCAAACATAATTCTGACAGTCTTATACTTAACTACAGGTGAAAAAATCTCATTATAGTCAATACCTTCTCTTTGAGTAAAGCCCTTAGCAACTAACCTAACCTTATATCTAGGTGGATCATTCTGCCCTAATCCATCTTTTATCTTAAAAATCCATTTACAATCAACAATTTTCTATTTTTCCGGTTTTTTTACAAGTGACCAGGTTTCATTTTTATCAAGAGATTTTATCTCTTCTTTCATTGCATTAAGCCATTTCTGCCTATCTATAGAACTAACAGCTTCATCAAAGGTCTTAGGTTCAGCTGTTTATAATTCTTGTCTAGTATATAAAGCACAAGAAATAATATCAGCATAGGCATACTTACTATTAGGCTTAATAACCCTTTTAGCTCTATCTCTAACAAGTTCATAATCAGCTAGAGATTCACTTACCTGTGGCTGTTTCTGATTTTCTTCCACCTGATCATCAATATCTGAATGGTCAGACCCATGATCCTCAATTGGATCAGATGGGGCTGACTCATTATCAAGAGAGGAGTTCCTAAGTTCCACCTAAATTCTATTTTCATAATTCTTAAAGGAATTTAGATCAGTTTCAGTAGAGTAGTTAGTGTCTTTACACGGCATTCTAGTTTCATCAAACACAACTTCTCTACTAATGATAACTTTAAAATCTTTTTGGTCTCTAAGCAAAATTCTATAACCTTTAACACCTAAAGGATAACCTAAGAAAACACTTCTTATAGACCTAGGTTCTAATTTCCCTTCCGATTGGTGAGCATATACAGCACACCCAAACACCCTTAAATGTTTTAGACTAGGAGGTCTACCGGTCCATTTTTCTTCTGGTGTTTTTAAACCTATAGCAGTAGATGGAGATCTATTTATTAAGTAAGTGACAGCCATAACAGCCTCACCCCATAATTGTTTACTCAAACCAGAACTTATTAGCAGACACCTAACCTTATCTAGGATAGTTCTATTCATTCTCTCAGCTATTCCATTCTGTTAGGGAGTATACCTAACTGTTCTATGTCTTTTAATGCCATTATCATTGTCGAATTTATTGTATTTATCCTTACAAAACTCTAGGTCATTATTAGTTCTTAGTACCTTGACTTTCTTGGAAGTCTGATTCTCAACTAACAAATTTCAAGCCTTAAAACTCTCAAAAACTTGATCTTTAGACTTCAATAGGTATACCCAGACCTTTCTAGTGAAATCATCTATCAAGATAGAAAATACTGATTTCCACCCTGAGTTGGGACCTTTGAAGGCCCCCAAAGATCTGAGTATACATATTGAAGGATCTCTATTGTGTTATGCTGAGTAGTACTAAAACTTAGTCTATGTTGTTTTACTAAGACACATTTTTCACAAAATTCCAAATTATTAATCTTATCCCCATTGAGTAAATTCTGTTTACTTAATTCATTTAAACCTCTCTCACTCATATGACCAAGTCTCTTATGCCATAAGGATGCAATGTTATTAATTTTAGTTGCTACATTAGCAATATCATTAATAACAGTTTCACCATTTAAGACATATAGACCGTTTCTCTTATCACATTTTAAGATGACTAGAGAACCCTTAGACACTTTTAAGACCCTTTTCTCAACCTTGTAATAGTAGCCATCCTCATCTAATATACCCAAAGAAATTAAGTTTCTTTTCAGATTTGGTACATATCTAACATTCTTAAAGACTCTAATCATTCCATCATACATTCTAATAGCCACAGTCCCTATTCCTTCAACTTGACACTGCTAATTATTACCCACCAACACACTATTACCCCTAAGTTATTTGAATTCTGAAAGCCAATCCTTTCTAAGTGTCATATGAAAAGAACAACCTGAATCTAAAACCCATTCAGACTTTATATCCTCAGTTGTAACTACTAATACTTCACTAGGGTCAAAAGACTTAGAAGCTACAGCTGCATCACCATCATTATGGGTTTTTTCTTGATTCTTTTTCTTAAATTCATAGCAATATTTTCTAATATGACATTCTTTACCACAAAATAACATTTCCTAATACTGTCTCTGTTCTTAGATTGTGACCTATTTCGATTTGGAGTCTTACTTCTACCTTTACCTTTGTTATTATTATTAATGATTATTATTTCCATTTCTTACAGGCTGTCATCCCCTAACAAATAAGTTTTCACCACTATCCTTTTTCTCAATCTTCAATTCTAAATCTTTTGATTTTAAAGCAGAGATACACTCTTCTAAAGACAATGAGGCTCTACCATATTTAATAACAGCCTTTACATCTTTAAAGGAATCAGAAAAAGAGTTAAGCAAAATTATACCTTCATTTTCATCACTAAGTTTTTCATCATCCCAGCAGTTGCAAGTTCTATAGTCATTTTCTTGAATTGATCAAGATTCTGACCAAGATTCTTGCTTGGGTCCATTTTAAAACTAAAAAGTCTTTCCTTAAGATAAATTTTATTTGTAAGAGACTTAGTGAGATATAGACTTTCTAATTTCTTCCACATCTTACAGGCAGTAGATTCTTCATTAACTTCTCTAAGAACATTATCTGACAAATTCAGGATTATAGTTCCTAAGGTCATTTCTAACATGTCATCTTTCTGTTCTTTAGTTAATGTGTCAGGCAATTTATCTGGACCTTCAATAGCTCTGAAGATTTTCTATTGGGAGAGAAGGGCTTTCACCTTTCTTCTCCAAATCATGAAATCCTCAGTGCCATCAAACTTATCTATTTCAGATTTCATGCTCATTCCAGTGTAATTAAAATTTCCAAAATTACTAGAGTCAGGAAATTTTACCTCAGAAGCACTACTGGCAAATTCACTGCCAAGATGTTCTTCTCCAGACGAGTCCACAGAGTTTGAAAGCTCTGCAACCGGTGGAATCTGTTCCTCGTTGTTCATCGTTGGTTCAGTCTTTAAGCTCTAATACCACTGTTGGGTGACTTGGACGACTCAAGATCCCAACTTAACCTGTCAACAAAAAATTCTTGCAAGAAATGACAGATAAAGAATTGAAACCAACTCTTAATCAATTAAAAACAATTGATCTAATATGAGAAACCAGACAAGTCAAAATATAAACAGTAAAGAAAAACAACACACAAATTATCATGGTTCAGCGCAGAACTGGGGGCCTATATCCATGTTGAGCCTCTTTGGAGAGACTCTATCACTATATAATGAGTTCTTACAGGCTTTAACTACCCAGAAATACACAAGAATAGCCCTAAAAAAAGAGCCCAGAAACCACAATAGGACACACTCAAACCAGCGTAACTTAAGCACAATCTAAACCTGAGATACAACCCAAAAAAGCTCACAAGTTACATCAATAGAATCACAACTCTCATATCTCTCTTTTTCTCTTCTATCTCTCACTCTGATTTACAACAAAAAATCTCATATCTTCAAATGAGCACCAAGAACACATAAAGGATTACAGAGAAAAGCTTTAGAGAAAACAAAATGAAAACCTAGAATCTGAAAAGGTGATTTCTCTCTCCTTATCTTCCACTTATATACTCATAATCAGATAAGATCCACGTCACACCAGAAAGCCTATCAGTGATTGCCAAATCGGTTGAAAATCTTGAGTCAGCACTAACAACCTAATAAGGCACAAAAACGACGTCGTCTGAAGAAGTGAGAAAACAGATCGGGATGGGAGCAATTATGTTGGGCTTCTACTGGCTTCAACTTCCTTTTCATCATTGGGTCTTAGACTTCAAAATGGGCTACAGCAACGATAATAAATAAGTTGAGCCTCTAGACCAAAGATATGACAAAAACCGTCCAGATTACAACTTTTCATACACGACTCAAAAACTTTAATTATTAATTTAGAAATAAAATATTCACATAAAAAAGTTAAATCTAATCTGAGCATCAAAGAGTCTTCGTTAGCACCACCAATGACTTGTTAATTGTAGCTATATTTGCAGAAGAAGCCCAACTATTCTTGGAAGAGCTAAGCTAATCTGTAGTTAAATTTGGAAAGAAGCTCAAGCTTGTCAAGAGAGCTGGACTGCTCCCATTTTTTCATCAGCTGACATCAATGTACAAATTCAAAAATAACTTGACAAAATTATAACAATCAAAGGTAGGCCTGGGAAAGCTTAAAATTTGGGCTTTGGTTGGATGTACCATTGGGCCACTTAACTTATGAATGAGGGCTACTTTGGGCTGGGTCTATGAGCTCACTCAAACCTATTGTTCTGATTTTCATATGAAGTTATTTCGGATATTTCAGTGCAGGATTTAATTTTATTTAAGTGGAGTTGGTTCAAACAACAAAGCAACGTGATAATCAGGAAGAGAATATATACGTGTGTGTGTTTAAAACATGAGTAAGGAGACAGAAAGTACCTGTCATTAAACATTTAATTCACAAGACAAACCGAAGCAGCAAAGACAAAGAAAAAGATAAAAAGACACCCACACAATGACACACCCCATTTTCTTCATGTGACCCTCCATTAAAATTAACATACCAATCTTGTCACTTAGCAACTATGCAGAGCTGTATTTGTCATATCGAGTCCCAATCATCTTTTGCCACCTACCATGCATTGCATTTGCAGCTTCCACCACCACCACCACTTTCTAAATATTATACCTTCTAACCTTCCATCATCAATTTCCTCTCATTCTCTTCATTACATTATTCTCTCTCTCTGAGTAAAGAATAGAGATACACATTTATTGAAGTTGATTCATATCATATCATATATTTAATGGCTTCCTTTTGGGCAACTCTCGTGGTCTTCATGGCTTGTTTTGATTCACAAGCCAACTCCAAGCCATCTCATCACTTGCATGCACAATTCTCAACTATCTCAGCATCCCCAGCATACTCGCCTAGTTCTTCTTCTCCATCTCCTGTTGCCTATTCATCTCCAGCTTTGTCACCAGACATTTCTCCATTGTTTCCTACTCCAGCTGGCTTGGCACCTTCACCAACTGAGTCGTCACTCCCCACCATTCCTTCAAGTCCAAGCCCTCCAAATCCAGACGATTTTCTAGCTCCTGCACCTGATCAGTTCACTGTTTCGCCATCTGGGGTCATGCCGGTTGCCTCCTCACTTTCTCTGGCTTCAACAGGACCTTTAAATTTAGTTGCTTTTCTTGGTTTCACACTGTTTTGCTTAATGCAGCTTGCTTGTATGTGAGGCGCTGTTAGTGGGCAGATTCAATTATTGGTACTAGTGGTTTCCACTTTATGTGTGTATATTTGTTTTTCTATTGTATGGCATTGGTGTTAATTTTGATAGGATATTGTCAACAATTGTTTGTTCTGTGCTTTATTTTGCTTACGGTTGACAGTTGGTTAGCTTTGTACTGGCATATAAAGAGGAGAGATAGTCAAGAGGTTTATTCAAATCTGACATGATTATACATATTAAAGCATAAAGAAACCCCTATAAGCGAAACCAAAATAAAATATCCCCCATTTACATGCTATTATTTCTATAAACTGTGTCCCCTACAGAGTTTTTTTGCTACTTGCCAGAATGTATGTTCTACAGATTTTACTACTTGATGCTATGAAACGCAAAATCTAGAAAGCAACTAGTCTGAGACTTTGAAGACCTTTTTTTAAGTAGTTCCCCTAAAAAATGCCTTCAATTTGCTGAACTGGAAGGGGCTCTGTTTCTTCGGAGAATCTCGAGCTATATATTTCCTCAGCTTCACATTCTCATCCTTGAGCAATCCTAAAGCTGAACTGAGCTGTCGAATCACTTCTCTCTTCTCCTCATCCTTCTCTATCAGTTGATTTCTCAGCATCAGGTTCTCCTCTCTGAGTCTCTCTAAGTCTTCCCTCAACTTCATGATTTCATTATCACAAACCTCCCTTGAAACAGAATCTTCTTTTAGTTCTTGATCAACTTGAATCTCATATTCCTGTCCAGGATCCTCCTCTTCTTTCATTTTTTTACCTATTTCAGCTTCATTTTTCGGTTCAGGATCCTCAACTTCTTCTATTTCTTCCCTCAACTTCATGATTTCATCATCGCGAGCCTCACTTGAAACAGAATCTTCTGCTAATTCTTGACCAACTAGAATCTCATTTTCCCATTCAGAAACCTCATCTTCTTTCATTTCTTGATCAACTTCAGGTTCATTTTCTAGTTCAGGATCCTCAACTTCTATTTCATTTTCAACATGAATTTCATCCTCCTGTTCAGGATCATCAACTTCAGATTCAGCATAGTCCTCAGCATCAGAGGTCCCTGAGTAGCTACAATAGGTTTGATCCATCACATTCATTAACTTCTGTGGTTTGGGTTTGAATGGGGACCCAAATGTTGTTAGGAGGCGGGTTCCAGTTTCTGACCTCACTTGATCATATCGCTCAGCCAACGACCGATGGGCCCTATAAAAATCTTCAACCATGCTAATTAGCTCCGGCCTTTTCTTGTAATACATTTCTGCTCGCTGAGCAAAGGAATCAGCATCCTCTTCAATCAATTTAAGCATTGCCTTTGCCTTCTCATCTAGCTCTGTATTGACAAAACCATCAAGCAATTGAAAGGAAAGCATCCACATCAGCATAATAATAGAACCATGTGAATAATGAATAAATAAAAATAACAATAAAAATAATATAAATTAATTCGATATGGGGGCACATCAATAAATCTCAGGAAATTTTCAGATTACACTCAATATGTGGCCAAATGGAAGTATTTTCCGAACCAGTCACCATCGTAAGAATCTGTTTAAAATAATTCATATTAGCTTAGTTGACCTAAAAATTGAACTTGTTCGATCAGAAATCACCGGATCCCATAAAGGTTTTCCTAGTATAATTTTCAAAGTTCAATTTTTTTTCACCTAATGAAACTTGCCATTCGAAAGTTTAACCACCAACGAAACAGGGGGGCCAAGGAAAAAAATGAAGCATTGATGATTTCAGTACATGGCCCCATCACCCATGAAAGGTCAATGGAACTTGAAATGAGTCCAAGGCCCCACCCACTTTTCCTAGTTCAACAAACCCTGATCATAATGAAGGTAGTTTATGTTTAACTAGATCTTAATGGGTCCAGTTCGTTATTAGATCATGAGGATTCCTTCTTAAATACTTGAATATTAATAAAATTTAACTTTTAGACACCAGACCATAGTTGTCAAAAGCGCGCCTAGGCCACTAGGCGAGGCAGGGCGAGTGGGTCTCGCCTTGAGTGTGGCCAGGCGCAGCCTCTTCGACGAGACGAGCGCTTTTTGTGCTTAAGCGCCGAGGCGACAGGCGCCAAAAAGCACGCCTGATTACAATTTTTTTTTTAATGTCGTTTTGATAGCTTCTCTTAAACAAATACAGACCAATTCGTTTTTTGAAAAAAAAAAAAAAAAGAAGAAAGAAACCCTAGAAACAAGAAGCAGTCGACAGTTTCTCTCCTCAAATCCTCTCCAATCCTTTCCAATTGGTTGATTCTCCTTTCCTGCTCTCCATTCGAAGTGAAGACCGTTGAGGAAGTTGAAGACTTGAAGACCAACTGACTGCCGACCACAACCAGGTATGGTTTTTCAATTTTTTTTTTTTTTTTTTGGTTTTAAATTCAATTCTTCTCACCATTCTCTCCTTCTCTATCCTTCTAGTCCCCAAATATAAGCTGTTATGCTGCCCAATTTTTTATTTTTATTATCTATTTAGTTTTGTTGAAAAATTGATGAGTTGATGAGTTGATGAGTTGATGTTGGCTGTGTTGAAGACTTAAAGTTTATTTTTGTTATCTATATCATTAATATTTTACTTGATGAGTTAAAGTTTACAAAATTGGTTGATGACTTGATGTTGGTTGTGTTGATTGTTGAATGTTGACGAAGTTGAATATTGATGTTTATGAAATGTTGTGAATTCTGATGTTGCATTACTGTTGTAGTGTTGTCAACTTGTCATGCTTGGTTCACTGTTAGTGTTTGTTTTTAAGCAAAAATTGACATGTTTATTAACTGTTACTGCACTTATTAGTTAATAGCTAATTAGTTATTAGCCATTAACAAATTAATTTTGTTTGTACTTTTTGTGATTATAGGTTACAAATTCTGAATGTCGACATTAGATGCGAGTCAAACATCAAACCTAAAGAAGGATCCCGCATGGCGCTATTTCAGTTGCCCTAACCCTAATGACACAAATACCACAAAATGCAATTTTTGTGGTAAACAGTCAAAAGGAGGTATTTTTCGGGGCAAACAACATTTAGCTGCATGTTCTAAGAATGTCACAGCTTGTGCCAAAGTTCCAGCACAAGTCAAAGAGGAGATCTTAAATTATATGTAAAGGAAAAAGAATGAGAAAGAACAGAAAAATTTGGCACCAAAAGATGATTTTGATTATGGCGAAGAAGATGATGATTTGCCGATGCTTTCTAGTACTCAAAAACGACCAAGTGGAACTAGAACTGGAAGTGGAAGTGGAAGCACTAATGAAAGCATCAACCTATTTAAAAAGCCAAAACAGAAGGGTCCACTTGATTTGTTCTACAACAAGACCCCTTCAAGTTCAAGGCAATCGAAGTTGGGTGAAAGTGGTGCGGTAAAAGAGGAATTAAGAGGTCGTGTTTGTAAAAATTTTGCTAGATGGATGTATGAGGCAGGGATCCCATTCAATACTGTGAAGTACCGTAGCTTCAATGCATTTTGTGAGGCAGTTGGACAATATGGTCCGGGTGTTAAACCACCAACTTATCATGAAGTCAAGGTTCCCTTTCTAAAGAATGAGGTGAAGGCTACCCGTGAAACTTTGAAGATGCATGTACAGGAATGGAAGACTTATGGATGTTCCATTCTGTCGGATGGTTGGAAAGACAGAAGAGAAAGGACATTGATTAATTTCCTAGTCAATAGTCCGAGAGGAAGTGTGTATATTGAGTCAGTTGGTGCTTCGGGATATGCTAAGACCGGTGAGAAGATGTTTGACTTACTGAGTCAATTCGTGGAAAAGATTGGTGTAGACAATGTGGTTCAAGTTGTCACCGACAGAGCTTCAAATAATGTTTTGGTAGGTATTATATATTTTTAACTTATTAGTTAAGAGTTAAGACTTATGACTAATGGATTGATATTTGATAAATATTAACTAACTTATATATATATATATATATATTTTATATAGGGAGATTTCTAGAGGCAAAATATCCCAATTTGTTTTGGACCCCATGCGTTGCATACTGCTTGGATTTGATATTAGAAGATATTTTCAAGTTGAAAAGGATGAAGCAAACATTTGAGAGGGCCATTATGATTAACAGTTACATCTACGGCCGCACTGGTGTGGTAAACATGTTAAGGAAGTATACAAACATGAAGGAATTGTTGAGGCCTGCAAAAACAAGATTTGCAACTGCTTTTATAACATTGTCCAGGATTCATAGCCAAAAGGCCAACCTCAGAAAGATGTTTACTTCTGAAGAATGGGCAAAAAGCAAATGGTTTAAAGAAGCTGGAGCTAAAAGAGTTGTGGAAGTTTTGCTTATGCCTTCATTTTAGAACAATGTGGTGTTTGCCCTTAAGATAGCCGGTCCTCTTGTGGGTGTGCTTCGATTTGTAGATGGCGAGAGGAAGCCTGCCATGGGTTATATTTATGAAGCTATGGATAGGGCCAAAGAAGCTATTGCTAGATCTTTTGGGGGCAATGAAAGTAAATATGAAGATATTTTTAAGTTGATTGATGCTAGATGGAATATTCAACTTCATCGCCCTCTAAATGGAGCCGGATGGTTCTTGAACCCAGAATTCTTCTACAATACTAGAAATGTAGATGATGAAGTGGCAAATGAATTGTATACATGCATAGAAAGGTTGGTCCCAGATGTAGAGACTCGATGTGTGATTGATCTTGAGCTCTCCAAGTATAAGAATGCTGAAGGACTATTTGGTAGCCCAATGGGCGTTAGAATGAGAGGAAAGATATCACCAGGTATATATTTTTTAAAGTAAAACATGTATTCTATTTTTAAAATATTATATAACTATATAACAAATATTTATTAAAGATTTTTCATTTTTAATTAACAGCTGAGTGGTGGGATTCATATGGCACTTCTACACCTGCTTTGCAAAAAATTGCTATAAAGATTCTTAGCCTCACTTGCAGTTCATCTGGGTGTGAACGTAATTGGAGTGTATTTAAAAGTGTAAGTCTGTGTTTTTACTTTTAACAGTATTTTTAATTACATTTTACATTATAATATAAATATTCTTATTTTGTATGTATAATTATTGGCTTATTGCAGCTTCAAACCAAAAGAAGAAATAGACTTGATCAAAGTCGTTTAAATGACTTGGTGTCGTAAAATACAATAGAGCATTGAAGCGTCGATATGATGCGCGTGACACCATTGATCCCATCTATTTGAATGAAATTGATGACAGCAATGAATGGTTGACTGGAAGGTTGGATGATGAGAATGATGGAGATGATGAACTTGTTTTTACATAAGAAGATAATTTGACATGGAATGTTGTTGCTACAGCTGTTGGTGTTAGGGAGCCTAGTTATCAATTTAGAGCGAGAGAAGCTTCTTCGTCAAGGGTACCTCAAGTTCGACCAATGAATCAATTATTAGATGAGGAGGAAAGTGAAGAAGAGATTGAAGGGCAAGATGAGGGAGAGCGACTTCAACAAGAAGAATTGCAAGAGGGGATTGAAGGAGATGATGATTTAGAATTTGATTTCGATGCATGATCTTGTTTTTATTAGAATTGTGATGAGTTTACTTTTTTTTTTGCAACTTTTAAGTCTATTTTGAACTATGAATTATGATGGTTTAGAAATTGCTTTTTATTAGAATTTTGATGATTTAGAAATTGCTTTTTATTTAATTATCATGTGTTGTGGCCCTTGTGGGTAGTTTTTAAAGTAGTCACTTAAAAAAAATGTTGATAAATTAGGTATACAGGTTTTTATAAAATAGGTTCGCCTTGCTTCAGTCAGGCGTGCGCCTCAGGCGATAGAGGCCCATGTCGCCTTGAGTCGCCTAACGCTTCTGACAACTATGCACCAGACTTAAAAAACTAATAGGAGACATTAGCAGAACTAGATAAATTTCAGGGTCCTCTTGAGAACCACCAATTTTGGACACCACTCACTATCACGACACCACTGCCTCCTAAAATCATCACATCTCTTACCATAAAACATTCCAACCAGTGCCATGAAGATAAGATATCATCTCTTCAGAGGAACCTATGTTCTCTGAAGTTTTAAACCATCATTCAATTCATTTTCCAATCCCATCCCTCTTCATCCGTGTCAACTGCACCATCATTCTGAATTCTGCCACCATTTCACTACCTACACTTTTTTTCTGAACAAGTTCATGTACAAAAGCTTTTACTACTGTTAAGTGTTCATTTCTACTCATCAATCAGCACTGCTAGACTCAAAAGACTTTCCAATCTAAACTAAATTAGAGACAGACACCCCTGAAATATTTAAATTTAGCATTTAACGGAAAACAACAAAGACAAGTTCCTGACTTCATTTGGGGTTCTTCATTGTGTAGCATATAGCATATAATCAACAGACAAAAAATATTAACCTTCCTACAATTTTACCACCATAACCAAAGCTGAAGTACAGAATCACTCTTCTTTATCTATTTCCAAAAAGAATGATGCTCAGAGAAGAGGAGTCTGTTATTTCAACCTTTAATAGCCCCACATTGTGATAAACACAAAAAGCAAGGACCACCATGTCTCACTACATTTCCTTTTTCATAAAAAAAAAAACCCTAGATCAGAAAAAAAAAAATGTTTGTATTTATAAAATTACTCTGCCCTTCAAGGAAACAACCAGTCTCCTTCACATGTTTTGTTCACTAGTAAGTCAAATCCTGTATACAGTGACATCACAAGTAAAAAATTTAAACTTTCTAAGAAAAAAATTGAGGTTCACATTCTCCAACGGTCAAGAATCTATAATAAAAAAAAAAAAAAAAAACAGAGCTAAAGTTTCAAGTTACCTGTTAGAGTAGAATGGAGCCATGGAGATCGTTTTGAGCTGTTATGGCTGTCAAACCACCACCTCCTTGATGTATCCTTCGCTGTCATCTCCACCATCTGTTTCTCTCTTCCTCCAAATATCAATCAAATCCAAACAAATTAACACGGTACACACCCTTTTTTTTATATAAAAACAAGAATCTAAACATGGAAACCAATTAAACAATTTTGACTAACTAAACAAAGAGAAAAAATTACAACTTTTTTTTTATTATCAAAATTGATGGAAAAAGCTATGTTGTTGAATCTTTCATTTAACGAGTAAGGGCTACTTCAGTCATTTATACTCCTAAAAGCCAACGAGGGAAATTTCAACTTTCAAATTGCCAGATTATTTGCCATATGGAGACCTCCCAAATTTAAATAAAAAAATGCTAAAAAAAATCTCTTATGGCAAGAAACCTGTCTGCATATCTGCATATTAATGACAAACGTTGACTCACTGAATCACTCAGCAGGCAACACTACCCAGCAAAATAATAATAATAATAATGAAAAAACAGAAAAAAAAAAAAAAGCAAAAGAGTACCTGAGTTTTCTAGGTTTCGTTCTTCGCTGAAGCAAAGCAAAAGCCAGAGAAAAAGAGAGAGCGGTGCTTATTTTTGTCTCTACTTGTTAGTTGTTAGCAGTAGAGATAGTGAGAGACTCTGTAGTTGCAGTGTTGATAGACTTCAAGTTTAAATACACTTCTCCGAGAGTTTCGAATTTGTTTGTCTTTTCCCACCGTTAAGTTCTCTATCTGCTCCAATGGGACCATTACACGTATGCAAAAGGCTTGAGATTGAAAAACTCATCCCTTAAATGAAGGATTTTTAAATTAACTTCACCGAATCCATTAGTTCAAGGTTAATTTAGCCTCTTTAGGAATACAATTAGCATGTAAATCCTGTCTCGGTTGGTGGATTCTTTACTTTAAAAAGCCTAATCTCATGCCGCTCTACAATGAACAATGTATAAATAAGGTCATTTTTGGAATTTGGGTGTATTGAAATCCTTTTGGCCCTATAAATGGAAAAAGAAAAAGGTCAAGCACTTCATTAAATATATGAATAATTGTTGATATTCAACTATTTTATCCAATCTTTACATCTAACTTTACATGTGAGTTATTGAATTTAAATGTTTTAGTTTGACTATATACGCTTATTAAAGCATTTAATGATCCATATATCAAGTTAGATGTGGATAAAATGGTTGGATATTTATTATTATCCTAAATATATATATATGTAAAAGGAAAGATATAATTGTAGCAACAAACAGTTGACACTTGACAGCACACAACATCATGTTGAGCAGAGGAGCTTAGCCCCCTACAACGGTCGAAAAAACCAGACTATTTTAATTGAACACCAAAAGTGTGCTTTGTCAAGAATCCTATTGGAACTGACAACCTGGACTTCGAGCATTTTTGGCATGAATTCGGATTATCACACCTTATTTTTACGTCCATCAAATTAATTAAATAAACACAACTTAATATTATTATTATTCAAAATATAGAAATCGAGAAAAATGTAATTTTTTTTTGTGAGTTACAGTGATATCATCGGTATAATAAATTAAATTTAAAAAGCACATATTATGGTGAACTATCAAAATTACCCTTAAATAATCGATTCTTTATTCTTTAAAAGTCTCTATCCAAAAACGTTGTCTGAAAACCAATCAACCACTCCGGATATCTCTTCAAAAAATGAGCTCGATTCCAGATATTGCACAAGAAGACAAACTAATATTTATAATCTTCATTTTCATTTTTTGCATGCATTTCTATGTGGTTTAACAATGTATGAACATTTATGAACATGTTGTCTCAATTTTTTTTGTTTATGTCTACAAGTTGTAAACTTTTTAAAAATAATGTAAGAACATATATGCATTTTTTATATATATATATATTTGACCGAGTTGATTTGAAATGGTGCAAACAAGTTTAAAATCTTGAGTATAAAAGCTGGAAAGTAATTTAAAAAAGCTCGAAACATTAGTAAAAAAGCTCGATCAAATTATAAAAAAACTCAATCCAAAAAATAAATGCTCGATCCCTCACTAAAAAAGCTTGATTTGTCACAAAAAAAGTTCGATCCCTCACAAAAAAAAAAACTCGATTCCTCACAAAAAAAAAACTCGATTCCTCACAAAAAAAGCTAGATCCCTAAAATAAAAAGCTCGAGCCATATTTGAAAAAAACTCGAACCATATTAAAAAAAACCTCGAAACATATTAAAAAAGGCTCGATCATGTACAAAAAGTGCTTGGTCCTGAACAAAAAAAGCTCGATCAGTAACAAAAAAAGCTCGATCGCTTACACATTTGATTTTTGTTTAATCCTTTATAATTGTAAATTTAATATTAAATATTATTTTCCTAATAATAGTTTTTTATGATGATTTTGACAGGACAATGGATAGACTGAGAATAGTCATATCTTACAACGGTCGATGAGAGCAATTACCCGACAGAAATCAGAGGTATTTAGGTTCCGATAACCAAGGTTTGTATGTGTCAAAGAATTTGAGTTACGACGAACTGGTGTCGATCGTGCAAACCATTGTGAAGTTTGATGAGAACAAATACAGTGTTGATCTACAGTCTATATCAATTGTTCTTGGGACTACATGTCGTACATTTATAAGAAATAATGATGATGTTCAGTTTATGCTAGGGGAAGATAATGTGATCCCTTAAGTATGTGTTAGTCTAATCAAGAGGGCAGTAGGAGGTGTCATTGGTGAAGATATCCCTCATCGTGATAACACCCAACAATTTCGATCGTCAGGCGGAAGCAACCAGTTGTTCACAGAAAGAAGTGGGATTGATGGTCGGGAAAACATATGTGTTGTCCCACCGAAAGTAGCCGCCCATGATAATATATTGAGACCTCAATTCGACGATGTCTTTGGTTGTCAAATTGAGATGAATGGTAGGTAGTACAACCACCAATACAATGAGATCTACAATGACATCAACAATGAGCAAAATACAGCACCGAATGTTGGGCTGATTCATAAGGTGGATAATGAGGGCAATTTCAATCCGGTAGATAATGTAGAGAACAATGAAGATGATGAAGAACCTGTCCAAACGGAAAGACATGTAAGACATGTATACAAATTTAGTTCCAGTGCACCAGATATAGCTGGGACCTCCGAGGTCCGGGCGAATATAACTCTAGATGATTTTGATAATACCACAATATGGGTTATTCCAGGAGCAGAATCATACTTGTTTGGTATTGGTTGAAGCAGGAACTTGGTTGAAGATGAACCTACAAGCTTGATATACAAAGGGCAATTTTTTTCCAACCAAAAAATGATTTGAAGAGACTAGTAGGTCATTTTGCAATGCGACAGAACTTCGAGTGGAAGGTGAAAATGTATAATAAGACAACATTACATCTAGTTTGTTTGATGGAAAATTGTACGTGGAAGTTAAGAGCAGTAAGGAGAGGTGAAGGGACATACTTTCATAAGAAGTTTTGTCAACGAACACACTTGTCCGTTAGAGGAAATTCACTGCCGCCACTAACAAGCTAGTGCAGTCATAATTGGAGAAGTTATTGCACCTTGACTTCAACAAAAAGATGGTCGGCTAATGCATCCGAACGACATAATCACCGACATGAAATCAATTTATGGAATCCAAATCATGTACAGTAAGGCACGTGCCGCCCTCGATTATGCGTTGTCACTGACATATGGAACGCATGAGGAAACCTTCCAACCGCTTCCATCATTTGGTTACGTTTTGGAGCAAAAAAATCCTGGCACAATCACTGACTTACAATGCGACGAAGATGGTAAATTTATGTACTTTTTCATGTCGATTGGTGCCTCACTTAGAGGATTCCGGATGTGTATGCGTCCAGTAATTGTCGTTGATGGTACCCATTTAAAGGAACGATTCTGGGGTACAATGTTTGTTGCAACAGCACAAGATGAGAACGAACATGTGTATCCAATTGTTTTTAGGTACGGCTACTCAGAAAACAACATTTCATGGGAATGGTTTTTGGATTGCTTGAAGGGTGCCCTAGGTCATATTGATAAGTTGGTTTTCATTTCTGATAGACATGCAAGCATTGAAGCAGGGATTTCTAAAGTGTTCCCTTATGCCACCTATACCATATGTTGCTGGCACTTTATTGAAAATATTAAGAAGCGATTTCATAGGAAGGATGTTACCGTAATAATGGACAAAGCAGCACGTGCGTACACCGAGTTTGAATATAACCGGCATGTGGAAGAGTTAAGAAACTTGCACCAGAATGCATATGATTATGCAATTAATGTCGGTCCACACAAGTGGTCCCATGTACACTTGCCCGAAAGAAGGTATAGGGTGATGACAATAAATGCTGCAGAATGCATAAACTCATGCTTAAAATTTGCATGACAACTGCCTTTGTTGACTCTGACTGAGTTCATTAGGAATATGCTACAACGGTGGTTTCACGATCGTTATAGAGCTGTACAATCCATGCGTCATCAGTTGACCGACGTAGCATATCTTGTGATCTTAAAACATGTGGAGAAGTATGGTTTTACGATCGTAAATCTAGTAGACTGAAATATTTTCTCGATCAAGCGGTCTGAAAAACAGTGGGCTGTCACATTACTTTCAAATTTTACTGTGAGGTGATTATTAATGAAACGTGAAGCTTATCGTTTTCAATGTTTTTTTACAGGGAGTGAAACTTGGATTTGACAACTTTGTGTTCGAACTACTACAAGAGACAAACACTTATTAACGCGTACTCGGTTTCTATTATGCATGTTGGAGATCCTTCCACTTGGGTTGTGCTATCTGACATTACTCAGAGGGTGATTTTGAATCCAATCTTCAGGAGACAAGCAGGACGCCCGAGGGCAGGTTGCCATGTCTCGTCTTTGGAAAGGACACTTACACAATCGTGTAAAAGATATGGACAACTAAGGCATAATTCTAAGAGATGTTCTAACCCACCTATGATTAATGAAGGTCCAAGCAGAGGTGTTCCCGATGAATACCACCGCAAGTGTAACATCTACCATTCAATTAGACACAACAAATAGAAGTGCCCTAACATTGACTCTAATAGAGAATGAATGACAAAGTTTTGATCACATTGTAAACATTTGTAATTGTATCAGATTGTAATAATTTGGAATTGCAATAATAACTTATTTTGTTTGTGTTCGTTAACATATTGGATCACATTGTCAAGGTTTGGTATGTGTTTCGTACATGTGATGGCATCCACTGGAAACAAAAACATCAAAAGAAATTGAAATAATATTAATGAATTACAATGTCTTTGTACATAAAAAATGGTAGGAAATATACAACCAATCACTAGACGGGCCTGGAGTTACAAAAAATCTCCACAACCATTTTCTCTCGAATGATCCCCATGTCGTCCTCTGACCAATCAAAAGGGCTTCGACCCGCCAGTAAGTACTCGATAAGTCTCAAAGTATGGGCCACGGTTACCTCGATAATTAAACACGTTAAAACGTATTACAGATCTTTTTTAAATAATATCTAAGAACGTGAATGAAATAGAATGTCTTACAATTTTTTTTGTTGAGGGACTGTTGAAGTGGGGACCACGCTGACCGAGAAGGACTTATTTTCCCTATGAAAAGGCCGACGACCACCTCGTCGTGCAGTGTGGAACCCCGCGTCATTCAATATGGACGGAAAAAACCACCGTAATGGTCGAACTTGATGCTTCATGATATAATGAGGGACTTCCTGTCTCTAGGGGTCAAATATCTCAACCTTCCCAAGAATAAGGTCAATGGTCACCACCAGCCAATGTTGGCCCCCAACGTTACACGGTATCAGGACCTGTAATAGTATGCAAAAGGTGTTAGGTCAGGATATACGAACAGTTTATATTTTAAATCATTTCCACTGTCTAACACTTACCAAGTCAACCTCGTACCATGAGCGGTTTCCACTCGTGGTTGCTCCACAGACCATCTGAAGGTCCTCTTCCAACCATCGGGACTGTAACACATTTCACCTTACCGTGGTCACAGCCCCGTGCAAATCACGAGACATTATCCTCTTCCACTGTAACAACATAAGTGGTTATACATACAATCATTGACAATATCGTATCAATAATATAAAACCATAAAACGCGATTCGATTCCAATAATTTATAACTACTTACATAAAATTGTGTGTCCAATACGTTGATCTTCTGGTTGTACACAGTGGTGAATCCTCGCTGACGCTTCCGAAGAATATGGAGATATGCGTCCATATGCTGACAGACAATAAAACTAATGAATTGTTAACAATACAACATTAATTAAACAAACGTTAATATGAAAATCACGTAAGTACGTACCGTGTCCTCCAAGTCTATGAAGTTGGACTGTATACAGATGAACCATCTGGCGTCTACTGGTTCCAGCACGTCCACATCACGTCTGTTTAATGATTGAATTAACTTTAGGTAAATTTGAATAATTATTAAAAAACTGCCATTTTTATTAGATGAAGTTGGACTCACAGTTCCCCGTTGATGTTCTTCTTGAAGGCTTTGTATGCCGCAAGCTGGTCGGCGTCCACAAGTTTGTGGGGGTTAAATATGTGTTCCGCGGACTCGGGTCGTGTCCTCAACCTCTTCGACTGGCATGGATCTACGTAAGGGCTCATCAACTGCCATATGCGCTTAACTATACGCTTCATGTGCGGTACTCCAGCCTCCGATGAGCTCTGGAGCTCAGTCGATGTGTTGGGCGGTAGAGGGGACCGCTGCAGCTGAATCGATGTGTTAGGCGGTGGAAGGGACCGCAGATCCTGGGTTGTCATGCTAGCTGAGGGAGGAGACCGTTGAGCCTGGGTCGACATACTGCGTGAGGGAAAGGACCGCTGAGCCGACGCCGACGCTGACATGCTGCGTGAGGGAGGGGACTGTTGAGCCAACGCAGACGTCCTGGGTAGGAGAGGGGACCGCTGAGCCGAAGCCGACGCCGACGCCGACGCCGACGTACTGGGTGAGGGAGGGGACCGCTGTGGCTGAATCGATGTGCTGGGTGGTGGAGGGGACCGTTGGGGCTGGATGGACTCAGATAGTACAGTTGAGAGGTCCGACTGGACTGATGTACGTGTAGCAAGCCTACTATCGATGGTACGCCACTGAGATTTACCCTCTGGACCTACCCCCCCGCCCAGTAGGCGGGTCCTCGCTACCGTAATCCAGTGATCATGTAAAATTCCACATTCGAAAACCTCACCGACTGGTTCCCTAACATGAACTGCATCTCATCTTGTAGCTCCCTCAAAAGCAACCGATGGATAATACCACCCGAAAACTTCATCTCCCGATGCATCATCAGAAAATGCTCAAAACATGACGCCATGAACCGACGTCGATCTTCATATGTAAATTCTACAGGGACCCGGTTCAACGCGTCGTCTATATGAGCAAAGGCATCAAAATGGTTGTGTTGAGTCAATTTGCCCTCGTACCAGTCTCTTTCTGGAGTTTTATGCAAATCCCTCAACTTATTTCTCATCTGCAATGTAACAGAAATACAACATCATTAAACAGAAAAAATCTTGTAACAAAAATTATAAGTCTCGATTCAATGTAAAAACAGCTCGGTCCTAAAAAAATATAGGAGAAATAAGCTCGATCCTTTAAAAAAAAAGCTTGATCCTATGACAAAAATGCCCAATTCCATAAAAAAAAACTCGATTATATTATAAAAAAGCTCGGTCCTATAAAAAATAAGCTCAATCTAAGAACAAAAAAGCTCGACCCTTTAAAAAAAGCTCAATCCTATGAAAAAATGTTCGATCTCATAACAAAATAGCTCGATCCTATGTAAAAAAAGCTCGAGCCTATAGAAAAGAGCTCGATCCCTTTCAAAAAGGCTCGATCCTATTAAAAAAAAGCTCGAACCCTTATAAAAAAAAACTCGATTTACCAAAACCTAATTTTCAGGAAAATAAAGCTCGACTCATCTACAAAAAAGCTCGACCCTTTAGAAAAAAACTTGATTCTATGAAAAAAATGCTCGATCTCATAACAAAACAGCTCGATCCTATGTAAGAAAAACTCGATCTTGATGAAAAAGCTCGATCCAGTGTAAAAAAAGCTCAAGCCTATTTAAAAAAACTTGATTCCTTTTCAAAAAAGCTCGATCCCATTCAAAAAAAGCTCAACTTACCAAAACCTAATTTTTACGAAAATAAAAGCTCGACTTAACTACAAATAAGTTCGATTCTCTTACAAAAAGTCTCGATAACCCAGATTTCATCTTCCTCAACAGATATTCAACCAAATTACAAACCCTAGCCTAAACCACAACCATTCTCAGATCTCTATTTTAACTGGTTTCTACAATTTCAATCAACAAAACTCAATTCTAACATGTAATGCAAGTTATCAACAACAAAAACGAGGAAAAAAACTAATCTTACCTTTGTCAATCGCAAATGTTCTCGTGTACTCTCGTTCTGGTCACTTCACTGTTAATTAGTTTCCCATCGGTTTGACTGTTACTTTTCTCTGACTTAGAAAACGATAAATTCCTCATTGTTTTAATATTTCAGGGTATTTTCGTCTGAACATGTTAAATGGTGCTTTTTAAACATATATTAATAAAGTGATGATATTTATATAATACCCCCTCCTAAAAAATAGTGCCAATAATTTTTTAACCCCTATTCAAAATTTTAGTTTTCTCTTATTGTCGGTGACTTGGTGGTCAAAATTGTCTTCGAGGCTTAATTCTTATCTCGGTCGCTCTTTAAAAGATAAAAGACTTTCTTACAGTTAAAAATAGCCACCGTTTATAAAATAATTTCTACTTGACTCATTGAGTCAAAATTTTATCCTAGAAAGAATACTCATGGGATTAATACTAGTCTTATGACATACTTTATTTTTTTCAAATAAATGCAAGTCTTGTTTCAAGACATGTGACCATTAACGATAATTTTCAATTATTATTTCATTTTTTCTGCCAACATTTATCAATTTTTTTTTTAAGTATTACATAAATTCGGAGGTTTTTTTTTCGAGAATAAAAGACTCAAACCCGCAATCTCGTGGTACATGTGTGAAGGATTAATCACCGGGCCAAACTAATTGTTGGAAAATTACGTGATGAACATACATTTTGAAAGCGTTATTTAAGTATGATCAATTTTGTTAAAATGAAAAATCAATGTATATTCGAATTCACCTCCATGAGAACTTCGAATTAGTATACTCAAACTCCCAAAATGATTAAAGGGTGAATAAAAAATTGAGTCTCAAAGTGAGCTCATTGTATAAGGAAAAATATGTATCCCATATTGGTTGGAGAAAACACTTGTGTTATATATTTGATTGTGTGATAGTAGCTTATTAATATCTGTGTGGGAACGTGTTGCGTACACGAATGTTGTACCGATTAGACTGTGAGAGCACAACTAACTTTTTGCTACTATCTTAAAGTTTTTTTTTTCCATAAATCAACGTTTTATTGATTAGGAAAGAATTAATTTCCCAAAGTCAGACAGTTTAAATGATAAGGAAAAGTTTATTAACGAAATAGTTAATTTATGTTTTGGGTTACGGAAATTAATTGGATTAAAGAAAGAGTTGATTTCCGTTTTGGATTTTGTTACTTACTTGATTACTAAGTAATCAGAATTAGTTTTTAATTAAGAATATATCTTTTGAAAGATTATTCCTTAATTATTTTCCTTTATCATTAAAACCATAGTAATTAAATAATTCCTTTAGCAATCCTACTGATTAGGTTTTCTATTTAAATCCTAGTCTTTTCCTTATAATTCACATTCTGAAAATCACGAAATCACAGAGCATATATTTCTTTCTTCTGTTCTTCATATCTTGGTAAGTTTGAATTCAATTTGAGTTTACTGAGAGTGGTTTGTGTTCTGCACATCCATTGTTTAAATTGTTGTATCCTGAGAGATAATTGTCATACACATGCGGTATTAGCTAACGAAATTATCTTAAGAACATTGTATGAAACACAAGCCTCGATTTCCCTAACGTGATGTTTTTGTTTATTATTCTTCTGTCTCTTACAGTTTCGAACTAGATTGTTTTTGAGCTATAAAAATATCAATCTTAAGACAATTTCCTTATTTTTCCTTTTCTCACGTTTTATAACCTTCTGATTCGGTTTCTATTTTCCTACGGGTTGCGACAGATTTGTTTCTTAACATCACTATTTTGGGTTAATAAAAATATCAATATGTGAGAATTGGGTCTATTTCGAGATACCAATTTCAATTAATTATCATATTTATTTTTTTGTAAATCGGGTCTATTAACGGACATTGGTTTAGAAATCAAGTGTGATTTCGATCATGTAATCGGGTCTGATACCAAACACTTATTGTAATTTCAATTATGAAATCTAGAATCAATTATTGATTCATTGGTTTAATATCAACTAATTGACATTTGTACTATCATATGTATTATATGATATTTTCATGATTCTACGAATATATCGGTTGTACACGAGTTATTTAAATATTTGATATTTCAGAGATATAGAGTTATAGTCTACATATGGAACAATCGGTAAAAGGATTATACGTTTATATAATGTGGTACAAACCAGTTTAGACATATATATATAGACAATGGTTTTTCTATCAGTACGTTACATGTGGACCATTGATTATAGAGAAACTTTAATAAGTACATACACTTTAAGTCAAAGTATGTAAATCTAATGGTCCACATCCAACGAACTGATAAGGTCGGTTGATATATCAGTGTGGTGTATTGATATGTGTGGAACCAAATAATACAAAGCTTAGTGAACCAAGAGAGAGTATTAAGACAATATTATTGTTTGATATCAAAAGTGATGTATCGGTGTTTAAATTGATTATATTGTTAAATATAATCTAACACCAAGTGCATCACTTGTTTATAGATACATATATTATATTTCAAGTGTTAAAATAGTGTTTAATATATATATAAATATTTGACTTATTGGTATATACCGGTTGATATCATTATTAGATATTTCGGCGTATACAATGGATATATATTAATATTGGTTTTGCCTTATCAGTGTCTAATATAAGTGGACATACCGATTTCGTTTTACCTGTGTTTACTATTTGATATTATTTGATACCAACTTTGATAAACAATACTATATCGGTGTGTGATATACAGATATATCTTTGTTTTATATATCAGTTATTGTTATATAAATAAGAGTATACGTAAAATTATATATATATTATATTTGGTATATATTAACACACTAGTTTTACTATATCAGTATTTGATATATATATATATATATATATATATTAGTGGTTCTAAAATATTTGATTTGGCTTGTATAAGATGACTGCCGAATCAACTATGAACATTAATGTGGCTCAAAAGACTCCGATGGCCAACCCAATTGTGGGTCAGTTGATCAACTCGATGGTTAACCCTTTTGTGGGCAATATGAATACCCCGACGGTGAATTCGTTTGTGTCTCCGGTTTTGATTCACAAGAACCATATGGAGATACTAGAGAATACATTGATATGAATTTCAAGAGATGACAACTGATACGTCCTAAAAAAGTGTTCTTACTCCCAAGTATAAGAGTGTCATAGTAATAAATTAACCGATCATACCGTTTCGAACCACAAGGAGGTTGTTCACTTGTCCTTGTAGAATTAATTATTTAGATTAATTACTAAACTTGTTATAAAAATATAAATCAATTAAAATTAAAACTAGGGTTAAGGGATCCACTATTGGTAAACCGAATATAATACAATTATTAATATTTAGTCCAGATTAATGGGAGAGTATTTCACTCCACTGACCACTCTCTAATAGATGTGGGTAAAAATACCCACTGTGATAGACAACTTTTGTCTGTCTACAGTGAGTCAAAACTCCACAAAGATCAGATGGGAAAAACCACTCTCTGATAAATATGAGTAAAAGTATCCACTATGCTAGACAATATATGTCTGTCTATAATGAGTCAAAAACTCCACAAAGATCATAGGGGAGAAATCAAAAAAATAATAAACTTACCAAAATTGGACCACATTTTTCATACCAACAGTATCACTTTTGACCTCAGCTATATAAAATTAGCCAGACATAATTTAACAAGAAAATAACTATTTTATTTAAACTGCGAATTTGAGAACATTAGAGAGAATTTCACAAATCTAAGGTCAGATTTGGATTCAGGACGTCCAAATTGAATCTATTATCTTGAATAAGCTTCAAGGTATTAATTTGAATTCTCAATCCTATTATGAAAATTGTACCATGCATTTCAAAACAAAAATTGGAAATATCGTTCAATAAAATATTTAGAAGTTAAAGATAATCTAAATATTATCATGAATTCAATTGAATTCTAATAAAACATCTAAACTAGTTACTAGTTGGTCCTTTTCAAATACCAAGTTCCTTGAAAGAATTTGTAATATAAAATGTATCACAAAAAATAACTCACTAAGAGCTTAATTGATAATTAAAAAAAAATTCAAAACAAAAATCAAAGGGTATCTTTTCTTATGATAGCAAATTATTTTATTTTCTCAATATTTTCTTTGACTTGCTATGTTGAATTGTCAAAATTTCCAAACTACTTCCTATAGTGTTTGTACTCTATCACCTTTATTAAAATGACAAACAAAAAATATAACTTCATGGAATAGATTATTCTCCATCTATTTATAAGGCACTAGACCTTAACAAAACTTTCGATAGTGGGTTCACTAAACGTTAGTTATCTTTAATCTTTGTTAAGGTAAAAACCAATTGGAATATCTCATCTAATCCATCAAAAAGGTCCATAAACCAATATATTAATGGCATGCATTTAAAAATAGTAAAGGTGTTTAAAAATAATTAAATGACAATTTACTCATACTCTCATCGATTTCCATAATCATTATAAATGATGATTTAACCTTCATGAAAATCCAACACAACATCATGATCTGTCTTTTGGACAAAGACCACAAAGCACGTGTTAGAAATTTCCTACAAGTGATTAACCTCTTTGGGAGATGAACATCACTCTTTATTCTTCATTGTTCACAAAACTTACATAAGTGATGACTCTCTTAGGCATCTGATGATCAACACATGTATAGTTTTACCTCAATACAGTTCAAAACCTTAATCATTGATAATCCAACGAATATTATGAAATTTTAACAACTAGCTCACTACGTGAATACATAGCCAACGAATATTATAAAATTTTAACAACTAGTTCACTACGTGAATACATAGTCATAAATATTCCAAACACAATTAATTATATAATTTTAACAAATGATCATTATAAAATCCTAATGGTCAGTTCACTACGTAGAAACACAATCATCCAACTTTATAATAATTTCTAATATAATCAATCATGTTCTCAATGAAATAAACAAATTATAATGAAATCTTAATAGTTAGTCTGCTACGTAGAAACGTAACCATTTAGTTCCATAATAATTTTATAGGTTATACATTTGTAAACCATGAACTGCAAATCCAATATCATTACACCCAATATAAATTTATATACTTCTTCTTAATCAATCTGACACGGTCACACATAATTTTTATTTCAAATTATGTAAAATAATGAGAAATATATAACCTTCTTAAATTTATGTTAAGTGGATATTATCCGTGAGCATATAGAATATGTAGGCATCATTAAGTGTTAGACACTTTCATTCAATTAAATGAAAATATACTAGCGACAACTTCCAAAGTTTCTAACATTTATATCATGTTATATAAATGAATACCTTAAGATGATGAACCTCCTACGGAAAAGAACATCACCCATCACATGTGTCTTACATTCACAACATATTGTATAAGTGAATACCTTGAGATAATGAACCTCCTACGGAGAAGAACATCACTTATCACATGCATATAATTCCATCGTTGCAGTTCTATAGATAAATACCTCAAGATGATGAACCTCCTACGGAGAAGAACATCACCTATCACATGTGATAACCCTTCTATGGAAATGATTAAAACATGCATTTTCATCTTTGTACTTCAACAAATGAATACCTCAAAATGATGAATCTCCTACGGAGAAAAACATCACCTATCATTGATAACTCTCCTACGGAGATGATTAAAATATGCATTTCCATCTTTACAATTCAGATTTAATAATTGATAACCAACGAACATCTCAAAATCTTAATGATTAGTCACTACGTGAAACATAATCATCCAATTCATGAGAATATTCTTTCAATTATTAAAACTTATCAAATTAATAATCGTTAACCGACGAATTTCTCAAAATCTTAATGATTAGTCACTATGTGAAACATAATCATCTGATCCATAAAAAAATTCTAACAATTATTGAATCAAAACATTAATAATCGAAAACCGATAAATTTATTAAAAACCTTAATGATTAATTCACTACGTGAGTGCATAGTCATTCGATTAAGAGAAAATTCTATCAATTATTAATTTTAAACAAACTAATAATTATTATGAAATCTTAATGATTAGTCACTACGTAAAACATAATCATCCGAAATCATAATAATTATTTATGAACTGCAATTATTTTTTGTTTAAAAAAATTGAAAAATTTTAAAATTACCCATTATTTTGGTAAATTTCAAAGTAACCCTTATATTTATAATAATATTAAATTGGCCCAAAATATTTTTAAAATTATAAATCAACCCCAACACGTGAACAATTACACATAGATACCTCAAAGTTATATTAATTCTAACAGACCCAAGAAAAATTGCATAACAACCCAATATTCTATCTAATTTAAAAAAGGATCTAGGAAAATATCAGAACAATCCAAAACTTTATCTAACTTATAAAAAGTGGCCCAAACCAAAAACAACCCCAAAAACCCTAGGTTTCATGGCTGTCGTTCAATGCTTGCTCCGTCACCACCAGAACGACGGCAACCCAACCAGAATAGCAACGACAATCCAACCCAGATCAGTTCGACTCATTAGATCCGCAAATACTCGCGAATCAAATCGAATAATTAGAGATCACATCATCGAGATCTCTTCCACAGCAGCAAGCTACATCGTCGTCGAGAAGAGGTCTGCCAACCACGGCTTCGACAAACTCGCGCAGCAAGGTCTGGTGCAAGAAACCAGATCGACTCGCATTTAGGGTATTCTAGCGCAGTGACCCGAATCAACGTGCGGGTCTGGGCCATCGACCGACATCTGATTACGGATCTAGTGCACCATCAACCTTCTGGTGTGATCGACCCGTGACAGGCACTAGTCTAAAACCAGACCCATCGACCCACAATCCAATATGATTCTACAAACGTTTAGATCTTTGTCTTCAACCACTAGATTAGAACCACAGTAAACAAACTTGTTCATGCCGACATGCAAATGTGTAGTTGCGTGTATATGGGAATACAGTGATACACACCTTAATTACCAAATAACATATACCGTGTAAAAACAATACACAATTGAAACATGGATTTAATTTGCTATAAAACATGTCGGTACGCATAATCTAAACTACTAATCCATACGATGTAATCGAAACAAAATCAATACCGACAATAAAATAACTTAATCCAGTTAATTCAAGCAGAAATAGATTCAATCTATGTAACAATACGGATCACTCTAATACCACTGTAAACATTATACATATGAATATAATTAAATCTCGTATTGTATACGTAAGTATGAACAAAAACGTACCTGGAAACGCAACAGAAAACTTCCAATTCATAAAGAGTCTTAATCCCAAATCCAAAATGGCGCAATAATCTGAAAAGAAAACAATGAAAATAATAAAGAGTCTTCTACTCTCAGATCGTCTAATGGAGAGATAATTCTATAACATGTTATGTGAGTAAAAGTAGGGACCCCCTATATTTAGTATAACTTCCTAGAATCCTAACCCATAAAGGATTCTCAAAACTCTAATAGAATGGCTAGTCCTAAAAGAAATACTAAGTCCACACATATACAATAATCCGTACCATATCCTACATATATTTAATGTAGCTAAGGTGCACCGAGCCCAACAATATTGATTACATTAATAATGAGCTTTATCCGGTCAACTCTCACTTAAACATCCCAATCAATTTGGTTTTTACAAACTCAAAATATAATGTCATATGTTGCTCACAATTTTTATAAAAATCTTACAGCTAATACATCTAACATCCATAAAACTTGTCCTAGGATTTACCTGACTGTATGCAAGTGTAACAAATACCGCACCTGATATGAGCCCAGCCCACCATATTGTAAACTAAAGAAGTAACATCATTATGCCATTTAGTAAATAGTAATTCAGGACTCGGGAGGGTGAAAACATTTAAGCAAAGCCATAAGTTCTTACCTGCAGTTTAAATTCGATTTTGTCATACTTCTTAGGTAAGTTAGATAAAGTTAGATAAACAGGATAAGGGAACAGTATTAAACTCACTCTTATTGATTTCCCAGGACTGGAAAGGAAAAAAACAGTAAAGTTACAAGAACAATTGCACAAACTTCCAGTTGGCAAGTTAGAAAATTATAACGAACTTTCAGCATCTTATAAAACGATAACCAGAATTTTTTTTAAAAAAAAGAAACAATTAAACAATTATGTACAGATAAGCTTGGAAGATAATACTCGATCGGAACCATCCTCATGCAAACATACGCATTACCTTGTGCTTACAGATATCCACTTCTTAGTGTCCAAGGCATCCATGCCGACATAGAGGAAGAGAGAAATCTTTGATACAAAAGACAATGTTGGCAAACCACGCTTGTGGAAGAAAGAAAACAACTGAGGATATCATTAACATGACCAGTTTCACAATGCTAATAATACAAATTCCACATAATAATTTCAATGATTTCAGAAGCTATTTTAGAACATTCAACGTACTTGGCCGTGACTTTTGACTTTGATGTAATATTATGCCAGTTGTAGTGAGACATGACTATCCCGTAAAAGAACACAGTAAGGATGCCGCTATAATAACACAACTAGAAAACAAAAGGCAATGCCATCATAATTTGTGAGACATGACTATCCCGCAAAAGAACATAGTAAGGATGTCGTTACATTAACACAACTAGAAAACAAAAGGCAATGCCATCATAATTTGTGGCACACAATAGAAAGGATAAATAGCAACATAAATTATGCAATATGTAGACTAGAAAACTTACTTCAGCAATGATATATGAAAAGTAAGCCATGAGAACCATAAGAGCAACTTCAAGTTCTGTTGAGTGCCTGAAATTTGCCTTAATTTTAGCTACTTCATTTATCAGAAATAAAATTCAATTGCACATAACAAAATCTCTTGTAGAACATATAGAACTATGTTGTTTAATCATATACCAATATGTTTCAAATAAGTTTTGAAAAATTCCAGATGGGTCGTGATAAAATTTTGTCATTTAGGTAACATCCAGTTTGAGATTAGGTTGCATTTTCCAACTATAAATAAGATATCAGGTATAATCCCCAAGTAAACAACTATCAACATAGTCGTTTAACTAAATCGCCAATAGTTCCATAAAATACAATTTCTCTCGGACTAAGAAATAGTAAATGCAATCTCACGAATGACTTTTTAATAGCACAAATAAAAATAAAAAAAAGACTATCATAGCATACCCGCCAAAGCACAAATTCTTCATCATGTATGCGCTTAACAATCCAATATGCAGGTAGAAGAGATATGATCTTACATCAGGTAACATTCATGCTCTCATGCATCTAAAAATTTCATATATGAAAAAAAAAAATCGACTCTTTAAAGGCTAGAGCAAAACATTAATAAATTGCAAGAGGATATTAAAAGTTCAAAAGAAACACTTGCATTACATTACCACTAACTGAATTTTCCCCGTAATAGCCTATTTGGATTTTATCCAGAGAGCTAAACGATTTAATCTGGATATTCCACTAATAATCACATCTACTGTATAGAATTTTCGTAAGGTACAAAGATGTTTGCTGAAAAGCATGAAATTCAACTCATACACAATAACATATTTTTGTAAATATCTGTTATTAATGGAAGATAAGATAGGTTAAAGGTGCCAGCAAAAGAAAAAAAAAATGATAAATAGAAAATATATCCAGAAAGAGAATTAAAAATTGCATCACGTGGGAAGTTCAATTCTTGCACATGCATGAGAGATGGATGGACTCACAGTTATACCCAGCAACATGCTTAAAATGAATAAATATAGGAAATTGCCCCGTAAACTGCAAAAGAATGCTAAAGCTGATCCCTAAGGCGTCAAATCTTTGGATTGCATTGAAAAGGACAACAGACGTGGCATCATTTAGCACACCCTCTCCAAAGACTAGACTGTACAATAGAGGTGTCTCTTCCTGATTAAGCACCTGTCTGGTGAGATATAAAACTTAGCCAACAATGTTGTCTTAATAAATCTTTGGTTTGGCAAAGGAGCCTACGTATATATTTATACCAGCAAGGTGCAAACAGAATCTGTGGCCGAAAGGATTGCTCCAAGTGCTAAAAGTAGAGGAAAACAATTTCATTATGAACATAACAAGATATGAAAAAATCAAATAAAGCATAACTAATGATAACAACATTATGACTTCATGCTATAATTTAAAATAATGCTTGACGCATTGAAAACGTAAAAAAAATTAGACCGATGTCTAAATTCTATTAAAACTGGAATCCACCAGAAAATTAAGAAAAAAGTTCTGAAATTTTATTGAATAATCAACTGTTGAGCCTTTCGGCTTACAAGGCTATTTAAAATAAAATTACTAACTTGAACCCTTGTTGGACAAAAAACGGGATTACATATTAAAAACTGTTAAAAATAAAAAAAACTGTCAAAAATAACGAAATCACAAAAATCACGGAAATAAAATATACTAACGACCACAAACAAGCCGGAATTAACAGTAGACGATTCTGGCTTGTCAAAGTCAACTTATGACTAAAAATGAAATTTCCCAAAAAGAAAAGAACTGCGATTTCGGGGCCTAAATGATGGAATTTGGCCGAAAAAGGTCGTGCCTAAACACCGAAGGTTTTGATTTCATTAGATCTCGTCGATTCCTTTCAATTAAAGTCATTTAATCTTGAATTTAGGATGGTCCCACAAAGCCATGTAGGACTCAGCCACTTGTTCTACATCAGTCCCCTCTACTTGCAAAGAACCCAACCTCGAGTTAGGCTCAGGATAAAAAGGCTCTTCCGCATGATACTGGAACAAGTCAGCAACATTGAAGGTATTGGAAATCCCCATGGTCTCAGGTAGGTCGATCACATATGCATTACCATTGATCTTCTTCAGAATTTGGTACGGACCATACTTCTTAGGCTTCAGTTTGTTATAAGTCCCAACTTGAAACCTTTCTTTCCACAAGAAAACCATTACTGAGTCACCCTCCTCAAACACCTTCCGAAGCTTATGCTTGTCTGTAGCTGCCTTGTATTTCACATTGGTTTCTTCCAGTTTGTCTCACCTCTGCTTGCACCGCTTGAGCCTAAGTAGCCATGTTTTCTGCAGCAACTCTAACTCCCGGACCCTTTGATAAATGAATTAAATCCACAGTGTGCTTTGGAGGTGACACATATGTCACGGTAAAAGGAGATTTTCCCATGGCACTATGTACAACACTATTTTAGGCAAACTCAACTTGAGGCAATGCATGATCCCACTGTTTCGGCTTATCTCCGCAAACGCAACGGACCAGATTTCCCAAGGTTCTATTCGACACTTCCGTTTGTCCATCATTTTATGGGTGTGCAGTAGTACTTCATTTCAGATATGTATTAAACATTTTCCACAAAGTCAACCAAAAGTGGCTAAGGAATTTCGTGTCACGATCAGAGCTAAGGAATTTCGTGTCATGATCAGAGGTAATTAACTGCGGTACCCCATGTAGTCGGGCTATGTGTGAAGCATCAGAGGTCTTCCGACAAGAGATAAAGTGAGCCATCTTTGAGAACCTGTCAACCACCACGAAAACCGAATCTACTCCTCGCTGGGTACTGGGTAGCCCCAACACAAAATCCATAGACAAGTCCTCCCAAATATTGTTAGGAACAGGTAAAGACATATAAAGACCAGTATTTTGTGACTGACCTTTAGACACCTGACAAGTGTAACATCTTTGCACAAAATTCCCAACATCTTGTTTCAATTGTGGCCAGAAATACCGTTCCTCCAAGCTAGCCACCGTTTTGTCTCGTCCCAGATGTCCACTCAATCCACCTCCGTGCAAGTCACGGATTAACTTCTCCTGTAAAGACGTCCTAGGAATACATAAACTATTTCTACGAAACAGATACCTATCGTTCTCATGAAAATCACTTACAGGCTACTTCTCACTACATTTTGACCAGATTTCCTTAAAATCTTCATCCTCCCAATACAATTCCTTCAAAGAATCAAACCTCACAATCTCATAAGCTAAGGTTACGAGCAGGGTGGCACGACGGCTCAACGCATCAGCAACTCAGTTCAAAACCCCTGACTTGTGCATGATAACAAAAGGAAATTTATGAAGGAAAATGGCCCACCTGACATGCATGTTGTCCAAGTTCTTCTGATTGTTGATAAACTTCAAAGCTTGATGGTCGGTGTACAATACAAACTCCCTCTGTATTAGGTAATGTTCCCAGAGCTTCAAAGCTCGGACTACTACGTAGAACTCCTGATCATAAGTATTCCACTTCTGGCGAGCTTCACTTAATTTCTTGCTAAAGAAAGCTACCGGTCGCTTTTTTTAGGAAAGTACAACTCCAATTCCCACCCCACTAGCATCGCACTCCATTTCAAAAATCTTCTTAAAACTGGATAGAGCCAGTACTGATGCAGTACACAATTTCTCCTTGATTAATGCAAAACTCATCTCTGCTTCTTCTCCCCGTTGAAACCGACCCTTCTTCATGCATTCTGTTATTGGTGCCATGACAGTGCTGAAATTTCGAATAAACCAGTGAAAAAAAGTTGCTAAGCCATGAAAGCTAAAGAACTATACTCACGGTTTTCGGCGCAGGCCATTCTCGAATTGCTCAAACCTTCGCTTCGTCCACATGAATTCCTTCTGAACTCACCACGTAGCCCAAAAATAACAAACTGCAGATCATAAAACTGCATTTCTTCAGATTAAGAAACAGTTGATTTTCCTGCAAAACCTTTAACACCTCTCGCAACTGCTCCACATGTTCTTCTTCAGTCCTAATATAGATAAGAATGTCATCAAAATAAATAATAACTTTCCCACAAAAGGCCTCAATACCTGATTCATCACCCACATGAAAGTACTTGGTGCATTTGATAGACCGAACGGCATGACCAACCACATATACAAACCATCCTTGCTCTTGAACGCCGTCTTCCATTCATCCTCAGGCCTTACCCGAATTTGGTGATACCCACTGTGTAGATCAATCTTCGAAAACAGCTTCAAACCCTTCAGTTGATCCAACATGTCATCTATGTGGGGAATCGAAAATCGGTATTTGACAGTTATTTTGTTAATAGCTGGACTATCCACACACATGCGCCAACTCTTATCCTTCTTTGGTGTCAGCAACGCGGGAACTACGCATGGGCTCATGCTCTCACGTATGTCATTCTCCTTTGAACTCATTCGGTAATGTGGCAGGTTAGGCAAACTCGCCCCAAGTATAAGGTCTATATGGTGCTGAATATCTCTTAATGGAGGTAAGTTGTTGGGCAAATCTTCTGAAGTAACATCTTTGAATTGTTCCAATAACGACTGTATTTTTTCAAGAACAGTTACCGCTGTGTTTCTTCCCCCTCTACCACAAGAGTTTTAACCATTAAAGCATAGACCTTTTGTGCACCCTTAACATTTGTCACGAATTCTGTGTCGGATCCAGTCACAGTTAGGAAAGACTGCTTCTCTGCTTCAGAAGGCTTGTTAGGTACTGTCTGACGTTTAGAAGACACCATAGCAATTTTATGTGATCCCCAGGTAATAAGAAAGTGTTATCCCGACCCCTATAAGTAATATCGACATCATACTGCCATGGCCGACCCAACAATACATGGCTAGCATCCATATCAATCACATAACAAACTACCTCCTTTTTATATATCTTACCAAGAGAAATAGGAACATGACAAATCTCAGTTACCTTTACTGTCGGTCCTTTCTTGATCCAGCCAATAGTATACGGATTGGGATGTTTCTCGGTTGGCAACTTTAGGTGTTCCACCAACCTCTTCGCGATAAAGTTCTCGCAACTTCCACTGTCCACGATCAGGTCACAGACTTTCTGACTGATTGTGCAGCAAGATCGAAATATATTGTTACGCTGACTGTGGTCCTCTTGCTTTGGTGCGTACAACACCCGTTGCACTACACAATTAACCCGCTCACCATCTTCTTCAGTGAATTCAGCTCCCTCATACAAGTCACCTTCTTCTTCATATTTAAGAACATCTGGATCTTCTTCACATCCTTCTACCCAATTTACTGGTCGACGATTAGGACACGCATTCGAATGATGACCAGGTTTTCTACATCTGTAACAAGTTCCTGGTGTAGGTCTAGCATAGGGATTTGGATTCGGATTTCTGGGCACGTTCCTGTTGGTTGGCGTTGTTGTTTGATTGCTACTGCTACCCTCTTCTCATTTAGCTCCTTTTGGTTGGTTCGCTGGAACCGATGATTGAACACCCTTGTCTCTGTTAGGAAATGATAACTCAGGATTGTTCCTTCGAAAACCCGGGTTTCCAACTCTACGTTCCAGTAATTCGGCCTTTAGCACCATATTGTGAGCTTTATCCATAGTCCACAACACTTGCAGTCCGATCTTATCTCAAAGTGACGGCCTCAACCCATTGAGATATCTGGCTACGTGTTGCCCCTCTGTTTCACTCAAATTATTTCGTTCCAAGAGCCTAGAAAATTCTGCTGTGTAATCAAACACCTAGTTGGTCCCTGCGAGCAATTTTGAAGCAACTGGAATAAATATTGCTCATAGTCTAGTGGCAGAAACATGTCCATCATTAGCTGTTTCATTCTACGCCAGGTCCTCACAATCGCATTTCCTTGTCGTTGACGGTTCTTCTGCAACTGATCCAACCAGACTGCAGCCCCTCCTTTCAGTTTAAAGGCGACAAATCTGACCATCTTCTCTTCTGGAATCTCCATCATCTCGAAGAACAGCTCTACCTCTGTGATCCAGTCAAGAAAATCTTTTATACGCAGATTTCCATTAAAGCTTGGAAGATCTGCCTTCAACCGGTAGTCGTCATGCTCTCTGGATCGTCTTACTGGTTGAATAACACCATACCCTCCATCTTCTTCGTCTTCGTCTTCAGAGTCATCCTCGCTATTAGGTTGATGGCGAGGAGGACGTCCTTTGTTAACAAAAATCCCTCAGCACGCACTCTGTTATCTGGTTACGGCTGCTTGTTGTTAGCGTTGAGGTTCATCCCGACAAGCAGTTCACGAATCTCCCTCAGTTGTTGTCGTTGCTCCTCCACCGCTGCCCCTAAGGCCTCCACCCCACGATCATCATCAGTAGGGTTTCTGTTTCCCACTCTGTTAGTTGACATCGAGTTCGGCAAATCCGTGCTTTGATACCAATTGACGCAGTGAAAACGTAAAAAGAATTAGACTGACGTTTAAAATCCATTGAAAATGGAATCCACTAGAAAATTAAGAAACAAGTTCTGAAATTTTATTGAATAATCAACTGTTGATTTTTTCGACTTACAAGGCTATTTAAAATAAAAATCTTAAACCGAATCTTTGTTGGACAAGAAACAGGATTATAAAATAAAACCTGCCAAAAATAGCGAAAAATGCCAAAAATAGCAAAATCACAAAAGTCGCGGAAATAAAATATACTAACGACCACAAACAAGCCGGAATTAACGGTAGACAATTTTGGCTTGTCAAAGTCAACTTATGACTAAACAGGAAATTTCCCAAAAAGGAAAGAACTGTAATTTCGGAACCTAAATGATGGAATTTGGCCGAAAAAGGTGGTGCCTCAACACCGAAGGTTTTGACTTCAGAAGATCTCGTCGATTCTCTTCAATTAAAGTCATTTATTCTTGAATTTATGATGATCCCACAAAGCCATATAGGACTCCACTTGTTTTACATCAATGCTTAGCATTATGATACACATCAAACCAGACACCCAAAAAAAAAAAAAACATTGATTATTAATATGATAAATAGCAACCCAAACATAACAATGCAATTGCCAAAATAATACCCCCCATGAGATACCGAAATTAAAAAAAAAACTTTAAAGTTCATGTAGCTCCCCGCTGTATGGGATAAATACATCACAACAGGACAACTGAGCTAAAAATTCCAAAATCAAAGAGGTAATGATATAGGACCAAAAGAAAATAAAACCAGAAAAAGGGATTGGAAAACACAGCAATTCAATTATTTATTCAATTCATCAAGTCTTAATACAATAGGCTCTGAAGGAGTCTATTTATAGTTAACAAAATGATAAAGATAACAACCAACTCCTGATAAAGATAAATAAACCTAAACTAATCTCCCAATGAGATAATTATTCTAAACACAATATGATAATTACTAATATAATAATTCATATCTAATTCCCCGTCATTCTTCTCCACTAAGAAGAACTCGAGACATGGTGAGTCAAATGGGTTACAACCAACAAACAAGAAATCTGGATATATTCGAAATCTGGATATATTCGAAATCTTCGTAACAGTTGGGATGACTATATTCGAATTCATCATCGGAATAATCAAAACTATGGAAATAATTTAGATATTTTGACATAGCTGCAAAGCCTACAAACAGTACGAAGCATATGGAAATCTGGATCGAAGTGAAATTTTCCACTAGTGGCTGCAACAGCGCGTGGAGACGGCAACGCTTGGGCACGTGGGCGATTGAAGGTGCAAATAGTGTGTTGCTGAGTTTTTTTTTTTTTTTGTGGTTTTGGTAATTTGTGAGTATTAGTTGCGGAAGTGTGTATTGTATGGAAAAAAGATATTAGCCTTTTATACCAATTGATGTAGGACCAGAAGAAAATAGAACCAGAAAAGAGGATTGGAAAACACAACAATTCAATTATTTATTCAATTCATCAAATCTAAATACAATAGGCTCTGAAGAAGTCTATTTATAGTAAACTCCTGATAGAGATGACAACCAACTCTTGATAAAGATAAATAAAACCTAAACTAATCTTTCAATGAAATAATTATTCTAAACACAATATGATAATTACTAATATAATAATCCATATCTAATTCCCCATCATTATACCAATTGATATAGGACCAGAAGGAAATAGAACTAGAAAAGGGGATTGGAAAACACAACAATTCAATTATTTATTCAATTCATCAAGTCTGAATACAATAGGCTCTGAAGGAGTCTATTTATAGTTAACAAAATGATAAAGATAACCACTAACTTCTGATAAAGATAAATAAAACCTAAACTAATCTCTCAATAAGATAATTATTCTAAACACAATATGATAATTACTAATATAATAATCCATATCTAATTCCCCATCATTATACCAATTGATATAGGATCAGAAGGAAATAAAACCAGAAAAGGGGATTGAAAAACACAGCAATTCAATTATTTATTCAATTCATCAAGTCTTAATACAATAGGCTCTGAAGGAGTCTATTTATAGTTAACAAAATGATAAAGATAACAACCAACTTCTGATAAAGATAAACAAAACCTAAACTAATCTCTCAATAATTATTCTAAAAACAATATGATAATTACTAATATAATAATCCATATCTAATTCCCCATCATTATACCAACTGATATAGGACCAGAAGGAAATAGAATCAGAAAAGGGGATTGAAAAACACAGCAATTCAATTATTTATTCAATTCATCAAGTCTTAATACAATAGGCTCTGAAGGAGTCTATTTATAGTTAACAAAATGATAAAGATAACAACCAACTTCTGATAAAGATAAATAAAACCTAAACTAATCTCTCAATGAGATAATTATTCTAAACGCAATATGATAATTACTAATATAATAATCCATATCTAATTCCCCATCAGGTAACCAATGTGAGAACCCAAATTTAAATTTTATTTTCCAAAAAATAAAGCATGCCTATCTAAAGTGTGCTGAAACTGAAGTAAGAGTTTAAAAGTTACAATTTCTTGAATAATAGTTATAGATATTCAAAATAAAAGTTATAGATATAAGGAATACCAAGATAATCATTCAGATTCAAACCAACAATCCATTTCTCAAATAATAACACTGAACCTGAAGCAAGAGTTTAAAAGTTACGATGATGATGAATGATAACCAGAAATGGTACATATCATACAGTTATGAACAATAAGCAATATTTAAGATCCCAGAAATTTTCGATTAACTTGCTTCCTTATCTTCAGACAAACTTCAATTTCTTTCTAACAAATGGCAGGACATGTTGAAGTTCAGATTATAAATGTGATCATACAATTAAATTTTAGAAAATCCATTTACCAGAATTTGTTTCTGGGGGAGAGAGTGGGAAGAGGGAGCAAGATAACATAAAGCACAATAGTTCCACTGAATTTAAGTCCTGGCAAACACCTCCAGAATGAGCAGATTAAGTAATACTTCTCCAGATAATTTTAACAAAATCAATAATCTTTCCTGATATTATCACACTATAAAGCCAAATATCAAAGCTGTAGATCTATCTAATTCTTAATTCAATAGGAGTCTTCTTTCTATTGTCTTTTCACATTTTAGGAAAGAAGCTGAACCAATTTCAATAAAGGAGAAATATAGCTACAAAGAAACTGATATAAAGCCAAATGTCAAAGCTATAGATCTATCATTCTATCTAATTCTAAATTCAAAAGGAGTCTTCTTCCTATAGTCTTTTCACATTTTAGGAAAGAAGCTGAACCAATTTCAATAAAGGAGAAATATAGCTACAACAAAACTGATATACAAACACAATGTAATGAATTCACTCTGAATTTTAAAACTTAAACGGTCAGCAAATACATCATAATGCTGCCTCCGTTCCTCAGCTGCAGGGTTAAAAGCAATCAAAGAATTATATCGCGCTATGCTAGTGACCTCCAAAAATGATTTCCTTAGGGTAATCTCTCTAATATTCTGATTCCCTCATGCAATATGATTCCCTCATGCAATATGTTTGAGGGTTAATAGGAAAATGATTATCAAAATAAATTTCAGAAGGAGTCCGATACGGTAAGTTATCGGTCAATGAACATGTTAAATACACTTTGAAAGTCAACAAAGCCTCGTGCATGAATATATAACATGTGCATGAGCATTTGTGTGTGCACAATGCAGTCTAACCTTATCAGACTAAGCATTCAAAATCTTTTATTCACATGAGCATTTGTGTGTGCACAATGCAGTCTAACCTTATCAGACTAAGCATTCAAAATCTTTTATTCACAAATGCATATGACAGTTATGATCAACGAGAATTTATTACATAGAGATGGTGTAACATGCCGTAGGATTAGGAATATACCTATAGAAATGATGCCAAAGGAGATAAAAGAACCAATAACACCAAACAGCATGATCGTGATGAAGTTTTGGAAAAACTGCTTTTTCTTCACCTGGAAATTGCCACCCCAAAAAGCGATCAAATGGTCAAATTCAAGACATGAAAAAGAAAACCAAATAATCACTCAAATGCAAAAGTTTACATGTACATGATAGATTCAGCATTGAACAGTACAAGTTAGTTCCCAGATAATATAAACTTCCAACACACATTAAAGACAAAAAATATAACATCAAGAAAAAACCGGTTTCATGTTCCTTTTATAAATGATACCATAGTACACTGCCTTTCTTCTGCTTTGGTCAATAATAAAATCCAAACTCAAGACCCTCCTATTCTCTATAGTAGCCTCCTAAGACCCCAAAGGTTGCGACACAGCCTTATCACAATTTCTTTCATTCCATCCCTCATTTAACATGTTTAAAGATATATGGAAGAAATTATATGCATAATATTGCCTTTCATTTAAATTGACGCAGATATTTTGCAAATTAGTCGTAATTTTACTAAAATATATATGATTTACTAAAACAGAACCAACAAATCTGGCTCCAAAAAAAAAAAGTAACAAAAATTAAGAAACCTAAAAGAACTATTTCAATCACATATCAAAATGTATTCTAAAGATATACTGATGCAATGAGTTTATATTTCTCATAAAATATTTTTAGCTTAGTTGAATTTGAAAGTTTAGCAGCCATCTTTGGCATCTGCAAGGTCCGAAATTCTAAATTAAAGCTTTTAGAAAGACCCATATAAATTCTTTCAAGTTTCCAAAAGCATCATCATATGAACCCCTAGATTGATTAATATCTTGCAGTGCTACATCTATTACTGATACCCACTGAAAAAATCTATAGAATGGTCAGCCACCGCAATTGCAATTTGAGTATTTCAAAGTTTTGACAGTGACAGCACCATCAATCTTCTTAAATTACAATTTCCTAGTTAAGCAGTGACACCAACATAGGTAATAAGCCTAACATCTGAAGTATTACCATGAGTACACTGTTTATACCAGAACTAAGATGTGCAACTCAGCCCTTCCTCCTCAAGTCAGTGAAAATATTAAAAGTTATATCAAACAAATTATTGTGTCCTCCACAAACTGATGTGGCTGTAGTTCTTCTGATTTGGCTTCACTTCATGGAGGTTAAAAATGCACCTCGTCATGATAAGGAACTACACATCTACACCCCATTTGTGCTTAGGTACCTCTGCAACAGAAATACATAATCTTTCACCTGGGTTTAGCAACATTTAAGAAGCTAACAAATAAAGAATTCAGAGGGATCACTTCATGTTACTTCAACAGCCAATATGAAAAACTTACAAATTAATAAACATTATAATTTAACAGACAAATATAAGAAGGGTGACCAACAGCCAAATGAACCATCTAAATAATCTAAAAGGAGAAAACAAATACTGTTTGAAAAAAATGGTCAAGTTAAAATATACATGAAAATGCAAAATACTACTGATTTATTGAGATTAAAATGAGCAAGAATGCTGGCTGACCACAAAATTGCTACATAATAGCAGAAAAAGTCAATTTGTCAAGTAAAAGATGCAATATAAAGATCAAACTTACCCAGCGTTAAATATGATAGGAGGAAGAAGATATATATAAAAAAATTCTTCCTTAAATTTTAAAACTTGTGAGTGATACCCTGGACTCTTTACTAGAATTATAATTCCAGAAAAAAGACCCTGCAATCAAAATCCCAAACGATCACCTACTATCAATGTCTTTCCACAATAAGCAGAAACCGATAAACCAATCAAATACAAATATTAGCAATAAAATGTCAATATCATAACAACACAACTGCACAAGTTGTTGGAATGTAAAATAGAGGAACTCACAATGCCAAATGCAATAATTGACTCGTTCACCCATCCATTCTTCTCCAACGAGTGACCAACCACAATGCGAGCGCAAAGGAGTGCCACAAACAAAGCTATAGCATGTAAGGTAGGTCCTTCCGGATCATCCATTAAATGTAGGAGATCCGTTTCCATCTTGATTTCTCAATCTTTACAAGGACCAATAAGTTCACTGTTTCAAACACAAAAATCTTCTCAGATCAATGGTTACAAAAAAAAAATACCAACTGAACTCTGGAAACTAATACACCTTAACAAAAATTCAGAGATGTTATTTTGTAAAAGTGGTGGGAAACAATCACGAATTCAATCATGGACATAAAGATTATTAATCCGAATAAGAAATCAACGGCCTAATTAATCCTCTGCTTTTAATATTATATATATATATATATATATTACACAAACTATTCAGGTTCAGGCTAAACAAGGTTCAATTAGTTAATTCATGGGTACATAATAAAAAACATAGTCAAAATTTTCTCTTATTTTCTTCTCTTTCCTTCATTTTCTCAGCAGCCAAACAGGGAAATGAAAAAACAATAGTAAAACATAACGAATAAAGCGGTTTAACTTATAAACTAACATCAATTAATTGGCTTATCGTTTCTTATTATTTGCATGTCAGCTAAGTTTAGTGTCTTCAAAATCAAAAACCACAAAAATCGAAGACTTAAAAGAGCAAAGAATCAGTATTGGTATCTCAACAAACCAAATAACAACAAATGACATTAAAGTATTTTTTTTTAAAAAAAAAAAACACTTACATTGGATTTGAAATAGCTCTTGTGCTCCTCCTTGTGCTTGACATGAGCGAAGAGAAAACAAATGAAAGCTTTCAATGATTTACAGAGAAATAGAATTTAAAAAGGAGACACGTACTGCTTCTTGAAAGCATTCTAATTTGAAAAGGACACAACTGCTTCTTGTATGGAGATTGGATTGGAGGGAATCACAATCGACGCTAAGTCCAATAATTTAATTTTGTTTTGTATTTTCAAAAACCGCGAAAAATACAGATGGTAGTAAGGTTTTGTTGTGCTGCGGTGCAGCTGCATAAGTGAAGCGTGGAACCGCACTTGAAAGCCGTAAGATCTATCAATAATTCAATATACAAGTTTTTGTTCTTTTTTTGCAATAAAATGATATATGCTGTACAGCTGTAGTGCGACAAGGGTGATTAGATAATCTCCGATGCCACGTTTGATTGTGAAAATATTATGTCGAGTATGACAAATTGATCATATGTTAAAATATGATTTCTAAATACGATTATATCCATTTGATGTTGATGGTGATTACAATTAGCATGTCAATTAATTAATTATGTTGTATATGTTAATACTTTATTTAATTCGATAAATAATTATTTTTTTAGAATTTATAAGAATCTCCCACCTTGATAAACAATTGTTTCTTTATTTATCTTAAAATCCTTTAAAATGTATCATTTATATATAAGACCCAGTTTGACATTGTTGTGCTGTGGGGAGAAGTGTTTTTGAAATTGTTGTGGAGGAAATTGTTTTTGAAGTTGTTATGGAAAGAATTAGCTGAGTGTTTGGTAAACTGATTTTCAAAAGTGTTGTGAGAACTAAAAGCAATTTCAATGTGTTTGGTAAACTGAAGTAAAAAATGTTGTGAGTGTGTAAAATTATTAAAAGGACATAGACATCTAAATGGTGCTAATGTGCTATACTTTACATTTTTCTTGTTTATTTATGTTTAATGTTGAGTGTTATATAATTATGATACTTTATTGAATTAATTAACCTCATTTTTTATTCTACTTTATTGAATTAATCGGTCATATTTCTTTATCTTTTTTTACCCTACTTTATTTTTATATTTCTTTTTTATTCTACTATGTTGAATTAATTAGTCCCATTTTTTTGTATAATTATAGTAACATTTTTTTTTGTACAGCAATGTAAGTCCATTTTTTTTTTTGTAAATTTTGTTAAAGGTAAGGATAAAATTAGAAAGTTGGTAAAACTTCATTTAATATCACTGTATAAGCGTTTTCTAAAAGCAGAAGCCAAAATCCAAAAGCATGTATTTGTAGATTCTCAAAAACTCAGTTGGGAGAAACTAAAAGTGACCAAAAGCACTTCCCCGCGATTTTACCAAACACCCTCCCTGTCTTTGGTCCGAAATCACTTTTGGCTCCAAAAGCAGCTGGGGAAGCAATATCAAACTGGACCTAAATTGTATTCAAGCAATTGTTAATGGTTATTATTACCAAATGTGTTTATCTGTAGATTCGATTTTAAATTAAAGTTAATATCACTATATTTAAAAAAAAAACGGATTTGATTGAAATGAGATGGATATAATTGGATTAATCTTCTCGGGCCAAACTAGGGGTGGGCGTTGATTGGATCAGTTCACTTTTGGAGTGAACCGATAAAAAACTGATACTATTCGGTTTTTTAAAAAATGATCCGATTAGATCTGATATACAACTGTCAACCGATATAAAACCAATTGATTTGAACCGAATCGGTTCGGTTCGATTTTTTCAATTTTGGGCCAATTGGGTCCAATTATTAGGCTTTAAGTTTAACATCTTTTTGGGCTTTAATTATTGAAATTGTGATTCATTAAATCTTTTTTGTTTAATCAAATTTGGTTAAAATGTGTGTTTAATTCAATATCAAAATGGGTTGCATTGGATTCTTTGTTCATGATTTGCTCTAGTGTCACATACTCACCTCCAGCTTTATCAATTATGTCACAAATTGAAACAGTGAAAAACAAACCCATCCCCACCACTCACCACCATCACCGTCTTCGTCTTCATCTTCACATATTAACAATTAAAAAAAAAAAAAAAAAAATTCTACCGAATCCCCTTTGTCTTCATCTTTCTCCACGGACCCAGAGCAACAAAAAAACCTTCCCTTGAAAGAGAAGAGGCTGCAGCCGCACCCAGACCAGAAGTAGCCTGTAGCAACAAAAGTAGTGATCTCAACACTTCAATTGATCTAACTCATATTACTGATTTTTTATGGGTAATATACAAAGATTTCATTCGTCAAATAAAACAAATTCCAGTAAGAAATAAAACAAGAAGAAAGCAAACAAAAGTAGTGAAAAAAAAACATTTAGTTTTTTTTTACCTGTCCAATTCGGTTTAGCAATTCGGTCGGTGGAGGGAGAGGAGACATCCGTTGTTGAGAGAAGAGGCGGAAAACAGAGACGGAGGATGGCGGAGAACGTTGATCCAAGAAGCCGAGAAACGATGGATCGCCACTCACCCGTCGGACGAGAGAGTCGCTAGACACCGGAAGAGAGAAACGGTGGAGGAGAGGGGGCTGGACGAGAGAGGCTGTGAGGTTGAGAAAGTGAGGACTGAGGTCTGAGAGTGAGAAACTGAGAGGGAGTTAAGGATTGAGAGGCAGAGTCGCAGAGAGTATAGGAAAAAATTAGGGATTTTGCTTTATATAGCCGGTTCTCGATTCGGTTTTCGGTTCCAGCCACCGAACAGGAAACCGAACCGAAAATTTCGATTTTTAAAATTTCAAACCGAACCGAACCGGATTTTAAAGAAAACCGAAAAAAAACTAATAAATTCGGTTTGGTTTAATGGATTTTTACCCACCCCTAGGCCAAACCATAAGGTTATGTTTAGTTGGAATCTAATAATGGGCATCTTTATGATGAATTGATATAATTTGATTGTCATTATATATATATATATATACTAATATAAGTATTATCATTAGCAATGGATGAATAAATTAAAAAAAAAAAAAAATTGGCCACAAAAATTGGAGCTCTCCTATTTATTTTGTGTAACACTAATGCTGTTGTGCATGCCCTTGCTTAATATGTTTTATCCATACCAATAAAAAGACTAAATTGCTATTAGATATTCAAATTTAAAAATGAAATTAATGTTTATATCCGAAATAATTAGATTAAACTAACTTATGATCATTTTTTTCAATTAAATCTAAATTAGAAAAATAAAAACTATTTTTAAAATTTTAAATTATCTTTATATTTTTTTTATATTAAAATTATTTGTACTATCTCTTACTATTTTTCACAAAAAAACAAATTATCTTCGGTTTTAAATTTTAATAACTAAGGACAATTTGATATTTTTATTAATTTAAATTTAAGAATATGGGAGGCTTGAGTAAATAAATAGAGATTTACTCTCTAGATGTATTTATGTCAACCTTCAATAGAGGCGGGTGTATTTACCCTAACAAAATATTGTAGTTCTTCTAATGGCTTCTCATCTCACACATTAAAATAATTTTAATATAGTCAAAATAGTTTATTTTAGTATATATATATCTTATTGAATGAACACGTCACTGACAGGTAAGACAATTCTTTGAAGAATCGCCAAATGGGCATCCGAGCTGGCAATTAAAAGACACCATTCAAGACATCACTAAGGAATAAGAACCCGAGTAAGTCAGAACACGAGTACTCGGTACAATATGTTCTACTCGGGACAACACAAGAAACCCGAGTTCAGCATATGATTCACTTACGTGGGTAAGCCCGAGAATCATGCTCCAATACGCAAAACATCTGTGTCAAAGGAGTCTCTAGAAGAATAAAACACCAAACAGGAAACAAATCCAAAATCTGGCAACAACTCTACTAATCTAGAGGACTACATGCTGATAAGGAAATAAGTCCTAAACGGACTAAGCCACTAGAATCCCGTTAAAATTCAAACTCGATCTTCACAAGGTCTCCGTAATAGGAAAGAAGATAAAGACGACTTCAATAAGCAACCAGTCTTAATTAAAATACAATTCATTTTCCTTAATTATACAACAAAGATTAGGGTTCTATGTACATATAAATAGGCCCATAATCCCATTGCAAAATACGGAGAGATACACAGAATAGAGAGAGAGAGACTCAAAAAAAGTAATCATTGCAAGAGAGAGGCAAGAGAGATCGAGTGGTGTAATTCTTTGTTTAAATAGTGGATTTGGCTTGGTTGTGCATTCAACCACCAGTGGATGTTTCTCCGATCACCAGAGTTTTACCATGTAAACTCGTGTCATTGTTGTTTCAACCTCGAGAGATGTCGATTTCAACCTCGAGAGAAGTCGAGCAATTAAGCAGGAGGTGGAGAAGTTACTTGTTGTGGGATCGATTAGAGAAATCAACTACCCTCAGTGGGTAGCAAATGTGGTTTTGGTTTAAAAGAAGAATGGCCAATGGAGAATGTACGTGGACTTCACAGACTAAACAAAGCCTACCCAAAAGACAGTTTTTCACTCCCAAGGATAGACCAACTGGTCGATGCTACATCAAGTCATGGATTACTCAGTTTTATGGATGTTTATTCGGGATACAATCAGATCCGGATGAATAAAGCTGATGAAGAAAAAACAGAATTCACGACCGATCAGAGCCTGTACTGTTATACAGTAATGCCCTTTAAGCTAAAAATGCAGGGGCAGCATATCAAAGATTGGTCAACAGGATCTTCGCTCGTCAAATAGAAAGAAACATGGAAGTTTACATAGACGACATGTTAACCAAAAGTATCTCGGCAGACAAGCACGTTTCAGATCTGTGTGAAACATTCGATGTCCTGAAAAGGTATCAGATGAAGTTAAATCCGAAGAAGTGCCAATTTGGGGTCCCCGTAGGAAGGTTCCTTGGGTTCCAAGTTCATTAGAGGGGGATCAAAGTGAATCTCGAGAAGATCCAAGCCCTTCAAAAAATGACTTTACCAAGGAAGCTAAAAGAGGTACAACACCAAACATGATGTTTAGCTTCATTGGGCAGATTTATTTCGAAGACCACAAAAAGATGTGCTTCTTTTTTCAAAGTGATCAAAAAGGGAAAGGGCTTGAATGGAATGAAGAGTGTGAACATACATTCCTAAAGATGAAAGAATACTTAGGACAGACTCCCATCCTCTCAAAACCTAAAATGGGAGAAATACTCCACCTATACTTGTCCCTTACAGAGTTAGCAGTAAGTTCGGTTTTAGTCAGGACAAAAGACAGGATACAAAGGCCAGTATACTATGCCAGCAAGGCTCTCCTTCAAGCTGAAACCAAGTATTCACATGCAGAGAAAATGGCTCTAGCATTGGTTTCGACAGTAAGGAAACTGAGGCCATACTTCAATGCACATACGATCTAGGTTTTCACCGATTGCCCGCTTAAGTAAATTCTACAGAAGCCAGAAATTTCAGGGAGATTAACTAAATGGGTGATCGAACTTAGTGAATTTGATATTCAGTACATGCCTAGGACATCACTCAAAGGCCAAGCAGTGATAGATTTTATAGCAGAATTCACGAAACCAAATCTGGAAGCAAAAAGAATGATGAGTAAGAGTTTCTCATGGAAATTATATGTCGATGGTTCTTCGAGCACTCATGGCAGTGGGGCCAGAATCATAGTATGCACCCCGAAGGATATGATGTTAAATGTGCCATGAGATTTAATTTCAAAGCAATAAATAACCAGGCCGAATATGAGGCTTTGCTAGCAGGGCTAAAGGTTTGCATAACTCTCGGAGCAGATGAGGTTGAGATATTCAATGACTCACAAGTAGTCATCAACCAAGTCTTGGACGAATATCAGGCCAGAGATGAAGGCATGATGGCTTATTTAGGCATAGCAAAACAACTCCTCCAAAAATTTAAGGAATACAGGATTGTCCAGATCTCTATAGAAGAGAATGAACAGGCAAACGCTTTGTCCAAACTAGCATTAGCAACAACCACAATCAGGTTAACAAATATTCCGATTGCACATCTTCTAAGACCAAGTATAGTTGAGACAAAAAACTTTGAAGTCTCAGAAATCCTAACACCGCTAGACGGTTGGATGAATCAACTAAAAAGATACCTGGAAGAAGATATACTCCCGAAAGATCCCTTAGAAGCAAAACGCATCAGGTACCGGTTAGCAAGATACACACTGATTGAAGGAGAACTGTACAGAAAAGGGTTTTCCCAAACACTCCAAATATGAGTATCAGAGAAATATGCATACCGGATACTACAGGAGGTCCACAACGGAGTATGTGGAAACCATACTAGGGGCAGAAGTTTGGCACACAATGTACTCAGGTAAGGTTTTTATTGGCCTTCTTTATTCTCGGATGAACAACGATGTTTAGAATGTTGCAATGCTTGCCAAATGATCGCTAATGATATTCGGCAACACCCTGAACAACTTAGAAGTCTCACATCCCCATGGCCATTCTCCATGTGGGGACTAGACTTAATTGGTCCAATGCCAACAGGGACAGAGAGTGGAGCTAAACTCATAATCGTAGTTGTTGATTATTTCACGAAATGGGTAGAAGCTGAAGTTTTAGTACATATCACAGAAGCAAATACCACAAACTTTATGAAGAAAAATATACTCTATAGATTTGGAGTCCAGAATACTATTATCACTGAAAACGGCACCCAGTTCGACAATAAAAAATTCAAACAACTGTGCAACGAGTGTCGGATTGCAAATTATTATGCCACACCTGCCCACCCTCAAACAAATGGAGAATCTGAAGCAGTGAACAAAATCATCAAACATATGCTCAAAGCGAAGCTTGATGCCAAAAAGGGCAGTTGGGTCGAAAAGCTTCCTGAAGTATTATGGGACTATCGGACGACAACGAAGACTTCTACTGGGGAAACTCCGTTTTCCTTGGCATTCGGAACAGAAGTTGTCATCCCGGTAGAAACATCGTATATGTCACCCAGAGTCAGGCTATATGATGAAGATCAGAATGTTGATATGTTATTACAAAGCTTAGATGAGTTGGAAGATAAAAGGGAGAAATCTCGAGTTTGAAATGCGGCATATCAGTAATGAGTGGCCTGGCACTATAATTATCATGTTCGGATTAGGAAGTTCCAGGTAGGAGACCTGGTGCTCAGAAAAGTATCGTTGAACACGAAGAACAAAGCCACAGGCTCATTGGCTGACAAATGGGAAGGACCATACAAAATTGAAGGAGTAGCTGGCCATGGGGCATATTGGATTACCTGACCAGATGGAGGGGTTTTACCCCGGGCATGCAATGCCCAATATTTAAAAATCTTCTACCCTTGAAACATTCCATTTGCTTTTATTTTTTATTTTTCTAGTCAGGATATATTTTTCTTTTTTAGCAATTTGAGATTTTCATATTGTTAGTTTTACAGTTATAAATAAAAGCCCGACATGGGATTCCAGAAATATAAACATATGATAATAAGAACATATGAAAAAGACGAGCATGCTATTAAGAAAATGCGAAAAAGATGAGCATATCAGAATAAGGCATATGAAATTGACTGTATAATAAAAAGATAAAATGTTCGGGACCACTAATTTGGCAAAATTTCCGAATGGGTGGAGAAGCTAAAAGGAGCATGCCAGCCGAGCAAGGTCAGTCGACTTTAGCCAAAAGGCAAAGTCGACGCACCAGTTTCTAGAAAATGGCTCGGGGCACCATCGGGAAAACCCCGATGAGTTACACAGCTGTGTTAAGCAATTCAGAACTTAATGATTCGGCAAACCTTTGCATAGGCAAAACTAGGAGACGTCCTCAGTGACTTGTGAAAAGACTCAAACGTATGATCGTGGTGAGCCTCGATGTAACGTTTGGGTAGCAACCGAGTATGAACACATACAAATCTACTTACCAGTTTCAAGATGACCCGGTTAATAATATCAGTCAGTTTAATAAGATACTTAGCACTTGAAATCATGTTAGCTAGTTTAATAAGATACTTGGCACTTGAAATCGCGTTAGCCAGTTTAATAAGATACTTGATACTTGAAATTGCATTATCCAGTTTAATAAAATACTCTGTATTTTAAGAGTCACTCAGACAATGATATTAGCCAGTTAAGATGGAATATTAAAAACATCCATGATAAGCAACTACACAAAAAATGGAATTCAATTAATCACGTAAATTTTTACAAATACGCTTATGGTTAGGCTGAGGATTTGGAGCCCTTGCCAATGCTCGGATCGGGTACCATCTCATCTTCGTGGAGAAAACTTTCATTAGAAGGCCAGGCGATTGAATCTACCGAGTCATCCATCCATTCACTGTAATCCATTACAGGGACCGGTCCAACGTCAGGCTTCGACCCATCCACACCAGCCTTCTGAATATCATAAAAGGTCGAGAGAGAATGCTCTGATGGGACCTCAAGATGCAAAGGATGAGGCTTTTTACCTTGGCCATGATAGTATGCTCTCCATTCCTTAATCTAAGTTCAAAGAGATTTCAAGGACCAGTCCACATGGTTTTTGGTTGATAGCTCCCAGTTGGCTCGAGCCTTATCAATCGCCTGATTCTTGACCTTGAAGAATTCACTAGCCGAGGCCAACCCTTGTTGGAACTCCCTAAGGAGTAAGGAATCATAGGCTGGGGACCTTTTGAAATGATCGACTCTTTGAACTTCAAGTTCCAGCTATTTTTCCTTCGAAAGAGTTTCGACAGTCAGGGCCTGACGCTAAAGGTCTTCAATTTTTTGCTCGTAAGACGATTTTGCTTGCTCAGCCTCTTGTTCAGCTTTGAGCATTGATTCTTGGGCAGCAGAGAGTAAATTTTGAAAGGATACAACATTCTCTTCTGCAGCAAAGCTGTCTCCTCGTCCTCCATCTGTTTAGCCAAGCAATAGTCGGCAAACTCTTAGGCGGAACTCGCCTCCTTTTGATAAGCCGTCTATATCCGAGCACGGTTATCCTCACTCTATTTTAACTGAGCTTCAAGATGCCTAATACAATCATCTTGATGTTGCATCTGAACAAGCTCAACAAACTCAACAACCATCTGTAGGAAAATAAGTTAAAGATTTGAACAAAGGCATATTAAAATGAAGTTCAGACCAAATACTTACGTAAGTCGCACTATTGAAAATATTGTGAAGACGCTCCGTAGGGGAACCACTCCTGAAGCCACTCAATTGGTTGTCACCGATAAAAGCTCGACCCGATGACATAATCCTCAGCATATCTTGAGGGGTGGGGCAGGAAGGGTTTCCTGAGGACCCCACCCTTGCATCCTTAACCTCGGGGGGTAGAAAATCTTTGTTCATACTTTTCAAGGGTTCCTCTCTCTCCAAAGGTGTCTTTGCCTGAGCATTCGGGGATCCCCTATTATCAGTATCATCATCGCTCGATTCAATGAATGATACCACCTAAGGAATTTTTAGAAGAGATCGATTGGGGGAATCAACTGCCTTCCTCTTCTCAGCTTGAGTACGGTTGAAGCTAAGGTCAACTGCAGGATCTTCTTGATCATCTGCGATATCTCAGAATGGCTCAAAAAGATCAAGATGAAGATTAACCTGCTCATCATAGGGTACCCTAACTCATTCCTTATTCCCAGCAACAAACTGCTCGACCAACACTTCGTTGACCAAGGAACTAGGTTCACCAGACACTGCATCACTAGGATGCTCTCCCTGCCTGCTTTTATCCTCAGGGCACCATCAGTTCCAAAAAGGCCACTTGGACCACTTGATTCCCTCGTAGTCGGTTGAATAGCTTCTTCAGAAGTATACTTAGGAACTCGCTTATCTGCCTCGTCAGAATCCTCAACCGTCTCATCATCAAGTGAATCAATCCCTTCCTTATTTTGGCGAGAAGCTTCCTTACGGCTCACCTGAGTAAACGGTTTCACTTGGTGAGCCTGAAGGTCGCAGATGATGTCTGAGTCATACACTGGATACAAACGAGTTAGAAAAGATAGAACAAAATGAGAAAAATGAAAACGAGAAGAGATTCTACTTATGAGGTCTATGATAATCCAAAATATGAGGAAAGAAACCGAGAGAAATCATTTTCTTCTCATCAAAAAGATAGGACCTGCTTCTTTTCTTTAGAGTGCGTGCAGCCGCTCGAGCAAGGTTAGATAACTCGACATCAATGAAATTAGGTCGCGACTTGTTCCAGTGATCATGGGAGCTAAAGAAACGGGGAACCTTTAATACTTTTCGGTTTTCCCCAACTGAGAGCTCGATCTCAAGTCCCAAGTTCCCTCCGGTAAAAAACTATCTATTTTCTCAGTGTTTGTTTGAGGTAGGGAAACCCCACACAAAACCTTTCTTCTTGACGTCCGAGGAAATATCGACTCCCTGGTTCACCTTCGTCCTCTCAGGAATTCAACTATCTGGCTGACTGGATAGAAGAAAGTAAGTACCAGTCCGACCAGACTGCCTTAGAGTATAAAAATGTCTAATTTCATTAGGAGAAGGCGGTGGCAAGTCATCCGACTCCACATGTGCCACATACATATCAGGATCCTATAGCTGTTCAGGGCAAGTTGGGCTAAAGTAATCCCCGCCTCAGCAAGGAACCAAGCAATGAAAGGCTGAAGGGGAAGAGTCACACCACAACAGAGCATTGAACCATAATTGTTACCATACCTGTAGGAGGGTTCCACATGGCTCTATTACCACCAGGAGCCATTAAAACCGAATCGTCCAGATCAAATCGAGCGTGATACTTTTCAATTTCTGGTTCCCCGACCACATTCGGCTCGGCGTCATACGCACTCAAAAAGTTGAGAAAATAAATGATCCAATAAGCCCGATGCTCTTCTTCAACATCCTTCTCGCCAGTTACTTGCCTTCCTGCTTGAACCATGTTTATATACCGTATGGTTACTCTGATGCTTTCCCATCCTAGATCGTAAAGGAACCCTGTGATCAGAAATGAAAGACTCATAGATGGAAGAAGATTCAGAGCTAGAACTGAAATGAACATCCGGATAAAGTTCGAAAACATCAACATCAAGAAAATAAGGCTCATCAGGAGAAGTGTCCCCCAATAACCTACGAACACAAGAAACCAATTAAAAATCTGCAAGCTCAAGTGCCTCGAAAGCGATAACAAAAAGGTGCTATCATGAAACAGGATCCATCTGAACTAACCTTTAAAGCAAATGCAAAGAAACCGGGAAAAGCTTCGATGAAGAATCAAAATGAATCTGTGAGCAGGAAAACCTGGATTTTTATTTCTTTCTACGAAAAATGAATAGGAACAACCCCTTTCACTTTAAATAAATGACCTAAATGGTCGAAGACACGAAACCCTAGGGTTTCAAGAAGCGAAAAAAAATCAAAAGAAGGGACATTTGGTGATGTATGCGGTGTATCCGATAGACGACGAGTCACGTCTCATAAATGCTAACTAAGAAACCAAATGATTAAAGTACACGTGTCATGGAAAGAACAGATTAAGCCGTCAGGATTTCAAAATATCACAATCATTAGGATTTCGCGTGAGGAGACGAACCACACATACACAGATGCCATTGAGACACGTTATTAATGCAGTAAATTTTTTGAGGATTATTATTCCTGCATTAATGATAAATTAAGAAGGGAAAGACAAAAGGCTAGTTGAAATTCACAGCAATTAAAATATTTTTGTCGAAATGAATTATACTCAGTAAAAACATTTTAACGGGGTATTGTTATATGTATATCTTATTGAATGAACACATCACCACAGGTACGACAATCTCTTGAAGAATCTCCAAATAGACATCCGAGCTGGCAATTAGAAGACACCATTCAAGACATCACTAAGGAATAAGAACTCGAGTAAGTCCGAACATGAGTACTCGGTATAATATGTTCTATTCGGGACAACACAAGAAACCCGAGTTCAGCATATGATTCACATACGTGGGTAAGCCCGAGAATCATGCTCCAATACATAAAACATCTGTGTCAAATGAGTCCCTAGAAGAATAAAAGACCAATCAGGAAACAAATCTCAAATCAGGCAACAACTCTACTAATCTAGAGGACTACACGCCGATAAGGAAATAAGTCCTAAATGGACTAAGCCACCAGAATCCCGTTAAAATTCAAACTTGATCTTCACAAGGTCTCTGAAACAGTAAAGAAGATAAAGACTACTTCAACAAGCGACCAATCTCAATTAAAATACAATTCATTTTCCTTACTTGTACAACAAGGATTAGGGTTCTATGTACATATAAATAGGCCCATAACCCCATTGCAAAAAATGGAGAGATACACAGAATAGAGAGAGAGACTCAAAAAAAAGTAATCACTGCAAGAGAGAGGCAAGAGAGATCGAGTGGTGTAATTATTTGTTTAAATAGTGGATTTGGCTTGATTGTGCATTCAACCAACCGTGGATGTTTCTCCGATCACTGGAGTTTTACTACGTAAACTCGTGTCACTGTTGTTTCAATTACATTCTCTTTCTCTTTCTCTTTCTCTTTCTCTTTCTCTTTCTCTTTCTCTTTTGACAGGTCATAACAAAATCTAACGTTGTTGACTTTCTCATCCATCGATAAATCGCTGTCATCCAGTGCGCTTTCATACCTGAACACATGATTTCAGACAATACAATTGTTGCATTTTAATGTGTTCACATGTTGAAAATGAGGAAAAGAAAGAAGGGTTCCCTTACTTTGAAATTAGACAGTTCAAAGGCCTATGACAGGGTCGAATGGAGTTTCATTGAGCAAATGATGTGTAAAATGGGTTTTCCTGTTACGTGGATTCAGTTTATCATAAACTGTGTCTCGACAGTTTCTTATTTTTTTGAACCTAATGGTGAAGTCTTAGGTACATTAATCCTTCCAAACCCTTGAGACAGGATGATCCATTGTCTCCCTATTTATTTTTAATCTGAGTTGAGGGATTGTCTAGCCAGTTGAGAGAAGCTCAAGTTAATGGTGATATTTATGGGTTCAAGTGTAGTAAGAAGGGACCGGTAATCTCTCATCTATTTTTTGCTAACGACAGTTTATTTTTTTACTAGGGCTGATGACAAAAATTGTAGGGAGGTTCGTAGGGTCTTGGAATCTTATTCGAGGGGTTCAGGTCAGGTCGTTAACTATAACAAATCGGCGATGTGCTTTAGTCTTACTATTTATGAGTCGTTGGGCAACAACTTGCTTCTAAAGTGGGAGTTAACAAAGTAGAGTGCCATAAGACATATCTGTTGAGGTTTATGCCCTAAAGATGTAATTTGTAAATGGATTTATGAAATAAATAAAAGAAAAAGTTCAATTCATTCTTATTGTGTTATTTATTTTACAACTTGTGCATATATTTAACATCCAATGTGTATATAAGTGTCACGTACAAATGGATACAGTAAGAGAGTGAAATCTTAAGAGTCCATAGATAGCAACTAAAGCTGAGAACTTTATTTGTTTATTTGCGGTTAATCTATAGATACGGTCCATTCCGTAATGTACGATGATTCTATCCTGAATTATTCATATGAGATATGGGAATAGAGAAACCTTGTATGATGTGATCATATAGGACTAGGCCATGATCTATATGAATTTCTCACCAAGATCCGTTTACCGATGAGATTCATATATATCAACTAATAATGGCTATATGTGGGTGATCTTAATCCTAAGTGTCTTATCGACTCTTTCAGGTTAGATCGTGATCTTTGATATACCATGGATGAGGTCGGATGCAGTTCCTGATCAATATGCTCCATATGTTGGGATTGAGGTTTGGCTTGTGGCTGAGAAGGTTTGCACACAATAGTGGAATCCACTCTTTCTTGTGAGAAGTATACGGTAGTTTCCTTAAAGGGTTGATTCGGGGCTTGGAAAATATGAGCGCTCTCCTAGATTCGTAAGGAAATATGATTTATTGTTCATTATAGAATTAACGGTACTTAAAGGATATAGGTAATTAGAGGGGTATAACGAACATTATGACCCAGCTGTAACTATGAACTACAGTGGAGGATCACACCATGTGTAATAGCTATATCGATGGACACCGAGTTGTATCGGTCTGTGTAAAAGCGTCTACAGTTGAGAGAGTGCAGCTTGGGGTTTTAGTGGAATAACATCGGAGTTAATAATCAAGGAAAAATAATTAAAGAGTTTAATTAATGATTCCGACGTTTATTGGAGCTCAAAATACTGTGGGTCTATTAGGTCCCATTGCTTGCCCGATCGATTTAGATAAGAAGGGTCATGATTAATTAATTGGATTGTCCAATTAATTGTGTTACGAAAGTGACACGTATTTATTTGGGAATTAATTGAATAATGAGATTATTTAATTAATGAATGATATTGATTATGTTAATTAAATAATTAGATTATTTAATTGTGTAAATAATCATTAGTTGGAGGGTGTTGATTGATATTTAATTTTTAAAGATAAGATAATTTGATTAGTTTATTTTTATTAAATTAGATATTTAATTCTTGAATTTAAAGAGTTTGAATTCAAAACAAATTGATTAATGTCTTTAGAGATATGAGATATCCTAAAAGATTTAAATTGATGAGTTTTATCAATATATATATATATATATATTAATGCACAAGTATGAGAATTATGATGCAAATACATGTGCACGTTAAGTAAGAAAAAAAAGAAGAAAAGAGAAAAAAACAAAAAAACAAAAAACAAAAAACCAAAAAAAAAAAAAAACTGGGTGCAGTGCACACCAATTAGAAAAATAATACTGTTATTATTTTTTGTTACTAGAATTGTTCTAGATTTTTTTTTCTTTTGAGAAGAAAGAGTTTCTTCAAGGTTTTTCCTTACATCCTCCGTTCAAGTTCCTAAGATCGTGACGCGTCCATACCCAGTTACCAATCTCGGGAGATAGTGAGGAATATCGATTGGTTCAGAAAGGAGCATATCGAAAAATGAAGAAGCCTTCAAACGTTGGTAAGATTTTCTTCTTCTTTATATTGATTACAATTTCCTGTGTTTACATATTGTATGTATTAGTTTCGAAAAATAATTACGATCCCAAGTTCACTGGTCCTAGATACAGATTATGATCTGTATAAAAATTTTAAAACCTAGTTCCGCTGCGTGACCGGTGAACGGAGTTCCAACAATTGGTATCAGAGCCAATTTATTTTTCAGAACAAGAAATTGTTTTCGATGCCCCTATACGTATGAATGTGTATGCACCATCTTTATGATTGTATGAATGTTTATAATTAAATTGTTTAATTTAAACATGGTTGATCGTAAAATTTTATGGTACTGTGGATTTAGGGTTTATAGGTTGTATAATTTTTTATATTTTTTTTACTATTATTGTATTGTAAATAAATATAATTGTAACCTGTAAACAAAGAACTGGACACGCGGTACTGTTCACCGACGGTACTGTTCACCGACGGTACTGTTCACCGGACTGGTCACCGGGTACTGTTCACCTACGGTTCCGTTGGCAAGTGTTGCCTAGTGCGTTCCGTGCAGATTTTCCGTTTTGGATTCATGAGATGAATCGGAGTGACCTGAAAAGACTGGAAGATATCAGAAGTTACTAGAAGACCAATGAATGCTTTGGGAAATTTTTTGTAATTTTAGATTCCAATTTTTTAGGTTAAATAATCCACAGTACTCGGTCAATTCATGTATGCTTTATATTATGTGATGATAAAAGCATTGTCATGCATATGTATGTCATTTAGATTAGATGTGTCTACACAAATATATTTGATATGTCATACATGCATCATAGCCTGATACTTTATGAATTTTTTTTATGTGATTAAAATGGGTAAATACATAAATGGCTATGAATAATGAGATTAGTTTTTTAATGGTTAGAAAACTCGGTAATTCTCATTAATATTAATTTAGTTATTAAAGAGTTTAATAAGTTAGATTAATAGGGTCATTTATTTTTATTAGGATTAATTTAATTAATAACCTGATAATAAATGGTCCGAATAAAGTGTTAGGATTTTAATATTTAAAACTTGGTAAACACTAACATAATAATCTGACCTTAGTAAATAGTTTACAAAGGTTTAGATTATTCACTAATAGATTAGATTTTTAATTGTTAAAAATCATTAATAATGTATCAGTTAATTAGAATTTGTTTCTAATTAGTTAATGTGCTAGATAACTGGATTAAAGTTAGTCGTTTAATCCTGTAGAGTCTAGGTGCATTAACGGTTAATAGAAAACCCGAATTTTAAAATAGTGAGTGGGAGATGGATATATGACATATATATCCTGCGATCTCCATCATTAGTTCAACACCGTGAGATCTGAGTGGGGCCTCGTGACGACTTTGCTTCCGTCCTCCCTAGGAAGGGTTTCCACAAAGGTCAATACCAAGGTTGACTTTCTACCGAATAGGATTTTTGAGAGTATTTCAGGATTGATCGACCCTAAGGCGGCAATTATTGAGTTAAGCTCGTGAGATTTGAAATGGTAGGTTACACTCACGAAGGTTTTGATTAAGTTTGTTAATTAAAAACCTGACTAAATAAAAGATGGTTGAATGATATGGAATAAGAGTTATTCTAGAATATCATTTGATTGAGAATGTCTCGGTCCAATATGTAAAGACTTGACCGACCCTAAGGCAGTACTTCTTTGTGGTATGTTGGATTGTCGTGGTATAGTAACTAGTTTTAGGGTAGTTCTAGTTCGTTAAACATATGCATGCATCATGTTTAAATTTATGCCAAAGCACTCACACTTGTTTTAAATAAATGTATGAATGAATTTTTTATTTATTTCAGCAACAATGTCTTTTGCATTACTTCAAATTCTCGCAAACCACAAGTTAACTAGTGATAACTATACTAAGTGGAAATTTAACATTAATGCAATATTGGTCACCAAAGGCCTCAAGTTTTTGCTTACAGAGGAATGTCCTCCAGTGCCTGCTGCCAATGCCATACGAACTTTTCGTGAGGCATACGAGCGATGGATCTCATCTGATGAGAAGGCTCAACATATCTATTGGCTTCTACGACAGACGTGCCTGTCACAAAGCATGAAGCAATAACTTTAGCATTTGAAATCATGGAGTCATTGCAAGTTATGTTCGGGCTGCCCTCCAAGCAAAAGCGACATGAAGTTGTTCGTTTCGCTATGCTCTCTTATATGAAGGAAGGTACATCAGTTCGGGAATATGTCCTGAGCATGATGTCTTACTTCAACAAGGTAGAAGTCAATGACGGGGCATTGACGAACCCAGTCAAGTGAGCATCATATTGACGACTCTTTTGAAGAGTTTCGATTAGTTTAAGAGTAACTACGAGATGAACAAGTTATGGTTCAATCTCACATAGTTGCTCAATGAGCTCACTACCTTTGAGTCTTTGACTAAGAACAACAAGGGCAAGACCGGTGAGGCAAATGTTGCCGAACCATCTTATTTTAACAATAATAAGAAAAAGAGGTCTACTGGGAAAGCGAAGGGTAAGCCCAAACCCAGGAAAGCCCAAAACAAGAAGAAGTCCAAGAAAAGTAAATATGATTTACTTGTTCTTGAGTCGTGTTTAGTGGAAGATGATTCTTCACCCTGGATAGTTGATTCGGGGGGCCGCTAACCATGTTTGTTCTTCTTTACAATGGACTGATTCTTGGACACAGCTAGAGGAGCAAGCCTTCTCAATGCGTATGAGGTCAGGGGATGTTGTGTCGGCATGAGCAATGGGCGTAGTTAGATTATGTTTTTGTAATATTTATATATTGTTGGACAATGTATTTTATATTCTTGGATTTAAACAGAATTTGATTTCCGTTTCTAAGTTGTTAGAATAAAAATATTTGGTTTCTTTTAATAATAAGTCTTTTATTATTGGAAAGAATGGTCTGAATATTTGTTCAGGAATATATGAAAATAATTTGTATGTGTTAAGACCTTATACTACACTGCTCAACACCGAAATGTTTAAGGTTGAAAAACCAAAAATTAAACGACATAAGATTTCTCCAGATAATGACACGTATCTCTGGCATCTAAGGCTTGGTCATATTAACCTTGACCAGATAGACAGACTAGTAAAAAACGGACCTTTAAGTGAGTTAAAGGTTGGCACCTTACCTGTTTGTGAATCTTGTTTGGAATGCAAGATGACTAAGAGACCTTTTACGGGGAAAAGGCTTAAAGCAAAGGAACCACTAGAGCTTATACATATAAACGTCTATGAACCGATGACTGCTCAAGCTACGGATACGTCTACCTAATGCAACAGAAGTTGGAAACATTTGAAATGTTCAAAGAATTTCGAGCTGAAGTTGAGAATCAATTAATTAGGACTATCAAGTCACTACGATCAGATCGTGGAGGTGAGTACCTTGGCCAAGAGTTTAAAGACTTCATGGTCGAGCATGGGATAGTTTCCCAACTCACAGCTCTGGGTACACCTCAACAAAAAAGTGTAGCGGTAGGAGAAATAGAACCCTAATAGAAATGGTGAGATCTATGATTAGTTTCTAATCATTACCAAATTCCTTCTGAGGATATGCGTTACAAACAGCGGCATACATTTTGAATGTGGTGCCATCCAAATCTGTTCCTAAGACTCCCCTAGAGTTGTGGAATGGTCGTAAAGCTAGTTTGCGACATTTCTGCATATGGGGGTGTCCAGCACACGTGCTGAAGAATAGAACTAGAAAGCTAGACTCCAAGTCTATTGTCTGCCTATTTGTAGGATACTCTAAGGAGACCAGAGGTGGACACTTATACAGTCCTGAAGATAACAAAGTATTTGTATCGACAAATGTAACGTTTCTTGAGGACAATTATATTAGTGATCATAAACCTCGTTCTAAGATTGTATTGAATGAGTTAGAGCCTGGTAAGACTAGTGCTTCATTAACAAGAGTTGTTGATACACTACCACCTAGACGTAGTGAGAGGGTTGTGAGACAACTTGAACGCTATATAGGTATATGTGAGGGACAAGGTGTTGTTTCTACTGATAGTGTGGATGATCCATTGACATTTAAGAATGCAATGGAAGATCCTGATAAAGAGGAATGATTTAAAGCCATAAATCTCGAGATAGAGTCCATGTACTCTAACTTTATTTGGGATCTTGTAGACTTACCGGATGGGGTAAAACCCATATGGTGTAAGTGGATCTACAAGAGAAATAGAGGAGTAGACGGGAAGGTAGAGACCTTCAAGGCAAGGCTAGTGGGTAATGGTTATACCCAAAAAGAGGGGGTCGATTATGAAGAGACCTTCTATCCATTAGCCATGTTTAAGTTTGTTAGGATTATCTTATCCATTGCTGCCTATTTCGATTACAAAATTTGGCAAATGGACGTCAAGACTGTATTCTTGAATGGCAATCTTGTTGATAGCATCTATGTGATGCAACTAGAGGGATTCGTGTCTCCAGATCAAGAGCAAAAGGTTTGCAAGCTGTAAAGGTCCATCTATAGACTTAAGCAAGCATCTAGATCTTGGAACGTTGAGGCTTGATGATGTGATCAAAACCTATGGCTTCGAGCATAATGTCGATGAGCCTTGTGTCTACAAACACATCATTGATAAGAAAGTAGTTTTCTTTGTCCTATACGTCGATGATATCCTACTCATTGGGAATGATGTGGGAGTGTTGTCTGATGTAAAGGGCTGGCTGGCTAGCCAATTCCAAATGAAAGATTTGGGAGAGGTAGGTTATGTTTTAGGGATCTAACTTATAAGGGATCTTAAAAACAAACTAATAGCACTGTCTCAGGCATCATATATCGATAAGATTCTTTTATGATTTTTGATGTAAAACTCCAAGAAAGGTAATTTACCTTCCAGGCATGCAGTTCACTTATTTAAGGAATAGAGTCCTAAGACAGCTCAAGAAGTTGAGGATATGAGACGTGTACCCTATGCATCGATAGTATGTAGTCTCATGTATGCTATGTTATGCACGAGACCTGACATCTACTATGAAGTGGGAGTAGTCAGCAGATACCAGTCCAACCCAGGATTGGATCATTGGGTTGTTGTTAAGAAAATTCTCAAGCATCTTTGGAGAACGAGAGACTATATGCTAATGTATTTCGGACAGGATTTGATCCCGTTAGGATACACAGATTCTGATTTTCAATCAGACAGGGATTGTAGAAAATCTATGTTTGGATCAGTATTCACCCTGGATGGTGGAGCCATTGTATGGAGAAGTATCAAGCAATCTTACATTGTTGACTCCACCATGGAAGCCGAATATGTAGCCACTTGTGAAGCTGCTAAATAGGCTGTTTGGCTCCGTAAGTTCTTGAGTGATCTGGAAGTTGTTCCAGATATGGATAGGCCCATCACACTTTATTGTGATAACAGTGGTACTGTGGCTAATTCCAAAGAACCAAGTAGCCACAAGAGAGGGAAGTATATAGAGAGAAAGTATCATATGATTAGAGAGATAGTGCAGAGAGGAGATGTGATCGTCACCAAGATAGCCTCACAAGACAATCATGTTGATCCATTTATGAAGACCTTACCAGCTAAAGTGTTTTTGGGTCACCTAGATGGTATAGGGTTACTAGACATGCCTCACATGCTTTAGTGCAAGTGGGAGATTGTTGGGGTTTATGCCCTAAAGATGTAATTTGTAAATTTATTTATGAAATAAATAAAAGGAAAACTTTAATTCATTCTTATTATGTTGTTCATTTTATAACTTGTGCATATATTTAACATCCAAGATTACCGGATGTAATCTCGAACTGTGTATATGAGTGTCATATACATATGGATACAGTAAGAGACATGCAATATAAAGAGTCCTTAGATAGCAAAAAAAGCTGGGTACTTTATTTATGGTAAATCTATAGCTGCGGTCCATTCTGTAATGTACGATGATTCTATACTGAATCATTCATATGAGATATATGAATGGATGCACCTTATATGATGTGATCATATAGGACTGGGCCATGATCTATATGAATCTCTTGCCAAGATCCGTTTACCGATGAGATTTATATATATCAACTAATGATGGCTATATATGGGTGATCTTAATCTTGAGTGTCTTATCGACTCCTTCAGGTTAGATCGTGGTCATTGATATACCATAGTTGAGGTTGGATGCAGTTCCCGATCAATATGCTTCGTATGTTGGGATTACGGTTTGGCTTGTGGCTGGGAATGTTTGTACACAATAGTGGAATCCACTCATTCTTGCGAGAAGTAGACGGTAGTTCCCTTAAGGGTTGATTCGGGGCTTGGACAATATGAGCGCTCTCCTAGTTCTGTAAGGAAATAGGATTTATTGTTCATTATAGAATCAACGGTACTTAAAGGATATATGTAATTAAAAGGGTATAACGGACATTATGACCCAGCTCTAATTATGAACTACTGTGGAGGATCACACCATGTGTAATAGCTATATCGAAGGAAACCGAGTTGTATCGGTCTATATAAAAGCATCTACAGTTGAGAGAGTGTAGCTTCAGGTTTTTAGTGGAATAACACCAGAGTTAATAATCAAGAAATATTAATTAAACTCATTAATTAAAGGGTTTAATTAATGATTCCGACGATTATTGGAGCTCAAAATACTGTGGGTCCATTAGGTCCCCTTGCTAGCCCGATCGATTTAGGTAACAAGGGTCACAGTTAATTAATTGGATTGTTCAATTAATTGTGTTACGAAAGTAACACGTATTAATTTGGGAATTAATTGAATAATGAGATTATTTAATTAATGAATGATAATGATTATGTTAATTAAATAATTAGATTATTTAATTGTGTAAATAATCATTAGTTTGAGGGTGTTGATTGATATTTAATTTTTAAAGATAAGATTATTTGATTATTTTATTTTTATTAAATTAGATATTTAATTTTTGAATTTACAGAGTTTGAATTCAAAATAAATTGATTAATATCTTTAGAGATATGAGAAATCCTAAAAGATTTAAATTGATGAGTTTTATCAATATATATAAATGCATAAGTATGAGATTCAATATATGATGCAAATACATATGCATGTGAAGTAAGAAAAAAAGAAGAAAGGGAAAAAAAAAACAAAAAAAAAAAACTTGGTACAACGTACACCAATTAGAAAAAAAAAATATTGTTATTATTAGAATTGTTTTAGATTTTTTTTCTCTTGAGAAGAAAGAGTTTCTTTAAGGTTTTTCCTTAATCGTCCATTCAAGTTCCTGAGATCATGGGGCCCACACGCAGTTACCAATCCCGGGAGATAACGATGAAGATCGATTGGTTCAGACAGGAGCATATCGAAAAGTGAATGAGCCTTCTAACGTTGGTAAGATTTTCTTCTTCTTTATATTGATTACAATTTTCTGTGTTTACATATTTTATGTATTAGTTTCGAAAAATAATTACGATCCTAAGTTCCCTGATCCTAGATACAGATTATGATCTGTATAAAAATTTTAAAACCTAGTTTCGCTATGTGACCGGTGAACGGGGTTCCAACAATATCTTGGGTTGCCGTGTTTTTCAGGAAGAAACAAGAGACATTTGTTTACTAGTATTGTGGATCGAGTTTGGAATAAAATTAACAGATGGGGAGAAAAACTCCTATATATTGGTAGGAAGAGGTTATGCTTAGGGTGGTCATCCAGTCCATAACAACCAATGCTCTGGGTCTATTTAGGCTTCCTTAGTGTTTGACTACCGAAATCCAATGACCGTGTGCTCGTTTATGGTGTGGGGGAAAGAGGGGAGGGGATGAGAAGAGTATGAAGCTTCATTGGTGTGTTGGGGATTTTGAACCGATGATCGCGGAATCATTATGCCTAATATATGCCATAACTCATAGAAACTAATAACGTTTTTAGTAGAAAAAATAAATGAGAGAAAATAAACCAATCACAACACAAGGTATATGTGGAAAACCCAAATCGGGTAAAAAACCATGGGCGTTAGGACGATAGAGAAAGTTCCACTATATGATAAATTATTACAACTATATACTCCAAGATTCTCTCTCAGACCACAACCCCAAACCATTCTCACAACGCTCACAATATCCTCACCAAGAACTCCCCAATATCCCTTAGGTCTCCCTTGAATATCACCTATGGATCTCTAACTTGATCCACTGATATTCTCTTAGATCCCTCCTCGGATATTCCTATAGGTCCCTTACCTAGATCTCTCTACTCTCTGATGTTACATGGTGTTTCTTTTTCTCCACACAAAATAAACTAATTACAAGGTCTATTTATAATAGTTATAGGGAGTTTAAGATAAAAGGAAATCCTTATTCTAAATGTACAAGAATTGCTTGTTCCACATAGATACTTATTAATAACCAAATTTGGCAAGGGACCAAAGGAAAATTTCCACCTTACAGTCTTCAAGCGGGGCTCCGAACCTTGGCTCAAGTAGCGAGGTAGCATTCATCTCGAGGTATCAAGGTCCCCAAAGTCGAGGTACCTAGCGACCCCGTAGAAGCAAGGCAAGGTCGTCCCTCTCTCCTAGACACCTAGCGCGCATTCAAGCTTACAGACCAAAGCCTCGCCACCTTGTCAAAGCCCCCACATAATTGATTCGAGCTCTATGAGAAAGCTTGAAGTAGCCAGACCAAGCTCTATACCACAAGGTTGATACTCTGGGGGGTATATCACCCTTAGATTGTTTAAGTCCATCTTCAAGAAAGACCAACACATTTAAATCAAGTTCCTAGTATCGAGATAGGAGCCTAAGCATACCTCCTCATTGGGATGGCAAGCGCCATACATTGTGACCTCCATAAGGCACTTCACCAGGGCAGTCCACATGATCATAATTACTCTCCAAAATGTGTTAAAATTCTACATGCATTCAAGTTTAGCCAAAGAGTCCAAGAAGGAAACAAATTGATCTCCCTCCAAGAGATGTCGGAAACCCAATGCGCTTTCATACCTGGATGTATGATTTTAGAAAATACCATTGTTGGATTTGAATGTCTTCAATGGTTAAAAATGAGGAAGAGAAAGAAGGGTTCCATTGCTTTGAAATTAGACATATCAAAGACCTATGACAGGGTCGAATGGAGTTTCATTGAGCAAATGATATGTAAAATGGGTTTTCCTGTTACGTGGATTCGGCTGATCATGAACTGTGTCTTGACAATTTCTTATTCTTTTAAACTAAATGGTACAAGATGATCTATTGTCTTTTTATTTATTCTTAATCTGTGCTAAGGGATTGTCTAGCCTGTTGAGAGAAGCTCAAGCTAATGGTGATATTTATGGGTTCAAGTGTAATAAGAAGGGACCGGTTATCTCTCATCTATTTTTTGCTAACGACAGTTTAATGTTTACTACGGCTGATGATAGAAATTGTAGGGAGGTTCGTAGGGTTTTGGAATCTTATTCGAGGGCTTCAGGTCAGGTCGTTAACTATAACAAATCGGTGATGTGCTTTAGTCCTATTATTTTTGAGTCGTTGGGCAACAAACTTGCTTCTACAGTGGGATTTAACAAAGTAGAGTGCCGTGAGACATATCTTGGGTTGCCGTGTTTTTCAGGATGAAACAAGAGACGTTTGTTTACTAGTATTGTGGATCGGGTTTGGAATAAAATTAAGGGATGGGGAGAAAAACTCCTATCTATTAGCGGGAAAGAGGTTACGGTTAGTGTGGTCATCGAGTCCATAACAACCAATGCTATTGGGCTGTTTAGGCTTCCTAAGTGTTTCACTGATGAAATCCAACAATTGTGTGCTAGTTTATAGTATGGGGGAGGGGGATAGGGAGGGAGGGAATGAGAAAAGTAGGAAGCTTCATTGGTGTGTTGGGGATTTTGAATGATGATCATAGAATCGTCATGTCTTATATACACCCATAACTCATAGCAATTAATAACGTCTATAGTAGAAAAAATAGAGAAAATAAACCAATCACAGCATAAGATATATATGGAAAACCCAAATCTGATAAAATACCACTGGCCGTTAGGACGACAGAGAAAGTTCCACTATATGATAAATTTTTACAACCATATACTCCAGATTCTCTCTCATACCACAACCCCAAACCACTCTCACAATGCTCACAAGATCCTTACCAAGAACCCCCTAATATCCCTTAGGTCCCTCCTCTCCTCGAATATTCCCATGGGTCCTTTACCTGGATCTCTCTAGTCTCTAATGTTACATGGTGTTTCTTTTTCGCCATACAAAATAACCTAATTACAAGGTCTATTTATAATAGTTATAGGGAGCTTAAGATAAAAGAAAATCCTGTTTCTAAATGTACAAGAATTACTTGTTCCATATAGATACTTATTAATAACCAAATTTGGCAAGGAACCAAAGGAAAATTTTCCACCTTACAGCCTTCAAGCGGGGCTCCGAACCTTGGCTCAAGTAGCGAGGTACCATCCATCTCGAGGTATCAAGGTCCCTAAAGTCGAGGTACCTAGCGACCCCGTAGAAGTAAGGCAAGGTCGTCCCTCTTTCCTAGACGTCTGGCACGTATTCAAGCTTACCGACCAAAGCCTAGCCACCATGTCAAAGCCCTCATATAATCGATTCGAGCTCTGTGAGAAAGCTTGAAGTAGCCAGACCAAGCTCCATACCACAAGGTTGATACCCTGGGGGTATATCACCCTTAGATTGGTTAAGTCTAGCTCTAAGGAAGACCGACACATTTAAATCAAGTTCATGGTATCAAGATAGGAGCCTAAGCATACCTCATTGCTGGGATAGCAAGCGCCATGCATGGTGACCTCCATAAGGTACCTCGCCATGGCAGTTCGCAAGATCATAATTACTCTCCAAAAAATGTTAAAATTCTACATGCATTCAGGTCAAGCCAAAGAGTCTAAGAAGAAAACAAACTGATCCTCCTTCAAGATATCTTTGAATCAGTTAATTTGTCAAAGTCAACAACATTTAAATGTAACATCCCACCTATTAAGGGGGAGATTTGATTCAGTACTTGGAGGCGGGAGAATAACCAGCTAAACCTAAACATCTACAGTATAAATACGTCTGGACATGCATGGAGAAGAAGATATATATCATCATTCTTTTCTCCTCCATAATCTCAATTTCCATGATCAAGTTTAGTTTTCCCTATAAAACGAGGCTTGTCGATCGCCATTGAGAATTGTCCACTTATTGACGAGAATGACTTTGACACCTCCAGATTCCTTAGAGAGATTGTGAGACATACACCCTTTGTAACCTATTAATAACCATTAATACAACAGTGTCATTTCTATAATATGTTTCACATATAGCATTTTATCATCATCCTATCTCTTTTTTTTACACCCGACGTTGGTACCGAGGGTACTTACCCCGACCGCGACCTACAAGGTAGTGGTCTTGAGGGTGTTAATTGATATTCCTTACGTCGAGAGAATTTTTGGTTAACAATACTATTTCCTATTTTGACAAGTCTTTTTGTTTAGGAGAAATCCTTTTTCTTCAAGTATAAGAACTTACCAAAAGAACACTTTTCTTTTCCTTCAAAGATTTTTAGTTGATGCATGCTTATGATTGACTACGATTCGAGTCACGGCTGTATACCCGCTTCCTAAACAGTTTCAAGTCACCTGGAATGCACCACGTTCTTCGTTTCTTCAATTCTTCTGGTCTTCAACCTCCCACAAACAACACCATTCCAACTTCCAAATGTTTCCCACGTTACCAAGAAGCTCCACATCAGTTGCATCTTGTTTCGTTCAATTGGGTTCACTTGATAATACAAGCCAAAACCTAACATGGTGTATATGGAAACACTTATATAAGCCTAAAAGAGATGGAGGTTTGGGATTTTGGGACCTTGAAGTGTTTAATAGGCACTTCTTGCCAAGCAATGTTGGAGAATTCTCAAAAATCCAGAGTCTTTGGCTTCCAGAACATTAAAAGCATGTTATTTTCCAAACTGTGATTTTATGAAAGCTTTAAAAAAGACAACTAGTTCTTGAAAAAGAGCTAAGTAGAAGAGTGGGAAACGGGACCTCCATCAAGATTTATAAGGATAATTGGGTTCCAAGACTTGGAAACTTCAAAGTGGTTTCTACTCTTGTGTTAGGAAATAATTCTACGGTTGAAACTTTTTTTATTTTTTGCCTTCTAGCGGCTAGGATTTACAGAAAATTCTCGACGTTGAAGCCATCCTGAAAATCCCAATTGACAATAGAAATGCAAAAGATGGCTTTATCTGGCACTTCGAAGGGAATGGTATTTATTTTGTTAAGAGTGGATATTGGTTGAGTAGAGAACTGGAGTCAACCGTCGGGCTTTCTAATACTTCGGGTGGGTCTTATTGGTGGAAATATTTATGGGAACTGGAGATGCCTTTGAAGATTAATATTTTTATATGGAGGGCTGGCTATGATTGGATCCCTACTATAGCAAATCTTGGTAAAAGGGGAACTGCATTTGACAATTGTTAATAGCTAAATTTGGCTAGGGACCAAAGAAAAATTTTCCATTCCTCCATGCAATGGTCCAATCCTAAGTCCACGTAGCCAGGTATCTAGAACCTCGAGGTATCACGTGACCTCACAAAAGCGAGGCGAGGTCGTCCATACCCTATAAAACATGTTATGCATCTTCAGCCCCGCTACCCCGACAAAGCTCCCATATAATCGGTCAAACTCCATGAAGAAGCTCGACGTAATCTAGCCAAGCACCCTGCTACAAGTTTGGTAACCTAGAGGATACCTCTTCTCTTGGTTGGTTAACATAAGCTCCAAAGAAGCCCAACATATTTAAATTGAACTCATAACATTGGGATAAGAGCTTAAAGCATACCTCGCCTTCGAGATAACAAGTGCTATGCTAAGCAAACTCCATGAGGTACACCGCTAGGGCAATGTACAAGATCAAAATTACACTCCAACGTGAATGAAACCACTGCATGTATGCAAAGCCAAGTGAAAGAGTCAAAAAAGGAAATGAACATATTTCCCTCTAAGATATATTCGAACTGTCAATTACCCGAAGTCAACTACATTTAAAATATAATATCCCGCCAGAGGAGGGAGGGGGATTCCGCCATTCACGGTGGATGAATCACCAACCCTAAAGAGTTTGCAGTATAAAAGGATGGGTAATGGCACGTAGCGGAGGATCCAATTTTTGATCTCCTACACAAGTTCCACTTATATGAGGAGCTGAGTTATCCCCATAGAACTTGACTTGTTGTTCGCCATAAGAGTTGTCCATTTATCGATAAAAATTAACTTCGCCACCACTAGTATTCCCTGAGAGAGAGGGAAATGGAGAGAGAGGCTGTGAGGAATATTTCTCATTGTAACATCTTCATATCGATTAATAGAAAGCCTTATTTCCCCCATATATCTAGCATACAACATTTCACCATTTTCATTATCGCCCTTACCTCCATTTAAACATCTAGAATCGGTACCGAGGGTACCTATCTCGAACGCGACCTCTGAGGTAGTGGTCTTCAGGGTTTTAACTGATATTCCTCACCTTAAGCGAATTTTTGGTTAACACTTTTTGGTATGAATTTTTGGTTAACACTTTTTGGCATTGTTTGTGGGAATCATCCACACCCATTTTAAAAATAATTTTTTATCTATTTATTGTTTTACAGGAACTATGAGGCAACGATCATCCTAGGGACAACCCGAGGTCTTGGGGCAACAACCTACCGCTTCAACTTGAAAGGCTCCAAAGAAGGGCAAAAAATCCAGGCATCATAACCCAGCTCTGGTCCAAGCAACCGCTACACGGGCCTTAGGCCCTCTGGTAGTAAGCCAGGCCATGCTCGATCAACAAGCAGCGACCTTCGTGGAAAATGTCCGGCTTCGTTTGCTCTCTGAAGGAGTTACAACTTAGCCTGTGAATCCCAACACTTAAGAAGAAACGAGTAAACCAGGAGCCAGACAGCCCGCCTTTGACAGGTTGGGACCTTCCCTGTCGAAACCAGCCTACAATAGGACTAGACCTCAACCCTTAATTCGAGATAGATTAGGGCCTATGCCTCTAGTTCCTTGTAGACCATTTTGTTACCAACCATGGCAGTTCAAATCTGTTGTAGATATCCCACCGTGAGAACAACATGATCCCCTCACTTGGCAACCTCCAAGAGAGAAGCCCCGGCCAGAGCGGGAGGCAGCCGATGAAATGCTCGAGCATATTCTCCTCGTGAAGAAAATAAGGTTGAAGTATCAAGTTCATCTAAAGGATCTGATAGTGAGGGATCTGAGGTCGATTCCAAAAGACATGGGAACAAGCGCCTGAGAGACCAGCTAGAAAGAATGTAGAAAGAGATGTAGTAGTTGAAGAAAGGAAATCACCAGAAAGTCAGGAAAGATCTACTGAGCGAAATGAATGCTCCTTTCACTAGGAGGATTACGGAAACCGTTCAAGATGGCGATGGATAAGTTTTCCGATGTCAAAAATCCGTTGAGTCATCTGAAGAGCTTCGTCCAGCAGATGGTGGTCCATAACACCACCAGGGGAAGCCATGTGCTAGATGTTCCCTACCACATTGATCGACTATACAAAGACCTAGTTCAGAAAGCTGCCTTTAGGAATCGTAGATTCCTTCACAAAACTGTCAACTGATTTTTACTCACAGTTCTAGGGTGTTAAACCATACATGAAAGATCCCATCCACTTATAATATGTGATACAAGAGCGAGGGGAAACCGATTGATATTATATAGAACGATTTCACAAAGAAGTTATTCAGATGGGATTTTTTACCGAAAAAGAGACCCTCACCAACTTTCGTAGGAACTTGTAGGCGGGAAGGGTATTCCGGTCTTTCACCAAGCATCTTCTGGAAACCTATCATGAGGGTTACGATTGGGCTCTGGAGCAAGCTGAGATCAACGAGCAGCTCAGGGTTAAAATTGAGCATGATAATATGAGATCGACAAAGCACTAGAAGAAAGATGTGCTCATACCTGCGCTGGCTTAGAAAACGCAGAACAGGCCTCCCAACAGGTCGACATATCGTCCCCCTCCATCATAACCTATACAGAAGCGGTACCTTACAAGGTGAATCCCTCCATGATTTTCACCTCCTCCAAGGGTAGTAGCCCCTGTGACCTAGGATGACAGAGGTTACAACCACTACTCCCTCCTGAAAGCATCCCACGAGATAATCTACCTCGTCATCTGGGACAAAGGGTTACTTTGAAAGCCGGCACCCATGAAAGCTCCAGTGGATACAAGTAATCGATATAAATACCGCGACTTCCATAAGGATGAGATTCAAAATTATCCCTTCCCTCTCACATTTCATTCAAAAAGAAGAGATTCAAAATTTGAGTGCAGAATTTTCTCCCAAATTTTCTCACATTTCAAACACCATAACTTCTTCATTTGAACTCCGATTAGAGTGATTCAAAGTTGAGAGTGTTGACCTATTCATCCTCCATCATTTCACTAAAGGTTTGAGTTTGTTTTATTGCTATTTTTGGAGTTTGATCTCATAAAAACGGGATTGCAGCAAATCAACTAAGGTATTGATTTTCTCTCAAAGTTTTCTTTTAAAACTTGGTCAATTGCCTTGGGTTTTCTTCTTCTATATATATTTGTATATTGTGAGTGTTTTGATTTGTGTTTTGAACACTTTAAAATCTAGATTGAATTTCAATTGAAATCATTCATGTTGAGTTAGGTTTTGATTTTGCCTATGTTATCACATGTTTGGGATTGTATTGTGCTAGCTTTGATTCTAGGACTATTTTGTGATCTTTGATTGATTGATTTTTTGAAAAATAGTTCATTACATGTATTAGGCTCTCTTGGCCAAAATTCTCACATAATACACGTGCTTATGTTCTTTTGACCTATTCATGTGATTTGTTGAATCTATGATTAGGAATATGCTCTAGAACTTATGCTTAGATCTATTTGACTTTATCATATGATTTTAGCATGTTTTAGGTTTTTGTGATTTAAACTTGATCTTGTTATTTGTTGATCATATCTTGTGATTCAAGTTTAGATATATGCATGAATCTAGTTTGTGATTAATGTTGATCATATCTTACATAATCTAGATTGACTACTCATGCATGATGAACTAGACTATATGTGATTTGTGCATTCATGCTCATGTCTAGTATTTTCCATTGGATGTTTTGATCATAGCATTCTATGTTGCGTGCTTGTTTGCATTTTGCATTCATGATCACCTAGATGCCTTGTGAGAAGGAAGTCTTGACAATAGATGTGAGACCTATGGTGTTGAGCAAGAAGTCTTGGCAAGAGGTGTGAAGCCTCAGATTGTCGAGCAAGGAAGTCTTGGCTAGAGGTGTGAAGCCTTGGATAGTCGAGCAAGAAGTCTTGCCTATAGTTAGGAGAACTCGGATAGGTGAGCAAGGAAGTCTTGACTAGAGTCAGAAAGACTCGGATAGTTGAGCAAGAAGTCTTGCCTTGGGTTGTGAAGATCCGGATAAGGTGAGCAAGAAATTCTTGACAAGAGGTGTGAAGCCTCAGATTGTTGAGCATAGGGTGGCAACTTCTAGAGTAGGATAGGAGGGTAGTTTCTAGGTGAAGAGGTCACTTGAGAGATTGTACTTGTCTTATCTACTAGTGGATTTTGTTTGCCAGTGGCTGCTAGCCCGTGGATGTTTCCTCTTCAGAGGTTTACCACGTTATATCTTGTGTCAACTTTTCTCTATCCCTATCTCTCTAATATTTGTATTGTGGATAGAACTCTTTATGTATGTTGACTTCCACTTTATAATATAGATTGTGTATGTGTTATAATTACTTGTTTGTATCACACTTTACTTGTGTTTATATATTGATTAATTGTCTTTAATTAATATATATATTGTGATACAAGAAATCTAGAGGGACAAACTTTTGTTTGATTCTAAGGGAGTCGAAAAAGGTGCCTAACCTATTCACCCCCCCTCTTGGTTAGCCTTGAGCATTTAACCATGATTGTATTTTCAATTGGTATCAGAGCAGGACACTAGATTACACTTAGTGTGAGTCCGGGGTGATACTTTCACGGTTTTTGTAAGGCGTTCGAAGTCATGGGTTTACAAGATGATGTAATGGCGAAAGGAGCCTCAAATACTAGGCCACCATTACTTTGTGGCACTAACTATGGGTATTGGAAGTTTAGGATGAAAGCCTACATCCGCTCTATTGATGAAAGGGCTTAGATGGTAGTGGAAGAAGGTTATAGTCCTCCTACCAAGGTTTTAAAGGATGGAACCATGATACTCAAGCCAATGAGTGAATGGACAACAAATGAGTTTAAGGTTGCAAAATGGCACCATCGTGCTATGAATGCCATCTTTGGAGGAGTTGATGGGTATCAATTCTCCTACCTCCAAAATCTTGAATCCGCAAAGGAAGCTTGGGATACTCTCCAAGTTACTAATGAAAGAACCGTAGCGGTGAAGAAATCGAGGCTTCAAATGTTGACATCACAATTTGAAGGTTTAAGTATGGGTGAGGAAGAAAAGTTTGAAGACTTCCAATTTTGGCTTCTTAACATAGCTAACCAATGTCAAGCACTTAGAGTACCTATCTCAAAAGAGCATTTAAATTGGAAAATCCTTAGGTCTCTTCCTAAGAGATTTAAATCAAAGGTGACGGCCATTGAGGGTAGTTTCTAGGTGAAGAGGTCACTTGAGAGATTGTACTTGTCTTATCTACTAGTGGATTTTGTTTGTCGGTGGCTGCTAGCCCTTGAATGTTTCCTCTTCGAAGGTTTACCACGTTATATCTTGTGTCAACTTTTCTCTATCCCTATCTCTCTAATATTTGTATTGTGGATAAAACTCTTTATGTATGTTGACTTCCACTTTATAATATAGATTGTGTATGTGTTACAATTACTTGTTTGTTTCACACTTTACTTGTATTTACATATTGATTAATTGTCTTTAATTAATATATATTGTGATACAAGCAATCTAGAAGGACAAACTTTTGTTTGTTTCTAAGGGAGTCGAAAAAGGTGCCTAATCTATTCACCCCCATCTAGGTTAGCCTTGAGCATTTAACCGTGATTGTATTTTCAACCATGCTTCGTGCCCTGGATGCCCGGGATGTGAAGATTTCTATCATAGACCTGGGCTGAGAAGAAGGCGAGATTGAGGCAGGCAGAACCTCAGATGGAATGGATGGCCTCCATTTCTCCAAAGTAGCCGAGAAGGTCCCCTGAATCGGTCTAGCAGAAGAAGGATGAGTGCGAGCTCGCTGGACTTCTTGGGTAGCTGGAGGAATAATAGAAACTGTTAAAGAAAAAGAAAAAGAAAAAAGAAGAAAAAGAAGAAGAAGAGAGTTATAATAAGAGCATGCAAAAGAAGAAGGGTAAAAAAAATCAGGGCTCCATTCCTTCCAGGAGAGGCAACGGTAATGAGTTGGTACGCATTCATCTTATGAGGACCAAAAGGATAAGAGATAGGGTATTGAAGGTTCAAATAGTTTCTAGCTATGATATCCTTTAAAATTGCTTCAGATTCAGCCAACAGTGAATTTCTATCCCAAGAAGGCTTGCCATTGAAAGCGGTAGGGTCCTCGAACTCGTGCCCGCCAATAAAAATTGAGCTCCCCCAATCACCTTCGATTAGCACCCAGTCATCCTTCCAGGCGGGGTAATTCTTGGAAGCGACAGGTACGATGAAGTTGAGCTTATTTTTGACAATAGCATAGAACTAACCACTTGGGCCGTAGGATTGGCTGCCAGTTAGGAAAACGTACGCCAGCTCCTCGGATCCGGGCTCTTTTATGGGGGAACCCAACTTACCTTACTCCATCCACATAACGAGAAAGCCGATTAGATGCCTCCAGAAGTCGGGGGGGGGGGGGGGGGGGGGGGGGGGGGGCGCTAATTGCAAGGCAATGAGAGCCAGCTGAATAGTGAGGTGGAGAGGAAGCCTGCCCCCATTTTCTAAAGTGGTGACATGGATTAGGGGTAGGCCAACAGTAGGAGAGATGACATTGAAGTTCTTGGAAGGGACAATAATAAAGATGTTACCGGGTATGCCAAATTTGGATTTTAATATGTTTGATTGATTTCAATCTAACTGAATAATCGAGGATGACCTTGAAATCATGAGGGAGAATTTCTTCCGGAACGGCAAGCTTTTCCAGATGAGCACCGGAAGCCTGGAATGAACCCTTGCCAACCACCATATTGCCAGAGTAACCACTCAAACCTTCGTAGGCCAATTCCAGCGGAATCTCAGGTCTGTTCGAAAAATCAATCCCCATAGAAACATTTCGGCCCAAGTGATGGTGTATAGGAGGAGGAAGATCATCCCCGCTATCTTTACGGCCTTATTTCCCCAGTGTAAGACTAGAGGCCTCATCGTTTTCCACGATGAGTTCTACTGTATCATGACTTGAGTTCGACATGATGACAAGAAAGTTTGAATATGATAAGAGAAAGAAAGATAGAGAAATTGCTCGCAGAAGCAAATAAGGGAGAAAGATTTTGGAAAGTTTGAAATTTGAAAGAATGATAAGCGTGAGAAGGAAGACAATGTGACCAGGTTTAAAAAAGGGTAAAATGAACAATAACCAATAACTTCGGTGATGAAAGCAAGCTGGAAAGTGAGGTCGTCGGTAAAGATTGCCTCGATTCTTGGGGACTGATTTAACGTAATTGGTTTTTAAAAAATACACATTTTCTTGCTCGCCAAGTTTCCCTGTATTTAATGAGAGGATTCCTTCCTAGATTCTAGCAACTAAAAGAAGAGAAGGAAAATTTCCCAAATAAAACAGAAAACCTGACTCTAACCCTAACTCAATCATCGATGTTCAAGTCAAAGGGGACTTCCCTTAATAGCCAAATTTGGCTAGGGACCAAAGGAAAATATTTCACCTTCCAAGCAGAGGTTCAAATTTCAGATTTGGTAGCAAGGTACCAAGATTCTCGGGGTCAAGCTACTATACAACCCCACAGAAGCAAGACGAGGCTGCCCACACCCTTGGAACACCTCGTAGGCATCCAGGGTCTCCGGGTAAGGCTTAGTGTAAACAAATCAAACTCTTTTTATCGAAATAGGAGCTCAAAGCAAGGTTGACATGGAAGACCTGAGTTCCCCCAAGGTCGGGATATCACATGACCTTCCTAGAAGCATTACCTAGTTGTGTAAAGGGACCTCTATGACATCGAGTTCGCCTTACAGTATCTCTCTGTTTCACCAGAAAATGAACCTAACCTATCCAGGTAAGAAGGAGGAAGCTCGTAAAACTCCATTACAATTGGACAGCGTCAACACAGCCATGTCAGGCTCCAAAAGAGATCGGGAGAGATCAGATCGAGCTCCTAATGCCAAGATGAACCTAGAGAAGTACTTCGCCATTCCAGATAGCAAGCGCCATAGTTAATAACCTCCATGAGGCATCTTACCAGGGTAGCATATGGGATCACATTCACTTTCCAACGACATTAAAACACTGCGTACGTGCATAACAAGTGATTGAGTCCAAAGAGGAAACAAACTTATCTCCCTCCAAGATATCATCTAATTAGTTAAACGAAAGTCAATGATATTTAAACAGAAGATCCCGCCCGATAAGGGGGGATTTTATTCAGATATGCATGGCGGGAAATTGCAAGCAAAACCTAGTTGGACCATGTATAAATAGACTGAGGATAGTACAAGAAGATGGAGAGAATTCACCAACAAAAACAAAACTCCATTATCGCTTAAATTCCCTAAGGAGAACACAACCTCTGTTTTATCTACTTCTCGACAGGCACGAAGTTGCCACCCCTATTGTACCCATGAGAGATCGATAATCTTAAGTGGCTTTTGTATGCAACGTTTGATTCATTTACAATAAAAAATAGTGTCATTTTCTTTACATATCCTTAATACGTCTTGTTATCACCCATTTTCATCTCCATTATTACATGTACAAACCAGGCACCAAAGGTACCACCCCCGACCGTAACCTCCGAGGTAGTGGCCTTGAGGGTGTTAACTGAAATTCTTCACCCAGTGGGAATTTTTGGTTAACACATATATCCCTAAATTTTTATTTTTTATTTTTATGAAAATAAAAATATAATTTTAAAAAAATCCACATGTCACGTATATTTTTTTTTTGTTTTTTGTAAAAGGGCACACACATCACATATGATATTTTTTCTTAAAAAATAAACACATATGATTTTGTTAACAGAAAATTTACTCGAGGTGAGAAATTCCAGTTAACACTCTCAAGACCACTACTACGGAAGTGGTGGTCTGGGTTGGTACCTTTGATACCTAACTTGTTCAAACAAAGGTGGGTGTTTAAAAGTGAATACAATGAAAATGGGAATATATCTCTTTATTATAGATCGTATATGTCGTACAAAAATTTCTCAAATTCTCTCAATCTTGTTGGGATACAGTAGAATGGCAACCTCGTGCCTGTCGAATAGTAGAATACAACGGTGGTCATGTTCTGAAGTTAGAATTTTGGAAGAAGTCGACTCTTTTTTTTATGTTCTTTGTTCTCTCCATTTTAGTGCATACTTGGCCTATTTATACACAGTCCAAATAGGTTAAATTTTTGATTCTCCCACCATGATTCTCTCAATCCAATCCCTATTTATCAAGCGGGTAATTTATTTTTAATGTTGTTGACTTTGATCTAATGACGGAATTGAGAATATCTTTAGAGATAAGTTTGTTTCCTCTTTGGACTCAAACACTTTCCATGTACGTATGCGGTGTTTCAACATTCGATGGAGTGTGGATATGATCCTGTGTGTCTTCAAGGTGTGATTCCTCACGGAGGTCATCGAGCATAACATTTATTGTTTCGTAGAGCATGGCAGATCCATGCCACGGTCTTAGTTCTAGGAGTTTGGCTAGATTATTCCTAGTCCATTGGAACTTGAGGTGGTCGTACGAGCGCTCTTTAGTGGAAACGGAGCTTTGGCGAGCATCCCACTGGTCCAGATGGGTTCGAATCTTCCTTCGGAGAGACGAAGCAATACTGTAGTGCAAGATGGGTGCTTAATAGGTCTTTCTCTGTGCTTGGAGAGGATGGCTGGCTTCGGGAGAGGTAACGAGGTTGCTTCGACCTCGGGGAGCCTAGACCGTAGTGCATCGGGATTCCTTCGAGTCCTTTGAAAGTTCCATAAAAAGTATGTGTCTATAAACTTAGAGGGGGGGGGGGGGGGGTTGAATAGGTTTTAATCGAATCAATTACCATTTTTTCTTGATTAGTCAATATTCAAAATTCACCTAATAAAACAAACATACAACATCAAGTGTAAAGTGCGGAAATATAAACAACACAAGATGTATGCGTGGAAACCCTCCAAATGGAAAAAACCACGGGCTGTTAAGCATGTCACACTCGATCACAGAAATCCACTATATGAGCAAATGTTACACCCTCAAGTGATTTTTGGACTCTCGACAATCTTAGGCTATGTACACCTCCACCCACCACTCTTGGTTCAGTCCCTAGTGATATCCTATGATACACAACTCTTGGCATGAACGCCTCCTACTCTACCCCCTAGGGCCTTTTATAGTGGCACCCGACCAATTACTTGTCAACCCACTTTTGGTTGCAAGGCTATTCTTGCTTGTGCAACTTCACACCGAAGCCACAAGAATTGACTCAATGAAGAGTTCAACAACCTATGTGAATATGATGAAATATTCAAACAAGCAAATAATGCTAGGCAAAACACTAAATGCTTATCTAGAAATTAAAGAATGTCATTAAGTACAATTCCTAGATATCAATGTCTAAATGAATGGTTATAAAGACTTAACTAGATATAGTTATGCAACATTATATCCTAGTTATCAAACATAGCCATTTCAACATATGTTTTCATTAAGCATGGCATGGTCATTAATGCAATCATCAAAATACAATTAATATGACCCAATTAGCTAGAGGCAAATATGACCTATATGCTAGCTATCACAATTCAAACCTCAAACATGTCATAACTTCAATAAATATGCAATTAATATGAATAAATGCTAATTTAAGCAATAAATGACATGTCTTGGTAAGCTAGAACAATAAATGAACAACAATGGTGGTTTTACTTACCAATCAATAAAAATCCATGCCTGGAATGATGCTTGAATGCAAGATAAAGATGAGTTTTTGGAGAGTTAAAAACAAAGATTGAAGCATTATCTCTCTAATGGATGTTCTCTCACTCTTAAAATGTGTTCATTGAGTTCACAAAACGATTTGGGGAAGAAGAGAACATATATATAGAAGCCCTACACAAAATGGCATCGTTTTGGACTTAGGAAACAAAGTCCCGTCACGACCGATGTGCATGTCGCGGCCTAGGAAAGTGTCCATACCGCGGTCTATGCAGCATTGCATGGCTAGACATTACCGCTGCCTAGGTTGCTGCCTAGGCATGTGCACCAAAAGTGGTCTAGACCGCGGTACACGCTTGACAGCACAACAACTCGAGATTCGAGCGACCCAAAACATGACCAAACGACATCCAAACCTTTCGTATAATATACCGTTGGAAAGGTATAGAAGTCTACTTTCTAATACAATTTACAAAACATGATTTAGAAGTCTTTAGAAAACATTATGGTCATTTTAGTGACCAAAGGACAGAAACGGACAACAACAGAGATGCCCTATTTTTGTGGTCACTTTGGAGACTTCAAAACCAATCCAAAAGGTCATGAAATATTACGAATAATATACCATTGGAAAGGTATGAGTGTCTAGTTTGTACAAAAATTTTCAAAAATCATTTTGAATCATTATATAAAAAGATATGGTCACAAGACTATACAAATGTCAGTTTTGAAAAACATTTAAATCATTGAAATACACTCTTTTGAAACTAGACACCTTACTCCATATAACCAAACCAAGAGAAGAATGAGACTCAACGTGCTAAAACAAGCACACCATAATGCAAGCATGAACACAACACAATACCACACTTAAATCTATAAATGAAGTGCAAGTGTGATTATGAAGAGATGCACACATATAAACAATATAAACACAAATGCAAGATCAACAAAGCATGCATGAGGTGTGTGTACACCTAAACTCTTCAAGAGGAAAAGTCAAGTGAATGTACAGTTTGCTCTTGAAGTCATGGAGATGCTTGGAAGCTTGCCAATGATGACCTAAGCTACCCATTACACAATCATCCCCAATGTGGTGTGATTTGTCATGAGATAAGCCAATCATAAAATCGAGGTCCGAACATCCTTGTTTCGGTGTAAGGAGCTTAATACGATCTTTTCTTACATCCACGGGGTGGTCTCCACAGCTCGACCCCGGAATCCATGGTTCCATGGTAGGTAATCTCGGGCTTGGGTTTGGGCTAGGAGAGTGGAAATTTTCCCTTTGGTCCGTAGCTAATTTTGGCTATTAACAGAAGTCCCCTTTGACTTGAACATCGGTGATTGAGTTAGGGTTGGAGTCAGATTCCTTATTTTAATTGGGAAATTTTCCGTCTTTTATCGTTACCAAAATCTTTGTGGAAATTTTCTTATTAATTGCATAAGTGACGTGGCGAGCATAAGCAGGTGTATTCCCCAAAATTATCTAGCTGCGTTACGCCCACTCCCGTGATTCGAGGCAATCTCACTGAAGATTTCATCGATGTCACCGCTCCTCCCACTTCTATTTATACCCAGTTATTTCATCGCCTTCCTCACATTCTCTTTTCTTTCAAAATTCAAATTCTCGACAAAGCCAAATTTCCTCTCGAGCAATACCTTCACTTTATTTTCTTTTATTGAACTTGCAAACCTTATTCTAGCATGTTGAAAACCAGTCATGATTCAATTGACTCCATTTTCGATGGTGAGGAAGTCACCAGTCTCGCTCTTAGAAAATGGGCACGAAAGGTCTCCGACGGAGATGATCGTCCACATAATCCGTAAAGACATAGGTCAAACATGAACGTAGCTATTGGAACCGAGTTTTTTTAACAGACCTGATAGTCCCCTAAACTTGGTCGATTAGGATTCTGATAGGGTACCCGAAAGAGTCGCGACCAGAGGGGCTCAAGTCACAGTTGTTGGTCTTCATTTGGAAAAGCTTTTTCCCCTTGACTTTAGGCTCATCCTGGACCCCACTGTTGATCCGAACTCGATCGTCCATATGATGTCCAAGTATGGTATCCCCGACAACGTTTCCATCTCAGTTCCTCATAAAAATTATGACGTCTTCAATCCCCCTAAAGGTGTGCTTCCAATTCATGTAGTGGCCTTCAAGAATTGGGTTAGGCTTCCTCTTTATCCTACCCTTCGACGAGCTCTCAGTGCCCTATAGCTAGCCCCCATCTAGCTGACGCCCGGCTTTTGAAGGCATCTGATTGACTTTCTCATGTTGTGGAGGGAACAGTGCGAGCTGCACAAGGTTACTTGGGAGCCTGGAGCAGAGAAGCTAGCTTACCTCTTCCAGGTAGGAAGCATGTCTGGTGCCCCATGGGGTCAGTTATATGCGAAAGCTAAGAACAAGCTTAATTTTATCATCCCCGGTGCATCAAAGAAGGACCCCGCTTGGAAGGAGGAATGGATCCTGGTAGGGGATGACTGGGGAAACTTGATCTTTATTGGTGGGCACAAGTTCACGGTTCCCACCGCCTTCAATGATAAGCTATCGTGGGCCCAAGATTCCTTACCCGCTGAGTTTGAAGCAATTTTGAGGGTCATCCTTGCTAGGAACTATCTGAACCTGAAGTTCCCGTATGCTGATCCTTTTAACTCCTGTAGGGTGAATCGATACCTATAAATTTTCACTGCTACTTGTAAGTAAAGTAGCACTTGGCTGACTTTGTTCTGTTTTTTTGGCCTGATTGGTTCTAACACACACACACACACACACACACACACACACACACACACACACACACACATATATATATATATATATTTAACAGTTTTTATCGTTGCTCTAGCTTCCCACGAAGGCCAACAAGCTCACACCCCTTCCCTCCTCTGCCAGATCGGGTCGGGAAACCCCTTTGGCTTCCTTAAAAAAAAGGGTTCAGCTATTCTAGCTGGGCTTCATCTATTCTTGCTTCGTCCCCATCTCAGCACAGGTTCAAGATGGAGCTCCTCGCATCGCGGGCAACCAGGGTACGGGGTAAAGGGGCCTCTGTTTCTAAAGCAGCTGATGTAGCAATGATTGCACCTGCTCAAGTTGCCCCTACTCTTACTTCATCTACTTCTGTCGCCCCCACTTCTAACTTGCCAGATGTTTCTACCCCTCCATTTACATTCCCAGCCCTCCGAGCTTCGAAGGACCCCGAGGCTGGTGTTGAGAGGGTCCCCTCTACTTGCCCATAAAATCAGTCAAGCTCTGCCATGCTTGACAAGGTCTTGGGGCAATTTGTCACTTTCCTACCCCGATGTCAGTCATTTTATGATGGCTTCGATACCCGTAGATATCCTAATCACTAAGGGGTTTGTCCTCTTGGCCGAGGTAATCATCATCCTTTATCTTTTCCTGCAATAGTTTGTTTAGTCACTTTCTAACTTGAACTTATTTGTACGTCTTAGAATTCAACTTGGCCATGGGCCACCAGGTGGCCTCTCTCCGTGATCGGGCTGCCAAACTGAGCAGGTCGTGGGATTGTTGGCCTGGACTCAAGATCTAATACAGGAGATGACCTCCAGACAGAGGGGGATGGAGGCAGAGCTAGCCGAGCTTCACTGTGACAACGAGAGGTTAAAACGATCCCTCGATCTCCAATCTAAACGTCGAGCAAAACGGTGGGATTCCTGGAAGGCTAAGGCTAAGGCTAAGATGTTAGATGTCAAGAACCAGTCCTTGCATGGTCAGGAGGTCAAGCTACAAGCGGACGGGTATTTTTACGCCTCCTTCAAGGTAACCGAAGCTCTCCCTCTTCCCTTTGACCTATCTACTATCGCTTGTTGGGATAGAGAGGAGATAATGACCAAGGTTGTAGAGATGTCTCGCCCTGATGGTGACGAAGTGGGTTCTTCTGGCTTAGCTGAAGCCTAGAAGCAACCTGTCATGACATATCCTCCCCTTCCTCCTCTGGTATTACCAGTCTCAGGTCCAGGGGAAACCTTTAGCATGATTCTACCTGTACAACCCGAGGGGGGTCTGCTAGAAGTCTGAGAGGAGGTCTAAAACAGTCTTAAAGAGCCCTCTAAAAATGAGTTAGAGGTTGAGCAGAACATGATGGAGTCATTGGCAAACCTTCTCGATGCGGCCTTCCCTCATAAGATTATGACGGTGGTTAATGAGGTTCTGAAGGAGGACCCAATTGAGCAATAGGCAATTGAGGATCCTTCAGATGAAGGGGTAGCCGGTGAAGATGGCCGTGTATTCAACCACCTGAAGGAAGCGAGGATCATCGAGGAGGAAGAGCACCGGGAGGAAACCAGAGGGATATTAGATCTTGAGGCAACCCATCTTCGACTTGCTTTGACTACCTAGAAAGAGGAGGTTGGCACCCCGCTTTACTCATGCCAAGTTTTGTCATATTTATATTATTATTGTTTTTTTTATATGTAGCCCGGAACCAGGGGTTGGGCTCCCTGTTTGGTGATTGTGGCCTTACAAGGGGATAGGCTCCCATAATATTAATGAAAACTTGCTTAGGATTTCTTTCATGCTTTGCTTTAATTGACTCTGATCATGAACCTTGATTTGGCTGATATCTTCTTGCTTCACTCCCGACCTCAACCATGATGCGACCTCTGAAAGTAACCCTGACTTAACTAAATCCAAAAAACAAAAACCATCAAATGTAAACCTGCTAAATGGATAGACATCTAGCTCCAATTTCCAGCACTTGGTAGGGATTTATAACTTTGGGGGAAGTGTCCCCTTGCAATGTATCTCGCATCCTCGGTGATTCCTCGTTCAAACTTTAAGTTTTTCTCCCATTATGCGAGAGGATATCTTATCATGGCGACCTCGATCGAGCAAATCAGTATTTCTCATGAATAGACCATCCAAGGTATCAAGAGAGCTATCTAGCTATTTCCTGGTCGCAAGATGTGAATGGCAGTTATGCTCTTACACTTAGATCTTTCTTAGGGGTGTTAGCCCGACCAAGGCATCAGAAGAGCTATCTAGCTTTTTCCTGGTCTTGAGATCTAGATGGTAACTATGCTCTTACAATCAGATCCTTCTTAGGGGTAGTAGCTCGACCAAGGCATTGGGAGTAACGAGAGGGCTTCCCCGGCCAGTTCATTATCTCGAGATCGGGATGGTAACTATACACTTACACTCAGATCCTTCTTGGCGGGGGGTGGTGCCCGGTCGAGGCATCAAGGGTAGAGAAGGCTTCTGCGGCTAATCCCTGGTCTTGAGGTAGTTGTGAAGAATTTATCCATGGAGAACCTATTCGAATTATTGGGATTATGCTCGATAGCAAGAGTATAATAATGTATTTGACAATCTTTTCATATTAATAAAGTGATTTATAGTTTAACAAATCTTATAGAATTTATAGTTTAATTATTATAATTGTCAAAAGTAAATAAGGTCAAAAGACTATGAGAAAAGAAGAATTGTTCATATATCTAGATGTGTATGAGGTATACATAATTCTTTAGTTAGTCTTGAATAATATTCACAACTTAGGATAAAGGTTGGGCGTCTTTATCTTGTTGAAGTTGTAGATTCTTTTGCTAGCATTTGAGTGGGATCAAATGTGTTATGATAAGTCTAAAATCATCAAAATGTGGTGTCTTTGGGCAAAAGAATCTAGTGCACTGGGTGCATTGAATTAGATCACAATGAAATACTTTATCTAGAACCGTCAATGGATAAGAGTTTTCATTTGAAGACAATCGGATAGTCTATCTTAATCCTGAGATAAATGATGGACTTATGGTTGCAATTGTTATCATTTGAGCTATCAATTAGTACAATTATATAGCATAGTCTATCCTCGATAGTTTGGTGGTATTCGTTTATTAATCGACCGAGGACTTCATTTATAGATATGGACATCATGACTACATTTAATAAATGAGAGTAGAATATCATCATACGGATGTTTTGAGGTATTGGATATTAAATCTTAACGTTAAGTTTTCAATAGTGTCTATTGAAACGTGGCTTCTGGACAAGTCAAAATATCCAAGTTCAAAATGTGGTCATATGAGTAAATATAGTAACTTGGAGAGAAATATGTGGTCTATGAGCTCTTTGTGATTACTGATATTCTTCACGAGGATACACTTTCTCCATTAAGGTTGTCTAGGGTATGAATGAGAAATATTAACTTATTCTATCTTTATTTAAGGGTTCAATTTTAGTTCTTTAGTGGAATGAACTAAATTTAATAGATCGAACCTAAGTGAATCATTTGTTGATTATGATTGGGTTGTGTCTATTGGAGCTTAAATTTAGATAGCCCGCCAAGATCCTCAATCCACACAAACTTGCTTGGATCACTTGATATATTCTACCGGACCAATTTAAGGGTCCATCTAGAATTGTATTGAGACATGTGAACTTGTTTCTTTTTGTAAGAATGGGTCTAGTTCACATGTGGACTTTTTATTAAGGTCCAATGAATTTAATAAAATAAGAAAAATAATATATATACCTATATGTTGCTATAGGCGGCAAGGCTAATGTATAAAAGCCTAAATATATTATTTTTTATTTTATTATTTAATTAAATTGAAATTAATTAATTTTTTGATTAATTAATTATTTAGTTAAAAGTCAAAATATTTTTTCTAGTAGGAGATGGTCTTCTAAAATTATACTATTGATGGTAGTATAATTAATATCAAAGTCTATATTTGATAAGTAGATAAATAAAAAGAATTATTTATCTAATCAAATTAGGAAGTCTTTAATATGGTTACAAATACACTATTGAGTTGGATTAGGAGTCTTGGTGTGGGAAAGAATTCTTTTTGGATAAGGATTATTGGTCACCAAGTAAATCTACCTAAGGATAGAATTCTTCTTTGAAAAGGATTCTTAACCACCAAGTAAATCCACCTAAGAAAATGATTCTTAGCAACCAAGTAAATCATTTTTAGGAAAGGATTTGAAATCCTAATAAATTACAAAGAAGAATTCCGGCCAGCCCCATATATATAAGGGAATTTCGGCCAGCCATAAAGTTTTTCCAAGAGAAGAATTCGGCCAGCCCTAGTTCTTTTTGAAGGGAGAAGATTTCGGCTACCATAGAAATTTTGAGGGAGAAAAATATGATTTTGATAAAATTCGATCAACTCTAAGAAATAGTGTGAGATTCGGCAAAGAAGAAAAGGAAGAAAGAATGTTTAGTTTTCGATAGTACATTAAAAGGTTTTACATTAAAAGGTTTTGTGTACAACATCGAATCAAGGTTCACGCGAGTTTCAATTAAATTGATTGACAATTCACAAGTGACCTAACGTTCTTTGTTTTTCTTCTTGGAGGATTATTGTGACTAACAAAGAAAAATATTTTGTTTGTTTCCATCCTTAGGTATACAATTAAGAGAGGGAGCCTACACTCCTAGGTGATTCACGCTCATGATTGGATTAGAAGATCTTACAGATTCAATTCGGCGCTTGTTCAATCGTCACGAGAAAAATGTACGACACTTTTTATATACATCAATTAATCAAAGGTTAAGGTTCTTGTTTTTTAAAAGGGAAATTTTTTATTTATACTGAAACCCTAATTTTAAGTTTTTTCTCACTTCCGTTACGCGTATTTTCCTTAAACAAATATGGAGAATTTTACAGCTTATGGAGAACAAAATAGTAGACGGAGAAAACAGACTTTATTGATGATAAAAAATGGAATACATTGTTGTTGGGGATTTTATTGAAATATAAATGGAGGTAGTCTGCTCAAGAGTCTCATTCTTAGAGGTAGTACTTCTTCAAGTGATTTACATTTCAGGTGTGATCGATGGGTCTACCATCCATGTCTTCGAGCTTGTATGCTCCGTTGCAGACCACTACCTTCACCAAGTATGATCCTTCCCAGTTAGGTCCTAGGGCCCCATCTGACATTTTCCTGGTATTCAATGTCACTTTCTTGAGAACTAGATCCCCTTCCTTGAAGTTCCGGGTTCTAACCTTTCTGTTGAAGTACCAAGCGATCTTGCTCTGGTAAATCACCATTTTCTCATCTACCTGGTCTTGTTTTTCTTCTAAGAGATCTAGATTAGCTCGGAGCTTGACCTCTTTGCTTCCATGTTTAAAGTGTTACACTCTGAAGAAGGTTAGTTTGTGTTTGATAGAAAGAACTACTTTAACCCCGAAGGCTAGGAAGTATGGTGTCTCTCCTGTAGTTGTTCTTTTTATAGTTCGGTAAGCCCAGAGACCCTCGGGAAGCTCCTCGGACCATTTTCCCTTTCTCTGTTGTAACTTTTTCTTCAATAGGTTCTTGATAGTCTTATTGATAGATTCTACTAGCCCATTAGTCTGAGAGTGGGCTACTGAAGCGAACCCAAGGTTGATTCCCAAGCCTTCGTAAAAGTTCTTGAATCGAGCATTGCCAAACTGCTTGCCCGGATTGGCTACAATGATAAGAGGGGTTCCGAATCTACGGACCGTATTGTTTTTTATGAAACGTATTCTCTTCTGATATCTGGGAGAGAGGTCTGGCCTTGACCCACCTTGTAAAATAGTCAATCGCCACAATATCATGCTTGGCCTGCCTTGGAGCGGTGGGAAGCGGTTTGATTAGGTCGACCCTCCATATGGCAAAGGGGTAAGGCGAGCTGAGAGATGACGACCGCTCAAGAGAGAGGTGACTTAAGTTCAAGGTCTTCTGGTATGGTTCACAGGATTATACAAAGCTCTTCACGTCTTGATGAATAGTTGGCCAGTAATACCCCATGTGGAGCACCTGATATGCTAGAGCTTCCCGGCCAATGTGGTTCCCGCAGTCTCTAGAGTGAACCTCTTTCAACACCCATTTGGCATCATCGGGATGAAAACACTGAAGCAAAGGAAGGGACCTGCCCCTCCTATAGAGGTACCCGCCCACCAAACAGTATCGGATAGAGAGCCTCTTGATTCTTCGGGATCGATCGAGCTCTTTGAGAAGCTTTTCTTCTTGGAGATAAGTAATTATTGGATCCATCCAACAACGTTGACGATCTAGGGGGGAAATTTACTTACTCGTTGTTATGCTTGGTTGGGAGATCATTTGGAGGGGAACTCCTCATGGCAAGGCTTGGCCACCATTCACAGCTATCTTAGCTAGGACATTTGTTCATTGATTCTGTTGTCAAGGAACTTGCTCGATCTTGAATCCTTTAAATTTATTTCTAAGCAGCTGGACCAGCTTCAAGTAGGCGATCTTGTTATTCCCTTTTTCCTGGTAAACCTCTAAAACCTGATTGACTACGAGCAATGAGTCACTCTTGACTTGCAGATAGTCGGCTCCCAACTCGATGGCTGCCTTCATTCCGACTATGAGGGCTTCATACTCTGCCTCATTGTTGGTAGCCTTAAACCCGAATCTGAAGTAGTGATAACATTCAGTCCCTTCTAGATCCACTAGAATTATGCCAGCTCCTCCCCTAGCTTGCCCGGACGCTCCATCTGAGTATAGGACCCATAACTTGCAAACTTTCGGCCAGTTATCAACCTCTAAAGTCTTCTGATGCTGCAGGGGTCGCATGGCCTGAGAGCACTGAGAATTCTACCATGAAGTCTGCCAAAGTCAGATTTGACTGTGGTTGTACTTTAAATCAAACTGGGTGAGCTCCACGCCCATAAAACTAACCTTCTGGATACATCCGATCTTTGTAAAAATTAGCGGAGAGGCTAGTCCATCACTACCACTATTATTTAAGCTTGAAAGTAGGGGCAAGGCTTTCTCATCGAAGTCAGCAGAGCATAGGCGAGCTTCTCTAGAAGAGTATAATTTTTCTCTGGCTTGGTTAGTGCATGACTCACTTAGTAGATAGGTCGTTTGACCTTGTCTCCACATTCCTTAATCAAAGCCACACTTACTGTAGTTTCTGAAATTGCCAAGTAGATTTGTAGCTCCTTTTCGGGACTTGGCTTGACTAGCAATGGAGGGCTCCCTAGATACTTCTTCAAGGCTTGAGAAGCTTGCTAGCTCTTCTGGTCCCACTTCATGTTTCTTCCCCGTTTGATAGCCTTGAAAAAAGGGAGGCATTTATCGGTGGAGTGAGAAATGAACTTGTTGAGCGCTGCTACCTGCCCGGTCAAGATTTGAACCTATTTAAGTGATGTGGGGGATTATAGGTCCAAGATAGCCTTGATCATTTCTGGGTTAGCCTCTATGCCTCTCTCATGAACCATGAAGTCCAGAAACTTCCCTACAGTTACCACAAAATGAAAGTTCTTGAAGGTCATCCTGATGTCCTTCTGGGGATTGTGATTTTGTGATCATGTCATCGATGTACACCTCCATTGACCTTCAAATCTCGGGTCTGAACAGTCGATTAACTAGCCATTCGTATGTAGCCCCAACGTTCTTGACAATTAATTCAGTGTAGCGCACCTCTCTAACGAATCCTGCTTTGATTAATTTGTCCACCTCCTCCTAAACCACAACGTTTCTTTCAGTGTTAAAGTGACGCATTTTCTGCTTGACAGACTTGAAGGTCGGATCCACTAATAATCGGTGAGCGGCTAATGACATTGGGATCCCGAGCATCTCATCATGATTCCAAGCGAAGAGATCGCTGAATTTTTTGAGAAGCCGGATCAGACATTCCTTCACTAAGGGCTCGAGGGTAGCTCCGACCTTGACAGCCTTAGAAGGATCGTCCTTCTTGATTGATATCTCTTCTAACTTGTCCACAGGATGCCCGTTGGCCCATTCCCTATCCTGTTCATCCACATCCATCATCACGGGGTCATTCTCTAGATGATCTACGGGTTCTATATCTTCCAATGTCATCCCGGGTGTCTCCCAATTCTAGATCATTTTAACCTGTACAAACTGTTTGGCTAGAGCTATCGGGTTGGAAGATACTGCATAGCACTTCCTGGCTGCTTGCTGGTCACCACGCCCCTTCCCCACCTTGTCCCCTACTGGAAACTTTAGGACGTTGTGGTAAATGAACACGACCCCTTTCAAGGATGACAAGAAAGGTATTCCTAGCATTGCATTGTAGGCCGATGAGGTATCTACCAAAACAAAGTCCGTCATACCATTTTGTTGGAGAGGTGTTGTTCCAACGATCACTGGGAGGATCTTCGATCCCACTGGTATGATTGAATCCCCAGTAAATCCATACAGCGGGGTTGTACAACTATTGTAGCACTATTGTTTCAAATTCAGCTTCTTCAAGGTATCTTAAAAGAGGATATCGACATTGCTGCTTGTGTCAACGAGCACGCGGTGGACCATACAATTAGCAATCTGTACCATGACTATCATGGGATCATCATGAGGCTGTACGGTGTTATAGACATAGGCCTCAGTGAAAATAATTTGTGCTGACTGGGAGGGGCTAGCCGGGCTCGGTGAAAATAATCTGTGCTGACTGGGAGGGGCTAGCCTGAATCTTCCTTGTGTGGTTTTTTCTGGAATTGTTGGAGGTGCCAGGCAGAGTGTGCCCTCCGTTGATGGTATGTATTGTTGGGTTTATGCTCGATAGCAAGAGTATAATAATGTATTTGACAATCTTTTCATATTAATAAAGTGATTTCTAGTTTAAAATATATATATATATATATATATATATATATATATGTAAGTATAGTTTGTACTTTACAAGAAGTGTTCAAAAATTAAATAGCACTTTTTGGAGACAGCATTTTGACAATGTTACTGCTTTAATAACTTATGTTTTAAATGCACCTATTATGGTGAACGGACAAAAATACCCCTAATAGTTATTCGATCAAATTTCTTTCATTCATTTTATAGTGGGAACTGTGAAGTAGAGAGAAAAAAGTTCCATTTAAACCCAAATAATAATTCAAACGACGGCGGAGTGGTGCTACGTAGACACATTCGGGGGTCGAGCTTTTTTTATTTTATCTGTTGTATGTTGACAAAAATGAATATATGGGTTTCTGAGAATTTTTTTTCCAAAGCTTCGAGCTTTTTTTTCCAAACCATTGAGTTTTTTTTCAAAGCTCGGAGCTTTTTTTTAAAAGCTCCAAGATTTTTTTTTTCAAAGCTCTATGTTTTTTTTCCAAAGTTTCGAGCCATTTTTTCCAAACTTTGGAGCTTTTTTTCCAAACTTTCGAGTTTTTTTTTTCAAAGCTCCAAACATTTTTTTCCAAAGCTCCGAGCTTTTTTTTTTAATCTTCGAGCTTTTTTTTCAAAGCTTCGAGTTTTTTTTTCAAAGCTCCTAGCTTTTTTTTTTCTAAAGCTTTGAGCTTTTTAAAACTGTGTTTGAGGCTTTTTTTCAATGGTTCGTGCTTTTTAAAACAGTGTCTAAACTTTTTTCTTGCAATGTCCGAGACTTTTTATTTACTTTCCGAGCATTTTACAATATATTGTGCTAAAACACGTCGACTTTCAGATAAGTTGTAGATCGATTTTCAAACAAGTTTTTTGGAGAGAGAGAAAAGAGTTACTGCTTTCAGTGATCAAAGTGTGGAGATTGACGTATATAGAGAATTAAAAATTGATTATTTAAGGGTAATATGGGTAGTTCACTATAATAGGTGTATTTTAAACTTAACTTATTAAACCGGTAACATCAATACAACTCACCAAAAAAATGTGACATTTTTCACCATTTCCACTTATAAGAATTGTAAACATTTTTATTTTATTTAAAAAAACAAATGTTTTTATTTTAAAAAAAAGGTTTAATCTAATTTTATGGATATAATCTCATTTTATATAAAACAATATTTTATTATTATTTCTAATATATAACACGATAGGATTTTGATGAGATTTATTTAGTTCAATCTCTTGTTGAACCAAAGAAAAGACGATACTAATATAAACTTATCATATTCGGTCATAATATATCATAATAATAATATCTAGTTTTGTGCACCTAATGTCGGCCTTAGGGTAATCCAATGAGGCAACCGTTTATGGTCTCCGAATATTTTGAGCCTTATTTCTTTTATAAAAATAAAAATATAATTAAAAAAACCCACATGTCACATGATTTTTTTTTTAAAAAGCACACATATCACATATGTTTTTTTTTTTTAAATCTTGAATAATTTTTTTTTTTATAAATTTAAGAATAATTTCAAATTTTAAAAACAAATCGATACCTCGTCAGCTGTATCTAGGTTGCCACCCATACAGGGGCGGACCCACTTTCGGATCAGGTGGGGCCAGTGTACCTAATTTTTTTTTGATTTTGTGCTTTCATATAAATATATACATAACAAGTAACATCAGGCACAACTCTACCTTTTAGCTGAGCTATTATAACACTTCCATTCAACTTTGATGGTATTTGGTTCAATTTCATGTACTACCATTTTACAAGCAAAACCAATATTTGTTTTAATGTCGTTTTTATTTTACGCTCTGTTTCAATTGCATTCTCAAATTATCTTATTTTTCAACAGAACAACTTACTTTTTTTTATCATGTCATTGTCAACTTCTTAACAATCTATAATTTGTGATTACTTGATTCAATTTTAGTTTATAGTAAATTATCTATTATTATTTTTTTTTTAAATTTCTTATTTGAAAAAATTATAGTTTAATAATTAGAAGAATAAAAAGTTCAAAAACATTTCTAGTAATATTTATTGATTAATTATTTTATATAAATTGAAAATGAATTCATTATAAATACAAAAAAAAAATCTTATTATAAAATCATATTGTAATGGATATTTTTAAGAATAAATATTATAATTTTCCACTATTTACCTTATTTCTCTTGTTATTGTTTACTTTTTAATATTGTATTTCTTGTTTTATTGCTTTTGAATGTTTGAGTAAAGGTATTATATTTGTTTAATTTTATCTAAACCTCATTATAGCGTCAACTTTTTGTATAAAAAAAACTCGTTTTAATTTATTATGGTCTTAAATTTTTAGTGTTTTTTTTATATAATTATAATTTTGTTCAAGTGCCCCATCTCATTAAAATTTTTGGATCCACCACTGCACCCACATTAGGAATTTCGTCCACAGCGTCAACTTCGTCGTTGACGTCAGCCCAGTCATCACACTCCACCTCATCATTGTCTGTGACTTTCATGAGAAAACAAGCCTGTAAGGAATTCGATTAATACAAATCAACATGCATATGCACATAATTAATTTGAATCGCAACCTAAACATGTTTCTATATTATGATCAATGAAACCCTATGTATATATTTTACTAACTCATATCAATTCAGGAGAAAAGTGGAGATAATCGATAGTGGAAGCGTACCTGAATCCATTGCCGGAGGTTAGTGGATGGGTTGTGATCTTCCAAATTATCAAGACCTTTGTAAACCCTAAAGTGTTCTATTTTGCTCTATTGATAGGGATACAGACAAAACAGAGATGTCTTGTAATTTGGGGATCAAAACCTAATGTATATAATAAACATATTATTATATGTTTTGCTATTTCTAGTTTGGCTCCTCATCAAATTAGAAATAGGACCCTGGTATCTACATAATAATTCCATGACAATTATACCCTTAAGCGTTAATACTTTAAATCTTAATTAGATATCTTTAATTTAGGCTTAACCAAAGATAGGATAACAAATTTAATATTTACATATGTGACCCCACATGATAGAATTTTCCAACAATCTCCCACTGGGTCATATATGTAACTTTACAAATATGTATGACTTTACGAGCTCCAACATTTTGCTATCACAATTTTAGGGTATATCTGAACAATATCGTCCATTAATTATGCCGACATAGGATCAAAGCGGTTTTCGTCACATTTAGCGTGACTAAACCCATCAATGGTCACGTATACCAACATAACCAAATGACATAGATCAATCATGGATGCGTAGCATGGAAATTACATGCAATGTGATCTATACATGTCTATTCCAACTGGTCCTACTTTATTCCTTATTGAGATCAATACTTAACATAATGTAACAGAGTGAAATGAACTGAATACTTTATTTCTGATAAAAAAAATCCAAAAACATAAATGCATAAATATGTCCATAAAGCAATAAAGATACAAAATAATAAAAACTCTCACTATAATGTGATATCCTCACACAAAATAACACACATATGAGCAGTGTGCTCATGAAAGACCTTGGATGGTAATCCCTTTGTAAACGGATCCGCTATCATGGAGTTTTTCCCAATATGCTCTACGAATATCCGTTCACTCTGTACTCTCTTTTCTCAACTAGGAACTTAATGTCAATATGCTTTGACCTAGATGAGCTCCTGTAGTTGTTAGAATATAGCACTGCTGACTTATTGTCACAATATAGTTTGAGTGGCCTTTCAATACCCTACAGAATGCGTAGCTCAGTGACAAAATTCTGTACCCATATTCCATGGTTGGATGCTTTATAGCATGCTATAAACTCTACTGCCATGGTGGAAGAAGCTATGAGTGTCTGTTGGCACTCCTCTAAGAAATAGCTGCACCAACCAACATGTATATGTAGCCTGGTGTGGATCTTATACTGTCTTGGCATCTGACATAATCGGAGTCAGAATACCGTATTATCTCCAATTGATATAATCTTTTATATGTGAGCATATAATCTTTTGTTCTCTTCAAATACTTCATAACCCACTTGGCTATTATCCAATGATCCATCCCAAGGTTACTTAAATATCTATTTAGCATATTAACAATGTACGCAATATCCAGACGCATACAATCCTGAGCATATAGTAGACTTCTTACAGCTGACGCATAGGGAATCTTCTGCATTTTCATAACTTTAAGGTTACTTTTAAGGCACTGATTTAGACTGAACTTGTCTCCCTTAGCGATACTGGTGTCACTAGGTTTGCAATCCTGAATGCCAAACCTTTTAAGCATTGTATCGATATAACTCCTTTGCGATAATTCAAGAATACCCTAAGAGCAATCTCGTTGTATCTGGATCCCTAATATAAAGGAGGCATCAACAAGATCTTTCATCTAAAAATTCTTTAAAGAAATCTCTTGGTTTCATGCAACATGCCTATATCATTTGTGGCAAGCAGTATGTCATCGACATATAAAACCAGGAATATGTGTCTACTCCCACTGAATTTTTGATACACACAATTATCAACAACGTTTATCTCAAAACCAAACTAGATAATCACTTGATGAAACTTGTTATATGTATATTTTATTAAATGTACACGTCACTGACATATAAGACAGCCTCCCAAGAAGATTGCCACATACTCATTCAGGCTGACATCTGAAAAACACCATCAGCGGTATCGCCCAGACACGAGAACCCGAGTAAGCCCGAATACAAATACTCGACACATTCAACTTTACTCGGGACACCATGTGAATCCCGAGTAAAGAAACTATCAAGAAGTATATGATCCACATAAGTAAATGAGTCCAAAGAAGGAATCTAGAATCACACTCCAATACGGAAACATCCTTATTTCATTTCCTTGTATCAGAGAAGGAAAGAATTTAAAAATTTCTAGAAGGATAAAAAAACAAACAGGAAACGAGTCCAAATCAAGCAATAACTACTCTTCTAGCAGATTGCACACCGATTAGGAAATAAGTCCTAAATGGACTGTGCAACTAGAATCCCACGAAGATTCAGCTCGATCCACAAGATCTCTAAAACAGGAAAGAAGACAAAGACAACTTCAACAAGCAACCGGTTATAATTAAACACTATCACCGCACCTTATATATAACAAGGATTATGGTTCTATGCACATATAAATAGACCCATATTCTCACTATAAAAGAACGAGGACACATAGAATACCGAATAGAATGGAATCACTAAGAAAGAGAGGTAAGAGAGATCGAGAGGAGTATTATCATTCAATAGTGGATTTAAATTGGTTGTGCATTCAACCACCCGTGGATGTTTCTCCGATCAATGGAGTTTTACCATGTATACTCGTGTCGTAACAATATCAATTGCATTATCTTTCTCTTTCTCTTTTAACAGGTCATAATCAAACCAAACGCTGTTGACTTTCTTGACTATTAAGAAATCGACTTCAACAATTGACGCTATAAGAAGGGTGTTGAACCTCCGATATGTTTAAACAATGTCTGGTGATGGAAGTAAAAATGATTTCAGGGACATACAAAAATCGCCAGATAATGCTCACAAAGGGGGGACCACTCAAGATCCCACAACGACCACTGAGAACCGACCGGTATCCCTGGCTGGCATCCAGTGAGTCCCTCCGACCAGTGAGGATATAACGTATCGTTTTAGGGACGCATTGTAACAGTTATTGGCAGATGCAGTGGAGGAAGGAATAAATCTTCTGGATACAGGAGAGGCGAATCCGCCAAACCCATTATCAACCCCTAGGCTTCGATCGGTTATAATTGGGCCAGAACCAGATGCGTTAGTACCTATCAGGAGCTCAGATCTTATCAATCAAACTGGGGGTACATCGCATGACTAGGATCTTGAGATGCCCACAGAAGAACGACCTTGCCAAAGATGAAGCCATGGTCAAACGGGACATGATAGACACCGTAAATACGATCGGTGAAAGGATCGATCATTATCATCAGAAGACAGTGACGGTCATCATCGTAAACATCATCGTGAAACTATATGCTTACAAAGATTAGCTCGTGAGAATAGGAGGCAAGATGAAGAGGAGCTGGAGACACGTATGATAGTTACTCGACAACTCAACCATCACGGAAAGCCAGTGGGTGATAGAGATATCCTGATTCAAAGCCTGACCTAAAAATTCAAGAATAATAAGCGTCAAATGGATACGCTAATCAGGTGTTACGGACATAATGAATTGTCTGATGATGATTCTGACAACCCTTTCACTAGAGACATTCTATGAACGCCATTCCCAGAGAGATTCAGAATGCCGCATGTGGAACAATTCAAAAAGGATACAGATCCCAAGGAGCATGTCAGACGGTATAGGAGCGTTATGGCCCAATATTCCTATAACGATCCCTTGTTATGTCTTAACTTTTCACAGACACTTGGGGATGTAGGCTCAAGGTGGTTCGAAAGATTGTCCTCGGTAAGTATTGGGAGTTTCAGGGAATTGAGCAGAAGTTTCTTAAGACAATACCTTTGGAATGTACACAGGAAAAAATCGGTGGCATACTTTTCTCAATTAAAACAAGGAAAAGACGAGTCGCTAAAAAAGTTTCTGGGGAGATTCAGCTAAACGGTCTCAGAAATCAGTAGTGCAAATGACGAAGCAATAATCGCTACATTCATAAATAACTTACAGAATGGGCTATTGTCTTTTAAATTAAGAAGAGCTCGTCTAACTAGATATGCAGACATGATGGATATGGCAGACGGATATGCATTAGCAGAAGAAGATGAGTTGGCGATAGGAGGTAGTTATATACATGGGGGGAGACCCAAACAAACAGATGCCGAGTCAAAGCCACAAAACTATAAAGGGAAACAAAAAGGAAATAGCAACGAAAGATGCAAAGAGGGGGGAAGAGGACGTAGTACTGACCAAACTAGGGAAAAGTTTCAAGAAAAGTATACAAACTACACCCCGCTTTGGAAAAGACAGGATAAGATCCTAACGATACTAGAAGAGAAGAATCTGGTCAAGGAGAAGAATTTGGTCAAGGAGCCACACTGGCAGTCGTAATTTGCCCGATGAGACACGATAAAGTATTACAAATTTCACAAAGAAAATGGGCACGAAACCTCAAAATGTTACCAACTCAAAGATCATATAGAAACCTTTATCCGATAAGGTCATTTACAAGATATTATCTTGAAGAAAGATAAGAAGACAGAAGCTCGGAAAGAAACCAAGTCTGAAGATCACAGCTCAGATTGGAACAAAAAGGCCAGATTTGAGGTGAGCAGAGCGATGCAAACCATCTATGAAGGGCCTTCAATTGGGAGAAGTAACCGAGAACGGACTCAGGAAATCTGAGAAGCCGTTGAAGCAAGGCAGAATTTCAACTATAATTCCATCGAGCCTGATCCAAAGATAATAACCCAATAGTGTTTACAAAAGCTGATACACATAGGGTCGACGTCTGACCACATGATGCTCTCATCATTAGTGCCCGAATTGGCTATAGGAAAGTTCGAAGGATACTGGTGGAAAAAGGTAGCTCCATAGATATTCTCAGCTTAATTGTTTATGATAAGCTTAGATTGGATTGCAAGGACCAGCAAACTTTTCATACCTCGCTCCAAAGGTTTGGAGGAATTGAGGTCAGGTCCCTAGGAACAGTAAAGTTACCCGTGAAAATCGGTGTAACACCTTGCCAGAAAACGATGCATCTCAACTATATGATGGTGGACATGGATAACTGGCCTTACAATGCATTATTGGGTCGACCTTTCCTGAACAAAACAAAGGCAGTAACGGTAACATACGCCCTGATGATCATGTTAGGATTATGCTCGATAGTAAGAGTATAATAATGTATTTGACAATCTTTTCATATTAATAAAGTGATTTCTATTTTAACAAATCTTATAGCATTTATAGTTTAATTATTGTAATTGTCAAAAGTAAATAATCATAAGGTCAAAAGACTATGAGAAAAGAAGAATTGTTCATATATCTAGATATGTATGAGGTAGACACAATTCTTTAGTTACTCTTGAATAACATTCACAAATTAAGATAAAAGGTTGGGCGCCTTTATATTGTCAAAGTTGTAGATTCTTTTGCTAGCATTTGAGTGAGATCAAATGTGTTATGATGAGTCTAAAATCATCAAAGTGTGGTGTCTTTGGGCAAAAGAATCTAGTGCACTTGGTGCATTGAATAGGATAAAAATGAAATACTTTATCTAGAACCGTCAATGGATAAAAGTTTTCATTTGAAGACAATCGGAGAGTCTATCTCAATCCTGAGATAAATGATAGACTTATGGTTGCAAGTGTTATCATTTGAGCTATTAATGAGTACGATTATATAACATAGTCTATCCTCGATAGTTTGGTGGTATTCATTTGTTAATCGATAGAGGACTTCATTTATAGATATGGACATCGTGGCTCCATTTATTGAATGAGAGTAGAATACCATCATATGGATGTTTTGAGGTATTGGATATTAAATCTTAATGTTAAGTTTTCAATAGTGACTATTGAAACATGGCTTCTGGACTAGTTAAAATATCCAAGTTCAAAATGTGGTCATATGAGTAAATATGGTAACTTGGAGAGCTATAGGCGGTTTATGAGCTCTTGGCGATTACTGGTATTCTTCGCGATGATACACTTTCTCCAATAAGATTGTCTAGGGTATAAATGAGTAACATCAACTTATTCTATCTTTATTTAAGAGTTCACTTTTAGTTCATTCAAATTTTAGTTCTTTAGTGGAATGAACTAAAATTAAATAGATTGGACCTAAGTGAATCATTTGTTGATTGTGATTGGGTTGTGTCTATTGGAGCTTAAATTTAGATAGCCCGCCAAGATCCCCAATCCATACAAACTTGCATGGATCACTTGATATATTCTACCAGACCAATTTAGGGGTCCATCTAGAAATGTATTAAGGTATGTGAACTTGTTTCTTTTTATATGAATGGGTTTAGTTCACATGTGGACTTTTTTATTAAGATCCAATGGATTTAATAAAATAAGAAAAATAATATATGACCTTTATACATGTGATGGGCGGCAAGGCTATTAAGAATAGCTTAAATTAAATTATTTTTATTTTATTATTTAATTAAATGGAAATTAATTAATTTGTTGATTAATTAATTATTTAATTAAAAGTCAAAAAAAAATTCCTAATAGGAGTTGGTCTCCTAAAATTATACTATTGTTGGTAGTATAATTAATATTAAAGACTATATTTGATAAGTAGATAAATAAAAGAAATTATTTATCTAATCAAATTAGGAAGTCTTTAATGTGGTTTCAAATACACTATTGAGTTGGATTAGGAGTCTTGGTGTAGGATAGAATTCATTTAGAAATGGATTCTTAACCATCAAGTAAATCTACCTAAGGAAAGGATTCTTAACTACCAAGTAAATCCTTCTTAGGAAAGGATTTGTGATCCTAATATATATCCAACGAAATTTCGGCCAGTCCATATATATATACATATATATATATATATACATACATATATATATATATATATATATATATATAATAGGATAGAATTCCTTTTAGATAAGGATTCTTAACTACCAAATAAATCCACCTAAGGAAAGGATTCTTGCCAAACAAGTAAATCCTTCTAAGGAGAGGATTTATGATTATATATATATATATACGTATGTTAATTTCGGCTAGCCTAAGTTTTTCTATGAGATGAATTTCGGCCATGCTAAGCAATTTTCAAGAAGAGAATTTGGCCTAGCAAGAGAGAATTTTGAGGGAGAAAAATTTGTTTTTTACTCTGGACAAAATTCGACCAACTCATAGAGATAGTGTGAATTCGACCAAGAAGAGAAAACGGGGAACGTTTTTGTTTTCGATAGTACACTAGTATCCTTTGCATCAAAAGGGTTTTGTGTACAACATCGAATCAAGGTTCACACGAGTTTCAATTAAATTGATTGATAATTCAAAAGTGACCGGACGTTCTTGGTTTTTCTCTTGGAGGTTTATTGTGACTAACAAAGAAGAAGATTTTGTTTGTTTCCATCCTTAGGTATACAATTTAAAGAAAGGGATCATACACTCCTAGGTGATTCACTTTCATGATTGGATTGGAAGATCTTGTAGATTCAATTTGACGCTAGTTCAATCGTCATGGAAAAAAAAAGTACGATACTTTTTATTTACATCAATTAATCTAGGTTAAGGTTCTTGTTATTAAAAGGGAAAATTTTTATTTATACTCAAACTTTAATTTTATTAAATTTTCTCATGCTTCTGCTACGTGTGTTTTATTTTCCCTACAATTGGTATCAGAGCCTGGTTGTACCCTTGATTAATTGATGTATGTGTTCGTGAATCTTATTCTTTTTAATGTATATATGCATGTTTTAGAAAGAGATGACACTCTAGGTATTCACATATATATTTACATTGGAATGTATGGATATATATATATATATATATATATATATATATATATATATATATATATATATATGTGTGTGTGTGTGTGTGTGTGTGTGTGTGTGTGTGTGTGTGTGTGTGTGTGTGTGTGTGTGTGTGGTTTGTTATTCCTCAATTTTGGTCCTATAATTTCAATGTATTTTGCTTTGGGATTGTAACAAGAAGGGTGGTCTATCATCGCCATAATTTCATTCTTCGTAGTTGCTAAGTTTTTTTTTATTTTTGTTGTTGTAATAATAAAAAAAACTGCAGTATTTTATTATTCAAATTCTTCTGTAATACATTCAAGTTTTGAAGACTTGAAGGTTTGAAGAATTAGGAGCAACTGGAACAAGTTTGGAACCGTGCGAGAAGTAACAACGAACGTGCGTGCGAAGAGCACGTAACCACGTTTGTTGTGGCATGGGCTGCGTACGGCAGCCCTTTGGTAGCCATGGGCTGCGCATGGCAGCCCTTTATGGGTTTGTGGCATGCGCACACCCATGGGTAAGGGCGAAGGGTGCGCACGCCCATGGGAGGCAGCCGAGAGAGTCCGGACAACGAAGGTCTCGTGAAGACTTGTTCACCAAGAAAGAAGTTTTTGTATTTCAAGACTTATATAATTTACCTGTTTTTCTAGGATGGACCAAAATTGTAGCTATTTGTATTTTTGTAAATATTTCAATGTTTATCATTGTTTGATAACATGTCATATAGAATAGGAGTGTCACTCATATATCTCTTTTGGTATGAACATGCATTGAATGGTTTAAGTATCTAAATTGGCATCTAGATAACTTGGTAAATCATTCTTTGGAATTCGATCACACGCCTTAAACAATTGAGTGGGAGAAGGTGTTTTGGAACACCTACGGCCTACAAGTTTAGTTGAGCTTTATGTTTCATGAATGGAATTTAGCAAGATACTTCCTTACAAAGATAGACTAGACAATTAGCCCAAACGATATCTACTCCCAAAGGAGGGATATTCGTGATGGATTATATTGAAGGTCGATAACTTGGTATTACACTCAATATAATTTTATTAATATCCTCCCAAGAGTTCTTGTTAATAAAAATTATAAGGCTAAAATTGAAAACGTTGGTTGTTATGTTAACAATTAGGTGGGACCTAGTCCAACTAGTAAATGTTGCGAACTCCCAAATGAGGCGTGACATTTATAGGTGTTGGATCACCGTTGAATTTTTATGATTGAATTATTTTATTTAATTCAAGATAAATATTCAATAGTGCTATATCATGATTGTTTACTTATATAATTTTTGTTATTAAAAAGAAATCATGACCCCATCCCTAATCAATATCCTAAAAGAAAATATTTTAACTGATGATAATTATGTCATATGGAAAAGGAATATAGGGTTGTTGTTGCAAGTTGAAAAACCATAAGATCATTCTGTCTATTCCTAAACCATCAAACTAATAAATCTACTCATGAGCAAAGAGATGAGTATCAGTAGTGGATGTCTTTAGATGAGATGGCTAAATGTACATTACATTATGGTCATCATCTCCGACGTGTTGCAACAGCAACATGAAGGAATGGAGACAGCTACCGATATAATGATGTCTCTATATGAGATATTAGCTATGTGGTCTAGGACGACTAAAAGGAGAGGCAGTGTCTGCTTTCATGAATCTTAGGATGAAACTTGGACAGGCTGTGAAAGATCACATGATGAAAGTCATAGCACATCTCAACATTGCTGAACTGAATGGTGCTGAGATAGATGGTGAGATAAAAACTTGACATGATTGTCAACTCACTATCGGATTCCTTTGGTTTGTTCAAAGCTGGACTACACATTGAACAATAAGGAATACACCTGTAAAGGCCTAATGCAAGATGTTCAAAGCTCCAAAACGATTCTTGTGAAAGGCAAGGGCCAAGAGATTCATATGTCTGGTAAAGTTGCTACTGTTAAGACCTGTCAGAAGGTCAAGTAACAACAGAAGAAAAAGCAACTTGGACCTAACTAAAAGGGGTTTTGAGAAAGGAAAAGACTAAATGAGAATGAATTCAACTTGCATTTAGGCAATGGAGCGTTGGTGTCTATTAGTGTAGTGGGAGATATTAGAATCAATTTAGATTCTTATAGGCATTTAGTTTTAATAAACGTTTATTATGTACCATAATTCAAGCGGAATTTAATTTCAGATTCTTGTTTAAATAAATTTGGTTATTCGGTTACTTTTAATAAAGCTTTTATTATTAGTAAAAATGACAAAATTATTTGCAACGGTACATTGGAAAACAGTTTATTCTATTTGCATGGAAATATCTCTCACTTGTTAGACATGGAATCAACGGAACCAAATCATAAAAGAGTAAAATTATCAAAAGATGAAACCTACATATGGCATTTACGCCTAGGTCATATTAACCTTAATAGGATTAAAAGATTGGTATGTGGCGGACCTCTAAATGACTTAAAGGTTGATGATCGACCAACTTGTGAATATTGTTTGGAAGGTAAAATGACCAAAAGGCCGTTTACGACCAAAGGCATAAGAGCCATTGAATGTTTAGGTTTGATACACAGTGATGTGTGTGGACCTATGAGCATTCAAGCTAGAGGTGGATATGAGTACTTTATCATTTTCACGGATGATCACTCAAGATTTGGCTATGTGTATCTCATGAGACATAAGTCGGATGCTTTTGACATGTTCAAAACATTTAAAGCTGAAGTTGAAAATCAGCTTGAGAAACGCATAAAAATCTTGAGGTCTGATCATGCTGAAGAATATCTATCTGGTGCGTTTCAGCAATATCTTATTGATAATGGGATAATTTCTCAGTTTTCTGCACCAGGCACAACTCAACAAAATAGGGTGGCAGCAAGGAGAAATAGAACTCTTTTGGACATGGTTAGGTCTATGTTGAGTTATTCAATGCTTCCTAATTCTTTTTGGGGATATGCTTTACAAACTGCAATATACATTCTAAACGATGTACCATCTAAGTCGGTTCCTAAAACATCGCATGAGTTATGGACCGGGCGAAAGCCTAGTTTACAACACTTAAGGATATTTGGATGTCCTGTGCACGTGTTAAAAGGAAAGACAGAAAAGATGAAGTCCCGTTCAGAAGCATGCATATTTGTAGGGTAGCCAAAAGGAACAAAAGGATATTATAGTCCTTCAGATCTTAAAGTATTTGTTTCAACAAATGTAAAATTTCTAGAAAAGGACTATATGAATAATTTTGTGCCTAAAAGTATAATTGTCCTGAATGAGCTTTCAAGAGATGCAATTCCACAAAGGTTTCACAACCAAGCCCAATTGTAAGTTCTGTACCAACACAAGATCAACAATCTACCATACCTCGTCGTAGTGGGAGGGTTGTTAGACAACCCGATAAATACATCGGTCTAGAAGAATCTGTAGAGAATCTTCCGGACGACGATGATCCTTATACGTACATGGAAGCAATAAAAGATGTTGATTTTTTCCATTACCAAAAGGTAATGCAATCCAAAATTGAATCTATGTTCAAAAACAAAGTTTGATCTCTTGTAGACTTGCCTAAAGGGATAAAACCCATTGGGTGCAAGTGGGTATACAAGAAGAAAAGAGGAATGGATGGAAATGTGGAAACCTTTAAAGCTAGATTTGTAGCTAAAGGTTATAAACAGAAGGAAGGTATCGATTATGAAGAAACCTTCTGTCATGTGGCCATGCTTAAATCCATTAGGATACTCTTATCCACTGCGTCATCTCTAGAACTAGAGATTTGGCAAATAGACATCAAAACAACTTTCCTTAATGGAAGTCTTGACGAAAGCATCTATATGATACAACCAGAAGGATTCATTGAAAAGAGCCAAGAGGAAAGGGTATACAAGTTACAAAGATCCATATATGGATTGAAGCAAGCATCCAGATCCTGGAACATAAGGTTCGATCAAACCGTGAAAAGTTTTAGATTTATTCAAAACCTTGATGAACCTTATGTATATAAAAGGATTAAAGGTGACAAGTTGGCTTTCCTAGTTCTTTACGTTGATGATATACTACTCATCGAAAACGATGTAGGTGTATTGACATCAATAAAAGAATGGTTAGCAAAACAATTTGATATGAAGGACTTAGGAGAAGCAAGTTATATTCTTGGTATCCAACTCATAAGGGATAGAAAGAATAGAATGATTGCATTATCCCAGGCTTCATACATAGATAAAATCTTGTCTAGGTTTTCCATGCAAGATTCCAAGAAAGGTTTGTTACCTTTCAAACATGGAATCAAACTTTCTAAGGAACAAGTTCCTAAGAATGAGCATGAAGATAAATTCATGAGTAGGGTTCCATATGCATCGACAGTTGGAAGTCTCATGTATGCAATACTCTGTACTAGACCAGATATTGGTTTTGTTGTGGGCATAGTTAGCAGGTTTCAATCGAAGCCTGGTCCTGATCACTGGACGACAGTCAAACATATTTTCAAGTATCTAAGGAGAACGAGAGATTATATACTTGTATACTCTGTAGGGGATTTAATTCCCGTTGGGTATACTAATTCTTATTTTCAGTCAGATTTTGACTCCAGGAGATCAACATCAAGATCTGTGTTTACTATTGAATGAGGGGTAGTCATATGGAGGAGTATCAAGCAATCTTGTATTGCTGATTCCACCATGGAAGCCGAGTATGTTGCCGCATGCGATGCTACAAAAAAGGCTGTCTGGCTCCGACAATTCTTGAATGACTTGAAAGTGGTTCCTGATGCTAATAAGCAGTTCACTATCCATTATGACAATAGTGGAGCAGTGGCTAATTTGAGAGAACCAAGAAGTCATAAGAGAGGGAAACACATTGAAATAAAGTATCACATTCTAAAGGAAATTATGCATAGGGGTAACGTGACGATTACCAAGATCGCATCAGCAGAAAATCTAGCGGATCCCTTTACAAAGGCTCTTCTACAAAAGAGTTTTGATGGGCATCTAGAGAACATGGGGATGAGAGATATGACACATTTGCTATAGAGCAAGTGGGAGATTGTTAGGATTATGCTCGATAGTAAGAGTATAATAATGTATTTGACAATCTTTTCATATTCATAAAGTGATTTCTATTTTAACAAATCTTATAGCATTTATAGTTTAATTATTATAATTGTCAAAATTAAATAATCATAAGGTCAAAAGACTATGAGAAAAGAAGAATTGTTCATACATCTAGATATGTATGAGGTAGACACAATACTTTAGTTACTCTTGAATAACATTCACAACTTAAGATAAAAGGTTGGGCGCCTTTATCTTGTCAAAGTTGTAGATTCTTTTGCTAGCATTTGAGTGAGATCAAATGTGTTATGATGAGTCTAAAATCATCAAAGTGTGGTGTCTTTGGGCAAAAGAATCTAGTGCACTGGGTGCATTGAATATGATCAAAATGAAATACTTTATCTAGAACCGTCAATGGATAAAAGTTTTCATTTGAAGACAATCGAAGAGTCTATCTCAATCCTGAGATAAATGATAGACTTATGGTTGCAAGTGTTATCATTTGAGCTATCAATGAGTACGATTATATAACATAGTCTATCCTCGATAGTTTGGTTGTATTCATTTGTTAATCGATAGAGGACTTCATTTATAGATATGGACATCGTGGCTCTATTTATTGAATGAGAGTTTAAAACCATCGTATGGATGTTTTGAGGTATTGGATATTAAATCTTAACGTTAAGTTTTCAATAGTGACTATTGAAACATGGCTTCTGAACTAGTTAAAATATCCAAGTTCAAAATGTGGTCATATGAGTAAATATGGTAACTTGGAGAGCTATAAGCGGTTTATGAACTCTTGGCGATTACTGGAATTCTTCACGATGATACACTTTCTCCAATAAGATTGTCTAGGGTATAAATGAGTAACATCAACTTATTCTATCTTTATTTAAGAGTTCACTTTTAGTTCATTCAAATTTTAGTTCTTTAGTGGAATGAACTAAAATTAAATAGATTGGACCTAAGTGGATCATTTGTTGATTGTGATTGGGTTGTGTCTATTGGAGCTTAAATTTAGATAGCCCGCCAAGATCCTCAATCCATACGGACTTGCATGGATCACTTGATATATTCTACCGGACCAATTTAGGGTTCCATCTAGAAATGTATTAAGGTATTTGAACTTGTTTCTTTTTATAAGAATGGGTCTAGTTCACATGTGGACTTTTTTATTAAGGTCCAATGGATTTAATAAAATAAGAAAAATAATATATTTCCTATATACATGTGTTGGGCGGCAAGGTTATTAAGAATAACTTTAATTAAATTATTTTTCTTTTATTATTTAATTAAATGGAAATTGATTAATTTATTGATTAATTAAAAGTCAAAATCTTTTTCCTAATAGGAGTTGGTCTCCTAAAATTATACTATTGTTGGTAGTATAATTAATATTTAAGACTATATTTGATAAGTAGATAAATAAAATGAATTATTTATCTAATCAAATTAGGATGTCTATAATATGGTTACAAATACACTATTGAGTTATTTTAGGAGTCTTTGTGTAGGATAGAATTCACTTAGAAAAGGATTCTTAACTACCAAGTAAATCCTTATTAGGAAAGGATTTGCGATCCTAATATATATCCAATGAAATTTCGACCAGCCCATATATATATATATATAATATGATTGAATTCCTTTTAGATAAGGATTCTTAAATACCAAATAAATCCACCTAAGGAAAAGATTCTTGCCAACCAAGTAAATCATTCTTAGGAGAGGATTTATGATCCTATCTATAAGTATGTTAATTTCAGCCAGCCTAAATTTTTCTATGAGATGAATTTCGGCCATGCTAAGTAATTTTCAAGAAGAAAATTTGGCCTAGCAAGAGAGAATTTTGAGGGAGAAATTTTGTTTTTTTACTCTGGACAAAATTCGACCAACTCATAGAGATAGTGTGAATTCGGCCAAGAAGAGAAAAAGGGGAACTTTTTTGTTTTCGATAGTACACTAGTATCCTTTGCATCAAAAGGGTTTTGTATACAACATCGAATCAAGGTTCACATGAGTTTCAATTAAATTGATTGATAATTCAAAAGTGACCGGACGTTCTTGTGTTAGGTTTTAGTTTGTGTTGGCATTAATTCCATATCAAAATGATGTTTACTTGTAATGATTTAGTTATTTAGATTCATGATGATTCAAGCTTCAAAGAAGAATGAACAACAAGTCAAAGCAAGTTCAAAGTCTTCAAAGAGAAAGAATGCAATATGGTTCTACAAAGGTATTCTAAGACCTTATCTTTCTCTTACAAGGCTTAGGCACACACACACATTTCATACATTTGTGTCCCTGCATCATTGTGCACCATTATAGGCACACACATATAATTCATTCATATGTGTCCCTGCATCATTGTGCACCATGTATAACACATTCACACACTTGAAGATGAATGCTCATGCATTGGTATGGAAATAACATGTTTTGGAAAATGCATGATTGGAGACTATCTCTATGTAGTTTGCATTCTATTGTGAATTGTGTTTGTTTGTGTATTTGTTTGTATAACATGGATATTAAACTTGAATTTAGTCTTAAACCATTCTTGATTGAGTTTTGGTCATTTCGGTTACTCATACTATTGATTTCAAGTTCTAAGTCAAAAGATACTACACTTTCAACTCATGTTGCATACATTATCTTCGTCTTCCTATATCGAGTCAAATTATTATTTTTTGGGTCTAGTATCTTATATTTCCATGTCCGTGTGAGAGTTACAGTTTGTAATCCGCAAACAAATTTGAATTCCGAGTTTGGAGGCCGGAGAACGGTCGAAGAACGCGAAGGAAGGTCGAAGGAGAAATAAGTCAGCAAAGCACTTCTTTCCCGAGATGGCACGTGGCCATCTCGAGGCAGAAGGATTGCTGCCCCGAGATGCCAATGCCCCATCTCAGGAAGCAAGCATGCTTGGCTGCTTCTTGCCCCTCTTGGTAATTTCAGATGCCCAATTTTCCCTCTCCTTTATATTCTCCTTCCCTCTCACATTTCATTCCAAGAAGAAATTAAACTTGTGTGCAGCAAATTTTCTCTCTACATTTTCTCACCTTCCAAACACCATAACTTCTTCATTTGAACTCCGATTTGAGTGATTCAAAGTTGAGAGTGTTTTTATATTCATCCTCCATCTTTTCTCTGAAGGTTTGAGTGAATTTTGTTGCTGTTTTTGGAGTATAAACACACAAAAACATGACTGCACCTAAATCAACTAAGGTATTGATTTTCTCTCAAAGTTTTCTTTTAAAACTTGGTCAATTACCTTAGGTTTTCTTCTTCAACTTATATATGTGTATTGTGAGTGTTTTGATTTGAGTTTTGAACTCTTTTAAATCTAGGTTGATTTTCAATTGAAATCTTACATGTTGAGTTAGGTTTTGATCTTGCCTATGTTTTTACATGTTTGGGATTGTATTGTGCTAGCTTTGATTCTAGGACTATTTGATGATCTTTGATTGATTGATTTTGTGAAAAATAGTTTCTCACATGTATTAGGCTCTCTTGGCCGAATTCTCACATTAATACATGTGCTTATGTTCTTTTGAGCTATTCATGTGTTTTTGTTGAATTTATGTATATGAATATGCTCTAGAACTTTAGCTTAAATCTAAATGACTTTGTCATATGATTTTAGCATGTTTTTGGTTTGTGTGATTTAAACTTGATTTTGTGATTAATTGAACATATCTTGTGATTCAAGTTTAGATCTATGCATGTATCTAGGTTGTGATTATTGTTGAACATATGTTACATGATCTAGATGATTTAAACATGCATGATTGACTAGACTACATTTGATTTGTGCATTCATGCTCATGTCTAGTATTTTCCATAGAATGTGTTGATCATAGCATTCTATGTTGTGTGATTGTTTGCATTTTGCATTCATGATCACCTAGATGCATTGTGAGCAGGAAGTCTTGACAATAGGTGTGAGACCTATGTTGTTGAGCAAGTAAGTCTTGGCAAGAGGTGTGAGACCTTGGATTGTCAAGCAAGGAAGTCTTGGCTAGAGTTGGGAGGACTCGGATAGTCGAGCAAGAAGTCTTGCCTAGGGTTATGAGGATCCGGAAGGGTGAGCGAGGAAGTCTTGACTAGAGTCGGGAGGACTCGAATAATTGAGCAAGAAGTCTTTCCGTGGGTCGTGAGGATCTGGTAAGGTGAGCGAGGAAGTCTTGACAAAAGGTGTGAGGCCTCGGATTGTTGAGCATGAGGGCGACATCTTCATGAGTGGGATAGGAGGGTAGTTTCTAGGTAAAGGGGTCACTTGAGAGATTGTACTTATCTTATCTACTAATGGATTTTGTTTGCCGGTGGTTGCTAACCCGTGGATGTTTCCTCTTCGAAGGTTTACCACGTTTATCTTGTTTCAACTTCTCTCAATCCCTTTCTCTCTAGTATTTGTATTTGCTATTTGAATACTAAGGATAGAACTCTTTATGTAAGTTGACTTCCTTTATATGATGTAGATTGTGTATGTGTTACCATTACTTGTTTGTATCACACTTTACTTATTCTATATATTGATTAAGTATATTTAATTGATATATATATTGTGATACAAGCAATCTAGAGGGACAAACTTTTGTTTGTTTCTAAGGGAGTCGAAAAAGGTGTCTGCCCTATTCAACCCCCCCACCCTCTAGGTTAGCCTTGAGCATTTAACCGTGTTTGTATTTTCATCTTGGTTTTTTTCTTGGAGGATTTTTGTGACTAACAAAGAAGAAAATTTTGTTTGTTTCCATCCTTAGGTATACAATTTAAAGAAAGGGAGCCCACACTCCTAGGTGATTCACGTTCATGATTGGATTGGAAGATCTTACGGATTCAATTCGACGCTAGTTCAATCGTCACGAAAAAAAAGGTATGATACTTTTTATATACATCAATTAATTTAGGGTTGAGGTTCTTGTTATTAAAGGAAAAAATTTTATTTATACGCAAACCCTAATTTTATTAAATTTTCTCATGCTTCCGCTGCATGTGTTTTATTTTCCCTACAAATCAAATTCCCTACAGAATAGGGGGTAGGAACGGTTAAGGGTTAGCAGGAAATGGCCAGAAGAGCTAATTTCTCCATTTACAAGGACAAAGATAACAGTGAACACCAAGTATGTACTCTGACTCAAGCGAATCAGACTATGCAAGGATAATAATTGAGGTTCGAGTTCGACCCAAGGGAGGAACCCGAGACATCAATGAATGAGCCAACAAAGGAAGTAGTCTTAAAGGAAGACAAGCCAACAAAGAAGGTCAAAATCGGAGCTAATTTAGAAGAAAAGGTCAGGACAGATCTTATCAATTTGCTCAGAGAATACAAAGACGTATTCATGTGGAGTCATGAAGACATGTTGAAGATATACACACGAGTGATATCACATCACTTGGTCGTGGATCCGAGCGTAAAACCTGTAATTCAAAAAATAAGGTCCTTTAACCTCGAAAGAAGTCGGGCAATCAAGCAAGAGGTAGAGAGGTTGCTCGCTGTAGGATCAATCAGAGATGTCAATTATCCATAGTGGGTAGCAAATGTGGTGTTGGTCTAGAAGAAAAATGGTCAATGAGGAATGTGCGTGGATTTCATAGATTTGAGCAAAGCCTGCCCAAAAGATAGTTTTCCACTTCCCAGAATAGACTAGTTGGTCGATGCTACATCAGGTCATGAACTGCTCAGTTTTATAGATGCCTATTCAGGATACAACCAGATCCGGATGAACAAAGCAGATGAAGATAAAACAGCGTTCACAACAGACCAGGGTCTATACTGCTATATAGTGATGCTATTTGGGCTAAAAAAATGCTGGGGCTAAAAAAATGCTGGGGCCACATATCAATGACTGATCAATAGAATTTGCGCTCGCCAAATAGGAAGAAACATGGAAGTTTACATAGACGACATGTTAACCAAAAGTATCACGGCAACCAAGCATACTTTGGACTTGCGCGAAACATTTGATGTCCTGATAAGGTATCAGATGAAGCTAAATCCGAGCAAGTGTTTATTCGGAGTTCCTTCGGGAAGATTCCTCTGTTTCCAAGTTCACCAGAGGGGGATCGAAGTAAATCCTGAGAAGATTAAATCCCTCCAAGGAATGATTTCTCTGAGAACTTTAAAGGAGGTACAACGTTTGACGGGATGCCTAGCTTCCCTCGACAGATTCATTCGAAGGCACAAATAGATGTGCCCCATTTTTCAAAATAATAAAAAAGAGGGAAGGGACTTGAATGGAATGTGGAGTGTGAACAGGCATTTCGAAAGATAAAAGAATACTTAGGACAGGCACCCATACTCTTGAAACCAAAGGAAGGAGAAATACTTTATTTGTACTTGTCACATACATAATTAGCAGTAAGCTCGATCATAGTCCGAACAGAGGATGGAATATAAAGGCCATCATACTATACCGGCAAGAATTTTCTTCCGGCTAATACCAGATATTCTCAGGCAGAAAAGATGGTTTTAGCATTAGTTTCAGCAGCAAGGAAGTTAAGGCCATATATTCAGGCACATGCAATAAGGGTTTTCACCGACTGTTCGTTTAAGCAAATCCTAGAGAAACCTGAGAGTTGGAGATTAACCAAATGGGCAATCGAGCTGAGTGAATTCGATATTAAATATGTGCCCAGGACATCACTCAAGGGCCAAGTAGTGGCAATTTTGTAGCAGAATTCACAGAGCCCCGATCTAAAGGCAAAAAGAATGTTGAGCAGAAGCTTCTCATGGAAATTATATGTTGACGGCTCCTCAAACACCCATGGTAGTGGGGCAGGGATCGTGGTATGTACCCTAGAAGAAGATGACGTTGAATGTGCCATGAGATTCGATTTCAAAGCAACAAACAACCTAGTAGAATACGAGGCACTGCTAGCAGGACTTAGAGTTTGTATCGCACTCGGAGTAGATGAAGTAGAAATATTTAGTGACTCACAGGTAATCGTCAACCAAATCCTAGACGAATATCAGGTCAGGGACGAAAGTATGATAGCTTAATTGGCATAGCAAAACAACTCTTTCAATGGTTCAAATAATATAGGATTGTCCAGATCCCATGAGAAAAAAATGAAAAGGCAAATGCTTTGTCCAAACTAGCATCAACAACAACCACAATCAGACCAAAGAATATCCCAGTCGCACATCTTCTCAGGCCAGGTATAGCTTTTCCAAAAGAATTTGATGTTTTAGAAATCCGAACATCGCCAGATGGTTGGATGACCTAGCTAAAACGATATTTGGAAGAAGTTGTACTCCCAGAAGACCCCTTGGAGGCAAAACGCATCAGGTACAGGTCAACCAGGTATACTATAATCGGAGGAGAACTATACAAAAGAGGATTTTCTCGAACACTCCAAAGGTGCGTATCAGAAGAAGACGCACACCAGATATTAAAGGAAATCCATAGTGGCGTGTGTGGAAACCATACAGTAGGTAAAAGCTTAGCACACAAGGTACTCAGGTAAGGTTTTTACTGGCCTTCTCTATTCTCTGATGCACATCGATGTTCAGAAAGTTGCAACGTTTGCAAAAGGATCACCAATGACATTCGGTAACCCCCCTGAACACCTCAGAAGTCTCACATCCCCTTGGTCGTTCGCCATGTAAGGCTTGGACTTAATTGGTCCGATACTAGCAAGAATAGGGGTGGAGCAAAGCATGCAATTGTGGCTGTTGATTATTTCACTAAGTGGGTGGAAGCCGAAGCATTAGTGCACATCAAGGAAGCAAACACCATAAAATTTGTAAAGAAGAACATACTCTACAGGTTTGGAGTCCTGAATACTATTATCACTAATAATGGCACCCAATTTGACAATAAAAAATTTAGACAATTGTGCAACGAGTACCAGATTTCAAATTTTTATGCTACACCAGCCCACCCTCAAACAAATGGACAAGCTGAAACAGTGAACAAAGTCATCAAGCACACGATCAAAGTGAAACTAGATGCCAAAAAGGGCAGCTGGGTTGAAAAACTTCCTGAAGTATTATGGGCTTATCAGACAACGGTAAGGATTTCTATAGGAGAAACACCGTTTTCTTTGGCATTCAGAACAGAGGCCGTCATCGCGGTAGAAACATCATATATGTCACCCAGAGTTAGGTTATATGATGAAGATCATAATGTTGATATGTAGTTACAAGGCCTGGATGAGTTAAAAGATAAAAGGGAGAAATCCCAAGTGCGAAATGCGACATATCAGTAAAGAGTGGTCAGACACTTCAATTGTCATGTATGGGTTAGGAAGTTCTAAATGGGAGACCTGGTGCTCAGAAGAGTATCATTGAACATAAAAGATAAAGTCACGGGCTCATTGACTGACAAATGAGATAGGCCACACAAAATTAAAGGAATGGACGGGCATGGAGCATATTGAATTGCCCGACCAGATGAGGGGTGGGTTTACTTCGACCATGCAACGCCCAATATCTAAAGATCTTTTAACCTTGAAATTTTCTCATTTTAGGCTTTATTTCTTTTTAGTCAGGATGTTTTTTAGTAATTTATTCTTAGAAATCCTTTGAGATTTTTTCCATATTTTGTTAGTTGTCGTATGTAAATTTTAATAGATGTACACGTCATTGACAAAGAGGATAAAATTGCCAGGTGGACATCCGAATAGGCATTCAGAAAATATCCCGTAAGATATCTCTAAAGAAGAGGAACCCAAGTAAATATAAAAATAAGTATTGAGCAAAACTTACTCGGGATCAATTGACGTCATATTCTACTCGGGATCAGTTAACGTCTCTCGGGGTTAGCTGACGTCATGTTCTACTCGGGATCAGATGACGTCATTCGGGACTAACTAACATCATGTTCTACTCGGGACAAACATAAAGAAACCCGAATAAAGAAGCCCAGCACATAACTAGCACACGAACCAAGAATCATGTTAAAATATGCAAAGATACCCGTATCAAATAAGCATTCCAAGATGAATAGAATACCAAACAGGAAAAAGGTTCCAAACCAGGAAACAATTTTATTTCCTCAAAAAGACTATAAGGAAATAAGTCCTAATTAGACTATATAACTAGAGTCCCATTTGATCTCTATACAAATCTCCAAAATAGGAAGGAAGACAGACTACTCCAAACAAAGTAACCAAATCATAATTATATACAAGAATCTTTCATTACTTGTACAATAGAGATTAGGGTTCTAAAAAGAGATATATAGAAAAATACAGAGAGAAAAGAAGAGATCGAGAGTTGTAAATTTTTTTCAATAGTGGATTTTTGGCTCGGTTGTTTATTCAACCACCCGTGGATGTTTCTCCGATCATCGTAGTTTTACCACGTAAAACTTGTGTCCAGTTACTTTCTTCTTCTCTTTCTCTTTGAGATCACAGCTAAAATCCGATATTGTTGACTTTTTCATACATCCATAAATCGATGTCAACAATCGGCGCTAGAAGAAAGGGGTGAACCTCCGATTTGATTAAAGGTAATTGCGGGAAGCAGAAACAGTTCTGGGGATATCCGAAAATCTCCAGATAATGTCCATATTGGCAGTAGCTCACGAGATCTCACCAGAACCACCGAGAACCAACCAACATCTCTGGCGGGGATCCAATAAATCCCTCAGACTAGTGAAAACCTGACACGATGTTTCCGTGAGGCACTACAACAGCTGGTGGAGGACGTGGCAAAGGAAGGAGTTGATCTACTAGCTGTAGAAGAGACGCAACCTCCTAATCCTCCACTTATAAGGCTTTGCTCGGTTATAGTCGATCCAGAGCCAGATACATCAGAAACTGGAAGAAACTCCTTTCCAATTAGTCAGGCTGGACGTGAAACATCCGAAGAAGAGCAACCACGCCAAAGGCAGAGCCATGATCAGACAGCCCATGCTAGACACCGCAAGCATGACCGACACAGAGATCGGTCTTCATAAAGCGTCGTCACGGAACCATAAGCCTGCAAGGATCAACCTGTGAGACTCGACAGCAAAGCGAGGAGGATCCTAAGAAAGGTTTGACAGTCACTCGACAGTTTAACCATTATGGGGATCCAGTAGGAGATAGAGATGTCGTAATTCAGAGCCTGACCAGAGAAGTTGAAAATAATAGGCGTCAAATGGATGCACTGGTTAGACGTTATGGATACAATGACTTGTCCAACGATGATTCTGATAGTCCATTCACTAGGGACATTCTGCGAACTCTATTCCTAAAAAGATTCAGGATGCCGCACGTGGAACAGTTCAAGAATGATACAGATCCTAAAGAACACGTCAGACAGTATAAAAGTGCTATGGCTCAGTATGCCCACAGCGACCCCTTATTATGTCTCAACTTTCCACAGACTCTAGGAGACACAGGCTCAAGATGGTTCAGAAGATTGCACCCAGCAAGCATCAGAAGTTTTGGTGAATTAAGTAAAAGTTTCTCAAGACAATTTCTAGGCAACGATCAGAGGAAGAAATCAGTGGCTTACCTTTCTCAGCTAAAACAAGGGAAAGATGAGTCGCTAAAGAAATACCTGGGGCGATTCGACAGGCGGTATCAAAAATCAGTAGTGCAAACAACGAAGCAATAATTGATGCATTTATAAACAACTTACAGAATGGACGGCTATCTTTTGACTTGAGAAGGGCCCTTCTAACCAGATATGCAGATATGCAGATATGATGGACATGGCGGAAGGATATGCACTGGCTGAAGAAGAAGAGTTAGCCACAGGAGGATGCTACATGCACTGAGGAAAACCCTAAAAAGATGTCGAGTCAAAGGTACAAAACCAAAAGGGAAAACAAAAAGGAAACGGTAAAGAAAAAAGAAAGGACGAAGGAAGCGGGCGTAATGCCAACCAAACCATGGAGAAATTCTGTGGAAATTACGCAAACTACACCCCACTTCGGAAAAAGCAGGAAGAAATCCTGGCCATACTAGAAGAAAAGAATCTGGTAAAAGAGCCACGCCGACAGTCTCAGTTTACCAGGCGAGATACAACCAAATACTTCAAATTCCATAAGGAAACCGGTCATGAGACTTCCAAGTGTTACCAACTCAGAGATTACATAGAAACCCTCATTCGGGAAGGACACTTACAGGATATAATACTGAAAAGGGATGAAAGGTCAGAAACAAAGAAAGAAACACGGGTCGATCACAGCTCTGGTCGAAACCAAAGGGCTAGCCTCAATGCCAATGAAGTAATACAAAAAATCTTTGGAGGACCATCAACTGGAAGAAGTAACCGAGAGCGAACACTGGAAATCAGAGAAGCAGTGGAGGTGAGATAGAACTTTGACGTGAACTCGGTCGAACCAGACCCGAAAAGGGTAAAGGAAGGATAGGACTCAATAATATTCACAGAAGCTGACTCGTATGAGGTCGATGTTTGACCAAATGACACCCTGGTAATAAGTGCCCGAATTGGACATAGGGAAGTCAGGAGAATCTTAATAGACAATGAAAGTTCGGCAGACATTCTCAATGTAGCTATTTACAATCAACTCAGGTTGGACAGAAAGGATTTACAGCCTTTTCATACTCCACTCAGAGGATTTGGGGGAGTTGAGGTCAGGGCTCTCAGGACGGTAAAGTTACCCATAAAAATTGGAGTGGCAGCATGTCAAATAGCAGTTTTACTCGATTTCATAGTGGTAGACTTAGATAATTGGCCATATAATGCATTGTTAGATCGACCATTCTTGAATAAAACAAAGGCTGTAATAGCTACTTACGCCCTAATGATCAAATTCTCGACCGAACAGGGGGTCGGAGTAGTCAAGGGTTCCCAGGAGATAGCCTGAAGAGCTAATCTGTCAATTTACAAAGATATAAACGATAGTGAACAAGTATGCACCATAACACAGCCAAATCAGAATAAAGAGTCACTATCATTCGAATTTTATCCAAGGGAAGAACCAAGGGAGTCCAAAAATGAACTGGTCAAAGAATTAATCTTGAAAGAAGATGAACCAGATAAGAAGATCAAGATCGGGGCCAACTTGAAAGGAAGTGTCCAACAAAGCCTCACTGATTTGCTCAAAGAATACAAGGATATGTTCGCCTGGAGTCATGAAGACATGGTCGGGATAGATGCCCTAATAATATCTCATCATTTCGCGGTAGACCTGAATGTAAAACCAGTAATACAAAAGAGAAGGTCTCTCAATCTTGAAAGAAGCCAGGCAATCAAGTAGGAAGTAGAAGAGTTACTCGATGTAGGGTCAATTAGAGAGATTAGCTATCCTCAATGGGTAGCTAATGTGGTCTTCGTCCAAAAGAAAAACGGTCAGTGGAGAATGTGCATAGATTTCACAGATTTAAATAAGGCATGCCCGAAAGACAGTTTCCCACTACCAAGGATATACCAATTGGTCGACACTACATCAGGTCATGAATTACTCAGTTTCATGGACGCCTACTCAGAATATAACCAAATCTGGATGAACATGACTGACGAAGAAAAGACAGTGTTCACAGTCGATCAGGGCTTATACTGTTACACAGTAATGCTTTCGGATTAAAAAATGCAGGGGCAACATACCAAAGGCTGGTCAATAGAATCTTCGCATGACAAATAGGAAGAAACATGGAAGTCTACATAGATGACATGCTGACCAAGAGCATCTCGGCAGACAAGCATACTTTAGACCTGCAAGAGACGTTCGATATTTTGAAAAGATATCAAATGAAGCTGAATCCGAACAAGTGCTTATTCAGAGTTTCTTCAGGAAGGTTCTTGGGTTTCCAAGTTCACCAAAGGGGAATCGAAGTAAATCTTGAAAAGATCCAATCCCTACAGAAAATTACCTCACCAAGGGCGCTAAAAGAAGTGCAGCGCTTAACAGGATGCTTAGCTTCCTTGGGTAGATTCATCTCAAAGGCCACAGACAGATGTGTTCCCTTTTTTAAAGTATTTAAAAAAGGAAAATGACTCGAATGGAACATAGAATGCGAGCAGGCATTCTTAAAAATCAAAGAGTACCTAGGGCAAGCTCTCATCCTTTCGAAACTAAAAATAGGAGAGATACTCCACTTATATTTATCAATTATAGAATTAACAACAATCTCAGTTCTAGTCAGAATAGAAGATGGAGTACAGAGGCCAATGTACTATACCAGCAAGGCACTTCTACTAGCCAAAACCAGGTACTCGTAGGCAGAAAAGATGGCCCTAGCATTGGTTTCAACAACAAGGAAGTTAAGGCCATACTTTAAGGCTCATACAATTCAGGTCCTTACCGACTGCCCGCTTAAGCAAATTCTACAGAAGCCATAAATTTCAGGTAGACTAACCATATGAGCAATCGAGCTAAGTTAATTCGATATCCAGTACGTCCCCAAGACATCTCTCAAAGTCCAAGCAGTGACAGATTTTATAGCAGAATTCATAGAACCAAATCTGGAAGGAAAAAATATGTTGGGCAAAAATTTTCCATAGAAATTATATGTCGATGGCTCTTTAAACACTCACGACAGCGGGGCAGGGATCGTAGTATGCACCCCGAAAGAAGATGATGTCGAGTGTGCCGTGAGGTTTGACTTCAAAGCAACAAATAATCAAACCGAGTATGAGGCGCTGCTAGCTGGACTCAGAGTTTGCATAGCCATCGGAGTAGATGAGGTCGAGATATTTAGTGATTCACAGATAGTCGTCAACTAAGTCCTGGACGAATACCAAGCTAGAGATGAAGGCACGATAGCTTATCGTGACATAGCAAAACAGCTCTTTCAGAAATTCAAAGAATATAAGATCGCCCAGATCCCCAGGGAGGAGAATGAAAAGGTAGATGCCTTGTCCAAACTAGCATCAGCAACGACCACAATCAGGCTAAAAACTATTATGATCGCACATCTCCTCAAACCGAGCACAATTGAGCCAAAAAAATTTGAAATCTCATAAATCCGAACATCGATAGACGGTTGGATGACTCAGCTAAAATGGTTCCTAGAAGAATGCGTGCTCCCGGAAGATCCCCTACAAGCTAAGCGTATCAGGTATCGGTCAGCAAGATACACATTTATCAGAGTAGAACTATACAGAAGGTGGTTTTTCCGAACACTCCAAAGATATGTATTAGAGGAAGATACATGTCGGATATTACAGGAAATCCACGGGGGAGTTTGCGGAAACCATACTAGGGGTAAAAATTTAGCACACATGGTACTCAGGCAAGGTTATTATTGGCCCACTTTATTCTCGGATGCACAGCGATGTTCGGAGAGCTGCAATACTTGCCAAAGGATTGCCAATAATATCCGACAACCCCCTGAACAACTTAGAAACCTTACGTCCTCATGGTTATTTGCCATGTGGGGCTTGGATTTAATTGGCTCAATGCTAACAGAGACAGGGGGTGGAGCAAAGCATGCAATAATAGCCGTTGACTATTCCATGAAGTGGGCAGAAGTTGAAGCCTTAGTGCATATCACAGAAGCAAATACCATAAATTTTGTGAAGAAAAATTTACTCTATAGATTTGGAGTCCCAAACACTATCATCACTGACAACAGCACCCAGTTCGATAATATGAAATTCAGACAACTGTGTAAAGAGTACCAAATTACCAAATTACCAATTACTATGCCACATCTGCCCATCCTCAAACAAATGGGGAAGTTGAAGCAGTAAACAAAATCATCAAGCATACACTCAAAGCAAAGCTAGATGCCAAGAAAGGAAGTTGGGTTGAAAAACTTCCCGAAGTATTATGGGCATATCGGACGACAGCAAGAACTTCAACATGAGTGAAGCGTTTGGAACCGAAGCTGTTATCCCCATAGAAACATCATATGCATCACCCCGGGTCAGGCTATATAATGAAGATCAGAATGTTGATATGCTGTTACAAAGTCTAGATGAGCTAGAAGAGAAAAGGGAGAAGTCCCGAATACGAAATATGGCATATCAACAAAGAGTAGCTCGCCACTATAACTCTCATGTTCGAGTCATGAAATTCTAACTAGGAGACCTGGTACTCAGAAAAGTGTCATTGAATACAAAAAACAAAGCTGCAGGTTCCCTAACAAATAAGTGGGAAGGCCCGTACAAAATTGAAGGAATAGCTGGTCATGGAGCATATTGGATTGCACGACCCGATGGAGTGGTCTTACCCCGACCATGCAATGCCCAATACCTGAAGATTTTCTATCCTTAAAATTGTTTTTTGTTTCCTTTTTTAGTTAGAACAATTTTAGTCAGATCAGTTATTAGCTTTGGAATTTAAATCATTGTTGGTTTTGTAGTTATAAATAAAAATCAAACTCGGGATTTCCAAGAAATAAAGCATATGATAATAAGAACATACAAAAGATGAGCATGATAATAAGAACATGCAAATAGAATACTCGGGACCATTGATTCCCAAATGGGCGGAGAATCTCGAATATGCATGCCAGCCGAGCAAGGTCAGTCGACCTTAGCAAAAAGACAAACCCGATGCACCAAATTCTAGAGAACGGCTTGGGGAGCTGTCGAGAAAAATTCCGGTGAAATGTGCAGCTGTGTTAAGCGGTTCGAAAAGCTTAACGATTCGGCAAACCTGTACACAGAAAACTGGGATGACGTCCTTGGTAATGTGTGAGGACTCGAACATATGATCATGGTGAGCCTTGATGTACTGTTTGGGTAATAACCCGAGTATGAAATATGAGTAAATCTACTCGTTTGTTTCAAGATGGCTCGGTTAACATAAGCCAGTTTAATAAGATACTTGGCGTTGAAAGTAACTCTGAGTAACGAAACCAAGTTTAATTAGATACTCGGTGAAGTTACTCGGACAAATATAAGCCGGTTTAGTAAGATACTTGGCGTTGAAAGACTCTGGATAACGAAACCAAGTTTAATAAGATACTCGGTGAAGTTACTCTGACGAAAATAGCCAGTTTAATAAGATACTTGGCACAAAAAGAATTGCATTAGCCAGTTTAATAAGATACTTGGCACAAAGAATGCAATAGCCAGTTTAATAAGATACTTGGCACAAAAAGAATTGCATTAGCCAGTTTAATAAGATACTTGGCATAAAGATTGCATTAACCAGTTTAATAAAATACTTGGCACATATTGCATTAAGGTAGTTTAAGATCTGGTAGTGATTACGTTAGCCAGTTCAGTAAGATACTCGGCATTAGAAGCAATAATAAAACCAAGTTAGATAAGATACTCGGTGAAATTTCTTGAGCAATGAATTGGATTAAACCACTCGGTTTTTTGAATTACAGTTCATAAAATTTCATCAAATAAAATCTTTACAAAAATAAATCAAGGTTGGGAGCAGGATTTGGAACTCTTGCCGATGCTCGGGTCGGGCACCATTTCGTACTCGCGGAGGAGACTTTCAAAGGCCAAGTAATTATGTCAACCAAATCATCCATCCATTCGCTGTAATCTTCTCCAGAGATCGGGCTGACATCTGGCACCAAACCTTCCACTCCGGACTCCTAGCTAGTAAAAAAGGTCGAGAGAGAGTGCTCTAATGGAACCTCCAAATGCATAGGATGAGGCTCTTTGCCTCGACTGCAGCAATAAGCTCTCCACTCATTCATCTGAGTCCGAAGAGATTCCAGGGACCGATCCACGTGGTTCCTGATCGACAGCTCCCAGTTGGTTCAGGCTTTTTCAGTTGCCTAATTCTTGACCTTAAAAAATTCACCAGCTGAAACTAGCTCTCGCAGAAATTCCAGGAGGAGAAGGGCGTCATAAGCAAAGGATCTTTTAAAATGATCAACCCCCTAGACTTCGAGTTCCAACATGGTCTCTTTGGATAGGGACTCGACCGTTAAAGCTTGGCGTTCCAAGTCCTCGATCTTTTGTTCATATGCTGACTTGGACTGCTCCGCTTTCTGTTCGGCTTTAAGCATCGATTCCTGGGTAGAAGACAATAAGTTTTGATGTGACATAGCCTTCTCTTCTTCCAAAGAAACTCTTTCCTCAGCCACCACTTGCTTCGCCAAAAAGTGGTCGGTAAACACTTGGGAGATCCCACCTCCTTTTGCTAAGCCGATTCAACCCGAGCACGGCTATCCTCACTCTCTTTCAATTGAGCTTCAAGATGCCTTATTCAATCAGCTTGATGTTGCTGTGTCTGAACCAGCTTAGCAAACTCGGCCACCATCTATAAGGAAATGAAATTAAAAATCTAGCAAGCAATACAAAATAAGATTTGGGAATAAAACTTACATAAGATGCACCGTTGAAAATATTCTGAAGACGGCTAGTCAAAAGAAGCATCCCTGAAATGGCTCCAGTGATCATTCCCGATGAAAGCCCGACCAGATGACATCGCTCTAAGCATATCCTAGGGAGAAGTGATGAGAAAAAGGCAGCTGCATCAAATGATCCATTGCATGTTCCGGTTGGGCCAATAACAAAGGCAAAAGCTAAAAGATTCAAAGAAGCACTAAATGGCCTAATTCAAGACATTTGGGCTGATTTTGAATTGTTGAAGTCCAAGATAAGCCCACATGAAGACCAAGGCATAATTACTGTCATCAAGGCAATTGATTGGGCTGAATAAGGAAAACTTGGGTGTGTGGCACAAGCTAGGAGAAGAGTCAACTTTGGCTGATTTATTCCCTTTTAATTTCTAAAGAATAATAGTTTATTTGTTTCCCAAATTAAGGGGCTGATTTGTTTCCAGATTTAGCTTTCCAATTAGGGAGCAAGTCAATAGTTTCTCAAATTAGTTTTCTTCTGATTATAAGGCCTTAATGGCCGAATTATCTTTTTTCCTTTTAGGATGGCTTATAGCCTTTCTTTTCGTTTAGGGTTTTAGTATATAAAGGAACGAATTGGATGTAATTCGACAGACTTGAATTGAATAAAAAAATTGTGAGAGTTCATCTCTTTTTGGTTCTGAAAACTTGACTTATCACTCACATCTTCTTCTTGTTCTTGAGTGTGGCGTCTTCAACTTCTTGATACCGTTGGTTCTTACCTCCTTATAGGTAACGGGTCGCGGTCCCATAACGTTCTTGTTTATAAACTTGGTTAGAAAACAATCCTTCGTTACCATATATTGGTTCCGGGTCTCACTGCTCTTGGTGAGGTTCATATCAAGAAGGATAGGAAGGACCTCCCGAAGATTCAGCCCTTACATCTTCAACCTCGGAGGGGGGGAAGCCCCTGTTCAGGTCAGAAGTCTCCGCACCCGCCGATGCTTCAATATCAACGCTCAGGGGAATCTCGACCCCGGTGTCTTTATCACTGGATTCAATAAATGAAACCACCCGAGGAACCTTATAAGGATGAGCGGGAGAATCGACTGCCTTTTGTTTCTCAGCCCAAGAACGGTGGAAGCCGAGATCAGCTAAGGGATCTTTCTAATCATCATCCCGGAAGGATTCAAAAAAGTCAGGATCTGTATTTACTCGTCCATTAGAGGTTTTACCTCCATCACCAGCGTCCATCCGCTCAGTAGGAACCTCAACCAGGGAGCTCGACTCATGGGCCCTTCACCAAGACCATCACTTTACCTCCCCCCGTCTTCAGAAAATTTATGGGTGTAGTCAGTTGGGCCGCTCGGACCACTAGATTCCTCTATGATCGATAGGACGATTTCTTCTGGGAAATATTCTAGGATCTGCTCGTCAGCTTCATTAGGGTCCTCATCTGACTGAGGCTAGGCAATGCCTTCTTTGTTTTGACGAGAAGCTTCTTTTTGGCTCTCCTGAAGGATTGATTTCACTTGGCGAGTCTGGACGCCGCAGACAATGTCCGAGTCATACACTTAAAATGATAAAGAGAATCAAGTCAGAATATAGAAAGTAGAATAAATAAATAAAATAAGAAAAAAATGGTGGGAAGACCACTTACGTCATCTGCGGTAGCCTGAAATCTTACTGAAGAAGCCAAGCTGTATCATATTCTTCTCACTAAAAAGATAAGACCTGCTCTTTTTTTCCAAAGTACGCATTGCAGCCCGAGCAAGTCTGGTCAGTTCATTATCAGAGAATTCAAGTTTTTTCTTGTTCCATATATCAGGGGAACAGAAAAAATAGGGAACTTTTAACACCGTCCGAGTCTCCCCAGCCAAAAGAGTAACTTCAAGTCCAAGGTTCCCTCTGGTGAAAAACCAATTGTTCTTCCAGTACTTGTTGGACGAAGGGAATCCCCATACAAAGCCCCTCTTTTTGGCATCATCAGAGGTATCAACTCCCCGATTCACTTTTATCCCATCGGGGACCCAGCAATCTGGCGGGTTAGACATGAGAAAATAAGTCACTGTCCGACCAGACTGCCTTAGTGTGTAGAAGTGCCTGATTTCACTCGGGGAAGGTGGCGACAGGTTCATTTGGCTCCACATATGCCATATGCATAGCAAGATCTTGTAGCTGTTTGGGGCCAGTTGGGCTAGAGCGATCCCTGCTTCAGCCAGAAACCAGGCAATAAATGGCTAAAGAGGAAGAGTAACGTCGTAACAAAGCATGGACCCATAAATTGCTACCATGTCCGGGGGAGGGTTCCACGCGGCTCTATCACCAACAGAAGATAGTATGACTGAGTCATCCAAGTTGAATCGAGCACGATATTTCCCGATCTCATCTTCCCCAACCACATTCGGCTCTGTGTCAGGTGTCATATCCACTCGGGGCGATCGACAGAAAAAGAGAGAAGAGACTTTCTGAACTCCTCTTCAACATCTTTCTCATCAATAATCTGTTCCCTAATCCGGATGATGCCCGAGTTGTGCTTATGAACTTCTCTTTTACTTTGATATTTCCCAATCCTCGATCGAAGAGGTATCCTGTGATCAGAAATGACAGATTCAGAACTAGATTCAGAACTAAAACGGGCGTCAGAGTAAATCCCAGAAACGTCAACATATAAAAAAGAAGGTTCTTCAGGGGGATTTCCCCCAATAATCTACGAGCACAAAAAACCAGTTGAAAATCTCCACGATCAAGCGCTTCATGAGCTATAGTAAAGAGTCGATGATGAAAAATTGGATTCATTAAAACTAACCTTGAGTGAAGAAACCTGATGTAAAAACTTCAACGGAGAATAGAGATTTTCTGTGCAAAGAAACCTGGGTTGGAATATTCTCGTTTGAGTCTCTGAGAATAAACCAGGGCAACTCCGTTCAGCGGAGCATTTAAAGGGATAATAGCACAAAACCCTAGGATCTCAAGAAGTGGGAAAAATCAAAAGATAGATTTGATGACGTAGAATACGCACTAGGGGACGTGTAGGTCGTTTCTCATAAATTGTATCGAGAAATGAAGCGATAGAGGACACGTGTTAAGAGAAGAACTGACCAAGACCGTCAGGACTCCAAAACGTCGCAATCATTGAGATCTCGCGTGAGGAGGCAAATTGAATTTACATGGTCAGCATTAAGACACATCATTATGACAAGACATTTACTCTAGCGTTAATGAGACGAAAAAATTGAAGTCGATTAAAATATTTGTGCCTGGAACGAAACCCTATTTGGCAAAAATATTTTAAGGGGGTATTATCGTATGTAAATTTTACTAGATGTACATGTCATTGACAAAGAGGATAAAATTGTCAGGTGGACTTCCGAATAGGCATTCAGAAAATATCCCGAAAGATATCTCCAAAGAAGAGGAATCCAAGTAAATATAAAAATAAGTATTGGGCAAAACCTACTCGGGGATCAATTGACGTCATATTCTACTCGGGATCAGTTAACGTCGCTCGGGGTTAGCTGACGTTATGTTCTACTCGGGAACAGATGATGTCATTCGGGACCAGCTAACATCATGTTCTACTCGGGACAAACATGATCAAACCAGAATAAAGAAGCCCATCACATAACTTGCACACGAACCAAGAATCATGTTAAAATACGCAAAGATACCCGCTTCAAAGAAGAATTCCAAGATGAATAGAATACCAAACAGGAAAAAGTTTCCAAACCAGGCAACAATTTTATTTCTTCAAAAAGACTACGCATTTATAAGGAAATAAGTCCTAACTGGACTATATCACTAGAGTCTCATTCGATCTCTATACAAATCTTCAAAATAGGAAGGAAGACAAATTACTCCAAACAAAGTAACCAAATCATAATTAAATACAAGAATCTTTCATTACTTGTACAATAGGGATTATGGTTCTATGTACATATAAATAGACCCACAATCTCATCATAAAAGAGATATATAGAAAAATACAGAGAGAGAAAAGAGAGATCGAGAGTTGTAAATCTTTTTCAATAGTGGATTTTTGGCTCTGTTGTTTATTCAACCACCTGTGGGCGTTTCTCCGGTCATCAGAGTTTTACCACGTAAAACTTGTGTCCAATTACTTTCTCCTTTTCTTTCTCTTTGAGATCACAACTAAAATCCGATCTTGTTGACTCTTTCGTACATCCACAAATTGACGTCAACATTAGTTTTACAGAATTATGAATAAAAGCCCGACACGGGATTCCCATAATTATGGGCATATGATAATAAGAACATATGAAAAGACTAAAGAATCAATACTCATATGCAATAAAATTCACGGGGCCATTAATTTGGTAGAAATCCTGAATGGGTAGAGAAGCTCAAAAGAGAACGCCAGCCGAGCGAGGTCAACCAAGACCTTGGCCAAAAGGCAAACCCGATGCACCATATTCTGGAAAATGGCTCGGGGCACCGTCAGGTAAATCCTGGCGAGTTGTGCAGCTGTGTTAAGCAATTCAGAGCTTAACGATTCGACAAACCCTTGCATAGACAAAACTAAGAGACGTCTTTAGTGACATGCACAAGGACTTAAACGTATGATTATGGTGAGCCTCGATGCAACATTTGGGTAGCAACCGAGTATGAAATACAAGTGCAAACCTACTTGCCTTTGTTTCACGATTACTCTATTAATAATATTAGCCAGTTAATAAGATACTTGGCATTTAAAATTATGTTGCTTAGATAACGATATCAGCCAATTAATAAGATACTCAGCATAGCCAGTTAATAAGATACTTGGCTTTGCCAGATAATAAGGTACTTAGCATTTTAAGCAAGCCAGTTAATAAGATACTTGGCATTTTAATATTCTGCATTTCAACATTCATAAGAACAAATTCAAGGCAAAAAGCAATCACACAAATATGAAATTTTATAAACTGTCAATGAATTTCTACAAGTCCATCTAAGGCGGAGTTGAGGATTTCAAATTCTTGTCGATGCTTGGATTAGACACCATTTCATATTCATGGAGAAGACTTTCGTTCGAAGGCCAAACAATTGTGTCAACCAAATCATCCATCCAAGCACTATAGTCCTTTCCAAAGACCGGTCTAATGTCTAGCTCCGACCCGTCCACACCGGCTCCCTGATTGGTATAAAAAGTTACATAGGATGGGGTTCTTTACCTTGGCTATGACAGTAAGCTCTCCACTCCTTCATCTGAGTCCGAAGATACTCTAAGGACCAGTCCACATGGTTTTTGATTGATAATTCCCAATTAGCTCGAGCCTTATCAGTCGCCCAGTTTTTTATCTTTTAGAACTCGCCAGCTTAAACCAACCCCAGTTAGAACTCCCTAAAGAGTAAGGCATCATAAGTTTGGGACCTTTTAAAGCGATCAACCCTTTGAACTTCAAGTTCCAGCCCGACTTCCTTCGAAAGGGATTCAATCGTCAGAGCTTGGCGCTTAAGATCTTCAATTTCGTTCTCATAGGATGACTTCATTTTTTCGGCCTCTTGTTCAGCCTGAAGCATTGACTCTTAGGCGACGGAGAGCAAATCTAGCAAAGATTTAGCCTTCTCCTCTGCAGCAGAGTTCCTCTCCTCGCCCTTTAACTGCTTCGTCAAACAACGATCGGTGAACTCCTGTGCAAAACTCGCCTCTTTTTGATAGGCCATTTTGATCCGTGCACGGTTATCCTCACTCTCCTTTAACTGAGCTTCCAGACACCTTATTTGATCAGCTTGGTGTTGTTGTGTCTGAATACCTTAGCAAACTCAGCAACCACCTGTAGGGAAGTAGGTTAAAGATGCCCGAATTAAGGCGCATTAATGCGAAGTTCAGTTCAGAAGACTTACATAGGTCCCAATGTTGAAAATATGATAAAGGCGCTTTGTAGAGGAACCATTCCTGAAGCGGCTCCAATGATGTCACCAATAAAAGCACGGCTAGAGAACATGGTCTTCAGCATATCCTGAGGGGAAGGGCTTATAAGCTGTTCCGAGAACCCTGCTTCTGTAGCTTTAACTTCTCGGGGCAAGAAGTTCTCTCTGTTCAAACTCTCTCAAGGATTCTCCCTTTCTCCTGAAGACTTCTCTACTTGAGCACTCAAGGAATCCCTAGCATCAGCATCTTCATCACTAGACTCTCAATGAACGACACCACTCTTGGAACTTTTGAAGGAGGTCGAGTAGGAGAATAAGTTGCCTTCATGTGTCATTTATTGTTTTATGCATAATTAGTTTTATTGAAAGCTTTATAAGTTGGAGTAATATTTGGAATATTGATTAATCGAAAAGTTGGTAATTGATTTGATTAAAAACTATTCACCCCACCTCTAGGTATAGACATACATAGTCTTATAGGGAATTCTCAATTGATATCAAAGCCGGTGCCTAGATACACTTAGGTGATCCATGCTCTGTGTATGTCTTGCATTGTGCATTTTTGTTTATTGCATTACATTTGTATAATCAATTATAACCCAAACACAATGAGTGAGATTGGGATTAGTAAAGAGGGGGCATCGAGCATAAGACCACCTTTGCTCCATGGAGTGAACTACGCCGCATGGAAAGGCAAGATGGAGTCCTACATTTGCCAAATAGATGATAGTGCATTGATGGCGGTAAAGAATGGCTATACTCCTCCAAAAATGACCACTGATGATAGAAGTGTTATCTCCAAGCCTAAGTTCCAATGGAGAATAAAAGAATTTGAAGCCTCTAAGTGGAACCACAAGGCAATGCATGCCATCTTGTATGCTATGGATGATAAACAGTACAAGTTGATTCAAATAACTAAGAGTACTAAGGAGGCTTGGGAGATCCTAGAGATGACTCATAAAGGAACCGAGGTAGTCAAAGACTCCAAACTCCAAATTCTTCATATTCAATTCGAGACAATTAGGATGGAGGAGCATGACTGCTTCAATGACTTTCAAGTGAAGTTGATGGACATAGTGAATCAAAGCCATCAACTAGGTAACCCATACTCGGATAGAAGGATCAAGGAAAAGATAATAAGGTCACTTCCCAAGAGGTTTGAGTCCAAGGTGACGGCACTTGAAGAAAATAGTGACTACACGATAATGAAGCCCAGTGAAGTGATTGGAAGGCTTCTAGCCTATGAGTCTAGGTGGACTTCTACACCTATACCTCCTAAGAAGCAAAAAAGTATAGCCTTGAAGACGTCCAAAGTAGAGAAGGAGAATAATGATTCAGATGAAGACATGGCCTTAATAGTGAAGAGCTTCAAGAGATTTTTAAAGCTACAAAAGAAAGGTTATAGCTCTAAGGGAGATGACTTCAAGAAGAATACTCACTTTAAGAAGATTGAGCCAAGTAAAGAGAAGCATTCAAGAAAGGGTATTCAATGCTTCGAATGTGGAGGATTCGAGCACATCTCTACAAATTGTGATAACTTGAAGAATAAGAAGAGAGGAAAGGCAATAGTCACTATTTAGAGTGATAGTGATGACACTGAAATAGATGATGACTCTTCTAGTGATAAGGAAAAAGTAGACAACCTTGTTGCATTTGCTACTTCTCACAAGGGGGATAACAAAGTGAAAGTTATTGAAAAGTGTTCCTCAAACTTGAGTGATTGTGAGAAGAACTACTTTACCTTCCCGGTCTCTTATAATGAAGAAGCTCAAGTTGTCACCAAGTGTTTCTCACTTGAAGGATTCAAAAATGGTGACTCACAAAATGGAGATCAAAAGGGAGCAACATCAAGAGAATCTATCTTTGAGGAAATGATCCATGATAACCCAAGTGAAAGTAGCATGGACCAAGATAGCTCATGTTTCGATAACTCTTGTGGTAATGTAGTGAACTATCAAGAGTTTATTGACTATCTTCAAGCTTGTTTGAAGAAGAAAAAGGATGAAGTTCTTAAGTTAACAAAAGCTAATCTTCAATTAAGAACTAAAGTGACTCAATTGGATGAGGAAATGACATTTGTCAAAGTTAATAAAGTGAGGTTGGAAAAGGACCTTGAGGAGGCAAAGAACAATATTGCTAAGATGACTTCAAGCACGGAGAAGATTGATCATATGTTAGGAGTTGGCAAGAAGCCAAGTGATAAGAGAGGTTTAGGGTTTTGATAATGAGACCTCAAATCCTAACAAGACAGTGTTTGTTAAGAGAATGAACATCAAAGAGTCTCTTCCTCCACAACATCCTAGGAAGAAAATTGAACTAGGAGAGTGCTCTAAAAATTCCTAAGTCAATATGGCACCAAGTAGTCAAGCTTAACCTCAACCAAATAAAGCACATCAAGCAAGCCTTCCTCAACATAAATTCCACCAACCAAGGAAGCAAACTTCTCCAACTCAACAACAAAGGAGAAGAAAACCAATACCACACCAAAGGCAAGCTCAAAGACATGGGAAAGCTCATTTGTTCTCACAAAGGAATGGTATGACCCCTCATTTTATTCCTAAATGTCACTTTTGTGGTGTAGATGGTCACATTAGACCAAATTGCTTCAAGTATATTAACATGTGTAAACCTAGAAGCATGACTGAAAAGAATAGGGCCAGAGCCATTATGCATGTGCCTAGGAAGTCTAGAGTTAATGCTCATAGGATAAATATGATGACTATGACTACTAGGAATGACATTGTGTCACCTAAATAGATTAAAAGAGATGAACCCACATGTCATTATGCTAAGATTTCACCCATAGTTTCAACTAGGTCCAATGGACTTGAAAGGTCTATAGGGACTCAAATCCCTTTTGATATGATTCGGATTGACCCCTTGTAGGGAACTCAAGCAAAGATAGCGACCTTGCATTGCAATAAGCAAAAATTTGTTCAATTTTATGCTCTTTAATTAATTGATTAAGTATCTTGGGTGCATATATAATTATATGACTTTTTATTCAATAAGTGTGCCCTTGTCTTATTTGAAATGCATGCCTCATTTGTGTTCAAACATGCATTTTTGGACTAGAAAAATTGATTGGGAAGTACATTTGATTGACCTAAAAATTATCTTCATGTTCATGTGAACTTGTTTGTGACATGCTTAAATATTATGCATGAATTATGTGTGTGAAATTGTGTGGAGAAGCAATTGACAATGCTAAGTCAAATAAGGACCTTTTGTCCATTCAATTAATAAGGACATCTCATCCAACTTAGTCTTGTCTCTCTTCTTAATGGATGAACAAGACAGCAACCAATAAAGATTTCATATCCAATCAATCAATAAGGATTTTGTATCCATGTCTTGGTTGATCATTAAGGATTGAAACAATTGCTTATGTATGCTTAAAATGTTTCTAAAAGCTATTTCTTGTTTTTAATGACAAAAGCGTGCAAATTGGTTTGACTTCTTTTGGAACCCCTTTTGATATTTGCTTTGCCAAATACCATGCTTTTGAAAGTTGATGTTCCATGTATTTCTTTAAAGGCAATTATTTCACACATGTTTTTAATAATCAAACTCAGTTGCTCTTCGCTCTCACTTAATTAAATTACATAAAGTTGTTGTATATGATTATGCATTTAAATTGCAAATATCTCTCTTTGCTAAAGTGACCCAGTTGCGGAATACTCATTTGCCTATCTTGTGACAAAAACAGGGAGTAGTGTCGGATTTAGGGGGAGTTGAAAATGGCATGATTTAAGGGGAGATTGATCTATTGAGAGGGAGTTGACCTACTTAGGGGGAGCTTTGCTATTGAATTGTTGATTGCATGTTGCTTGTTTATATTATATGCAAATTGTTCTTGTTATTTATTTACTTGATCACCTCACATACACTTGTCTTGGAAAGTGTAGTTACTTTGCTTTGTAGGGATGGTCATTCTACAAGAGATAGAAGATTTGAAGATCCAGACTTAGGTTTCTCTTTGTAATGTAGAATGTGTTTGTTGACCCCTTGTTATTTAGTTTGTTTATTGGTGAGGATGAATTGTGAGTGGTGGTTTTGTCATGAAATAGCCAAAGGGAGAGATTGTAAGTTCCTCGGTTTTTGATTGGCTTATTTCGATTGACAAACCACATTTAGGGATAAACATGTAAGGGTCTTTGTTCGTGACTCAAGCTTTAAAGGTATATCACTTGCTTAACTTTCTTTGAAAAGGTTTTATTTGCTCGCACTCACATGTTATGCATTTGTATTGACATGCATTATGTGTTGCCACACACACTCACTCGCATTTGGTTTGTTATGCATGTGTGCTTCATTGTTATCTATATGTATTCATAGTGTGGTTTTGTGTGTGTTCATGCTTACACGGTGGTGTGCTAGTCTTAGCGCATTGAGTGACCATTTGAGAAGTCTCATTCTTCTCTTGGTTTTGGTGTTTGGTCACATGATTGTTTCCATGAGTTTAGGCACTCTTGTTGATGTCCAAATCTGACATTTGGTCACTCATTTAACCATAACTCTTTATACATACATCTAAATCATGTTTTGTTAATTGGAGTAGAAAGTAGACTTCTATACCTTTCCAACGGTATATTATATGAAAGGTTTGGATGTCGTTTGTTCTTTTATTTGGTAGCTCTAATCTGGAGCTGTTATGCTATCACGATTTTTCCCGAGAGATTAGTGACCTCAGGGCGACCTGACTTCCAAGTCATTTTTTCAAGCATATTTTGGCACCCAAACCCGAGAGAAAAGCGACCTTGAAGCAACCTATCATCCAATTCACCCTAAGGTCACTTCTGATGTGCGGAAATCATTATTTTCTCTCCCAAAACGACATAGTTTGATTTGGACTCTATATATACATCATCTTCTTCCCCTAATCAGGCCTAGAGCTCTGAAAATGTATCCTTAGAGAGAGAAAGTAATTTCTAGTGAGGGAGAGCTCCCAAGAACTCATTTTGACTAAACCAACCTTCAATCCATGAGCATCTAGCATCTTCTTACATCTTCCAAGCATGGATTCCTCTTGTTTTAATTGACTAGGTAATCTCTACATGCCCCAGAACTTGTTGTTTCATTACTAGGACATGTTTGCCTAGGAATAACATTTATTTCTTATTGAATGTATGCTTTTATGTTTAATTGCATTTATCACATGTTTGGTTTGTTGATTGTTGGTTGAGATGTTTGTTTGTGATAGCTAGTATTTAGGATGATTTTACCCTTATAGCTAAATCTCTATGCTTTGCATTTAGATATTGTTTATGTCCAACTGATTGCATTTGTTGATTGCACTGATTGTTCTTTGTCATTGTTTATGACAACTTTTGTTGATTGGCTTTTGTTTGATAACTAGATATTAGTTTAAAGTTCCCTATAAACGTGTGTCTAATAACCTAGAGGAGGTGGATGAATAGGTTTTTAATCAAGTCAATTACCAATTTTTCTTGATTAGTCAATATTCAAAATTCACCCAATAAAACAAACATACAACATCAAGTGTAAAGTGCGAAAATATAAACAACACAAGATGTATATGTGGAAACCCTCCAAATTGGAAAAACCAAGGGCCCTTAAGTGAGCCACTCTCGACCGCTACAAATCCACTATATGAGTAAAGGTTACACCCTCAAGTGATTCTCGGACTCTCACCATCAACAACCTCAGACTATGGACACCGACATTCACCACTCTTGGTTCATTCCCTAGTGATATCCTCTAATACACTACTCATGGAGTGAACACCTTCTACTCTGCCCCTCGGGCCTTTTACATCGAATACCCCGACCAATTGCTTGCCAACCTACCCTTGGTTGCAAGACTTGAATTACTTGTGCAACTTCACCTAGAAGCCATAAAACTTTGACTCATTGAAGAGAATTAAAAGTCTAATTGTGAACATGTAAATGATGCTTAATGCAAATTATGTTAGACAATGCAAAATGCTCAAGTAGGAGTTTGTATAAACAAATCCAAGTTGTCAAATGTCTAAATGCAATGCAAAAAGACTTAGCAAGATGTTATCAATAACAACAATCCTAGCTGTCACAAACAATCACAATGAATCAACAAATATGCTTACAATGTATTCAACATATACTTAGCATATATTCATGTGATTGAGACAAAGCATTTAGCCATACAATAAATGCAAGTCTTAGACCAGTGTCTATCAATAACAAACTCAATTAGTTGTATAGAGATTTTCTAACAAACTAATTGTCACATAAACATTCAAAAGCTTAACAAGTTGATTAATGAACAATCTATCAACCTAGTCAACAATAAATCACACAAGAATTTTTATGACCTAGATTTTAGGCAAAAATAACCTAATCAATTAAGCTATCAAAATACAAACCCAATCATGTCATCATTCAACAATAATATGCATTCAAAAATGATTTCTATAAATCCTATGCAACAAAAACGAACTCATGGAGTTTAAGAACAATAATCAAAGATAAAAGTTTGTTCTTACTTACCAAGTCATGAATGATGAAGACCCATGTCTAAAGATGATCAGTAATGCATGAAGGGTGATGGATTTTGGGTTTGGAGAGTTAAGGAACCACTCTTGGAGCTTCTCTCTCAAGGGAAATATTTTCTCTCACTAAAAATGGGTTCTTAGGGCTCTAAAGAGGCAAGGAAGAAGAAGAGAACATATATGTAAAAGCCCTAGACAAAACTGCATCGTTTTGGACTTGGGAAAAAAAGTCCCGTCACGATCGCTATGTATACCGTGGCCTAGGCAAGTGTCCATGCCACAGTCTATGCAGCATGGCATGGCTGGACAAGACCGTTGCCTAGGCATGTGCATCAAAAGCGGTCTAGACCGCGGTACACGCCTGACAGCACAACAACTTGATCTTTGAGCGACCCAAAACATGACAAAACGACATCCAAACCTTTCGTATAATATACTGTTGGAAAGGTATGGTAGTCTAATTTCTACTCCATTTATAAAACATGATTTGGATATCTGTAGAAAAAAGTTATGGTCAATTGAGTGAACAAAGGTCAGAAACGGACAACAACAAAGTTGCCCCATTTTTGTGGTTACTTTGGAGATTTCAAAACCAATCCAAACGATCTTGAAATATTATGAATAATATACCGTTGGAAAGTTATGGGTGTCTAGTTTGTACATAAATTTTTAAAACTCATTTTGAATCCTTTTATAAAAAGATATGGTCACAAGACCATACAAAGGTCAGTTTTGAAAAACATTTAAATCATTGAAATACACTCTTTTGAAACTAGACACCTTACTCCATATAAAAAAACCAGGAGAAGAATGAGACCTTCTCATATGTTCACTCAATACGATAAAACAAGCACACCATCGTGCAAGCGTGAACACAACATAATACCACACTTAAATCTATAAATGAAGGGCAAGTGTGATTGTGAAGAGATGCACACATATAAACAATAACAACACAAATGCAAGATCAACAAAGCATGCATGAGATGTGTGTGTGCACCTAAAATCTCCAAGAGGCAAAGTCTAGTGAATATACATTTTGCTCTTGAATTCATGGAGATGCTTGGAAGCTTGCCAATGAGGACCTAAGCTACCCATTACACAATCATTCCCAATGTAGTGTGGTTTGTCATGAAATAAGCCAATCATAAAATCAAGGTCTTTACATTAGTCTCGCATAGCTATATCTAGTTAGGTCTTCCTGCACTTGCATTTAGACATTGATATCTTGGGATTGCATTTATTGACATCTCTGAATTCATAGATAAGCATTTAGTGTAGCCTAGCACTACTTGCATGTTTGAATATTTCATCATATTCACTTAGGTTGTTTTGACTCTTCATTGAGGTTAAGTCTTGTGACTACGATGTGTAGTGCTCAAGCAAGTAAAGTCTTGCAACCAAGGTTGGGTTGGCAAGCAATGATCAAGAATCACTATTACGGCCCATTGGGTAGTAGTGGTGGGTAAGTGGGTTAGTAACCTTGAAGTGTGACTAAGTGGTCAACTTAGGTTGTAAACATCATTACAATAATGGATTTGAGGATCGTATGTGGCTAGAAGGATAGCATGTGGTTTTTTCCGTGTCGAAGGGTTTCCAAGTATATATCGTGTGTCGTTTATTATTTTATGCATAATTAGTTTTATTGAATGCTTTATAATTTGGGGTAATATTTGAAATATTGATTAATCGAAAAGTTGGTAATTGATTCGATTAAAACCTATTCACCCCCCCCCCCCCCCCCTCTAGGTATAGACATACACAGTTTTTTAGGGAATTTTCACTGAGCGTGATATTTTTTGATCTCAGTAGCCCCGACCACATTCAGTTCAGTGTCATAAGCACTCTGAAGATCAAGAGAGAAGAGAATCTGAGAGGCACAATGCTCTTCTTCAACATCGTTCTCATTAACCACTTGCCTCCCAATCTGAATGTTGCTTGGAATATGTTTGCTAATCGTGCAACCACTTTGATGATTTCCCATCCTAGATCGTAAAGGTACCCTATAACGATCAGAAATGGAAAACTCAAAACTGAAGGAAGATTCAGAGCTAGGGCTAAAAGGAACACCAGGGTAAAGCCCAGAAACATCAACAATCAAAAAATAAGGCTGGTCAGGGGGTGATTCCCCCAATAATTTATAAATACACAAGACTAAATAAATGTCTCCATGCTCAAGGGCGTCAAAAGCGATAACAAAAAGATGATGTTGTGTAACAGGATCCATGGAAACTGACATTAAAAGCTGACACAGAAAACTGGAGAAGAGCTTCAACAAAGAATGAATAATGGATCTCTACATAAGTGAACAAGAAGACGGAAGCAAGCCTTGATATTTTCCTTTTGTAAGGGTAGCGAGAAAATAGCCCTGTCAGTTTAAATAAACCGCTTAATGATCAAAGGCATGAAAGCCTAAGGTTTGGCAATGCATGAAGATTAAAAAATAGGGACGTTCGATGACATAAACGGTGTATCGGATAATCAGCAGGTCGTATCTCATAAATGCCAATAGATATACCAAACAATAGGACACGTGTCACGAAGAAAATAGATCAAGCCGTCAGAGTTTCAAAACATCACAGTCATAGGGATTTCTTGTGAAAATACAAATTGCACATACATGGTTGCCATTAAAACACGTCATAAATGCTGTGAATTGATTAAGAATTATTATTCTTGCATTAATGAGGCATTAATGAAGGAAATGATGAGAAAATATTCTGAGGTACAGTGATTAAAATAATGTTGCCATAATGAATTCTACTCGGTAAAAATATTTTAAGGGGGTATTGTTATATGCATATTTTATTAAATGTACACGTCACTGACAGATAAGACAGCCTCCCAAGAAAATTGTTGCCAGATACTTATCCAGGCTGGCATCTGAAAAACACCATCGGCGGTATCGTCTAGACATGAGAACCTAAGTAAGGCCGAATATAAATACTCGGCACATTCAGCTTTACACGGGACACAATATGAAGCCCGAGTAAAGAAGTTATCGAGAAATATGTGATCCACATAAGTAAATAAGCCCAAAGAAGGAATCTAGAATCACACTCCAATATGGAAACATCCTTATTTCATTCCCCCGTATCAGAGAAGAAAAGAATTTAAAAGTTTCTAGAAGGATAAAACACCAAACAGGAAACGAGTCCAAATCAAGCAATAACTACTCTTCTAGAAGATTACACTTTAATTAGGAAATAAGTCCTAAACAGACTATGCAACTAGAATCCTACGAAGATTCAAACTTGATCCACAAGATCTCTGAAACAGGAAAGAAGATAAGACGATTTCAACAAGCAACCAGTTATAATTAAACACTATCACCGCACCGTATATGTTACAAGGATTATGGTTCTATGCACATATAAAATAGAGTCATAATCTCACTGTAAAAGAACAAGAACACACAGAATAGAGAACAGAAAGAAATCACCAAGAAATAAAGGCAAAGAGATCGAGAGGTGTAATTTATCATTCAATAGTGGATTTGACTTGGTTGTGCATTCAACCACCCGTGGATGTTTCTTCGATCAACCGAGTTTTACAACGTATACTCGTGTCGTAACAATGTCAATTGCATTCTCTTTCTCTTTCTCTTTCTCTTTTAACATGTCATAATCAAACCAAACATTGTTGACTTTCTTGACTATCAAGAAATCAATGTCAACAAAACTTATGGTACCACTGACTGGAAGCTTGCTTGAGTCTATAGATGGATTTTGTCAATTTGCAAACCATATTATTTGGGTCTCCCGACTTAAAGCTTTATGGTTGCACCATATAAATAGTTTCATCAATGTCACCATTGAGAAACGCCGTCTTGAGATCCATTTGATGAAGCTCAAGGTCAAAATGTGCAACAAGTTTCATGATTGTCCTAAAAGAGTCTTTCATTGAAACCAGTGAGAAAGTCTCTTTAAAGTCAATCCCTTCCTTTTGGAAAAATCCTTTTGGAAAAATCCTTTTGGAGCCTTATACCTCTCCACATTACCTTTCGAATCCCTTTTGGTTTTAAATATCAATTTACAACCAATGGGTTTCACACTTTCTGATAATAGGACAAGTTCTGAAACCTTATTGTCTTGTATGGACTTATTCTCCTCATTCATGGCATCAATCCACTTTTGAGAGTTGGAAACTTGCACAGCTTGATGGAAGTTGATTGGATCATTTTTTATCATTCCAATGTCTTCCTCATGTTCCTAGAGAAACATGAAAAAATCGTCCGAAATAACATTTCTCTTTTCTCTAGTGGATCGCCTTAATGACACTGGTTCTTGAGGTTGTTGAGTTTGTTCCTCAGGAACAATTACCTCATCTTAAATATGGGTTGTTCAACATTTTCTTGTTGAGGATCCAGATTCGCTTTTTGATCAATGACAGGTATAGAAACCTGCACATTGTCAAAAGCGATAATAGGAATCGAAACCGATTCTTCCTCAAAGACAATGTCTCTAACCTTATTTCTCCCCCCAAATTCAACATCCTCAAAAAATATCGCAGTTCCCATTTCAAAAATTGACCTAAGTGTGGGATCATAAAACTTATATCACTTAGATCGCTCAGAGTAGCCAATGAAGTAGTTGCTCACGGTTTTAGAGTCCAATTTCTTTTCATGTGGCTTGTAAGGCCTTAACTCAGCTGGACATCCTCATATGTGAAAATGTATTAGACTAGGCTTTTTTATCATCCAAAGCTCATAAGGCATTTTTACAGTTGCTTTAGTTGGCACTCTGTTCAGAGTATAAGCTACTGTTTTGAGTGCTTCTCCCCAGAGTGACTCTAGTAATGAGGAATGACAAATCATACTTCTTACCATATCCTTAAAAGTCTGGTTTCATCTTTCAGCTACACCATTCATGCTAGGTGATCCTGGCATGGTGTATTGTGGAACGATTCCACATTCCTCTAGGAATTTAGCAAACGGTCATGGAAGTTGTTCACCTGAACTATCATATCTACCATAGTATTCACCGCCACAGTCAGACCTGACACTCTTTATTCTTTTGTTGAGTTGGTTCTCAACTTCAGCTTTAAATGTTTTGAACACGTCCAAAGACTGTGATTTCTCATGAATAAGAAATATGTACCTATAAAAAGATTAATCATCTATGAATGATATGAATTATTGTTGGCCATTTCAGGAAGCTGTATGGAATGGTCCACAGATGTCTGTGTATATCATTTCTAAGACGTCTGTAGTTTTGTTGGCACCTAATTTCTTTATTTTGGTTTATTTTCCCTTGATGCAATCAACACAAACATCAAAGTCTGTAAATTCAAGGGTGAAGGGAAAAATGGGTTCAAAACGCAACGGAAGCGTGATAAAAACGAAAATTAGAGTTTGCGTATAAATAAAAAAAAATTCCCTTTTATACAACGAGAACCTTAACCCTAGATTAATTGATGTAAATAAAAGTATCGTACCTTTTTCGCATGACGATTGAACAAGCGCCGAATTGATTCCGCAAGAACTTTCAATCCAATCACGAACATGAATCACCTAGGAGTGTGGGCTCCCTTTCTTTAAATTGTATTCTTGAGGATGAAGACAAAGCAAAAATCTTTTCCTTATTAGTTACAAATATCCTCCAAGAAAAAAATCCAAGAACATCCGGTCACTTGTGAATTATCAATCAATTTGATTGAAACTCGCGTGATCCTTGATTCGATGTTGTACACAAAACCCTTTTGATGTAAAGGATATTAGTATACTATCAAATACAAAAGCGTTCCCCTTTTTTCTCTACTTGGCCGAATTCCCACACTATTGCTTAGAGATGATCGAATTTTGTCTAGAGTAACATCAGATTTTTCTCCCTCAAAATTCCTATGATGACCAAATTCTTCTCTTAGAAAAATTAGCTTGCCCGAATTCACCTCTAATTGCACTTAGTCTTGACCGAAATTCCCTTACACATATATATAGGATCATAAATCCTTTCCTAAGAAGGATTTACTTGGTTGGCAAGAATCCTTTCCTTAGGTGGATTTATTTGGTAGTTAAGAATCCTTATCTAAAAGGAAATCTAACTTCTCATGAAAACATATGTGTTGACCGAATTTTAGTCTTTGATGTAGATTAGGAGAGTTTATTCTTTCCTAAGAAGGATTACTTGATGGACAAGAATCATATCCTTAGGTAGATTAACTTAGTGGTTATGAATCCTTTTCAAAGAATAATTCTATCACTAAGTAGTTTTACTTGGTGACCAAGAATCCTTTTCCAAAAAGAATTCTTTCATACACCAAGACTCCTAATCCAACTCAATAGTGTATTTGTAACCATATTAAAGACTTCCTAATTTGATTAGATAAATAATTCCTTTTATTTATCTACTTATCAAATATAGTCTTTAACATTAACTATACTACCAACAAAAGTATAGTTTTAGGAGACCATCTCCTATTAGGAAAAAGATTTTGACTTTTAATTAAATAATTAATTAATCAACAAATTAATTAATTTCCATTTAATTAAATAATAAAATAAAAATAATATATTTAAGCTATTCTCAATAGGCTTTGCTGCCCATACCAAATATAAGGGCTATATATTATTTTTCTTATTTTATTAAAACCATTGGACCTTAATAAAAAGTCCACATGTGAACTAGACATATTCTTACAAAAAGAAACAAGTTCACATGCCTTAATACAATTCTAGATGGACCCCTAAATTGGTCCGATAAAATATATCAAGTGATCCATGCAAGTTCGTGTGGATTGGGGATCTTGGCGGGTAATCTAAATTTAAGCTCCAATAGACACAACCCAATCACAATCAACAAATGATTCACTTAGGTCCAATCTATTTAATTTTAGTTCATTCCACTAAAGAACTAAAATTGAACTCTTAAAAAAAGATAGAATAAGTTGATATTCTCATTCATACCCTAGACAACCTTATTGGAGAAAGTGTATCCTCGTGAAGAATACCAGTAATCGCCAAGAGCTCATAGACCGCCTATAGCTCTCCAAGTTGCCATATTTACACATATGACCACATTTTGAACTTGGATATTTTGACTTGTCCAGAAGCCATGTTTCAATAGACACTATTGAAAATTTAACGTTAAGATGTAATATCCAATACCTCAAAACATCCATATGATGGTATTCTACTCTCATTCAATAAATTGAGCCACGATGTCCATATCTATAAATGAAGTCCTCTATCGATTAACAAATGAATATCACCAAACTATCGAGGATAGACTATGCTAAATAATCATACTCATTGATAGCTCAAATGATAACACTTGCAACCATAAGTCCATCATTTATCTCAGGATTGAGATAGACTCTCCGATTGTCTTCAAATGAAAACTTGTATCCATTGACGGTTCTAGATAAAGTATTTCATTTTGATCATATTCAATGCACCCAGTGCACTAGATTCTTTTGCCCAAAGACACCACACTTTGATGATTTTAAACTCATCATAACACATTTGATCCCACTCAAATGCTAGTAAAAGAATCTACAACTTTGACAAGATAAAGGCGCCCAACCTTCTATCTTAAGTTGTGAATATTATTCAAGACTAACTAAAGAATCATGTCTACCTCATACGTATCTAGATGTATGAACAATTCTTCTTTTCTCATAGTCTTTTAACCTTATGATTATTTACTTTTGACAATTATAATAATTATACTATAAATGCTATAAGATTTGTTAAACTAGAAATCACTTTATTCATATGAAAAGATTGTTAATTACAATATTACACTCTTGCTATCGAGCATAATCCTAACAAAGGGAATCTAAAATCTCATCAGACACAAGTCGCTCAACTCTAGTTTTAGAGATGTGACATAAGCGTTTGTGCCATAATGTGGCTGAATTTTCTTTATTTAGTTTGTGTTTAGTACCTCGTGATTCCACATGCAAGGGTTCATTATAAGAAACGATTGTATCAAGCAAATATAAGTTGTCATATACACATAGAGAACCGGTTCCAACATTGGAATTTATAGATAAACTGAATTGATTGTTTCCAAATGAACAATAATAACCAGACTTATCCAATAAAGAAACTGAAACCAAATTCCACCTAAAAGACGGTACAATAAAAGTATCTGATAAATCCAAATAATAACCAGTTTCTAATAACAACCTAAAATGCCATATCACCTCCACGTATACCAACATGTCATCACCCATAAAGATGTGTCTTTCAGCATCATTTGGCTTTCGGTAGTTCAGGAAACCCTGCATAGAAACACTGATGTGAGTAGTAGCACCAAAATCTAACCGCCACATGTTTCTAGGTACTGAAGCTAAATTTACCTTAGAACATACCAAACTAAGGAACGTACCTTTCTTTGCACGCCAAGCTTGATACTTGGTACAATCCTTCTTCACATGTCCAAGCTTGTGGTAAAAGAAATAATCCTCTTTGTCCTGTTGTTGTTTCTTTTGAGTTGGACCCTTAGCAGCTTCATTATTCTTTCTCTTTTTGCCCTTATCCTTAGAGGTGCTAGCCAAATGAGCACTTTTGATCCTGTCTTGCTTCAGTCTCTCTTCCTCTTGCACACAGTAAGAAATGAGCTCATTAAGAGTCAATTTCTCCTTTTGACAATTGTAACTTAAATTAAATTTTTTTGTAATTGCAATCAGGCCATTAAGTTTTGATAATTATAAATCAACCACGTAACTTTATTAAAATCACACAATAGCCCATAAAATTTACAAAGCAATCCCTCAAGAATATCTAATTTTCATAAATTAGCCTAACCAAAAATAGACCTCTAAAACCTTAGAAGCTCACCGCCGGCACCAGAAAAAGAACGACCGGAGGCCAAGTAGCGGTGCACGACCAGCACAATCTGTAACCCGCAGTGCACTATTAAAGATCGATCCAGTTGGATTGAACGATCGGCGGTGCAAGCACTCGATCAGACCAGTGGCGCGGTTGCTGTAGGTGGCGATGCGGTGCCCCTAAATAGGAAGAATACATTCGATCCTTCAAGTCAATCAATTATGCAAAAGAGAATATCAAAACCCTAAACCTTTTCAATCGGTCAATTGTTGAGGTTTTTTGTTTTTATAAAAATAAAAAATAAAAAACAAAAATACAAATAGTATCTAAAAGATCAAAACCTAAAACCTACGTCACCTTTTTCTCATGTTCATCAACCAAACAAATCCTTCACAGAAATCACAAAATCAAACACAAACATAATATGTTGTTTATGGATTCAACATGTATATTCGATAATAAACATGTATCAGACTTCTTATGCATATACGACAATAAACATCAGATGAACAAAGCAAATCCAATTTTTTTTTTCAAAACCGAAAATCCAACATTCAATTCTCAAGAATCGATCATGGGAGGCTCTGATACCACTTGTAAAGAATTCGATTCATACATATCAACATGCATAGGCACATAATTAATCTGAATCACAACCTAAACATGTTTATGTATCATGATTAATCAAACACTATGTATAAATATTACTAACCCATCTCAATTCAAGAGAAAAATGAAGATAATCGATCGCGGAAGCGTACCTGAATCCATTGTCGGAGGTTGGTGGATGTGTTGTGATCTTCCAAATTATCACGACCTTTGTGAACCCTAAAGGTTCAATTTTGCTCTGTTGATAGGGATACAGACAAAACAAAGATGTCATGTAATTTGGGAACCACAACCCTATTATATATAATAAACATATTATTATATGTTTTACAATTTCTAATTCATCCCCTCATCAAATTAGAAATAGCACTCTGATATTTACACATTAATTCCATAACAATTATACCTTTAAGCCTTAATACTTAAAACCTTAATTAGATCACTTTAATTTAGGCTTAACCAAAGATAGCATAACATATTTAATATTTACATGTGTGTCCCCACATGATGGAATTTTTCAACAAAGCCATTATCGGATTTTCAAAATGTAGAAGAAAGATTGAATGGCAGTAAAATATTGAAAAACGGTATGCTAGGGCTTAAGCTAACTTTATCTTTCGAATTTCGGATTTGCTAAATGATAATAATTCACTCATGTTTGCATGGTTTTTTTTAAATTGTACATATACGATCACTTATAAGAAAATTAATATTTTATAATCGTTTAGATTTATCCACCTTTTAAACTACTAAAATTCCAATTTGAATGTATAAAACGGTATAATTTATTTAATATAATTATTTTAAGTGTCTAAATAACACATATTTTTGTATGTACACCAATGAGAAGTTGTAACACTATTTTGTCAATAGATTTCATTGCACTTCTCTTTACTTAATTTTTTAATTTTCTGATTTTGATTTTGATTTCATTGCATTCTTATCTTTGTTTCTTTATTTTCCATTATTTCCTTCACCGTAACTTTAAAAATTGAGTTTGGGTTTTGAAAGTTAAAAGCTTAAAACACATAAAATTCATAAACTAAAAATTTATTCCGTAAATGATTTATTCAATCATTAGCCCAATTTGTTGTTTTTTTATATATAAAATAAATCAAGTAAACATACACGGATGGTAGCGGGCCTCATTTTTATAGTTCGTATCAGGCCCCCAAAACCTTTAGGCAACCCTGTATGCATTGAATACAACTTTAAGATCATATTACTACCACCCCCAATGTGACTTGGTGGTAAAAGCGTTCAATAAGTCTGACAAATATCCAAGTTTGAGTCGCCACCACCATAATTGGTATATATATATAACTTTGAATCACATTCACTCTATCATCTTATCTCACATCCTACACTAAAAACATCTTATGATTATCTACCCTACTATGCAAGTCTAGTCTGTGACATTACTAAAGGGTTTTGATCGATGTTTGAATACTATGAGGTAAAAAAATGTGATTTTAAAAAATGATAATAAATTAAAAATTAAAATGCAGTGAGTCTTTTAGTCTATATTTTGATTCAAATGAATGTATAGTTTGAGTTAATGATCGTACCAATATCGTGCTATATTTTGGTCATCATTCCTCATCATTTGTCTTTTTTTTCAAGCGTATTTTTATGTCTTATAGGCTCTTTTGTTGTGATTTCAGGCAATTGGTGTAATTCTAGTCTTGGAGGAGGAAAGCAGAAATTTCGAGCACGAAACCAACCAATGAAGCCAAGAAAGAGGAGTACAGTTCGCTTGTAGGTACGTATGTCCCTACCCGCACAATCCAAGCCCCAGAACTTTACTGGTCCATACCAGTAAAAAAATCTATGAACCGGGGACCAGAAATTCTTTAGAAAATGACCAAACTGCCCAGATCGCGAGTACTGCGCGAGTCTCTTTACCAGTGAACCGAAGAATAGGTGTGCTGAAGATTGTCAATGCGCTGGTAGATGCACGGGTACCTTACCTGCACACTACCCGCGCACTACGTGCGACAAATCAGCCACTTCAGTGTTTCAGACCTAATTTGGGAAACCCTATAAATATATCTTCTTATTATTTCAAAAACCTCTCTTCCTTCACTCTTCCAGCCACGAAATTTCTCCCTCATACACCACTAATCACTAAACCTAAATCTAGGAATCTTTCCTTACCAATTCCCAACCATCTTTCATTATCTTCAACCATTTCTACTTAAGAAGACTACTAGGAGATTGGATTCGAGCTATAAAAAGGAGGAGTTATACATGGGTTTTCTCTTACTCATACCTTTTAGCTTTTATTTTGTAATTAACATGAGTAGTTAATCCCTTTGTGAGAGTTGATATAATTATTCATGGATTGTGGGTTTTCCATCATATTCTTAGAATTGGATTATTCAGTTTCATTCAATGATTTTCAATGCAATTGATTACCTCTTGAATTAAGTGGATATGTCATCTCTTGGTTCATGATGAGTATCAATCTATTTTGAGTTTTTTAATTAGAACATATATCTTCTTAGATTGGGTAGATATAACCTCTATCAGGCCAAGTTAGATACCCACTTTTAGGTGATTTAAAACTAGCTAAATTTAATGGAAGGGACGTGTCGTGAATATGCTCATCTGATACATCCTAGCTTCAATGGAAATTGGTGGATTGTGAATATGCCCTTTCAAGTCATCCCTAACCATTCGAATCTATCTGTTATGTAGTATATAATTGATGTGATAAGAGTCTATATCCCTCCAAATCCGACCAAGTAGTCGCAAGTGACTGAGTGAGAGTTATTGATTCTAAGTCACTCTTAAAGATAGATTAGCCATTAATAATCGAATTGGTTCTTAAAGAGTGGACTGCCCACTATTTGTGTATGAATTGCATCGACTCCCGCATTCGCATCCTATATCTTATCTTCTCACTTCAAATTATCACTAATTGTTAGTTTAACTTTAAATTAATTAACATAATTGATATTTGCATCTTAATGTTTGTTTTCAAACCCAACTATTGAAACTTTACTTTTATGCCTTTTAGTATTATTTATCTTAATCTAGTCATCACTACCTCTAATACCTATAGACGATATCGTAGCTTATCACTATACTTATTTAGAGCAATTTCATGCAAATAGCTAAGGTTTTTTATAAATTCCTTTGACGGACATTTTCTAACGATAAAAAACGCTTTCGTCACTTAATTGTTGCCACAAAATAAAATCACTCTCAATAAAGTATTGGCACTTGTCCTTTCAATTCTATTATGGATTCGAGTCATACAATTGCTCATTAAATCGCAACAAAGTATGAGAGAGCCCTTTATTGTAATAGAAGTTGCATTTCCAACCGTACTTGTAGTTCGATTGGTAACAGATTTTAAAATAAAAATAAAAAGGGTGCTGATATTGACACCCACAAATTTATTAGTACACCTATATTTTATTAAAAAATTAATTACAAAAATATCCGAATAGAAATTTACCAATAATGACATATTACTTTAATTAAAAATAAACCAAATACTATATACACTTATTAATTACACACATATCTTCAACTATATTTTTTTATTAAAAAAACTTACCTTTCAAAAGAAAAACTTATGATAAACCCTAATTTTTATGATAAACCATAATTAAACTCTAATTTTATTTCAGGTATCAAATTATCATCACATGATTATAATATTATTTTTATATTTCTTTTATATATAGTTATGAACTCTAATAATAAACAATTTTTTTTTAACTATAGTTGTAGATATCAATAAATAAAATTAAGATAGTCGTAGGTATCAATAAGAATTTTTTTAAAAAAATAGCTATAGAAATAAGAAAAATCCATATTAAATTTTAAGATAACTGTATATATCAATAAGCATTTTTTTTAAAGATAGCTATATAAATAAGAGAATTCCAAATTAAAAATCTTTTAACCCCATATATGGTTCCACATATTTCCTTTTATGAGACTCCTAAATTCGAGATATTTCTAAAAGTAAATTGGATCATCATGAAAAAAGGATTTGATTTAAAAAAATAATATGATTTTTTATATATATAAATTGGATGTGATAATAATTTAAAAATGTTTATAAATAATATGCTTTAAAATGAATATATTTATTTCAATGAGAGTACTATTGATATTAGGATGTGTGTTTAAAGTAATATTTATTTGTAAAACTTTGGATATTTATACACTTATAAAAATGGATGTACTAATAAATTTTATAGATATTAATATCCGTACCCAAATAAAAATTGCTACCACCAAAAAAACCTTCCTTTTATTGCACAACATCTCATGAGTTTATGTGAAATTGCACTCGACCTTTTCTTTGATTGCACAAACCTCCCTGAAAATGTTGGATAAAGGTTTGACTGACGGTCAATTTAAAGGTCAATGGGTAGTGTGTGGGTAACATCATCTTTTTGACATTTAAAAAATAATTAAACCCAACGGAATCCTTATATTTTAATAATTATCGAGCTACCAAAAAAATAACTATCAAATAATCACCAAAACGAAGGGTTTGGGCTGGATTTGTAATTTATTAAACTTTGCTTCAAAGAAGGCTCCATCATTTAGCATGTCTTGAGAGTTTGTTTTCATTCCCAGCTTGTTAATGCAAGAGCTTGCATGTAGAACGTTGTCGGACACTCTAGCAAGCACACATGTGCCTGTATTGCATCTCTCAAAGCTAGTTCCAATTGTTCGATCATCAGGTACGAGTGTACGACAATGCTCGCCGAACAAAAACAGTATCAGAAGGAACCGACATCATCGATATCAGATGAATATTACAAAAAGACCATCAAATTCTCAACATATAGATAAATATTAACACATGATCACTTTCATGACATGCCCCAAATGAGGGAAAACAGTATGGTACCTTCGAGTAGTACTCAACAACATTTTTGAAATCATTGTCTCTGAACATAATGTCTCTAATTTTTTTGTATTGAATATATCTTGAACTTGTTGTGTCCATTCTTGGAATGATAAAGCGGTGTTGTAAAAAAATCGCAAAATCATGAGATAGAATTCTAGAGAGAGAGGCTCTGGCTTTCACGAGCAAGAAAAGAGGGATTTTAGAGAGAAGTTAGTGTCAGTCTTCATAGACAATGTCAATCCTATAGTTGATCAGGCAGGTATGTGGGGCATCCTCAAGCCATTTGGCAACGTCAGGGACATATACTTATCACCCAAAATGAGTGAACGTAGGAGTTGCTTTTTCGTTTGTCAGATTTGGTACCATGTTAGAAGCTTCAAGGTGACAAGACTGATTAATGGCATGCACGTTTATGGGTGGCCAATCAGCGCTAAGATAGCGGAGCAGGATTGGAAGAGTCGTCAGGGTCAGCAGTCTAAGATTTCAGGTGACAACAACAGGTTCCAAAGTTCTAAAACAGAGGCTAATGAAGATCAAGAACCTCGTCAAAGACAAGCGAATGGCCACTCTTATGGAAAAGTGTTGACAACAGGTTTGAAAACACCAGTGGATGAGAAGTCTTCGAGGAGAGAAGATCTACGAACCATTTTTTTTGGAATAGTACCTAGTGCGATTGGGGTTGGATAGCAAAAGTTTTAGTAGGAGTCCTGAAAGACTTTGGCTCAGTTGCTAGTGTGTCAAACAAACTGACAATGAGAGGTTTTTCCTTCTCTGTTTCCTTCTTAGGGGGAAGAAAGATCCTCTGGTACTTTGGGTCTGAAAAGGATGAGTTCACTCGTAGCAGGTTCCTTTGGGACGACCTTTTTGGTTCTATGGAAAAAGGGTGGCTATCTTTATCTTTCCAGGGGAGGTTAATTTGGGTTAATATTCAGGGCACGCCTTTGAAATGTTGGAGTATGGCTTTCTTTCAGGCGGTAGTAAATTCGTTTGATGAACCTTTATGGGTCGATGATGTTACTCTTAGTAGGAGGAGGTTGGATGTAGGAAGAGTTCTGGTATCGATGCCAATAGATTCATCGGTTTCGACTAATGTTAAGGTGGTCACGGATGGGATAGAATGGTTAGTTTCGGTGGTAGAGGACCAAGTTCTGGTAGAGGTGAGTTGGGTCGAGGAGCGGTTGGGTTTGAAAATCTCTACATATTTCAAAAATACAGTGGAAGAGGAAAGGTCAACCTCTGTGGAGGAGTTAGGTGAGTTCAGGGGTGCTTTTTCTATCAGCAAAGGAAAATCTACGGCTAAGAAAACTGACTTAGATAAGAGACAACTTGCATTAGTACAAAAAGTGCTATCTGAAAATACGGGTTTCCAAAAAATAGAGGAGAGAAGAGTGTGGATGGGAAGTTGTGACAGGGAAGGTAACCTTGAACATGAAAAAAGATACTCAGCGGGCCAAGGTGTCAGAATTGCTTCTGATAAAGGAAAATGAGTTGTTTTAAGGAAACCCAAAACGAAACACTACAGTGAGTATGATCCCAAAGCTAAAATTGTTCTAGAAAAGAACAATGGGGGTTATGTTGGGAGGTTTAAGGTAAGTGAGGACAGCTAATCATTATCATTTTCACAAGTTTTATATGGAGGTGAAAAAGGTGAATGCTTTTTTAAGAGACCTTCTCCTTATATGTCACGTTTGGATAAATTGCTTAAGCCCATAATTGAGAATTTGCCCGTTTGGTTATCAGATGGGCCCTTGAGAGTATCTGGGTTTACAAAGTCAAAGGAGGAAGGGGTTTATCAAAGTCAAGGCCTGATAATGAGGGAACCGGTTTTAGTTCCTAGTGGGCTGGTGGAGGTAGATAGTGACTGGGTCAAGGGCCTTAATCTAAATTCTCGGGCTTCGAAATGCCCCCAACCAGTAGAGTCGATTAAAGGTAGGGAATCGGTGTATCTAGAGACTACTGTGTCGAAACCAAGAAGAAGGTCTTAGAGGAGGCTGATCAAACTGATACAAAGGCTCAGTTTGGTATTACTTTCCCAGCTATTTTTGGGGTCAAAAGTGATTCTGGACCTCAGACAGGGTGATTGGTAAAATCGTCGGGAAGTGCTTTTGGTCACTTTTAACTTCTCCCAACTGAGTTTTTGAGAAGCTACAAATACATACTTTTGGATTTTGACTTATACTTTTAGAAAACACGCTACAGTGATTTTAAATGAAATTTTACTAACTTTCCAACTTTGTCATTGCCTTTAACGAAATTTAACAAAAAAATTGGGCTTATATTTTTGTACAAAAAAAATGTTTCCATAATTAATTCAATAAAGTAAAATAAAAATGAAATAAAAAATAAAATTAAGAAATATAGAAATAAAGAAATAAGACTAATTAATTAAATAAAGTAGAATAAAAAAATGGGACTAATTAATTCAATAAAGTACCATAATTATATAACACTTAACACTAAATACAAATAAACAAGAAAAATGTAAAGTATAGCAAATTAGTACCATTTAGATGTCTTTATCCTTTTAGTAATTTTACACACTCACAACACTTTTTATATTAGTTTATCAAACACATTGAAATTGCTATTAGTTCTCACAGCATTTTTGAAAATCAGTTTACCAAACACTTAGTTGATTCTTCCCACAGCAATTCCAAAAGCAATTCCCCCAACAGCAATTCCAAAAGCACTTCTCCGCACAGCACAACAATACCAAACTAAGCCAAAGTCGAGTAGGAAAGGCAGTAAGAAATGTTACCCTCCTAAGAAACATAGTATGAGGACTATGAGTGTGAAAAAGATTCTGAGCAAGAATCCAGATGGTAATTGAGCTAAAGGGGATTTAGTGGATTGGTGTCTGGATGAAAAGGTTGCAAAGGTTATTGAAGATGGAGTAGCCAATGGGTGCAATTTGAAAAGTAATCAAGAGTCAAACTACAAAGGGCAGTGGAATCTGGAAGAAGAGATGACTAAAGTGATTGAGACTGGTTTGGCATTAGGGTTTGATTTCCACTCCAACAAGAAGGAGGTAGAAGCTGAAATCCTTTATAGAGAGTTGGAGGATATTGGGAGAATGGAAGACATTGAAAGGGTTTAGGGAGTGTGGGGTTCGGTTGGTGGGGTTTTTTGATTTGTCAATGTTAGTGTTATCGTGGAATGTGGGAGGGCTTGGAAAAAAGGAAAAAACGTAGGGTCATGAGAGGTCTGGTAGAGTTTCGTAAGCCAATGGTGTTCTTGATTCAGGAGACTAAGATGAGTTCTTTTGATAGCAGTTTGGTAAGGGTGTTAGGAGGGTCCTTGTTAACTAAGGCTCAGTTTGGTATTGTTGTGCTGTGGGGAGAAGTGCTTCTGAAATTGCTGTAGAGGGAATTGCTTTTGGAATTGCTGTGGGAAAAATCAACCGAATGTTTGGTAAACTGATTTTCAAAAATGCTGTGAGAACTAAAAGCAATTTCAATGTATTTGGTAAACTGATATAAAAAGTGTTGTGAGTATGTAAAATTACTAAAATGACAAAGACATCTAAATGGTACTAATTTGCTATACTTTACATTTTTCTTGTTTATTTGTATTTAGTGTTAAGTGTTATATAATTATGGTACTTTATTGAATTAATTAGTCCCATTTTTTTATTCTACTTTATTTAATTAATTAGTCTTATTTCTTTATTTCTATATTTCTTTATTTTATTTTTTATTTCATTTTTATTTTACTTTATTGAATTAATTATGGAAACATTTTTTTTGTACAAAAATATAAGCCCAATTTTTTTTGTTAAATTTCGTTAAAGGTAAGGACAAAGTTGGAAAGTTAGTAAAATTTCATTTAATATCACTGTAGCACTTTTTCTAAAAACAGAAGCCAAAATCCAAAAGCATGTATTTGTAGCTTCTCAAAAACTCAGTTGGGAGAAGCTAAAAGTGACCAAAAGCACTTCCCCACGATTTTACCAAACACCCTGTCTGAGGTCCAGAATCACTTTTGACCCTAAAAGCAGCTAGGGAAGCACTGCCAAACTGAGCCTAAGGGTGTGGGGGTGAATGCTATTGGTTGGACAGGTGATTTGATGACCTTGTGGAACGACAGACATTTTAAGGTAAAGTCATGCATTCCGAACAATCGATGCATTGCGTTATTAGGGGAGGTGGTTAGTCTTAATAAAGAGATGGTTATATGCAACGTATACGCCGCAAATATGGAATTTGAGAGGAGAGTGCTATGGGATTTCCTAGTAAACTCTCAAGTCTTCTGCCCGTCACCGTGGTGCATCCGTGAGGACTTTAACTCCATATTGGATTACTTGGAAAGAAGGAGAGGGGGAGTCTGCTTTAAAGGAGCTATCAGAACCTTCAATGATTTTATTCTATGAGCTGGGGTTCTGGATTTGCCAATGCAGGGGATAAAATACATGTGGTCTAACTTTAGAGAAAGGATTCTTGGGCAAGACTGGATCGATTTCTTTTGTCTCTGGAGGTGCTTGAATGGTTTCCCACTTTAAAGCAAAGAGGTCTGCCTAGGTCTATTTCTGATCATAATCCGTTTATGATTGGAAAAGACATAGTGGATTGGGGCCCTTGTCAATTTCGTTTTTATAACAGTTGGTTGAGAAACAAGGAAATGATCAATATGGCTATAAAATCTTGGAAGAATTGCAAGGCTAGAGGGTCAAAAGGTTTTGTGTTGTTTTCAAAATTAAGAGTGATGAAATACAACTTGAAGCGTTGAGTAGCTGTGAATAAGAAGAAGGCATGCTTGATTAAAAGGCTTAAAGATAATTTGGCCGAGGTGGAGGCCAAGACTGAAGGTCTAAAAACTAAGTGTTTGTCAATTCTGTCTGAGTTGTGGAAGGAGATGAAATGGAGACAAAAATCGAGAGTGAGTGGTTGCTTGAGGGCAATAAAAGTTCTAACTTTTTTCGTTTCACTTCAAACTCAAATATGAGGCACAATTCTATAGAGAGCATCGTGTTGGAAGGGGTTAGCTACTCGGACCCCATTCTAATCAGGGAAGGAGTCTATAAGTTTTTCTCAGATCATTTTAAGAACTTTCCTTGAAAGCGACCAACGATTAAAGGTCTGATGAAGAAAAAGTTATCGTTCTCAAAAAGTGACAATTTGGAGGTTGAGTTCTCTGATTCTGAGGTATGGGATGCCTTGTGTAGTTGTGACGGAAATAAGGCACTAGGCATTGATGGGTTGAACCTGCAATTCATCAAGAAAAACTGGTCGGTCATCAAGGGTGATTTCATGGGTGCAATGAATTTACAATGACAACTCGGTGGTTAAGGTGCTAAATAAGATATTCATAGTGCTCATTCCAAAAGTTGAAAAACCTGAGACGATGCAGGATTTCAAACCAATTGTTTAGTAAGCTCCATGTATAAGTTGTTGGCTAAGGTTTTAGTGTTTTGTCTTAGGAAGGTGATGAAGTCGGTGATTGATGAGTTACAAATGGCATTTTTAAGAGAACGACAGATAATAGACAGCTTTAGGGTAGCCAACAAGATCATCCATTCATGGAAGAAGGAGGAAAAATGAGGATTGGTTGTTAAGCTGGATTTCGAAAAGGCATACGATAACGTAGACCACGGTTTCTTAGATGAGTGTTTGATTAGCCTGGGTTTTAGGGTTCGGTGGAGGAAATGGATTAGTTGCTGCATTTCAACTCTGCAGTTGTCGGTACTAGTTAATGGATCCCTTACTAACCAGATCGTTGTGGAAAGGTGGCTCCGATAGGGAGATTCGTTGTCCCCATTTTTTTCATTATTGTGGTTGATGCTCTGAATAGCTTGTTAAACAAGGTTATAGAGTTAGATATGGTGAGAGGGATTAATTTTGGTTCTGGTATGGTGCATGTGTTGCACCTGCAATTTACTGATGACATGGGGCTATTCATAAAGCCCAGGGTTGATTATTTAAGAAATCTTAGGAGGATTTTACGCTGCTTTGAATTGGCCCCGGGCTTAAGGGTCAATTTCTATAAGTCAGGTGTGGTCAAGGTGTGTAAGAGGAGTTCCAGAGATACGGAGTCAGATTGGGTTGCGTGCTTTAGGTGTAGGAAGATTACTTTACCGATTATATATCTTGGTTTACCGCTTGGAGTGAATCTGAGTCAGAGTTCTTGTTAGAATTCGGTATTGGAAAGAATTAAAAAGAGATTGGCTCTATGGAAGATGAGATTCTTTTCGAAATGAGGAAGATTGGTGTTGATCAAAGTTGTTATGTCAAGCATCCCGACCTACAACATGTCTGTATTCAGGATACCAGTGTGTGTGGCTCTAAAGATTGAAAAATTACAACGGGATTTCTTCTGGGAGATAGGGTTGAGAAGAGTAAAATACATTCTGTTAATTAGGACATGGTGTGCTTGTCTAAAAAGAAGGGTGGGCTCGGGATTGGTAGAATTCCTGATAAAAATAAAGCTTTGCTCTCAAAATGGATCTGGAGATTCGGTGGTGAGGAAGGAACATTGTGGAGAAAAATGGTATGTGCAAAGTATGGTTATGATGCTAGTGGGTTATGGTGGGTTTGGAAGGTTCCCAACTCAGCTTCTATATTTGTGAATGTGGTTAGAGGTCTATTGGTGGAGGGTTCTATGTCTACTAAAATTATAATGAAGGGTATGTGTGTGGTGCTTGAGAATGGCAAGAAAATTAGGTTGTGGGAAGATTTAAGATGCAACTCAAAGCTCCTTCGTGAGGCATTCCCAAGAATTTTTACGCTCTTGGTCAAAAAATTTGGGGCAGTTCAGGAGTTTAGGAAATGGTTTAATGAGAAGTGGGCTTGGGAAGTGAGCTTAAAGAGAGAGATTTTTGACTGAGAAATTATACAGTGGAATGAATTCTCAAGGTTCCTTAATTTTGTGAAGGTCTGTGTTAACTTTGAGGATAAGTTGGCTTGGGTTCACAGCCCTAAAGGGAATTTTTCAGTGGGATCATTTCTGCAATGCTTGGAGGGTTATAGTACTAATTTCCCATAGCTGTCTAAGATTATTTGGCAAGGTCTATGCCTTCCCAAAGTTAAGATTTTGTTCTGGCAATTGATAAGAGGGAGGGTTTTAATGAGGGAGGTCTTAAGTAGGTTTAGTATGAATCGTGATGAGTTTGGAATGTCCCTTGTGCAAGAGTGGAATAGAATCAACAGATCAATTTTTTTCTTCACTACAGATGGGTCTGGAAGCCGTGGACAGCAAGTATACAGTGGTGGAAGGTTAGTAGTGTGACTAATGGTCGTATAGTGTATTGGATGAGAGGGTGGATTGGTATGTGCCTGAAGGTAACTTCTCGTAGAGTTTGGTGTACCCTTCATTTTGTTGTTATTTGGACAATTTGGGAGTTGAGAAACCATATGTTAATTTCAACTTAGCACTTGATATGATTATTAGGACTGCTTAGTGGTTTAAACACCTGGGCAAAGGCTCTTTAGAGGCAGTTACAATTCTTCAACTCAATATGAGGGAGAGATGTGTAGACCAGTCTATTCTCAAAAGAAGTTTGTTGGAGGAATGGGTTCCCCCCTCAGTGGGCAGGCTCAAGTTTAATGTTGACGGTTCGGCGAGGGGTAAACCAAGTAATGGTGGAATTGGTGGTGTTCTTAAGGATGCAAGTGGGGTAGTGTTATGTCGGTTCTCCTTCTTTGTGAGGATGAGAGATTCAAACGAAGCAGAAATTCTAGCCATTCACAAAGCCTGTGAACTTCATGAGTCAAGGGTGGCATTGTGGAACAAAGAAATCGACATAATCAGTGACTCATTGGTGGCTGTTTTGTGGGCTAATGACTCTAAGGGGTTTGGGAATTTGAGAGTGGTGGATCTTGTTTACGATATTAAGACGATTCTTGAACGGGTGGGAAGGATTACGATCTCTTATAATTTGAGGAATACAAACTCCTATGCGGAAATTTTATCGAAAAGGGGTTCCAATATGGAAGGAGACTTTTTGATCTGGGGGCTAGGTAGGCTAGGTTCAAGCAAGCTAGCTTTTTATGATTATCGTGGGCTTTGCTTTCGGTTTTTGTTCCTCGTCTCTCTGCAGTTTTTTGGGTTTTTTTTATGCTCTTGATCGAGTTTATGACTATGTTTGTTTTGTTTCCCATGCTCTGTTTTTTGTTCCTTTGGTTTGGCTTGTTTGCTTCTGTATGGTGGTCTTCTCTCTGTTCTATTTTGGTTGTATTGTTCTTTATTGCTCTTGTTCAGTATATTGTTGTCTCAAGCATTTTTTGCTTTGCCTTGTTGTCTTTCAGGCATGCGTGGCCGATGAATAAAATTTGATGTTAAAAGAAAACTTCAAAAATTACATAATTTCAGTAGATTAGATCATTATAAGCACAATTATAATTACAATACCCACATTGAGAGATTATATTGAGCAAAAATAACGAAAATAATGACACTTAATGAGACACTTATCTTTCAACAAATATCATAAAAAAGTAGTGAAAATAATGTAACACCAAGTTAGAAACCAAAGAGAGGTCGTTGTTAGTTTCTTCTAGGTTAAAAGGAAAAATAAAAACATAATTCTTTGCTCTCTTTCTGGTCCATCAACAATTAGTGGAATGCTCAACATAAATGGAATTGGTAGCTTTGACATACCTCATTTTATTCACTTTCTTCATCTTTATAACAAGTTTTAAGTAAGATATCATACATTGCAGTGAGATCTATATATGCTGATTATCCCCACTAATAATATGTTTTCTTTCGCATGTGGTTTTCTTAGATTACATCGCATATTCTATTGGGTTTATCCAATGTTTAACAAATTTCAATTCCAATCCAAACACAGCTTTTTTTGGGTTATTTGATAGTTTATTTTTGTAGCTCAATAATTTCTAAAATATAAGGGGTTCCTGTGGGTTTAATTATTTTTTTTAGTGTCAAAAATATGATGTTGCATATGCACTACCTATTGACCTTTAAATTGACTATTAGTCAAATCATTAGTCAACTTTTTTCAATGGAGGTTTGTGCATTAAAAAGAAAAGTTGAATATGAATGTAATTTCACCTAAGCTCAAGAGATGTTTGTGCAATTAATCCAATTATATTTTGTCAAACATAATGTGATCTTTCTTAAATACAATAGTCATCGTTTTCGGCTGACAAGGCTTCAAAGTTATTTTTAATAATTTGTAACGGAAATTGTGAGATATGTCACCATTTTATTGTATGTTGTAATGATATCACCAGTTTAATAACTTAAGTTTAAAAGGAACCTAGTATGACGAACTACCGAAATTGCCCATAAATAATCTATTCTTTATTCTTTGAAAGGCACCGTAACAACTCCTCTCTCTCTCTAAAAAGGTTTTCTGAAAATCGATCTATAACTCTTCACTCTCTCCAAAAAACTTTTCTCTCTCCAGATATTGCACAATAAGGTAACAAATATTTCTGATCTTCATTTTTATTTTTTCATGCATTTCTATGTGGTTGAAGAATGTATCCATTCGTTATGATATGTTGTTTCAGTCTTTATATGAACATGTATGAACATTTAATCTCCAGTTTTTTGATATGTTTACGAGCTGTTGTATATGTGTTTGAGATTTTGTTACATTGGTCCGAGCTATTGAACATTTAATCTCCCGGTGTTGCTGCTATCGTTCCTTGTCACTTTTTGAATCATATCCAGCAACTCCTGATGTTGCTGCTGTTGATCCTCCTCACTCTTCAGGGGGACTTCACGCAACTCGTTGAACTGATGTTCCCATGGGGCCTGAATCATGTCTACATTGTTAGTACTAAAACAATCAACAGGTCACGTTAATAAAAAAACAAAACTATCATCTCAATTTACCTCTCTATCACGTCCAACTCCGGCACGGGAATCCCCTCTAGATGTAGCTGGTCTGGGGGTGGTAAACAGAACCCATCTATGCTCACTCGCTGAGGATCCGGCTTAGATCCCTCACTGTCCATGGCCTTGAAACTCGTACCCTCCGAGTCAGAAGCATCTGTTTCACTGGGCCTCCCACCCCCACCCTCTGGGTCAGAACCCTTTGTCCCACTGCTCCCACCAGTGGTAGTCTGACAAGGACCGAACTCGGAAGCTGAAGTATGTGCCCATCTACATGCAGGCTCCCTCCTCATTTAGCCCTACAAAGTACGGTGCCTCCGTCTCAGCTGTTGTGGGCACCATTTTCGTCCTCACAAACATCTGAAACCTTAGTTAGAACAATGTAATTGTATACTTAGTGACGAAAATATAAGCATGTACAAATTAAATAAATACCCGAGCATTGAAAATCTTGGCCAGCTTCTTCCCTCTCAGTTTTTTGCTTAACTCCCACTTCAATAAACGAAGATACAAATCTGTATCAATCGGGGTGCCGAACTGGAAGCCCAGATCAGGGATCACCTCAAAAACATATATCTGCATCAAACATAACTACGATAAGAATCCATAAAATTTTGGAAATGATAAATAAAGTACAGGTTGTAATTCAAAGTTCTTACCAACAGGGCATGAGATAGACCGTAAATGTTGTATGTGTCCACCGTATGTACGTCAACGCCCTTTGTCTGCTGGAGTCTCTCGAACACCTCAAGTCGCCCGTCAAGTGTATAATTGAATGAACAAATGGAATGCATGTACATATGGGCACCCCAAGGGAACACATCGAAAGCATCGAGGTCCTCCACCAGCCGAAACTGCCAATCTTGAATCTTGAATCTTGAATCTTGAATCTCTCGTACACCTCCATCAGTATTCAGTTCAGCATATAGATGAGGTAAAACTTCACAGCATCGTACGCCTCCTGAAACTCTCCAATAGTGAGAACAACCCTCAATTCCTCGAATGATACCCTATCGATACCACCAAAGTACTGTTGATGTATGTCATTCTCCATTGCTTCATACCGGGTAGTGTCCGGTACGACTCCAAAACATAACTCAGTGATCAGACAAAATTCCACATTCGAAAACCTCACCGTATGGTTCCCTAATAGGAACCGTATATCATATCTTGGCCCTTCATGATGCAACTCCTGCATAAGCAGCTAATTGATAACACCACCCGAAAAATTCATCTGTCGATGCATCATCATGAAATGGCCAAAACAGGACACTATGAACCGACACCAGTCTTCCACAGCAAAATCTCCAAGGACCTCAATCAGTGCATCGTCTATACGGCTAAAGGCGTCAAAATGGTCGTGGCGAGTTAGTTTACCCTCATATCAGTCTCCCTCTGGAGTTTTAAGCGAATCCTTCGACCTATTCCTCATCTGCAATGTCACAGAAACAATACATAAAGTAAACTGAAAAATGCTTGGAAACAACATTAACAGTCTCGGGAGTTTCCCAAAAAAAGCTCGGGCCTTTGTGAAAAAAGCTCAACCCTTTGCGAAAAAAGCTCGGCTCTTTGTAAAAAAAGCCCGGGCCTTTGAGAAAAAAGCTCGAAGCTTTAACCAAAAATTCAAAAAAAAAATGTTCGATCATGTTTTAAAAAAGCTCGATCCTTTAAAAAAAACCTTGAATCCTCACAAAAAATATCGAACCTTAAATAAGCTCGGAGTATTTTTAAAAAAACTCAATCATGTTAAAAAAAAAACTCGATTTAACTGAAGAAAAAAACCTCGATTAAACTGAACCTAATTTTCAACAAAAAAATCTCGTTCATTTTTTAAAAAAAGCTCGATTCAACTATAAAAATTCTTTGAGCATTTTCAAAAAAGCTCAATTCAACTACAAAAGAGCTCCGAGCTTTTTCAAAAAAGCTCGATTTAACAACAAAAAAGATCGATTCAACTAAAAAAAAAACTCAGAGCTTTTCCAAAATGTCTCGGTTACTCAGATTTTCATATTCCTCAACAAATATTCAACATCATTTCAAACCCTAACCTAACCCACAATCATTCTCAGATCCCCAATTCAACCATAATCTACAATTTCAATCAACAAAAAACATATCTAACATGCAATGCAACTTCTCAACTACAAAAACGATAACAAAATCATACTCAACTTACCTCGACCGATTGCAAATCTTCTGGTGAAGTCTCGAAATTTGGTTGCTCTCCAACTTTCGGTTACTGTGCCTTCAAAACTGTTGTTGTCGATTCACTTTTCGTCGATTAAACTTACTCTACTTTTTCTCTCTCAGTTTGAAAACGACAAGATGATATTAGCCAAGTAGTTTGCCCTTCACAATTACATCATGAGGTTGTGAGTTCGAGTCAGCACCCTCAAGTCCCGAATTAATGTAATATTTCAAAAAATATATATATAATTTGGTATATCACTATGTTAACCTAATATTGACGATAAATATTTAAATTATTATTATTATTATTTTAAATCTTACGTAGAACGTGTAAGATTCTACCGAAAGTTGTTGATATTAAGAGCATCTTCAATGCAAATATGCATTTGGAGAAAATTGATTGCCACATATGATAGATAGTTAAAAAGTTAGAAAAACTCTCTCCAATGCAATTATCTAACTTCAATATGGAGATGATGTGACAAACAAAAAGTTAGAAATTATAGAGTTGAGTTTCTCTCATAGAAATGCTGACTAGGATTTCTAACTCATTCCACCAATAATATTAAAACTCATTTAATTGTAAAATAAAAAAGGAGAGATAATGTAATAATTGTTTATTATGATTGAATATAAAATGAATACATATTTGACTTTATATAATTGCATTGGAGGTGTGAATATGTATTTCTCTAAAAAAAATTCAAAAGTGGGTCCATAATAAATAGAAATGATGATGTGGTACCATTTAAAAACTCAAAAAATACATATTTACATTGAAGATGCTCTAAGCATCGTATGTGCAACATATATTTCTCCTCCTATAATTTGGAGATATCTACTTTTATAATACTAAATTATTAAAATAATATAAATAATATTTATGAGTTGACAGTTATATTATAGGGAGAGTTGTTCTCAAACACCTAAGCACTGTTTCTTACATAGGATTGGACTAGGATTGGATTAATCTTAGTCCAATCCTATGTTTGGAAGCAACACCGGACTGAATAAAATAATCTAGTGGGATCCAATTTTAGTGAAATAGTCTCATGTTTTGTGGGATAAATAAACCCACCAAATTGGTGGGTTTAGTTGTCCTGGGACTATTTTTTTTTTTTAAGATTTTTTTAAAAGTTTTCAGATTTTTTAATTCACTATCAAAAATAAAAAATGTAAATCAAAACCAGAATAAAAAAACAAAAAGCAAACCCAGAACCATAATATTATGGAAACCAAAAATAAAATCGAACCCACAAACATAATATTTTGGAAATCTAAAAAAAAAATCAAACCACCTATATCTAGAATTGAAAAAAAAAATCAAATATCTTTATATTCCATATTCAACCTAGATCTGAAATCAAACCCAACCCATATAATGGCGATGATATAGAAATGGTGATGATGATAGCGAATTAGGAAAATAGAAAGTTTTATAGTTTTTTAATTTAATTTTAATTAGTTTTTTTATATTTTTATTTTAATTAGTTTATTTTATTGTTATTTCCGTTTTAAAAATAAATTATTATATTTAATCCAATCTCATGTTTCACCAAACAAAACATGATATTAATTTAATCTAGTTCCATATTTTTCCAAACATAGCATAGTACTAATTTAGTCAAATCCAATCCCATTTAATCTTAGTCTCATCTTAAATCCCATAAAATAGTACAATTCAATCTCGCGCACCAAACGGGACACTAAGGTTTGATATCATGGCATCCATGTGCAAAGATGCTTTATCTACACTCACACCCCCTAACAGAAATTCGTTAACCACTAACAATGTAAGGGTATTTCAGTCTTTTTGTAAAATAATATTTATAAGTTAAAAGAAAAAGTAAATAAAACCAGAAAACAAGTCAAAATAAATTAACATAAAATAAAAATATTAAATAGAAAAAGCTTCTTAGATTAATTTTTTTTTTGAAAAAAAAAAAGAGAAGAGAAGTGGAGGCCATCTGTGACACGATGGTAGCTAATGTTATGTTTGCCTACACTGGCCTCCATAGATTCCGGTGGAAGCCTCCTCCAAGTGGACCTCCATTGATTCCTTTATTCCTTTATTTATTTTTTGAAATAAACCTCCATTAATTCATTGTGTCAACATAGCATGTGGCCTCATTGATTCATTAACGATGGAGGCCATTGTTGCTAATGCAAGCCTCCATTGATTCCGGTGTCACCAAAAACAGAGGAGGATGTTCCTTCTTTTTATACCAAATTCTCCACTTAAATACAAATTTCATACTAATCAAAACCCAAATCTACCTCAAACCCGTGAAACTACTTTTTTTTTTTAAACATCCAAATCTATCGAAAATCAAATTTCCCTGTCAAAATAACAAAAGCAAATATTTAATACAACATCAAAACCCATCCACAAATCATCATAACACAGGCGCAAGCCATTAAGGGAGACCTCCACTGTAAATAGGCGGAGGAGGCGTGGCCGCGTGGGCCTCCTCAATTCCAACCATAATGAAGGAGGTCGTCCATTGAAATAAGAGGAAGAGGCGCGGCGCGACCTCTATTGATTTCAGTAGAGGTGGCCTCCTCCACTCCGATGAAAGGAGGCCAAATTTCTACTGGCTTCTAGGGGTGGGTAAAAATCCAACTAACCGAACCGAACCGAATCGAACCGAACCGAACCGATTCAATCGATTTTTTTCTGGTTTTTTTTATTTACCGGTTTAGTTCGGTTTAATTTAAAAAAAACGGATTATCCGGTTCGGTTTTCGGTTCAGTGGGTCGAACAGAAAACCGGTGTATAAAAACAAAAATATTTTCTAATTTTTATGCAGGTTACTGATGTACTGTTTTTGTGACATTGCAGATGACGAGCAATATGAAGGAAATGCTTAAAACTGCAGAGGGAGATTGGTTCAAGGGAAAATTGACCCGACACGACCATTTTGAAACTCTCGCCCGTATAGACGATGCATTGAATCTGGTCCCTGAAGAGTTTGCTGTTTAGGATCGGCGTCAGTTCATGGCCTCCTGTTTCGGACATTTCATGTCGATGCACCGGGAGCTGAAGTTTTTTGATGGTGTTATTCATCAGCTGCTGTTGAGGGAGTTGGACCTTGACGGGCCGATAAATGAGATGCGGTTCTTGTTAGGGAACCATGTGGTGAGGTTTTCAAAGGTGAAATTTAGCCTCATCACCGGATTACGTTTTGGAGTCATACCGGACACGAGTATGTATGTTGCAGTTGAGAATGACATACATGAACGGTACTTTCCTGCACATTATGAGGTATCATTGGATGACTTGAAGGTTGTTCTTACCCAGGGAGAGTTTGAAAAGGTGTACGATGATGTGAAGTTGTGCCTCATTTACCTGTTGAACTGGATACTGATGGGGGTGGACGAGAGATTGAAGATTCCAGTTTGACAATTTTGGTTGGTAGAGGACCTCAATGCCTTCGATGCGTTCCTGTGGGGTGCCCACGTCTATAGGCATTCTATATTTTCATTCAAGCATGCCTTACCGCGACGTCGTGAGGAGAGACGACAACAGTCACAGGGCGATGTTGGACATTCCGTGGAGGGGTACAACATCTACGGTCTATCACACACCTTTTTGGTAAGAAATTTTAATTCCAACATGTACATTTAATTTGTAATCCAAAATTGTTTTGGATTATAACTGTACATATCTTTGATGCAGATATTTGCTTTTGAGGTGATCCCCAAACTGGCCGAGGTTTTCGGGACTCGGAGGGCTACAGACCTTTCCCCTCGGTTGTTGAAGTGAGAGTTGACCAAACAACCTAGAGAGAAGAAGCTGGAGAAGATTTTTAGTGCTAGGGTAATTTATTTTTTTGTTAAGTCAGTAATTTATATTACTTACGATAAGTAACAATGAAATTCATCTAACTACGGTTTCAGATGTAGGCGAGGACGGAAATTATGCCCACAGCAGCTGAGGCGGTGGCCCCGTACTTTGCAGGCCTAAGTGAGGGTGAGAGCCCGTATGTGCAGGATGACAGGGTTCACCTTCCTACTGTCCCTAAGCCGACTACAAGTGCAGTTCGTCCCGAGGAGGAGGGTGAGGGTGTGAGGTGTATTGAGACAGAGGCTTCAGACCCTGCAGGTCCAGATTTCATAGGCATGGACACTGGTGAATCTCAGCCGTCTCCTCAGTGAGTGAGGCAGGTTCGGTTAACCACCTGAGGAACTGGTTCCGCTACCGAGGATTCCCATGCTGGCGTTCAACTTGATGGGGAGGTAAGTTGAGATGGTAGTTTTATATTCATTAACAAGAGTTGTTGATTTTTTTCGTATTAACAAAGTTGCATGATTTCAAGCCCGTTTAGAACATAACTTGAAGGAGTTGTGTGAAGCCCTCCGGAAGAGTGAGGAGGATCGACAACAAGACCACCGGGATTTGCGTGAAGCCCCCCGGAAGAGTAAGGAGGATCGACAACAACAACAACACCGGGATTTGCTCGATTTGTTTCGGAAGAGCAAGGAGGATCAATAGCAACAACATAGGGAGTTGCTTGCATTCATCGGGGACCTTCAGGCCTTCATGACCCATACAGAGGATCCACATACCAGAGGGGCATTTCTGGATAGCAGGGCTCAGTCTCCCCCTCCCCCTCCCCCTCTGAGAGAGCAGCAGACCCCCCTTCCAGCTCAAAGCGATGGCTCCCCCGCCACCTCATAGATAGCAGCGGGCTCTCACGCCACCTCCTAGCTAGCAACGGGCTCCCCCGCCACCTCCTAGCGAGCAACAGGCTCCCCCTCCACCTCCCCTCGAGCAGCAGGCTCCCCGTTCCCCGTCCTCATCTTAGCAAACCCTGCGGAGGGAGTTCGACAGCACAAACGTGTACTGAAGCGCGATTGGCAGTTGGTTAGCCCGTACACAGATCTGTGCTGACCTAAGAGGGCGAGGGTAATACTAGAGGGACCTGGTCATGTATTTAATCCCCAGGAACTGGTGGACGATACCTAGTTGAAGGCGTACCGAGCCTACAAGAGAAACGTAAATGGGGAACTGTAAGTAAATTTCATTGTTATTTAGGTCGCTGAATTTCTTGTAATGTATTATATGACAGTGTAGATGTTGGAACATTAATGCAGACGTGATGTTGATTTGCTGGAGCCGGTTGATGCTACATGGTTCCATCGGTTGCAGACCAACTTCATGGATGTTGATGATCAGGTTTGTGGGAGCGTAAATCCTGATTTCAATATTTGTTTTAGAAGTGTATGCATCATAACATTTCTTAACGTGTTTATATTCCCAGCATATGGTCGCGTACCTCCATATTCTTCGGACGCGTACCTCCATATTCTTCGGAAGCGTCAACGGGCATTTCTGAATGTGTATAGTCAAATGGTTAACATATTGGACTCGTAATTCTTTGTAAGCACTGAAATTAATAATTATAACGCGTTGTTTTATGTGTGTATGGAAAACAAAAATTAATTTAAATACAATTGTTTATGCAGTCCTTTCTGGAGCACTAGTACATGAAAATGATACCTCACAATTTCTCATGGGCAGATCACCCCGAGCTGTTGGAATGTGTTGAGGTCTTGGTGAAAGGATGACGACCTCACAACCGTCCTTGGGGGTGCCCCGATTGGGGACGGCACGAGGTTGACATGGTAAGTGTTACTTGACATGGTTTGCAATTGTATATATAAATGGCTTTGTACATCCTAACACCTGTTGTTGACGTTTCCAGGTCCTGATACCTTGCAACATTGGGCGCCAACATTGGTTGCTGGTGACTGTGGACCTCACATGCGGGAAGCTGTTCATAGTCGACCCCTGGAGACAGGAGGTCGAACCTAGTATCCGAAAGTAGCAGGTAGCCCCGTTGCGCTACTTTGTGCCCTCGATGTTGCATCAGGCTGGGTTTCATACTAAACGAACGGTAGGACTGTTGAAATTTGAGAAGACAAGTAAGCCCTTTGATGTCACCGTCGTGTCGGAAAAACAAATCCCCCAGCAGAAGCAATCGTAAGACATTACGTAATAGTCACTTTAAGATTGTATTAGTATAAACCTAATGCTTTATTAACGTTTGTTAATGTATCCAACTTCAGGGGTAACTATGGTCCCCACACGTTGAGATTGATCGAGTACATATTGGCAAACAAAAAAGATTTCGATTGGTCTGAAGACGATATGGGGATCATTCGGGAGAAGGTGACGATTGAAATATTTGCAAACTTCAGGCCCGTATAGATTTCTGTAGTAATTCATGTGTATACGTACCAATTCTGTTTTATATGTTCCAACTACTTTGTATATTTACAAATTCTTTTGTATATGTACCATCAGTTTTGCTGCAGTTTACCAATTCTTTTGTATATTTAGAAATTCGTTTGTACAATTTTTTTTTCATCTTTATATATACGGAGAGTATTTAAATACAATTGCATTTCAGTTACTTAACAAGTCATACGAGTTCAAATTATAACAATATCATCATGATAACGCCTAAATTCATTTCACGGTGCCACCGTCTCTAGTAGGGCACGTCTGTCTGTTGTGACCAACAGTATGATAGATACTACACTTGCGTCTGTATTCCTCAGGAATGACTTTGCTCGGATCTTCATCAGTAAAAACTGGGTTAGAACATCTCCTCGAATTATGCCCTGGTTGTCGACATCGCCTACAATTCTGTGTGGATGTTCTCTCCGAAGACTAGATACGGCTTGAAACCATCGGGCGACCTGCTTGTCTCCTGGAGCTTGGATTCAAAACGACTCTCTCAGCGATGTCAGATGGCACAATCCAAGTGGAAGGATGTCCAACCGGCATAATAGGTACACATCAATAAGTGTTTGTCGCTTGTAGTAGTCCGCACAGAGGGATGTGAAATCCATGTTTCGGTCTCTGTAAGAACATTGCAAACGATGATAAAATTGTATAATGTTTAAGTACTTGTAAACATCCTAAAATTGTATGATGTACCTTGCGGCAGCGAGAGCGTGAGAACATGGAAGAAGGTCCATTTGGAATTTGTTACATGTGCAGGTTTTCCTGGCTAAGTCAACGGTCCACTATTTTCCAGCCCGTTTCACCGAAAATATGTTCCAGTCAACTAGATTAACGGTCATAAAATTGCACTTTCTACACGTTTCAGGATCACAAGATGTGCTGCATCGGTCAACTGATGACGCATGGATTGTGCAGCTCTATGACGATCATGAAACCAACGATGTAGCCTATTCCTAATAAACTCTGCCAAAGTCAACATAGGCAGTTGCCGTGCAAATTTAAGGCATGAGTTTATGCATTCTGTAGCATTTGTTGTCATGACCCTATACCTTCTGTCGGGGCAGTGAACACGGGACCACTTCTGTGGACCGGCATCAATTACATATTCATATGCATTCGGGTGCAAGTTGCTTAACTCTTCCATGTGCCGGTTATATTGCAACTCGGTGTACGCTCGGGCTGCTTTATCCATTATTGCGGTAACATCCTTTCTATGATATCTCTTCTTAATATTTTCATAAAAGTGCCAGCAACATATGGTATGGGTGGCATAAGGGAACACTTTAGAAATCCCTGCTTCAATGCTTGCATGTCGATCAGAAATGAAAACCAAATCATCTATATGGCCAAGGGCACCTTTCAAGCAATCCAAAAACCACTCCCATGATAGGTTGTTTTCTGAGTCACCGTACCCAAAAGCAATTGGATAAACCTGTTCATTCTCATCTTGTGCAGTTGCAACAAACATTGTGCCCCCGAATCTACCCTTTAAATGGGTACCATCAACGGCAATAACTGGACGCATACACCTCTGGAATCCTCTGACTGAGGCACCCAACTACATGAAAAAGTATAGAAATTTACCATTTTCATCGCACTGTAAGTCAGTTATCGCTCCAGGATTTTGTTGTTCCAACACGTAACTGAATGATGGCAGCAGTTGGAAGCTTTCCTCATGCGTTCCATAGGTGAGTGACAAAGCATAATCAAGGGCTTGATGTGCCTTACTGTACATTATTTGGATGCCATACATTGTTTTCATGTCGGCGATTATGTCCTTCGGATGCATTAATCGACCATCCTGTTGCTGAAATCTAGGTGCAACCACTTCTCCAATTATGACTGCACTAGCTTATCGATGGCGGTAGTGAATCTCCTCCAACGGACAAGTGTGTTCGTTGATAAAACTACGTACTTGAAAGTATGTTGCTTCATCTCTCTTAACCGCTCTTAACTTCCATGTACAGTTGTCTATCAAACAAACCAGATGTAATGTTGTCTTATTCGACCTTTTCACCTTCCACTCGAAGTTGTGCCGCATTGTAAAATGGTCAGCCAATCTCTTCAAATCCCTTTAAGTAGGAAACAATTGACCTTTATTTATCATGCTGGTAGGTTCATCTTCTACCCAGTTCCTGCTTCCACCCATACCAAACGAGTATGATTCTACTCTTGGAATAACCCACGTTTTGGCATTCATATAATCAACTGGAGTTACATCAGGCCTGACCTCAGATGTCCCAGCTATATCTACTACAGTGGAACTACATCTGTGGACACATCTTGCACGTCTTTCCGTTTCGAACCGTTCTTCATCTTCCTCATTGTTCGGTATATTATGTATCGGATGTAAATTTACCTCATTAGCCACCTCATGGATTGGTAGGTTATGAGGTAAATTGTTCCGCTCATTGTTCATGTCATCGTACATCTCATTGTATTGGTGGTTGTACTGCCCAACGTTCAATTCAATTTGACAACCGAAATCATCGTCCAATTGAGCTCCAACTATATCACTATGGTCGGCTACTTCCGGTGGGATACCACATAGCTTTTTCCTACCGTCAATCCCACTTCTTTCTGTGAACAACTGGTTGCTTCCGCCTGAAGATCGAAATTGTTGGGTGTTATCATGAGGAGGGATTTCTTCACCGATGACACCTCCTGCAGCCCTCTCAATTAAACTGACACATACTTGAAGGATTGCCCTATTTTCCCCTAGCATAAACAAAACATCGTCGTCATTTCTTATAAATGTGCGACATGTGGTCCCGGGAACGATTGATATAGATTGTAGATCAGCAATGTATTGGTTCACATCGTACTTCACAACGGTTTGTACGATTGACACCAGCTCTTCGTAAGTCATATTTATGGACACATACATTTCTTGGTTATCGGAACCAAGAAACCTCTGACTTCCATCAGGTAATTGCTCCCATCGACCGTTGTAAGATATTACTAATCTAACCCGATCCATTGTCCTGTGAAAATTATCATCACAATCAATTATTAACAGATAAAAAAAAACTTTTACAATTACTAACAATTACAAGAAAATCAAATGGATCGAGTACTTTATATAAGGGATCGAGAACTTTTTCAAGGGTTCGAGAATAATTTACAAAGGATCGAGAACTTATAAAAAGGGTTCGATTCGAGAACTTTTATCTATAATATTTTTCAAACTATCGAGAACTTTTTATAATGGTTCGAAAACTTTTAACAAGGGAACGAGAACTTTTTGTAAGGGATCAATAACATTTCAAATGGTTCAAGAACTTTTTAAAAGGATCGAGAATATTTGTTAAAAGGACCGAGAACTTTTATCAACGGATCGACAACTTTCAACAAGTCAACGGGGAACTTTTTCTAAGGGATCGAGAACATTTCTAACGGTTCGAGAACTTTTTAAAGGGATCGAGACTATTCTCAAATTATCGAGAACTTTTATCATGGGATCGAGAACTTTTAACAAGGGAACGATAACATTTTCTAAGGGATCGAGAACATTTGTAACGGTTCGAGATCTTTTTAAAGGGTTTGAGATCTTTTTAAAGGGATCGAGAACATTTGTAACAGTTCGAGATCTTTTTAAAGGGTTCGAGAACTTTTATAACGGTTCGAGAACTTTTCCTAAGGGATCGAGCATTTTTTGTCGAGCATTTTTTTCAAATAATCGAGCTTTTTTCAAACTAAATAAGAGCTCGTTCCAATATAAAATAAGCTCGATTCATCTTAAAATTTTCTCGGTCACACAAAAGGCGTTGTCCACCATCACAAACGGTGGCTTAAAATGGTTATACCTATTCAGGGTTGTTTTATTGTCTATTGATAAACTTTCCGTTGACAACCATTTGAGCCGCCATCTGTGAGGGCGAACGGTGTCGGCGTTTTTCTTTTATAATGACTTTTAATAATCACTGTTTAGATTTTTTTTGGGATTTAATGTATTTTTTAAACAATTCAAATTAAATTCAAATACAATAGATAATTACATAAAATCTTTTATATACAGTAATGGTGTCCACGGTTCGGTTCGGTTCCGGTTATGACCCATCGGTTTCGATTCCGTGAAAAGGCCGACCCGTAACCATAACCGGAATGGAGCAGTTTGAGGCTGTTTCGGTTACGGCGGTTTTTCGGTTACGGTTTGGTTCGTTTTTTTTTTCATATACATTGCCACGTGTCAGCAATTGATTAGTTGTTGCATTATTTTTTTATTTTTATTTTTCGAAACCGACGGTTTTTGCACGGTTTTTCAGAAATCTTAACAGTAACCGAACCGTCGGAAATCGATTTCCAACCGGTTTTATAACCGAAGGTTTCGGTTACGATTTTAAGAGGACGGTTTCGGTTCGGTTTTGAACGGTTTAACCGAACCGTGAACACCTCTAATATACGGTAGCCAAATATTCAACGAGAATAAAATATTACAAAAATCATTCGAGAATTCATGCGACCCGTTTTTAGAATTCGACCCGGCTGGCCAGAGACACGGAACTATCCGATAAGGGCACATGGGACCCATCGAAGTAAATACTGGTCTAAGGCCGACCCCATTACACAACCACTTCGCAATTCGCAACAACAACAAGAACAGCAACTGACATATAATATAATACCAAACCCTAATCTCATCTCCTTACAAAATCTCCGATTTTGTTGTAGATCATGGTCCACTTACACAATCTTAGCTTTTGATCGAAATGGGTATCAAAATTCTAATCCGATGATTCTTGCTTATGAGGTTTGATTTGTCTAATTCCCTGTAAATTTCATCAACTTATCATTGGAAATGGCAAAGATTCGGTTTTTATGGAGATCTTTCGATTTTTTTTAAAATTATAGTGATATGTTTAGTTGATCTTTGGCGGGTAATTTTCAGTTTGCTTGTAGAGTTTGAGCTTTGATACTGTAGATCTTGAATAGGTGAGTTTCTGGCATGTTGTAATGGTCGTAACATTGTAAGAGACTAATCGTGTTTGATATTTATGTTTTTGGTGGAGAATTTGTAGCGAGGGTTAGTCATTTTACTTTATGAATTTGTAGGTTTTGAGATTTCTGAGTATTGCTGAGTGGTTCATATCAGCTTACATTTAGTGTTTAAAGTTTGAGATTTTTAGGAGTATGAATCTCGGGTTATTGGGGCTTGTAGATACCGAAACAGTTGAAGTTTTCAGGTACCATATTAAAACTTTTGAGGGGATTATTATTTAAGGAAGCACAGATGTCATTTAAAAGTATATTGCAAGACATGAGGGGTGAGTTTGGGAGCATATCTAGGAAGGGGTTTGATGTGAGGTTTGGATATGGGATGCGATCTAGGTTGCATCGGGTGGTTCAGGATAGTTCCTTTGTGGTTGAAGCTTTCAAGCAAAGCTGCTGGGCTAACTTGCCACCTGAGCTGTTGAGGGATGTGTTGATGAGGATTGAGGGTTCTGAGAGTACCTGGCCTCCCCGGAAAAATGTGGTTGCTTGTGCTGGTGTTTGCAGAAGTTGGAGGGAAATTATGAAGGAAATTGTTAAAACACCGGAAATTTCAGCCAAGTTGACGTTCCCCATCTCCTTGAAACAGGTTCGGGAATGAGCACTTTTCTTTTAATGAGTTTTAGATAATGTTGTTTGATTGAATTATGTTTCATTTCTCACATTTTATTTTTTCCTGTTTATTATGATTGTAATATAACATATTGTTTAATGTCCATAGCTGAAATTGAATTTAGTTAATGTTCTGTTTTTGTGTTACCTCATCCTCATCGACACATCCCTCAACAGCTATGGTCATATGCAGCAAAACCTGCTCTTTCTTCCCAATGAATTTTGATTGATTACTTTCTTTTGAGGAGTTTAATACTTTATAAACCATCATATTCTTTTATTTTGCTGCTAATTGTCAAAGCCTGTACTTTTTTGTTGCTGCTAATTGTCAAAATCCAAGCTTTTTGTTGTGCAGCCTGGTCCAAGGGGTTCTCTCCTTCAGTGCTACATTAAACGGAATCGTGGCAGCCAAACCTATTATCTTTATCTAGGCTTAAATCAAGGTGAATTACTGCATTTTTATTTTATTCTATGTACTTGTAAAATTCATTTGTTGTGATTTTGTCCCTGTTTTTAATGTTGAAAAGATTTATGTATTGATGGATTTACCTATATTGTAGCAGTAGTATATACTTATTTTTCTTTAAACTATTTCAATTTGTTAGAGAAAGGATAGTATGCTTTTCCCTTATGCTTAAGTGTGAGTTGTAAACAGAGAATCATTTTGTCTGTCTTGTCACTTGGCAGCTTCAAATGATGATGGGAAGTTTCTTCTTGCTGCAAGGAAGTGTCGACGCCCTACCTGCACTGACTACATTATCTCATTAAATGGTGATGATCTGTCCAAGGGGAGCAGCACCTACATAGGAAAGCTAAGGTATGGACTATGGCCATCCAGGATTTGACCTGTTTGGTTCTTCATAAACATCTTAGTCTTACTCTTAGGGGACCATCTTGGTTTTCTGGATGACAGGTCAAACTTTTTGGGAACAAAGTTCACAATCTATGATGGGCAGCCACCGAATGCTGGAGCAGCAAGAGTTACTAAATGCTGCTCTACAAAGCTAGTTAATATTAAACAAGTCTCCCCTAGAGTCCCTGTTGGAAACTATCCTGTAGCCCACATCTCATACGAGTTGAATGTCTTGGGTTCCAGGTGAGATAGATTTTTCTGGAAATTTTCTATTCATGTTTCCCCAGACAAATGACATGAACAATAATATAATGTGTTAAATATCACCGTTCAATTACCATGTTAATGTTCCGTTCTACTAACAAAAGGTTTTCATTCTGTGAATAATAGAGGTCCAAGGAGAATGCAGTGTGTTATGGATGCCATCCCTGCCTCCTCCATTGAGCCTGGGGGAGTGGCCCCCACACAGACTGAATTTGTTCACAGCAGTCTGGATACATTTCCTTCCATTCCTTTTTTCAGATCAAAATCAACCCGCACAGAAAATTTCCAATCTGGACCCTTTTCTGGTGCGAAAGATGGAATGCTGGGACTGAGGAACAAGGCCCCCAGGTGGCATGAACAGCTCCAGTGTTGGTGTCTGAACTTCAATGGACGGGTGACTGTCGCTTCAGTTAAGAATTTTCAGCTGGTTGCTTCTTTGGGGAATGGAGCTACTGGACAGGAGAATGAGAATGTTATTCTCCAGTTTGGAAAAGTGGGAAAGGATGTGTTTACCATGGACTATCAATATCCAATCTCAGCATTCCAGGCATTTGCCATATGTCTTAGCAGCTTTGATACCAAGATTGCTTGTGAATGACTTACAAGCAGCTCTGCACCTGTGTACAAACTTTTTCCCCGTAAGTATCCGTGTGCTTTTTGACAAGATTTGAACTTGTGTCATATACTTCATTTTAGGTAATATATAACCCAGGCTTGAATTTTCATTCTGAATATCTCCATTTTAGTTGGTTGTTCAATATGATATATTCCAAAAGTCATCGTGAAACTTGATTGATCTGTAGAAGTGGCATGCAAAAAACTTGCATCTAGAACCCTTTTTGTTCTCACTGTTTATGTTTAGTAAAAACCGCGTCTTTCTTTTATGTATCATTTAATCTTTTTAACCTGACAGGAGTTTCCAGGTGCAATAAATCTTGGATGAAGACTGCACCAGTGAATGGGGCCATCATTCAAGGAACCTTCTAGGTAGTTAAATCTGTGTTTGTTTACTTGCAAGTGTGAGCATTTAGGTTGTTAATTTTAATGTTTTTCCCCTGTAAATAATCATTGTTGTTAACACCAGTCACCATGTTAGTTGAGCGCTTGCTAACAAATTACATCCTTTTTGGATTGTATCAAGTGTGAGAAAGTGGATGCCACAAGGTTTTGTGAATCTGCTGGTATCCTCCTTTATTGAAAGTCCCCATTTTTAAAAAAACATTGCTTGTGCTTTGCTGCAACTTGCTTGTAAAATTCTTTGGGTGGGCCCAAACCATTTTTTTGGATGCCTAAAGGTTTTGTGAATTTGAGCTACAATGCAAGCTCAGATTGCCAAGCTCCTCATTGAATACAAGTCATCAAATCTTACTTGCAAATTAAGTGCTTAAAAGGCTGGGAATAATCGCCTCCTACTATCAAACAAACAAAAATAAAAAATAAAAAATAAAAAATAAAAAGCCAATCACTGATATCACTCTCCACCTTTGACCCAGTACTCAAGTGGAGACGGTGTTTCCTCCCAAAACATTCAATAATATTTAGATATAAAATCAGTGGGAGTCTGTGAGATAATACCACAAAGCTAATCAAACCTTTTTTTTTTTAACAAAAAAAAAACTCGAATCTACTGACAGTTTGTTGGCACATCGATCTATTAAAGACATAGTTTGACGCACACCACCTGAATGTGGGAATTGGTATGATTTCGGTAAAGTAAAATGAAAACGTCAGAAGCGTGGAGGCCAAAAGGGCCACGGCCTCCACCAAAGCAATCTTGTAGCATCCAACAGCAGCATCTGCAATTCCATTACAATCAAAATCACACATGTAGAAAACAAAAGCCGTCCCAGCTATCGCAGACTGCGGCTTAAATGGTTACCTATTGAGGGTTTGTATATGGTCCCATTGATAAACTCTCCATTGATGACCAATTGACCATTTGAGTTGCGATAGCGGACAGACGTTTGTTTTCTAACGTCTCATTGTTTTGATTTTCTTTGGATTCAATAATTGTTTTAAAACAATTTGAATTAAATTCAAATACAAAAGATAATTATATAAAATCTTTTATATACATTAGATTATAATTGGGATAATTAAATAGGATAATGGTATACATCCGGCCATTTTATCCATCCTCTATAGCTTTATACAGAGACTGATTATTTTTTTCCTATAAAATTAGAAACAAATTGAATGGAGTTAAAATTTAAGGTTTGGAAGAAAATAAAAAAGTGTAATGACGTGATAATGTGAAGATTCGGCAGCTGACAAGAAAGTTCAATGTAAACGACCACGTCAAATTAGATGTTAAGGTTGAATAAAAAGGATGAATGTTTACCATTATCCAATTAAATATTCAATAAAAACAAAATATTATAAAATGAATCATTTAAGAATTTATGCGACACATTTTTAGGACTCAACCCAGCTGGCTGCATTTGCAAAATAACTAAATATAATTATTAAAAATTGTTTTTAACCTTATAAGTCACAACATTGTTTTTTCTGTATTTAACCATTTATTTTATATGATTTTTGTAGCAGATCTTCTTTTAGGTTCTATTAATATGTTTTCTTCTTTAGTTTTCTGTTCTGTTTTGTTCTCTTTCTTTTTTCTTTAATAAAATGTTGGGGGCTCTCCCAACAACTTTATCAAAAAAAAAAAAAATCGTATTGAATGATCAATGTCCAAACTCGAAACTACTCCATGTGAAAACACACAACAGCTTTCCAAAACTCACCGCCTCAACCTCAATGTGAAACATCCGGCACTAGAGAGGAAGTGAGAGAGAAGGGAAAGGTCCGGCACATCGGACGAGAAATAAGTCTATTTTTATTTCATGTTGGATCCAAACCCTTCCTAACATTGTCGAAACAAAAAGATCATACGCATTGATATTAAAATATTTGATACGTGAAACCATGTTCTAGTTTCTATCTATATAAATATTATATAGATAGAATCCCAATGGATCTTCGTGTGTTTGGGAATCCAAATACAGTAAAACCTCCGTAAAACAATATTTTTGAGACCAAGAAAAATTATTATTTTATAGGTTTTATTTATTTAATGATAAATGAATAATTTATTAATTTATCGATAAATAAATATTTATGTTAATAAAAAAAATTTGGCTAGGGACCAAAGAAGAATTTTCCACCTTCCAGCCTTCAAGCAGGGGTCCAAATCCCGGGTCTACGTAGCGAGGTATCGAGGTCCTCTAGGTCGAGGTACCTTACAACCCCGCAGTAGCATGACGAGGCACACATTCTCAAACACCCTGCATGCATTCAGGCTCTCCAATTAAAGCCCGCTACCCCGTCAGGAATCCTGCATAATTAGGTTGAGCTCCATGTTAAAGCTCGGCATAGCTAAACCAAGCTCCCAGCTACAAGGTTGGAACCCTATGGGATATTTCGCCCATAGAATTGTTAGCACAAGCTCCATGGGAAGACCAACAAGATCGATCTAGCTCCATGACAATCGAGAAGTCCCCTAGGGACCCTGCTAGTATACTGGAACCTGGGATACCTCACCCTCGAGAAATATCAAGCGTTACCTCAGGTAACCTCCATGAAGTACCTCTCCAAAGTGACATATGAAACCAGAGCTCTCCTCTAAACAGCATAGGAAGAAAGGGTTGACCTTCATGACACTTACGATACCATTACTGAGGTCAAACCGTATTAATGGAGGTAATCAACCCTATTAATGAGGTCAAATCGTATTAATGGAGGTAGTCAACCCTATTAATGACATGATCAACGCCATTAATAAGAGAATATTCAACTCTTTAATGGCCACCATTAGTAAAAGAGTCTAAAGAGGAAACAAATACCTTTACCTCCTAGATATCCTTCACAACCAATTATTGGGGGTCAACTACAACAGAAAATCCCGCCTATCAAGGAAGGAAGAGTCCAAAGGGGAAGCAAACACATATTCTCCAAGATATTTGCTACAAGCCGATCGACTACATTAAATGAAGAATCGTATTCAATATGGAAAAGAAGACCAATTCAAGAGTCATGGACTTGCACGCCAAGGTAGTCACCATGTATAAATACACCTGTAAACCAATCTCATAGAAGGGAGCTGATATCTTAGAAGACACATGCTTCGTTTAAAGTTCTCTCTAGATCGTCATTGTACGTGTACCTTTACCAGGAATATACTGGTATCGGTTAACACTCGATCATTGTTGTAAGCTCTCCGGAGCACCATGGTGGTATTATTTCTCCATTGTTGCAAGCTCCCCGGAGCATCTGTGATATATACATAAGGAAGGGTATTCCTCCTTCCATTGGATACTGCCTTGGGGTTTTTCAGTATGTGATCATTCGTGATGCTATTTCCCTCTTGGTCAGTCCACCTCTCTCTATAAAAGACTTGTGTTTTTCATATTATCTATTGTATTATGCGTGTGTGTATGTGGGCTAGGTACCAATCCCATTGGTCCTAGCTCTCTAATCCTTCTTATATGAGATTGAGAAACTACAACGAGAAACTACAACGAAAATCTAGGGAACCAGATCTAGATTCCTACCTCGCTGGACCTAGCACCTTTATCTTCCCATCTACATGCCAAAGTCGCACATCAAGATGAGGAGAAACCACCCCAGACCAACTTGAAGGGAGTCGATGAGCTCTCCTGTATCCTCTCTATGGAAGAAATCGAGCTTTCCAGCACTGGAGCTAGATAAGCCCTCCTCCTTACTTGCTATCTAGGTCGGGGAACTACAGGAAGTAATCGGGCTCCAGAACCGGGCTCTGGAAACCAGAACGATCTCGGACCCCAACCGAGGGCTAAGACCAGGGAACAGGGACAAGGATCAACCCATTCGCTTTAACAAGGAAACCTCGAGCTCCCCGTGTCTCCTTCTTCAGCATGAAGCCCGATGGGCAGGATGCATCGTCTTCTACCTGCTACATCATCCTCCTTACCGCTTCATTCTCTATATTCATATGAGATCTCTCCAAGGTACAAGGTACCAACCCGGGCCACCACCTCCGTGGTAGTGGTCTCGAGGGTGTTAGCTATAATTCGTTACCCTGAGTGAATTTTCTGTTAACACTTTCTGGCACTGTGTGTGGGAAGTTTCCATACCCCTTTTGAAAGCCTCTATGTCTCTACATGAGTATCATAATACTATCGAGGTAACAGATTCATTATTTATGGAATATCATTTACTATATACGATGTCTTTTCTCCATACTTGTCTATATCGCCTATGCATTGTATGTGGTGCTCATTTTATCATTTAACGAGTTTCGTTCATTGTGGGGCAAATATGGTACGTGGGATTCCTGGTGGAACTAGTTCATTATGCTACTCTTATGAAGCGAACCTGCTCAGATAATTGTGGAGATCTAATACAGTAGCTCCCCGTTTGAAGATCTCCTATATAGCTGAACCATTCTGATACATCGAGAGCTCCTATATAGTAGAACTGCACCTTTCCTGCTTCTTTACATAAGATTTTCTTTGCTACCAGAAGACCTCTTATCCAGTAGATCTGCTGGATTTGGACCTGGTCATACGGGACCCTTCATGTCACCGTATCCGCCCTTCATAAGCTTCTAGGTAGCGGTAGCAGGTCAACTCATGAATCTGAAAAGCCAACTCAGCTATGTAGCCTTTAGAGCAACATCACCAGTAGAGGCTTAGTTGCTCCTCACTTCGTGTACAAGTCCGGTCAATGCCCAAATGAGCCATTAAACTCTCGGTTCATTCCAGGAGGGTCCAGAGCTTTCTCTCAGTTGCTGGGGACTTTTAGGATCCCAAGCATGCTTCTGGACCAGTGGCTTAATTCCATATGTATTGGGCCATTCATTACCCTAGCAAGCCGCTGAAGCCCGATCCGATCGAGGAGTTCCCAGAAGCTTCCCACATTTGGTAAGGCCTCCTACGTGCGTAAGCAAACTTCTAGAGCAGTAGTACCACTACAAGACCGGTGGCTTTGCTCTATATGCACTGGGTCATTCATCGCCCTAGCAAACCACCGAAGCCCGATCTGATCGAGGAGAGCCTAGAGATTTCTCACTCTTGGTAAGGCCTCCTACATGCCTAACCAAACCTCTGGAGTAACAGCCTTACTGTAAAGCCAAGTGGCTCCTCACTTCTTATACCGGGCCGGTCAACGCCCAAGTGAGCCACTAAATTCTCGGTTCATTCCAGGAGGGTCTAGAGCTTTCTCTCAGTTACAAGGGACTCCTAGGATCCCAAGCATGCTTCTGGACCAGTACCGGACCAGTGGCTTTGCTCTATGTGTACCGGGCCATTCACCGTCCTAGCCACCGAAGCCCGATCTGATCGAGAACAGCCTAGAGGCTTCCCACATTTTACGTGGTCCAGAGCCTTTACTCAGTTGCTGGGGAATCATTGAATCCCAAGTAGGCCTCTGGACCGGTACCAGACAGGTAACCCATCTCCATTCATATAGGGTCATCCAATGCTCAAGTGAGTCACCACTCATCCTGGAGGGGTCCGTGGGAAACTTTTTGAATCCCGAGCATGTCTCTAGACAGTTATTAGGCCGATATCTCCTCTCCACTTGAATGGGGCCATTCATCGCCCTAGCGAGCTACCTTAGTCCCGATCTACCTATCTGGTTAGTCTCCTCAACAGTAGCAACTCCTTCCTCCTTAGTCACATTGCTTGGTTGAAGGACGGGTCATCATCCTCTAACGCCGCTACTTCGGAGCCAGCTTCCACCACTTTGGTCGGATCAGCTTCAATCAGCCTTGACCTCCATCTCTTCAGTTAGATCAATCGAAATCTCTTCTACCTCTCTTACATCTCCTACCTTGGGGACTTTGAGATAAGTTCTACCCTAGTATGGCCTGGCATGAATGTGGAGATGGACAACATGTTCTCCTCATCATCAGTGCACCTTGTGGCTCGAGATGGACCGGCTTTAGTGAGAGTGGACCCAATAAACTCTCAGCTCTCTCCATGATCTCTTTCAGAGCGGTTCTTACAAGGCATGGAGCATGGATTCGAGTCTCTCTATATCATATGCACACTGTATCTGCTCTCTGTTTTACCTGTATCTTAGTTGTGATTACCTCAGCTCTGGTCATGGCTTTGCTCAAGACAAGCGTTCCCCTCATTATCTTGATCATCTCCTCATTGGTCTGCTCAAGCTCGACTTTAGCAGCAACAACCTGCTCCTAAAAAGCATCATATCGGTGGCTTTGCTCCATTCATATCGGGCCATTCAGCGCCCTAGCAAGCCACCAAAATCCTGGTTCATTCGAGATAAGCTTCCTATATTCAGTAAGGCCTCTTACGTGCTTGAGTAAGCCTCTGGAGCAATAACAGCATCACTGCAAGTCTTGCAGCCTCCTTGTATCTAGTACCAGACCGGTAGCTCCACTCCATTTGTACTGGGCCATTCATTGCCCTAGCGAGCTACCGTGGTCCCGATCCACATCTCAGGTTAGTTTCATCGATGGTGGCAACTCCTTCCTCCCTGGTTCTACTACTTGGGTAGAGGTAAAACCATCATCCTCTAGCACTACTACCTCGAAGCCAGCTCTACCAACTTGGTTGTGTCAGCCTGAATCAGCTCGTTCCATTATCTCTTCAACTAGATTGATCGAGACCTCTTCCATCATTATGGCTTCAGTATGGACCTACCCTTCCTTGATAAGGTCAATCTAGATTTTTACCTCCTTGACAAATTCAAACGGACAGATACATAGGTTTGAAGCTCTACCTACATCCCTAACCTCTGCAGCAACCTACATTTGCCATACCAGTTTAGACCTCCATTTTCTTGGAAGGATCAAACTGGACCTCTACTTTGGATGATTTTGATGGAGAGGTAGGCAGGCTTGGAGCCCCCTATGCATCTACAACAGCAGGGGACTTCAAGGTAGTTCCTACCCCAACACAACTAGATATGAAACCAGAATTGGGAACCAAGTCCTCCTTATCATCTACTCACCCATCATCTCAAGAAGGTTCGGCTTCAGTCGGAGCGGACCTAGGTAATTCTCAGCTTTCTCTGTGATCTACTCAAGGTATCCATCCTCCAATGATGATCAGGTCAGAGGGAAAAAGTGAAAATACAATCACGGTTAAATGCTCAAGGCTAACCTAGAGGGAGGGAGGGAGGGAGGGAGGGGGGGGGGGGGGGGGGGGGGTTGAATAGGTTAGACACCTTTTTCGACTCCCTTAGAAACAAACAAAAGTTTGTCCCTCTAGATTGCTTGTATCACAATATATATATTAATTAAAGACAATTAATTAATATATAAACACAAGTAAAGTGTGATACAAACAAGTAATTGTAACACATACACAATCTATATTATAGAAAAGAAGTCAACATATATAGAGAGTTCTATCCACAATACAAATATTAGAGAGATATGGACAGAAAAAAGTTGACACAAGATATAACATGGTAAACCTCCGAAGAGGACACCAAAAACATGCTAAAATCATATGACAGTGTCAATTAGATTTAAGCTAAAGTTCTAGAGCATATTCATAATCATAGATTCATCAAAACACATGAATAGCTCAAAAGAACATAAGCACATGTATTATGTGAGAAATTCGGCCAAGAGAGCCTAATACATGTGAGGAACTATTTTTCTCAAAATCAATCAATCAAAGATCATCAAATAGTCCTAGAATCAAAGCTAGCACAATACAATCCCAAACATGTGATAACATAGGCAAAATCAAAACCTAACTCAACATGTATGATTTCAATTGAAACTCAATATAGCTTTAAAAGAGTTCAAAACTTAAATCAAAACACTCACAATATACAAATATATGTAGAAGAAGAAAACCCAAGGCAATTGACCAAGTTTTAAAAGAAAACTTTGAGAGAAAATCAATACCTTAGTTGATTTAGGTGCAGTCCCATTTTTGTATGATTAGACACCAAAAACAGCAGCAAAATTAACTCAAACTTTCAGAGAAAAGATAGATGATGAATAGATGAACACTCTCAACTTCGAATCACTCAAATCAGAGTTCAAATGAAGAAGTTATGATGTTTGGAAGGTGAGAAAATTTAGAGAGAAAATTTCTACACACTTGATTTGAATTTCTTCTTAGAATGAAATGTGAGAGGGAAAGGGATTATAAAGGAGAGAGATAAGAATGAAAGATGAAAAGACCAAACTACCCTTAAGAGCCCAAGAATTATTGCTGCCCAAGATGGCACATGGGCATCTCGGGGCAGCAAGCATTCTGTCCCGAGATGGCCACGCGCCATCTCGGGAAAGATTGCTTGGATGCATATCTTTTCCTCTCGTGCTCCCTTCGCGTTCTTCAACCGTTCTCTGGCCTCAAAACTTGGAATTTGAATCAGTTTGTGTATTACGAACCGTAACTCTCACACTGACATGGACATATAAGATACTTAACCCAAAAAATAATAATTTGACTCGATATACTAAGACGAAGACAATGTATGAAACATGAGTTGAAAGTGTAGTATCTTTTGACTTAGAACTTGAAATGAGTAACCGAAATGACCGGAACTCAATCAAGAATCATTTAAGACTAAATTCAAGTTCAATATCCATGTTATACAAACATATACACACACAAACACAATTCACACTAGAATGCAAATTACATAGAGATAGTTTCCAATCATGCATATTCTAAAACATGTTATTTCCAAACCAAAGCATGAGCATTCATCTTAAAGTGTGTGAATGTGTTATACATGGTGCACAATGATGCAGGGACACATATGAATGAATTGTATGTGTGTGCCTAAGATGGTGCACAACTATATAGGGACACAAATGTATGATATGTATATGTGTGCCTAAGCCTTGTAAGAGAAAGATAAGGTCATAGTATACCTTTGTAGAACCATATTGCATCCTTTCTCTTGAAGACTTAGAACTTGCTTTGACTTGTTGAATCTTCTTCCTTGAAGCTTAAATCATCATGAATCTAAACAACTAAATCATTACAAGTAAGCATCATTTTGATATGAAATTAATGCCAACACAAACTAAAACCTAACAAGAAGAGCTCGAGCTACCTAACAAGCAACACAGAAGCGTTCTTCAACAAATGAAGCACCCACATTGGCTTCCAAGGCAGCCACGCTGCCATGCAGAGTTTAAACCACTCCCTCAACAGTTCACCTCCTCCTTCATAGCAATCCTCACATGGCACGATGCATGGACCCGAGTCTCTCCAGATCATATGCATGTTGGATCCACTCCCGGGTTACCTGCACATTAGCCATTGTTGCCTCAATTCTGGCCATGTCTTTATTCAAAACAACTGTACCCCTCACTACCGTGGTCAACTCTTCCTTCTTTTGGTTTGACATCACCTAAGAGAGTAGTTTTCTCCATCCAAAACATTTACTTCTGGATCAACCGGGGCTCATCTGCCATATAAAGAACCACTTCAGCTGTGGTTTTTATTTAAGGGAGAAGCTCCGTCTTCGGATTGATCATCTACTGCACCATGGGATTTTGAGCCCGGGTCTTCTTCAGAAACCCAAGACTTGCCAGCTACGATGGGAACATACATAACCATCTCAGCAACTTTCTTCTTAATCCCCTCCCTTTTCAGTCCATCAATGACTCTTAACTCAAAGGGGGGAAGTAGAGCCAGCTCTACCTAGAAGGTTGTGAAGAAGTAACCATCTTCATTGGCTTGCACGAGCTCGACCTTAGCAAACACCAGCTTGCTCTCGAAGATTATCATACCGATGGCGGCTCTCCATTTGTACTGGGCCATCCAATGCTCTAGTGAGCCATCGAGGTCTCGATTAGGGATGGCAATTTGACTCGCACCAGTGGGCACTCGCCCGAACCCGACCCTGTAGGGTCGGGTGTGGATGGTGAATTTCTAACCCACGGACCCGTGAACCCGTTTAATGAAAAACCCAATGGGTTCGCAGGCGGGTGCGGGTTGAATAAACAAACCCGCGGGTTGGACCTGCGAACCCTTATAAATAAAATACTTATATATAAATATACATAGACATTTGAATTATTTTTGGTCGTTTTATTTTTATGGTTATTATTATTTTGTAATGTATAAAGTAGGGAATTATAAATGGAAATTTAATTCAATTAAGTATGAAATTGGTGATGACATGAGGAAATTTATAAATGGCAAATCGCGGGTTCACGGATTCATGGATTGCGGGTTTGTGGGTATCCCGCGGGTGAAGCATCCACCCGTGAACCCACCTTGTTTCGCGGGTTCGATGAGGGTATGGGTGCAGCCATAACCCGCGGGTTCAAACCCGCCCGTGAACCCGCTTACATACGCGGGTTCGAGGGAGGGCGTGGGTGAGGAAAATTTTCACGGGTGAGGGTTTGGATTTTACAAAACCCACTCGAACCCGACCCACTGCCATCCCTAGTCTCGATCCGTTCGGGGAGCACCCAAAGGTCCTGATTCGTTCACAGTGGGGTCTCGAGCTCCATTACGATTGTTGAAAACTCTTATCTACCCCAAGTGGACTTCCAAACCGGTTACATCAGTTAGGGACTAGAAGCTCAATATTTTCTCAATACTCCAGTGAGAGGGGCGATGACCCCAGTGTGAGACCATTTCTCATAGTTTGCAATAAAAAGCGTCTTTTGCGAAGAGCCATTCTACTATCTACATTCATAATGCAGATCATCTCAAAATATTCTGCTCGTGAAAAAGTTCCTAGAGCGAGACTGGTTATCAACCGATACCACCATGCATTGATACAACTTCGTATCGGCTCGGCATAAGTTTGTATCTCCTTCGATTTCATTATCCGTACTAGATCTCATGTGATCGCCTTGACTAGGAGAGCTAGATAGCCCTTTTAATGCCCTAGACTGGATTACTCCCTTTAGGAGGATCACCATAGTATTTCGACAGTGATCTCCTCAAGACCAGAGACTGGTCAGGGAAGCCCCCTCACTACCTCTAATGCCTCGGCTGGGCACCACCCGCCGCCAAGAAGAGTCTGAGTGTAAGAGCATAATTACCATCCAGATCTCGAGACCAGGGATTAATCGAGGAAGCCCCCTCATCAACCCTGATGCCTTGGTCGGGTGACCTCCCCCAAGAAGGATCTGAGTGTAAGTGCATAATTTCCATCCAGATCAAAATACTAGGATATAGCTAGATAGCACTCATGATGCCTTGGTCAGGCACCACCCTCAATCGAGAAGGTTCTGAGTGTAAGAGCATAGTTGCCATCCAGATCCAGAGACCAGGGATTGATCCCTGATGCCTTGGTTGGGTGACCTCCCCCAAGAAGGATCCGAGTGTAAGTGTATAGTTGCCATCCGGATCAAAATACCAGGATATAGCTAGACAGCACTTCTGATGCCTTGGTCAGGCTACGACCCCCTAAAAGGGTCTGAGTGTAAGAGCAAAGTTGCCATCCGGATCAAAATACCAGGATATAGCTAGATAGGGCTCTAGATGCCTTGGTCGAGCTATGACCCCCAAGAAGAATCTGAGTGTAAGAGCATAGTTTCCATTCAGAAAATAGCTAGATAGCGCTACTGATGCCTTGGTCGGGCTACGACCTCCAAGAAGGGTCTGAGTGTAAGAGCATAGTTGCCATCTGGATCAAAATATCAGGATATAGCTAGATAGCGCTCCTAATGCCTTAGTCGGGCACCACCCCCCGTTGAGAAGGTTCTGAGTGTAAGAGCATAGTTACCATCTAGATCCCGAGGCTAGAGAATAACCGGGAAAGCCCTCTCATCACCCCTAATGCCTTAGTCGGGTGACCTCCCCCAAGAAGGATCCGAGTGTAAGTGTATAATTGCCATCAGATCAAAATACCAGAATATAGATAGATAGCACTCCTGATGCCTTGGTCAGACTACGACCCCCAAGAAGGGTCTGAGTGTAAGAGCATAGTTGCCATCCGGATCAAAACACCAAGATATAGCTAGATAGCCCTCTTGATGCCTTGGACTGGATCAATCCCTCAAGAGGAACACCATGGTATTTCGACAATGATCGCCTCGAGACCAGGAAATAGCTAGATAGCACTCCTGATGCTTTTGTTAGGCTACCATGCCTAGGAGGGATCTGAGTATAAGTGCATTGTTGCCATCTGGATCCCAAGACCAGGGTAGCTAGCATTCCGAATGCCTTGGTCGGGTGACCTCCCCTAAGAAGGATCTGAGCGTAAGAGCATAGTTGCCTGCTAGATCACGAGACTTGAACAACCATAAGGTCATCCTGTTGCCATGGCTGGGCCAACCCCGTCAGGAAAGGTCTGGGTGGCATAGTTGCATACCAATTCAAGGAACAGAAATTTCAGGCTCTCAGATTAGCCACTAGAGCTTCATCCGACATGATCAAGTAATAAGGTTTGTGACCTTTCTCACTTACCAAATTTTACACTGACTAGAGCGTCAGAAATTCCACAAAGGGAATATCCCTTCTGTGGTCCGCCATCGCTCATTTATTTTACAGGTACGCCGAATGCACCTATGCTTTGCCTATGTATAAGAACCTGGTGAGAAAGTGGTCTTAGTTGCCTACCAGGATCTTCTTCGCCAAATGTACCAAGACTCCTAAAACAGGAATGACTAGTACACCGGTTCGCTAAGCCAAGCACTGTGAGCGATCATGGTTACAAGTACGAAGCGACAAGCAAAATTCTTCATGTAATACAAGATTCTGACTCCAACCCCAACTACATACCGGTGTTCAAATCAGAGGGAACTTCTGTTGATAGCAAAATTTGGCTAGGGACCAAAGAAGAATTTTCCACCTTCCAGCCTTCAGGCAGGGGTCCAAATGCGGGGACTACGTAGTGAGGTATCGAGGTCCTCTAGGTCGAGGTACCTTATGACACCGCTGAAGCATGGCGAGGCACACCTTCTCAAACACCTTGTATGCATTCAGGCTCTCCAATTAAAGCCCGCTACCCCGCCAGGAATCCTGCATAATTAGGTCGAGCTCCATGTTAAAGCTCGGCGTAGCTAAACCAACTCTCAACTATAAGGTTGGAACCCTATGGGATATTTCGCCTCTAGAATTGTTAGCACAAGCTTCATCGGAAGACCAACAAGATCGATCTAGCTCCATGACAATCGAGAGGCTCTAGGGACCCCGTCAGTATACTGGAACCTAGGGTACCTCACCCTCAAGAAATATCAAGCGTCACCTTAGGTAACCTCCATGAAGTACCTCTCTAAAGTGATATATGAAACCAGAGCTCTCCTTCAAACAACTTATGAAGAAAAGGTTGACCTTCATGGCACTAACGATACCATTAATGAGGTCAAACCGTATTAATGGAGGTAATCAACCCTATTAATGAGGTCAAACCGTATTAATGAAGGTAGTCAACCCTATTAATGAGGTCAAACCGTATTTATTAAGGTAGTCAACCGTATTAATGGAGGTAGTCAACCCTATTAATGACATGATCAACGCCATTAATAAGAGAATATTCAACTCTTTAATGGCCACCATTAGTAAAAGAGTCCAAAGAGGAAACAAATACCTTTACCTCCAAGATATCCTCAACAACCAATTATTGGGGGGCAACTACAACAGAAAATCTCGCCTATCAAGGAAGGAAGAGTTCGAAGGGGAAGCAAACACATCTTCTCCAAGATATTTGCTACAAGCCGATCAACTACATTAAATGAAGAATCATATTCAATATGGAAAAGAAGACCAATTCAAGAGTCATGCACTTGCACGCCAAGGTAGTCACCATGTATAAATACACCTGTAAACTCATCTCATAGAAGGGATCTAATATCTTCGAAGATACATGCTTCGTTTAAAGTTCTCTCTAGATCGTCATTATACGTTTACCTTTACCAAGAATATATTGGTATCGGTTAACACTCGATCATTGTTGTAAGCTCTCCGAATCACCATGATGGTATTATTTCTCCATTGTTGTAAGGGTATTCCTCCTTCCATTGGATACTGCCTTGGGGTTTTTCAGCATGTGATAATTCGTGATGCTTTTTCCCCCTTGGTCAGTCCACCTCTCTCTACAAAAGACTTGTGTTTTTTCTATTATCTACTGTATTATGCATGTGTGTGTGTGGGCTAGGTACCAATCCCATTGGTCCTAGCTCTCTAATCCTTCTTATATGAGATCGAAAAACTACAATGAATATCTAGGGAACCGGATCTAGATTTCTACCTCGCTGGACCTAGCGCCTTTATCTTCTCATCTACATGCCAAAGTCGCACATCAAGATGAGGGGAAACCACCCAGACCAGCTTGAAGGGAGTTGATGAGCTCTCATGCATCCTTTATATGGAAGAAATCGACCTTTCCAGCACTGGAGCTAGATAAGCCTCCCTCTTTACTTGCTATCTAGATCGGGGAACTACAGGAAGTAATCGGGCTCCAGAATAGGGTTCTGGGAACCAGAACGAGCTCCTACCCCAACCGAGGGCTAGGACCAGGGAACAGGGATAAGGATCAGCCCCTTCACTCCAATACGGAAACCTCAAGCTCCCCGTGTCTCCTCTTCAGCATGAAGCCCGACGGGCAAGATTTCTCGTCTCCTACCTGCTACATCATCCTCCTTACCGCTTCATTCTCCATATTCATACGAGATCTCTCTAAGGTACAAGGTACCAACCCCAACAACCATCTCCATGGTAGTGGTCTCAAGGGTGTTAGCTGTTATTCCTCACCCTAAGCAAATTTTCGGTTAACAATTTATTAATTTAAAAAGTCTTTTATTTTTTTGTTAATTTTTTTTAAGTTTTATGTTCTTACCTGTATGTTTTATACATATTATTGACCAAGATACATATATGTACATAGAAGTTGATAAATACTTACATATTAAAGGTTAACGAATGTTTGACAAATGTTAAATTATTTTTCTTGTCTCCTAATAAAACATCAAAGATTCAACCATATGTGCACTAAAATTTCATTATAGCCTACTGATGAAGAAATTATTCAAGGGGTAATGAATACGTCTACAGATGATTTTGATCCAGATGAAAACAATGTTTTACCAATTGTTTCTCCAAAATAAGCTTTTCAAGCATTGGTACTGACATTAAATAACTTCTTGCTACAAATGAAAAAAAAAAAATACCAAATATGATGTAACATTTGTAAAAAAATTTGTTAATAGTGAAATTTGGTCAGGGGTCAAAGAGAAATTTTTCACTTTTCCACCACAAGTCGAAACCCATAATCGACAATCATGAAGCTTGGAAAGACCAAAAAGCCACCCCGCAGGAGCAGGGAAGGCTGGCTCAGCTTCAAAACTACCAGAAAACAAGCCAGACGAGATCATGATGAGCCCCAACAAGAGTACTGGAACCCGGGCTTCTCCAGGCCATCTATCTGGGAACCTCGGATCTGAGGTCGAGCTCCACAACCGCCCCATGAATGCCAGGGAAGTAGTCAGGCTCAAGAGACATTTGTGAGAAGCCCGCCAACCTTTCCAGAAGCCCGTTGTCCTTGCTGGACATAAAGGAAGAATCACGTCTAAATCTACACTACCCCAGCTACCTCCCAGGAATGTCTACAAGAGCACCTCAAGCCCCCAAGGGTTAGGTAAAATCCATCTTAAGCTTCTAAGAACAGAGTCGGAGCAGGGATCTACCTCGCTATTTGGGGCAACAAGCAGCTGGCAGGGTGACCTCCATGAAAAACCATACCGTGATAACATACAAGATCATTTCTAGAAGATAACCATCATTAATCCCGTATACGTGGGAACCAAGAGTTTGATTCCAAAAAGGAAACAAACTCATTCACGTTAATTGTTTTCGCTATTTATTCGGGGTCAACCACTTTTAAATGTAGGATCCTGCCCGATAAAGAGGAAACAGATTCAAAGGATCGTGGCAGGATATCGGCAAATTCAAACCATCTTGGACCATGTATAAATAGAACCAAGCAAGACATCCAAAGAGATAGAAAAAGATAGATAGCAACAGAGAGAAGAGAGAATGAAAAGAAGAGGGGAAGGCCTAGATTCTGTATTCAAAACATGGCCACCTTTGTTTCCACTATTCGATAGGCATAGAGTTGCCATCACCCCACATTTTAGAGAGACTGCGAGCATATAAGAGAGTGATTTGTATTTTAAAGCAATATATTAATAATAAAAGCTCCCATTTACTGTTATTACGATCCAGCCTCTCGTCTATCTTTTAACAGGTCGGGAACCAACAGTACCGACCCTAGCCACCGCTTTCGTGGTAGTGGTCTTGAGGGTGTTAGTAGGAATTTCTCATCCTGAGCAAATTTCCTGTTAACATTTTCTAGCGACGTCTGTGGAAAACTCTTGCACCACCACCTTTACATTAGAAAAGTTTGTTATTTTATAGTAATCATGAGGCTCTGCTCCTCACAGGGGCAGTAGGGCATATCGGGACAACCTTCTGCTACATCAACACGAAAGGTCCCGAGGAAAGGGAGAAAATCCAGGCTTCATAGCCAGGTTCCCACCCAGCCAGCCACTATGCTGGCTCTGGATCCCCCTCTGAGAAGTCAGGTCTAGCTTGACCAACAAGCTGTGGCCTTCGTAGAAAACGTCCACCTTCGACTACTCACGGAGAGTATCGCTATCCAACAAGCGAGTCTTTGCAATTTGGGGGAGTCAAGCAGGCCTGGGGCTAGGCAACCCGCCTTCGATGGCCTGAGACCTGCCCCTCAGGAATCAACTCGTAATAGAGCGAGGCTCCCAACCTCAATCCGGGATAGGCTAGGGACAATGGCCCATGCCCCATGTTCCCGAAGCGCTGCCATGTTACCACCAAGACAAGTCAAATCTGTGCCCTAGCTTTTCCACCCAACGACTTCAAGGAGAGAAGCCCTAGATAGAGAAGAAGAAAGTCAGCAAAGCTCTCGAGTGAACCCCCTCCGAAGAAAGAACTGGGTGGAGGTTGCCAGTTCATCAGAAGGATCCGATGGTGAGGAATCCAAGATCAACTCAAGGAAATCCAAAAGCATGCGTCTAAGAGACCAGTTGGCAGAGCTTTAGAAAGAGGTCCAATTGATGAAGAAGGGAAAGTACAAGGAGGACAAGAAATATCCTCTAAGTGAAATGAATGCTCCTTTCACCAGGAGGATCCGGGAGGCAGAGCTTTCGCCTAAGTTTAAAATACCGGCTGACAGATTCTCTGGGACTGAAGATCCCCTGAGCTACTTAGAGAGCTTCGTTCAACAGATGGAGGTCCAGAACACAACCAGGGCCGCTATGTGTCGAATGCTCCTCACTACACTCACTGATTATGCTAAAACCTAGTTTAGGAAACTACCGCTGGTAGCATGGATTCCTTCACCAAGTTATTAACCGATTTCTGCTCACAATTCCAGGGAGTTAAACCCCGATTGAAGAACCTGATACATCTACAGTATGTGATCCATGAGAGAAGGGAAACCCTCCGGGCTTATATCGAGCATTTCCATAAGGAAGTCATCCAGATGGGGGTCTTCACTGAGAAAGAAACACTCGCCAAGTTCAGAAGAAACCTGTGGGCGAGAAAGCTTTTCCGATCTTTGACTAAGAGACCTCCAGAAACTTACCAAGAAGCATATGATCGAGCTCTGGAGCAGATTGAGGTCGACGAACAACTCAAGGTCAAGATGGAACATGACGACATGAGAGCCGTAAATCGATAAAAGAAGGAAGCTCCCAGACCAGAGCAAGCTCAGAAAAGCCAGAACAAACCCCCTAATAAATCAACATATGACTTCCCCCTTCCTCAACCCAGATCGAAAAGGTATCCAGATAAACGAGCTCATCCTTAAGCTTTACCACCTCCCAGGACAGTGGCCCCTATAGCTAGCAATGAGAAAGGGTACGAACATTACACTCCCTTAAATGTATCCCGAGAAACAGTCTACCTCGCCATTCGGGACAAGGGTTTGTTACAGAAGCCCGCTCCCATGAAAGCCCTGGTCGATAAGAGAAATCGTTATAAATATTGTGACTTTCACGAGGAAGTAGGACACAACACTTCAGAATGCTACAACCTACATAACCAGATTGAGGCTTTGATAATGGGAGGATGCTTGATAGAATTCTTACAACAAGTCAGGGAGAATATTCAGACTGGAAAAGAGGTGCAAGCCGAGATCCGAGAACATGCTGAGAAAAGGAAAGAAGAGCAGACGGACCTGATGCAACTAATTTAGATAATACATACTATCAGCAGGGGGCCTACTCTGGCCGGTACCTCCAACAGTTTCAGGAAAAACCATACAAGGAAGGTCCTTTATACGGATGAGGGGCTGTATATCCTCAAGGTCGACCAGAGACCGACCAACCCCTCCCAGCTATCACAGATCATTTTCACTGAGGCAGATGTCTATAACACTGTGCAGCCTCATTATGACCCTATGGTCATCACGGTACAAATTGCTAACTTTATGGTACACCGTGTGCTCGTCGACACAGGTAGCAGCGTCGACGTCCTGTTCAAAGATACCTTGGAAAAGCTGAACTTGAAGCAATGGTGTTACAATAGTTGCATTACTCTATTATACGGGTACACTGGGGACTCAATCACACCCGTAGGATCAAAAATCCTACCAGTGATCATTGGAGCCGCACCTCTCCAATAAAACATCATGACCGACTTTGTGGTAGTGGATACCCCATCGGCCAACAATACAATATTAGGGAGGCCATTTCTATCATCCTTAAAAGGGGTTCTATCTATTTACCACAACGTCTTGAAGTTTCTGGTAGGAGACAAAGTGGTGGAAGTTCGTAGTGATTAGCAAGTAGCTAGGAGATGCTACGCAGTGTCGGCCAACCCAACAGCTCTAGCAAAACAACTCGCCCAGGTGACGACGATCCAAGGTAGGATAGCCCTTGCACTAAACCTGGAAGACGCAGGCTTCACCGATAGCCCCGAAGACGGCCTCGTGGTGCCCGACATGGAAGAACAGAGAAGGGAATGGGCCAGCGGCCATCCAGTGGATAGGTTAGAAGAGATTCCTGTCCGAATAAGTGATCCTTCAAAGGTTATCAAGATCGGAGCTACCCTTGAGCCAGGAATGAAAGAGGGTTTGATTAGGCTCCTCACAGAGTTCAACGACATTTTCGCTTGGAATCATGCTGAGATGTCGGGGATCCCGATGGCATTAACTGCACATCGACTGGCAGTGGATCCGACCTTCAAACCTATTAAATAGAAAAGGTGCCACGTCAAAACTGAAACAAACGTGGCAGTTTAGGAAGAGGTGGATAAACTAACCCAGGCAGGCTTCATTCGAGAAGCCCGTTACCCCGAATGGATCGCCAACGTAGTCATGGTCATAAAGGCAAATGGGAAGTGGCACATGTGTGTAGACTACACCGACCTCAACCGGGCATGCCCGAATGAAAGTTTCCCTCTGCAAAAACTTGATCAGCTGGTCGATTCCACATCCGAGAGCAAGCTTCTGAGCTTCATGGACTCGTTTTTCGGCTACAATCAGATTATGATACATCCCGCAGACCAAGAAAATACTTGTTTTATAACTGTTCAAGGCCTGTACTGCCACAAGGTGATGCCTTTTGAGCTCAAGAACGCTGAAGCTACTTACCAGCGGTTAGTCAATCGGTTGTTCAAGCCCGAAATCGAAAGGTCGATGGAGGTGTACATCGACGACATGATCACCAAATCTTCAACCTCGGGAGGCCACCTGGACGACCTTCGTAGGACCTTTATGATCCTAAAGGAAAACCAGATGAGGTTGAACTCTTCCAAGTGTGCCTTTGGGGTAACTGCGGGGAAGTTTCTGGGCTTCATGGTCCATGAGAGGGGCATAGAGGCTGACCCAAAAAAAATCATGGCTATCGTGTATCTGGAATCCCCCACATCTCTTAAACAGGTTCAAGCCTTGACCAGACAGGTAGCAGCGCTCAATAGGTTCATCTCTCGGTCAATCGATAAGTGTCTACCATTCTTTAAAGCTATCAAGCTGGGAAGAAACATGAAATGGGACCAGGAGAGCGAACAAGCTTTCCAAGATTTGAAAAGATACCTAACAAGCCCTCCACTGCTGGTCAAGCCAAATCCTTGAGAAGAGCTCCAAATATACTTGGCCGTTTAAAAAACCACTATGAGCGGGGCCTTGGTCAAGAAATGCAGGGATAGGATCCAGCTACCTATCTACTATATGAGTCACGCTCTAACCAAGCCCGAAAATAACTATACTATATTGGAGAAGCTCACTTACGCCTTGGTGACCTCGGTAAGGAAACTTCGTCCCTACTTCCATGCTCATTCAATAGCAGTGGTGAGGGATCAACGCCTCCGTCAATTCTTACAAAGGCCGAATGTTTCTGGAAGGCTGGTTTTATGGGCCTTAGAGCTTACTCAGTTTGATTTAAAGTATAAGCCTAGGACCGCGATAAAAGCTCAGGCACTAGCAGACTTTGTAGTCGAGCTCTCAATACCTTCAGATCCACGGTAGCAGATGTAACCCTTGAGAGGACTCCAGAATCTGACAACTGGCCGGAGGGCTGTGAGTCATGGACTCTCTACACTGACGAAGCTTTTGAGCAATCTGGGGGAGGAGCGGGCATAGTCATCATCGACCCAGAAGAAACTGAGTGCTGCCACTGTTTCAGGTTTGAATTTAAAGCCACGAACAATGAGGCAGAGTACGATGCCCTGCTAGCTGGAATAAAGGCAGCCATAGAACTCGGGGTTGATTACTTGAATATCAAGAGCGACTCTTCACTCATTGTCAACCAAGTCTCCGGGGATTATCAGGCAAAGGGAGATAATATGATCGCATACCTAAGATTGGTTTAACAACTCAAAAGCAGATTTAAGGGATTCAGAATCGAGCGATACCTCGACAATTAAATCATCGGCCCACGTCCTTGCCAACATAGCTGCATATGGTGGCCAGACCCTACCTCACGGAGTTCCTCTTCAAGTAATCCCCATACCTAGCATTATGACAGGTAAGGAAGCTTATACCTTGGACCGACAACCATGCTGGATGGATCCAATAGTGGAGTATCTACAGGATGGGAAACTCCATAGGGAGCCCGACCAAGCTAGGAGGGTTAAAAGGCTCTCGGTACGGTATTGTATGGTGGATGGGAATTTATACCGAAGGGGAAAATCCCTTCCCCTGCTCCGATGTCTACACCTTGAAGACGCCAATTGGGCTTTGAGAGAGGTTCATTACGGGGAATGTGGGAACCATATTGGTGGAGAGGCCTTGTCATATCAGGTTCTCCGCATGGGGTATTATTGGCCGACCATCCATCAAGATGCTAAAAACTTGGTACAAACCTGCGAGGCATGCTAGAAGGCCGCAAACTTGAGTCACCTCCCTCCGGAGCACTTGTCGTCCCTTAGCTCGCCATACCCCTTTGCTATGTGGGGAGTCGATTTGATTGGACCGCTTCCTACAGCTCCGGGACAGGCCAAGCACACTATCGTAGCGATTGACTATTTCATAAGATAGGTTGAAGCCGGACCACTCTCCCAGATATCAGAAAAAAAACACAACAAGGTTCATCAAGACCAATGTAGTTTGTAGGTTTGGAACCCCCCTTGCCATCATAAACTACCTCAAAAAATAGTTCGATAATGGCCGATTCAGAGATTTCTATGAAAGCTTGGGAATCGACCTTTGGTTTGCTTCGGTAGCCCACCCTCAGACCAATGGTCTGGTGGAATCCACGAATAAAAACATTAAGAAATTGTTGAAGAAAAAGCTACAGCAGAAGAAAGGTAGATGGGTAGAGGAGTTTCCTGAGGCCCTCTGGCTTACCGTACTACAAGGAGAACAGCTACCGGGGAAACACCCTACTCGCTGGCCTTCGGGGTTGAATCAGTCCTACCTATAAAGCACAAGTTGACCTCTTTTAGAGTCCAACATTTCGAACCGGGGAGCAATGAAGGTAAGCTCCGAGCTAGCTTGGATCTTCAGGAGGAAAAAACAAGATCGAACAGCCGAGAAGGTAGCAATCTACCAAAGCAGGATTGCCAGGTACTTCAAAACGAGGGTTAAAGCCCAAAACTTCAAAGAAGGAGACCTAGTTCTTTGGAAAGTAACATTGAATACCTGGAGGAGGTCAGACGAGTCCTAAGGCCAAACTGAGAAGGACCATACCTAATAACGATGTTGATCCGTAAAAGGGCGTACAAGCTTGAGGATATGAATGGCCGACTCATCGACCATACTTGGAATGCGGATCACCTAAGGAAATTATACCCTTGAACAAGGACTCAAGAGCAGGCGGCCTCCAACTAGTTTCTTTTTTTTCTCCGAAAATAATGTACTCCATCCTCCATATCAATAAAGCCTGTTTTTCTTGTTTACTCATTCTTCAACTATCTCCTACAATGATTTGGGTATACATGGAAAGTTTGACATTATCACCTCAAGACCAGGGGTAAGCCGGGGAAGCCCCCCCCATAAAAAAAGGGTTTGAGTGTAAAAGAATAGTTGCCGTCCAGATCTTGAGACTAGGAAATAGATAGATAGGCCTCCTGATGCCTTGGTCGGGCTACCACCCCCAAGAAGGATCTGAGTGTAAGAGCATAGTTGTCATCCAGATCTCGAGAAAGGAAATAGCTAGATAGCCCTCCTGATGCCTTGGTCGGGCTACCACCCCCAAGAAGGATCTGAGTGTAAGAGCACAGTTACACTCCAGATCTCGAGACCAGGAAATAGCTAGATAGCCCTCTTGATGCCTTGGTCGGGCTACCACCCCTAAGAAGGATCTGAGTGTAAGAGCATAGTTGCTATCCAGATCTTGAGACCAGGAAATAGCTAGAGTATTATGGGGGGTTCTTGGGCTTCAGCAAGGCCTTCTTCTAGCTCCTCGGTTTGGACCCCTTTCGAGGATTTGATAGAACCAGATGCTGGAAAGTTATAATAGGAGGAGGAAGATCTGGCACCTCCAATCGCTTCCCAGCTCCCTACCCAGAAGGACCCGCTCTATCATTTTCAGGGCGAGACATCTCTGCAGCCAGTGACATAACCTCTTCTCTATCCCAACCGGCGATGCTGGAGAGATCAAATGGGAGAGAAAGGGCTACTGCAATCTGATAGGAGGCATATAAATACCCCTCGTTAAAAGAGGCTTCCACCTCGGCTTGGAGCTAGGTAATTTGAGCCTGCAAAGCTTGGTCATGGACATCCAGAGCCTTCGCCTCTCCCGTCCAATCATCCCGCTGGATAGCTTGTCGCTTCGATCGAAGAGTTTTCTGATCGAAAGCCCGCTTCAACCTCTTATGGTCGCACTGGAGCTCAGCTAGCTGTGTTTCTATTCCCTGTTGGCTAGAGGTCATCTCTCGTACCAGGGTTTGAGCCCGGGCAAGCAACCCCATGGCTCGCTCAGCCTCAGACTCAGCCTCGGCTGCCCGATCGCGGAGAAAGGCTACCTGATGTCCCATGGCTACCTAAAACTTGAAGGCCTGTAATGGAAACTCATGTTAGAAGATGACAAATCAAGCAGCTGAATGAAGAAGTAAAAACGACTATTACCTCGGCTAGAAGGGCAGACCCTTTGGTAATCATGATATCCATGGGCATCGAGGTCATCCTAGAAAGTGCACCGCCTGGACAAAATGCAACGAATTGCTTAAGGACCTCGTCCTGACCCTCCGAGTTTGATTACTGGTAGGGACGAGAAGGGGCGAAAAGGGGCGAGAAGGGGCGACCTCAGGAGTAACTTCGAGCTCTCTTAGAACCTGGACTACCCGGGATACAGTCGGATCAGTATAAAGTTATAATGTGACTGGGGAAGCATCGTTTGAAGCAAAGTTTACTGGTGAGGGAGAAATAGTGGACTTATCAGCGGCTTGGGAAGCGGGCCCTCCTAGGATTAGAGCCTTTGCAGCCTGAGACGTAAGGATAGCCATCTTAGACTTCACCGGAGAAGGCGTTGGAGCAGAAGTAAGCAAGGTAGCATCCTTAAGGGTTGACCCCTTCTTCTTCAAAACGGCATAGAGAGCTCCCGGGGATGATCTGGAAGGAGGAAGAGAGGCCTTTTCTTATCGGGTTTCGCAGGAAGCTGGAGCAACAACAAACACTGTTAAAAAGGGGGGGGGGGGTCAAGATCATCAGAACTGAACAATCCAACAACTTAAAAACAAGATAGAGCGAGATACTTACGAGGAGTAGCATCGGAGATCTGTAGGTACTTGTTCACCCTACGGGGATCGAAGGGGTCAGTGGTTGGAAACTTCAAATTTAAGTAATTTCGGGCCATGATGGTTTTCAGCACGGCTTCAGACTCAGCGGGCAAGGAATCCAGACCCCATGAGGGTTTGTCACTAAAGGCGGTGGGAACCTCAAGCTCATGCCCGCCGACGAATATAGAGCTCCCCCAGTCTCCCCCCGCTAGTATCCATTCCTTTTTCCAAGCAAGGTCTTTCTTTGAAGCCCCAGGGATGATAAAATTAAACTTGTTCTTGGCCTTGGTATAGAATTGGCTTCGAGGAACCCCAGTCAGGCTACCTATCTAGAAAAGGAAGGAGAGTTCCTTAGCCCCAGGCTCCCTAGTTACACAGCTCATCTCGTATTGCTCCCTCCATAACACAAGGAAGCCGACTAGATGCCTCCGGAAGCCGACTAGATGCCTCCAGAAGCCGGACGTCAATTTGAGCGGAGCCAGCTGAAGGGCATTAAAAGCTTGCTGAAGAGTAGGATGAAGAGGGAGCCTCACCCCGCTCTCAAAAGCTGCGACGTGGATAGGGAGTACTCCTTTGGGTGGGTAAAAACGTCATAATTCCTGTGGCGGACAGTGAGGGAAACGGTATCAGGAATACCGTATTTGTCCCGAAGATGGCTAATTGACTGAGGGTCGATGGTGGAGTCAGGGATGACCCAGGGTTTGAAAGGAAGGATCACCGCTGAAGGAAGCTCCGCCACTGTGACCTGAGCCCTCTTAACTGCGTCGACTCTCTCCCCGACATCAGAATCTTCCTCAACTAGGTGGAGAGGATTGTCGGGCTTGTTCGAGAAGCCAGAGCCGATAAAGACGTTCTTGCTAGAACGACGGTGCTGGCGAAGCGGGGAAGATTCCTCATCACTCGAAATTCCTCGCACCCATTTATGAGGATCTAGGTTAGGGCCTTCAGTGCCCTCAACCAAGGTATCAATACAGTCTGAGGAAGTCGACATTAATAGGTAAGAAAGATTTGAAAGCAAGCGGAAGATAGAGGGAAATCGATATAGAAAGCAGGAAGGAAGAAATTTAAAAATTTGAGATTTGAGAAAGTATAAAGAAAGTGACGGTAAGGCCGGGTTTAAATAGAGGATTATTGGCGATATCCTCGGGAAGATTACCTGGAGCTGTATTGCAACCGTCTTTCTTCGAATAACACACTGTTTCAAATTCAAATATTGGATAATTAATGAGAAGATTTTGCTCTCATTAATTATCTTTACGGTAGAAAACTTTCTCAATTAAATAAGGAATCTGACTCCAACCCCAACTCTACCACCGGTGTTCAAGTCAGAGGGGACTTCTGTTAATAGTGAAATTTGGCCAGGGGTCAAAGAGAAATTTTCTACTTTCCCGCCACAAGTCGAAACCCATAATCGACAATCATGAAACCCGAAAAGATCATAAAGCCACCCTGCAGGAGCAGGGAAGGCTGGCTCGACTTCAAAACTACCAGAAAACAAGCTAGACGTGACCAGGACGAGCCCCCACAAGAGTACTGAAACCCGAGCTTCTCCAGGCCATCTATCGGGGAACCTCAGCTCTGAGGTCGAGCTCCACAACCGCCCCGTGAATGCCAGGGGAAGTCTCCAAGCTCAAGAGACATTCGAGATAAGCCCTCCAACCTCTCCAGAAGCCCGTTGTCCTTGCTGGACATAAAGGTAGAATCACGCCTAAATCTACACTACCCCGGCTACCTCCCAGGAATGTCTACAAGAGAACCTCAAGTCCCCAAGGGTAAGGGAAAATCCATCTTAAGCTTCTAAGAACAGAGTCAGAGCAGGGATCTACCTCGCTCTACGGGGCAACAGGCAGCTGGCAGGGTGACCTCCATGAAAAACTATGCTGCGATAACATACTAGATCATTTCTAAAAGATAACCATCATTAATCCCATATACGTGCGAACCAAGAGTTTGATTCCAAAAAGAAAACAAACTCATTCACGTTAATTGTTTCCGCTATTTATTCGGGGTCAACCACTTTTAAATGTAGGATCCCGCCCGATAAGGAGGAAACAGATTCAAAGGATCGTGGCGGGATATCAGCAAATTCAAACCATCTTGGACCATGTATAAATAGAACCAAGCACGATAGCCAAAGAGATAGAAAAAGATAGATAGCAACAGAGAGAAGAGAGAAAGAAAAGAAGAGGGGAAGACCTAAATTCTGTATTCAGAACACGGCCACCTTCGTTTCCACTATTCGACAGGCACAGAGTTGCCATCACTCTACATCTTAGAGACACTGCGAGCATATAAGAGAGTGATTTGTATTTTAAAGAAATATATCAATAATAAAAGCTCCCATTTACTGTTATTACGATCCAGCCTCTCGTCTATCTATTAACAGGTCGAGAACCAACAGTACCGACCCCGACCACCGCTTTCGTGGTAGTGGTCTCGAGTGTGTTAGTATGAATTTCTCATCCCGAGCAAATTTCACTTTAACAAAATTAAAGATGATATTGAGCTCGGTTTCAATACAAAGAAAAAACAAACGACTTTACATGCATATTTTAAGAAAGATTTAAATTGAGAAAATAGAAGTTGTTAAGTTTTTTTTTTTAAGGAAATTATTAAGTTAAAAGTTTATTAACATGCATTATGAATTTTTATGTGTTATATTTTTTATGTATTTATTCAATTATTAATTTATTTTTATTGGGATCTAAAAGACTTCAAAAAATAAATATTATCTTTTACATTTAGTGTGGTTATTAATTTAGTACATATGTCCAAATCAGGACTGAAATAAACCTTGTTCTATAAAGGAATGGAATATCATGTTATAATGTGAAATAGTGGTTCATATAATATTTTATCCCGAGCAATGGATATAAATGTAATTAATTGTGTTAATAGCAAAATTCGGCTAGGGAGCAAAGAAGAATTTTCCACCTTCCAGCCTTCAAACAGGGGTCCAAATCCAAGTCTACGTAGCAAGGTATCGAGGTCCTCTAGGTCGAGGTACCTTATGACCCCGTAGAAGCAGGGAGAGGTAATCAACACCTTGCATGCATTCAAGCTCTCCAATTAAAACCCGCTTCCCCGCCAGGAAGCCTGCATAATTAGGTCGAGCTCCATGATAAAGCTCGGTATAGCTAAACCAAGCTCCCAGCTATAAGATTGGAACCCTATGGGATATTTCGCCCCTAAAATGGTTAGCACAAGCTCTATGGGAAGACCAGCATGATCGATCTAGCTCTTTGACAATCGAGAGGTCCCCAGGGGACCTCGCCAGTGTACTGGATCCGAGGGTACTTCGCCCTCAAGGAATATCAAATGTCACCTCAGGTTACCTCCATGAAGTACCTCTCCAAAGTGACATGCAGAACTAGAGCTCTCCTCTTGGCAACGTAGGAAGAGAGGGTTGACTTTCATGATATTTAAAGTACCATTAATGAGGTCAACCGTATTAATGGAGGTAGTCAACTCTATTAATGAGGTCAAACCGTATTTATTGAGGTAGTCAACCGTATTAATGGAGATAGTCAACCCTATTAATGATGTCAACTATATTAATAGAGGAAGTCAACCCTATTAATGACATGATCAACGCCATTAATAAGAGAATATTCAACTATTTAATGGCCACCATTAGTAAAAGAGTCCAAAGAGGAAACAAATACCTTTACCTCCAAGATATCCTCCACAACCAATTATTGGGGGTCAACTACAACAGAAAATCCCGCCTATCAAAGAAGGAAGAGTCTGAATGGGAAGCAAACACATCTTCTCCAAGATATTAGCTACAAGCCGATCAACTACATTAAATGAATAATCGTATTCAATATGGAAAAAAAGACCAATTCAAGAGTCATGGACTTGAACGCCAAGGTAGTCACCATGTATAAATACACCTGTAAACTCATCTCATAAAATAGGATCTGATATCTCAGAAGACACATGCTTCGTTTAGAGTTCTCTCCAGATCATCATTGTACGTGTACCTTTACCAGGAATATATTGGTATCGGTTAACACTCGATCATTTTTGTAAGCTCTCCGGAGCACCATGGTGGTATTATTTCTCCATTGTTGTAAGCTCCCTGGAGCGTCTGTGATATATGCATAAGGAAGGGTATTCCTCCTTCCATTGGATACTGCCTTGGGTTTTTTCAGTATGTGATCATTCGTGATGCTTTTTCCCCCTTGGTCAGTCCATCTCTCTCTACAAAAGACTTGTGTTTTTCATATTATCTACTGTATTATGCGTGTGTGTATGTGGGCTAGGTACCAATCCCATTGGTCCTAGCTCTCTAATCCTTCTTATATGAGATCGGGAAACTACAACGAAAATCTAGGGAACCGGATCTAGATTCCTACTTTGCTGGACCTAGCGCTCTTATCCTCTCATCTACATGCCAAAGTCGCACATCAAAATGAGGAGAAACCACCCGGACCAGCTTGAAGGGAGTTGATGAGCCCTCTTGCATCCTCTATATGGAAGAAATCAAGCTCTTTAACACTGGAGCTAGATAAGCCCCCCTTCTTACTTGCTATCTAGGTCGGGGAACTACAGGAAGGAATCGGGCTCAAGAACCAGGCTCTGTGTACCAGGACGGGCTTTGACCCCAACCGAGGACCAGGACCAGGACCAAGATCAACCCCTTCATACCAGCAAGGGAACCATGAGCTCCCTTCATCCCTTACCAACCATGAAGCCTGATGGATGAGATGACTCATCTCTTACCTACCACAAAGCCCGACAGGTGGGATGACTCCACTCTTACCGACCGCGAAGTCCGATGAGTGGGATGACTCATCTCCTACCTATCGCTCCATACTCCATATTCATACAAGATTTTTCTAAGGTATAAGGTACCTACCCCGGCCACCACCTCCGTGGTAATGGTCTCGAGGGTGTTAGCTGTAATTCCTTACCTTAAGCGAATATTTATTTAACACTTTCTGGTGCCGTCTGTGGGAAGTTTCCACACCCCTTTTGAAAGCCTCTATGTCTCTACATGAGTATCATTATACTATCGAGGTAACAGATTCATTATTCATGGAATATCATTTACTATATACGATGTCCTTTCTCCATGCTTGTCTATATCGCCTATGCATCGCATGTGGTGCTCATTTTATCATTTAACGAGTTTCATTCTGTTAATAGTGAAATTTGGCCAAGGGTTAAAGAGAAATTTTCCACTTTCCCACCACAAGTTGAAAACATAATTGACAATAATGAAGCTCAGAAAGACCATAAAGCCACCCCGCAGGAGTAGGGAAAGCCGGCTCGGCTTCAAAACTACCAGAAAACAAGCCAAGCGTGACCAGGACGAGCCCTCACAAGAATACAGGAACCCGGGCATCTCCAGGCCATCTATCAGGGAACCTCGGCTTCGAGGTCGAGCTCTTCAACCGCCCCGTGAATGCCAGGAGAAGTCTCCAAGCTCAAGAGACATTCGAGAAAAGCCCACCAACCTCTCCAGAAGCCTGCTGTCCTTACTGGACATAAAGGAAGAATCACGCCTAAATCTACACTACCCCACCTACCTTCCAGGAATGTCTACAAGAACACCTCAAGCCCCCAAGGGTCAGAGAAAATCCATCTCAAGCTTCTTAGAACAGAGTCGGAGCAGGGATCTACCTCACTCTACGGGGCAACAAGCAGCTAGCTGGGCGACCTCTATGAAAAATCATGTCGCTATAACATACAAGATCATATCTAGGAGATAACCATCATTAAATCCCGTATACGTGCGAGCCAAGAGTTTGATTCCAAAGAGGAAACAAACTCATTCGCGCTAATTGTTTTCGCTATTTACTCGGGGTCAACAATTTTTGAATAAAGGATCCCGCCCGATAAGGAGAAAACGGATTCAACGGATCGTAGAGGGATATTAGCAAATTTAAACCAACTTGGACCATATATAAATAGGGCCAAGCAAGATACAGAAGATACGCTCACATACAAAAAAAAAGATGTAGATAGCAACAGAGAGAAGAGAGAAAGAAAATAAGAGAGGAATGCCTAAATTATGTATTCAGAACACATCCACCTTTGTTTCCACTATTTGACAGGCACAGAGTTGCCACCACCCTATATCTTATAGAGACGACGAGCATATAAGAGAGTGATTTGTATTTTTAAAGCAATATATCAATAATAAAAGCTCTCATTTACTGTTATTAAGATCCAGCCTCTCGTCTATCTCTTAACAGGTCAGGTACCAAAGGTATCGACCCCGGCTACCACTTTCATCGTAGTGGTCTCGAGGGTGTTAGCAGAAATTTCTCATCCCAAGAAAATTTCCCGTCAACACTGTCTGGCGACGTCTGTGGGAAACTATCACACCACCAGCTTTACATTAGAAAAGTTTGTTATTTCATAATAATCATGAGGCTCCGCTCCTCACAGGGGCAGCAGGGCATATCGGGACAACTTTCTGCTACATCGACATGAAAGATCCCGAGGAAAGGGAGAAAATTCGGGCTCCATAGCCAGATTCCTACCCAGCTAGCCACTGTGCGGGCTCTCGATCATCTTCTGAGAAGTCAGGTCGAGCTTGACCAACAAGCGGCGGCTTTCGTAGAAAACGTCCGCATTCGACTACTCATCAAGGGTATCGCTATCCAATAAGCGGGTCTCTGCCATCATAGGGAGTCAAACAGGCCAGGGGCTAGGCAAGCCGCATTTGATCGCCTGAGACGTGCCTCTCAGGAATCAGCTCGTAATAGAGCGGGGCTCCCAACCTCGATCGGGGATAGGCTAGGGCCCATGCCCCACGTTCCCGAAGTGCTGCCACGTTACCAACCAAGACAAGTCAAATCTGCAGCAGATGTCCTTCCCCGGAAACGAGGAGAGCTTCTCCACCCAACGACTTCAAGGAGAGAAGCCCGAGGAAGAGGAGAAGAAAGTCAGCAAAGCCCTTGAGCGGACCCCCTCCGAAAAAGGAATCTGGTGGAGGTAGCTAGTTCGTTAGAAGGATCCGATGGTGAGGAATCCGAGATCAACTCAAGGAAATCCGAAAGCAAGCGTTTAAGGGACCAGTTGGGAGAGCTTCATAAAGAGATCCAATTGATAAAGAAGGAAAAGTATAAGAAAGACAAGAAAGATCCTCTAAGTGAAATGAATGCTCCCTTCACCAGAAAGATCCGGGAGGCGGAACTCCTACCTAAATTCAAAATGCCAACTGACAGATTCTCCGGGACTGAGGATCCTCTGAGCCACTTAGAGAGCTTCATTCAACAGATGGAGGTCCATAACACGACCAAGGTCGCTATGTGTCGAATGTCCCCCTCGACACTTACGGATTACTCTAAGACCTGGCTTAGGAAACCACCTACCGACAGTGTGGATTCCTTCACCAAGCTATCGACCAATTTCTGCTCACAGTTCCAGGGAGTTAAGCCCCGATTGAAGGACCCAATCCATCTACAGTACGTAACCCAGGAGAGAAGGGAAACCCTCCGGGAGTATATTGAGCGTTTCCACAAGGAAGTCATCCAGATGGGGGTCTTCATCTAAAAAGAAACCCTCGCCAACTTCAGAAGGAACCTGTGGGCGGGTAAGCTTTTCCGGTATTTTACCAAGAGACCTCTAGAAACCTACCAAGAAGCCTATGATCGGGCTCTGAAGCAAATTGAGGTCAACGAACAGCTCAAGGTCAAGATGGAACACGACGACATGAGAGCCATAAAGTGACAAAAGAAGGAAGCTCCCAGATCCGAGCAAGCTCAGAAAAGCCAGAACAAACCCCCCAATAGATCGACATACCGCTTCCCTCTTTCTCAACCCAGATCGGAAAGGTATCCAGAAAAACAAACTCTTCCCAAAGCTTCACCTCCTCCCAGGATAGTAGCCCCAATAGCTAGAAATGAAAGGGGTACGATCATTACACTCCCTTAAATGTATCCCGTGAAACAAACTATCTAGCCATTCAGGACAAGGGTTTGCTACAGAAGCCCGCTCCCATGAAAGCCCCGATCTATAAGAGAAATCAATATAAATATTGCGACTTTCACGAGGACGTGGGGCACAACACTTCTGAGTGCTACAACCTACGGAATCAGATCGAGGCTTTTATAAGAGGAGGATGTCTGGTGGAATTCTTACAGCAAGTCAGGGAGAACATTCAAACTGTAAGGGAAGTGCAAGCCGAGATTCGAGAGCATGCTGCGAAAAGAAAGGGTGAGCAGGCGGACATGATGCAACAGATTCAGATAATACATACCATCAGCGGAGGACCTACTCTGGCTGGCACCTTCAACAATTTCAGGAAAAACCATGCTAGGAAAATCCTCCGTACAGACTAAGGGCGGGATATCTTCAAGGTTAACCAGAGACTGACTAAACCCTCCCAGCTGTCACATATCATTTTCACCGAAGCAGATGTCTACAACACCATGCAACCTCATTATGACCCCATGGTGATCACTGTACATATTACCAACTGCATGGTACATCGTGTGCTTGTCGACACAGGTAGCAGAGTTGGCGTCCTATTTAAAGATACCCTGGAAAAGCTAAACTTGAAACAGTGGTTTTACAATAGTTGCACTACCCCGTTATATGGGTTCACTGGGGACTCAATCATACCTGTGGGATCAAAAATCCTACCAGTGATCATTGGAGCCACACCTCTCCAGCAGAATATCATGACAGACTTCGTGGTGGTGAATACCCTATCGGCCTACAATGCAATATTAGGGAGGCCGTTTTTATCATCTTTGAAAGGGGTCATATCCATTTACCACAATGTCCTGAAGTTCCCAGTAGAAGACAAGGTGGGGAAAGTTTGGGGAGATCAACAAGCAGCCAGGAGATGCTACGCATTGTCGGCCAACCTAACGGCCCTAGAAAAACAACTCGCCTAGGTGACAATGATCCAAGATAGGGCATCGAACCTAGGAGATGTAGGACACACCAATCACCCTGAGGACGACCCCATAATGACATACGGAGAGGAACAGATAAGGGAATGGGCCAGCGGCCTTCCAATGGATAAGTTAAAAGAGGTTCCTGTCCGAGTGGGAGATCCCTCGAAGGTCGTCAAAATCGGAGCCACCCTTCAGCCAGGAGTGAAAGAGGGTTTGATCAGGCTCCTCACAGAGTTCAATGACATTTTTTCTTGGAGTCATGCTGAGATGCCAGGGATCCCGATGACATTGGCTACTCATCGATTGGCAGTGGATCCGACCTTCAAACCTATTAAACAAAAAAGGTGCAGCTTTAATACCGAAAGAAATGTTACAGTTCAGGAAGAAGTGGACAAACTAACCCTGGCGGGCTTCATCAGAGAAACACGTTATCCCGAGTGGATCGCCAACATGGTCATGGTCATAAAGGCAAATGGAAAGTGGCGCATGTGTGTTGATTATACCGATCTCAACCGGGCATGCCCGAATGACAGCATCCTCTACCAAAAATTGATCAGCTAGGCCACTCCACCTCCAGAAACAAGCTCTTGAGCTTTATAGATGCATTTTCAGGGTACAATCAAATTATGATGCACACCGCGGACCAGGAAAATACCAATTTCATCACAGCGAGAGGTTTGTACTACTACAAGGTGATGCCTTTCGGGCTCAAGAAATCTGGAGCTACATATCAGTGGCTAGTCAATCGGTTGTTCAAGCCTGAAATTGGGAGATCAATGAAGGTGTATATCGACGACATGATCACTAAGTCTTCAACCTCGAGAAGCCATCTGGGAAACCTTCGTAGAACCTTCATGATCCTAAGGGAGAACCAGATGAGATTGATGATCATTTGGGGTAACTGTAGGGAAGTGTCTGTGCTTCATGGTTCATGAGAGAGGCCTAGAGGCCAATTCAGAAAAGATCATGGCTATCCTGGATCTAGAATCCCCTACGTCTCTTAAACAGGTTCAAGTCTTGATCGGGTAGGTAGCAACGCTCAATAGGTTCATCTCTCGGTCTACCGACAAGTGTCTCCCATTCTTCAAAGCCATCAAGCAGGGAAGAAACAAGAAATGGGATCAGAAGAGTGAACAAGCTTTTCAAGCCTTGAAAAAATACCTATCAAGCCCTCCGCTGCTGGTTAAGCCAAGTCCTAGAGAAGATCTTCAAATCTACTTGGCCGTTTCAGAAACCGCCGTAAGCCGGGCCTTGGTCAAGGAATACGGGGATAAGGTCCAACGGCCTATTTACTGCGTAAGTCACGCTCTAACCAAGCCCGAAAAGAACTATACCCTGTTGGAGAAGCTCATTTATGCCTTGGTGACCTCGGTAAGGAAGCTTCTTCCCTACTTCCACACTCATTCAATAGTAGTGGTGATGGACTAACCCCTTTGTCAATTCTTACAAAGGCTGGATGTTTTCGGAAGGCTGATTTTATAGGCCCTGGAGCTTACCTAGTTTGATTTAAGGTACAAGCCTAGGACCGTAATAAATGCTCAGGCACTAGCAGACTTTGTAGCAGAGCTCTCAATACCTTCAGGCCAAGCAACCCCCGCGGTAACAGATGTAGCCCCTGAGAGGATTCCAAAATCTAACAGTTGGCCGGAGAGTTACGAGTCGTGGATCCTCTACATTGATGGAGCTTCCGGTCAAGCTGGGGGAGGAAGTGGCATAGTTCTAATAGACCTAGAAGGAACTGAGTGCTGCAAGTCACGAACAATGAGGCAGAGAATGAAGCCCTTTTAGTTGAAATAAGGGCAGCCATAGAGCTCGAGGTTGATTACCTGAATGTTAAGAGAGACTCTTTGCTCGTGGTTAACCAAGTCTTCAGGGATTATCAGGAAAAAGGGGATAATATGATCGCTTATCTGAAATTGGTTCAACAACTCAAAAGCAGATTTAAAGGATTCAAAATCGAGCAAGTACCTCAACAACTGAATCGTTGAGCAGAAGTACTTCTTACCCTATGGAGTCCCTCTTCAAGTGATACCCCTACCTAGCATAGTGACATGTAAGGAAACTTATACCTTGGATTGGCAACCGTGCTGGATGGATCCAATAGTGGATTATCTACAGGATGGAAAACTTCCCATGGAGCTAGACCAAGCTAGGAGAGTCAAAAGGCTCTCGATCCGGTATTTTTTGGTGGATGGGCACCTATACTGCAGGGGAAGCCCTTCCCCTGCTCCAATATTTACACCCTGAAGATGCCAATTAGGCTTTGAGAGAGGTTCATTCCGGGGAATGCGGGAACCACATTGGTGGGGAGGCTCTGACATATCAGGTTCTCCGCTTGGGGTATTATTGGCCAACCATCCATCAAGATGAAAAGATCTTAGTGAAAGCCTAAGAGGCATGCTAGAAGGTCGCAAACTTGAGTCACCTCCCTCTGGAGCGGTTGTCTTCCCTTAGCTCACCATACCCCTTTGCTATGTGGAGAAACGATTTGATCAGACCGCTTCCTACAGCTCCGGGTCAAGCCAAGCATGCTATCATGGCAATTGATTATTTCACAAGATCGGTCGAAGTCAGATCGTTCTCCCTGATATCAAAAGAAAACACAACAAGGTTTATCAAGACTAATGTAGTTTGAAGGTTCGGAACCCCTCTTGCCAGTGTAGCTGACCTCGGAAAACAGTTCGACAATGGCCGATTCAAAGATTTTTGTAAAGGCTTGGGAATCGTCCTTCAGTTAGCTTCGGTAGCCCACCCTCAGACCAACGGTCTTATGGAATCCATGAATAAAACCATTAAAAAGTTGTTGAAGAAAAATCTAGAGCAGAAGAAAAGCAGATGGGCAGAGGTGCTTTCCGAGGTCATCTGGGCTTACCGCACTACAAGGAGAACAGCTATAGGGGAAACGCCCTACTCTCTAGCCTTCGGGGTTGAAGCAGTCCTACCTATCGAGCATAAATTGACCTCCTTTAGAGTCCAACATTTTGAATCAGGGAGCAATGAAAGTAAGCTCCGAGCTAGCTTTGAAAGTAAGCTCCGAGGATCGAATAGCTGAGAAGGTAGCAGACTACCAGAACAGGATTGCCAGGTACTTTAACAGGATGGTAAAGGCCCGAAACTTCTAGGAAGGAGACCCAATTCTCAGAAAAGTAACGTTGAATACCAGGAAGAGGTCAGACGGGGTCCTAGGGCCCAACTGGGAAGGACCATACCTAGTATAAATGGTGATCCGTAATGGGGCATACAAACTCGAGGATATGAATGGTTGACTCATCTATCATACTTGGAATGCATATCACTTAAGAAAATTCTACCCTTAAACAGGGGACTCATGAGCAGACGGTCTCTATCTAGTTTTTTATCTCCGGCAATAGTGTACTTCATCCCTCTTATCAATAAAGACTGTTTTTCTTATTTTCTCCATCTTCAACTATGTTCTACAATGATTTGGGTCTACATGGAAAATTTGACATTATCGGCCCAATACCAGGGGTAAATCAGGGAAGCCACCTCGCCATCCCTGATGCTTCGGCCGGGCACTACCCCCCGTCGAGAAGAGTCTAAGTATAAGAGCATAGTTATCGTCCAGATCTCGAAACCAGGAAATAGCTAGATAGCCCTCCTGATGCCTTGGTCGGGCTACCACCCCCAAGAAGGGTCTGAGTGTAAGAACATAGTTGCCATCCAGATCTCAAGACCAGGAAATAGCTAGATAGCCCTCATGATGCCTTGATCGGGCTACCACCCCCAAGAAAGGTCTGAGTGTAAGAGCATAGTTGCTATCCAGATTTCGAGACCAGGAAATAGCTAGATAGCTCTCCTGATGCCTTCGTCGGGCTACCACCCCCAAGAAGGGTCTGAGTGTAAGAGCATAGTTGCCATCCGGATCCCGAGACTAGGAAATAGCTAGATAAGCCCTCCTGATACCTTGGTCGGACTACTACCCCGAAAAGGATTCGAGTTTAAGAGCACGGATGCCCTCCCGATCCCTAGCCTAAGAGAGGGCTAGATAGTTTTTACATGATGCCCCACTCAGGTTACAACCCCCTAGAGGGGTTCGAGGATGAAGGACTCGATTTACTTAAACTCTAAATATCCCAGTTATTACTGGTTACTAATTCTGTGTACATGTAATTGCTTACTATAACAGGTCTACGATCAAACAAGGGGACTATCGACTAAAGTCATTGAGCTACAAGTCTTTGTAGTCGGAAAGCCCGAGCTAGCTATCTACGTTCACGATTGAGCAGTTTTTTATCTTATTACTTTTCCCGAGCTAAATCAGGGTGCTACGAGGGCTGAACTTACTTGCAAATCAGAATTTATACCTAGTGTAAAAGATAAATTCCATTGATGAATGAGAGAGCCTATCCCCAGTAAGGCTACAGCAAACAGGGAGCCCAACCCCTGATTTCGGGCTACAAAAAAAATGAATGATCAAGCATGGGTAAAGATGGGATGCCTACCCCCCTTTCCGGGCATTAAGAGCAAGCTATAAGAAGGTGTACTCAAGCGTCTGCATCCTCTCGGTCTCTTCCAGCTTCTCCCCCTTCCGGATGAACCCTCGCCTTCTGCCCCTCATTGGGTGATCGCTTATCCCAAACGACTGCCTCCGCCACCTCCTCCTGAGGATGCACCTCGACTGCCTCATGATCAGCATGGTCCTCCTCCACCTTGACTGCTTCATGATCAACAGGGTCCTCCTCCACGACTTCATTGATCACCGCTATAACCTCAAGTGGTATGGATGTATCAAGAAGATTGGCCATTGACTCTGGCATACTTTCTTCTCCTGTTGTTTCTTTCTTTAAAGCAATATTGGAGAGGTCTTGAGCTTCCATAAGATCTCCTTCTGGCTCCGTGGGTAGAGCCCCCCTCGAAGACTCTCCGGGACCCGATATTGGGAAGACGAAATGAGGAGAAGGAAGGTCTAATCCACCTGTTTGCTTCCCGACTTTGGCCACGTTGGAGGGATCCAAGTCATCACCTAAAGGGAGAGACATCTCTGTGGCCTTGGCCAATATCTCCTTCCTATTCCATTTAGCGATGATTGACAGGTCAAAGGGATAGGGGAGGGCTTCAGCGACCTGGTAGGAAACGTAGAAGTAACCTTCGTTGAAGGATGCATCCACCTCTGCTTGGAGTTTGGCAATCCGGGCATGCATATCTTAATTCTCAGCGTCCAGCTTCTTGGCTTTGGCCTTCTAGAAGTCTCTCTGCCTAGCCTATCGCTTTGACTTGAGGGTCTCTTGGTCAAAGGATCTTTTCATCCTCTCATGGTCGCTGCGAAGCTCGCTCAGTTCAGTTTCCATTTCCCTCTGATTGGAGGTCATCTCCTCTACAAGAGGCCAAGCTTGCGAGAGAAGCCCTTGACCCTTTCAGCTTCAGCTTCAGCCTGGTTAACCCGGTCACGAATAAGGGATACATGTCGACCCATTGCGACATTAAACTTGAAAGCCTGCAAAATATGAAACAAAGGTTAGAGAACAACCAAAGCTCGCAATCACAAGAAACAAAGACAATGGCTACCAAGGCCAGGAGGGCAGACCCCTTGGTAAGCAAGATGTCCACAGGCATTGAAGCCATCCTAGAAAGCCCTCCACCCGAGCAAGACACCACGAACTGTTTTAGAACCTCGTCCTGGTCAGTCGATCCCGACTGATGGTGGGGGCAAGAAGGGGGAGTCTCAAGAACACCAGCCTTGGGATCCCCCGTAGCCTGAACTGAATGGGGCACAGGTAGGTCGATTGGGGCAGTGGGTAATGTAACTAAATGAGCGATAACTATAGCAGGGACCGCTGATGAAGGGGTAGATGTGGTAGTAGTAGCAACCTGGGAAGCAGAGCCTCCTTTGATTAGCGCATTGGAAGCCCGCGATGCAAGAATAGCCATCCTAGACCTCGCTGGGGTAGGAGATGGAGCTGAATCAGGCTAAGCAGCAGCTGGAGTGACATGCCCCTTTTTCTCTGAGGTAATCGAGAAGACCCCTCGGGGCAATCTAGCACGGGAAGCTAGAGCAACAATAAAAACTATTAAAAAAAAGATTTGAGAAGCAAGCCAGCTAATAGATTAAAGCATAATAACTTGAGATCACTTACGAGAGGGTAACATCGGAGATCCGTAGATATTGGTTCACCCGACGGGAATTGAAGGGATCAATGGTGGGTTATTTCAAATTTAGGTAGTTCCTGGCAAGGATTGCTCTCAACACTGCTTCAGATTCAGCGGGCAAGGAATCCCGATTCCACGCTGGTTTGTCATTGAAAGCTATGGGGACCTTGAACTCGTGCCCACCTATGAAGATCGAGCACCCCCAATCATCGTCGGCCAGTATCCATTCCTCTTTCCAGGTTGGATCCTTCCTTGAAGCTCCAAGGATGATGAAATTGAGCTTGTTCTTGGCCTTGGCATAGAATTGAGCTCGAGGGACCCCGACCAGACTCCCGATTTGGAAGAGGAAAGCTAACTCCTCTGCTACAGGTTCCCAGGTTATTTTACTGAGCTTGCATTGCTTCCTCCACGGCACAAGGAAGCCGATTAGATGCCTCCAGAAGCCATGCGTCAACTGGAGAGAAGCTAATTGAAGGGCGTTGATGGCCCACCGCAAGGTAGTATAGAGGGGAAGCCTGACCCCACTTTCTAGGGCCGCCACGTGAATCAGAAGGATTCCCAGGGGAGGATTGAAGACGTCGTATCCTCTGTAAGAGATGACGAGGGAGACGCTGTTAGGAATGCCGTACTTAGATCTGATGCGACTGAAGGAGTCCGGGTCAATAGTGGTGTTGGGAATGACCCTAAAATCATATGGCGGAAACCACGCCAGAAGAGGACCGACTACCGTGACTTGACCCCTCCTAGTGGTGTCTTCCTTCTCTCCTTCATCACAGTCTTCATCAACCAACTCCAGAGGGTTATCGGGTTGACGGGTCGGGGAAGTATCCTTGTCGCTCAAGATTCCTCACACCCGTTTCCAAGGAACTAAGTTAGAGCCGCCAGTGCCCTTGACCAGAGCTTTAATGCTTTCAGAAGAGTTCGATATTGCTGAACGAGGAGAGCTTGAAGGTGGATGATAGACGGTGGTGAGGTTAGAGAAAATAACGAGAGAGGAAGTATGGAAATTTGAAATTGAAAGAAAGTGTGAAAAAAAAGGATGGCGAGGCCGTGATTAAATAGAGGTTAAGGGTGTAATGATGTCGGCGATATCCTCGGGAAGATCACCTAGAGCCACGGAGAGAGCTGTAGTGCGACCCTTTTTTCCTCGAAGAACACACTAATTCAAATTCAATATTGGGTAATTAATGAGAAGATTTCGTTCGAAATTCTCATTAATTATTTTATAACGGAAAAATTTCCCAATTAAACAGGGAATCTGACTCCAACCTCAACTCTACCTCCGATGTTCAAGTCAGAGGGGACTTCTGTTAATAGTAAAATTTGGCCAGGTCTCAAAGAGAAATTTTCCACTTTCCCGCCCCAAGTCAAAGCCCATAGTCGATGTTCATGAGACCCGGGTAGACCATAAAGCTATCCCACAGGAGCAGGGAAGGTCGGCTCGGCTTCAAAACTATCAGGAAGCAAGCTAGGCGCGACCAGGACGAGCCCCCACACTAACACTGGAACCCGGGCTTCTCGAGGCCACCTATCAGGGAACCTCGATTCTTGGGGTCGAGCTCCTCAACCACCCCATGAAAGCCAGGGAGGTCGCCAAGCTCAAGAAACATTCAAAAGAAGCCCGACAACAAAGTAAGCTCCCTCCGGGTTAAGACTTTCAGAGGTCAAACTTAATTCGTAGCCTGAACGAGAAGCCTACCAACCTTTCAAGAAGCCCGTTGCCCCCTCTGCGATTCGAGGAGGAAGGGAGCCTCTAAACGAATCAGATCTGTGTTACCTCCCTGGAATGCCTACCAGGACGTCCTTTCCAAGCTCCCGAGAATAGAACCAAAGCATAGATCCATTTGGGACCGAAGCATAGTCCAGTAAACTCCATGAAGAATCATGACACGAGTGCAAACAAGATCATCTCCACGTAATATTTACATGCAAGTCAAGAGTTTGATTCTAAAAAGGGAATAAACTTATCTCCGTCAACGATATCTTCGAATCAAGTAACAATTCAAATTCAAATCATGAATCTCGCCCGATAAGGAGGGAACAGATTCATGGGATCACGTTAAGATATTTGCGAACTAAAAGCCTACTTGGACCATATATATATATGTGTGTGTGTGTGTGTGTGTGTGTGTGTGTGTGTGTGTGTGTGAGGCCAAGCATGGTAGAGGATAGAAAAAAAAACAGAGAAGGAAAAGAGAAAAGGAACGACAGAGAGACGAGAAGAAAAGAGGAGAGGAGAGCCTAAATTTTGTATTCAGAACACGACCGCCGTTGTTTTCACTATTCGATAAGCATAAAGTTACCACCTTCCTAGGTCCTAGAGAGATTGTGAGCATATGAGAGAGAAATCTGTATATCCAAGCGAGTAATCAATAATAAAAGCTCACATTTGTTATTGGGGTCGAAAAGTTATATAGCACTTTTTGGGAGTAGATTTGTGCAATTAATACAACTTTAATAACTCTAGTTTAAATAGAACTAAAGATGGGATTTGGGCAAAAATAGCCCCGCTATCTATCTTTTTCTCTTGTTAGTCCTTTTCTTTTTTAATTCAGAAACCACCATTGATAGAGATAGGAGCTCCATCAATAGAGTTGTCGCCGTCAACCAGTGAGTTGACGGACAAAACCATTGTAAAAACATTCGTCCAATGCCAATCATTGTAACTGTAGTATTTGTTTTCAGTTTCGAGCTGTGTAGAGAGAGAAACGAAGCTAAACTCGAACCGTCGTTGATCATTCATCATCAGATCTATGACGATCCAATACGAATATGATGAAACCGATGGCACCAACGAACTCGGCGTCGTCCGAACTTTCAGATCTTACTATCTCTGGAGTCAATGGGCACCGTCGTCGGCTTGACGCTTTCACCATTGATGGAGGCCGAACAGACCTCCATCGCGATGAATAAAAAGACGTAAAATGAATTAAGTCTCGAAAAAGCATGAGTAAGTCTCGAAAACACATTCATAAGTCTCAAAAACACAGGAATAAATCTCAAAAACGCATGAATAAGTCTCGGGTATTCATAAATAAGTCTCGAAATGTAGCAAATACGTATTCATAAATTAAGTCTCGAATAAGAGTAATAAGTCTCGGGTATTCATAAATTAAGTCTTGAATAAGTGCAATAAATCCCGGGTATTCATAAATAAGTCTCGAATAAGTGCAGTAAGTCTCAGGTATTCATAAATAAGTCTCGAATTTGAACAAATAAGTTTCGAAAAAAAAACTCAACATCAACTACTGTTCATCTTCTCCGATTGAACAAACCCAAACTCAACCTCACCAATTCGAGATTCAAACAAACCCCCATTCAGATTCAACAAACTCACCAACAGCATCAAAATCAACAAATTCACAATAAAAACTAAATTGAAAACTCAAAATCAACCAAAACAAAATTAGTATCTCATAATCAACAAAAGAGGAAATAGGGGTATATAACACTTTTTCAATTTTGATTTGTGTAACTAACACCACTTTAGTAACTCATGTTTTATTAGCACCAAAGTAAGTGATGAGACTAAAATGCTCATATTTGCTTTTATCTTTTTTTTTTTACTTTCTCTTTCTTCTCGTTCTCTCAGACTACCTCTCTATCTCTCACCCACCCTCTCTCCATCCCTCTCTCTCTCTCTCCCTCTATTGTCTAATGAACGAAGACGGAGTTGGGTTGACAGGAGTTCTCGGCCACAAAACAGTGGCAATTGAAGGCAATATATATGAAGAAAAAAAAGTTTTTTGATGTTTTATTTCAAATTTGATTTTGTTGATTATGAGATATTAATTTTGTTTTGGTTGATTTTGAGTTTTCAATTTAGTTTTTATTGTTAATTTGTTGATTTTGATGTGGATGGTGAGTTTGTTGAATATGAATGGGGGTTTGTTTGGATCTTGAATTGGTGGGTTTGAGTTTTGGTTTGTCGAATCGGAGAAGATGAACAGTAGCTGATGTTGAGTTTTTTTTTTTTTTTTTAGACTTATTTGTTCAAATTCGAGACTTATTTATGAATATCCAGGACTTACTGTACTTATTAGAGACTTATTTATGAATACCCGGGGCTTACTGCACTTATTCGAGACTTAATTTATGAATACCCGAGACTTATTCATGTGTTTTTGAGATTTATTCATGCGTTTTCGAGACTTATTCATGTTTTTTCGAGACTTAATTCATTTTAGGCCTTCTTCTTCATCGCGATGGAGGTCTGTTCGACCTCCATCAATGGTGAAAGCGACGAGCCGACAACGGTGCCCATCGACTCCGGAGATAGTCGAATGTGAAAGATCGGACGATGCCGAGTTCGTTGGTGCCATCGGTTTCATCAGATTCGCAATGGATCGTCATAGATCTGATAATGAAGGATCGACGACGGTCGAATTTGGCTTCATTTCTCTCTCTACACAACTCGAAATTGAAAACAAACACTACAGTTACAACGATTGACATTGGACGAACGTTTTTCAGATGGTTTTGTCTGTCAACTCACCGGTCGACGGCGACAACACCATTGATGAAGCTCGGAGCTCCATCAATGGTGGTTTCTGAATTAAAAAAGAAAAGGACTGACAAGAGAAAAAGATAGATGAGCAGGGTTATTTTTGTCCAAATCTCATCTTTAGTGCTATTTAAACTAGAGATTTTAAAGTGATGCTAATTGCACAAATCTACTCCCAAAAAGTCCTATATAAATTTTTGACTCTCAACAAAATCAAATTCGAAATAAAACATCAAAAAACTTTTTTTTTCTGTTCTGTGGCCGAGAACTCCTGTCAACCCAACTCCGTCGAAGTGTTCATTCATTAGACGATGGAGGGAGAGAGAGAGAGAGGGATAAAGGGAGGGAGAGAGAGAGAGGGATGGAGGGAGGGTGAGCAAGAGAGAGAGCGAGAGAGAGAGAGGTAGTCTGAGAGAATGGGAAGAAAGAGAAAGTAAAAAAAAAAAGATAAAAACAAGTAAGGGTATTTTGGTCTCATCACTTACTTTGGTGCTAATAAAACATAAGTTATTAAAGTGGTGTTAGTTACACAAATCAAAATTGAAAAAGTGTTATATACCCCTATTTCCTCTTTGTTATTGTTATAATCCAGACCATCGTTTACCTCTAAACAGGTCAGGTATCAAAGGTACCGACCCCGGCCACTACTTCCGTTGTAGTGGTCTCGAGAATGTTAATAGGAATTTCTCATCCTAAGTGAATTTTCCGTTAACAAAATCTATCAAACCAAAATTAATAATAACAAAAAATGGATCAGATTTCTGACTTGGATTCTAAATAATTAGTATTTAGATTGATGCATGTGATTAAAAACCATACTGTAATTGTATTTTTTTTTTTTTGAAATAATAATCAGTAATTTTAAATGGCTAATTTTGTCAACTTTCTCTATAATATAATACCAAACCCTAATCTAATCAGTAATTTCAAACCCTAATCAAACCTCTATAATATAATTCCAAACCCTATAAAGATCTAATCAGTCCATAATATAATCGAAAGTAATTTCAATTTATCTATTTAAAGACGATTTAGCATTCTTAACCAAAGGTCCGTGTATATAATTATTCTGTTCCAGATAAAGATTGTGATGTTTGGCATTGTGGTCCATGGGGATGTTGCATAATGTGAATAGAGTCCAAATGGATCAAACCTGCTGAATTTTGATTGATTAATTTGTTTTGAGGAGTATAATACTCTATAAAGCATCTATTTCTTTTATTTTGCTGATGCTAATTGTCAAAATCCTTGCCTTTTGATGTGCAGCTTTGTCCAGGGGGTTCTCTCCTTGAGTGCTACATTGGCAGCCAGACCTATTATCTTTACCTAGGCTTAAATCAAGGTGAACAATTGCATTTTTATTTTATTTTATATTCTCGTAAAATTGATTTGTTTTGATTTTGTCTCTGGATTTACGGTTACCTATATTGCAGCAGAGTAGTGTATTTTTCTTTGAATTGTTTAAAAAATTGTGGGAGAAAGGATAGTCTGCTTCTCCCTTATGTTTTAGTGTGAGTTGTAAACATCGAACCATTTGGTCTGGCTTATCATTTGGCAGCTTCTAATGATGATGGCAGGTTTCTTCTTGCTGCATTAAATGGTGATGATCTGTCCAAGGGGAGCTTTACCTACATAGGAAAGCTAAGGTATGGACTATGGCCATCCAGGATGTTACTTGGTTGGTTCTTCATAAACTACCCAGTCTTACCATTAGGGGACCATCTTGGTTTTCTCGATTACAGGTCAGCATTCACAGATTGAGAACACAGTTCACAATCTATGAATGCTGGAGCAGCAAGAGTTACTTAATGTCGGTCTACAAGGCTGGTTAATAGTAAACAAGTCTTCCCTAGAGTCCCTGTCGGAAACTATCTCATACGAGTTAAATTTTCTATTCATCTTTCCCTAAAAACGTACATGAACAATAATATAATGTGTTAAATATCACCGTTCAATTACCATGTTAATGTTCCGTTCTGCTAACAAAAAGTTTTCATTTTGTGAATAATAGAGGTCCTAGGAGAATGCAATGTGTTATGGATGTCATCCCTGCCTCCTCCGTTGAATTTGTTAACAGAAGTCTAGATGCATTTCCTTCCATTCCTTTTTTCCAATCAAAATCAACCCGCTCAGAAAGATGGAATGCTGGGATTGAGGAACAAGGTCCCCAGGTGGCATGAACAACTCCAGCGTTGGTGTGTCAACTTCAATAGACGGGTGACGGTCACTTCAGTTAGAATATTTCAATTGATTGCTTCTTTGGAGAATGGAGCTGCTGGACAGGAGAATGAGTTTGGAAAAGTGGGAAAGGATGTGTACGCCATGGACTACCAATATCCAATCTCAGCATTCCAGGCATTTGCCATATGTCTTAGCGGCTTTGACACCATCATTCGAGGAAGCTTCTATGTAGTTAAATCTTGGTTTGTTTACTTGCCGGTGTGAGCATTTAGGTTGTTAATTTGAATGTTTTTCCCCTATAACTGTAAATATAACGTTTTTCCCCTATAACTGTAAATATAACACCATCTTACTTTAAATCCTTTTTGGATTGTATCAAGTGTGAGAAATTGGATGCATTAAGGTTTTGTGAATCTGCTGGGCCGCTGGGTATCCTTCTTTATTGAAAGTCACCTTTTTAAAACTAAAATTCTTTGGGCGGCCACAACCGCAAAAACCAATTTTTTGGATGCCTGAAGGTTTTGTGAATCTGAGCCACAGTGCAAGCTCAGATTGTCAAGCTCCTGAATGAATATCAATCATCATACTTGCAAATTAAGTGCTTAAAAGGCTGGGACTAATCGCCCTCCTACTATCAACTACTATCAAACAAACCAATCCCTGATATCACTCCCCAACTTTGACCCATCAGAGACGATGTTTCCTCCCACACCTTCCAGAACATTCAACAATATTTATCGCAATAGGGCATAAGGGTATCGATATTATCAACAATATTTATCGCAATAGGGCATACGGGTATCAATATTTATCGCAATAGGGCAAAAGGGTATCTAGATATAATCGGTGAGAGGCAATACCACAAAACTATTCAAACTTGTTTTTTATGACTCACAAGTGAACTATTCTATGATGTTAAATTAGTTTACAAGTTAAAGCTTTTGGTTCCGGCAGTTAATAGCACATTTTCAGATACTATGATGTTAACTTAGTTAACGAGTTAAAGCTTTTGGTTCCAGCAGTTATTAACACATTTTCGGAGTATCCTTCATACAAACTGAAGGCTGAAATTACAAACAAACAAAAAAAAAAGGTTTAAAGAAAGCAGATGACCGGTTGGGAACCATTGATGAATTATTTTGGAACTGGGAAAGGAGGAGGCTGACTTGAAATTAAGAAATTGTTGTAAAAAAACGTTAACAACAACAGCAACAACAACAAAAAAAACTGGAATCTTCACACAATTTGATGAATTTATTGGCACATTGATATACTAAAGGAAAGACAAAGTTTGACCGAAATAAACATCAAATATAAAATCAGAGACACACAACCTGGATGTGATGCGGATGATTTTAATAAAGTAAAATTTAAAATATCAGAAGCCTGAAGGGCCAGGGGGGCCACCAGGAGGTCCATAAGGACCGCCACGGGGTCCACCAAAGCAATCTTGTAGCATCCAACAACAGCATAAACAGTAGCACCTGGAATTCCATTACAATCAAATTCACACACATTAGTACCCATTTTTATGCCTTTTGAGTGTCAACCAAGCAATTAGATAGTAAAAAGCATGCTTGTAAATGTAATTGGACTTACAGAGAAGAAATCATGCTGCATAAACCGTCGGCACACCCACCAAGAAAGCCGCCAGGTCCTGGAAAGAAACCAGGGCCTCTACCTCCACCACCACCCCAAGGTCCGCCAGGTCCCGGTCCCAATGGTCCTCCGGGTCCTGGACCAAAGCCTGGTCCTCCTGGTCCTCCAGGACCAGGACCCCATCCAGGTACTCCTCCTCCTCCGGGTCCCCCTGGTCCACCAGGTCCCATTATAGAAGTTCCTTCTACAACTCTATAAGAAAAACAAGCACCAGCGCATGCAGCCGCCTGAGAGTGTTTGGAACTTTGGATTGAAGTTTCGGACAACACAGACACCGACTTAAGTATTATATTTGTAAGGTATTATCGTAAAGGGATTTGGCAGAATACTTAGGCATGAAGTCTGTGAGCAGGAAAACCTACCATTCTCACTCACGATTATGAAACAAATTATAATGTTCTTGTGTATATCTACCATTCAAACCAGCTATTTAACTCTTTGCTTTTGTTCCTAAAAAAAAGTCTTTGCTTTTGTTAACGTTTTCTTTTGGAACTATTGCTATCAGCCCCCACACTGACCGCCTAAATGAGCATGTACAAACTATTCTGTACATGATGTATGAAGTCTGTCTCATATTGCATCTCTCTTGCTCTACCCACCGCTTCACTATGAGATATTATCAACTAAGAATTCACAAGAAACAGCAAATATCCATCCAAGTCATCAAACCAATAATAATAATACAACAATGTCAACTTTTTCTAAGTAGAAAACCTGTGCTTACCATTTGCATAGTTTATTTATAACATGGGTTCATTAGGCCATTAGTGGAAGGCGTGATAGCATCACTCAATTTGGTACATGAAGTAGCTCACGGTTGGGCTCCGTCCAGCCCATTAGGGACTGGAACCATCAGCCCAACAACTTTAGGACGACTGATGACGAAGTAAAGAATTTCTATCTGACAGGGAAGTTGGAAATAATTCTAAGCCATTATTTGATGGCCTAAGAGCATCTTTCACCCGAACTCTATTTCTATCTCTAAAATCGAGTTCTTTAGTATGGTAAATAAAAAATTATTAATTAATATTTAATATTGGACTCATTTTAAAGATCTAGATAAGATATTTCTAATAGTATAATTTTTATATTAATAAAATTTATTATACATTAACTGAATTTAATGAAAAAGTAAAATGATATAAATGAAATATAAAATGTTAAAAAATGAGTTTATAGAGTATGAGATTTGGTACAGAATTTTGTATTATGGTGGGAGCACCTCATACTCTATTTTAGAGTATGGAGGGAGATACTCTAATGGCATCACTCAATTTTATTTTATTTTTGAAAGTGTTATAGGGATTTTTTGATAGCGTGATAAGTCAGTATGATTAGATATGTCACGTCATAAAAGTCAATCGGGGGAAATTAATCCAAGGCAATTAATAGATGATCTCAAGACCTAGTTAAGATTATCCAAGATGATCAGGAAAACTAACCGATCGAGTACAAATAACCTGGTTGGAAAAACTAGCAGATCGGGTAGAGACAACCTGGTCGGGACCATTCGATCGGGATAAAAGAAGTTTGGTCGGGATTAGACAATTGGTTAGTTGGACAACACATGGGAGATATTAAAGACAACTACGACTCAAATATAAAGAAGAATGATCTTACTCAAACAAAGATTCTAGAATCACACTCCAATAAGGAAATATCCTTATTTCCTCTTCAGTGTCAAATAATTCTATTTAGGAAAGAACTCAAAGCTTCCAGGAGGATAAACACCAAATAGGAAACGAGTCTAAATCAAGCAATAACTCCGCTCTTCTAGAAGACTGCATACCGATAATGAAATAAGTCCTAAACGAACTATTCAACTAGAATCCTATAAAGACTTTAATTCAATACACAATATCTCCGAAATAGGAAAAAAGATAAAGACGACTTCAATAAGTAACTAGTTATAATTAAATACTACAATGTTTCCTTATTTGTATAACAAGGATTTGGATTCTATACCCATATAAATAGACTCATAATCTCATTGTAAAATAGGGAGAAGAACACAGAAAATATACAAGAACAACATAAAGATACACCAAAGAATGAGAGATTGAGTGTGCAATTATTATATTATAGTGAATTTCCTCTCACCGTCACCGGCAACCGTGAATGTTTTTCCGCCTTGAGGTTTTACCACGTAAACTTTTGTGTGTATGTTTTTCTTCTTTTTTCTATCTTCATCATAACATTTTCAACAATCTCCAAAAACCATTAGATGCGTGATCAATCCTATACGATCCAAAAATCACAGTCAACAACTTGCGCTAGAAGGAAGGGGGTAGAACTCAACTTCGAGGAACCCTCATGAACAGACCACAGAAGGAATTCCGATGTTGATCAACTATAAGACCCGTAGTAAGAGTTGCAGTCTTGACCAAATCCAGAGGAGGAATATTGCGAAAAAAATACTCAGAGCTTCAAAGTGGAGTTATTACAATAGGTCACATCCATAAAAATCAAGAACAAAAACACCGAGATACTCTAGCAAGCCCAAAAAAAAGGGTGTTAGGGGTTGAATTATCTGTTTTATCAGTATCAGAATATACGCAAGCGAGAAAATTCGTGAACAGAGTTTTTTTTTTAAAAACCTACTATTCTGGGAGATAGCTTATTTGCTTTCAAATTTTTTTAAGATATTTTAAGTTTGGTTTTTATTCTTAGTGTTTCTAATTATTTTTGGTGTTTTGATGTTGTTAATTTTCAGATCAATAAATAAAGAAGACAAGAATGGTGTTCGAATTTTTTATAATAATCATCTTTGTTATCAAAGATAAACTCGTAGTGTCGGCACATGTCATGGTGGGTGAAGGTGTCCGAGAGGCTGAGAAGTCGGTTGTTAGAGATCCGGCACGCCTACCGAACTTACTGGGTGCATATAAAGCACTATCAGCAATCCAGCTACCCCGAAATGTCGGTTTTAACTGGAAAAAACACTCGGATATGCTATCGGAAAAAACCTGGTAAAATACGTCCGGCTGTGTTAGTACTTCACTAACGATTCGGCCAAACCCTTGTAAACAGAAAAACCGAGAGACGTCTTTGGTGACTTGTTTACATGGGAAAAAAAGGGGAAAATGGGGCAAGGTTCCCAGAGCACCTCTTGGCTGAAGTTTCAAGACGGTAGGAATTATCCTGAGCGAAAAGCCAGGACACCGATCAAAGAATCGAAACGGTCATGAATTATCCTGAGCGAAAGGCCAGGACACCAATCAAATCAAGACAGTCGGGAATTGTCTTGAGCAGAGAGCCAGGAAACCGACTAGTAAAAAAAACTATCAAAAATTATTCTGAGCAAAAAGCTAGGACACCGACCAAAGAATCGAAATGGTAGGGAATTATCTTGAGAGAAAGGCCAGGACATTGACCGAATCAAGACAGTTGAGAATTATCCTAAACAAAGAGCCGAGACACCGACTAGTCTAAAAAAAAAGAGACGGTTGAGAATTATCCTGAGCAGAAAATCAGGACACCAACTGGTCCAGCCATAAGGGAGCAAAAAAAAAAATCAATCAGTTTAATAAGATACTTGATCGGGTAAGAACAATAAGTTTGGAAGTGTCAAAAAATCAAAACTATTCAAATCCCCTTCGTTGAGTCGTTAAGAGCTCATCTCACGGATTTGAAGGGATATTGTTATAAGGATTTTTTGATAGCGTGACAAGTCAGCATGATTAGATATGTCATGTCATAAAAGTCAATCGAGGAAGATTAAGCCAAGGCAATTAATAAATGATATCAATGCCTAGTCAAGATTACCCAAGATGATCGGGAAAACTAACCAATTGGGGCACAAAGAACCTGGTCAGAAAAACTAACTGATCGGGTAGAGACAACTTGATCGGGACCATCTGATCGAGATAAAAAAAATCTGGTCGGGATTAGACAATTGGTCAGTTCGACAACACGTGGGAGACATTAAAGACAATTATGACTCAAATACGAAGAAGAATGATCTTACTTAAACAAGGAATCTAGAATCACACTTCAATAAGGAAATGTCCTTATTTCCTCTTTAGTGTTAGAGAATTATATTCAGGAAATGACTCAAAACTTCTAGAAGGATAAACACCAAACAGAAAATGAGTCCACATCAAGCAATAACTCTGCTATTCTAAAAGACTGCAAACCGATCAGGAAATAAGTTCTAAACGAACTATTCAACCAGATTCCTATGAAGACTCTAATTCAATATACAAGATCTCCGAAATAGAAAAGAAGATAAAGACGACTTCAACAAGAAACCAGTTATAATTAAATACTACCATATTTCCTTATTTGTATAACAAGGATTTGGATTCTATACACATATAAATAGACCCATAATCTCATTGTAAAATAGGGAGAAGAACTCATAGAAAATATATAAGAAAAACAGATAGATACACCAAAGAATGAGAGATTGAGTGTGTAATTATTATATTATAGTGAATTTTTTATCGCCATCACCGGTAACCGTAAACGTTTCCCCACCTTAGGGTTTTACCACGTAAACTTACGTGTGCATGTTTTTCTTCTTTTTTCTATCTTTCTCATAACATCTTCAACAATCTACAAAAATCTGCTTGATCAATCCTGGACGATCCAAAAATCACCATCAATAGAAAGTATCTATCTATCCCATTTATTTTTTTTGTTTTAAGTTTTCTTTTTACCATTGATAGAATTCGAATCGCTGACTTAAGAGTCGTTTAACCAAACCACAAGCTCGTCAATCTACCAGCCGAGTTACATTTACGAGGCAACATCACTCAATATGGTACATGAAGATCATTAGATATATCACGATTGGGCTTTGGCAGGCCCATTAGGGACCGGACCATCAGCCCAATAACTTTAGGACGACTCATATAGAATTTCCCAAGCAATTCACAGTACGTAAAAATTCTGATTTCTGAAACCAAATTACACGACATTGATTTGATGCATGAATGATATTGTTTCCACATAACATTATGACGCGTTCTGATAATCACCATCAGCAACCTCACCTCTCTTATAATATAAAAATACGTATAATGTTTGTTTTGATTAATAGCAGTGAGTTTCTGATTATTAATAACACTTTTAAAAGAAATCAAAACTTGAAACATTGTATATGCAAAAAAAATTGAGTCTAAAATATTCAACATAACAGCATAAAAAAGTTAATAAAGCAAAACAAATGGACAAGCCTGATTAGAATCGAATTGAAAAGCCACATATGGGGAAAATCACAAGATGTTTCATGAAATTGAAGTGCAAGCACATCTGCAAAACATCACCATGCTTGAAATCATTTCAAACATAGATCACTTATCAGGTTCCGGATCCATTTTTCGAATCATTTCCACATAAACTACATATTTTTCAGGTTCAATACCTTGTTAAACAGATCAACCATTAGATTTGGATAAATTAACATTAGCTCTGGAAATAGGTACCTTAACAAACAAATCAACCAGTAGATTCGGATCACATTAGCTCAGTAGAGGGTACCTTGATAAACAGATGAACCATTAGATTATGAAAAATTCAGATTAGCTCTGAGAAGGGTCCTAGATAAGTTGATTCAAATCAGGCTGACATGAAAATCCAACCAACTAGCAGATAATCTACAAATCACAATAATTCAATTCGTAAAATACCAACCACCAGAAATTAAAAGTGGGTAAAGTGATGAATTGACTTTATGGTTGAAAAAGTATGCCAATACTGATGTCCTTCACTGCAATACTAAAATCAATAATGCAAACTAAAATACATAGCACAATCATACTACAGTAACCCAAAAAGGTGTTCATGAATTATTTCACAGATCCATATGATGACTGGATCATCAATTCATATTATTTAAACTTGATGCAAGGTAACACTAACACAATCACAGCATAGCGGTTGATAAGCACTTGCCTAAATCACTATGGTAGTTTCACAATCCAATTTAGGAATTTAGACAGTTTGAATAATGAATTTAGACTGTTATGATCATATAAACCAAAACTAACAGTATCTTGAAGGAAGGATTTATATCTAAGGTTCATTCATGCCTGCCCAAAGTCTCCAGTGGTTACAGATTCAGTTATAAAAGAGCCAGCAACACATATGCAGGCTTATTAACTGATAAAATCCATAGCCAGCAACAAGGAGACCATATAAAACTGGATTATTAACTGTAAAAACACATGCAGGTTTCAATTCTTATAAAATCCATACTGATGGCAAAAAACACATTAGTTCAATAAGTAGAGAAAACATAATATAAAATTCTGATAAAAAAAAAGGACAAATGAATAGTATCATAATCATGCATATCTGGATAAGAGTGTGTACTGACATAGAAAGATGGATTTGAGCAATTAAAAACTAAAATAAAAATGATAGTTTTCAACAATTCAATTCATACCCATGGATAAATCACAATTATTTTTTCAGCTCATCTCCAAAAGTTGTCTTCACAAATCAAAGACAACAGCAATTCACATTTTAGCTATTCAATCATATTTAAATTATGTCATCCAGGAAAAAAAAAATCAAGATACATGGATTGGGTTTTTCAAAAAGCATGTTTGGATCCGTTAAACAAACCAAATATATTCCCAAATTTATCAGTCCGGGCACCAGAAGCACAACTAGTATTGGATTGGATCCTGGTCCTGCAAACTAAACGATCTAAAACTTAAAATCTGTGTTAAAATTGAAGGAATTCATGAGATATCACAAGTAGAAGCCTCAGATTAGCATATTGGCACATTCTTCATTGCAAAAACAACCCATGTAGAAAGAGATTCTACACGGAGCGCAAAAAAATATGTTGTTGCAGCTCATGCCTGTACGTTCTCATCATCGGCTGCAATTAACAATATACAAAAACTAATCACGACGAGATCAGCTTTAACACAATCAATACCTCAGATTAATGTTATGTCATTGTTACTCGACAGAGATCGAAAAACAAGAGTAAAATTTTTCTATCTGATTCGTCAGAAGAAGAGAGAAGATTGTATAAGGTGAAAAGGTCTTAATCAAATTACGGTTTCTATTTGTAAATGTTGTGGAACTTCAGTACAGTACATCTGTACATGTGTATTTAAAATTTAAGAAATTTGCAGTTGTTCCCTCAAATATGTTTTTATTTCTTGTTTGGCTGCTCTATTTAAAAACGTTTTACTACGGTCCTCTTTATTATTTTAAAACAGTAATGTAATGGGCAGCAACATTTATCTTTAAATATTAAATATGATTCTTTTATTGTTTTTCCAATCTAGAGCATGTGTTACACTATGTTTGGTAAGAGAGAGAGAGAAAGTAAGAAGGATAGATGAATTAAGAACGAGAGACAATAGGAGGGATACAGAGGATAACATCTATCTTTCATGTTGTTTGGTAAGTTATGAAAGATGAAAGATAAGTCTTCGTTCATTTGCTTAGTATTGAAAGGAGGGTTGAATGAATGAATTGATATATAATTATAAATTTACTATATTACCCTTTTGTAATTAGTTGGTGTATATTGTTTTCTAACATATAAATTCATACTTTTCTTATTAACATCAAGTTTAAATATTATAAGGTTTTTTATATTTTTTTTTGAAATTATTATAATATCATGAATATATTAGTCCAAATAATAAGAAAATTGATAAAAATAACTTTTCTTAATTTTGTTTATCAAGAGTTCGAACTTTACACATATCATAAGGCAAGAAGCCATTACCAAAATATACATAAATTACAAAAACAGTCAATCTTATTTGACATAGTTAACAAAAGTAGCCAATGTTAGTTAACATATATCAAAATATAGCATTCATTTAGTTCAGAACTTTACACATATCATAAGACAAAAAGCCTTTACCAAAATATACATAATTCACAAAAGCAGTCAACCTTAGTTGAATAGATCGCAAGAGCAGCCAATGGTAGTTGATATATATCAAAATATAGCATCCATATTGTTCAGAACAGAGCATAGAGTTAAGATCAACCATGTCAACTCAAAATTCATTAGTCAGATGCATCATATTCAAAAGAAATTCATACCGTCATGGACTTGGGACTGCAAAGAAAGCTCTTGTTTTAATAAGATTTGACTAGAAACAAAAAAACTTCAAGTTGTAGATTGTCAGGGACTCCAATCTTCAATAGCTCTGCATAAATATATTGTTCTTCATAAATGCGTGGTCGTGTTTTTTCAAAAACAACAATCCCTTTTTCAGCAATGACATTTCCTTCCCTGATTGCATCAGCTACATTATTCATACCATATTGAATCATCTCAACTTGTTTGTCAAATGCATCTACCATGGAGGCTTTCCTTTTTAATACTTTGGAGGAATTTGCTCCTTTGGAAATACATTGTGGGGATACTAGATTAAAATTATCGGTTGTTACCTCTTCCAAACGTTCAAGATCTACAAACTGATCATATCTCTCATTTTCCCATTGTTTTACCTTTTCCTTTGCACTTATAGCACCTTCTCCATTAGCTATATCTCTTGCAAACTGTTCTAACAACTTGTCATAATTTTGAATTCCAGAAACCCTCCATATTTTTGCACTTGGTTTGGACTACATTCGTGTAAAAATAGATAACATGTTATTTTTAGCCGTTAAATCAAAATTCATTTTACTTACAATAACAAAATTTAAATATAAAATTTAAATATATTGAATTTAAATCAAGATAACTTATTATTATCTAAAACCAAAAATGACTAACCTCGATGAGGGTATTCCAAACTTCGGGTTCCGCTTCAAACATCCTTGTAACTGGACTCCAAGATAATCCACTCAAACCTTTGAAAAGATCATAACATGCATTGAAGTTAATTTTAAAGTTTTTATATGATTTTTCAAATGATATTTGTCAAATGGATATTCAAGCTCTTCTCGACAAATCTTCAGAACATTTTTATAAGCACTTGTAAAAGTTCCATCAATTCTATTTCCATTAGCTTGTTGCTCTAATGCATCAAGTAGAACCACATCCATGTTTTCTGTCCACTTTACAGTATCTTTCTTTGGTTGACAACCCTCAACATTGATTTTCGCTTTTTTGGCCATCTCCATAAACTGCATAATAAAAAAGATTAGAAAACACAAACAAATGATCATAAACCAAATATGAAAATAACACAAAAGTAATCCAAATAATAACTAACATAAATACCCAATCAATAATATTATTACAATATGTTTCACAGTACACACAAACACAACTAGTAATGGAAAAACATAACATATTATCCAAAAATACTACAAATGAAAACCTTAATATAAAATTATGGTCTATTAGCATCATAATCGTTCCACATCATCTCTGCTATGTTATTTCTTATAGCTGCCCCTTTTGTAGCATCATCATCATCTCTTTGTCTACAATACTTTTCTTCTATCTCTAGTGTTTGTGTTAAAATCTCTTGATCAACCTCAACAAGTATTTTTTTTCATTAGGGTCTACTCCCATAAGATAATTATGTAGTATGCAATAAGCTAACACAATTTATGTGATTGTTTTAACAAGATAATGAGGTTTTGTTGCTCCAGAAATTATTGGAAACCGTTTTTTCAACATTCCAAATGTTCTTTCAATAACATTGTGCAATGCTGCATGTCGATGATTAAAGAGTTCTTGTGCATCTTCAGGAGCACGAGCAGAGTACTCTTTTAGATGGTAGCGTACTCCTCGATAAGGTTTAAGAAGTCCACTTCGTAGCATGTACCTCGCGTCAACCAAATAAATTTTTTCTATCCAAAATATATTAACAAGTTAGTTTTTCAATCTTATTTTTAATTGAGACGCACTAATTGGGCATAAGTTGTAGTTACCTTTAGGAATTATAAGCCTGTCAGCTCTAGCTAAAGCATTTTTTATAGTTCTTGAGTCTGATGCAGTTCCTTCCTACCCAGGCAACACATAAGTAAACCTCATATCAAACCCACAGGCTACCATGACATTTTGAGTCATGCAGTCTTTTCTTTCACGATATCTTGCCGCCTCATCTTTAGAAACTTTGACACGAATGTGTTCCATCAATTTCTCCTATGCAATCCTGAAAATCACAGTTAAGTTAAATATGTATAAATGAGTAAAAAGAAAAATAAGTTAGCCAACCACTGCCATAGTTTGCATTTTTACCTTGATATATGGATATAATCTGTGGCTACTGATAATTTCTTGTGGTACTTCATCTCCATTTGGTTGTCTTAAGAATTGATCTTCCAAGAAAATGATAGCTCTTAACACCTCATGAAGATGTCTACTTATGGTCTCACCTGATCGACGAAAAAAGAAAGAGATAGTTTGATTTTTAGCATTATGTGCTAATACATACAAAAACTTTGCAATTTGTTCTTCAACTATTGCATTTTTATTATCTTTGAGGCGACCGATATCTCATAGTAGTTCACACAATCTAACAAATGTCAATGGACTCATTCTTATTATGTCACGACATTTCTCATTGGTACTAACTTGCTGCATGAGCTCATTACAAACTTTTTGGTTCTCTACACTATTGTTCATAAACTTCCTATCAACATAATTTGAACAAATGTGCAAATCCAAAATATAAATAAATTGGAACAAATAACAAACAAGATGTACTGCCGCCATACACCTTTGCCTTTCCTAATCACTAAAAAATCTTCTAAAGCTTTGATCTTGTGTCTCTTGAATGTATTCCCAATTTTTGCCCCACCTCAATCCCAAATTATCCTCTTCATCCATTTGTGGATCGTCCCAATTTAGTTCCAAATTTTCCTCAACATCCATTTCATTTTCATTCCAACAAATTGCCAAAATTTCCTCTCCATCCATCTACTTACCATATTTTTAGTTATTAACAATGTATGATGCATAAAAATAATGGATGACTTATGACAATAATATAAAAACACAAAAATATATATTTATGCAACAATTCAAATAAGTAAGCATCTTCAAATGTATTAAATATTTGATGTAGAGTGGACAAATTGAATTACTTTACACTTTTATATTTTTGCAACAAGTTATGATTTAATATTGACATTTTTTTTAATCCTATGACACTTTTATACTGACATGGTTTTTTTTATTCATGTGACACTTTTATATTGATATTTTTTTTAATCCTGTAACATGTGATGTTTAATGTAAGGAAATAAACTCAAAACAGTATCCAAGTGTTTATAAATGAAGAAGCTAAGTAAGGTTGCACTCACATGATCAAAACCAATGTTTAGGGTGCATATAACATCCACTTTTTATGGGTTCAATGCATCTATCGTAGAAATCAGAATCAAACCTAGTTCACATATATCTTTTCTACTTTCATCATACACAAATCATGTATGTTTAGGGTGAAGTCAATTGTTATAATATTGAATCAACTATTAACAATACAAAGTTAGAACTATGAAGTCAAAATTTAATACTAAAACACATTGCAACTATCACATGTTTGAGCCAATTTGAAGGCTGCCTAAATTGATGTGCTTAAAAATGTTGTCTACCAAGCTGAGGACTTTTTGAATGAGATTGCTACTTTGGCTTTAACAAAATGTCAAGCAAGCAACTATTCAGTGCAGAACAACAAACCTATTATCAACGATATTTGTAAAACACTGCAATCTAGGCTTAAAGAGATCATCTCAAAGCTTGAAAACATAGCAAAGCATAAAGATGTACTTGGTCTCAAAGAAAGTTTTGGTGGAAAACTATATCCAAGATTGCCAACAACGTCTTTGTTAGATGAGTGTAAGGTATATGGCAGAAACAAAAATAAAGATAAGATAATGGATTTTTTGCTCTTTGTTAGAGAAAATGGAACAGAGATCCCTATAATTGCAATAGCTGGAATGGATGGGGTTGGGAAGACAATGCTTGCTCAGCTTTTGTACAACGAGTGTGAAGAAATATTTCAGAACAAGAGCATGGGCATATGTCTGCGAAGAATTTGATGTGTTCAAAGTGACTAAAACTATTTATAAGTCAGTCACTTCACGGGATTATAACATCACTGATCTAAATTTAATCCAAATTAGGTTAATGGAGGAATTTGGAGTATATAATAAGAGCTTACTGTCCCATATAGAAAAGAAGAAGCTTTATGAAGTAGATTTATTCACTCAGGCATTTTATCAAACACTTGATATGCTTTATTTCATATTTAGGTTTTTCTTATATATTTTGTTTCCTATTCATTCCTCTTGTTTTTTTTTTTTCTGGATTTATTGGTTTGATTGAAACTATTATTTATTGAATTACTTAGTTTATGAAAAAAAAAACTAAATCAACATGATATACACAATATCAACAATATCAACAATATCAGCATAACCAATTCAAATAAACCAATACCAAACAAAACAAAAATTGAAAAACTAATAATCCCAGCAAAACTTAAGAATGATTAATCAGAAAAAAGTATATAATAGAAATACGATGCAAAAATAAATAAATTAAAAACCATAAAAGTACCTAAAATTTTGGAGCAAAACAAGGAGAAAAGAAGGGGAGAGAAGTCCGTCTTTGCCAACCCACTCAAACAGTCAAACAAAATTGGGAGATAACGAAAATGGGAGGGTAATATTGCTTTCTTCCCGCTTATTTTCCAAAACGTGTGTCTCTTCCTTCAGATCTGTCCTATGAGCGAAGGACTCATTTTGGTGAGCCCTAAAGGAGATCATATCCCTCCTCTTCTCCTCTCCCTTTTCTCTCCAACAAAGTAATGGATTGGAGCTCTCCTCTCAAACCTCTCCCTCCAACCCCTCCCTCCCTCCCTCCCTCCCTCCCTCCCTCCCTCCCTTTATATCTCTTTCATACCAAACAAAACGTTAATATAAATATATAATCACTTTTCTCTTTTTGAAATCTTGGGTGAGTAGCGATTTTCTCACATAGGGACGAAACTAGAAAATTTATTTAAAAGGACCATTCTATTTTTAAAAAAGAGTCAAAATACAAAATTTTAAAAATTATAGAATAAATTTATAATATTTTTATAAAACCTTGTAATTTTTTTCAGGGAAAGTATCATTCCCCCCTCCCGCGGTTGTCCTAATATTAAGACGATAGAGTTTGACCATACTAGCCGTTTTTTTCCCTAAAATTTAAAAAAAAAAAGGTTAAAAATGCCCATTATGTTACCTTTTCCATCCATTGATTGTATAATATGCCCCTTTGACTGTTAAAATTGAAACAAATGACCATTTTGTCCTTCAATTTGCTTCATATAATTACCATTTAACCCTCAAAATATTCATTAAATAAAAAATATATTAAAAAAATTAAAAAAATTAAAAAAAAAGATGGATCTCCATCGTCCATCTCAAAAGATGGACGGTGGAGATATCTTTTTATTTTTTTTATTTAAATTTAAGAATAATAATAATAATAATAATAGTAATAAATTTTTACTTCCATATATATATATATTTGAAGAGAAAATTTCATTCAATTTAAAAATCAAAATCATTAAACTCAAATTTATTACAGATATATAAAATCAAAACAAGATTTAAAAATAAATAAATTTGGAAACCCAGATTTTGTTTTTGAAAATAGGAAATTCAGATCTCCATCATCAATCAAACATAAAAGAGAAACCCAGTTGTGAATTTGCCTGTCTGAAACCTTATTCCCTATCGGAAATTAGAGCATTCCACTATAAAATCTTCATTATCAATAACAAAATCAATCCTAGAAACCACAACACAACTCTCCAAGCACCTGACTAACAAAATCCCAACAAACAAATTCTTATTGTCTTGTTCTCAATCACTTCAGCTTGCATTAACTCAATAATAAATTATTAGCATTTCAAAAACCCCATCTCAGAAATGCATATCAAAACCGCTAAAACCCCCAGCTTTGCAAATGAAATTAACAACATTTCAAATACCCCACCTCATATTAGATTCATCAGACCAGTTCCTACCTTCCCACAAAACCCATGTCTCCAGATTGCTTATGTACCACTGTAAAAGTAAAGAATACGAGTTTAAAAATGGATTTGGGGTTTATTGAAAAAAGTCCAAACAAAAAAAAAGTGCAGAGTTGGAATTCATCAATCCATCACAAATTCACAAACAATCCACCACCATCCCACAACCCAATAGCACCCAAAACTCTGTCAAAGGAAAGCAAATGGAGAAGAGAAGGAGAAAAGGAAAAAAAATAGACAATTGACGGTGAGAGGAGATCGATCGAACGCCGTTCTTCTCGTTTAAAAGGAGATAGAATGCCGATCTCCACGTTCGGGAGGAGATCAAACGCCTATCGGCGGTGAGATGATGACTATCGACGGTCATAAGGTGGAGGCTAGAGTTTGAGTGGTAGGAGATGATGATGGAGATGAAGATCTCTTTGATGAATAGTTCCCCAAAATTGTTATTTTTGAAGGAATTGTTTTTTCTTTTTTTTTGAATGATGAAGAAGATGATGGATCTCTTCGATGAAGAAGAAGATATGGTGTTCAATTATTTGTTTTGTTTTAAATTTTTTATTTCACTTGTTTTTGTCATTAGTTATATTATTTAATTCAAATTTTGAATTGTCTGAAATAACCTTCAAGGTTCTGTGCACACTAAATGACGTTAATGCCCTTCCCATTTAACAGTCAATAGTATAAATGAATGGAAAATGTAACAGAAGGGCCGCTTATAACGTTTCTTTGGTTTTAAGGGGAAAAAAGGACAATATGACCATACCATGTCCTCATCTTAACAATAGGGTAAACGTGAGAGGGTAAAATGATAGTTTCCCTTTCTTTTCACGATAACCCCATTTCTCCCACGATGAACATACGTTTTTTTTAAATTGATAATGACCAAACTTACCAGCAATGATAGAGAGAGAAATTTTTTATTTGGAGATGTTATTATATTAAAAAAAAGAGTGGTCAACAAGAAAAAAGTTACAAAACGTAAATTTATTTTATAAACTAAAAAAAAAATTAAGAAAAACTTTTTTTTTTGGAGTTATTAGGCTAATACCGTCACACCCCCAACCTTAGAGTCAGGACATGATCTTACTCACTAACAAATATTTTACAAAATCTGAAATAATAATTCTAAATACAATTACATAAACCCAAAATTCATATCTAAGAGATACATTAACAATAGTCTGAAAGATCAATAAACTCATATTGCCTAGGGAACCAAGAACTAAACTCCTTTGAAATGTCAATCCATGCTATGTATGAAACACAACCACAAGAATCTGAAATCACAATATACTAAGTGAGTTTAGAAACTCAGTAAGCATACTAAACTTGTTTTTATACATATGCGAAAATATCACAAAATATTAAAAGCCATATTGTTTTCAAAACACGGTTCATAAATCATTCGAATCATATACTTATCAAATTTTGTTGGGTTCCTTTTATCCATTATTGCATTGTAAGACTTAGCACGTATCACATATCGGAGCCAAAGTTACCCGTCGGCAACAAATGTATGTAAGGAAAGTGCAAGTGAAGATTTCTTTTTTAAAAACAAACATGCATGCCCGAAGGTAAGAGCCAGACCCTCATCTTGATCATCGACAAGTCCTCCCACATGCACTAATATGTCGACACACGAATATGAAGACTCATTAGTCCCTGGAGTACTCTAAAGACACTTCCCATATACCACATGATATGAACCTCACCAAGAGTAGTGAGACTCGAAACCAATATATGGTAGCAATGATCATTTTCTAATTCAAGTTTATAAACAAAGAAAAAAAAAAGGACTGCGACCCGTTATCTATATGGAGATAAGAACCAACGGTATCAAGAAGGTTGTAGACGCCACACTCAAGAAAAAGAAAGAATGTGAGTGATAAGTCAAGGTTTGAACGCTACAAGGTAAACCCTTGATAAGTTCATAGTTCAATGAAGAACCAAGAGAAAACGTTCTCTAAAATTATATTTCAATTCAAGTTTTGTCTCAAATTACATCAATTGGTCCCTTTTATACTAAAAAGATCTAAGACCTAAAAGAGAATAAATATTAGGCAATTAATGTCTTACAATCAGGAAAATAAATGCAAACAAATTTAGGAAACAACTAAATACTAAAAACTAGCAACTAGTTGATTTGTTCCTTATTTGGAAAGTTGAATTCGGGAAACAAATCAACTCTTTATTTGGGGAAAATAAATAAAATAGGGAATATGCTAAAGTAGGGAATATGCTAAAGTAGGAAATATGTCGAAATTGGATTCTCCTCCAACCATACGTCGTCCAAAAAATAGGAAATATGCTAAAATTCGGACTGCTCAGCTCAAGTCTTCGCGCAATAAGATAGATGACCGAATTTGGACTTGTTATAATCTGTTTCGGAGGATGGGGTCTTCATAGCATATGTAGAGCTTGTCTTTGGCTTTCCGAAAACATATTATAATAGACGATACAGCTTCAGATGTTCTGTGTAGAGGTCCACGAATTTCAGCCCCAGATTTGGTCTTTATGTGGGCCGAATTTGGACTTTAACAACTCAGAATCAGCCCATCATTTAATGCTTCTTTGATCCTCTTGCCTTCTTTTAATTGGCCCAATTGGAATATGCAATGGATCCTTTGGTGATTCTTCTTGATTCTCATCATTCCCCATCTCTTCAAAAGGATTTGTCCTCGAATCTTCACCATAATGTTGTTGATTGCCTACGACACTTCATCAAAGCCTTGCAAATGAGAAACAACAACACTAGGCAAGGAAGGGTTAATTCCATTTGTACTAAAACATGCCTCTTTGTACAAAAGTATAATCATTGGCTGATTTGAAAACAAAGCCTTTTTGATCTCACTCTCTCTTGCATAAAAACTCATTTGTTTTCTCTCTTTTTTTCCTCTTCAGTCTCTTTTTCTTTTTCATCTTTTTTTTTTCTTTTTTTGCTATTTCGAACTCTTTTTCTTTTCTCTCTCTTTCTTTTGAACTCTCACTCTCACTCTTTTTTTTGACATCTCTCTCTTTTCTTAAAACTTGATCTTTATACACTTGTTTTGGGGTTAAAGGTACAAGAGTGATTGACTTTTTATTTAGTATAAAGGAGTATCTATTGGTATACCCATCTTGTGTCACATGACTATCAAACTACCATGGTCTCCCCAAAAGGATATGACCCGCATTCATTGGTACCACGTCACAAAGGACTTCATCTTTGTACTTTCCAATTGAAAATGACGCCAACACTTGTTTAGTCACATTGATTTCCCCGCTATCATTTAACCATTGTAGCTTATATGGTTTTGGATGTTTCAAAGTGGCCAAATTCAATTTCTCCACAAAAATAGTACTAGCCACATTAGTACAACTCCCCCCATCAATGATCATGCTATATACCTTATCATTAACAAGGCAGCGGGTGTGAAAAATGTTGTCACGTTGTACTTCATCATCTTCTTTGGCTTTAGCACTAAGAGCTCTTCTTGCCACTAAAAGCTCTCCATCCACCGGATATTCAATGTCACTTGCATCCTCCAAAGGTGGCATGGACTCATCATCAGATTCACCCTCGGATTCGATATCACCATCATCCTTCAAAACCATTACTCTCTTGTTTGAGCATTGAGATGTAATATGACCTACTCCTAAACACTTAAAACACATAATGTCACGGTTTCTAGAAGGTTGAGAATCTGATTTACCTTGATTTAATGTGCCTCCAGCCTTTTGATCTTTGGAAGGTTCGGCATTGGCCTTGAAACTAGGCTGGTCATCCATCTCGCTCCAATCCAGTTTCCATGACGATGAAGAACCCAAATTTTACCTAACCCATGTGGAACTCTTTCTCTTCAACTGTTGTTCCACCTTAATTGCCATGTGCACCATGTCACTCAATTCAACATAATGTTGCAACTCCACCATATTTGCTATGTCTCGGTTTAGTCCACTTAAAAACCTAGCCATATTAGCCTCTCGATCTTCCTCTACATCAGCTCGAATCATGGCTATCTCCATCTCCTTGTAGTAATCTTCAACACACTTAGACCCTTGAGTAAGAGTTTGCAATTTTTGAAACAAACCCCTATAATAGTGACTTGGAATGAAACGCTTCCTCATAACAGCTTTCATCTCCTCCCAAGTCTCAATAGGCCTTTCTCTATTCCGTCTTCTACTCACAATCAGTTGATCCCACCAAACGATAACATAATCAGTGAATTCTATGGCAGCCAACTTCACCTTCTTCAATTCGGAATAGTCATGGCAGTCGAATACCAATTCTATTCTTTTTCTCCCACTCCAAATAAGCTTCAGGATCAGTTTTACCTTGGAAAGTTGGGATCTTCACCTTTATACTACCCAAATTATTATCAGCCCTCTTTCCATACCTATCTCCTCTATACCCATATCTATCTTCTCTACTCCCATACCTAACTTCTCTACCTCCCATTCCATGCCTAAATCTGCCAGCACCCACATTAGATATGCGATCATCCTCCTCTAGGTCATTCCCTTAATCATATTCAAAGTAATTCCTAGGTGGGTCCTTTCTCTTCATTTCACATTAGGAGCCCTGAATGGCTGCTCCATTTGTGAACTAGACTCCACTTTGTCTATCTGATCATGCACCTCACCAAACTTAATCTCCATCCGCTCCATGCTTTTTTGTATGGCTTTATATAAAAAATTGAGATCTACCATTTATGGTGCATCGTCGGATAAGTCTTTACTCTTATCATGGGACATATTTTAATCCTGCAAAACAAAGAATGTAAGTAAGCCTCTCAAAACACTCCCTCACGTGTTTGACCCTTAAAGATAGTGGCACTCACACTCGTGTTTCACTCAATCTTTTGGCTTTAACCTTCTAATGAACTCACACTCTCTTACCTTTTTTTCACTCTTTGTTCACTCTTTCAGATCCCATTTTTTATTTGACTTAGATGGACACTCACAAGAAGTTTAAGAGATAAGATGTAACAAATAAAAAAAATAAAAAAAAATAGTATATGACAAGAATAACAAAGACGAGATTCTACTGATAGTTTTTTTTTTAATATCAACGCACGAAATCAAGAAAAAGAATAAAAATTGTTGATATAAGTTCAACTACACGATCTAAAAAAATGTACTTTTTTGGGAATTTTTTTCTTACAAAAAAGCTGATCAATTTTTTTTTTTTGTAACACATGATTTTTTTTAGATCAAACAGAAAAAAATAGACGAAGATGAATAAGGATAGATTAAACCTGATTTTAGAAGCCTAAGCTTTGATACCAACTGATATGAACCTCACCAAGAGCAGTGAGACCCGAAACCAATATATGGTAGTAAGGATCGTTTTCTAATTCAAGTTTATAAACAAAAAAAATAAAAAAAGGACCGTAAACCGTTATCTATATGGAGATAAGAACCAACGGTATCAAGAAGGTTGTAGACGCCACACTCAAGAAAAAGAAAGAAGGTGAGTAATAAGTCATAGTTTGAACGCCACAAGGTAGAACCTTGATAAGTTCATAGTTCAATAAAGAATCAAGAGAAAACGTTCTCTAAAATTATATTTCAATTCAAGTCTTGTCCCAAATTACATCAATTGGTCTCTTTTATACTAAAAATATCTAAGACCTAAAAGGGAATAAATATTAGCCAATTAATGCCTTACAATCAGGAAAATAAATGCAAACAGATTTAGGAAACAACTAAAGACTAAAAACTAGCAACTAGTTGATTTGTTCCTTATTTGGAAAGTTGAATTCGGGAAACAAATCAACTCTTTATTTGGGAAAAATAAATAAAATCAACTAGTAGTAAATATGTTGAAATTGGATTCTTCTCCAACCATACGTCGCCCAAAAAATAGGAAATATGCTGAAATTCAGACTGCTCAGCTCAAGTCTTCGCGCAATAAGATAGATGGCTGAATTTGGACTTGTTGTAATCTGTTTCGGAGGATGGGGTCTTCATAGAATCTGTAGAGCTTGTCTTGGGCTTTTCGAAAACATATTATTTTAGACGATCCGACTTCAGATGCTCTCTGTAGAGGTCCACGAATTTCAGCCCTGGATTTGGTCTTCAAGTGTTCCGAATTTGGACTTTAGCAACTCGTAATCAGCCCATCATTTAATGCTTATTTGATCCTCTTGCCTCCTTTTAATTGGCCCAATTGGAATATGCAATGGATCCTTTGGTGATACTTCTTGATTCTCATCATTCCCCATCTCTTCAAAAGGATTCGTCCACGAATCTTATCCATAATGTTGTTGATAGCCTGACACTTCATCAAAACCTTGCAAATGAGAAATAACAACACTAGGCAAGGAATGGTTAATTCCATTAGTACTAAAACATGCCTTTTTGTACAAAAGTACAATCATTGGCTGATTTGAAAATAAAGCCTTTTTGATCTCACTCTCTTTTGCATAAAAACTCATTTGTTTTCTTTTTTTTTTCTTATCAGCCTCTTTTTCTTTTTCATCTTTTTTTCTTATTTTGCTATTTCGAACTCTTTTTATTTTCTCTCTCTTTCTTTTGAACTCACTCTCACTCTTTTTTTTGACATCTCTCTCTTTTCTTAAAACTTGATCTTCATACACTTGTTTTGGGGTTAAAGGTACAAGAGTGATTGACTTTTTATTTAGTATAAATGAGTATCTATTGGTATACCCATCATGTGTTACATGCCTATCAAATTGCCATGGTCTTCCCAAAAGGATATGGCCCGCATTCATTGGTACCACATCACAAAGGACTTCATCTTTGTACTTTCCAATTGAAAATGACACCAACACTTGTTTAGTCACCTTTATTTCCCTACTATCATTTAGCCATTGTAGCTTATATGGTTTTGGATGCTTCAAAGTGGCCAAATTCAATTTCTCCACAAAAATAGTACTAGCCACATTAGTACAACTCCCCCCCATCAATGATCATGCTACATACCTTATCATTAACAAGGCAGCGGGTGTGAAAAATTTTGTCACGTTGTACCTCATCATCTTCCTTGGCTTGAACACTAAGAGCTCTTCTTGCCACCAAAAGCTCTCCGTCCACCGGATATTTAATGCCACTTGCATCCTCCAAAGGTGGCATGGACTCATCATCAGATTCACCCTCAGATTCGATATCACCATCATCTTTTAAAACCATTACTCTCTTGTTTGGGCATTGATGAGATGCAATATGACCTACTCCCAAACACTTAAAGCACTTATTGTCACGGTTTTTAGAAGGTTGAGAATCTGATTTACCTTGATTTAATGTGCCTCCCAAACCTTGTTTTGATAGGCTTACTTACTTTCTTTGTTTTGTAGGATTAAAATATGTCCCATGATAAGAGTAAAGACTTATCCGACGATGCACTAGAAATGGTAGATCTCAATTTTTTTATATAAAGCCATACAAAAAAGCATGGAGCGGACGAAGATTAAGTTTGGTGAGGTGCATGATCGGATAGACAAAGTGGAGTCTAGTTCACAAATGGAGCAGCCATTCAGGGCTCCTAATGTGAAACGAAGAGAAAGGAACCCACCTAAGAATTACTTTGAAGATGATTATGGGAATGACCTAGAGGAGGATGATCGCATGTCTATGTGATATGTGATATGTGATATGCTTCTTGATTCTCATCACCACATATATAGCAAATCACATATCACATAGAGTTCCACCAAAATCACAAAGGTGCCTACTAACAATAACAAATAAAAGCAGCCTAGCCAAAACATATTGTATTGTACTATATATTCACATTTCTAAATGCTTACTTATCACACTTCAAAGCAGTTTAAACATATTTTGAAAACATACAAAAATAGATTTCGTATACATATATATATAATATTATGATTCCAGTTTTGAAAATGGGTCTGTCATACTTACATCTTATCAAACCAAATTAGTGCAATTGCCCACGAAGTTAATAATCCAATCCTTAACCTAAATCATATAATCATACAAATATCAGAGTCTAATTCATATATAAGACTGGCATAAGGTCTGGCATATCGTTTCACAAACCGAAATCCTAGTACTAGAACTAACCAGTGCTATTTTAAAACCTGAACAATGTCCATTGTATGATTTTTAATTTATTATGCCCACTCCATAAAACTATAAACTCTTACAAATATAGTTTAAAAAAACATAAATATTGATATAAAAATTTTCATAATTTTTTTAAATACTTAGATACCTTAAAATATTTTAGGTTTGGTAGTATTCAGGGCTGTTTGATAATAGACGGTCCCGAACACTACTCACCATTTGAATTTTAAAATATTATACAATTATCTAATTGATATGAAATTGTCAAAATAGTGTAAATAACACATATAAGTTTCCAAAATAAAATTTTCAAAGTGAAATCATTCAAATTCATACTTTTAAAGTATTTATATTTTGGTTTTCGGAATCTGTCTTATACTGGACAACTTGTAGTACCCGATTTCAAAATTTCATAAGTATTTAAAGAAACCCTTAAAATATTAAAATAAATTCAGAAACACTTTTGACATATTTATAAAGATCTTTACTAAATATTACAATTTTTAAATAAGTATAACATAGCAAAAAGTATTTTTGAAATCAAACTATATTACAAAATCTAATATTTTCAACAATACAGTTTCAAACTCAAAAATTCATGAAAAATACAAATGCTTATTATTTTAAAATAAAATGAATTTATTTGAAACCCTTAGGTAGTCTAGTTCAATATATGAAATAAAAATCACAAAATATAGCAGATAAATTAACTATAAATTTTGTAATAATCATTGGGCAACCCTAAATACATTGATATCGAAATATCGACACTCAGAAATCACTATAATAAGCTTCTAGGTTTACTACACATTCTAAACCCTAATATTGATTCCTCTAAGCATATAAGTAATAAATAAAAACACTAAAGCGAAAAGAAACACACCTTGAAAATACCTTTCTTCTTTTTTCTTGAAAACAAGTTCTTATTAAAAAGTATGAGAGTTTTTTTTTCTTTCTTTTCCTCTCACTTGCCATTCAAACCTTTTTAGGGTTCTGTATTTTTTCTTCTTCTTTTGATCGTAAAAGAGAGAATAAGAGTATCTTAAATCAAAGTTGTTGGAATTTTCATTCAATTTATATATATATATAAAGGTTGTGACTGATTATAAAAGACGCAACTCTTATTTGTAAAGACACAATTTTTATTGTGTAAAGACAACTTTTAATATGAAAAGACATAACTTTATTATGTAAAGACATAACCTTTACAGAGTAAAGACATAACTTTTATGAAGAGATACAATCGGTTATGAAAACACTATAAATACACAGGTATAGTTTGTCTTTGGTAACAACAACATACAATTCTCTACCTTTTCAAACTCTCTTTCTATTCTTCTATTCCCTCAAGCATCATCTAGATTATTATAAAGAGTGTTCTAAGTGGTTGATTATTGCCGTATATAACTTGAAATAATAATAACAAAATATTATTAGGCTTCATTGAATCTTGACGGCAAAATTCTCAAACTCATTGTGTACTCGTAGATTTACAGAAATGGGAGAATTATTGTCTAAAAGAATCGAATTCCAAGCCTTGAAGTCTTATAATAATTTATCTACATTCTTACCGTGTTTGTTTGTAGCTATTCTCTCTTTCAGATCCCAATTTTCCAACAATTTTCAAACAATAAATATTTTTTTTCTATGTAACGGAGGGATCGGCTGTTGAACAATCTATTCAAGTGATAAATCAAGGCCTTGTTCGTCTTGAACGATTAGATGGAGAAAATTTCACTCGTTGGAAAGAAAAGGTGAAATTCTTCTTAACAAGATTTCATCTGGCTCGCATACTTGAAGATGATTTGGAACCAACCAGAAGAAAATGCTGATAATTCGAAGGAACTAAAGGAAAAGCGAAAGAATCGTAAGGAGGAAGATTATTTGTGTAGGGGACACATTCTCAATGCTTTAGGAAACACAATTTATGATGCATATCATAATATTGGAGCTGTAAAATAACTATGGACTACTTTGGACAACAAGTACTGCATTCAAGAGGCAAGTAATCAAAAATTTCTCATTGGTAATTTTATGGATTATAAAATGTCTGATATTAAGTCAATTATGATACAAGTCCATGAAATATTAAATTTAATAAGTGATCTTACAGTTGCTGTAGTTAATCTTGATGAATCATTTTTTGTGGGGGTTATAATTTCTAAACTCCCATCATCTTGGAATGGTTACAAGGAAAAAAACTCAAACATGATGAAAATAAGCGTACTTTGGAATCAATTCAACGTCATCTTCGTATTGAGGATGATTTTGGGATCTGTGAATTGAAAGATAAGCAAACTGATATTATATCTAAGACCAATGTTGTTGAAGATGAAAAATCTAATAATTATCTTAGGCCTAAAAATAATAATCAGTTTAAGAATCATCACCAAATCAAGAAGAATATTCAAAAGAAGAATAAAGGAAATTGCTACTACTGTCAAAAACCCGGTCATATGGCACAAGATTGTCGCAAAAGAAAGAAAAATATTAAAAATCACAGGAATCAAGTAAACATGACTGATGACAAATATGTTGCTACTGTGTGTGAAGCCAATTCTATTGATATTGAAAGCAGATGGTGGCTAGACACAGGAGCAACTGTGCACATTTGCAAGGATCGTAATCTATTCAAGACGTACGAAAAGACTGATAACGAAAATGAAGTAAAAGTGGAAAATAACTTTTGTACACATTGTCAAAGGCATAGTGAAATTTTCTTTTACTTCTGAAAAAACTCTTACATTAGTTAATGTTTTACATGTACCAGATATGTGTAAAAATCTTGTATCCAGAGACCTTCTTAACAAAAGAGGTTTCAAATTAGTGTATGGGTAGGATAAATCTGTATTGTCTAAAAACGATATATTTATTGGACAAGGATATTCTTATAGTGGTATGATTAAACTAAATATAATAACTAACATTTCTTCTGCTTATATGATTGACTCATCTATTTTATGGTATGGTAGATTAGGACATATGAATTATGGCAATATTAAGACTATGCATAATTAAGGTTTGATTTCAAAATACAATTTTGATCATTCTGATAAATGTCATATATGTGCTCAATCTAAGATTACTCGAAAATCACATAAATCTATTGAAAGATCATCTGAACTACTTAGTTTAATTCATAGTGATGTGTGTGATTATAAAAGTCATGTTACTCGTGGTGAAAATAAATATGTTGTGACTTTTATGGACGATTACTCTAGATATGTATGTATTTATTTAATAAAATGTAAATAAGATGTTTTTGAAAAGTTTGTATCTTTGAAAGCGGAAGTTGAAACACAATTGAACCGTAAGATCAAAGTTATACGATATGATCGAGATGGTGAATATTATCTAAATGAATTCATAAAATTTTGTGAAGTTCATGGTATTATCCATCAGTTCACGACACCATATACGCCTGAACAAAATGGAATTGCTTAGAGGAAGAATAGAACCTTGACTGAAATGGTTAGTGATATGTTAATAAGTTCAAAATTATCTCTTTCTTGGTGGGGTGAGGCCTGCTATCTGCATGTTATATTCTGAACAGAGTTCTTTTTAAAATGGTTGGCATATCACCATATGAATTATGGTTGATCAAAAACCGAATCTTAAACATTTAAAAGTTTGGGGATGTCTTGCTCATGTAAGAATACCTGACCCTAAAAGACCAAAATTGGGTTGCAAAACTTATAGATGTGTATTTATCGATTATTCTAAAAATAGTATCACATATAGATTTCTTAATCTAGATACTTTTAATATAATTGAATCAATTGATGTTGAATTTTTGAATGCATGAATAAATCTAGCCCTAATAATAAATTGCTGGCGATTCTAATATTCTATCAAATTCATTACTTGTCAACATTGATATGAATGATACATCTGAAAATTCTAGTCCAAATTTACATGAAGAAATTGAAATACAGGAGAAGTAAAAGGGCTAGAATAGAACACACATTTGGTCCCGATTTCCTTGTCTATCTTGTAGAAGGAAATAGGAAAGATATCGTGGATACTATTAAATATATTATGCATGTAGAAGATGATCCTATCACGTATACAGATGCTTTATAATCACGTGACACTTGTTTTTGAAAAGAAGCCATCAAAGATAAAATGGACTCAATTCTTACGAATCAAACATATGTTTTAACTGATTTACCACCATGTGCTAAACCTATTCGTTCTAAATGGATTTTTAAGAAGAAATTGAATGTTGATGGTTCCATTAACAAGTTTAAAGCTATACTGGTAGCAAAATGTTTTAAACAAAGATATGACATTGATTATTTTGATACACATGCACCTGTTGCTCGTATTACATAATCTAGAGTATTAATTTCTCTTGCATCAATTCATAATTTAGTTATTCATCATATGGATGTTAAAACTGCATTTTTAAGTGGTGATTTAGAAGAGGAAATTTATATGGAGCAAACAGAAGGGTTTGTGATTCCAGGCCAAGAAAAGAAAGTTTGTAAGTTGATTAAATCTCTTTATGGCCGGAAGCAAGCGCTTAAATAGTGGCATGAAAAAATTGATAAAATACTATTATCACATAGTTTTATTATTAATGATACTGATAAATGTATTTATTACAAACATGATAATATAAGATGCACTGTTATTTGTTTATATGTTAATGGCATGCTTATATTTGGCACTAGTTTGGCTTGTGCTGAAGAAACTATGAATTTTTTATCCTCTAATTTTGATATAAAAGATCTAGGCGAGGCCGATGTAATTTTGGGAATTAAAATCATAAGAAGGAACAATGAGTTGTTATTTACACAATCTCATTATGCTGAAAAGATCTTAAAAAGATATGAATATTTTTGCCATAAGCCGGCCCCTACACCAATATATTCAAGTATCAAATTAGTGAAGAATACTGGTCGTACTATTTCACAATTGAAATATTTCAATATTATTGGGAGTCTTATGTATGCTATGCATTGCACAAGACCTGATACAGCATATGCAGTAAGTATGCTATATCGATTCACAAGTAATCCAAGTAATGAACATTGGAAAGCAATTTCTAGAGTTCTCAAATACTTGAAGGAAACAATGGACTACGATTTACATTAACAATGGTCCCCTCTTATGTTGGAAGGATTTAGTGATGCGACCTAGAATAATGTATAGATAGAATCAAAGTCTACTACTGGGTCGGACATCACTTTGGGATGTGCTGCAGTGTCATGGAGATCAAATAAAGAATCAATGGCTTCTGATTTGTCTATGTTATCAGAACTTATAGCATTGGTGGATGCAACTAAAGAAGCAGAATGGCTTAAGAATCTTTTAATAGACATTCCTCTTTGGAAAAAGCCATCTCCCGCAGTCATGATAAATTGTGACAATAAAGAACCATTTACAGGGTTAAGAATAAGACCTACAATAGAAAATCTAGACCTGTGATTCTAAAACATCAATCTTTAAGATAATTACTCAAATTTGGAGTAATTACTGTTGACTCTGTTGAGTCAAACAAAAACTTGGCTGATCCTTTAACAAAAGGAGTCGGTAATGAGATGATCTATAAGACATCTAAAATAATGGGGCTAAGGTCAGTGAATGATGTCGATCGCGTTTGATGGGAACCCAACTTATGTCTTGAAATGATAGACAAAGTTCAATGTGGTGGAAACAAGTCAAATATGTGATCATGGTACACTAGAGAATTTAATTACCATATTTCTTAATCCAGTTGTGTTTTTTGCATGATTAAAGGTTGGATTAAGTCCTTAATAAATTGAAATGAGTAACTCGCAGAATTACTCAACAAAATTTACCTTGTGAATAATGGAAGTTAGGCTGTTTCCTAGGAAAACAAGACCGTTTCTGAGAGCGCTCACAAAATCAAGTTTTTATGCACATGGTAATTAACGTGCAGAGCAATCAGAATACTCTACTCTTTAAAGTCAGTATGTGCGATGATTCCGAAGGATCTCTAAGGGTTCTAGGTTCAAGATACGTTTACCTCAGCACCTAGATCTTACTTTGAATTATTTGTACTAAGTGTAAGTTCAAGTCCAAGTCCAAAAGACACTTAACATTTATGTACTTGACTTGTAGATGATGCCAAATATCTTCTCTTGAATTTAATAAATATTTTTTATCTTTTGAAAAATGTGGGGATTGTATGAATTTTCATTTTTTTTTTTAAAAAAAAAGGTTGTGACCGATTACAAATGACATAACTCGTATTAGTAAAGCCACATTTTTTATTGTGTAAAGACACAACTTTTAATATGAAAAAACATAACTTTATTGTGTAAAGACATAACATTTCTAGTGTAAAGACACAACTTTTGCGAAGAGATACAAGTGGTTATGAAAACACTATATATACACAGGTATAGTTTGTCTTTTGATAACAACAACAACATACAGCTCTCTAATCTCTACCATTTCAAACTCTCTTTCTCTTCTTCTATTCACTCATGGATCATCTATATTATTATTAAGTGTGTTCTTAGTGGTTGATTCTTGTAGTACATAACTTGAAATCAACAATAAGATTATTCGGTTTCATTGAATCCTGACGGTAAAATTCTCAAACCCATTGTGTACTTGTCAATTTACGGGAAAGGGAAAAATTATTATCTGAAAGAATCGAATTCCGAGCCTTGAAGTCTGGAACAGTGAAAGTCACCTGTGAACAGTGAATAGTCAAAATTATAAAAATGCCCTTCGTGGCCTTCTTAAGGTTTTTGACATTCTAAAATTGAAAACGATGTTTGTTTTGCCATCTGGCTTCTCCATAATTCTGAATTGATCGAATTACCTTTGATATACAAAGAAAAATACACTTATTACTACACAACACATTTATTTAAGTGAGCGAACGAAATTATGTCTAAATTGGGGAATTAATCATATTGGAAGTGTAACATGATGATATTATCCCTTAGTAAACATACACTTTTCAGTGTTAATCACACCCCCAAACTAGCTTATTGCTAGTCCCTAGCAATTAAAACGAAAATAGTAAAAACTCAAATTCAAATCTCTAAACTACCAAATAGACAAACCCTCTCATACCTCTTTTCTCACCCCTTGATAGCCATTCATCAATTGAGTTATCAATCAAAATTTCTTGTGATCAATAAAGATCAACCCAATAACTATGAGATTCAATTGAAATAAACAACATTTTCATTCCGAAATCTCATCAGGGTTTCTTCCTTAGGCAGTAGTTTTATTTCTTTCTTTTTTTTGGTTTTTTTTTTAATATAACAAAATTGGAAACAAACATTCCATCTTTAATCCATGTAGCGAGCTTTAGGCCAATGACTCCAAAACCAGTTGGTTTTAGGGCATTAAGTGTTAAAATACTCATATGGGCTTAATTACTCGGATTGTAGATGTTTTTTTAGTGCAATTCCCTTAAGCTTTCTCTTTAACCCATTTAACGAGCTTTAGGTCAATGACTCCCAAACCAGTTGGTCTTAGGGCATTAGGTGTTGAAGCACCCCTCAGACTTAATTGCTCGAGTTTAAAAGGCTACGAAACTGCACTTTATTCTTATCTAGACTCCACTGTTTTACGCGAACACTCTATGCTTACTGAGGCATGAGGTCCGGCTACTAAGTAAGAGTTTTGGTCACAACACACAAAATTATTATTATTATTATTATTACTATATATATTTTTAAACAAGACCACTGCCTTCGGTTGTTACCCTTGAATGATGTTTCAGAACTAAATATTGTAAAATCTCAACTTACTGCACATAATCACTTGTCAATGTGCGTGTGTGTCTAGAATAGTTCGAAAATTTCTCAAGATGACTTAATGAACAAAAGGATTAGTCAATGATACCACAATAGAGAGTTTATAAATTTGAATAGTCAGAAGAGAGGAAAAAAAAATGAATCAGAAATTAGTTTTTTTTATAAAAAAAAAACAAAAGTTATTGAATCAACTATCCCCCCCAACCAGAACGAGACATTGTCCCCAATGTCTTTAGAAACAGTTAAGGTTTAGAAGATATCACATGAACAACTTGAAAGACAACAAAATCCTGCAAAACAACAAAAGAAATACAAAATAAAGGAAAATAAAATGCATAAAAACCATGAGACAATCACAAACTGAGATTCATATCAATTCTGCATTTCTTGTTCTCTTCATCAATGGACCAATCAATTTTGGAGGTTGAAGGATCTGGCTCATAATTGAAAGCTTGTAACTGGTCAATCAGCTCATGAGGACTTGAAGCAGAGATAAAGATTTTTCGGATTGAAGGTGGAATGTAATAATTTTTCTGAGAATGATCAAGAAATGAAAGCAAACCATCATAAAATTTATTAACATTCAACAAACCGATGGGTTTCTCATGGATGTGTAGTTGCGCCCAGGATGCTATTGTAAATATTTCTTCTAAGGTTTCAAAACCACCTGGCAAAGCTATAAACGCATCAACATGATGTAACATAGCAGTCAAACTTTTAGGCATACCTGAAACAACTAGCTCTTCGCTGTTTGTCTTTCCAATGATGTCTGCTGCGACCATAGGTTTTGGGACAATACCCAGAACTTGACTACCTCCGTCTCATGCAGCTCGTGAAACACACCCCATTAATCCCAAGTTACCTCCTTCATACACTAGGTGTATTTTTTGCTCAGCCAAAACCTTACCAAGATGAGTTGCAGCCTCAACAAACTCTCTGTATTTCCCATAGTTAGTACCACCAAATATACAAATGTTTGTGAATCATTTAGTTGAAGGTGACACCATTAATGCACTTTCTGAATTTTTCTTTCGAATGTTTATGAGTGCTTGATGCAAAATTTATAGGTCCTGAAAAGGTAACACAATGATACACCTATATGTATAGGGCTGCGTATTTGTCAATGATATTAGATCCAAATGGTTCAAAAATCAAAAGTAAACAACAATAATTACAAAAGACATTAAATGCGAAAGGAAAAAGATAATAAAAATAAAATGATATTTACTGGTAGTTGTGATTGTGGCTCACATCTTCCTCTGGTTTTACATCAAGAAATGGCTTCAATGCCCTCTATGGGTCGGGGATATGCTTCCCATCCAATTTTCTTAAAAATTGGCAAACAGGGTCTTTTAAAGTCATATTCCCAAGACTATATTGTGCATGTTATTTTTGAAATTGTGGTCATAATCGGTCAATTGTCATTTGCACATATCCACTAGGATGTGCATCAAGATTCGTTAGGATATTATCCAATGACTCCCTACGCAAACGATGCATAATGAATAAAATTTTATCTTCCCGATTATTAGACACCATTCCTAAAGAACGACAACGTGTGTTGCAAGTTGTACGTGCACATTTGTGACAAGTAACCCCTAACTTTTTAGCTCTTCATTTTTTTGCAAGGTTACTTCTTCCAAAATCAGGCATGTAAGATATAAATGAATCAGCAGACTCACCTGCTAGACGTATCTTAGCTTCGATCAACCAGCGAATATCAACAAGAATGAGGTTTATCATCAGTAAGCGTAACCTTTTGAAACGTGCTTTATAAATCTTTTTCAGAGCATTTTGGGACAACAATGGAAAATGTTTTCGCAGGTTTGTGAAAATTTCGTCCATACCTTGTTTTGGGGATCAGTTATTTGGGAAACTGAATTAAACCGACTTGAATTGTCATGGAGTACCGTTATTCGCCACTTAACCGGGGTTATATAGCAAAACACACCAAGCAAAAACTGAATTTAGAAATTAATCCTGTAAAAATTCAAAACGTAAAAGTGAAAAAAAAACAAAAATAAGAATTGCAAACACAAATAAAGTCAAAAGCAAAAGGTTTGTTTACTCACCGTTGTAACAAGGGTAAAAAAGACAGTAGAGTCTTTTTGAAAATCTGTATTTTTTAAGAAAGGTTTCACACGTTGTCCATTTACTTTAAACGCATTACCATTCCTAGGATTCTCAATGTCAAGGGCACCATATGGATACACGTGTTTCACATCATTTGGAGAGCCTTAAGTTCGCTAGGGCTGAGTGTAGAGAGTATTTGAGATTAGGTTCCAGTGGTCGGAATATTGAATTGAGAGAGTGATAATTTTATCAAGTGATTTCTCTTTAGTCGGGAATGATGGGACCAAATCCTCCATCTCTTTTGGAGAGGAGGGTGCTATTTATATTGTTTGTAGTCTAAACCCTCAAGTGGGGTCTCTTTAGTCAGTTATATGCAATTACTCTCCATAATTCTTTGTTTATATGGAATTCCATAATTGTCATTCATAGCCAATTTGAATTGGCAGTTACAACTGTTTTATAACTGAAAGACTTGGTCAACCAGCAATCAAGTCGGGTGGTGACATGAATTTGGGTCATGGGTCGGACCCACAGGCTTGGAATTCGTATTGAGCCTGAGCCTATTTTTAATTGTGCTATTTTTGGCTACTACAGTTAGCCCCACACTCTCTGAGTTGATGTCTTCAAGTTAGAGAGTGGATTGTTTCGATAAAACTCTTGCGTTGAACGGTCTACAAGATAGTCGTTTGTAGTTTCCAATGTTAGTTGGATACAAAAATCATGGGTTGGAATGTTTTGTAGCCCCATTCTTTTGTAGTAAACCCCATAAGATGATTGAATTTGTCTGTTTTGTCCACTTATTTTTTCAGAGAGGCACTATATGGCGAATTTCGGTTCGACTCGACAACGGCCATTACATAGCTATTTTCCGCTCGACATGTAGCTCGACGGAGAGCCATTACATGGAGAATTTCAGCTCGACAGAGCTCAAAATGTAGTTAGACAAAGCTCAAGCTCGATGGAGAGCAATCACTTAGAGAATTTCACTTGACATGTAGCTCGTCAGAGAGCCATTACATGGAGAATTTCGGCTTGTTAGAGCTCAACATGTAGCTCGACAGAGAGTCATTACTTGAAGAATTTCACTCGACATGTAGTTTGACAAAGAGCAATTACATGGAGAATTTCGACTTGACAAAGCTCAAAATGTAGCTCGACAGAGAGAGCCATCACTTGGAGAATTTCACTCGATATGTAGCTCGACGGAAAGCCATTACATGGAGAATTTTGGCTCAACGGAGCTCAAAATGTAGCTCGATGGAGAGCCAATACAAGGAGAATTTTGGCTCGACGAAGCTCAAAATGTAGCTCGACGGAAAGCCATTCCTTGAAGAATTTCACTCGATATGTAGCTCGACAATGAGCCTTTACATGGAGAATTTTGGCTCATCATGTTGGTCGACGATGAGCCCTTACATTACGAATTTCAACTCAACTTAGTGCATAAAATGTAGCTTGACAGAGAGCGATACTACAATGAATTTTATTTGTAGGTGTAGAGTGATGAAACACACACTCAAGTTGTGGTTCGATGGAGTATTGTAAATTTAGTTTGATGCAAAACTAGTGCTCAATATGAATTCAGTAGACAAACAAATCATCGATAGCAACGTAAAATCATGGCAACAATTTGAATAATATATCAAAGATCCATCTAAATTTTCATGCATTTGAAAACACAAATAAAAAAGAACATTTCAGAAAATATGAGTGCAGATATGACAAGCTTTGGATTTCTAAACAATTTTCTTACCAATATAACTGAAATCTAGATACAATTAATCTAAAAAAAGATCACCTTTTTCTAGGCAATTTGACACTGTAGATATGCAAATTTGTCAAAGTTGCAAAGCCAAATGGGTTTGGTGTAAAATTTCCCACCTTGAGTCTTCAAATCTCTTGTAAAAAACTTTGTGACGATATCAGTTTCAAGATGTTCAAGACCATTTTAGTTGGCATGTGGATCAAGCCTAGGCAATTCTCAATCTTCGAAATTACCCAAATTCAAAATACGTAGTGTGGATATTAGTCCAGTAATACCGCCATGTTTTGGAAAAAATGCATGTCTGGATGACGGCGTTTGTTTCCATCGTTCGCATTGGTTCGACATGATTGTATAAGGATAGGTCAACCTCTACTCTTGTCTGTTGAGTTGAGTATTAAGATTCATTAGAGAGGGTGTTTGAGCCATTTCGTCTGGCTTATATTCCTGTAAATTTGTTGGTTTCGCAAAAATGATTGTCGAGGCCCACAGTGGATGCCATACTGTAGAACCAGAAGATCCTACGGTCAAAATTGTAGATTTTGGGGCGCCGACAAGTCTACTCAACACTTAAATTAGGCTATTTATGAACAAATTCGATAATTTAAATAAATGAATAAACAATGTAGATTCTAAAGCAAACCATAGATAAGGCTTGTTTGGAGAGCCTTAGGTTCACTTGGGCTGAGCGTGGAGAGTATTTGAGATAAGGTTCTGGTGGTCAGAATATTGAATTGAGAGAGTGATAATTTTATCAAGTGATTTCTCTTTAGTCAGGAATGATGGGACCAAATCCTCCCTTTCTCTCGGAGAGAAGGGTGTTGATCGGAACGATTTATATATCTATTTTAGGTCCCCGTTATCTAGATTTTGTTATTGTTTTCGAGTATATTTTGATATTTGATGTGTTTGTGAGCTTTGTGTAGGTACATGTTCCCTACAGAAGGTATTTGAGCTTAATTGAGGAGTTTTGGAGGTTAAATGGCAGAATTTGGAATAATTTGTGCAGACACCCCAACTTTGCAAGATCATATCTCTCTCCTCCGATTGAACTACATTTACCTTGACTACTTTTCGGAAAGCCCCAGAGTTCTTCTTTCCAACTCATTTAACAGATCGCAATTCCAAGGTTTCTACAAAAAGTTATGATTGTTTTTGTAATGGTGCGTAGAGAAGTGCGGTATGCAACCTCGCGAGACCAAGTTGCATACAGCGTAAAAGGGCAGCAAGCTCCAAAAATTATGTGCAGTTCGTTGTGTTGATGCGTACAGCACATCGTACCGCACATCTTGGCATAAATGCATTTTTCAGCCATTTTCAGAGTGGTATTCTTGTCTTTTCACCAAAAAGTCTTGCCCTAACCTCCCACACTATAAATACCCCATTTTCTCCTCATTCTTAAGACCTCTCTTCCCCTCTTTTCCCCTCTCATGCCTCTTCTCTTCTCTCTTCCATTTACTTCCATTTTCTTTCACCTCTTGCTCCCATGAAGGTTTTTCCTCCATGGGAGCTCACCATACACCTCCACCCCACCACTATACACTTTCTCCATCCACCTTAGAGTAGATTACAAAGGAATTTGGAGGACTTGTCTTCAAAGGTTTGCTCTTATTTACTCATTTCTTTATATTTCTTGTTTTCTCTGATGTATTCCACCAATTTGGGGATATTGTAAACCTACACTTATGTAATAAATATATTGATTGTTCTTAAATTCATTTGGGTTTTATTTTTCTCTTTGATATATGTGTTTTTATGCTCTTAATATGATATGTATGTGTATAAATTGTTAGAAATCAATATGTGTCCATGATTGGGTTTAGGAGTATTTATAATTTAGAGTAGAAATTAGATACCCATGATTGTTGATTGATTGATTTATGGATGACATGAAATCCATGTATTGAGTAATTTGATTAATATAGATTTTAGCCCAAAGAGTAGAAAAGGTTTCAGTTCAAGCTTTTAGTTGCTAAATCAGCCTTAGTTCATATCCTTGTTCTTAATGGGTCTTTGTGTTAAGACACGATTATCCATCCACGTGACAGGATTGGGTGATGAATTGATTGTGGGAAAATTCCCTAATCAAAAGGATGAACTTTTAATATAAATTGAATGTTTTTAATGTTATAACAATCACATTGTTGTATGTAGTTGTTAGGTAAACTTGTTTCCTATGTTTAGCCATCCTAGGGAGTTGACTAAACCGAATCTTTGACCTAGAAGTAAAAACCACCGACATTTTTCTTGTGCTTGTGTTGTTATATGAATGTTTTGAGTGCTTAAAGCTTTTGCTTAATTGATCCATGGTTAGATGTTATGTACCGAGAGGAGACGCGTTTGACAATGCTTAGATAAACATTCACCATGCTTGACTAGAAAGTGCTAGAACCACTAGTCTAGCGTATAGGGTTCGATTTGTATTCCACATGCTTAATGGGTTCATATATATTGTCCGGATTGCTCGAGAGAGATTTCGGGTATATATGGATACTATCTCTAAGACATCGAGAGAGATTAGAGATTAATTAAGGGGATACGAGAGGTGAGTCTAGAACGTAATTAGGAGGATTGTCACGGTTGAGTCGTTTCTCTAGTGTAACCATATTTCATGCATATCTTCATTCCATCTATTATTGTATATATCATTTATATAAGTTATTAAGTTATATTATTATTCACTTTTCCGCACACACAACACACGAGTCCGCTCGGAGTGTTGTAATAATAGCTAGAACTAGAGACGATCGGTGAATCCCACCTCCTTGTGGATCGATCCCTTGTTTGCCGCTGTGCTAATCTCTGTGACTTGCGCCTTTGCGAGGCCGAACTTAAATGTTCATATTTGACGACACTACAAAGACGTGTCCCTGTCAAATTGGCACCGCTGCCGGGGAGGTAGGGCATTCATTGATTGTTGTTAGTTTTAACTTCCATTTTGCTGATTTTTATTGCTTTACGGAATAGATGTTTTGTTAAAAATAAGCATCTATTTTACTCATGTCTTTCATTGTGTGCACGACAATGTTTAGGCTAGGTTAAGGAGTTGTTAGTCGTGTTTTGTTATTTTATTTATAGCATATGCATTTGATTGCTTTTTGAGTTGTGCTTGTGCAAGGAATTGAAACTATCAGGTTGGAAAGACCACACGTCTCTTGAGAACTAGGTGTACATCTATCGTACTGCAACAACTCTCCAGGTGAAACGGCAACGCCACAAAGGCCATGTGGCTGCAGCCACAAGAGGTTTCCTCTAAATTTTGAGCTTTAATTTGAGTGCTTGTAGAGTAGTTGTCGACTTGGGCGGGAACCGCTCATGCGTTTAATGTTAGGAATGCTATGCTTATTTTCTTTTATTTTTATTTATGTTTAGATCTAAGAGTGGATTTGTGTTGTGCTTAGATCTTAAGGTGTTTGTTCTAGACAATTTTCAAATCTCTAAAAAAAGTGACCTGTTTTGAATATTCTTGAGGCAAATATTTCTTTAAAACTGTACTAATTGGTGAAGAAATTATTTTTTATGCCCATGGTGTGTTCTTTGATTTTTTTTTTTACGATTCTGAATATATAAAGAACACAAAATTCTGGGTGGCGGTTTAAAAGTTATGATCATTTCTTCGATCAAAGGTCAAGGGCGATGCCTTGTTTTTCGAAACTGCACATACACTGTTTTCATCATCCATTTTCACACTTTTCCAATTCGAATTTTGAAATATTTTTTAAATGGAAAGTGTGTATTTATATGTCTTCTTGATGGTGTTAAAATTTTGTCAAATGATATTAAGTTCTGTTAAAGATATGCACCAAAGAGTGGACATTGGATGAACTTGAATTTCAACAGTTTTTGAAATTTTTGGCCTCCATGTTGAGTTGCTTTCTTTTGTGTGCCGGTAGAGATATGCATAGTATACTTTTAGCTCCATGCATCACTTAAATTTGCTTGTACAGTGCCAATATTTTGATGTTGAGGTGGATAGAACTCTTTGCTTGTTTAGCTTAGGAAAATAGTGGAGACTACCCGTGAGCTACACTTAAACCTAAAAAACGAAATTTGTGGGTTTTGTTTCTATTCTTTAAACACTTTCCGATTTTGTTCTTAACTGTGATCTCATTGTACTTCAAATTTGCATTGATTGCCATAGAACTTTATCATGTGGACTGCTTGTTGAGATTTATATTCCCTTGTTAGATGGACTTTTAGAAATGATTTTGGATTTGAGTGTATTCTTAAACTCCATAAATAGCACATACACTCCCATGTCCCTATGTGTGTTTTCATTATAAAAATTGAGCCCAAACACTAAACCTCCATACACCAACATAACCCAAACACAAATCATACCCTAGTTATTGATCATGTTAAGGTGTATAGCTTTAGAGAAGTTATATTTGCTCTAAATTTTATAAATGTGTACTTAGGCAATTATGTGTAAATGTAAAAGAAAAAAGAAAAAAAAAAGAAAATAAGTGTGAATTATAAACACTTAAGCCTTCAAGTTTTTCAAATAAAAAGTTACTCACCAATGAGTAAAAGTGTAGCACAAATATGCAATGTAAAGTTTAGTGCCTAGTCACTTGTGATGTAATGTGTTTTAGAGCTAACTAAAGTATTGTAATATGTATAACCACTTTGGCATGATTAGTAACTTTATCCTTCCCACTCTTACCATATCTTCCATCCCATTCACCACCACAAATCACCTTGGCCCCAATACAAGTGAGGGAAAGTCCATTTGATCTCTTAGAAAGTCTATATTGGGAATATGACTCAATGCATGCTCTTTCCATGTTCATGACATTTCAATTCTTTCCATGAGATCTATCACTATAAAATGTGCTTCATTGAATATACTCATATGCGATATATTAGATTCCATGAACATAACTTCCAAATCGTATGTGTTTGCTAGAGAGTGATTACCTAGGTTCTGAGTGAAAAAATCAGACTGAAATCCGGTGAGGATTAGAGTCGAGGTGAATTTTATCTTAAGCATTCGAGCGTTTTTGTTTTATAAACCGAAAGCATCCTAAGTATTAGCATACTTGCATTGTGTGAATCATTGTTATTGATTGGTATATTTGAGATACTAGCATGCATGTATTCTTTATTTGCTATGTTTGGATTGCATCTCAACTTTCCTGCAGAGTAATACGTTTGTGGGTGTTCGTATCTGTAAGCCCTCAGAAGACAAAACTTCTCCATCTAGGGAACACCTAGTGGTTGAAAGGCTTGTGGCATGTGCTAAGTGTCATCGTGTTTCCTACGAAAGTGGATTAGCCTAGCTTAGTTTTTAATTATGTTCATTTTGTTTGAATGTTTTTCGTTTTAGTTTTTGCTCGAGGACGAGCAAAAGATAGGTTTTTGGGGTATTGATTGGAACGATTTATATACCTATTTGAGGTCCCCATTACCTAGCTTTTGTTCTTGTTTTTGAGAATATTTTGGTATTTGATGTGTTTGTGAGCCTTGTGTAGGTACATGTTCCCTACGGAAGGTATTTAAGCTTAATTGAAGAGTTTTAGAGGTTAAAGGGCAGAATTTAGAATAGCTTGTGCAGACAGCCCAACTTTGAAAGTCATATCTCTCTCCTCCGATCGAACTACATTTCCCATAACAACTTTTCGGAAAGCCCCAGAGGTCTTCTTTCCAACGCACTAAACAGATCGCGATTCCGAGGTTTCTATAGAAATTTATGACCGTTTTTGTAATTGTGCGCAGAGAAGTGCGGTACGCAACCGCGTAAGACCAAGTTGCGTACCGCGTTTTGTACCGCGTAAAAGGGCAGCAAGCTCCAAAAATGATGTGCGGTTCGCTGTGTTGATGAGTACAGCACATCGTACCGCACATCTTGGCAGAAATGCGTTTTTCAACCATTTTCAAAGGGGTATTCTTGTCTTTTCACCCAAAATTCTTGCCCTAACCTCCCACACTATAAATATCTCTTTTTCTGCTCATTCTTAAGACCTCTCTTCCCTTCTTTTCCCCTCTCATGCCTCTTCTCTTCTCTCTTCAATTTTCTTCCATTTTCTTTCACCTCTTGCTCCCATAGAGGTTTTTCCTCCATGGGAGCTCACTATACACCTCCACCCCACCACTATACACTTTCATCATCCACCTTAGAGTAGATTACAAAGGAATTTGGAGGACTTGTCTTCAAAGGTTTGCTCTTATTTACTCGTTTCTTTATATTTCTTGTTTTCTTTGATGTATTCCACCAATTTGAGGATATTGTAAACCTACACTTGTGTAATAAATATATTGATTGTTCTTAAATTCATTTGGGTTTTATTTTGCTCTTTGATATATGTGTTTTTATGCTCTTAATATTATATGTATGTGTATGAATTGTTAGAAATCAATATGTGTCCATGATTGGGTTTAGGAGTATTTGTAATTTAGAGTAGAAATTAGATACCCATGATTGTTGATTGATTGTTGGATGACTTGAAATTCCATGTATTGAGTAATTTGATTAATATGGATTTTAGCCCCAAAGAGTAGAAAAGGTTTCAGTTCAGGTTTTTGGTTGCTAAATTGACGTTGGTTCATATCCTTGTTCTTAATGGGTCTTTGTATTAAGACACGATTATCCATCCACGTGACAAGATTGGGTGATGAATTGATTGTTAGAAAATTCCATAATCAAGAGGATGAACTTTTAATCTAAATTGAATGTTTTTAATGTTATAACAATCACGTTGTTGTATGTAGTTGTTAGGTAAACTTGTTTCCCATGTTTAGCCATCCTAGGGAGTTGACTAAACCGAATCTTTGACCTAGAAGTAAAGATCACCGACATTTTTCTTGTGCTTGTGTTGTTATATGGATATTTTGAGTGCTTAAAGCTTTTGCTTAATTGATCCATGGTTAGATGTTATGTACCGAGAGGAGACGCGTTTGACAATGCTTAGATAAACATTCATTATGCTTGACTAGAAAGTGCTAGAACCACTAGGCTAGCGTATAGGGTTCGATTTGTATTCCACGTGCTTAATGGGTTCATATATATTGTCCGGATTGCTCGAGAGAGATTTCAGGTATATATGGATACTATCTCTAAGACATCGAGAGAGATTAGAGATTAATTAAGGGGATACGAGCCTATGTATACTTGCACATTTGAGGATTAGGTGAGTCTATAACGTAATTAAGAGGATTGCCACGGTAGAGTCGTTTCTCTAGTGTAACCATATTTCATGCATATCTTCATTCCATATATCATTTATATAAGTTATTTAGTTATATTATTATTCACTTTTCCGCACACGCAACACACGAGTCCGCTTGGAGTATTGTAATAATAGCTAGAACTAGAGACGATCGGTGAATCCCACTTTCCTGTGGATCGATCCCTTGCTTGCCGCTGTGCTAGTCTCTGTGACTTGCGCCCTTGCGATGCCGAACTTAAATGTTCATATTTGATGACACAGCAAGGACGTGTCCCCATCAAGTGTTATTTATAGTGTTTGTAGTCTAAACCCTCAAGTGAGGTCTCTTTAGTCGGTTATATGCAATTACTCTCTATAATTCTTTGTTTGTATGGGATTCCATAATTGTCATTCATTGTCAATTTGAATTGACAGCTGCAATTGTTTTATAACTGAAAGACTTGGTCAACCAGCAATTAAGTCGGATGGTGACATGAGTTTGGGTCATAGGTTGGACCCTCGGGCTTGGGATTTCATATTAAGCCTGAGCCTATTTTTAATTGTGCTATTTTTGCTACTACAAACATCAACAAAAATAATATAATGACGGTACTGTCATTTACAAGACTTGCATTCAATTATGCAAATTCATCTTCAAATCCACATGTGACACACTAAATTACTTATATACAATTCCATAATGCTCGAAATTCTAATTGAAACTCCACGGATTTTGCCTATTGATATCGGTAGAAATAGTCCTTTCAGTGGCACCTTACCTTTTTAGACCACAGTTTCTAGTGTATACAATCTTATTTTTATTTTTATTTTTATTAAAAATGAAACACTATCTAACATGATTTAATGTTAAATGACACTCATTCAGTTTGGTTATGTTTGGAATTCATATCATATATGATATCTCTAATGTTGCAACTTTATAAACCTTTTAAATAATTGGTCACATACCTCATTTAGTTCATCGTAATGATGTGTATCTTCCTTCCATATTAGTGTAAAGGGTTCATATTCCACCCTACACATTTTCAAAACATGTATGAAGAGATTTCATTTTGATGTTGTGATAGTAAAAAATTTCAGATCATACATGTAATGTTTGCCGTCAAACCTTTACCGGAACCGTGACAAGATCCGAGTGAAACCCTCTAATTAAATTTAGTGCTAGTTTGATTGAGTTTTCTACCGACTCAAAAGGTCTACGAAAGTCTATTTAGATTTTTAGAATTGTTTGTTTGGACTTTTAAGAATGTCTATTTTTAATTGAGTAGAGACTAGTAGAGTTTGAACCTCTACTTGACAAAAGCTCATGCGGAGGTACTTCTCCAAATAGATATTTTTTTTAAAAAATTCTACCTACCAAACAATTATATATATTTTTAAAAAAAATTATATTTCTAATAGATTTACTACAAATAGATATTTTATCGATAGAGATTTTTTAAAAATTTAACCAAATAAGCTCTTACTATTTAATAAGAAAAAAAAATCGAAGCTTATAAAGTTGAAAAGTTGTATGACTCTATAACCCGACCTTAATTGCAGAAATGGGAAGAAGAAAACGTAATTGGAAGAGTCAAATTGTATGGCTGAAAATGCAAGAACATTCGATAGAAAATAAAGACATCAATGTCAGGCAACACCACCAAATCGGTCCCCATTTCCGCCATTTGTTTTTGTTTGTGACAAAAGATTAAAACAATGCTTGATCAATAAACGAACGAAGGAGAGTGGTCCACATATTAATAGGCTGATATGATTGGAAGAATCAGAGCCATTGGATTGGTTTAGTCTGGGCCCGGGTTTGATTGGAGTGGGGACCACAAACACGCGATTTAATGAAGGAAAAAGGAGTACGGGCCCTTTGACTAAAACGGGTCGTCTCCTACATATAGATGGAATCGATAACATAACACAATAAAGCTCCCCCTCCCCCTCCCCCTCCCCCCTATAATTTATGATGTTAACCATTAACAATTTTCTCTAATTAAATTCTCCTATTCGTGTCATTTTCTAATGAATCACAATTTTTTTTACCCATTTTTAAATTACATGGTATGTACAATCTGTTTCAATATGCCACGTTGTACGGTATATTTACCACTCATATTAAATTATATGTAGTATAAATAGATCGATAAAAACACAAGATACAGATACTCTATAACCCTTCTAGTTCTCAAATAAAGGTTTGATATTTTAAAAACAAAAGAAATGGTTTCAAGTAAAAATTAAATTAACTATCACTTAATGTGGTTTAATAGTAATAACATTCATTTGGCTATGTTTAGGACCAATGCATATTGTATATAATAAATAAATAATAAAACTCAAATTATTATTTGTGACAACATATCCTATGCAATTAGATTCAAATGAGACAAAATTGTAACCCATAATACCAAAATCATGAATTCGAAACAATCAATTTCATAGTGAATTGATTGGTATAAACGGATTAGATTAATATTATCACCGATTTCATTAGTCAAATCCTCCTAATCTAATCATACTTTTCCTCTCCTTTTCATTTTAAATGTAAAATACAACCTTTTAATTTATTGATATATTCACAAGATTTATTCCGTGTAGAATTAAATTTCAAAGATCTAATTAGGAAAAATAGTTATAAAGTAAACTTTTTGGTCCAAATTTTCAAAATTGGTTACCTTAATCCCCACCTATAACAAAGTGCAAACCATGAAGTAAAGTTGTTTAAAAATTTAAAAAATTGATGAAAGAAGCTTTGGTCCAATCTAATCATCCAACGACGTGCCGTATATAGACAAGTTTTTTGAAAGTTATAATGTTAATAGTCATATAAGACAAGTCCATACAAATTCCAGCAAATGTTGACTAGCTAATAATTTAATCAAATTGGAATCGACACAAGCAAGCATGCCAAGTCCAAATTTGTCACTATGTGGACAATATATATAAAGTGCGTCAATAGAACATGGTGGTCGCTGCTTTTCTGCGTAAAATTAATCAACTGCTACAATTAAGATAAAAATCACGCATATCATACCAATTTTTGGTCAATGAGGTCTAATTTGTTTTATTTGAAACCTAATTTTGATTATGAATTATAATCACTACTCTTGCAAGTTACAATCAAGCCAGAAGATCAGTCCATTTAAGATACAACAAATAATTCATGTACTGGAATATGGACATTCTCTCCAACTTAATGTCATCCTCCATGTTTTCAAACTCTATCTCTATCACAATTCACAACCACAATTGGGTGTTGTTTGCATGCACTCTCCAAGGCTGAAGTCGAGTAAACTGTCTAATACCGAAATACAACTATATATCAATGTGTAATCTCTAAAAAAAAACTAAAATAATAAATATTATTTTTACCTAATTAGTTATTTGTCTGTATGCATTTATAGGCTAACATTTGTTGGAACATTTTCAAAATATTGAATTGAAACGGAAAGGACACAACTTTCCAGAAGTTGTTGATAAAAAGTCACAACCATTCCAAACGGTGTATGTGTGTCTTATTGAGTAAAAAGATACAACTTTATGTTTAAAGGTCGCATCATTTCATGAATGGGTGCAAAACAACAAAGGTTGCATTGTTTCGTGAATAGGTGCAAAGCAACAAAGGTTGTAATGCTTCATGAATGGATGCAAACCACTCTATAAAATGTCCATTCTTACACCATTTGAGACATACCAGAATTTGGCTAACTTGGAGAGTTTGGCATGTGATCTCTCATCTCTATTTTCTCACTTTTAAATAAATACATATTGTCACATTGTTTTCTTATATTAAAATTATAGATATTCTATCAGTTGTGCAATGATAGAATTTCATATCTTGGCAAGTTTGCAAACGTCAAAGGTGTTCACGGTCTAATATCGTTAGTGCACAACGATGTTAGACATCGATGCTTCATTGTATATTGGAGGTATATTTGCATAACTTGGTGTAACACCCGATTGGTGAGGGCAAATAGTGTCTTAAGGAAAGCGTCAATAGTGACGTGCCTTGAAACACACAATTTCTATTTTTGTTGGTTGCAACAATATTTAGTTCGATACTAGCTATAGTTCGAAGCAGGTTTCGGTTCAATTTAACAACACTTGATATAAGGTACACACATTCTAAATTTTTCTTCAACAATCTTATGACACTATTTATGCTACGATAGTACCAAAATTATGCTTCGAATGTTTGATATTGAATTCACGAAAATTAGGAAAGTAAGGTATTTGTTTGTATATTCAACTGAATTCCATATGTGCACACATTTTCATGGAAGTCAAAACTTCCATCACTAAGTCTTAATTATCGACAGTAAGAGGATTGATAATGTGTGCATAATATGTAGTATACGTGGACTAAGAAATTATTCTACTTTTTCTGAATTTTGTGTTAGACCCAAGATTGTTTTACCCAAGAAATTGGGACTCTACCTTATGAATAAATTTGCAATGCTAATTGATCTTGTGAAATATGAAATGCATATATTTTTAGGATAAGAATCTTTAAAGTGAATAAATAAAAGGCATATAGTGAATGATATGCAGAACATATGACAAGTAAATTGATTTATTCATTTTGATTTTATTCGGCAATACGTGCAAATTTTATTTGTTATTTTGCACGGATTTTACCCACATGACTAGTAAAGTGCAAATAGATTATATGAAATAAGAAATGCATGTCATTCTAAGTTTGAACACAATAATTATAAGGGTGTACAATGATTAAGCCTAACTTATAATTATCTAAGATTAATTTCAAAGAATCTAGATATGTTATTTATGAAACTAGATTCATTTGCAATGATGTATAAATTTATTTACTGTATATATATTGGTGTGAAAATGACTGTAATTAAAATAAATGAAATGCCAATTGAAATCTTCCTGATATATAGAGAGGTAAACAGGTAAGGAAAATGAAAAATTCTTTGGCCCTAGGGTTATTGCGTATTTAGTAAAATAAACTTGAAATATACATGTGAGACAAATTATAGTCTCAAGTTAGATTCTCTTACCTATGAGGAAGGAATGAAAATAATTGCAAATATATACAATTATATGTCTTTATGTGAATGATATGTTTTATTAGGATTAGTGAGAAGTAAGAGCTCACTAAATTATTATTGTCATGTGAAAAACATGATAATGTGGCTTGTGTATATGATTTTGGATACTGAAATTATCAAAATGATAATGGCCTAGTGTTTACCCAATCACACTAAGAATGAAGTACATTTATGTAAATTGAAAGCAGACATTACACAAGTTATATAAGGAAAATGATATCTCAAATTGAGTATACTTATTGTATCTTTGTCATATAAAGACAAAATGTGTATACATATTATCTTAAGTAATCCACACTAAGAGTATTTAATAGGATTCTAAGTATCAAACTAATATATACTATGAATTTTGATATACATATGTTGGTTATCATTTAGTAATGGAAGGATTTATAGATGCCAATCAACATATAAAAATGGTTATATAACCAAAAGTGGATGAATTCCTCACATTTGGTGGATGAACTATTTTTGAATTCAAGGAAACAGGCTTGCATAGTAGATCTACCATGATTGTTGAACTTTTAAGGGCATCATGGAGATGCCGCGGTTAAGGAATTTATATTATCCTTAGTGACCAAAACCAATGTCTCATAAATTATCAATTGTGATAATCATGATGTAGCATTGTAAAAGTATGTAGCCATATATATAATGGCAAGTGTAGACATATCGGCTTACGAGAAAATTATGTGATACAATTGCTTATAAATGGTGCACTTACCATGGATTTTGTGAACTCTTGCCAAAATCCGGTAAATCCTCTTAAAGAAAGTCTTGCAAGCAATTTACTACTTAAAACTTTAAGAGGAGTAGGACTGAAGCCATCAATTAAAACATCACCAATGATCGAAACTCAACCCAACACTTGAAACATCATAAGTTGTGATTGCAAGCACTATAATATTTTATATATGCATCCCAAAGGTGAAAGTGCTTGGTACATGTATGTATTGGGAAGGTTAAGCTTTTAAGCTTTTAATATACTTTTTACAGGTTTTCTGTTGGAATGCTTTTATAGAAGCTTTTCTAATAACGTTTACCTATATGAGTGTCGGGAATGGTGCCGTCCTCTATGTAACTTGACTGGTTACTAAATCTCTCATGAAAAACCAAGATATAGACGCAAAGCCTTTACCCGCATCAACAAATATGAACACCTGAGATAAAGAAAGATTATGTGTGAGACGTGTTCGGTTAATCGTATAAGTTCACTGGTTCAAAGCTTGTCTACCATGTGAACTTGACTAACTTTGATGTGTTTTCACTAAGTGAAGGTTCAAGTCCGAAAGCACCTTCATTTATGCATAAGATTTCCAGGCCTGTATAAGCCATTTTCAAATTACATTTATATTGAAAATGTTGGGGGGTTGTTGGAACATTTTCAAATAAATTGAATTGGAACGGAAATGACACAACTTTCCAGAAGTTATTGATAAAAAGTTACAACTATTCCAAATGGTGTATGTGTGTCTTAATGAGTGAAAGACACAATTTTATACTTAAATGTCGCATTATTTCATGAATGGGTGCAAAGCAAAAAAGGTTGCATTGTTTCGTGAATAGGTGCAAAGCAATAAAGGTAGCAATGTTTCATGAATGAATGCAAACCACTCTATAAAATGTCTATTCCTACACCATTTGAGATAGACCAGAATTTGGATAACTTTGAGAGTTTGGCATGTGATCTCTCATCTCACATGCCAAACTCTCAAAGTTATCCAAATTCTGGTCTCACTTTTAAATAAACGGATGTTGTCATATTGTTTTCTTGTATTAAAATTACAGATATTTTATCGGCTGCGTAATGATAGAATTTCGTATCTTGGCAAGCCTGCAAACGTCAAAGTTGTTCATGGTCTAATATCGTTAGTGAACAACGACGTTAGACACCGATGCTTCATTGTATCTTGGAGACATATTTGTATAACCCGTTGCAACACCCGATTGGTGGGGGCAAATAGCGTCTTAAGGAAAACGTCAATAATGACGTGCCTTGAAGCACACAATTTCGGTTCAATTCAATAACACTTGATATAAGGTACACACATTCTAAATTTTTCCCTAACAACATTTTTCTTCTTGTTGTCTAGGCAAACCCTTTAATCTTAAAAGGTAGTGTAAAAAAAAAAATTGAGACTTAAAATGTAATTTATACAAAGAATGCGGAATAAAACTCAAAGAATTGTATCAAGATACAATAAATATCATGTAATAAGATAATAACCCTTCAATATTTACTTTGCTTTTTGCGGTGAACATATATTAAACAATAATACATGAAATAATAAGAATTTTTTTTTTATTATTATTATTTGACCGGAAATTAAAATCATGAAAGGAAAATAGATTTATTTTGTATCCAACAATCATGGACAATAAAATAAGAAAGATATTTATTAATTAATTTATACTCTTAAAATAATATGATGAATCAAGCTAATATTATCATCTAAATATTAATATATCATAATTTTTCTATAATTAAAAATTGGTACATTTTCATTGTTTGCATGTCAACCGATATTTGGATTATAGATGATATTTGTCTTGGCGACTGGTGAGTGTTGCTTTGCATGCCGCATGCGATTGGGCTATAATCGTCTTGACGAGTGATATATATGTTGCACCGTTTGAGTATTTCAATCTATCGAATATACTTATGTTTCGAGAGCAGTTCATTCACAAAATTATAAGTTATAGTGAAGGAAATCGTTACTGGGAATCTTCTGGAAGATGATTTGGCACATTTGTTACCAACTATGAAATGTGAGTTTGAGCTTTATAAGTGAGCTTGATCACCTATATATCACAGTTGAACTTATGATGATCATGATTAACTTGATTGATCAGAAGTTGTGATCAAACTAACTAGGATTCTTATGCTTTCAAGGTAGTTTTTTATTCTAGTTTTTTTCGGTGGTGGCTATAATCTTATGATTTGAGGGACAACGTGACATGATCTTAGTTGTTGATTGATTTAGTTATTCAATTATTAATTGGATTCTTAGTTAAAATGTGAGCTAATGAGTTTACCAACTCAATTTGATTATGTTAGTTTGGTAGGAAAAATCATTAATGTTGACTATATCCATGGATGGAAGAGTGTGTAGTGAAATGAAGTTGTGCACAAAACACAAAAGTAACGAGTCAAAAGTGAGATCGGTGAATTTGAACAACATTTCATGTGCGTATGTTCTCTGAGGCCGCATACTTGTCTAGAGACTATTCATGAATCATGAACAAATTGACAAGTTCACAATGTAGTATCAATGCAATTTCACAGATTTAGGTTCATCCAACCAAATTCAGCCTACATGTTCAGTTGTTCACTACTGTTTGTCATGATATTTGGATGTGTCTTTACATTATGCTATACTGTTTTAATTTGTCACATGTTATTAAACTTTTTTTTAACAAAAAAGAATTTATATCCAACAGTTGATTGTTATGAGACTTGACAACATCAAGTAAAGCATACAAGGTTTGGATATACTATATCCTATAATGGAAAAATATCTACTTTTATAATCAATCAAACTTTTCATTTATATATATATATATATATATATATATATATATAATGACTAAAACTCTTTATATATACCTTTAAAAGATGTCACGAGACTCAAACTCTTGCCACCGATATAGAAGAGATGACACATGTTATTAAAGTTGCTCTAAAATTCAATGCCGTTGATCCATTTTCGTTGATAAAATCCAAACAAATTTATTTCGATAAATCCAAAAGATTCGATTTCAATAAAATGATTTCATATGATAAGGTGAATTGATTGTTGATACATTGACTTGGTATATATTCCTTTAAACGATGGAGATTTTGATTTTCAAATTTAACATTATTGTGATTCCGGACAAAAAATAATAATCACATTATCATTTTTCACGTGCAATAAAATAGATTATCCAATTTCATGTCAATCCTATTATATTTTGAGAATTTGTTTTTTTAAAAAAAAATTTACCAAAAAAAAAAAAAAAAAAAAATCTAGGGCTGGCTCTAATATAATATAATTTTTTGTTCTACCATGGGTTTTTGTATAACCTGGCGATTGGTGAAGATTTTGGGTAACAATGGTTTTTTTTTTTAACCTAATTGCGATAATATATGTATAATTGTTTTCTATTTTATATTAAAATTCAGAGATTGTTTTTGGAATTCATGGAGAAATTAAAAATCTTACTCTAACTTTATCAGCTATATATCTTTTTTGCCCCTTTTTTTTTTAAGGTTATCAGCTATGTATCTTGATTACAACTAAAGACCCCTAAAAAGTCTACACAAGCCAACGAGCTCCAACACTCCATAGACTTTTGATTTGTTGACTAATTGTGATAAGTATTTATTTAATTTTATGATATATATAAAGAGAAGTATAAGACTCGAAATTATATCATGGTGGGACAAACCTCATATCATCTCCTAAATATAATTTTAAATATATATATAAATTTTCAGACATATAAATTCTAAACATAAGATTATATCAATCTTTTTAGGAACATAAATGGTTTGGACACATTCTCATATTCATGACCCTATACATTTTACCGTCAGGAAATAGAATATATATTTTTAGAATCACACTCACATGAATATCAGAGAAAGCTCCATCAATAAAATACCACAATGGAACTTACTTTTAGATAATTCTTTAAACAATATATGGTTTAGGCTTCGAGATCATCTTCTAGAGATATTGACCGATTGAAAAAAAAAAATTTAAAAATTTAAAAAAATCCCAACCCGCCGCATGTAATCTCAAAAATAAAAATTAGGTAAAATTGCAACATGGAACAGAGAAGCTAATGATACCGTAAATAGCCTTTTTAACGAGGGATTAAAGAAGAATTTTTCATCGAGCTGATATCTGATAGGATCTGGGTTGAGACCTGTTATTGGTAAAATCCAAAGGGTGATGAGTCAGTATAATCACCAAAGGTTACAGAAAGTATAGATATCACGTCACCAAGCGTCAACCCTCCTTTGCTGACCAAAGATGGTTTCATAACACCCGATCGGGACTATCAAGATGGTCGGGACAAGGTCCCTGGTCGGGACTGAATCATTGTCGGGATGAGTAAAGGTTTGGTCGGATTTTGTAGATGGTCAACAGATCGACACATGAATATTATCAAATACATACAAAATGAGTCTTATTTTAATAAGGTGTCTCGAAGCACACTTTGACAAGAAAACAAATTTCTTAATTGATGACAAAGTCCAAATTAGGCAAGAAGTTCAATACGAGAAGAACATGAAACAGGAAAGAAGGATAAAACGACTCAAACACGTCAATTCCACTTACTTGTATAGCGCGAATTAGGGTTCTATGCATGTATAAATAGACCCTAATAATACCCATGTAAGGGTTGAGAGATAAAAAAAAAAGAAATAAGATATAGAGAGCACGAGAGATTGAGTGTGTAATTATTACAACATAGTGAATTTCTTCTTGCCGTCACCGGCAACCGTGGATGTTTCCCCACATTAGGGTTTTACCACGTAAAATCTTCGTGTTTTCTTTAATTCCTTGGTAGTTTATAATTTGCAATTGAGTGATCTCACATACTTTCTGTTCGACGTGTGATCTATCCAAAAATCACCGTCAATAAGACCAGTTCCACAATCTGGGAAGGGTCGATGCCATACCATACCTTTTGCCTGGTATCAAAGAGAACTGGTACAATGATATCTCCTATGTAGTATCTAGGTATCGCGACACCTACCTAGTACCCAAGCACCGTGAAATCTATCTGGTATGTGAGTCTCATCCGTCGATTAGGAATAATGGTACCAAGAAGGTGCAGACATGCTAAAGTAAGAACCGCACTAACAAAGGTGATTGGTATACCAAGGACAATGGAGTAATGGACCAGTACCGTGTCCAAAGGAATAGAGCCAACATTCCTCTCCACAAGGCAAAAGAGAAGGTTGACCTCTTCGTCACTTAAAGCGTCATAAATAAGATGAAATGATCAACTCAATTGGAATTCAAATATGACGGAGGCCATTACGTAATCAAAAGGAGCAATTCTAGTGCTAATTTACTGTCTCAGTCAATGTCAGTCAACTTCGATGATTGTAGATTAGTTGGCTCATGGGGATTGACTGGAAGAATCAAGGATGATAAATACAACAACAATCTTCGAAGTGAAGGGGGGAGAAATCGAAGCATAGGACACTTAAGAGAGAGTGTTCACCATCGTCAGCAGAGAGTTTTGTTGGTGGATAAATTGTTACTACGGCGAAGCGTTGCCGGATCGAACACAAACAATAGCAAAATAAATAATTAAGAAGAAGAGAATAAATCCAAACACACAAAATACAAGAATTTATGTGGAAACCCAAATCGGAAAAAAAAAACAGCCGTCAAGACGGAAAGAGAAAGTTTCACTATGTAGTAAACTGTTACAACCATACACTCAAAATTCTCTCTCTAAAATATCCCAAACCCAATTACACCTAATGCTCTCTTGAGATCTCTCTAGATTTGCTAATTTGCTCCACCACTTACAATAGCCTAACTATTATGGTCTATTTATATGAATTACATGGAGTTTAAGATAAAAGGAAATCCTACTCCTAAACGTACAATAATTACTTATTCCACATAAATACTATTTCCTATTTATGACAAGTCTCATTGTTTAAAATAAATCTTTTTCTTTTAAGTACATGACTTTCCTATTCTTCATAAAGACAAACTCTTTCCTTTTTCGATTAGCACAATAACTTCCAGAAGAAATCATCTTTCCTATTTTTGCGCAACATTCATGATTTGGGCAAAATTCGTCATAGTTGCAGTTGGCCACCCGCGCCCAACACCGTAGTTCATCACTGTTGACCACCACTCAGAATACCGCGGTTAGTGCATTTGCCACTACCGCGGTCTACGCCACGAGATCTCACAGGAGTTGACATGCTCCATGTGCCACAGTTTATGCACATGTCCGCACCACGGTCCAGACCGCGGTACCTACCATAATTTGTTTCTTCAATTCTTTCAGTCTTTAAGCCTCCCTAAAAAACAATCTTTTACTTTCAAATGTATCTCACGTTTCCAGAAAGTCTCCACATTGGTTGAATCTCGTCTGGTAACCATTGAAAATTCAAGCCATACCCAACAAGTTTTCGAAATCACGATACATGACAAATATTTACTTATCGATTAGCACGAGATCACTATCTCCGACTATGTAAGAGGGAGAGAGGTTGAGAGAAAAAAGAGTCCTATAGTCTGAATAATCATTATCATTGTACTAAGAAACCCAATAATTAATATAAATAGCCCATTCTCATTATTTTCTTTTTTATATATGTGCTGTATTTTCCTCTTTTACTATATCTTTTTTATATTTAAAGATATCTATCCCGTCACAATCTAACAGATTATAAATTAAGGGTGTTGATCGAAATTCTACTCTATACAAATTTTCGATTAAAGGATACCATGATACCAATTACGTGAATATAATTGAACACGTTTACAATGATAAAAAGTTTTACACACGACACAAACCAACAGACATACAACATAACATAAATTAACATAATCACATAGTCAACATTATGATTGAAGTGAAGTAGTCAGCAAATCAAAGGGAGACACGCAAGTACAAAATAAACAAAGAAAACATAAGATTGTCGGTGATGGCGATGATGATGATCATGATCATGATCATGTCAGGAAAGCAAGCAAGGCCATGTTACTTTTTAGAAAGCCTTACATTTTTCTTGTTTCTTTTTCTTATGTCAAATTCAAATACCCACCCACACACACAAATTGTACAGACGAAGAAGACACGTATAAAAAAGTTTAATATAACTATATTAAAAAAGAGAAGAAAAAGGTGGAGTCCTGTGCGTCAAGTTGATTGGACAGTGCAGGCCGGCATTAGCCATTTTGGAGGCAGAGTTGGCCAACCTCTGTGCTCTCTTGTCTCTACTTAAATACCCAGTTATTGTTTGTGGTTGTAGGGTACCCCACAATTCTTGTTGAGGAGGGTTGGTATCCTACTACCCCTTTGCTTAACTATATTATTGAATTTGGTCCCCAATTGACAATTGTCATCTCTCTTTTGGGATTTTGCTCCTCATACCTATCCTACCCATAGCACTGGCTTAATAGCTACACATGTTTGCCTTTTATCTTTTCATAGTTAAGTTCAGATTCATACGGGTTTTGTCTCGTTGGTTGTTTGTCGATCAACAAACACTTGGTTTTGTTTCGTTAATCCATAGATGATTTTTTTTAATCAATTATTATTATTATTATTATTATTATTGCTGTTATTTAATGAAAGTGAAACACAGTTTGAATGTATAAGAATATTTATATTAACTAAAAATTAAAAGTATTTAGAATGAATCAGACTTGAGTGTTACTATCATACATGTATTATAAGGGATGGCCTCTTCTCAATCCTCATAGTAAAAATTTCAAAGCTTCCTTCAAAATTTTAGGTCATTTCTAACCTAAAAACTCATTTTGATACGACTTTTACTTTAAAATGGTGCGACTTCCATACTATTTAGCTTTTTCATCTCCAATCCATTAAACCAAATGTTTCACTAAAAAGAAAATTTCCTTAAATATTTTTTTTTCTATTTTTAATTATTTCTCTCCGATTAAAATTTCACCCCATAATAAACATAATATTGCAATAAGTTAAGAAATTATGAAATTAATACATTAAAAAATTAAATTGAATTAACTAAAATATTGCATTTATTATTAAAATAACTTAAACATTACATTTCATAACATAAAAAAAACATAAAAATAAAAGTACATATTGACAGCATTACAGTAAACGCTAGGCGCTAGCTGGACGGTAGATCAGCGTCTAGCACCTTAGCGGTCCAGAAGGTGCCTAGGCGAACGCCTAGACGGTCGGATTTTTTTTTTATATTTTATTTTAATACCTATAAGACCAATAATAATATTCATATTATTATCAAATTCAATTAAAATCATCAACATTTAGTCCAAATTTACAAAAGCTAAATGAAATCCAATCATAATTTATCAATTTCACATTTCACTGTACAATATTCCAACAACAAAATCATTAAAATATAGTCTAAATCCACAAAAAACCTAATGGAATCCAATCACTAATTGATTATATATGGACTTAGCTTATAGTCTATAACTATATCTATTTATCTATAAATAATAAATTATAGTATTATATAAATCCTTTTATCTCTCTCTTCTCTAATTCTCTGAACCTTATCTTTGACTTTCTATTCTAATCTAACTCTCTCCAGCTATTTCTTGATTTTCTTCTTCTCTTCACGATCTGCTCTCTCCTTAACCTTATCTGGTTCTTTCTTCAACTCTCAATATGTTCTTCATTATATTTCCAAAAATATTTACTCTACAAATCTGTAAAACAGAGACCAAACTCACAAAAAAAAATACAATTAAAATGTCATGGGCATGATAGACAGCTTCTTTTGGAGGCAACGAGAGAGGTTTGATTTTGTGTTTCGGCTGATTTCACAATCTGAGAGTTTTTGAGAGTTTTGGGCAATTTGGAGTTTGTTAAAGGAACAAACAGGGCTAGGCGGTCAATGATTTTGACACATATTGGTAGATTAATTGATCAAAATCGGTCAACATGACCCATTTTTTGCTGAACGATTTTTTAGGCCGAAATAGCCAAATTCAATACGAAGGACCTTCGCACAGAGTCTAGGCGGCCGCCTAGACCGTTTTTTTGAACAATGCATATGGATCATCATTTAATTAGCTAAATTAGAATAATCCCACAAATGATCAATTAATGCATTTAAGAGTACAATATGAACCTCTTTATCATTGATTTTTCTACGTCGAGCTAAGAATTCTTGAAATCAGGTATTTCTATCCACCATCATCTCAATTTCTAGAGTTAATGTTTCCATATGATCCTTAATTGCTGCATCAACATCACACCCATCCTCAATTATCTTGTTGTGCAAAATAATATACACAGTCATTATATATTGTAAGACATGTTTATGCCAAAACGTGTCGGTCTTGCTACAATTGCAAACCGTGATTGGGGAACTCTAAATGCATGTTCTAAGTCTTTTCAACATCCTTCTTGTTTTATTGCAAATAATTTTTTTTCCGACCACATGGATCGTGAATAGTTTGTACAAACATAAACCATTTTGGGTATATACCATAAGCTAATAATAACTCATGTTAGATTCTTTTCTTTGAATGATATAATGTGCTGGAGAAACAATACCTTGAGTAAAGTTGGCAAAAAGATGGGAAACATTAATATCATTGTTGGTTCCCGGTAAACCAAAATAGGCATGCCATATCCACATATCATAATCAACTACATCCTCTAGAATAACATTTGGTGATCCACTACGACCTGTGTATTGTCTTACAGCCGGTGAATATTTTTTCCACTTCTAGTGCATACAATCTAGTTAGAAAAACCACGATCTTTACCAATATAGAGTAGTCTGGAAACGTCAGTAACGTTAAGTGGCCTTAGATACTACAATGCAAATACCACAACAGCAAAACGACAAAATCTCTTCAAACTTTCAATTGTTGTAGACTCTCTTATTTTAATATACTTTTCAATATCATTCGTTTGTCGACAATATGCCAACATCCAAAAAATTGCTGTTATTTTATGAGGAGTAGACAAACCCAGTCTACTGAGTCCATCTCTTTGTTGCACAAAGTAGTTGTTATGAGCTTCCACAATATTTACAATACGAAGGAATAAACTTCTACCCATTCAAAAGCGTTGACAGAACATTTGATCGTTATATCATGGGTTCTTGGTAAAATAGTCATTGAACAAAATCTCACTCTTGATTGATCACTATATGACCAGGAAGTGAACCTTCATGGGTCACTTGGTTGTTTTGTTGATTGAGATACTAAGCGATGACCCGTTGGATGTTACGATGTTGGGTGATTATCACTTCTTGTTCTGCATCAATCACTTAAAGATCTGCCATAAGTTGCACTTCATCATCGTCGAAAGATGAAGATGCAAAATGAGATAGACCTCCGACATTGAAATTCATTTTTGCTTGAAGTCGAATTGAATGATTTTTAAGAGACTTTGGTATAAGCTATTTATCATTGTGAAAGACAATATTGTAGATAAACCATAGGAATTTGTACTATTAAATCGTTACCATTTGATGGATTTCATCACCATCAAAACCGTAGGCTTAATTTTGAATATAATATCTTTATTTTTTTTCTAGAAATCTTATCTTAACTTTTCCCAAAATCTGACGATAAGAAATATGAGCTATTAAATGCCAATCATTGGGTGAACTTCATCACCATCTGAACCGTAGGACACCTCTCTAAAATAATATCTAATCTTTTCGTTGCGGACCGATTGGCAAGTTCAGACATGAGCCACTTAAAGTACCCAAAATAGGGTTGACTTTATAGGTTCATAACTTTTAACCGAAAATTTGTTTGAGTGTAGAATTTTGATCAACACCTTCAAACTACAACTCGGTAGATTACAGCAAGGTTGGTACCTTTAGGTACTCGGGTTTTGTACGAGTAAAGAGTAAGGTGTGGTAGGTAGGAGAAAAATTACCCTACCCGTCGAGCCTTCGAGGATAAAGAGGAGACATGACGCTTAAAGTTCCCTTGATTGTGTGAAGGGCTGGTCCTGGTCCTGGTCCCGGTCCCTAGTCCCTAGTCCCGGTCCCTAGTCCCTAGTCCCGGTCCTCAGTCTTGGTGCTCGATCCTGATATCCGATCCTGATACCCGGTCCTGGAACTTGGTTTCTTCTCTAGGTCTTCATTATAGTTCCCCGACCCAAATAGCAAGCAAAGAGGAGGGTTCATCTAGCTACAGTGTCAAATCCTCAAAAAGGCTGTTCGCTCCCGTAGAGAGGGTACGGGGGAGCTTCCCGACTCCCTAGTTCTCTGACTCTTTTATAGCAGATCCAGATAGTTTTTTTTCCCATCTTTATATGTGACTTGGCATGCAGATAAGAGTATAAAAGAGCTAGAACCAGTAGGGTTGGAATCTAACTCACATACATGCATAATAATAGAGATAGATTGGAGAATGACAATTCTTTTGGTAGAAGTGGACTGACCTAGAGGGAAAAAGTATCACAAATGATCATATGCTAAAAACCTCCCAAGTAGCATCCAGAGGAAGGAGAGAGACCCTTCTTTATATATATATATATATATACATATATATATATATATATATATATATATATATATATCACAAGAAGTGCTTCGGGGAGCTTACACAAATAGGAAAGTAGTATAACATAGTTGCTCCGGAGAGCTTACAATAGTAGTCAAGGTCGATCTCGCTACTTGAATTCGATTCGTGGATCAGTCAAATAAAGGATCGGATCAGGATCCACAGATGGTGTCTGTCTTTTTTTAGTCGACTCTTGGGTCAAATCTTGTGGGTCCTTTCTTGGAAAGAGCATTGTCAGATATATAGGCTCTAATTCTTGTTGCCCACTCACTAAATTTAGTTAATCAATTTGCAATCATAACAAGGTTGATTTGGCATTGATGGAGTTGACTATTTCTCATTAATGGTCTTGTGAATGGTCACCAAAGAGTTAACTGATCTTCATTAATAATGTTGATTATCTTTATTAATAGGGTTGACTATCTCCAATAACGGCGTTGTAAATGGCCGGAGAGGTCAACTTTCTCTTTTTTTGGTTGGAGGCTTTTTACCATTTTTTTCCATTCTTGACGAGTGGGAGGTGCTTGGTGGATCAATACGAGATAGGTATTGCGGTACTAAGGTATCGGGTAACTAGTGTGGTTTCCTCCTTAGCGGGCTGGAGCTTTCTTTTTATCGCTCTCTATGTTGGATGGATGATATATGCTTATTGGACCGGTCTAGGATAGGTACCATGGTACTTGGATGCCAGGTAACTCGTACCGAGGTACCGGTACTCTTTGATATTAGGGAAAAGGCTTACTGTTGTATCTAGATCATGCCATCTACGTTTCTCTCTATCAGGGAGACAGAATAGTACCGATTCAGGTACTATCAGAAATCAGCCCGATGGAAAAATTTTCTTTGAACCCCTGCCAAAAAAAACTGTTAATAGAAGTTTCCTTAAACTTGAACACCGGTACCTAGTTGGGGTTACAGTCAAGATCTGTAATGCTTAAAGAATTTTGTTAATCACTTTTTACTGGTAAACATTACTTGAAACGAAAACCGTTCCAAGCACACTTGGCTTAGACAAATCAGGGTACTGGTCATTCCTGCATTAGGAGTCTCGGTACTTTGGCAAAAAGATCCTGGTAGGCAACTAAGGTCACTTTCACATCAGGTCTTTATACAATGGCGAAACATAGGCGAATTCGGGTACCTAGCATTCTTGTTTAGGAATCATTGTACTTAGGCGAAAAGACCATGCTAGGTAGCTGTTAACAACCATTTTTTATAAGGGGTTAAAAGGAAATTTTCCACCTAGCTGGCACCTGGTAGGAAACATCTTCTTATACCAGGTAGGTGCTACATGCTATGATCTATCTTGAAGTACTAGGTCTCACATAATCGAGGTACCTCAACATCATTGTTGAAGCAAGATAAAACTTTTACGCCTCCATGGACTACCCAACTGGTACCTGAGTACCCAGACACTGTTCTGTTGATCCATCGAGGTACACATCTTACCCCTTAAGCAGGAAGGAAGATGCCCATAAAGCTCCTAAGATGATCATAAAGCCCCATACGAGTGATCAAGTGCCACGTCCCTAGAATGGTACCTCAAGGTACCTCACCAGCATACTAGTACCTCGAGGTACCTCGCCATCAAGACGGTCCAGTGCTACGTCAATGGACCGATATCCAGAGGTATCTTGCTCCAGACAAACGAAATCAGAATCAATCACCAAAATGTAACAAGCTCCACGCATGCATAACAATAAAGAGAGAGTCTAGAAAGGAAACAAACACAATTGACTCCAAGATATCCTCCACAAACCAATTCTCCAGGGTGAACTACATTAAACATAAAATTCTGCCTAATAATGAAGAAGATCAATCCAGTGGTCTTCGACTTGCATACTACAAATCAATCCTAATTGCACTATGTTTATATACAGGGATAATAACACTAAGAAAGAGAGGAAAAAGATCGAAAAAATTGACCCCTAGAACCTTAAGAGGTATCACTTAAGTTTTGTAATCAGAATTAACCCTAGCCATCACCATTGGTAGTTGTGTCCATTTATCGATATATACGAGTTCACGACCTCCAACTAGTTAAAGAGAAACTAGAGATTGAGAATTCTTAACCAAAAATTCACTCTAGGTGAGGAATCTCAGTCAACACCCTCAGAACCACAACTCGATCGCGGTCAGGGTAGGTACCTTCGGTACCTGTTACACGTGTAAGAATGGGCAAAATGTAAGAAAAGAATGATAAGAACTTAATGATGTTATTTTATTAAATATTTAAGATAAATATAGTAACATATATGGGAGCAGTCAATCTCTCATTTCTTTCTACCAAGCAGGAGATGGAGAATTTGTATCTGTCGATAAGTGGACACAAAAACAATAGTGATGGCTAGGCTTAATGCTAACTACAGAATCAAGCGATAACTCTTTTGGTTTTTAGACTCAATTTCCCCCATTTTTCCTTTGGTGATATCATCCCTCTATTTATACATGAAGTTGCTGGGTTTTTCCTTGGCGTACTAGACGAAGATCACTGTATTGATCTTCTCTCCCATTTGGCGGGATTTTCTGTTTAATATGGTTGACCCTAGAAAATCGGTTGGTAGAGGATATCCTGGAGACAATCGTGTTTGTTTTCTTTACAGACTCTTTCATTATGGTCGTGCGTACGTGGGGCTTGTTTATGGTTTGGAGAACAATTCTGATTTTATCTGTCAGTGGTGTGACATCTCGAAGCATCGGCTTGGCGATGTGGCGGTTGTTCTTCCTGATGGTGAGATACCCCAAGGTGTTAGTCTACTGGCAAGGTACCTGAAGGTACCACTCTCGTAATGTGGCACTTGATCGATCCGATGGCGAGGTACCCTAAGGTGTTAGCCTGCTGGTAAGGTACCTAGAGGTACCATTCTCATAGCGTGGCACTTGATCCATCATGCTGAAGATTTATGATCATTTAGAAGCCTTATGGTCATCTTCCGTCTTACTCGAGGGGTAAGATATATATCTCGACGAGGTAGCGGATCAGTGTCAGGGCACTTAGGTACCGGTTGGGCGATCTTTGAAGGTCCATGAGCTCTACCTCGCTCCTTCAATGATGTTGAGGTATCCTGGTTGTGTTAGACCCGGTACTTTGAGGTAAATCATTACGTCCAGTGCCTATCTGGTATATGGAGATGCTTCATACCAGGAGCTAACTAGGTGGAAAATTTCCCTTTGACCCCTTGCCAAAAATGGTTGTTAACAGAAGTCCGCTCTGACTTGAACATCGATGATTGATTTGGGGTTGGAGTCAGATTTCCTTTTTCGTTTGAAAAATGTTTCGTTTTCGACTGGTTACCAGATCTGGGAGGAAATCTTTGTATTAAATGTGAAGTTCACGTGTCAGGCGAGGGTGAGGTACCCCTTTTGAAGGAGGAGAGTTTTTAGGCGGCAAGATCGCTTTGAGGCTGAAAATCTCACCTTCTTGATCACGCTTCTGTTTCCGGTTACTGTTCCATTATGCCTATTTAAACCCGAACCCCTATTCATTCCTTCCACAATTCCAAATCCTCTACTTTTAAAATTCAAAAAATCCCTAAGCTTCTCTGTCTACTTCACTTTTTTCTAGCCTTCATCTATCAGTTTACGAACCAAATATTTATTTCTACTATGTCGAACTCTGATCTCGACAGTGTCGAAAGACTGGTGGAGGATGACCCTTTGAGTCTCGCTGGTATGAAACGAGCTCGGTAAGAGAATAGTGGAGAGAGTGATGTTCCCTCTCTGTGACCACACAGTCGTTCCGGTCGAAACACTACCATCGGGATCGGTTTTTCAAAAAACCTAGATATTCCATTAAAGATAGTTGAGGGGAATTTGAGTAAAGAATCTAGCAGCGCCAAGGCTAGTAGGGAATAGGTTGAGGTCACCCCATCGCATCTGGAGGGGTACTCTCCCTCCCTCATGATTTTAGGATCATTCCTGACTCCACTTCAACAGCTGAATTGATCAATCGTTTGAGGGAGAGATTCAGTATCCTTCACCATTCCCTATAGGAGGTATGATATGTACAGTCTTCCCTCCGGTGTGATCCCTATTCATACCACTACTTTTGAAAGCGGGGTAAGGTTACTCTTCCATCCATCCATCCATCCCTCTGTAGGGCGCCTCACGCCCTTCAGCTTGCTCCTTTCCAATTAACACCAGGGTTTTAGAGGCACCTGGTGGGTTTCCTCATTTTGTGGAAGATGCAATATGAGAAGGACAATGTCAATAGGGAATCTGAATTAGATGAGGTACAGTTCCTAATCCAGATTACTGCTCTGACTTCTGGTGTCTACGCTCGGACGAAGAACAACTTGAAGTTCATTGTACCATGCGCTACTAAGAAGGACGCCTCTTGGAGAGATGAGAAGGTTATGGTCGGCGGAGTTTGGGAGAGCTCTGTTTTCATAGGGGGACAGAGTTCCAAGTCCTTACCCAATTTAATAACAAGCCGGTCTGTGGGAAAGCTTCTCTACCTACTGAGTCCATGGCAATCTTGAAGGCGAACATTGACCGTAAGTATGTCAACCTAGAGTATCCTACCTCGGATGTTTATGATCTAAGCAGGGTAAACCGGTACTTACGCATATCTACTACTTCTCCAAGTATGACAGACCTCTATGTTTCTATTGATGTGTGTTTCATGTTTGTCATTGGTTAATTCTAACTCTCTTTATCGATTTTTACAGTTTCTGTTGTCCTATTATTGGTCCAGAGAGAGATTTTACCGCTAGAATATCCACTTCCTCCTCTGGTTCCTACCCCACCAATGGTCCCCTGTCGCCTAAACTGCTAGGACTCCTCCTTCTCCTCCTCCTCCTCCTCATATCACAACGAGGGGTGGTAGGTGCATCCTCGCTAGGATTCCAAAGGTGCCTCTCTCCTTTCCTCTCGGTCTCATATCTCAAATAGATGTATTCACGTCTCAGTTGACCAAGGTGAAAGGTCAGGGTTTTGCTGCTCCAGCTACCGCTACTGCTGTTGCTTCTTCTTCTTCTTCTACTGCTACTACTAGTTCTACTATTGCTGCTTCTACCTCTACCATTGATGTTGTTGTTGTTCCACCTCTATCGCCTGCTTTAGTGCCTCTCAGGGCAAGAGGAGGTTTAGAAACTACTACTACCACTACTGTTGTGTCTCCTCAAGACTGAACTCGATCTCGACCGAGGATTACTGGTTAGAATGAGGTCTTGGACAGGTTCATCTTGGCTTATCCTGGCAGGAGCTTGAGTCCCCTGATCTCGATGCCTTCTGAAATCATGCTTTCCAAGGGCTCTCCCCTCATAGCTGAGATAAAAAGAATATTCTGCTTCACTCTATTTTATTCTACACCTTCTCATTTTTGGACAATAGCTAACTTGATTTCTCTGACTTACAGACTTCGAAATATAATGTTACAGTGAGCCATCTGATGACTTCAAAGAAGAGGCCTACTGAAGACGCTGAAGCCAAGCTTGAGAAGGTCTAGACTGAGCACGCTCAACTGCAAACTGATAACCAGGGTTTGGACAAAGCCCTGGACCAGACCATCAAATCCCTCGAGAACTCCCAAGGTAGTACGAAATGAAACAAATGCGCATTTGATACCAAGGTACTCCGGTCGAAGCTTCATGCCTTGGAGAGGGACCTTGTGAGGGTTAAGGTCCGAGAGCTAGAAGAAAAGATCCATGTTCTGTATGAAAAGGTGGAAAGCTTGGAAGCTGAGGTTGAATCTTCTTTTAGGGATGGTTATTTCTATGTTACGTTTCATACGGCTCAGGCTCTACCTTCTAATTTTGATCTGGCCATCATTACGAATTGGAATAGGAAGAGATTCTGGAAAAAAGCTAAGAAGATGTCATCCCCAACTGGTGATGGAGTTGGTCATTCTCGTGATACCGAAGTCGATGAAGAGGTAGATGATGATGATCTATAACCCATCTCCTTTCTTCTATCAGGCAGGGGGACTAAGTGTGTGAATCCTCCTACCAAATCCCCTATCGAAATTGTCTCTTAGGATGAGGAAAGGGTCCTGACCTTACCTGTCAGGGTGGTGGAGGAAATCCCTATTGAGCAAGAGTCGATGGAGGTTGAAGCTACTTTACCTGGCCAAATCTAGGTAGCATAGGGTCAACCTGTTCTTGAAAGGGTAATAGAGACTTAGCCTGCTACCAAGGGAGCAGAGAAGAATCTTTATGGAGCAAAAGAAGTAGCGGGGCGAGCTGAGGTTGAAGTTACAGTGGCTCTTCAGACCGATCTAGTTCCAGTTGATATTCTTGCTGAAATTGCACAACTGGAGATTAAGGAGTATATTCCAAGAGATGGAGCAGTAGAAAGAGGCCACCAGGGGAGAGCTAATGCGTGATCCAGCTATCTGACATATAATTACTTTATTTCTTTGCTGCCTAAAAATAGGGGTGGGCACCCTGCTTGTTCATGTTTCAGTCTTAGCCATTATTGTAAGCCATATATATATATATATATATATATATATATATATATATATATATATATATATATAGCCCGAAACTGGGGTTTGGGCTCTCTAATTGATATAGCCTCGAAGAAAGGATGGGCTCCTCGAATGCTATGATCGAAAATTTCTTCTTTCTTCATAATCATCCCTGATTGATTTACATCTTGGTTGAATGCATATTGATTTATCTCTTCACTTGATCTAGGATCCAGTTCCTCATATATGCTTGACTTATGCCAGATATGGTAATACCTGACTTATGCATGATTTGAAGTATAGAAAGTCAAATTAGACCTGTTGACTTGGGTCATCCCTGTATTAGGCCTTAGGTGACTTGTAGAAACTGCTTGGGAAACCTAGTACATCCCTTCTTTGTTACGGTACCTTGGTACTCAGATGATAACTTGACTAAGATGCTCATTAACATTACTTCAAGTCCTTAGTGCATGCTTTGTTTAAATGAACCCTGACAACACAAAATAGGTGAATAAGTAAATAAAAGTAAATAGATTACCGGTACCAGGTTGATGAGGTAATTGGCCGAGGTGGTCCTTATGAGACCTTCTACCATACTGATTTTCCTTTTTAGGAGAATACAGGTACCAGGTATCCATACTCTTAGGAATTTCGGTACGTAGGTGAGATATCTGGACGAACTAATCTAGGAACCTTTTGTCCTTGTACTAGGGAGGTTCCAAACCATGGTGATCTTGATCAAGTGGGCAACTATAGACTTACACCTAGATCCTTCTTGGGGGTGGTATCCCAACCAAAGCATCAGGAACGCCTTTTTAGCTATCATGGTCTTATGATCTAGCTGGTAACTATACGCTTATGTTCGGAACCTTCCTGGTGGGTTGCCCAACCAAGGGCATTAGGAGTGCTATCTAGCTATCCTCGTCTCGAGATCTAGCTGGCAACTATACACTTACGCTTAGACCTTTCTTGACGGAGGGGTGGTGCCCGGCCAAGGAATCAGGGTGACCATATGAATTCCCTGGTTCATGGCAATCATGGTGAATTTCCATTGGTGAAAATAAGAAACAAATGGAGATGGGAAGCTAAACTGGAGATTTTATTGATGATCAACTGAAAGTACAAAATATTCTTGAGCTGCTAATACCGATACCTAGGTGGACCTAGTTTGCTTGAGAGTCCTTTGTCTATGGGTAAAACATATTCAAATAGTCCGTGTTCCAAGTGTGGTCCATAAGTCGCCCATCCATGTTCTCGAGCTTACAGGCTCCGCTTCGGACCACCATTTTTACCAACTAAGGGCCTTCTTAATGTGGTCCCAGAACCCCGTCTGACCAGACTCTGGTGTTTTGGGTCACCTTCCTTAAAATTGTAAGCTCTAACCTTCCTATTGAAGTACCTCACGATTCGGCTCAAGTAGATCGTAACTTTTTATACTGCCTTATCTTGCTTTTCCTCTAGGAGGTCCAGTTTAGCCCTTAGCTTGACCTCATTGATTTCTGGCTCGAAGTGTTGAACCCGGAATGAGGTCAGTTCTTTTACGATAGGTAGGACTGCCTTTATCCCGAAAGCTTAGGAGTAGGGTGTTTCCCTGGTCGCGGTTTTTTTGATGGTCCGGTAAGCCCAGAGTACCTCGGGGAGCTCTTCTGCCTACTTACATTTTTTCGGTTATAGCTTCTTCTTTATGAGCTTCTTGATCATTTTGCTGGTAGCCTCTACTAGGCCATTGTTTTGGGGATGAGCTACCAAGGCAAAGCGGAGGTCGAACCCTAGATCTTCAAAAAAATCCTTGAATCGTGCGTTGTCGAACTGCTTACCTAGATCGGTAATGATGATCATTAGGGTACCAAACCTACAAACCACATTAGTCTTGATGAATTTGTTGGTGTTTTCTTCTGTGATTTGGGAAAGTGGTCATGCTTCCAACCACTGGGTGAAGTAGTCGATTGCAATTATAGCATGCTTAACTTGTCTAAGAGCAGTAGAAATGGGTCAGATCAAGTCAACTCCTCGTATAACAAAGGGATAAGGCAAGCTAATTGAAAAGAAACGCTCTAGAGGTAGATGGCTCAGATTTGACGTCCTTTGGCTGGGTCCACACAATTGGAAAAACATGCTCGCATTCTGGTGCATGGTTAGCCAGTAGTGACCCATGCAGAGCACCTAATATGCAAGTGCTTCCCTTCCGGTATTGTTCCCACACTTGCCCGTATGAACCTTATTAAGTGCCCAGCTAGCATCATCAGGATATAAGCACCAGAGTATGAGAAGAGATTTGTCTCTACGGTAGAAGTACCTTTTTACCAAGCAATAACGGACTTAGGTCCTTTTGAGTCCTCGAGCTTGCTCTGAGTACTCTTGAAGCTTTCCATCTTGAAGATAAGCAACTATTGGGTCTATCCAGCATGGGTGACGATCAACCTGAATTATTTCTTGGCCAGCTGCTATGTTGGATTGGAAGATTATTTAGAGAGGTACACCTTTGGGTAGGGACTGCCCCTCATTAGCTGATATCTTGGCTAAGATGTCCACTCAATGATTCTTATGGAAAAGGATTTGTTCTACCTTGAACCCCTTAAACCAGGCCCTAAGCTACTTGACCAATCTAAGGTAAGTTGTCATATTGTCACCCTTCACCTGGTATAGCCCGGTGACCTGGTTGACGACGAGCTAGGAATCACTCTTCACGTGGAGGTAGTTAGCGCTCCCTGTTGAACAGATGCTCTCATCCCAGCTAGGAGGGCCTCATATTCTGCTTCGTTGTTGGTTGCCTTAAACCCAAACCTGAAACAGTGGCAACATTTCATCTTTTCTAAATCAATTAGGATGATGCCCTCTCCACTGCTTGTTTGCCTAGATACTTCATCAGTATAGAGGATCCAGACCTCTTGGTCAGCTGGTCAGTCCTCAAGCTCTTGACCTTTCTGATGGATTGGGTCTGGGTTTACGGTGGCATAAAGATCAGGAAAGGCTGAGAACTTGGCCATAAAATCTGCTAGTGCATGTGCTTTAATGGTAGTTCGGGTTTTGTACTTGATATCAAATTGGGTGAGCTCAAACGCCTAAGGCACTAACCTTCATGTTACATCAGGTTTTTGTAAGAATTGATGGAGAGGCTGATTAGTCACCGTCGTGATCGTGTGAGCCAAAAAATATGGTCAGAGCTTTCTTACCGATATTACCAGAGCGAAGGCAAGCTTCTCGAGGAGGATGGAATTTTTTTTCTGGCTTGGTTCAGGCATGTCTCACATAGTATATGGGTCATTGGACACATCCCTATATTCCTTAACCAAGAAACTATTAACCGCTACATCTGACACGGATAAGTATATATGGAGTTCTTCTCCTGGTTTCAGTTTAACTAATAGCGGTGGGCAAGCTAGGTACTTTCTCAATGATTGGAAGGCCTGTTCGTAATCTTGGTCCCACTTCATATTTCTCCCTTGTTTGATCACCTTAAAAAATGAGAGGCATTTGTCGGTCAACTATGATATGAAGCGGTTGAGTGCTACAATTCGACCTGTCAATCTTGGTACTTGTTTGAGTGAGGTTAGAGATTCTAGGTCTAGTATGGAGCAGATCTTCTCTAGGTTGGCCTCTATGCCCCTTTCGTGCACCATGAATCCCAGTAATTTCCTGGTGATTACCTCAAAAGCACATTTGGTGGGGTTCAGTCGCATTCGTTTTTTCTTATAATCTGAAATTTTCAGCGAAAGTGATCCTGGTGCTTGCTCAGCCACATGGGATTTGGCGATCATATCAACGATATATACCTCCACCATCTTTCCTATTTTTGGCTTGAATAACCGGCTGACCAATAGCTAGTAGGTGGTTTCTGCATTCTTGAGACCGAAGGGCATGACCTTGTAGCAGTAAAGGCTTTACCAAGTGATGAAACTAGTCTTGTCTTGGTCTTGGGGGTGCATCATGATCTGATTATACAACGAGAATGCATCCATGAAGCGTTAGAGCTTATTCTCTGCTGTGTAGTCTACCAGTTGATCGATTTTTGGCAGCGGGAAGCTATCCTTCGGGCAAGCGCGGTTGAGATTCCTTGATGAACATGACCATATTGACAATCCATTATAGGTATCGAGATTCCTGGATGAATCCCGATTTTAGCAACTTGTCGACCTCCTCCTGGATTATGACATTTTTTTCAGCGTTGAAGTATCACCTATTCTGCTTAACTGGTTTGTAGGTTGAGTCGACTGTTAATTTGTGAGCGGCTAGGGAGATAGGTATTCCAGGCATTTTGTCATGGCTCAAAGCGACAATGCCATTGTACTATTTGAGGAGCCTGATCAAACCTTCATTCATCTCGGCTTCCAACGTGGCTCCAAATTTAACTACCTTGGAGGGGTCACCCTCCCTGATTGGTATTTCTTCTACAGTGTCGACATGGTAACCACTAGCCCATCCTCTATCATCTCCTTTCATTTCTTTGTCTGAGATCTCTGACTCGATCTCCTCTACTGTTATCCTAGCCTCCCTCATAAGGTCCGAGGTATCGAGATCTTCCTCCGATGGTACCTATTCCTGTATAATTGATATCAGTGAAATTTGTTTGGCTAAACCTATTGGTTTAGTTGAAACGACATAACACTTGCGAGCTACCTACTGGTCGCTATGCACCTGGCCTACCTAGTTTTCAACCGGAAACTTTAGGACATTGTGGTAGATTGACAACACCCCTTTAAGAGCTGGTAGGAAAGGTCTCCCGAGGATGGCGTTGTAAGCTGAAAGGACGTCCACTACCATGAAGACAGTCATCAGGTTCTGCTAGAGGGGTGCAGTCCCAATGATTACTTGTAGAATCTTGGACCCAATCAGTACGATTGAGTCCCTTATGAATCCATACATTGGTGTGGTGAACCTGTTGTAACACCACTGCTTCAGATTGAATTTTTCCAGAGTGTCCTTGAAGAGGATATCAACGTTGCTACATGTATCAATCAACACGCAGTGGACTAGGCAGTTGGAAACTTGCACTGTTACCACCAAGGGATCATCGTGTGGTTGTACGGTGTTGTATACATCATCTTCAGTGAAAATTATCTGGGTTGACTGGGAGGTCCCTATAGAGCTCTGATCAACCTTGAAGATACCTTGTCTTTCTTCGATCTAAGGTACCTTTCTAGTGTGGTTCATCCTAGAATTATTGGAGATTCCCACCTAGGTAGATTTCCCACTGATGGTGTGTATGACCTGAATTTGTTACATCAGGTCTTTCTGTTCTCCTTTTCTTTTCTCTGCATGATCCTCGGATCTCGACCTATACCTCATTACCTGTGTGGATGCTATATCGGCCCTACTGTAAGAATTCCACCAAACAGCCACCCCTCACTAGTGCTTCGATCTGGTTACGTAAACTGAAGCACTCTGAGGTGTTATGACCCACGTCCTCATGGAAGTCACGACATTTATATCGGTTCTTGGTGTCAACTGATACGTTCATGGGACTAGATTTCTTAAGCATTCCCTTATATGTTCAGCGGGATATGTTCAGCGGAGTATAATGACTGTAACTCCTCTCGTTCTAGGTTATGGGAGCTATCACTCTCGGTGGAGGTGATGCTCGGGGTGGATTTCACCATGCTGGGTACTGCTTTCGCTGAGGTTGGGAAGGTAGGGAACGGTATATAGACTGGTTGAGAGGTCTAATTTTATCTTTCTGCACTGGTACAGGTTTGAGCGTTTCTTTCTTCTGGAGCTTGGCACTTCTCATGTCATCATGCTCGATCTAGACTCTGAGTTACCTATCTATCTCTAACTGCTCTAGGGCCCTGTCATAAGCCTTTTGATAAGTATATGGTGGATGCTTGGCAAAAGACCGGAACAATCTACCTGTCCACAAGCTTCTGCAGAACAGTCCTTCTCAGCAAATACCTCATCTAGATCACTTTCTTATGGAACATCTCCATATAAGACCTGAGCATTTCACCCCACTCTTGGATCACATACTGCAAGTGGATCGGGTCTTTTGGTCCTGGGTTAACTCCCTAGAACTGCGAGCAGAAGTCACTAGACAGTTTAGTAAAACTATCCACACTATCTGAGGGTAGCTTTATGAACCACATCTTGCATACTCGGTCAGTGTGAATGGAAACATCTTGCACACGGCTGCCCTGATTGCATTCTGGACCTCCATCTGCTGGACATAGCTCTCCAGGTGACTTAAGGGATCCTCAGTGCCAAAAAACCTATTAGCCAACATTTTAAATTTCGGTGGGAGTTCTGCTTCCCTGATCCTCAAAGAGAATGGGGCATTCATCACGCCCAAAAGGTTATTCCAGTTCTCCTTATGCTTGCCCCTCTTTAACTCATGTATCTCTTTCTACATCTGAGCTAGCTGATCTCATAGGCGTATGTTCCCAACGTTCTTAGATTCGACCTCAAAGTCTTTGTTGTTTGATCCTTCTGATGAGATAGGGACCCCACTCTGGTTATCCCCTTGAGGAGGATTTTCCTAAGCGCTTCACCTACTACCTTGATATTGACTTTAGGTTCCCCTCTGGTGGCCGCTGGCTGTGCTGGGTGGCTAGGCCTCCTTGGCAGGATGACGACAACTGATTTTGACTGTCTGGGTTGGTAACTAGTTGGCCTACGTGGATATGGGGGTATGAGCTCTAATTGATCTCGAACTGAGGATAGAGGCCCTAACCTCTCGCTGACTGATGCTGGTGGTAGTGGCCCCAACCTGTTAAAAGTGGTCGTCCTAGCCCCCGGTCTAATGGGATCCTCACGGGTGCTAGATTCTACCGGTTGACAGGTAATTCCCTCTGTAACCAACCGTAGATGGACATTTTCCATAAAAGTTGTTGCCTGTTGTTCTAGAATGGTCTGGCATATCACTGGAGGAACCAGAGCCTGAGCGGTACTAGTCTGTGCTGGAGCAAAATTTTGATGTTCTGACCTCTTACCCTTCCTCTTAACCATCCGGGTGGAGGCTGTGGATTGGTGACCGGATCCATCAGGTTGCTCTTGGGACGATCAAAGCCTCATATTGTTTTTTTTTTCAAAAAAAAAAAACTCAAACACGTGATTTAAAAAGGGGTGTGGAATCTTCCCACAAACTGTCCTAAAAAGTATTGTCCAAAAATTTGCTCTAAGGGAGGAATCTCACCCAACACCCTCAAGACCGCAACCTAGGTCGATGGTGATCAAGGTAAGTACCTTCGGTACCGGTAACATGTGTAAAAATGGACGAAATGTAAGAAAATAATGATGATACTTTATTGAAGATTTAAGATGAATACAATAACATATATGTAGGGAAAAATCGGTTCAAAACGCGGCAGAAGCGTAAAATTAGGGTTTGGTATATTTAATTTTTTTTCCCTTTAATAGGAAGAACCTTAACCCTAGATTAATTGACGTATATTAAAAATATCGTACATTTTTTTCGTGACGATTGAACTAGTGTCGAATTGAATGCTCAAGATCTTTCAATCCAATCACGAACATGAATCACCTAGGAGTGTGGGCTCCCTTTCTTTTAATTGTATACCTGAGGATGGAAACAAACAAAATCTTCTTCTTTGTTAGTCACAATAATCCTCCAAAAGAAAACCCAAGAACGTCTGGTCACTTGTTAATTATCAATCTATTTAATTGAAACTCGTGTGAACCTTGATTCGATGTTGTACACAAAACCTTTTGATGTAAAGGCTACTAACGCACTATCGAAAACAAAACGTTCATCTTTTATCTTCTCCTTAACCGAATTCAATACACAATATCTACGAGTTGGACGAAGTTTTTTTTTTATAACTATTAAAAAAAACAAATAAAAAACAACTTCTTACACCAAAAACTAGGTCTTGGTCGAAATTCTATATAGGAGTATATATAGGTGGCCGAAAATCCTTCTAGATAGAGGATTTCTACTTCACCAAGACTCCTATCAAAATTTGGATTCAATCCTCTCAAAATAGGATTTCTTTTACTCACCAAGACTCCTAATCCAACTCAAATAGTGTATTTATTCAATAACCAATTATTGAATATAAATTAAATTGTGACTAAATAAAAAACTTCCTAATTTGACCAATTGTCAATTAGAGTCTAATAGAAATCATACTTCCTAATTTGACTAGATAAATAAATTTATTTTATTTATCTACTTATCAAATATAATATTTGATACTTATCGTATTACAAACAATAATATAACTCTAGGAGACATTCTTCTACTAGGAAAAAGATTTTGACTTTTAATTAAATAAATAATTAATTAATTTCCATTTAATTAAATAATAAAATAAAAAAACAATATAATAAGCTATTATATATAGCCTTAGCCGCCCAAGCCAATATATATGGGCCCAATATTATTTTTCCTATTTTATTATATCCATTGGACTTAAATAAAAAGTCCACATGTGAACAAGATTCCTACTAAAAGAAACAAGTTCACATGCCTTAATAAATTCTAGATGGACCTATAAATTGGTTTGGTAGAATATATCAAGTGATCCACGCAAGTTCGTGTGGATTGGGGATCATGGCGGGCTATCTAAATTTAAGCTCAAATAGGAATAACCTAATCACAATCAATAAATGATTCACTTAGGTCCAATCTATTAATTTTAGTTCATTACACTAAAGTACTAAAATTGAACTCTTAAATAGAGATAGAATAAGTTAATATTGCTCATTCGTACCCTAGACAATCTTAATGAAGAAAGTGTATCCTCGTGAAGAATACCAGTAATCGTCAAGAGCTCATAAACCGCTTATAGCTCTCCAAGTTACCATATTTACTCATATGAACACATTTTGAACTTGAATATTTTGATTTGTCCAAAAGCTATATTCTAATAGACACAATTGAAAACTTAACGTTAAGATTTAATATCCAATACCTCAAAACATCCATATGATGATATTCTATTCACAGTAAATAAATGGAGTCACGATGTCCATATCTATAGATGAAGTCCTCTATCGATTAACAAATGAATACCACCAAACTATCGAGGATAGACTATGCTATATAATCGTACTAATTCATAGCTCAAATGATAACACTTGCAACTGTGAGTCCAACATTTATCTCAGAATTGAGATAGACTCTCTGATTGTCTTCAAGTGAAAAACTTTTATCCATTAACGGTTCTAGATAAAGTATTTCACTGTGATCCAATTCAATACACCCAGTACACTAGATTCTTTTGCCCAAAGACACCACACTTTGATGATTTTAGACTCATCATAATGTTGGAACCTTGTTTACCAGTCACGCAGCGAAACTAGGTTTTAAATTTTTTATATATACACTGATCATAATCTGTATCTGGGACCAGTGAACTTGAGATCATAATTATTATTCGGAACTAATACATACAATATGTAAACACAGGAAATTGAAATCGATATAATCAAGAAGAAGAACATCTTACCAACATTTGGAGGCTCTTTCACTTTTCGATATGCTCCTATCTGAACCAATCTTACCAACGTTTAGAGACTGTTTCTCTTTACGATGTGCTCCTGTCTGAACCACTCGATCTTCCTCGCTATCTCCAGGAACTGGTAACTGCATGTGGGCGCGTCACGGTCTCAGGAACTTGAATGGAGGATGTAGAGAGAATTGAAGAAACTCTTTCTTTTATGTGTTTCAAAAACACACATAAAGCATGAAAACAAGATAAATATAAATATATATATACATTCGTCCTGTTTCACACACCAACTTGGTGTATAAGGTATCAAAAACAAAAAACAATATTTTTTTTTCAAAAACCAAAATCACGCCTCTGCTCTTTTATTTTTATGTCTATATATATATATATATATATATATCACGCCACTAAAAACAAACTTTTTGCCACACTGTTTTCTATCTTTTGTGCATATACAAATTGCGTGCAAGTCAACTGATGCAAATGCAATTTGTATCATATACAAATTGTATTTTTATTATATATATATATATATATATATATATCTATTTGTATCACATACAAACACTTATAAATGTGTACACACCAATTTACATCCAATGTAATCTCTTATGTTATAATTGATATATATCTTTTAATTATTCTTTTCAAATATATCTAATATATTGTGTTATAATTGATATATATCTTTTAATTATTCTTTTCAAATATATCTAATATATTTAAAGTGATAATAAGTATTTTAAATTTAAACTTAAATTCAAATACTTAGATAAATGATTTAGTAAAATAAAATAATCATATTATTTTATCTTCATCTAAATTCATATATCAACTAACACCCTCCAATGAATAGTTAATCAATAATTTATAATTACCAATATAATTAAATAATCTAATTATTTAATTAATTTAACTTTTAAAATTCATTAATTAAATAATCTCATTATTCAATTAATTCCCGAATATATACGTGTCACTTTTGTAACACAATTAATTGGACAATCTAATTAATTAACTGTGACCCTTGTTACCTAAATCGATCGGACTAACAAGGGGACCTAATAGACCCATAGTATTTTGAGCTCCAATAATCCTCAGAATCATTAATTAAACTCTTTAATTAATATTCCTTGATTATTACTCCGGTGTTATTTCACTAAAAACCCGAAGCTGTACTCTCACAACTGTAGACGCTTTTACACAAACCGATACAACTCGATGTCCATCGATATAGCTATTACATATGGTGTGATCCTCCACAGTAGTTCATAATTAGAGCTGGGTTATAATGTCCGTTATACCCCTCTAATCACGTATATCCATTAAGTACCATTGATTCTTTAATGGACAATAAATCCTATTTCCTTACGGAATTAGAAGAGCGCTCATATTGTCCAAGCCCCGAATCAACCCTTAAGGGAACTACCATCTACTTCTCACAAGAAGAAGTGGATTCCACTATTGTGTACAGACCTTCCTAGCCACAAGCCAAACCGTAATCCCAACATACGGAGTATATTGATCAAGAAATGCATCTGACCTCACCAATGGTATATCAAAGACCACGATCTAACCTGAAAGAGTCGATAAGACACTCAGGATTAAGATCACCCACATATAGCCATATTTAGTTGATATATTTGAATCTCATCGCTAAACGGACCTTGGTGAGAGATTCATATAGATCATGGCCCAATCCTATATGATCACATCATACAAGGTACCTCCATTCCCATATCTCATATGAATAATTCAGGATAGTATCATCGTACATTACGGAATGGACCGCAGCTATAGATTAACCACAAATAAAGTATCCAGCTTTATTTGCTATCTATGGACTCTTTAGATTGCACGTCTCTTACTGTATCCATCTGTATTTGACACTCATATACAAAGTTTGAGATTACATCCGACAATCTTGGATGTTAAATAAATGCATAAGTTATATAATAAACAACACAACAAGAATGAATTGAACTTTTCCTTTTATTTATTTAATAAATCCATTTACAAATTACATCTCCCCCAACAATCTCCCACTTGCACTAAAGCATGTGAGGCATGTCTCGTAACCCTAGACCATCTAGGTGACCCAAAAACACTTTAGCCGGTAATGTCTTTGTAAATGGATCAGCATGATTGTTTTGTGAGGCTATCTTGGTGACGATCATATCTTCTCTCTGCACTATCTCTCTAATGAGATGATACTTTCTCTCTATATGCTTCCCTATTTTGTGGCTTCTTGGTTCTTTAGAATTAGCCACAATATTACTGTTATCACAATAAAGTGTGATAGGCCTATCCAGATCTGTAACAACTTTCAGATCACTCAAGAACTTACGGAGCCAAATAACCTCTTTAGCAGCTTCACAAGCGGCTACATATTCAGCTTCCATGGTGGAGTCAGCAATGCAAGATTTCTTGATACTTCTCCACAAAATGGCTCCACCACCCATGGTGAATACTGATCCAGACATGAATTTCCTAGAATCCCTGTCTGACTAAAAATCAGAATCTGTGTTTCCTAACGGGATCAAACTCTGCCCAGAATACACTAGCATATAGTCTCTCGTTCTCCGAAGATACTTGAGAATTGTCTTGACAACAACCCAATGATCCAATCCTGGGTTGGACTGGTATCTACTGACTACTCTTACTACATGACAGATGTCTGGTCTCATGCATAACATAGCATACAAGAGACTACCTACTGCCGATGCATAAGGTACACGTCTCATATCCTCAACTTCTTGACGTGTCTTAGGACATTGTTCCTTAGACAAATTAACTCCATGCCTAGAAGGTAAATTACCTTTCTTGGAGTTTTGCATCGAAAATTGCATAAGAATCTTGTCAATATATGATGCATGAGAAAATGCTATGAGTTTGTTCTTACGATCCCTTATAAGTTGGATCCCAAGAACATAACTCGCCTCTCTCTAATCTTTCATTTAAATATGGCTAGCCAACCAGCCAGCCCTTTACATCAAACAACACTCTCACATCATTCCTAATGAGTAGGATATCATCTACGTATAGGACCAAGAAAACTGTTTTCTTATCAATGATGCGTTTGTAGACACAAGGCTCATCGACATTCTGCTTGAAGCCATAGGTTTTGATCACATCATCAAACATGATGTTCCAAGATCTAGATGTTTGCTTAAGCCCATAGATGGACCTTTGTAGCTTACAAACCTTTTGCTCTTGATCTGGACACACGAATCCCTCTGGTTGCATCATATAGATGCTCTCATCAAGATTGCCATTCAAGAATGCAGTCTTGACGTCCATTTTCCAAATTTCGTAATCGAAATAGGCAGCAATGGATAAGAGAATCCTAATGCACTTAAAAATGGCTACTAGCGAAAAGGTCTATTTATAATCGACCTCCTCTTTCTAGGTATAACCCTTAGCCACTAGTCTTGTCTTGAAGGTTTCTACCTTTCCGTCTACTCCTCTCTTTCTCTTGTAGATCCACTTACACCCTATGGGTTTTACACCATCCGATAAGTCTACAAGATCCCAGACTGAGTTAGAGTATATGGACTCCATCTCGAGATTCATGGCTTTAAGTCATTCCTCTTTATCAGGATCTTCCATTGAATTCTTAAATGTCAATGGATCATCAACACTATCAGCAGAGACAACACCTTATCCCTCACCTATAGCTAAATGGCGTTCAGGTTGTCTCACAACCCTCTCACTACATCCAGGTGGTAGTGTATCCTGATCAGGAACCATCTGACTCTCAGATTTTTGTGGAACAACAACTCTTGTTGATGAAGCACTAGTCTCACCAAGCTCCAACTCATTTAATACAATCTTGGAACGAGGTTTATGGTCACTAATGTAACTGTCCTCAAGAAACGTTGCATTTGTCGATACAAATACTTTGTTATCTTCAGGACTATAGAAGTGTCCACCTCTGGTCTCGTTGGAGTATCCTACAAATAGGCAGACAACAGATTTGGAGTCTAGCTTTCCAGTTCTATTCTTCAGCACGTGTGTTGGCACTCCCATATGTGGAAATGTCACAAACTAGCTTTACGACCATTTCACAACTCTAGGGGAGTTTTAGAAGCAGATTTGGATGGCACTACATTCAAAATGTATGCCTCTGTTTGTAACACATATCCCCAAAAGGAATTTGGTAATGATGAGAAACTAATCATAGATCTCACCATTTCCATTAGGGTTCTATTTCTTCTCTCCGCTACACCATTTTGTTGAGGTTTACCGGGAGCTGTGAGTTAGGAAACTATCCCATGCTCGACCATGAAGTCTTTAAACTCTTGGTCAAGGTACTCACCTCCACGATCCGATCATAGTGACTTGATAGTCCTACCTAATTGATTCTCAACTTCAACTCGAAATTCTTTGAACATTTCAAATGTTTCCGACTTCCGTTGCATTAGGTAGACGTATCCGTATCTTGAGTAGTCATCTATAAAGGTGACATAATACTCATAACCACCCTTGGCTTTAACATTCATCGGTCCGCAGACGTCTGTATGTATAAGCTCTAGGGGTTCTTTAGCTCTAAGCTCTTTTCCAGTAAAAGGTCTCTTAGTCATCTTACCTTCCAAACAAGGTTCGCAGACAGGTAAGGTACCAACCTTTAACTCACTTAAAGGTCTGCTTTTTACTTGTCTGTATATCCGGTCAAGGTTGATATGACCAAGCCTTAGATGCCAGCGATACGTGTCATTATCTGGAGAAATCTTATGTCGTTTAGTTTTTGGTTTTTCAATCTTAAACATTTCGGTGTTTAGCAGTGTAGTATGTATTAACGGTCTTAACACATACAAATTGTTTTGATTAATTCCTGAACAAATATTAAGACCAGCCTTTCCAATAATAACAGACTTATTATTAAAAGGAACATAATATTTTTGTTCTAACAACTTAGAAATGGAAATCAAATTCCGTGTAAATCCAGGAATATAAAATACATTGTCCAACAATATATAATTATTACAAAAAATGTAATTTAATTACGCCCACTGCTCATGCCGACACGACATCCCCTGACTCTACACGTATTGAGAAGGCTTGCTCCTTTAGCGGTGTCCAAGAATCAGTCCATTGTAAAGAAGAACAAACATGGTTAGTGGCCCTCGAATCAACTATCCAGGGTGAAGAATCATATTCCACTAAACACGACTCAAGAACAAGTAAATCATATTTACTTTTCTTGAAATTCTTCATGCTTTTGGGCTTTCTTGGGTTTGGGCTTACCCTTCGCTTTCCCAGTAGACCTCTTTCTCTTCGTATTATTAGAGTAAGAAGGTGGTTCGGCTACATTTGCCTCACCGGTCTTACCCTTGTTGTCCTTAGTTAAGGACTCAAAGGTAGTGGGCTCATTGAGCAACTGTGTGAGATTGAACCTTAACTTGTTCATCCCGTAGTTGTTCTTAAACTGATCGAAACTCTTTGAAAGAGTCGTCAGTATGATGCTCACTTGACTGGGTTCGTCAATGGCCCCACCATTGACTTCTGCCATGTTGAAGCAAGACATTTTGCTCAGGATATGTTCCCGAACTGACGTACCTTTCTTTATACGAGTGACAATAGAGGAACGACAACTTCATGTCGCTTTTGCTCGAATGGCTGCCCGAACATAGCTTGCAATGACTCCATGATTTCAAATGCTGAAGTCATTGCTTCATGCTTTGTGACAAGCACGTCTGTTATAGAAGCCAATAGATATGTTTGGGCCTTCTTATCAGATGAGACCCATCGCTTGTATGCCTCATGAACAGTTCGTGTGGCATTTGCAGTAGGCGCTGGAGGACATTCCTCCGTTAGCACAAACTTGAGGTCCTTGGTGACCAATATTGCATTAATGTTAAGTTTCCACTTAGTGTAGTTAGAAGAAGTGATCCCGTTTTTTTCATCGGGTCCGGGTATAGACCAAAGGTCTTGAGCGACCGATCCGGCAAGTTAATTTGTCATTTGCGAGAATATGAAGTAATGTAGAAGACATTATTGCTGAAATAAATAAACATTCATTTAGTCATTTAGTTAAAATAAGTGCAAGTGCTTTGGTATAAATTTAAACATGATGCATGAACATGTTTAACGAACTAGAACTACCCTAAAACTAGTTACTATACCATGACAATCCAACATACCACAAAGAAGTGCCACCTTAGGGTCGGTCGAGTCTTTACATGTTGGACCGAGTCATTCTCAATCAAATGATATTCTAGAATAACTCTTATTCCATATCATTCAACCATCGTTCATTCACTCAGGTTTTTAATTAACAAACTTAATCAAAACCTTCGTGAGTGTAACCCACCATTTCAGATCTCACGAGCTTAACTCGAGAATTGCCGTCTTAGGGTTGGTCAATCCCAAAATACCTTCAGAAATCCTATCCGTTAGGAAGTCAACCTTGGTATTGACCTTTGTGGAAACCCTCCTTAAGGAGGATGAAAACAAAGCCATCACGAGACCCCACTCGGATCTCACGGTGTTGAACTAATGATAGAGACCGCGAGATATATATGTCATTTATCCCTCTCCCACTCACTATTTTAAAATTAGGATTTTCTGTTAACCGTTAATGCACCTAGACTCTACAGGATTGAACGACTAACTTTAGTCAAGTTATCTAGCGCATTAACTAATCAGAACCAACTTCTAATTAACTAATAAATTATTAATGATTTTTAACAATTAAAAATCTAATCTATTAGTGAACAATCTAAGATTCAGTAAACTATTTACTAAGGTCAGATTATTATGATAGTGTTTACCAAGTTTTAACAATTAAAACTCTAACACTTTATTCGGTTCATTTATTATTAGGTAATTAATCATAATTACAATAAATGACCCTATTAATCTAACTTATTAAACTCTTTAATAACTAGATTAATATTTGTTAACGGGAAATTTGCTCGTGATGAGAAATTCCTTCTAACACCCTCGAGACCACTACCTCGAAAGTGGTGGCCGGGGTCGGTATCGTTGATACCTGACCTGTTAAGAGGTAAACGAGAGGTTGGATCGTAGTAACAGTAAATGGGAGCTTTTATTATTGATACATGCTTTGAAATACAACTCACTCTCTTATATGCTCGCAGTCTCTCTATGATCTAGGAATGTGGCAACTTTGTTCTTGTCGAATAGTGGAAACAAAGGTGGCCGTGTTCTGGGTACAGAATTTAGGCCTTCCTCTATTCTTTTTTTTCTCTCCTCTCTCTGTTTTTATGTATATCTCCCTCCGTGTATGTATCTCTATGTATCTATTTATATTCGATCCAAGTAGGTTTGAATTTGTTGATATCCCGCCACGATCCTATCAATCTGTCCCCTCCTTATCGGGCAGGATCCCTTATTTAAAAGTGGTTGACCCAGAATGAATAGCGGAAACGATGATATCGTTAATGAAAACGTGTCGGTTTCCTTTTAGGGATCAAACACTTGGCTCACACGTATACGGAATTAATTGTTGGTTACCACATTGATATGATCTTGTATGTTATCGCGGCATGGTGTGTCATGGAGGCTACCCAGCTAGTTTCTTATCGTCCCGTAGAGTGAGGTAGATCCCTATTTCGGCTCTGTTCTTAGAAGCTTGGGATGGATTTTCCCTGAACCTTGGGGGCTTGAGGTGTCCCTGTTAACATTCTTGGGAAGTAGCCGAAGTGGTGTAGGTTCAGGCGTGATTCCTTATTCGTGTTCAGCAGGGACAACAAGCTTCTTGAGAGGTTGTGGGCTTCTCTCGAATGTCTCTTAAGGTTGGAGACCACTCCTGACATTCACGGGGCGGTTGTAGAGCCCGACCTCAAAGTCGAGGTTAATCGATAGGTAGCCTGGAGAAGCCCGGGTTCTAGTATTTGTGTGGGGGCTGGTCCTAGTCGTGCCTAGCTTGTTTTCTGGTAGTTTTGAAGCCGGGCCGGCCTTTCCTGCTCCTGCTTGGTGGCTTTATGGTCGATATGGGCTTCATGAACATTGATTATGGGCTCTGACTTGTGACGGGAAAGTGGAAAATTTTTGCTTGACCCCTGACCAAGTTTTACTATTAACAGAAGTCCCCTCTAACTTGAACACTTGTGCTGGAGTTGGGGTTGGAGTCAGATTCCTTGTTTAATTGAGAAAATTTTCCGTTATAAAAATAATCAATGAGAGCGAAATCTTCTCATTAATTACCCAATATTTGAATTCGAAACAATGTTTTATTCGAAGAAAAACGGCTGCAATACGGCTTCCTCCGTGGCTCCAGGTGATCTTCCTGAGGATATCATAGACATCATTGCCCTTAATCCTCTATTTAAACCTGGCCTTACCGCCACTTTCTTCACATTTTCTCAAATCTCAAATTTTCAGATTTCTTCTTTTCTACTTTTCTCTACCGATTTACTTCTATCTTCCGCTTACTTTCAAATTCTTCTTACCCATTAATGTCGACTTCCTCAAACAGTATTGACTCCTAGGTTGAGGGCACTGGAGGCTCTAACCTAGTTCCTCTTAAACGGGTGTGAGGAATTTCGAGTGATGAGGAATCTTTCCCGGTCAGCCAGTGCAGTCGTTCTAGCAGGAACGTCTCTATCAGCTCTGGCTTCTCAAACCAGCCCAACTACCCTCTAAACCTAGTCGATGAGGATTCTGATTTCGGGGAGAGAGTCGACGCTATCGGAAAGGTTCAGGTTACAGTGAAGGAGTTTCCTTCAACGGTGACCCGTCCTTTCGAACCCAGGGTCATCCCCGATTCCACCGTTAACCTTCAGCCGATTAGCCATCTTCGAGATAAATATGGCATCCCTGACACCGTTTCTCTCACCGTCCTCCACAGGAATTATGACATTTTCATCCCGCCCTAAAGTCGTACTTCCCATTAATGTTGCAGCCTTCGAGAGCGGTGTTAGGCTCTTTCTTCATCCTACCCTTCCGCGGGCTCTTAACTCCCTTCAACTGGCTCCGCTCCAATTAACGCTCAGCATTTTGAGGCATCTATTCGGCTTCCTCGTGCTATGGAGGAAGCAATGCGCGATGAGCAGTATAGCTAGAGAGCCCGGGGGCAGAGGAGCTCGCTTTCCTCTTCCAGATTGGGAGCCTGGCTAGGGTTCATCGAGGTCAATTATACGCCAAGACCAAGAACAAGTTCAATTTTATCATCCCCGGGGCTTCAAGGAAGGACCCCGCTTGGACATAGGAGTGGATACTGGCAGAGAGAGACTAGGGGTGTACTCATCGGCGGGCATGAGCTCGTGTCCCCACTGCTTTTAGTGACAAACCCTCATGGGATCGAGACTCCTTGCCTGCTGAGTCTGAGGCTGTGTTGAAAACTATTCTGGCCAGAAGTTATCTTAATTTAAAGTTTCCAATTGCTGACCCCTTCGACCCCCGCATGGTGAACAAGTATCTACAGATCTCTGATGCTACTCCTTGTAAGTATCTGGCTTTATCGCGCTTTTGGATTGTTTGATGGTTTAATTATGATGGTCTTAACCTCTTTCTTAATAGTGTTTGTTGTTGCTCCAGCTTCTCACGAAGCCCGGCAAGCTAGGACCCCTAATTTTCTTTTCAGATCATCCCTGAGAGCTTTCTCGGCTGCTTCGAATAGGAAGGGGGTCAACCGTTAGGGCTGCAACCTCGCTCGTTTCTGTTCCGTCGCCTTACCAGGTGAAGTTCAAGATGGCTATTCTTGCGTCTCGGCCAGCAAAGGCTCAAAATTGAAGAGAGCCAGCTTCCCAAGTCGTTGATACGTCCACCTCTGTCTCCTCACTAGTAGACGTCCGCTTCGGTGAAAATGATTTGTGACAGCTAGTAGGGGTTGGTTGGCCTCTGGTCAACCTTAAAGATATCTCACCCCTCGTTCGTACGAGGGACTTTTCTCGCATGGTTTTTCCTAGACTGTTGGAGATGCCAGCCAGAGTAGGCCCCCCGCCGATAGTATGTATTATCTGAATCTGTTGCATCAGGTCCGCCTGCTCCCACTTCCTTTTCTCGGTATATTCTCGGATCTAGGCTTGTACCTCTCTTCCAGTCTGAATGTTCTCCTTGACTTGCTGTAAGAATTCAACCAGGCTTCATCCCCTTATCAAAGCCTCGATCTGGTTCCACAGGTTGTAGCATTCTGAAGTGTTGTTCCCCACGTCCTCGTGAAAGTCACAATATTTATAGCGATTTTTCTTATCGACCGGGGCTTTCATGGGAGCGGGCTTCTATAACAAACCCTTGTCCCGAATGGCGAGATAGACTGTTTCCCGGAATGCATTTAAATAAGTGTAATGGTCACTGTCCTAGGAGGTAGTGAAGCTTAAGGAGAAGTTCGTTTATCTGGATATCTTTCCGATCTAGGTTGAGAAAGGGGGGAAACGGTATGTTGATTTGTTGGGGGATTTGTTCTGGCTTTTCTGAGCTTGCTCAGATCTGGGAGCTTCCTTCTTTTGTCGCTTTACAGCTCTCATGTCGTCATGTTCCATCTTAACCTTGAGTTGTTCGTCGACCTCAATCTACTCTAGAGCCCGATCATAGGCTTCTAGGTAGGTTTTCGAAGGTCTCTTAGCAAAGGACCGGAAAAGTTTTCCTGCCCACAGGTTCCTTCTGAAGTTGGCGAGGGTTTCCTTCTCTGTGAAGACCCCCATCTGGATGACTTCCTTGTGGAAACGCTCGACATAAGCCAGGAGGGTTTCTCCTCTCTCTTGGATCACATACTGTAGGTGGATTGAATCCTTCAACCGGGGCTTAACCCCCTGGAATTGTGAGCAGAAATCGGTTGATAGCTTGGTGAAGGAATCCATACTACCAGTAGGTAGTTTCCTAAACCAGGTTTTCACGTAATCCGTGAGCGTAGTGGGGAACATTCGACACATAGCTGCCCTGGTTGTTTTCTTGACCTCCATCTATTGAACGAAGATCTCTAAGTGGCTCAAGGGATCCTCAGTCCTAGAGAATCTGTCAGTTGGCATATTAAATTTAGGTGGGAGCTCCGCATTCCGGATCCTTCTGATGAAGGGATCATTCATTTCACTTAGAGGATCTTTCTTGTCCTTCTTGTACTTTCCCTTCTTTATCAATTGGACCTCCTTCTGAAGCTCTGCCAACTGATCCTTTAGACGTTTGCTCTCGGATTTCCTAGAGTTGATCTCGGTTTCCTCACCATTGGATCATTTTGACGAACTGGCGACCTCTACCAGGTTCCTTCTTATAAAGGGGTCTGCTCGGGGGCTTTGCTGACTTTCTTCCTTCCTATCATGAGCTTCCCTCATTGAAGTAGTTGGGTGGAGAAACTCTCCCCGGTCTCGGGGAAGGATGTCCTCCACGGATTTGACTTGACTCAGTTGGTAGCGTGGCAACGCTTCAAGAATGGGGGGCATGGGCCTTAACCTATCCAGGATCGAGGTTGGGAGTCCCGTTCTATTATGAGCTGGTTCCCGAGGAGTAGGTCCCAGGCGATCAAAAGCCGGTTGCCTAGCTCCGGACCTGCTTGACTCCCCTCGATTGCAAAGGTTTTCTTGCTGGATGGTAATGGCCTCAGCCAGCAATCGAAGGCGAACGTTTTCTACAAAGGTCGCCGCTTGTTGGTCAAGCTCGACCTGATTTCCTAGAGGAGGATCTAAAGCCCGCACAGTGGCTGGTTGGGCTGGAACCTGGCTATGGAGCCCGGTTTTCCTCTCTTTCTTTGAGGCATTTCGTGTTGACGCAACAGAAGGTAGCCCCGATGCGCCCGATTGTCCTTGTGATGAGCGGAGCCTCTTGATTCCTGTAAAATAACAAACTTTTGAACACAAAGATAGTGGTATGAGAGTTCCTCACAGACGGCGCCAGAAAATGTTAACGGGAAATTTACTAGGGATGAGAAATTCCTACTAACACCCTTGAGACCACTACCACAAAAGTGGTGGCCGGGGTCGGTATCGTTGATACCTGATCTGTTAAGAGGTAAACGAGAGGCTGGATCATAGTAACAGTAAATGAGAGCTTTTATTATTGATACTTGCTTTGAAATACAACTCACTCTCTTATATGCTCGCAGTCTCACTAGGATCTAGGAATGTGGCAACTCTGTGCCTATCGAATAGTGGAAACAAATGTGACCGTGTTCTGGGTACAGAATTTAGGCCTTCCCCTTTTCTTTTCTTTCTCTCTTCTCTTTGTTTTTATGTATATCTCCCTTCGTGTATGTATCTTTGTGTATCTATTTACATTTGATCCAAGTATGTTTGAATTTGCTGATATCCCGCCACGATCCTATCAATCTGTCCCCTCCTTTTTGGGCGGGATCCCTTATTTAAAAGTGGTTGACCCCGAGTGAATAGCAGAAACGATGATATCGTTAACGAAAACGAGTCAGTTTCCTTTTAGGGATCAAACACTTGGCTCACACGTGTATACAGAATTAATTTTTGGTTACTACATAGATATGATCTTGTATGTTATCGCGGCATGGTGTGTCATGGAGGCGTCTCGTAGAGCGAGGTAGATCCCTGCTTCGGCTCTGTTCTTAGAAGCTTGGGATGGATTTTCCCTGACATTTGGGGGCTTGAGGTGTCCCTGTTAACATTCTTGGGAAGTAGCCGGGGTGGTGTAGGTTCAGGCGTGATTCCTTTTTCATGTCCAGCAGGGACTGCGGGCTTCTGGAAAGGTTGGTAGGCTTCTCTCGAATGTCTCTTGAGCTTGGAGACCCCTCCTAGCATTCACAGGGCGTTTATGGAGCTCGACCTCAAAGCTGAGGTTCCCCGATAGGTGGTCTGGAGAAGCCCGATAGGTGTGGGCTTGTCCCTGTCGTGCCTAGCCTGTTTCTTGGTAGTTGTGAAGCAGGGTCGGCCTTCCCTACTCCTACGGGGTGGCTTTGTGGTCGATCCAGGCTTCATGAAAGTTGATTATGGGCTTTGACTTGTGACGGGAAAGTGGAAAATTTCTGCTTGACCCCTGGCCAAGTTTTACTATTAACAATATTAATGAGAATTACCAAGTTTCTAACCATTCAAAACTAATCTCATTATTCATAGCCAATTATGTATATTGCCCATTTTAATCACATTAAAACAATACATAAAGTATCAGGCTGTGATGCATGTATGACATTTCAAATATATTTGTGTAGGCACATCTAATCTAAATGACATATGTATGCATGACAATGCTTTTATCATCACATAATATAAAGCGTATATGAATTGACCGAGTGCTGTGTATTATTTAACGTAAAAAATTGGAATCTAAAATTACAAAAAATTTCCCAAGGCATTCCTTGGTCTTCTAGTAACTTCAGATCACTCTGATTCATCTCATGAATCCATCTTCGCGATTTTTCAGGTCTTCAATATAGGTTACAATTTTTATTTTATTTTTACAATACAATAATAGTAAAAAAGTATAAACAAATAAATAATAATAATAATAATACAACTCATAAACCCTAAATCCACAGTACCATATAATTAACGATCAATCATGTTTTTGTAAATTTTAAAAAAAAATACATACAAAAACATCATACAGTCAATTTAAATTGTGCTTACACAATTCATACATACAGGAGCATCGAAAACAATTTTCTGTTCCGAAAAATAAATTGGCTCTGATACCAATTGTTGGAATCCCGTTCACCGGTCACGCAGTGGAACTAGGTTTTAAAATTTTTATATATATACAGATCATAATCTGTATCTGGGACCAGTGAACTTGGGATCGTAATTATTATTCGGAACAATTACTTACAATATGTAAATACAGGAAATTGAAATCGATATAATAAAAAATAAGAACATCTTACCAACGTTTAGAGGCTCCTTCACTTTTCGATATGCTCCTGTCTGAACCAATCTTACCAACGTTTGGAGACTCATTCTCTTTATGAAGTGCTCTTGTCTGAACCACTCGATCGTCCTCGCTATCTCTTCAAACTAGTAACTGTGTGTTGGCACGTCACGGTCTTAGGAACTTAAATGGAGGATATAGAGAGAATTGAAGAAACTCTTTCTTCTATATGTTTCAAAAACACATATAAAGCATGAAAACAAGATACACACATATATATATATATATATATATATATATATATATATATATATATATATATATATATATATATATATATATATATATATTCGTCTTGTTTCACACACCCACTTGGTGTATCAGGTATAAAATAAAAACAATTTTTTTTTTCAAAAACCAAAATCAATATATATATATATATATATATATATATATATATATATATATCACGCTACTAAAAACAAACTTTTTGCCACACTGATTTCTATATTTTGTACATATACAAATTGCGTGCAAGTCAACTGATGCACATGCAATTTGTATCATATACAAATTGTATTATATATATATATATATATATATATATCTATTTGTATCATATACAAACAATTATATATGTGTACACACCAATTTGCATCCAATGCAATCTCTTATGTTATAATTGATATATATCTTTTAATTATCCTTTTCAAATATATCTAATATATTTAAAGTGATAATAAGTATTTTAAATTTAAATTTAAATTTAAATTCAAATACTTAGATAAATGATTTAGTAAAATAAAATAATCATATTATTTTATCTTCACCTAAATCCATATATCAACTAACACCCTCCAATGAATAGTTAATTAATAATTCATAATTACCAATATAATTAAATAATCTAATTATTTAATTAATTTAACTATTAAAATTCATTAATTAAATAATCTCATTATTCAATTAATTCCCGAATATATACGTGTCACTTTTGTAACATAATTAATTGGACAATCCAATTAATTAACTGTGACCCTTGTTACCTAAATCGATCGGGCTAGCAAAGGGACCTAATGGACCCACAGTATTTTGAACTCCAATAATCATCGGAATCATTAATTAAACTCTTTAATTAATATTCCTTGATTATTAACTCCGGTTTTATTCCACTAAAAATCTGAAGCTGTACTCTCTCAACTGTAGACGCTTTTACACAGACCGATACAACTCGGTGTCCATCGATATAGCTATTACATCTGATGTGATCCTCCACAGTAGTTCATAATTAGAGCTGGGTCATAATATCCGTTATACCCCTCTAATCACATATATCCTTTAAGTACCATTGATTCTCTAATGGACAATAAATCATATTTCCCTACGGAATTAAGAGAGCGCTCATATTGTCCAAGCCCCAAATCAACCCTTAAGGGAACTACCATCTACTTCTCACAAGAAGGAGTGGATTCCACTATTGTGTAAAAACCTTCCCAGCCACAAGCCAAACTGCAATCCCAACATACGGAGTATAGTGATCAGGAAATGCATCTGACTTCACCCATGGTATATCAAAGACCACGATCTAACCTGAAGGAGTCGATAAGACACTCAGGATTAAGATCACCCACATATAGCCATCTTTAGTTGATATATATGAATCTCATCGGTAAACGGATCTTTGTGAGAGATTCATATAGATCATGGCCCAGTTCTATATGATCACATCATACAAGGTACCTCCATTCCCATATCTCATATGAATGATTCAGGATAGTATCATTGTACATTACGGAATGGACCGCATCTATAGATTAACCACAAATAAAGTATCCAGCTTTATTTGCTATCTATGGACTCTCTAGATTACACGTCTCTTACTGTATCTATCTGTTTATGACACTCATATACACAGTTTGAGATTACATTCGACAATCTTAGATGTTAAATAAATGCACAAGTTATATAATAAACAACACAACAAGAATGAATTGAACTTTTCCTTTTATTTATTTAATAAATCCATTTACAAATTACATCTTTAGGGCAAAAACCCCATTAAATAACACATTTGGTCCCACTCAAATGCTAGCAAAAGAATCTACAACTTTGATAAAATAAAGACACCCAACATTTATCTTAAGTTGTGAATATTATTCAAGACTAACTAAAGACTTGTGTCTACCTCATACATATCCAAATGTACGGATAGTTCTTCTTTTCTCATTGTTTTCTGACTTATGATTATTTTCTTTTGACAATTATAATAATTAAAATATAAATGCTATAAGATTTATTAAACTAGAAATCACTTTTATTAATATGAAAAGATTGTCAAATACATTATCACACTCTTGCTATAGAGCATAATTCCAACAATCTCCCACTTACTCTATAGCAAATGTGTCATATCTCTTATCCCCATATTCTTCAGGTGCCCATCAAAACTCTTTTGTGGAAGAGTCTTTGTCAAGGGATCCATTAGATTTTCTACTGACACGATCTTGGTTATCGTCATGTCTCTCCTATGCACAATTTCCCTTAAAAGGTGATACTTTATTTCAATTGTTTCCCTCTCTTAAGACTTCTTGGTTATCTCGAATTAGCCATTACTCCACTATTGTCACAATAGATAGTGATTTGCTTATTTGAATCAGGAACCACTTCTAAGTCAATCAAGAATAGGTGGAGCCAGACACCCTCGCATGCAGCAACATACTCAACTTCCATGGTGGAATGAGCAATACAAGATTGCTTGATACTCCTCCATATGACTGCCTAACTGTGTGTAAATCGTGTTAAAAAAACAATATTCACAAGTGCACGAATCGTGAAGATATCATACAGCGGCAAGTAAGGATCGTTCCGACGAGGAAAAGTGATTTATATGGTTAAAACTAATTCTCATTAAAGTAACAAGAAGATTGTTGAGTTTAATTTAAAGCAAAAACTAAATTAAATTAAACTAATGAAAGAAATTTAGAATATTGGTTTGTGATCAATGGAAGAAAAACTAGGTCATCAATGCTTCCCTACTATGTCTACTCAATGTTTCGAATTGACTGTGAAAACATAATATTAATCATGTTAAGGGTTCGTTCTTATCTTAAGTATGATTATTACCGTATGATCCTGGGATGAATCAAGTGTTCTCAATTACAATTTACCCATAGATCAATGGCACAAACTACAATCGAGAACCCATTAAGTGCAAGAACAATGAACCAAAACCTACTTGCATAGATCAATGCTAAGATCAGTTTTATTCATTCAATTGAATATTAATTAAGATTACGTATAGATCAATACTCCAACCTCAATCATTAAATTATCAAAACACTAAATTCATGCAAATGTATGATCATGCATTAACAAGAAGAAAGAATTAAGACATAGGATGAATTGAATGAATCAAAGCTTAATTTAATTAAATATAGTCAATTCTAACAAAGAGCATTCATAGAGGTTCACATTGATTCCCCAGTATGGAATTAGTTACACATGGTGAAAATAGAGAAGAGAAAGAAACAATAAAACCCATTGATGAATTCTTTTTCGTCTTCAATCTTCGATATGTAAAGATGAATGGAAGGTGTATGGTGATGGAGTGGTGGGGGACGGCTGGAATCTTTTTTTGAATTGCAAAGAGTAGGAAGTATTTATAGGTTATTTTTCTTGTGAACCCCCAATTCTTCTTAGGTTTAGGAAATCCATCAAGTGGGAAAGTGGAATGAAACAAGGAATGAGAATTCTTTCCTAAATTGAATTTCCTCTTTTGATATTTGAGAATGAAACAAGGAAGTTTCCCAAACATGTTTTGGTCTTCTAAAATTATTAGAATTTGATTTGGAAAGTTTTGAAACAATTCTGGACCAATTCATTGTGGATTTCGGCCAAAAATCCGTCAAACTGTGGTCAAGGTTGCTCCAGAGGTCGCCGCGGTCCAGACCGAAGAATTCCTCTGGCAAGTACCGCTCCGTAGACCGCTGGCTAGGTCTTGTGCCTTGACGGCAGTCTAGGACGCTGTTGACTATCCAGCACTGACCTTTGGTTATTAAATTATGCATAACTTCTTCTAGGAATATCGGAATTGCGATCCGTAAAGTGCACCGGAAACTAGACTTCCAGGGACTTCAATCCATAGGTAGTAGGATACATTAGATCGGATCTGAGAGATATAGGCCCCGCAATATGACTGTTCTGCACTGGCCAAAAATCGACTTTTTGCTTTTTTTCTCCAAAATAACATCTAACACCTCTTGAATGGAATGTGACCTACACATACTCAACAAACACATAAAATACCTAATTTTACCTAAGAAAAAAACATAAATAATAGGAAATCGATACCTAAAACATGTACAGAAATAGACCGATCACTGCCCCCCTCCTTCAAGTGTAAACACAAATCCTAATATTGATCTTCTGAAGTTAGAATCCGATTGGAAATAAGAATTTGTATACCCAACGGGAATTAAATCCCCTCTGGAGTACACAAGCATATAGTCTCACGTTCTCTTGAGATACTTGAAAATATGCTTGACTGTCGTCCAATGATTAGGACTAGGTTTTGATTGAAACCTGCTAACTATGCCAACAACAAAACAAATATCTGGTCTAGTGCAAAACATTGCATACATGAGACTCCCAACTGCCAAGGCATAGGGAACCTTACTCATGAATTGCTCTTTATGCTCATTCTTGGGAACTTGTTCCTTAGAAAGTTTGATTTTATGTTTGAAAAGTAACATACCTTTCTTGGAATCTTACATAGAAAACCTAGACAAGATTTATCTATGTATGAAGCTTAGGATAAGGCAATCGTTCTATTCTTTCTATCCCTTATGACTTGGATACCAAGAATATAACTTGTTTCTCCTAATTCCTTCATATCAAATTATTTTTCGAACCACTCTTTTATTGATGTCAATACACCTACATCGTTTCCGATGAGTAGTATATCATCAACATAAAGAACCAGGGAAACCAACTTGTCACATTTAATCTTTTTGTATGCACAGGGTTCATCAAGGTTTTGAATAAATCCAAGACTTTTCACGGCTTGAACAAACCTTATGTTCCAGGATCTGGATGCTTGCTTCAATCCATATATGGATCTTTGCAACTTGCATACCCTTTCCTCTTGGCATTTCTCTATGAATCCTTCTGGTTACATCATATAGATGCTTTTGTCAAGACTTCCATTAAGGAAAGATGTCGTGATGTTCCTTTATCAAATCTCTAGGTCTAGAGATGCCGCAATGGATAAGAGTATCCTAATGGATTTAAACATGGCCATAAGAGAGAAATTTTCCTCATAATCGATACCTTCCTTTTATATGTAACATTTAGCTACCAATCTAGCTTTAAAAGATCCTACATTTCCATCCATTCCTCTTTTTCTCTTGTATACCCACTTGCACCCGATGGAATTTATCCCTTTAGGCAAGTCTACAAGAGACCAGACTTTGTTTTTGAACATAGATTCAATTTCGGATTGTATTGCCTTTTGCCAATAGTGACAATCAACATCTTTCATTGCTTCCTTGTACGTATAGGGATTATCATCGTCCAGGAGATTCTTTACAGGTTCTCCTAGACCGATGTATCTCTCAGGTTGTCTACTAACCCTCCCACTACGATGAGGTATGGTAGATTATTGATTTTGTGTTGGTATGAAACTTACAATTGGGCTAGGTTGTGAAACCACTTGTGGAATTGTATCTCCTGAAAGCTCATCAGGACAATTCTACTTTTACGCAACAAATTATTCATATAGTCCTCTTCCAGAAATATAGCATTTTTCAAAACAAATACTTTAAGATCTGAAGGACTATAGAAATAATATCTTTTGGTTCCTTTGGATACCCTACAAATATGCATATTTCTAAACGGAACTCCATCTTTTCTCTCTTTCCTTTTAACACGTGCGCAGGACATCCAAATATCTTTAAATGTTATAAACTAAGCTTTCACCTGGTCCACAACTCATGCGGTGTTTTAGGAACCGACTCAGATGGTACATCATTTTGAATGTACATGGCAGTTTGTAAAGCATATCCCCAAAAAGAATTAGGAAGCATTGAATAACTCAAGATAGACCTAACCATGTCTAAAAGAGTTCTATTTCTCATTTCTGCCACCCCATTTTATTGAGGTGCACCTGGTGTAGAAAACTGAGAAATTATCCCATTATCAGTAAGATATTGCTGAAACTACTCAGATAGATATTATCCACCACGATCAGACCTCAAGATTTTTATGTGTTTCTCAAGCTGATTTTCTACTTCAGCTTTAAATGCTTTGAACATGTCAAAAGCATCTGACTTATGTCTTATGAGATACACATTGCCAAATCTTGAGTGATCATCCATGAAAGTGATGAAGTACTTATATCCACCTCTAGCTTGAATGCTCATAGGACCACATACATCAGTGTGTACTAATCCTAAACATTTATTGGCTCCTATGCCTTTGGTCCTGAACGACCTTCTGGTCATTTTACCTTCCAAACAAGATTTACAAGTTGGTAGATCATCAACCTTTAAGTCACTTAGAGGTCCGTCGCTAACCAATCTTTTAATCCTATCAAGGTTAATATGACCTAGCCGCAAATGCCATAGGTAGGTTTCATCTTTTGATCATTTTACTCTTTTATGATTAGGTTCCATTAATTCTGTGTCTAACAAGTGAGAGATATTGCTATGCAAATAGAAAAAACCGTTTTCCAATGTACCTTTGCAAACAAATTTGTTATTCTTACTAATAATAAAACCTTTATTAAATGTAACCGAATATCCAAATTTATTTAGATTAGAAACCTAAATTAAATTCCTCTTGAATTATGGTACATAGTAAAAGTTTATTAAATCTAAATGCCTATAAGAATCTAAATTGATTCAAATATCTCCCACTATTCTAGTAGACACCAACGCTCCATTGCCTGAACACAAGTTGAATTCATTCTCATTTAGTCTCTTCCTTTCCCGGAACCCCTTCTAGTTAGGCCCAAGTTACTTTTTTTTTTATTGTTTCTTGACCTTGTTACAGGTCTTAACAGTAGCAACTTTACTAACCGTATGAACCTCTTAACCCTTTGCCTATCACAAGGATTTTCTTGGTGCTTTGATCATCTAGCATCAGGCCCTGTAAAATGCACTCTTTATTGTTCAAGGTGTAGTCCAACTTGAAATGATTAAAGAAATCTGACAGTGAGTTGACAATCATGTCAATTTTTGTCTCACCATATATCTTAGCAACATTAAGTTCAGCAATGTTGAGATGTACTATGACTTTCATCATGTGATCTTTCACAGCATGTCCTGGTTTCGTCCTAAGATTCATGAACGTCCTGGTCTTGAGTTGAGATTGATTACAACAACATCAAACCATATATTTTCATTTAACTTTATGGTAAGAGATCTTTGCAGTGTCAAATGCAATTTGTCCTTACCATAGTTGGGAAATTTTGAATCCAAATGGTGCTTCAGAAGTTGATATTGTGACTATTTGTTATAATTAAAGTTTTAGAAATATTATATATGATATTTAATTTTAACAATATATATTTGTATCATTTTACAGATAATTTGTGCCAAAATATTATTAAGACAAGTTAAGTATTAACCGAAAATTCACTCGAGGTGAGGAATTTCAATTAACACCCTTAACCCGCTACCCGGTAGGTCGTAGGGGGTAAGTACCTCATACCTTAGAGATCTTGTATAAATAAGGAGTACAGAAGTCTGGTATAGTAGGTAGGAGAAAATCACCCTGCCCGTCAGGGATTCAAGGATGAGGATGAGACATGGTGCATGATGTTCCCTTTGCTGGTGCGGGGGGCTGGTTCTTGTCCTTGGTCCCAGTACCCTGGTTCCGGTACCTAGGTCCTGGTGCTTGGTCCTAGTACCCGATCTCTTCTCAAGGTCTTCCTTGTAGTTCCCCGATCTAAATAGCAAGCATAGAGGAAGGATTAGAGAGTTGGGACCAATGGGGTCAGTACCTAGTTCACATACATACACACATGCACAATAAAGGAGAAAGATGGGAGAAAGACAAGTCTTTTGGTAGAAGTGGACTGACCAAGGAGGAAAAAGTATCACGAGTGATCATATGCTGAAAAATCCCTAGGCAGTAACCAGGAGAAGGAGAAAAACCCTTATGTATATATATATATATATATATATATCAATGAGTGCTCCTAGGAGCTTACAAGAATGGTGAAATAGTACAACCATGGTGTTCCGGAGGGCTTACAATAGTAATCGAGTGATAACCGATAACATAATGTTCCTAGTAAAGATAAATGCACATACATAAGATGATACCATAGTGATGGTGTATGGAGAATCAGGCAAGGTGCCTTTCACCCTATTGGTGATCTTATTATGGTTGATTTGTCGGTCTCCTTTTAGTGCCATTTGGGCGTGTATATGAGCCTTGAGATAGGTATCGAATCAAGCCCTCTTATATGTGCTTTCATTCTTGGCATGCAAGCCAAAAATTACTGAATTAGTCTCCTTTTCATATTTAACGTGATTCTTCATTTAATGTAGTTGATCTTGGAAAATAGGTTTGTGGCACATATCTTGGGGAAGGTATGTTTGTTTCCTTTTTGGACTCTTTCATTATGGTTGTGCGTACGTGGAGTTGTATATTCTCTCCTTAATGGTGTTGTGAATGGCCATTAAGGAGTTGACTGATCTTCCATTAATGGTGTTAATTATCTCCATTAATAGGGTTGATTAACTCTATCAATAAGGTTGACTCCATTAATGATATTTTAAGTGTCATGAAAGTCAACCCTCTCTTCCTATGTTGCCTGGAGAAGAACTCTGGCTCTAGACTCTGGTGGTGCAGTACCTTACTATAACGGTCTGCTCTTGTTGGCCTTGTTCTGGTAGGTTGGTACCTTCCTGATACCATTCTTCTTACTGGGCTAGTAAGATATGTACCCCGGATAGGTCCCTAAAATGGTATCACGGTACTCAGGTATCGAGCTGGTGTCGTGGTACCTAGGTTCTAAGCAAGAGTTAACATGGTACCTAGGTACCAGGTATGAGGTATCGTGGCACCGGTTCTGCTTGATAACTGGTAGTATGTTGGAGGTGGTGTTGACTTCTTATCGGTCCATGGTATCATGTATCCCAAGTATCTAGGTACTGGTCCCGATCTAGATTCTCTCGGGTAGGCCCTACCAGGTACTAGGTAGATAAAAATTATTCTTTAGATCCTAGCCAAAAATGGTTGTTAACAATAAGAATTACAAAAAAAAAAAGATTCAAATTTAATCATGTGTTGCCCATCCTCAAAGATATTAAAAAATTGTTAGATAACGATAATGCAACATCAGCCTTTCAATGGTAAAGTGGTAATATTGTATCATCACAAGAAGACTCTCCAAATTCAGAGTCTCCCGTATCAACATCTCTTGGACTATCTCCATTTTATCTGAATATAACTAATGATGACGTGGCGGTAGTTCATCTCAACAGTCCGTTGGTGTGAAGAAAGCAAAATTTAAAATGATGGCTAATGAACAAAGTTCAAAAAATCTTGGCACTATGAAAGAAGGAAATCAACTACTCATTGAAGTTTTTTCTTAAAAAAAAAAAAGTTGTAAGGATAGACAAAGAAATTACACAATCCAAGAGAGAAAATTGGACATGGTTTAATTTCACGAGGAAAACAAAATTATAATGCAAGATTTGAATTCCATAAACGATCCAAACCTACACGAATTTATGCATCATGAAGAATTAAGAGTTATGGGAAAAAGAGTTCAACAACAAGACTAGAGATCTCAAAATACATATGGGTATTTTGGCAAATTTTTCAATAATATCGGAAGATCCGGAATGATCTTCCAGACTACTAAATCGTAGATGTAATTTATATTGTATTTTTCTTGAATTTTACTGTCTTCCAATTAGTGGTAATTTATTTTATCACTGTGAAGTTTGTAATTTGTTTTTAATGTTTTTATTAATTAATGAATTTTTGCTTTAATTTTTGTGTTTTCAATTAAGTGATTTATGTATAAAAAAAACATTAAAATTTTTGTATTAATACACTTAATTTTAGTTTATTATAAATGTTAAACTACCTAATAATTAAATTAAATTAAATATAAATTAAATAACATCATTAAATAATAAAAAGGACTAAATTGGAATAAATTTAATTGATTAGGATAAAACTTTGATTAAACAAACTTTTAATTAAAGTATATAATCAAAATAGATTTTATTAAATAGAGTCAAACCGTGATTAAGTTAAAATTTAGAGATAAAAAAAGACGCATTTTTTACACCAGGTGAACAATGCCAGAGATTGTACAACATTGTTCGCTAAACCTTAAATGGCACAAAGAAAACAGAAGGGTTGGAGATGGTTCCTTACTCCAATTTACCTTTTTGCTCCAAAATAGAGCTGGTCTGGAGATGACTTTATATATTTTACATTTAATTTTGTAAATTTCTTTTTCCGTTTAGGCCACTCAAGTGTTTTGGGAAGAAACTTTAACGAACCCTGATCATGTCATGTCCTGGTTCATTCAAATAGAGATTTTTGACTTCATCCCTATACATTTTTGACTTCATCCCTATACGTATCGACTTAAATAACGGTATCGCACCTTCTTTATTTTTAAAATCGGCTCTTACAATATTTTCCGTTCAATTTTTGAAGTAATTTGACATTTTCTCTGCTATCAAGACGACAAGTTTTGATATTGGTTTTTAAGTGAAAGTCAAACAAAACAATAAGATTGGAGAAGTTTAGTTAGAGAGAATGATACAAATTGTCGACGCAACTCATCATGTGTGTAGCAGTGTTGATTTTGAACAAGAATTTCAAAAAGTCGATTTTTCAAAGGGCTGAAAAGTTATATAGCATTTTTTTGGAGTAGAATTGTGCAATTAGCACTACTTTAATAACTCTAGTTTAAATAGCACCAAAGATGAGATTTGGATAAAAATACCCCTACTCATCTATCTTTTCTCTTATCAGCCCTTGTCTTTTTTAATTCAGAAACCACCATTGATGGAGCTTCGAGCTCCATCAATGGAGTTGCCACCGCCAACTGGTGAGTTGACGGATAAAACCATCGAAAAAACGTTCTTCCAATGCCAATAGTTGTAACTGTAATGTTTGTTTTCAGTTTCAAACTGTGTGGAGAGAGAAACGAAGTCAAACCCGAACCGTCGTCGATGCTTCATCGTCAGATTTGTGACGATCCATTGGAATATGATGAAACCGATGGCACCAACGAACTAGGAGTTGTCCGATCTTTCAGATCCGACTATCTTCTGAGTCGATGGGCACCGTCGTCAGCTCGTCGTTTTCACCATTGATGGATGTTGAACAAACCTCCATCACGATGATGAAGAAGACGTAAAATGAATTAAGTCTCGAAAAAGCATGAATAAGTCTCGACAACATATGAATAAATCTAAAAAACGCAGAAATAAGTCTTGGTATTCATAAATAAGTCTCGAAATAGAGTAAATAAGTATTCATAAATTAATTCTCGAATAAGAGTAATAAATCTCGGGTATTTATAAATTAAGTCTCGAACAAGTATAGTAAGTCCCGGGTATTCATAAATTAAGTCTCGAATAAGTGTAGTAAGTCTCAGGTATTCATAAATAAGTCTCAAATTGGAACAAACAAGTCTCGAAATTAAAAAAAAAAAAACTCAACATCAGCTACTGTTCGTTTTCTCAAATTCGACAAACCCAAACCCAAACCCACAAATTCAAGATTCATACAAACCGTCATTCAGATTCAACAAACTCACCATACACATCAAAATCAACAAATTCACAATAAAAACTAAATTGAAAACTCAAAATCAACCAAAACAAAATTAATATCTCAAAATCAACAAAATCAAATTTGAAATAAAACATCAAAAGACTTTTTTTTTCCAGAAATATTGCCTTTTCCAGAAATATTGCTTTCCAGAACTCATGTCAACCCAACTCTGTCGAAGTCTCCATTGAGAGAGAGAGATAGTATGAGAGAATGGAAAGAAAGAGAGAGAAAAAAAAAGATAAAAAAACAAGTGGGGGTATTTTGGTCTCATCACCTAGTTTGGTGCTAATAAAACATGAGCTATTAAAGTGGTATTAATTACACAAATCAAAATTGAAAAAGTGTTATATACCCGTATTTCCTCTTTTTCAAAAGCAAATATAATGTACAGTACAATGGAGTCTGCCAAAGATAGGTTTATTGCCTACTTCTTAACAACTCTTATCGAACCTTGAAAATGCTTCTTATATTAGACAATGCACCAAACCCTCGAAAGACTCCAACAACATTTTTCTAATTTAAAAAATTAAAATAATATTTTCAAAACTTAATCGTAGTTTTCCAAAAAAATAATAAGTTAAAAATCATAATTATTCGGATATTAAAGGGTCTTATCTTCAAAACCCACCAATATGTAATATTGGTATGTAAAGGTATCATCCTTATCCTTTATCAACTGGAGTTCAAACTCTAGTATTATAATTATAATCCTACATTTGCTTATTAAGTGTAAAGTGTGGGTAGATCCCTATGATCGTAGAGTCTAATCTTACTAGGTTCAGACAGACCTACAACCTGTAATGATGTTAATTTTTAAAAAAAAATTGTATGTATTATGTATGTGTTTTTTTTTTTAAAGAATGTAATTGTGTCCTTAAATTCTATTTTTTCCACATTGGTGGTTTAAAACTTTTATACTTTTGTTTGATGATACAAATCTTAAACGTTAAAACAAAAGGAGTTATATAATGAATGAACAAATCATAGTTTTATTTGAGATACCTATATTCTAGTGGGTGGGAACCATGGCATCAACCATCTAATACAATAACGGCATGTTTGTTTGCATGTATAGTATTGGATAAGGGTGCATTATCTTATCCAATACACGTGTTTGGCAATGGTTTGTACATTACACAAGCTAATACATAATAACGCATCTAATACACCTACCATTGTATTACACAAGACAAGGTGGAGGCATGTTTTCTAAAAAAAAAGTATCTGTATCTTTTTTCTCCTTTGGTTTTTAACTAGAATTGTTTTTTTATATATTTACAAAAGAAAATAAAAACACAAATTTAAAATTTAAACCAAAAACAATCTTGCCAAAAAAATTCATAGTTTTCTAAATAAACAAGAAATTTATCTTCTTTTTATGTTAAATTTTACAAAATCGATTTTGCATTTGCAATATTTGTTAAAATATTCATTTTAGTCTTCTTAAAAAAAAATTAGATCTAAAATAATATTAGGAAATATCTGATATATGCTATTTCTTTTTTTGGCAATGAAAGAGACCCATCTTATGAAGGTTGGAAGACCCATTTGGATTGCGGATAGTGAAAGTGTCAATCTACTTTCCGCTATAGATTTTTTCTCATCAAGTGATTTTTTTATTTCCTTTTTTTTCTTGTTTCCGGTTGATAGATGGTGTTTGATTTTATATTCTTGTTTCCTATGTTTTCTTTTTCTTTGTTTCTATTTATACAAGTAATCAATATCTCTTCCATAAGCAATTTTATAATTTGTTTTTATTCAATGTAATTTTATGTGTTAATGTGTGGGTCGTTAGTTTTTATATAGGCTTCCTATTTGAGGGAAAACAAAACAAAAAATTACTTGTCTTATTTTTTCTCTGCATTCCAGAAATTTATAGTTTATTACGGTGTGTGCGGTATATTAATATTTAAATAAATTCTATAATTTTTAGTTTTAATATTGAGTACACCTAAGATAGGTCCAAACCTAATGTCATGGACTTGACCCATGAAGCCCAACCCAAAATATTTTGATAACTATAATAGTTATCACTGAATAACTGCTAGAGCAATTTACTGCAATATATATATATATATATATATATATATATATCTAGTTATTACAGAAGCAAGTCAGTTGTCAGTAAAAATAGAATTACGTATAATTCTATTGATAACAGAGAGAAACAGAAAAGGAGTATAGGTTCTTATACTGTGAACAAAGTTTGGGTTCCTGATTGGTGACTCTAACCTGACATGTGATTCATTCAATTTTTCGATCCTGAAAAAGGTGTGTTAACATTTTTCTCATATTGTAGAATTTCATTATTGGTATCAAAGTTTTGCTTGAATGTTTTAAGGTTTTTGATGACATTATGATATTTTCATAGAAGTATGAAAATAGATTTTTTTTGTATAAATCATTTACATATATCAATTTAGATTATCAATTTAGATTATCAATATTATTTACTTAATATAATGAGAAGCATGTAAATGATTTTCGAAATCATGTTGTAATCAACGAATATGCTTATGACATGCCATGATATTAAATTTGTTTATTGTTAAAAAATGTCATGATATTTTTTTTATACCGCCTTTGATAAATTCACGAATATATATATGTCAACATGTTTTATAGTGATTTTTGTTTTCTGAACATGTAGAACATATAATTTCGTTTTTTATTATGCAATGATTATGACTATAAAGTTTGTTTTATTTGTGTTAATATGCCATGAGACTTAATTTTTTGTGCATATGAACACTAAGGCATAGAGCCCTAAAATCAAAACTTTGAGGGAGTCGTAAAGGGTAAAAATGGTCGTAATTTATTGTCAAAATGGTATCGTTAGATACTAGAGATCCCAAGCTTTCTATAGATACCGAGATCGCAAAATTTGGTTAGTAATGAGTGAGAACGAAACGATTGAAAACTAGATCGGGAACAAAATATTATCCTGAAATTGGTTCTTAAGGTTAGGGCAGGTGAATAGTGACACGCGCCTTAGAGGCTGCGAGTGCAACTCACCTTAGATCCAATTTTCAATATTAAGGGCATTAATGGAATTAGGATAAAATTTGGAAGCTAATAAAGGTGGTTCGATGACTGGAAGATGATGGCTAGGTGGCGTGTGGGTTACACGCACAACTGAAGCAAGTGACCAAATTTAATCATAGTGAACCACCTAGAATGCGACACGTGTCAAGGTGTTGGAAGACTTTGACAAATGGTCTTGTAACTAGAGGACATGTGGCACTTATGTGGTTACTTGGTAACCGGTAATTATTCTAGACCATCGGAACGGTTTTCAATAGCGATTTTTGGTGACGGTTTTCGACAGCGGTTTCCGGTGACGGTTTCTGGCAACGGTTTCTGGTGATTGTTTCGGACAATGGTTTTCTGTGACGGTTTCCGACGATAGTTTTCGGCAGCGGTTTCCAGCGATGGTTTGGCAACCGTTTTCAATGACGGTTTTCGACAGCTGTTAACGATGAAGTTTTTCGGCAGCAATTTTTGGCAGTGCTTTTCGGTGACACTTCTGGCAGCTGTTTCCAACGATGGTTTCCAGTGAAGTTTTCAACGGTTTTCCTGCCACAAATTGTTGGTTTTCCAGCAAACAAAAGTGGTTTTCCGACAACTATGGCGGTTTTTCGGCAAAAAAATTTATTATTATTTTGATTAATTCCATTGACTAAATTTTCGCTCCAGTGGGAGTTGAATATACCCGATAAATTTTTATAAGTTCTCAAAATTTTACTAACAAATATTAATAGTATCTATTTTTCATTTCTCTGTAGATTGAGGAAATGTGTAACCACAACTCATCTGAAACTGATCCTTAAGAGGAGTACTCACCACTTTCGATGGAGGAATATTCACCACAATTGGTAGAAGATAATTCACCATTGTCGGATGACTCTGATCCTCAAGAGGAGTACTCACCACTGTCGGTGGAGGAATATTCACCACAATTGGTATAAGATAATTCACCATTGTCGGATGACTCTGATCCTCAAGAGGAGTACTCACCATTGCCGGTGGAGGAAAATTCACTGCAATTGGTAGAAGATTATTCACCATTGTTGGATGAAATTTCCATAGAGGAAAATATTATTGATGAGTATATACATGGGACATTTGAGGACGATAAAAGTCAACAGTCTCCATGAATGGAGATAGATGAAGTGGATATTGAAAGATATAGGAATTTCAAAATGTCTCTTGCTAAGTTCATAAACAAACTAGAAGACCATAAAATGGATTTTAGCACTAGTTTATATGAACAATTGTTAAGGTTTGGGGATCTTATAGTTTCTGAATGGCCATGGAGTGATGGTGGAATAGAGCTTATATGGAAATACATAATTCACGCACTCCTTAAGGTTCTACCAGATGAACTACGACATAATAACATTGAGATGTTAGCCATTCTAGAAGAAGATAAATTTACCACCTTCAGTGAAGCATTAACAACTATATTAGAATATCGAGATTCTCAAGTGTATAGAAACCTCAAAAGGCATGTGGCCTATAGCACAGGTGCTAATTTGAGATCACAAAGACATTGTAAAGTTAGTGAATAATGGTATGCAATATCTGCATTTAGAAGGTTTAGAGTAGATGAGGATTACTACCTATTTTTAAATGATAAGCAAAGTATCTTTGCACACTTTGAGCAAATCTTGCATGAAATCCCAGAGAGTTTTAGAATTTCTGATTGAGATTGCAATTCTTAGGATGTATATGTTTGTAAATACTCTTAGTTTGTACAAACTCTTTATTATTAATGAAGTGGGATATTAGTGCACACGATTATGCAAATTTTTATTTACTTGTGCTTATTCAATATGGGTGTTCTAAATTGTAAGAAACAATGTTAGAACTGTTTTGCACAAAGGACACTAATAAATATAAATTAGTGAATGTTGTGGATTTGGATGATGATCAAGAGCTTTGAATTTTGTTTCGATTCATATCCTAATATTCCTCTTATTTTATTTTTTAGTGTAAGTTTGATGCATAGCATTTGTGCTAAGTGTGAAATTATTAGAAAAACATGCTAGAATAACTATTAATTAAACTATTTGTTACATAAAAATTTCAGGAAATGGCTTTTGCATCTAAGTCAATTGTTACTGAGTTGAACAAGAGAGAGAAACTGAACGGTGACAACTATGAGATGTGGCACCAAAAAATTCAGTTAATCCTTAAAGAGCAAGAGGCTCTGGAAACTCTTAAGAACATTATGGTAGAACCACCAGATGGTAGCACTGCCCAACACAGGAGAGATATGGAAACATATCAGACCTGGAAAAGAAATAACAGTTTGGCTCACATAACGATGTTAAGCAGCATGACTGATGCTCTCATGTGTGTATATAAAGAGTATGACACTGCGCAAGACATGTGGATTGCGTTGAAGGACAAGTTTGGTGGTACTTCTACTACCAAACTTAGGAGACTTACAATTAAGTTTGACACCTATAGGGAGTGCCAAAATCATGATATGAGGCAACACCTGAGAGAGATGTCAAACATGATACGTGAATTGAAGTCTGCAGATCATACTTTAACTGATAAGCAATAAATTCAAGCAGTGATCCGGTCTCTTCCTAATAGCTGGGAAAATATGAAGATCAACATGACCCACAATGACAACATCAAGACTTTTGATGATATATCACGTCATGTTGAACTGGAAAAAGAGCGCCTAGAGGCAGCGAAGGCTTCCGGTCAGTTTTACATGGTTGAGAGTAAGCGCAAGGCTAAGAGCTTTATGCGCAAAGGAAAGAAAGGGAACTTCCAAAAGCAAAAGAGGAAGGGTCTTAAACAGAATTTCAACAAGAATAAGATCAGAAATCAGAAAAGAGGCATGAGTGCTGGTGTTAAGAAGGACAAAGCCAAGTTGTAATGTTTCAATTGTGGCAAACTGGGTCATTTTGCTCGAGAGTGCACTGAGCCGAAAAGGTACGACCCAACTTAATAACTGATAACTATGCTTTGGTTTCTAGTTCTGTTTTACTTAATGAATCTCGTCCTTTATGTATTGTAGACTTAGGAGTCACTGACCATGTAACTAGAGACAGAGCAACATTTGTAGAATATCATCGGATCAATCAAGGGACTAGATGGATTTACGTGGGGAACAACTCGAGAGTTGAAGTGAAGGGTATTGGCACTTGCAAATTAATGTTGCATGGTGGTCAAATACTTTATCTCCATGATGTTTTATATGCCCTTAAGATTCGACGAAACTTAGTTTCAGTTATTGTCCTCTTAAGTTTAGGTTACGAACTTAACTTTTATAGTGGTTGTATGGATATTATTTATAATTTTGTTCGTATTTGTACTAGATATTTGTTGAATGGTTTTATTGTATTAATACCGAGTTGGACGGTTTTAATTATGATGATTGTTATTTTTCATTAATTGCTTCCGCTAATGATGCTAATGTTGATGTGAATGTTTGGCATGCTAGGCTGGGTCATATTGGCCAAGATAGGATGAACAGATTGGCTAGAGAGGGTCTCTTAGGTTCATTTAATAAAATAGAGTTACAGATATGTGAAAATTGTCTAGCTGGAAAAACAACTAGAAAACCATTTGAAAAGGGAACTAGAGCTGAAAATCCATTACAATTAATTCACTCTAACATTTGTGGACCAATAAGTGTTAAAGCAAGGCATGGTGCCTCGTACTTTATTACATTCATAGATGACTTTACCCATTTTGGTTATGTCTATTTGATTTCTCATAAGTCTGAAGCATTGGATTGTTTCAAATCATACTTGAACTTAGTAGAGAATCAATTAGATAAAAGGGTTAAAGCATTACGTACTGACAGGGGGTGTGAATACCTTTCAGATCAATTCAAGGAATTGTGTGATAAAAAAGGTATTCAAAGACAGTAAACTATTCCTAGGACTCCGTAACAAAATGGTGTAGCGGAAAGAAGGAATAGAACATTACTTGAAATGGTTAGGTCTATGATGGCTCAAGCAAATCTACCAGTACACAATTGGGGAGATTCTTTGCTAACTGCCACATATGCACTTAAGTGAGTCCCCACAAAGTTAGTCACTTCCATACCTTATGCGTTATGGACAGGTAGAAAACCTGACTTAACATATCTGCGACCTTGGGGGTACGCGGGTTACGTACATTAGAAAATTAGGTGCAAGAGGAAAGAAATGTATCTTTGTTAGATACTCTGAGCATTCAAAAGGATATGTACTCATAGATGAAAACTCAGATGGAAGTGTGATGAGATAGAGTCACGAGATATTAATTTTTTAGAGAGTTAATTTCCTAATAGAGGTAAAGTTGATAGAGATATCCGATTCTATAAATTGGGTAATCAAATCAAGGTATCAAATCTAAATACTCGACTTGAAGTTAATGTGGATCTATCTGTGACTTCTGTCCCTAGTGGGAGTGATACTCCACTTAAAGTAAATACAGAAATACTTGGACCTTCTGATCTTAGTGGGAGTAATAAGGTTGTTGAGACAACATTTGTGGATTTACCAACTCGTAGAAGCAATCGTGGAAATGTTCCTCGTCGTCGTTTTGAGATTGAAGAGGAAGCATTTATGATTGCTTCACATGATGTTGATGAGCCTAAAAATGTTAATGGGGCTCTCAACTTTCCTGACAAGGAATTATGGAAAAAAGCTATGCAAGAGGAGATGGATTCGATGAAAAGTAACCATGTCTGGGACTTGGTTGACTTACCACCTGGAAGAAAAGCCATTGGAAATAAATGGGTTCTTCGTGTCAAACAAAAGGAGGATGGCACAATAGAGAGACATAAAGCGCGCTTAGTCGTAAAAGGTTATACTCAACAAGAGGGTATTGACTATAAAGAAACATTTTCCCCTGTGGTTAGGTTTGCTTCAATACGCCTTATTGTGGCAATCGTCGCACATATGGACCTGGAATTGCATCAAATGGATGTAAAAACAACATTTCTCAATGAAGAATTGGATGAAGAAATTTACATGAAACAACCTCTAAATTTTGTTTCAAAAGGCCAGGAGCGTAAAGTTTGTAAGCTCAAAAGGTCAATATAGGGTTTGAAACAATTGTCCAGACAATGGTACATACGGTTCCATCAGGCTGTTATGTCTTATGGGTTCAAAATGGCTGAAGAAGACCATTGTGTGTATATAAAACGAAATAAAGATAAGTATATGATACTATCTTTATATGTGGATGATATTTTGTTGGTTGGAAATTGTAAAGAATTTGTGTTAACCATTAAGAAATGGTTATCTTCAAAATTTGAGATAAAAGATATGGGTGAGGCTGCCTATATTTTAGGAGTCAAAATTACAAGAGATCGTTCGAAGAAACTTCTTGCTCTGTCATAAGAGTCTTATATAAGGAAAATTCTTAAACATTTTAACATGGCTGATTGTAAGCCTATGGATACACCTGTATCAAAGGGATAAACTCTGAGTCTCGACATGTGTCCTAAAACTCCTCAAAAATTTGAAAGAATGAAAGATGTTCCTTATTTCAGTGCTATCGGCAGTCTCATGTATGCTATGATGTGTACAAGACCGGATATCTGCTATGCGGTAAGTTTCATAAGTAGATATCAATCCAATCCTAGAAAGAAGCATTGGGTTATCGTGAAGAGAATATTGGTGTATCTTAAAGGTACCGCTGATTACTTCCTTTGTTACCAAGGTGGAGATTTACGTCTCATTGGATATACAGATGCTTATTGGGAAGGTGATCTGGATGAGCGAAAATCAACATCAGGATATGCTTTCCTACTCAGTGATAGTGCTATCTCTTGGAGTAGCAAGAAACAGACATGTATTGCTCTGTCAACTATGGAGGCAGAATTTATGGCTTGTTCCACAGTAGTACAGGAAGCTGTCTGGCTTAAAAGATTAATAGAAGATTTGGATGTCTCTAAGGACAATGGGAAGCCAGTAACCATTTACTGTGATAGTCAAGCAGCAATTGCTTATACTAAAGACTCTAAGTATCACAATAAATCCAAACACATATAGACAAAATATAATTTTGTCAGAGACATCGTGTTGAAGAAAGAAGTAATGATTTAATACATTTCAACCTATGAGATGGTAACTGATCCTATCACTAAATTTGTGACTAGAGATGTTTATGAGTCACATGCCAAGTCATTAGATTTGCGTAGATTGTAATAATAGATTGAATCACTGTACTAAACGATGTTATTATAGTTATAAATAAAATTGATTTCTGTTTGAAATTGTACTAGCATGTTGTATTTCACATATAAGTATGTCATCAGGTTGAGACCAGCATTCTGACACGTGCGGTCGCCTCAGTTGTTTAGAGAAACAAGCTGAGATGAGACACATATATATTAAATGATATATGAGAAATATATTCTTAAAGGAGCTTATATATACATATATGAAAATGTCGCCTTAACTATGTCAAGATGAGGTTCTTAACAAATATACATATAAATATCTTAGAACCGATCATGATAGACCTCACTATCATTGATGCCTGATTAAGCCATATGTGAGATCTTAATGTGGCGTTAAAAGGTGGCGAGCTTTTAAGAACTCAAGTTAGTCACAGGGTGTGTGGATGAACTTAAATCTGTACAGTGATTTAAGAAAAGACATAGTCATTCATATTTAGAATAAAGATCACTGTAACACGTGTTTCATACCGCGTGTGCTATTTGTGGCCGATGTGAAAAATGAGAGAATGAATCTCTGCTTTCTCATTGTGTAAGTTCCATTGAAGTTATATTAAAAACTTCAAATGATGTCCTTATGACTATTCACTTTGTCTTGAAGTGAAAGAATAGTGTTAGCACCTTTAGCATGTTATTTTTATGGCTATGATAATCTAGGCTATGGGACATGTCTAAAGTAACAGTTGTTTTGGAGACTAAAAGACAAAGATGGAATGGGAAGATTTAATAATTTTTTATCTTAATTATGTGTTTACCTGCTAGCCAATTGTATTTGAAGATAAAATTGTAAATACATAAAAAATGTGATAAAGTCAAGTATAGTTTCTTGAGGGATTAAGTATGCTTTTGGACTGATAAAAATTTAAGAAATTAAATCTAGGAAACAACAAATAAACAATGTTATATCTCTTGTAAATAATGGATTTACAATTGAGATTCCAAAACTCCTCTTATTCATATTGATTGTTCATAGACCACACAGTATATTTATTTGTATGAATACTCTTTTATAATTTTATGATGATATCATAATTGTGCTATTTCTAATGGAGTTATGGTGGACCCACTTGTGCGAGTGGGAGATGTTAGTTTTAATATTGGGTACACCCAAGATGAGTCCAAACCCAAAGTCATGGATTTGACCCATGAAGCCTAACCCAACATATTTTGATAACTGTAGTAGTTATCAGTGAATAACTGCCAGAGCAGTTTACTGCAATATATATATATGCAGTTATTACAGAAGCAAGTCAATTGTCAGTAAAAATAAAATTACGTACGATTCTATTGATAACAGAGAGAAACAGAAAATGAGTATAGGTTCTTATACTATGAACAAAGTTTGGGTTCCTGATTGGTGACTCTAATCTGACCTGTGATTCATTCAATTTTTCAATACTTAAAAAGATGTGTTAACATATTTTTCATATCGTAGAATTTCATTAATAATTATATATAAATATTAAGTTTCTTTCTATAATTATATATAAATATTAAGTTTCTTGTGAGTACGGTATGATGATGATTATTATTATGTTTAAACTAATGTAATTTGGAGTTGTAAGTTTTTTTTTAATTTTATTGCATGGTGCAAATGCTTATAAAATTCTTTTCGGTAAAAAAAACTTATAAAATTATAACTAGTGCAAATATATAATTTTTATTATTATTATGTTATGCTTTGTTATTTTTTTCAACATATTTTCTTTCATATAAGAATATTGATCATATTTTCAATAATTTTATCATGAAATATAAATAACTATTTAATCCATACACATTTAAAATATTAAAAAGTTCAAATCATCATTATTCATTATTTAACTTTTTTAATGTTAATATTATAATTTTTAATTTGTTAAAAATTAAAATTTATTAATTTATAATCATTAATATTTATTAAATACAATATACTACTCTACAATAACTTTGTCAAATAATGTATTATTTAATACAGTCTTATATAATATATCACTAAACATTTGATTATACTAACAATAATACAATATAATATAGCTTAATATTATACAAATCAATCCAACGTAATACAATACAATACAATACAATGTGTCAAATAAGCTCTAGATCAAAAAGTACCATGTAATTTTTCTTTGCTCCAGTCAACAAATGTTTACAGAACATCCCATTTTACAGTAAGTTTTTTATTTTTCACAAACAATTATGATGAATTCGAGATTTAAGAGAAGTGATTCTCATACTCTCATGGTATACATTTTATATTATTATTGATTTTTTTTTCAAATTTTTATAATAAATTTAAGATTTTAAATAGAGACATAATTCGAACCACAACCGTTGTTTAACACATGCAATTAAACCCTCTCAACGTGGCGTAGATTTAAGAGTTATGCAATTAAACCGGTCTCGTCTAATCTTTTTGTTATTATTAGTTGGTTGATTGCACACATCTTAGTAGTTGTACGTTAAGGTACATACTGGTACACACCGTGTAAAGGTCGGCGCGCATTCATTATTAGTAAGTTAGGAAAAAAAAAAAAAGGGAGCTTAAAGTTTCTAATTAATTAATTATAAGATGAGAAAGTCTTATCAAACTCTTCCATTAATCAGAAATTCAGAAGGCCATTATCATCAATTTCATCCCACTTTTCTTTTTCTATCACCGTGCTCCTAATACTTGTGATACGCAATAGTCATGGGCTCTCAAGAATCAATTGTTTTTTTTTTATTCCTTCTTATTGTAAATAACCCCTCCTGTTTGTTTATTTATTTATTTGTTTAGAATTAGGATTTATAGAACATCATAAAATCAATCACTGCAAGCACGATTTGAAATATAATTTAATCTTAATTTAATTTACATCTTCATCACATATTGCAGTTATTTTTCAGTCCGTTTTCGTTTTTATTTTTCAAAAACAATTTCAAATTCACGTTTGTTAACCGTTTTTTATTTTATTTTCAAAAAATAAAAATAAAATGAAAAACAAAACCAGTATTAAAAGTGATTTTTTTTTTTAGAAAACACCAGATATTTAGGCCCTGTCCGGTACCGTTTTTCAAACGCAATTTTCGTTTTTGTTTTTGAAAAATAGTTTAAATATTCGTTCAGTACTGTTTTCAAAATCATTTTCAAAAAGATTTTTCAAATCATTTTCAACTTTAATGACTTAACATGAAAAATAAATAGAAAACAACTATCTGATGTTTTTGTTTTTGTTTTCCATTTTTTTTTCACTTCGAGATTTTTTTAAACTCAAAACAAAACGAATGACACTTTCATATGCTCATCATGAACACAATCTCAAAAAATTCATCTGATCATCATTAACACAATCTAGAAAAACAACACTGCTTCGAAATCGTCTCACTAACAGCCACAACTTCAACATCATCAAATACATTATATCTAATTAACGGTTAAAAAACCATGGAATTATAGGAGATGAAGAGAGAAGATTGGAACAAGATGAAGAGAAATGAGGATGACGGACAGATATGGAGGAGATGAAGGGATCGAGCAAGTTGAAGTAGAGATCCAAACTGATAGTTGAGAGAAGATGAAGGGAGGCAACAGAGTAATGAAGGAAAGAAAAATAATGAAAAAAGTTATGGTTTTAAGCAATATATATATGTATGTATAATGATTATGTGTGGTAAGTCTATTGTAACACCATAGAACACACCAATATTATATTGCCATGTGATTAAAATTATGGCTTTCAGTGTTTTGTTAATTATTACCGCCAGACGCATATTTACCATTTTCATTATCAGAATACAGCTTTCAAAATATGTTACCAGACGTGTTTTTCAATAACGAAATTGAAACAAGAAATACTGTTTTCATTTTTGTTTTTATTTTCGAAAAGCAAACATGAAAAAATGTTACCAGACGTACCTTTATTTTTGTTACCAGGCAATGATCCAACGGGATGGATTTTCAAGGCTGAACAGTACTTCGAATTCAAGGGTATTTCCTCCTCACAACAGGTACAATTGGCGTCGTTTCACCTTGAGAAGGTAGCACTTCAATGGTACTGATGGTGCACCAAAAACAAAGGACCTTTGAGTTGGGATGAGTTTACCAAAGCCCTTCTAAAACGATTCAGACCAACAGATTACGATGACCCATCAAAGGCTCTTTCACGGCTTAAACATACCACCACCGTTACAGCTTATCAGGAAGCATTCGAAAAACTATCGCATATGGTTGACGATTTACCGGAAAATTTCTTGGTGGGTAGTTTTATAGCAGGTCTGAAGGACGAAATCCGACTTGACGTGCGTTTCAAACAACTCATGGCACTATCTGAAACCATAAGTGTTCACACTTAACCGAATACTGGAATTGATATGAACCTCATCATGAGCAGTGAGACCCGGAACCAATATATGGTAACGAAGAATTGTTTTATAATCAAGTTTATAAACAAAGAACGCTATCGGACCGTGACCCGTTACCTATAAGCAGTTAAGAATCAATGATATTAAGAAGTTGAAGACGCCACACTCAATAACAAGAAGGAGATGTGAGTGATATGTTGAGTTTTTAGAACCAAAAGAGATGAACTCTCACTATTTTTATTAAATTCAAGTCTACCAAAAAGTTACATCATTCGTTCCTTTATAAACTAAAACCCTAATCGAAAAGAAATGCTACAAGCTAGCCCTAAAAGGAAACAAGAAAATTCGGTCATTAAGGTCTTACAACTAGAAAACTAAATCGGGCAATAATTGTCTTACAAATGAAAAAAACTAAATCAAGCAACTATTGACTTGCTCCCTAATTGGAAGGTTAAATCTGGAAACAAATCAGCCCCTTAATTTGGGAAACAAATCAACTATTATTCTTTGAAAATTAAAAGGAAATAAATCAATCGAAATTGAATCTCCTAAACCCTTTGCTGCTCACCACACGCCCAAAATTGTGCCATATGCCCAAGTCTCCTCTTATTTGGCCCAATCAATTACCTTGATAACATTAATTAAGCCTTGGTCTTCATGTGGGCTTATCTTTGACTTCAACAATTCAAAATAAGCCCAAGTGTCTTGAATTAGGCAATTTAGTGCTTCTTTAAATCTCTTAGCTCTTGCCCTTGTTATTGGCTCAACTGGAACATGCAATGGATCCCTTGATGCAGCTTCCTTATTCTCATCATTCCTTCCCTCTTGAAACGGATTTGTCCTCAAATCGTTACCTACATCAAAAGGAGACAAATCAGAAACATTGAAGCTTGCACTAACATTATACTCACCTGGAAGATCTAACTTGTATGTGTTGTCATTGATCCTTTCAATCACTTGAAATGGGTCATCTCCCCTTGGAAGTAGTTTAGAACACCGTTGGGCTAGAAACTGTTCCTTCCTCATATGCAACCACACCCAATCACCGGGCTCAACCACAACTTTCTTATGCCCTTTATTTGCTTGGTTGGCATATTGTTCAGTTGTTCTCTCTATGTTTTGTCGAGTCTTTTCATGGATTTGCTTAACAAAATCTACCTTTTTCTTCCCATCCAAGTTAACATGCTCATTCACAGGTAAAGGAATTAAATCCAAATGAGTCAATGGGTTAAAACCATACACAATTTCAATAGGCAAAAAATGAGTTCCATAATTCACACTCCTATTATAAGCAAACTCTACATGCGGCAAACAATCCTCCCATGTTTTCAAGTTCTTTTACATTATAGCATGCAACAAGGTAGATAAAGTCCTATTAACTACTTCAGTTTGACCATCGGTTGTGGATGACAAGTAGTAGAAAATAAAATTTTAGTGCCTTGCTTACCCCACAAAGTCTTCCAAAAGTAGCTTAAGAACTTAGCATCTCTATCCGAAACAATGGTCTTAGGTATGCCATGTAATCTCACAATTTCTTTGAAAAATAAAGCAGCAATAAGTGATGCATCATCAGTTTTATGCCAAGGAATGAAATGTGCCATTTTAGAAAATCTATCAACAACCACATATGTAGAACCCCTACCCCTTTTTGACCTAGGCAAACGCAACACAAAATCTATAGAAATGTCAATCCAAGGTCCACTAGGTATAGGCAAAGGAGTATATAATCTGTGAGGCTTAATCCTAGACTCGGCATGTCTACATGTAATGAATTTCTCACAGATTCTTTCTATATCACGTTTCATATGAGGCCAAAAAAAATGTTCATGCAAAGTATCTAGTGTCTTAGCTACACCAAAATGCCTCATCAAACCTCCCCCATAAGCTTCTCCAACAAGCAATTAACGCAAAGAACTCTTAGGCATGCATAATTTTGTTTCTCTAAACAAATATCCATCATGCCTAAAAAATTTACCAAATGCAACATTTTCACATGCATTGAATACATTGCCAAAATCAAAATCTTCCACATACAATTCTTTAATGTAGTCAAACCCAAACAATCTAGCATCCAAAGTAGAAAGTAGAACGTACCTTCTAGACAGAGCATCAGCGACCACATTCTCCTTACCTTTTTTGTACCTGATCAGATATGGAAATGTTTCAATGAACTCCACCCACTTGGCATGTCACTTATTTAGCATGTGTTGCCATTTTATATGCTTCAAAGATTCATGATCCGTGTGAATCACAAATTCTTTCGGCCAAAGGTAATGTTGTCAAGTTTCTAATGCCCTAATCAAAGCATACATCTTCTTGTCATAGGTAGGATAATTCAAGGCCGTTCCCCTTATCTTCTCACTAAAATAAGCAATGGGACGACCTTCTTGCATTAGAACAGCTCCAATACCTATTCCTGAAGTATCACACTTAATCAAAAAAGTTTTAGCAAAGTCAGGCAAAGCAAGCAAATGTGCATTAGTTAATTTTTCCTTAATCAAATTAAATGTCTTTTCTTGTTCATTACCCCACTTAAAATCCACATTCTTTTCAGTTAGAGGTGTAGCTACACTACTAAAATCTTTCACAAACCTCCTATAAAAACTAGCCAACCCATGAAAACTTCTCACTTGTTCCACAGTTGTAGGTTTCGGCCACTCTTTTATTGCTTAACCTTTTCTTCATCAACCTCAATCCCCTTAGCACTAACAACAAAACCCAGAAATACAAACTTATCGGTACAAAAGGTACACTTTTTGAGATTAGCAAACAACTTTTCTATTCTTAAAACACCTAAAACAAGTTTTAATGTTCAACATGCTCATCCAAGTTTTTGCTATAATCAGAATGTCATCAAAATACACAACCACAAACTTTCCAATAAAAGCACGCAAAACATGGTTCATTAATCTCATGAAAGTACTTGGTGTATTAGTTAATCCAAAAGGCAATACTAACCACTTATATAAACCATATTTTGTTTTGAAAGTAGTTTTCCACTCATCACCTTCCTTTATCCTAATTTAATGATATCCACTTTTAAGATCAATTTTAGTAAAAACAATAGAACCATGCAATTCTTTAAGCATATCATCTAATCTAGGAATAGGATGTTGATACTTTACAGTGATATTGTTGATGGCACGACAATCAACGCATATCCTTCATGTTCCATCCTTCTTTGGCACAAGCAACACGGGAACCGCACAAGAAATCATGCTCTCACACACATACCCCTTTTCCATGAGCTCACTAACCTGCCTTTGAAGTTCCTTTTTCTCCTCAGGATTACTTCTATATGCTGGTCTATTTGGGATGGGTGCTCCGGGTACAAAGTCAATTTGGTGCTCAATCCCCCTTATTGGTGGTAAACCAATAGGCATCTCTTCGGGAAACACTTCATCAAAGTTCTGCAATAGAGAAACAATAACACTAGACAAGGAAGGGTTAAGTCCATTAGTACTAAAGCAAGCCTCTTTGTACAAAAGCACAATCATTTGCTGATTTGAAAACAAAACCTTTTTGATCTCACTCTCCCTTGCATAAAAGCTTACTTGTTTTTTTTTTCTCAACAACCTCTTTTTTTCACCTTTTATTTCTTTTTTTCCTATTTCAGACTCTCTTTCTTTTCTCTCTCTTTCAATTGAACTCTCACTCTCACTCTTTTTTTGACATCTCTCTCTTTTCTTAACCTCACTTGATCTTCAGACACTTGTTTTGGGGTTAAAGGTACAAGAGTGGTTGACTTTTTATTGAGTACAAAGGAGTATCTATTGGTATACCCATCGTGAGTCACATGCCTATCGAACTGCCATAGTCTCCCTAAAAGGATATGGCCGCATTCTTTGGTACCACATCACAAAGGACTTCATCTTTGTACTTTCCAATTGAAAATGACACCAACACTTGTTTAGTCACCTTGATTTCCCCAACATCATTTAACTAGTGTAGCTTATATGGTTTTGGATGCTTCGAAGTGGCTAAATTAAATTTCTCTGCAAAACTAGTGCTAGCCACATTAGTACAACTCCCATATCAATGATCATGCTACATACATTATCATTAACATGGTACCGGGTGTGAAAAATGTTGTCACGTTGTACCTCATCATCTTCCTTGGCTTGAGCACTAAAAGCTCTTCTTGCTACCAAAAGCTCTCCATCCACCGGATATCAATATCACTTGCATCCTTCAAAGGTGGCATGGACTCATCATCAGATTCACCCTCGGATTCGATTTCACCATCATCCTTCAAAACCATTACTCTCTTGTTTGGGCATTGAGATGCAATATGACATGCTCCTAAACACTTAAAGCACTTAATGTCATAATTTCTAGAAGGTTGAGAATCTGATGTACCTTGTTTTAATGTTCCTCCGGCCTTATGATCTTTGGAAGGTTCGGTCTTAGCCTTGAAACTAGGATGGTCATCCATCTTGCTCCAATTCGGTTTCCATGATGATGAAGAACCCAGATTTTACCTAACCCGTGTGGAACTCTTTCTCTTCAAGTGTTGCTCCACCTTAATTGCCATGTGCACCATGTCACTCAATTCAACATAATGTTGCAACTCCACCACATTTTTTATGTCTCGGTTAGTCCACTTAAAAACCTAGCCATAGTAACCTCTCGGTCTTCCTCTACATCAGCTCGAATCATAGCTATCTCAATCTCCTTGAAGTAGTCTTCAACACACTTAGACCCTTGAGTAAGAGTTTGCAATTTTTGAAACAAACCCCTATAATAATGACTTGGAATGAAACACTTCCTCATGACAACTTTCGTCTCCTCCCAAGTCTCAATAGGTCTTTCTCCATTCCGTCTCCTACTCACAATCAGTTGATCTCACCAAACAATAGCATAATCGATGAATTCTATGGCAGCGAACTTCACCTTCTTCAATTCGGAATAGTCATGGCAGTCAAATACCAACTCTATTCTTTTTTCCCACTCCAAATAAGCTTCAGGATCAATTTTTCCTTGGAAAGTTGGGATCTTCACCTTGATACTACCTAAATTGTTATCAACCCTCTCTCTAACCTATCTCTTCTATTCCCATACATATCTTCTATATTCCCATGCCTAACTCCTCTACCTCTCATTCCACGCCTAAATTACATTAGACATCGATCATCCTCTTCTATGTAATTCCCATAATCGTCTTCATAATCATCCCTTGGTGGGTTCCTTTCTCTTCATTCCACATTAGGAGTCCTAATTGGCTGCTCCCTTTATGAACTAGACTCCACCTTATTTATTCTATCATGCACCTCACCAAACTTAATATTCATCTGCTCCATGTTTTTTTTGTATGGCTTTATACAAAAAATATTAAGATCTACCATTTCTGGTGCATCATCGGATAAGTCTCTACTCTTATCACGTGACATATTTAAAACCTGCAAAAAAATAAAATAGTAAGCCTCACAAACACTCCCTCACATGTTTTACTCTCAAAGATGGTGGCGCTCAAACTCACTCAATTCTTTTGGCTTTCACCCTCTGATGAGCTCACACACTCTTGCCATTTTCCACTATTTCAGTTCCTTATTTGACTTAGGAAGACATTCACAAGAAGTTCAAGAAAATAGATGTAGCAAAACAATATAACAAGAATAACAAAGACGAGATTCTACTGCTAGTTTTTTTTTACCGACCTTGATCAAATGAACTTAAGCACGACTTTTGGTACTTTTTTTTGTACCTGATTTGATCAAACGAATAGAAGTTTTTTTTTTAGAATCAAACGAAAATAGAGAAGAAGAAGAAAAGGGATAGTTTAAACCTGAGTTTAGAAACCTAAGCTTTGATACCAATTGATATGAACCTCACAAAGAGCAGTGAGATTCGGAACCAATATATGGTAACGAAAGATCGTTTTCTAATCAATTTTATAAACAAAGAACGTTATCAGACCGTCACCCATTACCTATAAGGAGGTAAGAACCAACGGTATCAAGAAGTTGAAGACGCCACACTCAAGAACAAGAAGGAGATATGAGTGATAAGTCAAGTTTTCATAACCAAAAAAGATGAACTCTCACTATTTTTATTCAATTCAAGTCTACATAAAAGTTACATCATTCGTTCATTTATAAAATAAAACCCTAATCGAAAAGAAAGGCTACAAGTCAGCCCTAAAAGGAAACAAGAAAATTCGGTCATAAAGGCCTTACAACCAGAAAATTAAATAGGGCAATAATTGCCTTACAAACGAACTAAATCAAACAATTATTGACTTGCTCCCTAATTGGAAGGCTAAATCTGGAAACAAATCAACCCCTTAATTTGGAAAAAAAATAAACTATTATTCTTCAGAAATTAAAAGGAAATAAATCATCCGAAATTGAATCTCCTCCAACTCTTTGCCGCTTACCACACGCCCAAACTTGTGCCACATGCCCAAGTCTCCTCTTATTCGGCTCAATCAATTGCTTTGATGACTTTAATTAAGCCTCGGTCTTCATGTGGGCTTATCTTTGACTTCAATAATTCAAAATCAACCCAAGTGACTTGAATTAGGCAATTCAGTGCTTCTTTAAATCTCTTAGCTATTGCCCTTGTTATTGGCCCAACCGGATCATGCAATGGATCCCTTGATGCAACTTTCTTATTCTCATCAGGAATCTCCTCTAGTGAAACAGGGGCTCAACATATAGACCTGAAAATACAAACACGGTTAAATGCTCAAGGCTAACCTAGAGGGGGAGGGGGGGTGAATAGGTTAGACACTTTTTTCGACCCCCTTAGAAACAAACAAAAGTTTGTCCCTCTAGATTGCTTGTATCACAATATATATATATTAATTAAAGACACTTAATCAATATATAAAACAAGTAAAGTGTGATACAAACAAGTAATGATAACACATACACAATCTATATCATAGAAAGAAAGTCAACTTACATAAAGAGTTATATCCTTAGTATTCAAATAACAAATACAAATACTAGAGAGATAGGGAGAGAAGTTGACACAAGATATAACGTGGTAAACCTCCGAAGAGGAAACATCCATGGGTTAGCAACCACCGGCAAACAAAATCCACCAGTAGATAAGACAAGTACAATCTCTCAAGTGACCCCTTCACCTAGAAACTACCCTATTATCCTACTCATAAAGATGTCGCCCTCATGCTCAACAATCCTAGGCCTCACACCTCTTGTCAAGACTTCCTCGCTCACCTTACCAGATCCTCACGACCCAAGGAAAGACTTCTTGCTCAACTATCCGAGTCCTCCCGACTCTAGTCAAGACTTCCTCACTCACTTATCTGGATCCTCACGACCCTAGGAAAGACTTCTTGCTCGACTATCTGAGTCCTCCCGACTCTAGCCAAGACTTCCTTACTTGACAATCCAAGGTCTCACACCTCTTGCCAAGACTTACTTGCTCAACAACATAGGTCTCACACCTATTGTCAAGACTTCCTTCTCATAAGGCATCTAGATGATCATGAATGCAAAACGCAAACAAGCACGCAACATAGAATGCTATGATCAACACATCCTATGGAAAATACTAGGCATGATCAAAAATGCACAAAACAAATGTAGTCTAGTCAATCATGCATGTTTAAATCATCTAGATCATGTAAGATATGTTCAACATTAATCACAACCTAGATACATGCATAGATCAAAACTTGAATCACAAGATATGTTCAATTAATCACATAATCAAGTTTAAATCACACAAACCTAAAACATGCTAAAATCATATGACAAAGTCATTTAGATTTAAGCTGAAGTTCTAGAGCATATTCCTATACATAGATTCAACAAAAACACATGTATAGCTTAAAAGAACATAAGCACATGTATTAATGTGAGAATTCGGCCAAGAGAGCCTAATACATGTGAGGAACTATTTTTCATAAAATCAATCAATCAAAGATCATCAAATAGTCCTAGAATCAAAGCTAGCACAATACAATCTCAAACATGTGAAAATATAGGCAAAATCAAAACCTAACTCAACATCTAAGATTTCAATTGAAACTTAACCTAGCTTTAAAAGAGTTCAAAACTCAAATAAAACACTCACAATACACATATATAAGTTGAAGAATAAAACTTAAGGCAATTGACCAAGTTTTAAAAGAAAACTTTGAGAAAATATCAATACCTTAGTTGATTTAGGTGCAGTCCCGTTTTTGTGTGTTTAGACTCCAAAAAAAGCTACAAAACTCACTCAAACCTTCAGAGAAAGGATGGAGGGTGATTAGACAAACACTCTCAACTTTGAATCACTCAAATCGGAGTTCAAATGAAGAAGTTATGGTGTTTGGAATGTGAGAAAATGTAGAGAGAATTTTCTGGACACAAGTTTAAATTTCTTCTTAGAATGAAATGTGAGAGGGAAGAAGAATATAAAGGAGAGGGAAAATTGGGCATGTAAAATGACCAAGAGAGGCAAGAAGCAGCCAAGCATGCTTGCTGCCCGAGATGACCCTTGGGCATCTCGGGGCAGCAAGCCTTCTTCCCCGAGATGGCCACGAGCCATCTCGGGAAAGAAGTGATTTGCTGACTTCTTTCTCTTTCGACCTTCATTCCCGTTCTTCAACCGTTCTCCGGCCTCCAAACTCGGAATTCAAATCTGTTTGCGGATTAAGAACAGTAACTCTCACGCAGATATGAAAATATAAGATAATCAACCTAGAAAATAATAATTCTACTCGATATACGAAGACGAAGACAATGTATGCAACATAAGTTGAAAGTGTAGTATCTTTTGACTTAGAACTTGAAATCAATAGTATGAGTAACCGAAATGACCGGAACTCAATAAAAAATGATTTAATACTAAAATAAAGTTCAATATCCATGTTATACAAATATATACACAAACAAACACAATTCACACAAGAATGCAAACTACATAGAGATAGTCTACAATCCTGCATTTTCCAAAACATGTTATTTCCATACCAATGCATGAGCATTCATCTTCAAGTGTGTGAATGTGTTATACATGGTGTACAACGATGCAATGACACATATGAATGAATTGTATATATGTGCCTATAATGGTGCACAACGATGCAGGGACACAAATGTATGAATTGTGAGTGTGTGCCTAAGCCTTGTACGAGAAAGATAAGGTCTTAGTATACCTTTGTAGAACCAAATTGCATTCTTTCTCTTTAAAGACTTAGAACTTGCTTTGACTTGTTGTTCATTCTTCTTTGAAGCTTGAATCATCATGAATCTAAACAACTAAATCATTACAAGTAAACATCATTTTGATATGGAATTAATGTCAACATAAACTAAAACCTAACAATCTCCCCCTTTGGCAAATTCTATGTCAAAACACCTATACATTTACTACAAATATAAAAAAATAAAGATAGGTCACAAAATCACTCCCTCTCATTACAATGAGTAAGATTCCTATAACTAATCTTCACCAACTCGTGAACTTCATCTTGATCTTCTCTTGAAGCAACCTATAAATCCTCTCAAAGCACAATGCATATACAAGAGAAAAAACAACAAATGGCAACATATAATATGGATAAGAATATACAATTAAGTCCACAAATACATGTATCTCCCCCTCAATACATGCCAAAATACAAGAATTCTTAACCAAATCTTAAAACTAAATATTACATGCCATTAAAAGTTCAAAAGTTCACAAAAACAACATAAAAAGAAACTAAGTAACTAGAAACTCTTTCTCCCCCTTTTTGACATGAAATGATGGCAAAAGGTAAGAAACATACCATAAGACACAAATACTAGCTACTAGATCCACCAAGGAAAGATGTGCGTGTAGTTGATCTAACATAATGCTTGAGAGGTGGTCTTGAACTTGAAGCAATACATTCCTCAAACTCTTTTATTCTAGCATCTTGTTTATCAACTATAGCACTAAGCTCATCAACCTTCTTTTTCAAATGTAAAGCCCAATCCGGAAGAATGTTTGTGCAAATCTCATGACAATCAACTTAGAAATACTAAATAGTCCAAAAATATCACATGTCTTACCCTTATCCCTATATGACATGTATGACACACATTTATCACTATACTTTTCCAAGGGTTGTACCAACACATCATCTCCTCTACTCTTAACACCACGAGCTAAACACAAAGAAGTTATAAACCCCGGTAATGCAAGATTTTTGTCTCCTCTAGTAGAGAAAGTCGCACTATCAATATAAAGCATAAGTAGATACCCAAGATTTATAGGTTGATTAGTCACCAAGGCATACACTATTTTGATCTTGTCTTTTTTAAACTCGGTTGAATTCGAAGATCCAATAATGTTAGTGCAAATGAATAGATGCCAAAATGCACTAGCCTTAGTTAACTCATGTTGACTAATATATGTTCTACCTTTCAACTCAAAAGAAGCATTGTCACAAAGAATTCTACCCATGATATTAAGATTCTCAATGACATCTACATCTAGAAATTTCGAATCTATATCATTAGATAGCCCAAGAAACTTGTTAATGTTTTCCGGGTTAACTCTAAACACAACACCCCTAATCTCCATCAAAGCATCCAATAAGGTGACACTTTCTCTATATTCAAGATAAAACTCTCTAACAATAGTATCATTCACAATTCCTAACATGCTCACCCAAGATTCCCAATTTCTATCCTTAATGCACTTAAGAACATAAGAATCTTTACACTTACCTAAGTCAATACCTCTCTCTTGAAATATCTTTTTAGTTCCAAAGATCCCTAAATCTTTTGTCCTTGAAGCTTTGGATCCTTTTGAGGTAGACTTGACTTTCACAATGGGATTCGATTGATTTCCACTCCCGGTAACCTTAGTTCTTCCCATTTGTTCTTGTGTTATTTGATGCTATATACATACAACAAAAGTGAGTGAAAAACAAAACAAGCATATTAGTCACAAATATATAAAACAAAGACATATGACTTAAGAATGAATCATCATGCAAGACAAAGATAGTGAGTAATATCTTACAAGTATCATTAAGTCAAAATATGCCAACATGTAACAAAATGAAGCATGTGAACATATCATAAAAGAGAACAATGTCTAGCATACAATGCTCCCCCTTGATAAATGTTATAACTAAAATCAATGATAGCATAAAGTTCACAAAGATGTTAACACAATCACACATTCAAGTAATTTGAAGAAATATCAACAAAATAAGCTTCATATGCTAAGAGAGATACACAATGATTTTTCAAGTTCTCTCATAATTCTTCAACAATTGCTAAAATATCATCATACTCATAAACAAAGTGTGTGTGAGAGAGATATGCTTCAAATATATATCAAGAAGTAGTTTGATAATCAACATGCAAACAATTTCCAACAACTATTCATCTTAAGCTTTTTCCATAAAAAGTCAAACCGATTATCATTCGGAATTTTTTCTTTTACGAGAATAGATTTCAACATATGAGTGTGTGTGTGCATATGACTCGTCATCCCATTTCTGTTTTTCAGCCCGAGCTCACTTGATTTTCAACTATACTCCTTTTTAAGCCTTCCTCCTTTTCTTTTTAGGCTTTGAATCAAAGATTTTTTTTTTTTATGATTTCATTTCAACACTTCTTTGATTTTTCCTTTTTTTTATATAAACAAAATTCACTTCATAACGGCTTTCACTCATCACAATGGTGTAGCTCTCTCCAACATTGGGTAGCTTTCACAACCAATATGTGTAGCCCTTTTCATGAAGGTGCTCGTTGAGTTCTATGTAATTGCCGAAGCAAAATGGATACTAACCATAGGTCATTTTAAATGTACTTAAGCACAAAATCTTCAAGGTGTATCCAATGTTTACATATTAGTAAACTCAATCTACTAGCAAAACATATAAGAGAAACAAGGTGCAATTTTAGAAAACCAAGATTTTATGGCTCATAAGCACATGATCTAAAAGCAATAAGTAGAGACTTATTCAAGATCATACTTCTCTAATGAGTAGCTTTCAAAGAATATGAAGCTCATATTTTCAAAAGTAATGCCACTCAATATACTATACACAAACAATCATCAAAGTTAAGATCAATGTGAACAATATCACTATTAGATCCAAAAATAGCAAATGTCAAAGAGAACCATATGTATGCTATACAAAATTCTATAATATGACATGCTATAAGATGTATATCAAAAATTGAGTCAAAAGATGAATATCTAAGAGAACATGCATTAGAGCATAGAGATACCTTTTTGCACATTATATTCACCAAATATCATACTTCCTCCCTTTTTATGAGCACTCTTGCCTTAAATGTCCTCATGACACCAAGTTGACAATGTTTCACAACAAGAATATAAAAAGCATAATATTTCAACTCAATCAACACATATATCAAAAGAACTTCTCTACAGTTAATCAACAAATTTTGACCATCATAACAACCATAATGTGAGATAACCAAGTTCATATCAATACATGGAGTATTCAAAGCTAGCAAGCAAGAATTCTCAACACAATTGACATATAGTCTCAAAGCTATCTCACATGTGCTTCTTATTTTTAGTGATAAGAGCACTCACCCTTGAACCACTTGTTCTTGGGTGTACCTACACAAACATTTCTAATATCATCATTGACAATAATGTTAAATTTAGAGTAAAGTCCTTCAATGACTTGATTAACAAGAATATCATTAACACACTATTCCTTAACATTTTCAACACAAGCTTTGTCAAGTTGAACAAGATTAGTATTATTTCTACTTCACAACTTCTTCTCATGCTTAGCAATATTATCATGTTTCTCAACTTTCAAGACCTTAGCATGTTCAAGTTGAAGTTTAATCTCTTTATCTCTAGATTCATTTCCTAATTTGCATTTTTCTATATATTTATAACACCTAGGTTTAATATGACCTATTGTGTTGCAATAATGGCAAATTGGAATAAAAGATGAGATTGTACCTTTTGAAGTTGAACTAGCTTCACTAAGAGTTTGCAAAGATACCTTGGTCACCAACTTCTTCTTGGCTTTTGATCTTCTCTTCTTGTGTGGTTTCTTATCAATCACGACTTCATCAAAGTGAATATGAAGTGGTGCTTCCAAGAGCTCCTCTTCCACTACCAATTCGTATTCACCACTATGAGAGTTAACAAGATTCCTAACACTAGACACACTTACTGAATCATTCACTAAGTTCTTGATGGCCTCCTTAGCCGTGTCTATCTCTTCCATCAATTCTTGTTCTCTCTTCTTCAAAGAAGATATCACATTATCCTTCTCAAGGTTTATCTTTTCAAGTTCTCTAAAATTCTTCATAATATCACCTTTCTCACCAAGAAGTCTACGAGTGACAACCACAAACTCATCTAGTTGTTTCTTGATAAAATCATCATTCTCAACTACTTCTCTTTGAGCATTATCTCTAGCTTCTTCAAGCTTTTCTATCTTTTCCAACAACTCAAGATTAGTAGGAATGGAACTGGAGCTTCCATGATGATTTGCATCAAATTTCTTGTTCAAAGATATTGTACCATCAACATCTAGTGGAGAATGAGAAACCGTTAGAGCTACAAAGTTGCTCACCAACTCTTCATCACTTGAAGACTCACTACTAGAGCTCTCATTGTCACTAGAGTTATCATCACTCCAAGTAGCCGCCAACACTTTGCCTTTCTTGTCTTTCTTAGATGGTTTCTTGGTGCACTCACTAGCAAAGTGACCGAAACCATGACAATTATAGCATTGAACCTCTTTCTTGTTCATGGCTTGACTATTCTTCTCATTCCTTGGATATGATGTTTTCATAACTTCCTTTTCCTTAGAAGATTTGCCTCTAGGCTTGGCATTCTTCTATAGAAACTTCTTGAACCTTCTAACCAAAAGAGCCATCTCTTCATTTTCATCATCACTCTTCTCCTTAATAGCATTGAGAGCAATTCCCTTACTCTTGATCGTTGGCTTTAAGCACATCTCATAAGTTTGGAGAGACCCAAACAACTCATCAATATTCATACTATCCACATCCTTGCTTTCCTCAATGGTCGTCATCTTTGATTTGAATCTCTTAGGAAGAGACCTAAGGATTTTTCAATTTAAACGCTCTTTTAAGATAGGTACTCCAAGTGTTTGACATTGGTTCACTATGTTAAGAAGTTGGAATTGGAAGTCTTCAAACTTTTCTTCTTCACCCATACTTAAACCTTCAAATTGTGATGCCAACATTTGAAGCCTCGATTTCTTCACTGCTAAGGTTCATTCATTAGTAACTTGGAGAGTATCCCAAGCTTCCTTTGCGGATTCAAGATTTTGAATGTAGGAGAATTGATGCCCATCAACTCCTCCAAAGATGGCATTCATAGCACGATGGTGCCATTTAGCAACCTCAAACTCATTCGTTGATCATTCACTTCTTGGCTTGAGTATCATGGTTTCATCCTCTTAAACCTTGGTAGGAGGACTATAACCTTCTTCCACTACCATCCAAGCCCTTTCATCAATAGAGCGGATGTAGGCTTTCATCCTCAACTTCTAATACCCATAGTTAGTGCCTCGAAGCAATGGTGGCCTAGAATTTGAGGCTCCTTTCGCCATTACATCATCTTGTAAACCCATGACTTCAAACGCCTTGCAAAAACCGTGAATGTATCACCCGGGATCTCACTAAGTGCAATCTAGTGTCCTACCCTGATACCAATTAAAAATACAAACACGGTTAAATGGTCAAGGTTAACATAGAGAGGGGGGTAAATAGGTTAGACAGCTATTTCAACTCCCTTAGAAACACACAAAAGTTTGTCCCTCTAGATTGCTTGTATCACAATATATATAAAAACTAAAGACACTTAATCAATATATAAAACAAGTAAAGTGTGATACAAACAAGTAATGATAACACATACATAATCTATATCATAGAAAGGAAGTCAACCATAAAGAGTTCTATCCTTAGTATTCAAATAACAAATACAAATACTATAAAGATAAGGGTAGAGAGAAGTTGACACAATATATAACGTGGTAAACCTCCAAAGAGGAAACATCCACGGGGTTAGCAACCACCGACAAATAAAATCCACTAGTAGATAAACAAGTACAATCTCTCAAGTGACCCCTTCACCTAGAAACTACCCTCATATCCTACTCATGAAGATGTCGCCCTCATGCTCAACAATCTGAGGCCTCACACCTCTTGTCAAGACTTCCTCGCTCACCTTACCGGATCCTCATGACCCAAGGCAAGACTTCTTGCTCAACTATCTGAGTCCTCCTGACTCTAGTCAAGACTTCTTCACTCAACTATCCGGATCCTCATGACCCTAGGCAAGAATTCTTGCCCGACTATCCGAGTCCTCCCGACTCTATCCAAGACTTTCTTGCTTTACAATCCAAAGTCTCACACCTCTTGCCAAGACTTACTTGCTCAACAACATAAGTCTCACACCTATTTTCAAGACTTCCATCTCACAAGGCATCTAGGTGACCATGAATGTAAAACGCAAACAAGCACGCAACATAGAATGCTATGATCAACTCATCCTATGGAAAATACTAGACATGAGCATAAATGCACAAAACAAATGTACTCTATTCAATCATGCATGTTTAAATCATCTAGATCATGTAAGATATGTTCAACATTAATCACAACCTAGATACATGCATAGATCTAAACTTGAATCACAAGATATGTTCAATTAATCACAAAATAAAGTTTAAATCACACAAACCTAAAACATGCTAAAATCATATGACAAAGTCATTTAGATTTAAGCTGAAGTTCTAGAGCATATTCCTATACATAGATTCAACAAAAACACATGAATAGCTTAAAAGAACATAAACACATGTATTAATGTAAGAATTCAGCCAAGAGAGTCTAATACATGTGAGAAACTATTTTTTATAAAATCAATCAATCAAAGATCATCAAATAGTCCTAGAATCAAAGCTAGCACAATACAATCTCAAACATGTGAAAATATAGGCAAAATCAAAACCTAACTCAACATGTAAGATTTCAATTGAAACTCAACCTAGCTTTTAAAGAGTTCAAAACTCAAATAAAAACACTCACAATACACATATATAAGTTGAAGAAGAAAACCTAAGGCAATTGACCAAGTTTTAAAAGAAAACTTTGAGAAAAAATCAATACCTTAGTTGATTTAGGTGCAGTCCCGTTTTTGTGTGTTTAGACTCCAAAAAAAGCAACAAAACTCACTCAAACCTTCAGAGAAAGGATGGAGGGTGATTAGACAAACACTCTCAACTTTGAATCACTCAAATCAGAGTTCAAATGAAGAAGTTATGGTGTTTGGAATGTGAGAAAATGTAGAGAGAATTTTCTGCACACAAGTTTAAATTTCTTCTTAGAATGAAATGTGAGAGGGAAGGAGAATATAAAGGAGAGGGAAAATTGGGCATGTGAAATGACCAAGAGAGGCAAGAAGCAGCCAAGCATGCTTGCTGCCCGAGATGGCCCATGGGCATCTCGGGGCAGCAAGCCTTCTGCCCCGAGATGGCGCGTCGCCATCTCGGGAAAGAAGTGCTTTGCTAACTCTTCTTTCTCCTTCTACCTTCCTTAGCGTTCTTCGACCGTTCTCCGGCCTCCGAATTTGGAATTCGAATCTGTTTGCTGATTACGAATTGTAACTCTCACATAGACATGGAAATATAAGATATTCAACCCAGGAAATAATAATTCGACTCGATATACGAAGATGAAGACAATGTATGCAACATGAGTTGAAAGTGTAGTATCTTTTGACTTAGAACTTGACATCAATAGTATGAGTAACCGAAATGACCGGAACTCAATCAAGAATGATTTAAGACTAAAATCAAGTTCAATATCCATGTTATATAAACATATACACAAATAAACACAATTCACACAAGAATGCAAACTACATAGAGATAGTCTACAATCATGCATTTTCCTAAACATGTTATTTCCATACCAATGCATGAGCATTCATCTTCGAGTGTGTGAATGTGTTATACATGGTGCACAACGATGTAGGGACACATATGAATGAATTGTATGGGTGTGCCTATAATGGTGCACAACGATACAGGGACACAAATGTATGAATTGTGTGTGTGTGCCTTGGCAATGCTTTTATCATCACATAATATAAAGCATACATGAATTGACCGAGTACTGTGGATTATTTAACCTAAAAATTGGAATCTAAAATTACAAAAAATTTCCTAAGGCATTCCTTAGTCTTCTAGTAACTTCAGATATCTTCCAATCTCTTCAGGTCACTCCGATTCATCTCATGAATCCATCTTCACGATTTTTCCAGGTCTTCAATATATGTTACAAATTTTTTTGTTTACAATACAATAACAGTAAAAAAAAATATATACAAAATAATAATAATACTACAACCCATAAACCCTAAATCCACAGTACCATATAATTAACGATCAATCATGTTTTTGTAAATTAAAAAAAAATATACATACAAAAACATCATACAATCAATTTAAATTATGCCTACACAATTAAAACATACAGGGGCATCGAAAATAATTTCATGTTCCGAAAAATTAATTGGCTCTGATACCAATTGTTGGAACCCCATTTCACCGGTCACGCAGCGGAACTAGGTTTTAAAATTTTATATACATATCATATCTGTATCTGGGACCTGTGAACTTTGGAACATAATTATTTTCGGAATTAATACCTACAATATGTAAACACAGGAAATTGAAATCGATATAAAGAGAAGAAAAACATACTAACGTTTGGAGACTCTTTCACTTTACGATGTGCTCCTGTCTGAATCACTCGATCTTCCTCGCTATCTCCCAGGACAGGTAACTGCGTGTGGGCATGTCAAGGTCTCAGGAACTTGAATGGAGGATGTAGAGAAATTGAAGAAACTCTTTCTTCTATGTGTTTCAAAAACACACAAAGCATGAAACAATATATAAATATATATCTCTCTATTTCGGTGCACACGAAGCAAGATATATGCATGCTTTTATGTATATACATATCACTAAAAAAACACTTTTTTTTTACGCCTATGCATGCCTTTATATATATATATATATATTCAACTATATTTGTATGAAAAAGAGACCAATTTCGTAAAAGATGGATAGAAAACATTAACAATTTAAAAAAAAGCATCCCTTCCTTTGATTGGTATACTAATAGAAAAAACTTTAAACAAAACTGTTATGTTATAAATCGACAAAACTTTAGGACATACAAAACTAAAAGAGGAGAAGAAAAACAATTACACCCCCCTCTAAAAGAATTTGAAATTAACATGCCCAACGATGATGATCCTGCAGGATCAAACACGACAAAATGTACACCTTTTATCATTTTTGATGAACCAATGTCACAAACAGTACCTGCCTCCTCACACCAAATTGGTATCGTCATGAGACAAGGCAACTATACTAATTTCTTCCTCAACTCCATTGGAGAACAACTAGAAAAAATTGACCTAAACCTAACCCAGACTAGTGAATCACCCACCAAAGAGGTCACACCTCCATAGGTTTTTGTCCCTTATGAAACTGCAACCTCCTCTTCTAAGGGAAAAGAAAAAAATAAATCTGAACCCATGATGTTTCCTGACAACACTGGAATAGAAAAATGTTTCGATAACCTTGTGGACGAAACAGAACTCCTTAGAGCTCTAGAAAAAAGATTAGGAAGAATACCTGGTGTTCATACTCCTAATATTCAAACAATTGACAAAACCATCCAAAACTCCTCTGATGAAGATGAAGTCTCTGACTTCCAAGATCTTATTCAAAGAATTACTACTAATGAAAAAACAGACAGTTATAATAAAACTAAATATTACCATAACACTAAACCTTATTACCCTAAACCTTATTACCCAAAACCTACTCCTCCTGACTTACAATACGAAGAAACAGTCCCATACAGAGCTTACACTGGTAATGCTTGCTACCAATTCAATATTGACGGACTATCAGAATACTAGATCATTACGGTCTTAAGACAAATGCATACAATTGGTTACATTTACATTAAAAAAAACAAAACATGACCCCTTCTGATGATGTTACCTCTTTAACGACTGGTTTTGAAGGCCAACTATTTGGTTGGTGGACACACTTAGTGCACTTGCTAAGAGATCTATTATAGGACACACCAAAACTATAACTACTACTACACATGTCCAAGATCTATCTACATTTGAATCAACCTCTACACAAACCCAAACGACCACTACCACTTCTGAACCAAATGGCATAGATGTCTTATGCTATACCATATTAATACATTTTGTAGGAAATCCCAACATTAACCAAGGAAAAGAATTTTCAAAAATCCAAAACCTCAAATGCAAGAAACTTAATGATTTTAAATGGTACAAATATATTTTCTTGACCGAAGTTTTCCAAAGACCTGATAATGCAAATTCCTACTGGAAAGAAAAATTTATTTCAGGTCTTCCAAAACTATTTTCCAACAAAGTCAGAGATGAGATGGTTAGACATATGGGATGGTCTGACTGGTCTCAAATTGATTTAAATACCTGGACTTATGGTGAAATAATTGATGCTATAAAAACGGTTGCTTTACAACTTTGTAATGATCTTAGACTTAAGAGCCAACTTTAACAACAAAAATTAACAACCAGGAAAGAATTAGGCTTCTGGTGTGAACAATTTGGTTTCGATAAATTATCTGCCCCTAAAAAGAAACATAGAAAATATCCCAAATTCGTAAAAAATTATCCCTACAGGATTAATAAGGACAATAAAGCCAATAAAAAAGGAGAAACAATCAGGTCTCCTAAAAAGTCTTCCTTTCATAAAAAGAAGAATTATTACAAGAAACAAAAATCTTATAAAAAATCCAACAGATGTTTTAAATGTGGCAAAGAAGGACATTATGCTAACAAATGTCCAGACCAAAAACAAAAAATTAACAACTTAGAACTAGATGACCAAACTAAAGAAAAAATATAGCAAGCTTTATACACAGACGATGATACTTCCTCATCTTCAACCTCCGACAATGAAGTTCTTGTTATTAATGAGTCATCTTCTGGATCCGACACTTCTTCTGAATCAACTGAACCAGTAACCCAACCTTGCTTTTGCAAACAAATTAACGTCCTTGACAAACAAGATTATTCCTGAAGGATTAGCATGATTGATAGTATTTAGGATCCTATCCAAAAAGCTCAATATATTAGAAAATTACAACCAAAAATTACTAGTGAATCAACGTCTAGCAAAAATACTTTTAATGAACCAAAACCTATTAAAAATGCCCCTTTTGAAAACCCTGATTTGAACAAAATGTTTTAGGAAAATTTCAAGCCAAATCCAGAAAAGTAACCATTTCTGATTTACAAAAGGAAATCACTGGCATTAAAGGAGAAATAAAAATTCTAAAAGCTCAGATCCAAGATTTACAAATCAAAAAGAGTTTACAACCAAGTTTCAATAATTCTAATGAATCTGACAAAGTTCAAGAAAAAGAGCAAGATAGTCAAGACAATCAACAGATTAATACCGATTAACAAATTAACTCCATCCATGAAATAAAAATCCAAAAATGGTTTATTGAAATTGATGTCAAAATTGCTTCTAGTTATAATATCAGGGTTATTGCCCTTGTTGATACGGGAGTTAATTTAAATTGCATTGTTGAATCTCTGGTTCCTACTAAATATGTAGATGCGACTACAAAGACTCTTTATGGCACTAATAAAATAAAATTAGATATCAAATACAAACTCACCAACGCCAAGGTTTGCAACAATGGAGTTTGTTATAACAATGACTTTATCGTAGTCAAAACCCTTTCTCAGAATAAAATATTAGGGTTACTTTTTTTATATCTGATCTCACCCTTCCAAGTTATTGCAGAAGGGATTGTCACTGAGTACCTAGGAAAAGAAATTCTATTTCCTTTTATTTTTCCAGTTGTAGTCAGAGACTTAAACATTTTGAAAAATAACAATATTTGCCAGGAAAATCATGATCCTATTGACAATTATATTGCCACACTTACCAGAAAACAAAACCAACTAAACTTTTTAAAAGATGACCTAGTTTTCCAAAGACAAGAAAACAAATTAGAAGAACCCCTTTTTCAAAGAAAAATAAAAGATTTTAAAGAAAAACTAGAAAAGGAAGTTTGTTCGACCATTCCAAATGCGTTCTGGGATAGGAAGAAACATATTGTTACCCTTCCCTATACCAAAGATTTTCATGAAAAAGGAATCCCAACTAAAGCCAGACCTATCCAGATGACTGACAGCCTTGTAGAATATTGTAAAAAAGAAATTCAAGATTTACTTGACAAAAAACTCATCAGACCCTCTAAATCCCCATGGAGCTGCCCTACTTTTTATGTCCAGAAAAATGCAGAAATTGAAAGGGGAGTTCCCAGACTAGTTATTAACTATAAATCCTTAAATGAGGCTTTACAGTGGATTAGGTATCCATTACCAAACAAATCCGATATATTAAAAGACTTTATGATTCAATAATATTTTCAAATTTTGACATGAAATCAGGCTTCTGGCAGATCCAGATTGCAGAATAGGACCGTTATAAGACAACCTTCACAGTTCCCTTTGGACAATATGAATGGAATGTCATGCCTTTTGGTCTTAAAAACGCTCCAAGTGGATTTCAATACATTATGAACAATATCTTTAATTCCTTCACTGAATTTTCTATTGTTTATATAGATGATGTTTTAATATTTTCAAAAAACATTAACCTTCACTGGAAACATTTAGAAATATTCTTCAAAACTATCAAATACAATGGATTAGTTGTTTCAGCCCAAAAATCACCCTCTTTCAAACCAATATTAGGTTTTTGGGCCACAACATAAAAAGAGGAACAATTGTTCCCATATAAAGAAGCCTAAATTTTGCTGACAAGTTTCGTGACGAAATAAAAGACAAGAAACAGCTACAAAGATTTTTAGGATGTCTAAATTATATTTCAAATTTTTACAAAGAACTTAGTATTTGTTTGTAAACCACTTTTCCAAAGACTTAAGACCAATCCTTTTCCATGGACTGAGGGACATACTAGATCAGTCCAACATGTGAAGAAATATGTTAAAAAACTTCCTTGCCTGACTATTTGTCATCCCACAGCTCCAAAAATAGTTGAAACAGATGCTTCTGATAAAGGATTTGGTGGGGTTTTGAAACAGAACATTTGTAGTAAAGATTGTTTAGTTAGGTATGTTTCAGGATCCTGGAACGATACCCAATTAAAATACTCAATAGTCAAAAAGGAAATTTTAGCTATTGTTTTGACAATACAAAAATTGCAAGATGATTTGATCGATCAAAAATTTGTTTTAAGAGTTGATTGTCAATCGGCAAAATATATTTGGAAAAAAGATGTCAAAAACCTTGCCTCTAAACAAATCTTTGCTAGATGGCAAGCTCTTTTATCTGCTTTCGATTTTACATTGAATATATAAAAAGATCAGAAAATAGTCTCCCCGATTTTCTGACCAGAGAATTTTTACAAGGAGAAAAATGAACGGTACAAACAGAGGTCGTGGTGGCCGAAGCCTTAGTGGCAGAGGCTCAGTTAGACCAGACTTATCAGACAAGAGCTCGGGCTTATCATCGACTTATCATACTTCCCCTCGAGGAAGTCATAAAGACAAGTATGCAATTTCACTCATTACTCAGCCCAAATCACCCCAGACATTGCCCATACAATTTCCTCAGTTACCCCCTGCTGGGCCTTCATCAAGCAGAAGCCCAAGCCAAAGCGCAGTACACATGACCAATACATTCTCACCACTAGTCATTGACAGCAACCCTTTTAAAACTATTGTCTCCTCAAAGATAAGCCCACATTCGAACAAGCAAGACAAGATTTTAGCCCAGGCCTCATCATCACCCCTTCCAAAAATCAACCAACCCACTTATTCCTACATAAATAAACCTTTCTTTGACAGATTCTTTGCATTAGAACAACATTTTATGCATGCCCATTATTTTAGGGAACCCAAAAAACTGGCTGATGACCTTATCAACCCGTTATTTGGAAGAATTCCTGAAGACTTATCAAAGAGACATATATTCTATGAGTTTATTCTCGTAGATACAGATTCAATTTTCATTTCTGATGTTTTTGACAAAATAGACAAAAAAAAATTGATTTTCAGAAAAATCAAGATTTGTAACATTATTACTTTAGAACAATGGGGTGGTGACCCCAATTCAAAAATTAAATTTTAGTAGAATTTTTCATATATCAGACTTTTCTTACTGGGATTATATCGATGCATGGACAAAAATATTTTATGGACAAAACCCAGGAAATTCCCTTTCTTGGTTCATTTATTTCGCCAAAAATTTCCATCTCGATATACCTATTTGGTTTTTAGAATGGTGGGACAAATTCGGACCTACTATTGATTTCCTCCCAATACAAGTTAAAGAAGGTTATTCCTTCTGGATTTCAAATGTTGACTGACCAGATGAATGGGAATTTTTCCCAGATCTATTTCTCTTTTTTGTCCACTTCAACCTAACATGGATACTCATACTTAAGTATTCCATCCAAGACAAGCTGATAGGAAATGTGAATGTCCCATATTTCGGTAGACAAGTGAAAATAAAGTGGTGGAGCGGTATGAATTTGGCCAACCATGGAAAAGATAGAATTTCCAAGTGGCTTTCTGACAATCCTACACTTCGCAACAAAGTTTCAGACCAGTCTGGCTTCCTGATGGCCAAATCCCAAAATCAGGCCAGAATTGCTACAGCCAGCACCTCTGATGAACTCATAAGAATAGCAGAAGAAATGAAGAACACAATGACCAGTATGTCCCAAGCTAGTTCTGACCAAGGTGAAGACAAAATCAATGAGGAAGACCCAGACAATTATGCATTCGATAGCGAGGACCCATCAACCTATTTTGGACACGACCCATGATGACAGACAGCTGGCAGATAAGATAAGGATGCTTATCCTTCCACATAATGACAGACAGTTGGCAGACAAGATAAGGACATTGACAGACATAAAAAGATAGGAATCTTATCCAAAAAGGCATCGACAAAATAAAAGTGACAGGCTGCCAGACAACGACAACTTTAATAATTCGAGAAAAAACAACTATTGTTTGTAAAAAAGTAACTATGGTTTCTTAACCAAGGTTACTCCTAGCTCTATATATTGTTTAGATGCTTAGAGTTTTATCAAGTTCAGTTTTGAAGTATGTTTAAAATTTTCTCTCTGATTGCTCTGCGTAGCATCACTATTCCCCCTTCTCTGTAAATTTTTGTACTATAAATAAAAGTGTGAGACTTATTCCTGTATATCACCCTTGCTGTCAAACTTATTTACAAATCACTATAAGAAATTATTACTTTATCTCTATTTTTATGACTTATTGTTATTTTCTGGTCTGAGTATATAGGCTGGAAACCCTGACTTATCCGTAAGCGGTTGTATTATACCGACTAGGATACACTTGTGGTAAAACAACGCCACGTACTCAACAGAACCATTATTTTATACTTGTATTTATACTGTATTGTTGAATAGTAACTCTTACCCGGATTGCTGCAGGTAGAGTTTAAATCTTCACTGTTTCTGTTATGTTCTTAGAATTGTTATATATTATCCTGTGTTTTTTATTTTATATTATCTTGCTCCGCTTTGGTATCAGAGCCTTAAGGCTTGTTGAAGAAGATAGTAGTGACTATTTCTAGGTGCAAAAGTCAGTAGGTCTGTAGGGTGTTTGCCGTCTGCCATGAGAGCTATAGGTTGTTGACCCGTTTGACCAGGCTGTGAGTCAAAACCTAGGATATTTACTATTTATTTTCTTTACCATGTCTGCGAGTAGTTTTAGACCTGGGATTGAGCCCGATGATATGAATAGTTGCACTGGACAATTTGTAGCTAATTATGAGATTTTGGGATGACAAAGATTTAATCAATTGGCAATTGCCCAATATTCAACAAAGCAGTAACTATAAGAAAAAACTTTTAGATTTCAGAACCCTTTTGGGTGAAAAGACCAAAGAAATAAATGAAAATTTTCAAAATAATACTTTTTTGACAAATCTTTTAAATAAAAACAGTTTGACTCACTATAACAAAAAAGGTTTTAATGACCTACATATTGAAAGTGTCCAAGTAGGAATTAAACTTCTTTCAAAAATTGGACTAAACAATTATTTGTTAATTGTTTTAAGAGACAAAAGAATTACTAACTATAAAGAATCAATTTTAGGAATGGCATAAACATCTTTAACTTATGGCCCTATATACTTTCAATGTTATCCAAATTTTACAATAGCCTTAAACACAGATGAACACAAAGAAAAATGCCTAGTTATTGACATCCAAACTTATAACTATCAATTCCTAGAAAAATCTAGCCCTTATAAACTTGTCTACAGAGTTCATTACAGAGTCTTGACTTCTGGACTTATCCCCAGCTACATACCCCCTTCCGTACCAGCTGGCCAGACCATATGCTTTAACGCATCCCCCTCAGTCAATGTCCTAGTACCTGTTCCAGTCAGATAGGAAAACATTAAGTTTCCAGATGATTGGGTCAAAGAACAAGTTGACCAACCAACATACAGACCACCCATGAGAAACCTCCATGACTGTGTTACTGAGGAACATGGAACCCTTAGAATATCTTTCAAAAGAGGCCTATCACTTAAAGATAATAGCAGTAACCATTTCAGATCACTAAATGACTTCCAATCAGCCAGAAACTCCTTGTCAAGCCTGTCTAGACAAAACATTGCCAGACAAATACCCAGTCTAGCCCCTAGACAAATCAGACAAATAACCAATCTCAGGCCCAACACAACAACTCCCAGCCCAGCTGCTAATTACGACCCAGAAGAAGACTCTAGCGAACCCATTGTAAACCTGGTCCTTAGAAGAAGAAGGCCCAAGCTCAAAACAGAAATACCAACACATGTGGCCCATGTCCAAAAAACCCCGGAACAAGTGGCCCAACCAATTCATACCTATGACCAAGGCCAAACCTCAGCCCAACCAATTCATGAACAAGGCCAAACCTCACCTACTCCTTCACAGGTCCTGACTGAAATTATTGACCCATAACCACCGGTCCGTTTCATTAATGTCATTGACAAAGAATCCAGTATTGATCTTAACCTCTTAATTAATTTATATATATCCTTGTTTGTATCCTATACAAACTCTTATATATGTGGACACACCAATTTGCATCCAATGCAATCTCTTGTGTTATAATTGATATATATCTTTTAATTATCCTTTTCAAATATATATAATATATTAAAAGTGATAATAAGTATTTTAAATTTAAACTTAAATTCAAATACTTAGATAAATGATTTAGTAAAATAAAATAATCATATTATTTTATCTTTACCTAAATCCATATATCAACTAACACCCTCCAATTAATAGTTAACTAATAATTCATAATTATCAATATAATTAAATAATCTAATTATTTAATTAATTTAACAATTAACATTTATTAATTAAATAATCTCATTATTCAATTAATTCCGGAATATATATGTGTCACTTTTGTAACACAATTAATTGAACAATCCAATTAATTAACCGTGACCCTTATTACCTAAATCGATTGGGCTAGTAAGGGGACCTAATGGACCCACAGTATTTTGAGCTCCAATAATCCTCGGAATCATTAATTAAACTCTTTAATTAATATTCCTTGATTATTAACTCCGGTGTTATTCCACTAAAAACCCGAAACTGCACTCTCTCAACTGTAAACGCTTTTACACAGACCGATACAACTCGGTGTCCATCGATATAGCTATTACACATGGTGTGATCCTCCACAGTAGTTCATAATTAGAGCTGGGTCATAATGTCCGTTATAACCCTCTAATTACATATATCCTTTAAGTATCATTGATTCTATAATGAACAATAAATCCTATTTCCTCACGGAATTAGGAGAGCGCTCATATTGTCCAAGCCCCGAATCAACCCGTAAGGGAACTACCATCTACTTCTCACAAGAAGGAGTGGATTTCACTATTGTGTACAAACCTTCCCAGCCACAAGCCAAACCGCAATCCCAACATACGGAATATATTGATCAGGAAATGCATCTGATCTCACCCATGGTATATCAAAGACTACGATTTAACCTGAAGGAGTCAATGAGACACTCAGAATTAAGATCACCCATATATAGCCATCCTTAGTTGATATATATGAATCTCATCTGTAAACGGATCATGGTTAGAGATTCATATAGATCATGGCCCAGTCCTATATGATCACATCATACAAGGTGTCTCCATTCCCATATCTCATATGAATGATTCATGATAGAATCATCGTACATTACGAAATGGACCGCAACTATAGATTAATCACAAATAAAGTATCCAACTTTATTTGCTATCTATGTACCTTTTAAATTGCACGTCTCTTACTGTATCCATCCGTATATGACACTCATATACACAGTTCGAGATTACATCTGACAATCTTAGATGTTTAAATATATGCACAAGTTTATAAAATAAATAACATAGCATGAATGAATTGAACTTTTCTTTTTATTTATTTCATAAATCCATATACAAATTACATCTTTAGGGCATAAACCCCAACAGGTGGCTGCCAAAAATCATGGGATGCGATTGCACCATTCAATACAAACTTAGAAAGGAGAGCGAGGGAGCTGATGCGCTTTCGCACATGTCTTCATTTCAGTTTCTGGCTATTTCATTGCCTATAGCTAATTGGTGGAAGGTGCTTCAACATGAGGTAGCTCGTGAAGAATATTATGCTAAGTTTGCCAAGTCCCATTTTCGACAGTATACTCAACAGGATGGAGAGTGGATGCTGGGTGGAAGGATTCAGTTAAGCCCAAAATCAACCTTGTTGCCTGTGGTCTTAGCAAAAGGTCATGCCTCCCCGAGCGATGGTCATTTTAGGTTCCAAAAGACCTTGTGTCGAATCAGCGAGAGTTTTGCTTGGCCAGAATTGTGCTTAACGGTGAAGGAATATATCTACAATTGTGATGTTTGTCAACGCTATAAATAGGACAACTTACGACCAGCCGGACTACTCCAACCGTTACCGATACCACAACAGATATGGTCCAAAATATCCATGGATTTCTTAGAAGGCTTACTAGTGTCGCAAGGTCAGGATGTGATCATGGTAGTGGTCGATTGTCTCTCCAAATATGCTCATTTCGTGCCTTTAAAACACCCGTACACAGCAGTCACAGCGCCCAAAGCATTTGTCACAAACGTTGCTCGTTTGCATGGTATACCAGCAGCCATAGTGAGCGACCGAGACAAGGTATTTCTTAGCTCTTTTTGGCACTCTCTTTTTAAGTTACAAGGCACACATCTCCAATTTAGTTCAGCTTACCATCCACAAACCGATGGACAAACGAAAGTGGTTAGCCATACATTGCAGCAATATCTCAGACGTTTCACTGGTGATCAACCAAAAAAATGGATGGAGTGGTTACCACGGGCTGAATATAGTTATAATACGACTATTCATTCATCCATGAAAATGACCCCTTTTGAAGTTGTGTACGGTGTTCCGCCTCCACCATTGATAGCATACACTCTGGGAACAACAAAATTACAAGCAGTAGAGGAGACCTTACGGTCTAGGGATGAAATTCTCTGTGACTTGCGTCGTAATCTGCTAGGTGCCCAGACGCGAATGAAATTGTAGACGGACAAACATAGGCGTGAGGTCCATTTTTCTGTTGGGGATTATGTTTATTTATGTTTACAGCCTTACCGTCAAAAAACGGTGGCTTTTTCCTACAGCTCTTTGAAGTTAGCACCAAGGTTCTTTGGGCCATATAAGATAGTAGCTCGAATTGGTCCAGTGGCATATAAATTAGAGTTACCGGTGGGTGCAAGAATACATGATGTATTCCATGTTAGTCTACTCAAGAAATAATTGGGCTCAGTTGAGGTGGCGGGCATGAATTTTCCTCCGGTAGCTGATGATGATTCCTTACTACCATGACCATAGTTCATTTTCGATCGTCGTATTGTTCAAAAGGGTAGATATAGTCCGAAAATGGAAGTTTTGGTCCAATGGTACGAGGTGCCGAAGGAAGACACTACGTGGGAGAATTTGAGGCGTTTTTCCAGGACATATCCAAATTTTAACTTTGAGGACAAGGAACTTCGAAGAGGGGTGGAATGATACAAGTAGTATGGTGTGCATGTGTGCTGCAAGACATGCATGCTAAACAGGGGAAGGCGTTAGTGCACGTGAGACTGTTTTTTAAGAAGGACCAAGTCTGCCTTTGTTGTTAGTATTGTTATTAGAATGAGTCAACAATAAGTTGAGGGTTGAGTGGGTGCGTGAATTGCTCCACGACTTCAGCTCACGTTAGTTCTCTTGTTATTTGTTATTTTATTGTTTACTTATTCTGTAAGGCCTATATAGGTCAGAGGTTTTTGAATAAAAAGGGTATCGAATATTATCCCAGTTATCCTTTCTCTTCCTAAATTCTTTTCTTCTCTCGTTTCTTAACCTCATTTTCTCCTTCTTTACTGATTAAATAAATTACTACGTATCAAGGTGCGATGTCGATCTGCTTTGTGCAGATCTTCTTCTTCTTGTTATTTAAGTTGGATCAACTCTTGGGTCTTCTTATTCTTCACCTCGCTTAGATCCACGAATCTCTCATTATTTTTTTTCCTAATTTTTTTTTCTTTTTAAAAGATTGGTTCTTTACAGCCGTACTTGAATCAGAAGCACATCAGAAGCACTTGACCTGCTTTGAAGAAGAAGAGACTAGCAAAGACTTGTTGAAAATATCAGTATCACACTTGGATGCCTGATCTTTCATCCACTGTGTCGTCTCACGAGCATCAAGCTCATATAATTACATGTGCAGACAAAAACACAATCGGATAATTTATATTAAATCAAAAAACTATAATTTATAATTTATAATTAATGTAATTTTCTTTAAATAAAAAATAATTTTAAATAAAATATTTAATCGGATTGTTTTTAGGTTTTAACGGGAAATAAAAAATTCGATAATCGTTTGGGATGAATTTTTGATAATTTTTAATTTTTTTCGGTTAACCTACCAGACGCGTTTTTAATATTTTTATTTTTAGAATATTGTTTTCCACATATGCTACCAGACGCGTTTTTGGATTTAGAAACTGAAACGAAAAACATTGTTTTCATTTTCATTTTTCTTTTCGAAAAACAGTCAATAAAAATACTTACATGACAGTCTCTTACAATTTTGAATATATTCATATGGCCTCTTTTAATTTCTAGCACTTATTTCAAGTAACCAATACCAATTTAATGATTTATTTTTTAATAACATAAAAAATATTTTTAATAAAAATGCCATTCAAACACAAACACAAATTTCACCTATTAAGTTTCACGTTAATTTTTTGTTTAAGTCATGGTTGAGACTTATTTAATATCGTATTCTTTTTATGACATTGTGATCGGTTTTCATTATTTCAATACAAATAAAACTCGACTTTTTATTAAAAAAAATTTAAGTTGACAATTTTTTTCTTTAAAAAAAGAAAATAAAAAATTCAACAAAGTGATATTGAGGCTATTCTTAGTCTATCATTTTTGTGTAATGAATTGAAGATGAATAATGCAACACTTCGTGGCTCCTATCCTAGCTTCCCGATTATCGACAACGTAAATAAGTAACTTGTTTTATTTAATTTAATATAAATTAAAGTGGGAAATGTTATGACAACGGAATTTTATTTTTGTTTTGGTAGTTTGAAAGGAAAATATGGGATGTGTCAATTTGTAACATTACTAAATATTGTAAAGTAAAAATCATGGTGGAAAAGTCTTAGCAATACTTTTCTCTTTAAATAATTTTTCGTTTTAAATTGATTTTGACATTTGACATTTCTTACGTGCCATATGTTTTGTATTATTTAAAAAAAAATAACTACAGAATAAATTAGTATTAATAGTTTTTTTTCTCCCAAAACATCAATATTCTTTAAAAACTCCTCTTCTCCCAAAGCATCAATAAGCTCTTCTTTTCCCGATAATTATTTCCATTTTTGATATTTTCACTTTCTTCTACATGTATTCACTTTTAATCTTCCAAAGCTCTTCTTTTCCTAAAACTATTATATGGTTTGTCTTTTCTTGGATATATCCAATAATTATTGTCACTTTTAATCTCTTATCTTCTTCTTTCTATACCCAATGCAAAATCATATCTCTCCAAATACACAACACAATATTTATTTCTCATTTCTTCTTTTCCCAATACGTATTTCCTTGTAATATAACCAAAACTCGCCACCTGTCAACGTGCGAGAAGTTTGACATTAAATTGTGTTCAATTTTTTTAATTATAATATTAATATCCATGAATTGTTTCTGATTAAATTTTGTTTATTATTATTATTATTATTATTCATTAAAAATAATTGATCCATGAAATGTTCGCATAATTACTCTTTTAAATTACTTCAACTTGACTAAAGTCATGAGAAGTGAGAAAAACATGAAACAAAAACTAAAATTAAGAGATTGTGTATATATTTGTGTCTATTAATAAGGGATTGTATGTATATTTCAATATGTTTTCCTATATAAAGAATAACAATCGTTAAAAAATAATATAAAGATTAAATTTTGTTTATTATTATCATTATTTTTCATAAAAAATTGATTCGAAACAATTTCGTTAATTATTAATATTAATATCCATGAATTGTTTCTATAATTACTCCTTTAAATTACTTCAACATGAATAAAGTCATTGGAAGTGAGAAAGATATGAAAATTTATATTTTTACCTATTACCAATTGATTGTATGTATATTCCAATATCTGTGTCTACATAGAGAATAGCAATAGTCGTGAGAAGTGAGAAAAACTTGAAATAGAAACCAAAATTAAGAGATTGTATATATATATATATATATATGTGTGTGTGTGTGTGTGTGTGTGTGTGTGTGTGTGTGTGCCTATTAATAAGGGATTGTATGCATATTTCAATATTTGTCTCTATATAGAGAAAAACAATCGTTAAAAAAATAATATAAACATTAAATTTTGTTTATTATTATCATTATTTTAAAAAAAAATTGATTCATATCAATTTTGTTAACTATTAATATTAATATCCATGAATTGTTTCTATAATTACTCATTTAAATTACTTCAACATAATTAAAGTTATGGGAAGTGAGAAAGATATGAAACAGAAACAAAAAATAAGATATTGTATGTATATTTTTACCTATTAACAAGAGATTGTATGTATATTTCAATATCTGTGTCTACATAGAGAATAACAAAAGTCACGAGAAGTGAGAAAGACTTGAACATTAACCAAAATTAAGGGGTCGTTTGTTTTTTTCACTTAAAACTTAATGGATTTGAATCATAATTATTAAGTTGTTTTGTTTGTTTTTCTAAGTGGTCAAACAACTTAAAAATTCTAAAAAACAACTTAAAATAAAAAGTAAAAAATCATGACTTTTCACTTAATTACAAATCACTGAATTACTTTAAATACAATCAAAAATCTTTTCTTCCGATACCATCCCCCATATATAACATGTTTCCAATTTCATTATAAATCTTTAATTTTAATATTTTCTTATTTTAAATAGCTTTAAAAATAAAAAAGAACCCTAATAACTTCTCATATTGGTGTTTTATATCAAAACTTTTATTTTGATATTAGGGTGATGTGTGTGTGTGTGTGTGTGTATTATAGTGTTTTGTCTGAGCTTTACTGCTAGCCCTTTCATTTTTTGAAAGAAAAAAATATATTTTCTTTTCTTAGTAAAAATGAAGTTTATTTGTAATCGAAGAAGAAGATCATGATCATATGTGTTCATATATAATTATTGTTTTTGGATAGTTTTTCTTTTACATTATAGATATAATTGTTAAACATATGTATAAATGTAAAATCACTTATTTTTAGACAATTTTATTTTTAAAAAATAAATACGTTCATAATACATTCAGATGTGAGAAAAAACAAACAAACATGTCATTCAGGTTCAGATTTTAGTATTTAGAAAACTTCAGGACTATTCAGCCTTTAGACAAAAAAACAAACGACCCCTAAGAGATTATATGTATATTTGTGTTTATTAATAAGGAATTATAAGTATATTTCAATATTTGTCCCTATATAGAGAATAACAATCGTTAAAAAAATAATATAAACACTAAATTTTGTTTATTATTATCATTATTTTTCATAAAAAAAATTGATTCCTATCAATTTTGTTAATTATTAATATTTGTTGACGTTGATTTCTAGATGTATGAGAAAAACCAATAAGGATTGGATTTTAGTTGTGATTTCAAAGAGAAAGAGAAGGAGAAAGTAATCGGATGCAAGTTTTTTACGTGGTAAAACTCTGATGAACGGAGAAACGTCCATGGTGGTTGAATGATCAACAAAGCCAAAATCCACTATGAAATAATATAATTACAATTCTCGATCTCTCTTTCTTCTTTCTGTATTTTTCTGTGATTATTGTATATATCTGTGTGATGATATTATGAGTCTATTTATATGTTTATAGAACCCTAATCTTCTTTGTACAAGTAATAAAAGATCTTTGTATTTAATTACGATTGTTTGCTTGTTCGAAGTAGTTTGTCTTCTTTCCTGTTTCGGAGACTTGTATTGAGATCGAATGGGACTCTAGTAATGTAATCCAATTAGTACTTATTTCCTTATGAGATTGTAGTCTTTTTGAAGAAATAAAATTATTACCTGATTAGGAACCCTTCCGGCTTGATAATTCTGTTCTTCTTGGAATTCCTCTTTGATATAGATATCTTCGTATATTTTAATGACTTGATTCGTGTGAGCTACGCGCTGGGCTTTTTATTCAGTTTTCTTCATGTTTGTCCCGAGTAGAAAACGATATCAACTAGTCTCGAGTGACGTCATCTAATCCCGAGTAGACAATGTCATCAATTAGCCCCGAGCATGTTTAACTGACCCTGAGTAGTATATGGCACCAGTTAACCCCGAGCAGGTCTTGTTCAATACTTGTTTATTCTGGTTTCTCTTCTTTGGTGATGCCTTGAAGGATGCATATTCAGACGTCCACTTGGCAAATTTATCCTCTTTGTTAATGACGTGTATATCTGATTAAATTTACATACGACAATACCCCCTTAAAATATTTTTGCCGAATAGAATTTTGTTTTGGGCAGAAGTATTTTAATCAATTCAATTTTTATTTCTGTGCCAGAGTAAATGTCTTATCATAATGGCGTGTCTTAATGGTGACCCTGTAAATTCGATTTGCCTCTCACGCGGGATCTTCAATGATGGCGACGTTTTGGAATTCTGACGGCAAAAGCCTGTTCTCTTCTTGACACGTGTCCTATGCCGCTTTATTTTTTGATTCCATTTATAGAAACGACCTTCGTGTCTCCCCGTGCGCCACCTTCAAATCTCATCATAGATTTTTCCCGCCTTGAGACCCTAGGGTTTCGAGCTATCACCCCTTTAAATTCTTCACTGAAGGGTTGCATTGGTTCATTCTAAAAAACTTGAAAACCAGAAAATTCTTTGCCAGCCCAGATTTCTTCGTAACAAATCGCCATTTCTCCGTAGAAGATTTTACGTTTCATATTTCTTCATTCAAGGTTAGCGTTAATGAATCAGTCCTCTCGTCAACAACTTTTTACTATCGCTTTCAAAATGCTAGATCATGGGGATTTCCATCTGGTTTCCTGCGTTCGAAGATTATTGGGGGAAATCCCCACCAATGAACCTTTATTTTTAGAAGTTGATGTTTCTGGGCTTAACCCTGTCGTCAAGTTTTCTGTATCCAGTTCTTCATCTAGTTCTGAATCTGATGTTTCTAATCACAGGGTACCTCTACAAAGGATGGGAAAATATCAAAGCAGAAATGAATTCCATAAGCATGGCTCGGGCAACGTTTGAATTAGGGAGCAGACTGTTAATGAGAACGACATTGAAGAGGCGTTCAGAGTATCTCGTCTCACTTTCTCTACTGATCGCCCGAGTGGGTTTGACACCGATCCGAATGTTATCGGGGCGGATGAGATTGAGAAGTATCGTGCCCGATTCGATTTGGATGACTCGGTTATTCTGGTTCACGCTAGTGATAGAGTTGTAAGGAATCCTCCCCCGGGCATGGTGGCCATCTATGGATCCATGCTCTGCTGCGGCGTCACACTTGCCTAGGTTTTGGCTCAACTGGCCCCAAACAGTTACAAGATCCTGATGTGCATGTGGCACATGTACAACTGGATGAACTTGTCACCGCCATCCCCGAGTTAGATCAGGCATTTATTCACGCTAAGACAGTCTGGCAAGACATGGACTTATTTTCTCATGTCTAATCCACCCGACTGCTGGGTCCCCGAGGGGACAAAGGTGAATTGGGACGTCGACACCTCTGATGACCCAAAAAAAAGGGTTTGTATGGGGATTCGCTTAATCCAACAAGTTTTGGAAGAACAGTTGGTTTTTCACTAAAGGGAATCTAGGTCTTGAAGTCACCCTCTCGGCTGGGGAAACTCGGAGGGTGCTGAAAGTTCCCCACTTCTTATGTTCTTCCTAGATTTGGAACAAGAAGAAGCTTAAATTTAGCGACGCTGAGCTGACCAGACTTGTTAGGGCAGCAATTCGCACGCTGGAGAAGATGAGCAGGTCTTATCTTTTCAACGAGGTGAAGATGATAAAGCTCGGCTTATTCAGCCAAATTTTGGCTTACCGCAGGCGATGTAAGTGATCTTTGTAACCCTCTTTTTTTTATTGTTTATTTGCTTTTCTTATTCTGACGCGGTCCTTTTTTTTTTCTAAGTGTATGACACGGACATCGTCTGTGACCTCCAAGCTCACCAAGTAAAGTCAATTCTTCAAGCGAGCCGAAAAGAAGCTTCTCGTCCGAGCAATGATGGTATTTCCCCGCCTGAGCCTGACGAGGAAATCGATGTAGCCGAGGAGCAAGTCCCCGAATATGTCCCCAAGGACGTTGTTCAGCCTGCCGCCGGGGAGACTAGTGGTTCGAGTGGCCCGACAAATACTCAACTGCCTGATGATGGGGAGAGGTAGAGTGAGGGTCTTGGTGAAGGACCTGTTGTGTGGTCAGACACCGGTGATAGAGGTAATACCTCCACGGGACAAGTACCTTCAGGTCTTGAATTTTTTAAATCTTTTCGATATGATGCTCAGAAAGATCCTGCAGCTGATCTCAACTTCCACCGTTCTCGGGCTGAGAAGCGGAAGAAGGTCAGCTCTTCAACTCTCCCTCTCAAGGTCCCTCGGGTGGTCTCATTCATCGACTCTAACAATGAAGATACTGTGGCTGATATTCCCCCGAGCGTTTATGTGGGAGCATCGACGGATTCGGAGACTTCAGAATCGAACAGGGCTTTTCCTCCCCCCGAGGTTGAAGATCAAGGGGCTGAACCCTCGGGGTTTCCTTCATATCCTTCTCCCCAGAATATGTTGTGGAAGATGTAATCCGGTCGGGCTTTCATTGGGGAAGACTGCTGGAGTTGTTTTCGGGATAGCTCCCTGACAAACCGTCTTCAAAACGTTTTTAACAGTGCATCTTATGTAAGTTATCCTTAACTTCTTCAATTGTTTTGCTTGTTTTGCTTGCTAGGTTTTTAATTAAACTTCTTTGTAGATGGTGGCCGAGTTCACTAAGTTGGTTTAGATACAGCAACATCAAGCTGATAGAATAAGGCGTCTCGAGGTTCGGCTGAAGAAAAGTAAGGATAGCCGTGCTCGGGTTGAAGCGGCTTATGAAAAGAGGTGGGCTCTGTCCAAGTGTTCACCGACCACTGTTTGGTGAAGCAGGTTGAGGCCGAGGAGAAAGCTTCTTTGGAAGAGGAGAAGGCAGCTTCACTTCAAAATTTGTTATCCTCTGCCCAAGAATCAATGCTTGAAGCCGAACAGGAAGCGAAGCAGTCTAAGTCGGCGTATGAGCAGAAAATTGAAGACTTGGAATGCCAGGCTCTGACGGTCGAGTCTTTATCCAATGAGGCCAGGCTGAAACTCGAAGTGCAAGGGGTAGATCGTTTTAAGAGATCCTTACCAACGATGCCCTTCTCCTTCGGGAGTTTCAACGTGGGTTTGTTTCAGCTGGCGAGTTCTTTAAGGTTAAGAACCGGGCAACTGAGAAAGCCCGAGCCAACTGGGAGCTGTCGATCAAAAATCATGTGGATCGGTCCTTGGAATCTCTTCGGACTCAGATGAAGGAGTAGAGAGCTTACTGTCATAGCCGAGGTAAAGAGCCTCATCCTATTCATTTAGAGGTTCCATCCGAGCACTCTCTCTTGACTTTTTACGCCAGTCAGGAGTCGGTCGTGGAGGGTGTGGTCCCTGATGTTGGACCGATCCCTGGAGAAGATTACAGCCAGTGGATGGACGATTCGGTCGACACGATTGCTTGGCCTTCCGATGAAAGTATGCTCTACGAGTACGAGATGGTGCCCGACCCGAGTATTGGCAAGAGTTCAAAATCCTTGCAACCTTGATTTTTTGTAGATCTTTCTTAAGTTTTTTGTAGAAACTCTTTAATAATTCTTTGTAATTCTTTGTAATTCTTTGTAACAATTCTTTTGTAAAGAATTCTTTGTAACAATTTTTTTTTTGTAACGATTCTTTGGAGAGATTAATAAAATCCCTAGTTTAGCTTCTGATTTCATTGCTCATGAGATTTCTTCAACTTGACTCTATTGTTGCCGAGTATCTTATTAAACCAGCTATTTCTGTTCAGGTAACTTAACCGAGTATCTTATTAAACCGGTTTCATTCCCTGAATAATTTTTAACACCAAGTATCTTATTAAACTGGCTTTTGCAATCTTCATGTCAAGTATCTTATTAAACTGGCTAACTCTGATGTTCGGGTAACTTCACCGAGTATCTTATTAAACTGGTTGTCACCCGAATAATTTTAATGTCAAGTATCTTATTAAACTGGCTCTTACAATCTTTATGCCAAGTATCTTATTAAACTGGCTAGTATTATTAATCGAGTCATCTTAAAACAGACAAGTAGGTTTATACTTGTGTTTCATACACGGTTGCTATCCAAACATTACATCAAGGCTCACCATGATCATATGTTCGAGTCCTTACGCATTACCGAGGACGTCTCCCTAGTTTTTATGCTCAGGGGTTTGCCGAATCGTTAAGCTTTTTGAATCACTTAACACAGCTACGCATTTCACCGGAATTTTTCGATAGCGTCTCGAGCTGGTGCATCGGGTTTGCCTTTTTGCTAAGGTCAATTTACCTTGCTTGGCTGGCATGCTCCTTCGAGCTTCTCCGCCCATTCAAAAATTAATGGTCCCGAGTATTCTATTTGCATGTTCTTATTATCATGCTTGTCTCCCATATGTTCTTATTATCATATGCTTTCTTTCGAAAATCCCGAGTTTGATGCTTTATCTTTCGGAAATTCCGAGTTTGATTTTTATTTATAACTGTAAAATCAACAAAGTTTTAAATTTCACAGCTAATATCTAACCTTACTAAAATTGTCCTGACTAGAAAAAAGAATAAAAAATAATTTAAGGATAGAAAATCTTCAAATATTGGGCATTGCATGGTCGGGGTAAAACCCCTCCATTGGGTCGTGCAATCCAATATGCTCCATGGCCAACTATTCCTTCGATTTTGTACCGGCCTTCCCACTTATCAACCAGGGAACCTGCAACTTTATTTTTTATGTTCAACGACACCTTCCTGAGTACCAGGTCTCCTAGTTGGAATTTCCTGACCCGAACATGAGAGTTGTAGTGGTGGGCTACTCTTTGCTGATATGCCATATTTCGTATTCGGGACTTCTCCCTTTTCTCTTCTAGCTCATCTAGATTTTATAATAGCATATCAACATTCTGTTCTTCATCATATAACCTGACCCGGGGTGATGCATATGAAGTTTCTATGGGGATAACAGCTTCTGTTCCAAACGATAAAGTGAATGGAGTCTCTCATGTTGACGTTCTTGCTGTTGTCCGGTATGCCTATAATACTTTGGGAAGCTTTTCAACCCAGCTTCCTTTCTTGGCATCTAGCTTTGCTTTGATTATGTGCTTGATGATTTTGTTCACTGCTTCGACCTATCCATTTGTTTGAGGGTGGGCAGGTGTGGCATAGTAATTGGTAATCTGGTACTTTTTGCACAGCTGTCTGAATTTCAGGTTATCGAACTGGGTACCGTTGTCAGTGATTATAGTGTTTGGGACTCCAAACCTATAAAGTATATTCATTTTTATGAAATTTGTGGTGTTTGCTTCTGTGATATGCACCAATGCTTCAGCTTCTGCCCACTTCGTGAAATAGTCAATGGCTACTATGACATACTTTGCTCCACCCCCTGTCCCGGCTGGCATTGGGCCGATTAAATCCAACCCCTACATGGCAAATGGCCATGGGGATGTGAGGTTTTTGAGCTGTTCAGAGGGTTGTCGGATATCATTAGCAATCATTTGGCAAGTATTGCAACTCTCCGAACATCGTTGTGCATCTGAGAATAGAGTAGGCCAATAATAACCTTGCTTGAGTACCTTGTGTGCTAAACTTTTACCCCTAGTGTGGTTTTCACAAACTCCTCCATGGATTTCCTGTAATATCCGACATGCATCCTCCTCTGACACACATCTTTAGAGTGTTCGGGAATACCCCTTTCTGTATAGTTTTCCTCCAACAAATATGTACCTTGTTGATCTATACCTGATACGTTTTGCTTGTAAGGGATCTTCCGGGAGCACGTCTTCTTCCAGGAACCTTTTTAGCTGAGTCATCCAACCGTCTAGCGATGTTCGAATTTCTGAAATTTCTAAGTTTCTTGGTTCAGCTGTGCTCGGTTTGAGGAGATGTGCAGCCGGAATAGTATTTTGCCTGATTGTGGTTGTTGCTGAAGCTAGTTTGGACAATGCGTCTACCTTTTAATTCTCCTCCCTGGGGATCTAGGCAATCTTATATTCTTTGAATTTCTAGAGGAGTTGTTTTGCAATGTCACGGTAAACTATCATGCCTTCATCCTTGGCTTGGTACTCGTCTAGGACTTGGTTGACAACTACCTGTGAATCGCTGAATATCTCGACTTCATCTGCCCCGAGAGCTATATAGACTCTGAGTCCAGCTAGTAGCGCCTCGTACTCGGCTTGATTGTTGGTTGCTTTGAAATCAAACCTCATGGCACATTCGACATCATCTCTTTATGGAGTGCATACTACGATCCCTGTCCCGCTGCCGTTAGTGTTTGAAGAGCCATCAACATACAATTTCCATGGGGAATTTTTTCCCAACATTCTTTTTGCTTACAGGTTTGGCTATGTGAACTCTGTTATAAAATCTGTCACTGCTTGCCCTTTGAGGGATGTCCTAAGGACGTAGTGGATATCGAATTCACTTAGCTCGATAGCCCATTTGGTCAGTCTTCCTGAAATCTCTGGCTTCTGTAGAATTTGTTTTAATAAGCAGTCGGTGAGTACCTTGATTGTATGAGCTTGAAAATATGGTCTTAGCTTCCTTGCTGCTGAAACCAATGTTAGGGCCATTTTTTCTGCTCGTGAATACCTGGTCTCAGCTGGTAAAAGTGCCTTGCTGGTATAATACACTGGCTTCTGTACTCCATCCTTTGTTCTGACTAGGATCGAGCTTGCTGCTAGTTCTGTAATCGATAAATACAAATAGAGTATAGCTCACATCTGTGGTTTTGAAAGAATGGAAGCCTGCCCTAGGTATTCTTTGATTTTTAAGAATGCATGCTCACACTCTTCGTTCCATTCGAGTCCTTTTCCTTTTTTGATTACTTTGAAAAAGGGTGTGCATCTGTCTGTAGCCTTTGAGATGAATCTTCCCAAGAAAGCTAAACATCATGTTAAGCGCTGTACTTCTTTTAATGTCCTTAGTGAGGTCATTCGCTGCAGGGCTTGGATCTTTTCAGGATTGACTTCAATTCCTCTTTGGTGAACTTGAAAGCCCAGGAATCTCCCTGAAGGAACTCCGAATAAACACTTGTTCGGATTTAGCTTCATTTGGTATCTTCTCAAAACATCAAATGTCTCTCGCAGGTCTGAGGTATGCTTGTCTACCGAGATGCTCTTGGCTAGCATGTCATCAATGTACACTTCCATGTTCCTTCCTATTTGCCATGCAAATATTCTGTTGACCAGCCTTTGATAGGTTGCCCCTGCATTTTTTAATCCGAAGGGCAACACTGTGTAACAGTACAAACCCTGATCAGTTGTGAATGCTGTCTTTTCTTCGTCAGCCTTGTTAATCCGGATTTGGTTATATCCCAAGTAGGCGTCCATAAAACTGGGCAACTCATGGCCTGATGTAGCGTCCACCAACTGATCTATTCTCGAAAGTGGAAAACTGTCTTTTGGGCATGCCTTGTTCAGATCTGTGAAATCTATGCACATTCTCCATTGTCCATTCTTCTTTTGGACGAGGACTACATTAGCTACCCATTGCGAGTAGTTGACCTCTCTAATCGACCCTACAGCTAGTAGCTTCTCTACTTCCTATCTGATTCCCTGACTTCTCTCGAGATTGAATTATCTTCTCTTTTGTATCACCGGTTTTGCATTCTGGTTTACTATGAGATGGTGACATATTATTCGGGCATCTATCCTGACCATGTCTTCATGACTCCAAGCGAACACATCCCTGTATTCTTCGAGTAGATCAATGAGGCTTTGTTTGACTTTTCCTTCCAAGTTGGCCCCCGATCTTGATCCTCTTATCTGGTTCATCTTCTTTCAAGATAATTTCTTCGACTGGTTCAGTTGGTTCTTCCCTTAGATCGAATTCGAATGACAGTGGCTCTTTGTTCTGACTTGGTTGTGTTATAGTGTAAACCTGCTCATCATTTTTGTCTTTGTATACTGACAGATTAGCTCTTCGAGCCATCTCTTGGGATCCATTGACTACCCCGATCCCTTGTTCGGTCGGGAACTTGATCATTAAGGCATAAGTGGTTGTTACGGCCTTAGTTTTATTTAAGAATGGCCGACCTAACAACGCATTATACGGCCAATTTTCTAAGTCTACTACCATGAAGTTGAGCAATACAGCTCTCTGACAAGGTGCCACTCCGATCTTCATAGGTAGCTTTACCGTCCCGAGTGACCTGACCTCAATTCCTCCGAATCCTCTGAGTGGGGTATGGAAAGGTTGTAGATCATTTCGGTCCAACCTGAGTTTATCATAGACGGCTATATTGAGAATGTCTGCCGAACTTCCATTATCTATCAAGATTCTCCTAACTTCCCGGTGAACAATCCGGGCACTTATGACCAGATCATCATTTGGCCGAACATCAACGCCATGTGAGTCTACTTCTGTGAATACTATTGGGTCTCGTTCTTCCTTTACCCTTTTCGGGTCTGGCTCTACCGAGTTCACGTCAAAGCTATGTCTTGCTTCTACTACTTCTCTGATTTCCTGTGTTCACTCTCGGTTACTTTTCCCAGTGGATGGTCCTTCAAAGATTGTATGTATTACTACATTAGCCTTGGACTGGCCCTTTGATTTCGACCAGAGCTGTGATCAGCCCTGATCTCTTTCTTTCTTTCCAACTTCTCATCCCTTTTAAGATTACATCCTGAAGATGTCCCTCCCGAATGAGGGTTTCTATGTAATCTCTAAGCTGGTAACACTTGGAAGTCTCATGACCGGTTTTCTTATGGAATCTGCAGTATTTGGTTGTATTCCGTCTGGCAAACTGAGACTGTCATCGTGGCTTTTGTACCAGATTCTTTGCTTCCAGTATGGCTAGGATTTCCTCCTGCTTTTTCTGAAGAGGGGTGTAGTTGGTGTATCTACCTCGGTATTTTTCCGTGGTCTGTTCGGCATTAAGCCCATTTCCCCATCCTTGCTCTTTTCTTTATTGTTTTCTTTCTGTTTTCCCTTTTGGTTTTGCACCTTGGACTCAGCGTCTTTTTCAGGTTTTCCTTCATGCATGTAGCATCCTCCCGTGGCTAATTCTTCTTCTTCGGTTAGTGCATATCCTCCCGCCATATCCATCATATCTGCGTATCTGGTCAGGCGGGCTCTTCTCAAGTCAAAAGACAACCGTCCATTCTGTAGGCTGTTGATGAATGCAGCAATTATAGCTTCATCGTTTACACTGTCGATTTCTGATACAGCTTGGCAGAATCTCCCCAGGTATTTCTTCAGCGACTCATCTTTCCCTTGTTTTATTTGAGAAAGGTAAGCCACTGATTTTTTCCTGTGAACATTGCTCAGAAATTGCCTTGAGAAACTCCTGCTCAGTTCAGTGAAACTTTCGATGCTTTCTGGGGGCAATCTCCCGAACCATCTTGAACCCATGTCTACTAGAGTTTGTGGTAAGTTGAGGCATAGTAAGGGATCGCTATGGGCATACTAGGCCATAACACTTTTATAGCGTCTGACATGTTCTTTTGGGTCTGTATTCTTTTTGAATTGTTCCACGTGTGGCATCCTGAATCTTTTTGGGAATGAAGTCCGTAGGATATCCCTAGTGAATGGGCCTTCAGAATCCTCGTCAGATAAATAGTTGTACCCATAACGTCTGACCAGTGCGTCCATTTGACGCCTATTGTTCTCGACTTCTAGAGTTAGGCTCTGGATTACGACATCTTTATCTCCCACCGGACTTCCCTGATGGTTGAACCGTTGGGTGATTGTCATTCCTCTTTCTGGCTCTTCACTTTGATGTAAGGTTTCACGTATGATTCCATGATAACGCTTGCGATGGTGCCAATCGCTATCTTCTGATGATGACCGATCCCTGTGCCGATCATGTTTGCGGTGTCTAGCACAGACTGTCTGATCCTGGTTCCGCTTCTAGCTTGGTTGTTCCTCTTCAGGTGTTTCACGTCCAACTTGATTGATTGAAGCAGAGTTTCTTTTGGCTTCCGGTGTATTTAGTTCTGGCCCTACTACAACCGAACGAAGCCTCGCATGTGGGAGGTTAGGAGTTTGTGCTTCTTCTGCAGCCAGTAGATCAACTCCTTCATTTGCTACGTCTGCCTCCAATTGTTGTAACGCCTCTCGGAAATGTTGTGTCAGGTCTCTACTGGTCGGAGAAACTTGCTGGATCCCTGCCAAGAATGTAGGTTTGTTTTTATGTGGTTGGAGCGAGATCTCGCGAGCTACTGGCAATATTGAAGTTATTTGGAGATTTTTGGACGTCCCCATAACTGCTTTTGCTTCCTGCCATTACCTTTAATTAAGGTCGAAGGTTCAAGCCCCCTCATTCTAGCGCCAATTGTTGATGTTGATTTCTAGATGTATGAGAAAAGCCAACAAGGATTGGATTTTAGCTGTGATTTCAAAGAGAAAGAGAAGGAGAAAGTAATCGGACGCAAGTTTTGTACGTGGTAAAACTCTGATGACAGGAGAAACGTCCACGAGTGGTTGAATGATCAACCAAACCAAAATCCACTATGAAATAATATAATTACAATTCTCGATCTCACTTTCTTCTCTCTCTATTTTTCTATGATTGCTGTATATATCTGTGTGATGAGATTATGGGTCTATTTATATATTTATAGAACCCTAATCTTCTTTGTACAAGTAATAAAAGATCTTTGTATTTAATTACGATTATTTGCTTGTTCGAAGTAGTTTGTCTTCTTTTCTATTTCGGAGACTTATATTGAGATCGAATAGGACTCTAGTAATGTAATCCAATTAGGATTTATTTCCTTATGAGATTGTAGTCTTTTTGAAGAAATAAAATTGTTGCCTTATTAGGAACCCTTCCTGCTTGATAATTTTGTTCTTCTTGGAATTCCTCTTTGATATGGATATCTTCGTGTATTTTAATGACTTGATTCGTGTGAGCTACGCGATGGGCTTTTTATTCAGTTTTCATCATGTTTGTTCCGAGTAGAAAACGATATCAGATGGTCCCGAGTGACGTCATCTGATCCCGAGTAGACAATGTCATCAATTAGCCCCGAGTATGTTTAACTAACCCCGAGTAGTATATGGCGCCAGTTAACCCCGAGCAGGTCTTGTTTAATACTTGTTTATTTGGGGCTTCTCTTCTTTGGTTATACCTTGCAGGATGTCTATTCTGACGTCCACCTGGAAAATTTATCCTCTTTGTTAATGACGTGTATATCTGATAAAATTTACATACGACAATATTAATATCCATAAATTGTTTCTATAATTTCTCCTTTAAATTACTTCAACATGACTAAAGTCATGGGAAGTGAGAAAGATATGAAACAACCACCCAAAATAAGAGATTGTATGTATATTTTTGCCTATTAACAAGGGATAGTATGTATATTTCAATATCTGTGTCTATATAGAAAATAACAAAAGTCATGAGAAGTGAGAAAGACTTGAAATAGAAACCAAAATTAAGAGATTGTATGAATATTTATGCCTATTAATAAGGGATTGTATTCATATTTCAATATTTGTTCCTATATAGAGAATACCAATTGTCAAAAAATAATAATATAAACATTAAATTTTGTTTATTATTATCATTATTTTTCATAAAAAAAAATTGATTCCTATAATTTTTGTTAATTATTAATATTAATATCCATGAATTCTTTCTATAATTTCTCCTTTAAATTACTTCAAAATGACTAAAGTCATGGGAAGAGAGAAAGATATGAAACAACCACCAAAAATAGAGATTGTAAGTATATTTTTACCTATTAACAAGGGATTGTATGTATATTTCAATATCTGTATCTAAATAGAGAATACCAATCATTAAAATTTATTCACCAAACATAAGCCCTCCACATGCCGTAATAATTGTTTTATTTATTTAGCTTCTTCTTCTTATACCCATTGCAAGATCATCTCTCTCTGAATACACAACACAATGTTTTTCTATTTATAATTTATAATCATATTCTTTCTAAATTCCTATTAATTTATCATAATTCTCACTCTTCTCGATGCAATTTCATCTCTTGGTAATCAACAAATGATTTATTTTTGCACTCTACACTATACAAGTTTATCCATGTTACTGATAACTGAGCTATAAAGTGGTTTCAATCATGGAAACCCTTTGTAGAAGTCTCATCTAAATCGAAACTCAAACACAAACACTCGAAGGTAGTTATCTTTTCTCTTTTCAGTGATTGTTTTTTTCCTCACACAAAACTGAGATAAAAAATATTATAACAGATAGATAATGGTATTTCTCCTCTCTATTTGAAGGTTGTTCTTCTATTCTTACATCATGGCTGGCTCAATTAATTTTATTACTAACCTTACCCCTTCAAAGGACAAATGGACGATCAAAGTTAGAGTGATTCGGCTTTGGAAACAGCCTAATTTTATATAACCTGAATTGGGAGACAATATTGAGTTGGTGCTTTTAGATGAGAATGTATTATCTAAAACCATTTACGTTTTTGTTGTTTATTCATAATTTATGTTTCATGTTTGAGGATGTATTAATTTATGTTTCATGTTTTAGAATATATTAACTAAAACCATTAGCCTATATGTTAAAATAGTTTCTTCATGTCAACCAAAAACTACTGTCAGGTTAGTTCCATAAAGCTTCAATTTCTCTACCTTTCATGTATTCTTGACTTTGTGTATTATCTAATGTTGTATTATGTAAAACATAGAAAGTGTAGTTATCAATATGTTCTTAATAATTGTACTTATCATACTAAAAGAATGAAATAAACAGGTCAAAGTATACTCAATATTTTTTTTATCATTTAGCTATTCGTTAACATCTTGATCCTTGATTCTAATCTGTGTTATAAAATATTTATTTTATTAGATTCAAGAAATTAATAATTCTTCATGTTAACAATAGGTTTGATATTCCTTTGAATTTGTTTTTTGAATTCCTTGAACAATTTTTTGTTTGAAAAAAGCTCCAACCCAGACATTGTATGTAATATTTTTATTTTGGTGTTGCACTAACAACATGAATTGATTTAATCCTTATACATTAAATTTTTTTGAATTGTCAACGTTCTATAATGTGAGGAATCTTCACGCAGGAAATAGCTACCGGGGGCTCATCTATCTTGGTAGGCTTATCAAATCTAATGTTTTTTTATTCCTCAAGTTTGCTTCTTTCTAAGTCGTTTTTAATTATTTTTTTATGAAGGATGCTTATTTAGAGGCAACACTACAAAAAAAGTGTCTATTAGCAACCAACTATTTTCGACGGCTCTAATTATCGTCGGTGATTCAGCCTTTTTCGACAGACTTTTCAACACCGTCGAACATAATGAAAAAATTAATACCACATTTTCGACAGTAAAAGGCAGTTGAAAATAGTAAAAAAAACTATCGAAAATGACTCACATTGTCAACGACACTATTTGTACCATTGAAAATGATCCACATTTTCGACGATGTTATATGTACCATCGAAAATGACCCACATTTCCGACGGCAATATATGTGCCGTCGAAAAATGACCTACATTTCCGACGGTATACATACCGTCGAAAATGATTAATGAATTAATAGCGAAATTCCGATGGCCCAATGTCCATCATAAATAGTCGAATAATTTGGTATTATTTTTGTTATTATTTGTTATGGTATTGTCATGAAAAATAAAATTAGTTAAATATTATAATATAAATTAATAAATTATAATGGAATATATTTATGTATGTGATAACTTATATAGTACTACATTAAAAAATGACTTATAAGTCAATATTTTAAATACATCAAAATAGGTACTAATTTTGTTGTCACTATATTTTTTAGCGAAATCACTCTATGAATTTTTTTCACCAAACATTTTAGTTCAATTTTAAAATATCAATTAATTAAAAAAAAAGTAAGGACACGTTGAGCTAAATTAATCAAGTATAAAATATATCAAAATTATTAGTAATTACAAGAACATTTGGTTATTTTTAATTATGTCTACTAAACTTGACTATATTAAAAAAAATTAAAAAAAGAATGCTCTAAAAAAACCTTTTTTTAATATCTATTTGTATATTTTACAGAATAATTATAAATCTTTTTTTAAATGAGTTTAAATTATTAATTAATAAAAATTATTAATTTTTCACTAAAATATTGATTATAAAAAAAATACATATATAAGATACATTACCGATTAAAATATGTAGCTGTAGCAAAATAGTTAAATCAAGTCATATTTTTCTATCAGATAAGAGTATATTTTAATAAAAATATTTAATTTGAAACAAAATATCATAATATATTTAAAAGTATGCAAAATATAAATTCAATTGGATCACGTGTAAAATATATCAATAGTTTATATATAGTTAGTATGCAAAATATATCAGATTTAAAGTTATAGTAAAATGGTAAAAACATCACTTACCATCTTCATGGTTCAAATCATTGAAGTTGCATGAATTATTTGAAATTTAACAATGGATCAGGGTGATGTGGGGTGTACTCGGTTAATCTTGGGGGTTCCTTAAGAAGAGTCTAAGAGGAGATGAAGTATCAAAATTCAACTAATTTTGACTATTTTTTATTACTATTATCGACGGTAAATGACCGTCGGAAAAAGTGGTATTTTCGACTGTTCGTCTTCCGTTTTTAATATTATTTCGGACGATCATTTTCATTTTTTACGATTGTCATTACTGTCGAAAAAAATGGTATTTTCAACGGCCAGTCGATAAAAGTTTATTTTCGACAAACGTATTTTCGACGGCATTCGATGGCCGTTTCCCATCGAAAAAGCGTATTTTCGAAGGGAATCCATCTTTTTCGACGGCATTTAGCCCTCGTTGATGGCCAGTTTTTTGTAGTGCAAGCTGTGCAGGGTTAAAGTTGAATATTGTTTTCAACTCTTACGTTTTTCTATTATGATTTGTTTGGAATGAAATTTTGTTTTGTTATTTGATTAGTTATGAATCATTATACATCTTCAATAATTTAATGCATGTGTTTGACTTCCCATTTTTCATAAAAAAATAATAATAAAGAATTTTGTAGGAATACTATCATAGAGACATTACATTATTATTATAAATCTGTTCATGAATTATTTTACCTTCAAGTATTTGAAACTAATATTTATTGATCATTGTAAGAGGGTAGAATGAAAAAATAGACAATTCTTTTTATCATTTAGACAATACTCTTTATAACTCTTTTTTATTCATGATAGAGATTCTTTTATATAAATTTTAGAATATTTTTTAAAGATTAATTTTTAATAATACAATCAAAAGTTAATTTTAAATATAAAAAACTATTGGTATTAGTTATTTGTTTATAGAAATATATTCGTCACGGCAATGCTTAGATACTTGTAAAAACATGTCAATAAAAAGTGGGACCATGAAATGATTCGAAATCCGAATACGTTGTAAATATAAGAGCCATGAAATATTGATAGGCCGAATGGAGTATCGTTTTATTGACGGTGTAGATTGCTCCAAATCGGCAATCCATACTTCAAATGCATATAATGTATATCATTGTGACTTTTCATAAGTGCTTTTATTGTTTCAAGTCCATCACTGATTCACTGCTCAGCTGCCTTGATTTCAATGTCATAAAGACACAATTCATGATCAATAATTGAGTAGTCCATAATAATTAACAATTAGACACAAATACACAATTGATCGGATGAGATTTGGTCCTTGGATGCCCAAAGTGCACGCGTCTTTTCTGTCTCCTACGGTTTTTATAGTTGCGTCTGATCGAAACAGTTTACAACTTACAAGTGCATGCAAGCAGTTTTATTTTCGCTGTTACTTCAATATTTATTAATTTATAACTAAACAAAGGATACTGATTTAGAGTTCGAACAAGTGATGTATATTCAAATAAAAACATATCCATGTAAATTCATCAATGTATTGAATGTGAATCATTTGATTTACATATTTTAACTTAAACTGTATGTATTTATCAAAACTTCTTTTTTTTTTTTATGAAATTGGACTGACCTAATAGGAAAAAAGTATAACAAACGATCATATGCTGAAAAACCCATAGACAGTATCCGAAAAGTTATAAATAAAGAAAAAGAGTAACAAAAATAATAGCAATACATCACAAACCAAAGGATGAAAAAAAAAAAAAAAACAAAGGCACGCAAGCCACACAAGAAAACAAAGCTAGGAAAATCTAAACGACTCTCTACCCATACAATCATAACCAACTAATGAAAAACAAAACGAAGGAGTGGAAGACCACTAAGAATAAGAAGATAGACCTAAAGCGTTCTTAGAAAGAGCATCTGCCACTTGATTACCTTTCCTAAATATGTGTGAAACCTGGAACTCCATATGCAATATCTGATGAAGGCAACACTGCCAAGCTTGACGAACACGCCAAGTAACATGATCTGACCTAACCGAAAGAAGCTGCACAACATAAGAAGAATCACTCTCGAGCCAGATCCTATGTCAACCCAAATTCCAAGCATAATTGATGGCAAAAGAAACTGCAAGGAGCTCAGCCTCAAAAGCAAAAACCTGACCAAGGGGGACCACAAACAAGCCTTAACAAATGATCTGCAAGTCCGAAAAACACCACCACAACCTCCCACATCTGACGAACCTAAGGCAGCACCATCGGTGTTAACCTTGATCCACATAGAGTCAGAGGTGACCATACCACACTCTTAATAACCAGAGCCTTACCAGGACGACCACAGAGACCAAACCGGTGAAGAATCAATAGATCATCAACACAGTTACGCATACAGCCGATCCCCAAACTGTTCGCATCATAAACAGAGTGCCACACTAGAGATAAAGCAACCCTCAAATCAACAGATTTACCTTCAAAAATCCACTGGTTATGGGAATATCACACACTCCAAACCACTGCATGAATAACAGCTCTCTACAAAAACTTAATCTGAGCACTGAAAGAAACAAACATGGTCTACTTGAAAAATAAAGTCCATGTGTCAGCGGAGACACGTCTCTGAAATGCGGAGAAAACAACCTCCTAAAGAGTTGTTGCAAGAGGGCACTTTAGAAAAAGATAATCTACAGATTCCGAACTAGCTCCACAAACACAAAATCCTAACCGGACCTACACAAACGATCGTCAGTGGGGAGCCTATCAAGAAAAAGCTGCCAAGTCAGAACCGAATGGGAGGGGGGTTGGGGGGATATAGCGAGACCAGACGTCCCTCCACCATGGGACTTACGGGATGTCATGAAACATCCTAGAGTAAGTCGCCTTACAAGCAACAATACCATCCCTAGAGTGAGGCCACACCAAATAATCTGTCACCGGAGAAATCACTATCTTATCAATCTGAAAGCAGAGATCCAGAAACCGAGCTCGAAAGAGATCATCCAAAATCTATCTACCATCTCGAATGAAATTAGAAACCCTAGCCTGAATATGCGTTGCTAGGAAATCAGGAATCCCAAATAAATCCAAAATGGGCACCCCAAGCCAATTATCACGTCAAAAATCCCTCTTGGAGTCTTCCCCGAAAAGAAGACCAGATGGAAGAGGTGATGTAACCTCCCTGAGGTTCCTGTAGCTGTCTAATATACCTCTTGCGTAAAAAAGTAAAAGGAAAATTGTTAGAAGTTATCAACTTCCAAGTGAGCTTCCGAAGTAATGAATCATTCAACAAGGCCAGATCTTTCAAACCAAGTCCACCAAGAGCATAAGGTCTACAACAACGGTTCCAGGCAACACCGACCAACTTGCATTCTTCACAAGAGCCAGTCCATAAGAAATTTCTGATCTTTTTAGTAACCATCTTAGTTAAGAAAGCTGGCCACTTATAAACCATAAAAGAGTGTACAAAAGAGTCAGTAATCACCGAGCGAATCAAAGTAGCCCGACCAGCCAAAGAAAGGGACTTACCTTTCCACTTGGCAAATTTAGACAAAATCTTATCTGCAATGGGCATCAAAATAACTTTCCTGGGCTTACCCTTAAAAAGAGGAACCCCCAGGCAAGAAAATGGAAGCTGACTAATCTGCATCCCAACTAAGGACTGAAGAGAACTAATCCGAGCTGGAGAAATCAAAGACCCAAAAAAGATAAAGGACTTACTCCAATTAACAAGTTGACCGAAATGCTACCATAAACTCTGAAAGCAAGCATAACACTCTTCAGGTTTTTTACTGTTCCCCTGCAAAAGACCAAAACATCATCGGCATACAAAAAATGAGTGGGAACGGAAAAACCCCTCGGAGAAGAGATATGTAAAAGCTGATCTGACTGCACCATCCTTGAAAGTAACCTACTGAGAGAATCCTCAACGAGACCAAAAATAAGAGGAGAGATAAGATCCCCTTGTCTAACCCCTCTCGAGCAACTAAAATAACCAATCGGAGATCCATTAATCAAAACAAACAGTCTCGAATAGCTCAGAATGCTAACAATACAATCCATAAAGGTTTGAGAAAAAACAAAAGCCCTCAGAACTCGTCAAAGGAACTTCCAGTAAAGAGTATCAAAAGCCTTTCGGATGTCTATTTTCATAGCCGTATTTCCCCCATACCATTTCTTATGAAGCACATTAACACAATCAGAAGCGAGGGCAATACAATCCTCAATGTGTCGATCCCTGATGAAACCAAATTGTTACGGAGAGATAATCCTAGCAGCAATCTGAGCTAACCTGTTAGCCAAGATTTTGGAAGAAATCTTGAAAAGAAAATTACCAAGCATAATAGGACGAAACTGATCAACCGTTATTGAATCCCTTATCTTCCGAATAAGAACTATAAAATTGGAATTCAAACTCGGGGCAACCATTCCAGAATGGAAGAAATCCTGAACCACAATAATCACATCTCTACCCATAATCTCCCAACAACGCTGAAAGAAACGACCAGAAAAACCATCAGGCCCAGGAGCTGAAAGAGCATCCATGGCAAAAACCGCACCATTGATAACATAAGTAGAGGGAATAGAGACAAGAAGGGAGTTCTCCTATTGGGAAACTAAAGAGGGAGCAATGTCATCCATAATATAAAGATCCTCATCAATCTGAGCCGAATTAGAAGAGAATAAATCCATATAAAACTTGACAATGTGATCTTTGATAACTATCTGATCAACCGAAATAAATCGAAAGTGAGGACAAAACACTCCGACATTGCCTACTCTTGATCGAAGAATTAAAAAAGGAAGAATTACAATCTCTATCTTGTAACCATTTCACTCTGGATAGATCACAAAAAAGCACTCCTGCCTACGTAAAAACACGTCAAGATCATGATGAATGCACGACTCAGTCAAAAAAAGCTCATCAGAAAAACCAAAATCAGACATTTGGCTTTGAACGAAGCGAAGCTCAGTAGACTTCCTAGATATGTTAGAATTGAGATCACTGAAAACCTCCAAATTCTAAGACTTGAGAGCTTTTTTCAAATTCTTATGCTTACCAATTGTTAATAGCAAAATTTGGCTAGGGGACTAAAGAGAAATTTTTCACTCTCCTAACCCGAATCAAAGCTTGAGTTCACCAGTCATTGAACCCCAGGTTCTAAGGGTGAGCCATAGAACTACCCCGTAAAAGTGAAGAAGGGTCATTGAGATTCAAAACTATCAGGAATGGAGTCCGACACGACCATATCGAGTCCCTCGCTTCAACACTGAAATTTGGGCAAAGCCCGATACGTGGTTATCCGGGCTTCATGAGATCGAAATTACCTCGTAACCTCCCCAGAAGCTCGTCAACCTCTCCTGTTGTAAAAAGAGGGGGCCCTTAAAGATATCATGTTCATGCTATAGCTACGTTCCAATTTACTAAGGAAGACTCGAACCCATCTGGACGAGAAAAAGAAAGCACGCATAATCCACGCTCCCCCCAACGAGTGCTTACAAGGCCGTCTCATGCTCTAAAGAACTGGGAAAGGTCCGACCGAGCTTCTGATTCCAAAACTATGGCAGGAGTCTACCTCACTCTATGAAACAACGAACAACTAACTCGACGACCTCTATAAAGAATCATGTCATGAATACACACAAGATCATATCTACACTCCAACGAACATTAAAACCCGGCGTATGTGTAAGGCAAGAAATTGAGTCTAAAGAGGAGACAAACTTATCTCCACCAAAGATATTCTCTAATCCGTTATTAATTCAAAGTCAACAACTTTCAAATAAAGGATTCCACCCGATAAGGAGGGAATGAATTCTTAGGATCGTGGCGGGCGATTTACAAGTTTAAACCTACTTGGACCATGTATAAATAGGTCCAAGCATGAAGATAGAAAAGGGAGAGAGTTTGGTACTTCGGTCTGAATTCTGTGATACGAACATGACCCCATTATTATCTACTATTCGACAGGCATGATGTTGCCACCCTACTGTATCCTAGAGAGATTAAGAATGTTTAAGAGTCTATTTTGTACGATACTCACAGTTGATAATAAAGCCATTACATTCCCGTATTCATTGCACTTACATTTACACATCCATCTTTATTCAATCAGGTTATGTACCTAAGGTACTAACTCTGACCGCCACCTACGTGGCAGTGATCTCGAGTGTGTTAACCGGAATTTCTTACATTGAGTAAATTTTTCGTTAACACTTTCTAGCGCCGTCTGTGGGAACACCCACACCTCAATTTTACACTTACAAATTTATTGTTTATCAGTAATCATGAGGCTTCGCTCCTCTCAAGAACAATCCGAAACTTCAGGACATCAGTCTGCCCCCTCAACCTAGAAAGGGTAGAAAAAGGGAAAGAAATCCAAGCATCGTAAGCCAGCCAGGCATGGAGCAGGCTCCCACTCCTCTAGCGGTGAACCCAGCTGTTATCAATCAACATGCAGCAGCCATTGTGGAAAATTTCTGCCTCTGTCTAGCTGCAGAAGGTATGGATCCTCAACTAGTAGATCTTGGAATCCTAGGAGAAGCGGGCCGACCCGCTGCTAGGCAGCCTATTTTCGATCAGCTGGGACCCCCTACTGATCCCTACCTACCATAGGACATGGCCTACAACTTCCATCTGGGAAAGGTTAGGGCCCATGCCCCCAGTACCGGACAGGCCGACCAACTATCGACTTAGACATGTTAAGTCAACAATCGACGTTTCACCAAGGGCACCTCACAGCCCTCCTCGACAGGTGACTTCTAGAAGGGAACCCCGAACCAAAGCCAAAGGTAGCCGGCAAACCGCGTAAGTAGACCCCACCCCCGAAGGTGACGAAATGGAAGTACGCAGCTTATCGGGGGGATCTGACAGTGAGAGTTCCGAGGTTTATTCTAAGAAGCACAAAAATAAGCGCCTAAGAAACCAGTTGGCCAAGATGTAGAAGGAGATCCAACAGTTGAAAAGAGAGAAGGGTAAGAAGGTCAAAAAAGACCCTCTATGTAAGATGAATGCCCCATTTACTAGAAGAATCCTGGAGGAGGAGATCCAACCGAAGTTTAAGATGCCATCAGACAAGTTCTCTGGCATAGAGGATCTTTTGAGCCACTTGGAGAGCTTCGTCCAACAGATGGAAGTCCAGAATACAACCAGGGCCGTTATGAGCCGGATGTTCCCTACTACGCTAACAGATTGTACCATGACCTGGTTCAAAAAGTTACTCGATTGCAGCGTGGACTCCTTTATAAAGCTGTCAATTGATTTCTGCTCATAATTCCAGGGAATCAAACCCCGGATGAAGGATCCCATCCATTTACAGTATGTGATCCAAGAGAGAGGGGAAACCCTCCAGGCTTACATGGAGCGGTTCCATAAGGAAGTCATCTAAATGGGGGTCTTCACTGAGAAAGAGACCCTTTCCAATTTCAGGCGGAACCTGTGGGCAGGTCTATCCTTTGCCAAACGACCCCTGAAGACCTACAAAGAGGCCTATGATCGAGCTCTAGAGCAAGTTGAGGTCGACGAGCAGCTCAAGGTCAAGATGAAGCATGACGATATAAGAACGGTAAAACGATAGAAGAATGAAGCTCTCAGACCTGAAGCCGTTCAGAAAAATCAGAACAAACCTCTCAACAAGTCAACCTTTCGTTTTCCCGTTTCTCAACCCAAGCAAGAAAGGTACCCAGTAAGGCGAACCCCTCTGCGGGTTTCGCCTCCTCCTAGGACAGTAGCCCCTATAACGCGAGATGAGAGAGAATACAATCATTACACCCTCTTATATAAATCCCGTGAAATGATATACCTTGCTATCCGGGATAAGGGGCTATTACAGAAGCCTGTACTCATACAAGCCCCCATCGATAGAAGGAACTGGTACAAGTACTGTGACTTTCATGAAGATATGGGTCAAACACCTCAGAGTGCTATAACTTTTGCAACTAGATCAAGGCTCTAATAAGGGGAGAATGCTTGATAGAATTCTTGCAACAGGTTAGGGATAACATTCAGACTGTGAGGGAAATGCAAAAGGAGATCCACGAGCACACTGAGAGGAGAAAAAGGGAGTAGGCAGATCTGATGCAACAAATCCAGGTTATACATACCATCAGGGGAAGACCCACATTAGCTGACGCTTCCAATAATTCCAGAAAAAACCATGTGATGAAGATCCCTCGTGTAGATTAAGGGTGAGGTATCTTCAAAGTCGACCAGAGTCTGGCTGACCCCTCTTAGTCTATACAGATTATTTTTACCGAGGCGGATGTCTACAACACTGTGCAACCTCATGACGATCCCATGGTGGTCACGGTATAGATTGCCAACTGTGTGGTCCATCGCGTGCTTGTTGACACAGTGAGTAGCGTCGACATCCTCTTCAAAGATACCTTAGAAAAATTGAATTTGAAACAATGGTGTTACAATAGCTGCACCACCCCGTTGTATGGATTCACTAGGGACTCGATCATACCTGTGGGATCAAAGATCCTCTTAGTAATCACTGGAACAACCCTCCTCCAGTAAAATATCATGACGAATTTCGTGGTGGTGGATACCTCATCAGCCTACAATACGATATTAGGAAGACCTTTCTTGTCATCCTTGAAGAGGGTCTTGTCCATTTACCATAACGTCCTAAAGTTTTTAGTATGAGACAAGGTGGGGGAAATACGTGGTAACCAGCAGGCAGCCAATAGTGCTATGCAGTGTCTGCCAACCTGACAGCTTTAGCAAAACAGTTTGCACATGTTACGACGATATAGGATGGGGTAACCCCCAGGATGACCTTGGAGGATGTAGAGCCCGTAAATCACCCAGAGGATGATCCCGAGATTCTAGACGAAGAGGAGCAGAGTAGGGAATAGCCCAGCAGGCATCCAATGGATGAGCTAGAAGAGATACCCATCCGGATGGACGACCCCTCGAAGATCATCAAGGTTGGAGCCACCCTCGAACCAGGAGTGAATGAGGGTCTGATCGGGCTCCTCAAAGAATTCAATGACATATTTGCTTAGAGTCACGACGAGATGCCCGGAATCCCGATATCCCGATATCATTAGCTGCTCACCGTTTGGCAGTAGATCCGACCTTCAAGCCCTTCAAACAAAAAAGGTGTCACTTTAACGCCGAAAGAAATGCTGCGATTCAAGAAGAAATGTAAAAGTTAATCAGAGCAGGCTTTATTAAAGAGGCGTGTTACCCCAAATGGATCGCCAATGTGGTTATGGTCACGAAGGTGAATGAGAAGTGGTGTATGTGCATCGATTACACCGACCTCAACCGAGCATGTTTGAAAGACAGTTTCCCTCTACCAAAGATCGATTAGTTGGTTGACTCCACATCCGAAAACAAGCTCTTAAGCTTCATGGATGCATTCTTATGGTACAACTAGATCATGATGCACCCTGTTGACCAAGACAAAACCAGCTTCATCAATAGGCAGGGTCTGTAATGCTACAAGGTGATGCCGTTTGGGCTTAAGAATCTACATATCAAAGGTTGGTCAATCGACTGTTCAAGCCCGAGAATGGAAGATTAATGGAAGTGTATATTGACGACATGATTACCAAGTCACCAACCATAGAAGGACATCAGGACAACTTTCGTAGAACTTTTATGATCCTAAGGGAAAACCTAATAAGATTGAACCCATTCAAATGTGCCTTCGAGGTAACTGCGGGAAAGTTTCATGGCTTCATGGTTCATGAGAGGGGAATAGAGGCTAACCCAGAAAAGATCAAGGATATCTTGGATCTAGAATCCCCCACGTCACTCAAACAGGTTCAAGTCTTGATCGGGCAGATAACATCGCTCAATAGGTTCATTTCTCGGTCTACCGATAAATGTTTCCTTTTCTTCAAAGCTATCAATCAGGGAAGGAACATGAAATGGGATCAGGATAGCGAGCAAGCTTTTCAAGCTTTGAAGAAATATTTGTCAAGCCCTCCATTAATGGTCAAGCCAAGTATGAGAGAGAAGCTGCAAATCTACTTGGCCATTTCGGAAACTGCAATGAGTGGGGCCTTGGTCAAGGAATATGGAGATAAGGTCCAGCAACTTATCTACTACGTGAGTCAAGCCCTAACCAAACTGGAAAAGAATTTTACCCTTCTGAAGAAGCTCGCATATGCCCTGGTGACCTCGGTAAGTAATCTTTGTCCCTACTTTCAAGCTCACTCAATAGCAGTAGTGACAGACCAACCTCTCCATCAATTCCTGTAAAGGCCGGATGTGACCGGAAGACTGGTTTTCTGGGCCATGGAACTCACCCAATTCAATTTAAGGTATAAGCTCAGGACCGCAATTTAAGCCCAGGCTTTGGCTTACTTTGTGGCAGAGCTCTCAATGCCCCTAGGCCAAGAGACCTCCGTAGCGATAAATATAGCTCCTGAGAGGATTCCATAGCCCGACAGCTGGCCGGTAAGCTGTAAGTCATGGATCCTCTGCACTGATGGAGCGTCCGGGCAAGTTAGGGGAGAAGCAGACATAGTCTTGATAGACCTATAAGGGACTGAGCGTTGCCACTACTTTATATTTGAATTTAAAGCGACTAAAAATGGGGCAGAGTATGAAGCCCTCCTAGCAGGGATGAAGGCGGCCGCTGAGCTCGTGGTCGACTATCTGCAGGTCAAAAGTGACTTATTACTCATAGTCAATGAAGTTTCTAAGGATTATCAGGCCAAAGTGGATAACATGATTGCCTAATTGAAGCTAGCTTAGCTGCTCAAGAATAAATTTAAGGGATTTAAGATCGAGCAAGTGCCTCGACAACAGAATTGTCGAGCTGACATCCAAACCAAGATAGCTGCGAATGGTGGCCAGGCCTTACCATAGGCTGTTCCTCTCCAAGTGATCTCCCTACCAAGCACAGTAGCAGGCAAGGAGTCTTATACCCTGGATCGACGACCATGCTGGATGGACCCAATAATGGTTTATCTCCAAGAAGAAAGGATTCTCGAGGAGCCTGACCAAGCCAGAAGAATTAAGAGGCTCTCAGTCCAATATTGCCATGTAGATGGATACCTGTACAAGAGGGGCAGGTCCCTTCCCCTGCTGCGATGTTTGCATCCTGTGATGCCAAATGAGCATTAAGAGAGGTTCATTCTGGGAATGTGGGAACCACGTTTGTGGTAAAACACTGGCATATCAGGTACTCCGCATCGGGTATTACTGGACAACTATCCATCAAGATGCAAATAACTTTGTTCAATCCTGTGAATCATGCTAGAAGACCTTTAACTTGAGCCACCTCCGATAGGAGCGTCTGTCATCTCTCAGCTCGCCTTACCCCTTTACTATATGGGGAGATAACTTGATCGGACAACTTTCAACCGCTCATAGACAAGCCAAGCATGCTATTATGGCGATCGACTATTTCACAAGAGGGGTCGAAACCAGACTGCTCTTTTAGATATCAGAAGAGAATACAATAAGGTTCATAAAAAACAATGTAGTTTGTAGATTCGGGACCCCTCTTATCATTATAGTTGACCTCGGGAAGCAGTTTGATAATGGTCGATTCATAGACTTTTGCAAAAGCTTGGGAATCGACCTTAGATTCGCCTCAGTAACTCACCCTCAGACTAATGGGCTGGTGGAATCCACCAATAAAACTATCAATAAGCTGTTGAAAAAAAAGTTACAGCAAAGAAAGGGCAGATGGGTCGAGGAGCTTCCCAAGGTCCTCTGGGATTACAGTACTACAAGGAGAACAGCTACCAGAGAATTGCCCTATTCTTTAACCTTCAGGGTTGAAGCAATTCTTCCCATCGAGCATAAACTAACCTCCTTCAGAGTTTAACATTTTGAACATGGAAGCAATGAGGATAAGCTCTGAGCTAGCCTAGACCTCTTGAAAGAGAAACAAGATCGGGTAGCTGAGAAAGTAGTGATTTATTAGAGTAAGATCGCTAGGTACTTTAACATGAGAGTTAAAGCTTGAAGCTTCAAGGAAGGGGACATAGTTCTTAGAAAAGTAACCTTGAATACCAGGAAGAGCTCAGATGGGGTCCTAGGGCCCAACTAGGAAGGACCTTATTTGGTAAAGGCAATAGTCCTCAACGGGGCATATAAGCTCGAGGACATGGATGGTCGACCCATCAATCACACCTGGAATGTAGATCACCTGAGGAAGTATTACCCTTAGACAAGGGACTCATGAACATACTACCTCTATTTAAGTTTCAATAAAATTTCCAACAACAGTGTAGTCTATTTTTTATCAATAAAGTATACTCTCTCCATCTTCGATTGTATTCTATAATAATTTCTCCATATCCAACTAGGGTCTACACGGGTAAGTCCGACATAGTCATCTCAGGACCAAGGATTAGCTGGGGAAGCCCCCTAGCTATCCTTGATGCCTCAGTTGGGCACCATCCCCCGCCAAGAAGGGTCTAAGTATAAGAGCATAGTTGCTATACAGATCACGAGATCAGGAAATAGCTAGACAGCCCTCCGGATGCCTTGGTCGAGGTACCACCCCCAAGAAGGACCTGAGTGTCAAAGCATAGTTACTATCCAGATCTCAAGACCAGAAAATAGTTAGATAGCCCTCCTGATTAAAGATGGTAGCGGGTCGGGTTCGGGTGGATTTTATAAAATCCAAACCCTCACCCGTGAAAATTTTCCTCACCCACGCCAGCCCTCCAACCCGCTTAGGTAAGCGGGTTCACGGGCGGGTTTGAACCCGCGGGTTATGGCTGCACCCATACACTCACCCGCGAACTTGCGAAACAATGTTGGTTCATGGGTGGATGCTTGACCCACGGGATACCCATAAACCCGCAACCCACGAACCCGCGAACCCGCGATTTGTCATTTATAAATTTCCACATGTAATCACCTATTGAATACTTAATTGAATTAAATTTTCATATCTAATTCCCTACTTGATACATTACAAAACAATAATAGCTATAAAAATAAAATGACTAAAAATAATTCAAATGTGTATGTATGTTTATATACAAGTATTTTATTTATGCGGGTTCGCGGGTTTAACCCGCAGGTTTGTTTTTCCAACCCGCACCCGCCCGTGAACCCACTGGGTTTTTCATTAAACGGGTTTGTTGATCCGCGAGTCGTAAATTCACCATCCACACCGGACCCTACAGGGTCAGGTTCGAGCGGGTGCCCGCGGGTGCCCGCGGGTGCGGGTCAAATTGTCATCCCTACTCCTGATGCCTTAGTCAGGCTTCTACCCCTAAGAATGGTCTGAGTGTAAGAGCATAGTTGTCATCCAGACCATAAGACTAGTAAATAGCTAGATAGCCCTCCTGCTACCTCGATCGGGCTATAACCCCCCAAAAAGGCCCGGGATTGGAAAGATCTCTTACTTAAACTCCAACGTTCCAGTTATTACTTGTTACTAATCTTCCATGTGTACATGATTGCTTGTTGTGACACGTACAGACTAGTCCATAATCATATAAGGGGACTATTCACTAAAGTCATCAAGCTACAAGTTTCTGTTGAGAATGGAGAGCTCGAGCTAGATGTTTACTTTAACACTTAAACAAAGTTTTATATCTCATTATCTCCGCCAAGATTCGAATAATTCAAGTTATCTCAGGGGTTGCATCTAGGTCGGGATCAGGGATGAAGCAAGAGGATGTCAGTCAAGTTAAAATTCATTGAAGCATGTTCGAATGAAGTCTAAAGCCAATGCTCATTAATAGTAAGAGAGCCTATCCCCCTATTGGGCTACAATTGTCAAACAGGGAGCCCAACCCCTGGTTTCGGGCTATACAAAAAAAAAAGCTAATTAAACATGACATGAATATAGTGGAGTGCCTACCCCCTTTTTTCGGGCAGTCAAAAAAAGTCAAAATGGGTTACATCAAGCTCTTGCATCTTCTTGATCTGCCCTAGCTTCTCCTTATCCACGATGGACTATGCCCTTTGCCCCTCATTCCAATGGTTGCAGATCCTGGATGGCCACCACATCTATCCCTCTTTCTGAAGAATCTTCAATTGTCTGCCGCTCAACTGGATCCTCCTTCAGAACCTCATTGACCACCTCTATTACCTTAAGAGGAATGGACGTATCAAGAAGGCTAGCGATTGACTCCATCCCACTCTTCTTGACCTCCGACTCTCCTCTAGAAGATTCTTCAGAGGGGTCTTGATTTCTGGTTGGCTTCCTTCGGGCTCCACGGGTTGAACTCCTCTTGAGGACTCCCCGGGACCTGATGCTAGGAGGGTTGCATTAAGATGAGGAAGGTCTGGCATAGCTATTTGCTTACCAGTAACAGTCTTGCTAGAAAGATCGGTTCCATCACCCTTGGGGCGAGACATCAATGCAGCCTTGGCCATTATCTCATGCCTATCCCAACTAGCTATGATAGAGATGTCGAAAGGAGGAGGAAGAGTTTCTACGACCTGGTAGGAAGCATAATAGTATCTGTCGCTGAATGAGGCATCCACCTCAGCCTGAAGCTTGGTTACTTGGGCTTACAGACCTTGGTTTTCAATATCCAGCACTTTTGCTTCTTCCTTCCAAGAATCTTGATGACTAGCTTGTCATTGAGACCGGAGGGTTTCTTGATCGAAAGATCGCTTAAACCTCTTGTTGTCATAATGAAGCTCAGCTAGCTCCGCCTTCATCCCCCTCTGGCTGGAGGTTATCTCTTGTACTAATTTTCACTCAGCTTCAGCTTCAACTTTAGCCTTGGTTGCCCGATCACGGAGAGAAGCCACCTAGTGGCCCATGGCCACTTGAAATTTGAAGGCCTGTAAAAGAGTTCAAATTAGGAAATGACGAACCAAACTATTACATGAGAAGATAAAAAGCGATGAGTACCTCGGCCAAAAGAGCAGATCCCTTGGTGATCAGAATATCAATGGGGCATTGAAGCCATCATAGAAAGACTGCCCCGGGGGCAGGAAGCAACAAATTGCCCTATGACCTCGTCTTGGGAGGCATAGCCGAACTGATTTGGCGGTCGAATAGGGAAAAACCCCTTCAACACCAACCTCAAGGTCCTTTGAACCTCGAGGGGCTGGAAATGTAAATGGAGAGGCATAAACATCTGGCAAGCTTAAAGCCAAGGAGACAAGAGCAGAACAGGTGTAGGGAAAATTATAGCAGGAGTTGACGTTGCTGCATCAGAGACTTGAGAAACAAAGTCCCCTTTACCCCACACCTTGGTAGCCCGAGATACGAGAAGTGACAGCTTGAACCTGTGCTGGGAAGAGGACGGAGCAAGAGCAGACGAAACCTCAGCTGGAGTAGTTGGCCCCGCTTTCTCTGAGGAAGCCAGAACGATTTCCCTATTCGATTTGGCAGAAGGGGGAGTGCGAGCTTGTTGGACTTTACGGGAAGCTGGACCAACAATAAAAAATGTTAAAAAAAGGGGGGAGAAAGAAGAAGGACATCAGGAACGAGCTAACTAATGAAATGAAATATAATGGCTTGATATTTCCTAGGAATCGAGCTGGGGGCACCAGTGCCTTCTACCATAGCCTCAATACTGTCAGCGGAGTTCGACATTGACGGGTGTAGGGCTTAAAGAACAAAGAAAACGGTGAAGAGCTTTTCAAAGGTAGCGAAATATAGGGATTTTTTGAAATTTTGAAGTTTGAAATAAAGAGTAAGATAGGAGAGAAGCGGTTGGGTATAAATAGAAGCAAAGAGAGGCAGTGACGTTAGTAAAAGCTTTGGAGGGATTTCCTCAAATCGCAGGAGCAGCCGTAACATAACCGGATTATCTCGGGGAATACACTGGTTTTTTCCTGCCACGTCACTGGTATAATTAATGAGGAGATTTCTGCCTAGATTTGGTAATGGTAAAATAGGGAAAATTTTCCAATTAAAACAAGGAATCTGACTCCAACCCCAATTCAATCACTGGTGTTCAAGTCAGAGAGGACTTCTGTTATTAGTAAAATTTGGATAGGGGATCAAAGAGAAATTCTCCACTCTCCTAACCCGAATCAAAGCCCGAGTTCACCAGTCATTGAACCCCAGGTCCTAAGGGCGAGCCATAGAATTATCCCGCAGAAGCAAGGAATGGTCATCGAGCTTCAGAACTATTAGGAATGGAGCCCGACACGACCAGATCGAGCCCCTTACGCTAACACTGAAATTCGGGCAAAGCCCGATACTTGGTTATCCGAGCTTTCTGAGATCGAAATTATCTCGTAACCTCTCTAGAAGCCAGCCAACCTCCTCAGGCGCATAAAGGGGACCTTTAAAGATATCAGGTTCATGTTATAGCTACGTTCCAATTTACTAAGGAAGACTCGAACCCATCTAGATGAGAAAAAAGAAGCTCGCATAATCCACGGTCCCACCCCACCCCCCCCCCCCCCCCCCCCCCCCCCCCCCTCAAATGAGTGCCCACAAGGCAGTCTCAAGCTCTAAAGGACCGGGAAAGGTCAGGCAGAGCTTCTGGTACCAAAACTAAGGCAAAGGTCTTCCTCACTCTACAAAACAACAAACAACTAACTCGACGACCTCCATGAAGAATCATGTCGTGAATACACACAAGATCATATTTACACTCCAACGAACATTAAACCCGACGTACATGTAAGGCAAGAAATTTAGTCCAAAGAGGAAACAAATTTATCTCCACCAAAGATATTCTTGAATCCGTTATTAATTCAAAGTCAATAACTTTCAAATAAAGGATCCCGCCCAATAAGGAGAGAACGGATTCTTAGGATCACAGCTGGCGATTTACAAGTTTAAACCTACTTGGACCATGTATAAATAGGTAAAAGCATGAAAAGAGAAAATGGGGAGAGTTTAGTACTTTGACCTGAATTCTATGATACAAACACAACCCCCATTATTATCTACTATTCGACAGGCATGAGGTTGCCACCTTACTGTATCCTAGAGAGATTAAGAGTGTTTAAGAGTCTATTTTGTACGATACTTACAGTTGATAATAAAGCCATTACATTCCCGTCTTCATTGCACTTACATTTACACATCCATCTTTATTCAATCAGGTTCCGGCCACCACCTACGTGGTAGTGGTCTCGAGGGTGTTAACCGGAATTTTTCACCTTGAGTCAATTTTCCGTTAACATCAATAACTACCTGAGGAGGTCGACTAATAGAAGAAATGCTCCATACCCTGTGAACCAGATTCATGAATTCAGGATGATCCGCCCACATACTTTGAAAACGAAATGGTCTATAAGTATAAACCTGGGACTCAGCTAACCGAATCCAAAGCGTACATTGATCAGAAAACCGAAGGGGGAGAGCCACACAAGTGATATCACGCCAATAGGTAGTGCAACCCTCAGAAACCAAAGTCATGTAAAACCTCTAATCAACTCTAGTACGACTAGAACAACCCCTAACCCAAGTAAAAAGAGCACCCTGTGATCAAGTACTAATCAGATTGCAGTCCTCAATTATCGACTTAAAGTCCTCACAAGAACCCCTAGTAGGAGATCGAGTACCCAAACACTCATGAGCACCCAAAACTGCATTGAAATCACCAACCACCAACCAAGAGGAATAAAAAGAACCAGCCATCTCCCGAAGAGAACGCCAAAGCACACGACGAACCGAGGCAGAGGTACAAGCATAAACAAAAGTGTACCAATGCATCACAGATCCGATAGAAATGGAGACGGTCAAATGCTGCTCATGACACAAAACTATTTGATTATCTGAAATAGAGTCACAAGCAAATACCTAAATAGACGAAATCAATACACCCCTATCATTCATAGCCACCAAATGAAGACCAAGAGAAGACCAAAACCTGGCAGAAATCGAATCAAAAGCTACCATGGGCTCCAGAATGCAAACCAAGGAAGACCGATGGGAACAACATAAATCTTTGAGCACACATTTCGAAGAGTTGTTCCCAATACCATGACAGTTCCTGTAAAGGATACTAATCATGGGAACTACTAGAAGTAGTCCGAAACTAGGACTTATATGACTCCAACCTACGTTTAACCATCATGGTTCTCTGAGCCAGACCATCATAATCCAAATCCTCAGCTTCCATCTGTTTAACCTAAGAAGAATCAGCAATAAAGCGAAGCTCAGCCTGAGAATCCGACAAAAGCTTATCATTCTGAATGGTCGAACCAGGAGAAGCGACCGAAACTCCAACACCTAAAGACTTACTAGGGACACCCAAAGAGATAGTGTCCATAACCGGATGACCCGAAGAAATAACAACAGGGGAAGAGGGAGGAGCCCTACGAGGCAAAAGGCTACAAACCTGTTGAATATTACGAGTGCCTGATAAAGGAATTGGGATCGAACCCACAACAGTGAATGAAGGCTCTGAATAAAGATTGCTCAAAGAAATAGTCAAACTAGAATCCGATGACTGAACAAAATAAGGACCCGAAGAAACCGACTGATGAATCACCATAGAATCTATAAGCCCCAAATCTTGATAAATAGCAGCAAAAGCATTCAAGACCGGGACCTCCTGAACCGTCTTATCTATCAGACGATAAACCATCAGTGGTTCACACACACACACACACACACACACACACACACACACACACACACACACACACACATATATATATATATATATATATGTAATGAAGTCAGCATAAGAGCAATTATATCAAAGAAAACTTGAAGCATCTCAACTATGTTAGCGGTTAGCACCCAACAAGTTTACTTTTCATGTGTACACACACTCTCAAACTAACTCAACATATTAAATATACCAGAAAATTGGGGGTACATAACACCAAAATCCTAACAAATCAATCAAACGGTAAAAAGATCAAAACGATAAGTCCCTTGTAATAAGAGCGGTACAAAATTGAGGACAAACAAAACTCCAAAATTTTAAGTCAAAAAACAATCATAAGAAGCTAAGCAATCAACCACCGTATTTCCTTCACGATAAATATGAGAGTCATAAACACTCATTGAAGAGAGATAATAAGGACGACACCGTCAAGAAGTATATATTTCATTATTCTCCTTGTTTTGTAAATTGTAATAGATCAGTTTTTATCCTTCTCCTAAATAATTTTGGGTTATGTTTTCGTAGTGAAGTATATATTTTTAAATTAATTCAACTTTATCTTACAAAAGAGGTATATACTTTTCAATTAATAAAATTATATTTTATTAGGGAGGTTCATTTAAAAATATTTCTATTTAATTAATTTAGTCCATCATAACGTTAATTCTTACCTACACCACTAACTCTGTCATGTACATTCTCCAATCATGTCTATTTCACTTGGATGTGTGGAAGTAAATATCCAAATGTTCTTGAATTGGTGAGGCTCGTTAAACTCTTAACCCTTTCGATATCAAATTTCAATATATATATATATATATATTTTAGGAAAAATTAGTTCAAAATGCGACGGAAGCATATAATTAGGGTTTGATATATTTAAAAAATTTTCCTTTAATAGAAAAAACCTTAACTCTAGATTAATTGACATATATTAAAAGTATCATACATTTTCCTCGTGACGATTGAACTAGCACCGAATCGAATCCGTAAGATCTTCCAATCCAATCATGAACGTGAATCACCTAGGAGTGTGCTCTTCTTTTCTTTAAATTGTATAGCTGATGATGGAAATAAACAAAATCTCTTTCTTTTGTTAGTCACAAAAATCCTCCAAGAGAAAACCCATGAACGTTCGGTCACTTGTGAATTATCAATCTATTTGATTGAAACTCGTGTGTACCCGATTCGATTTTTATACACAAAACCCTTTCGATAAAAATGATACTAGTGTAATATCGAAAACAAAAACGTTCCCCTTTTCTCTTCTTCTTGGCCGAATTCAATACACAATATCTATGTTGGCCGAATTTTGTCTAAAGCAAAAATTATTTTGTTCCTATCTCAAAATTCTCTCACTAGGCCAAATTCTCTCTCATAAGACCCTAGCCTTAGCCGAAAATTCACTTAGAATTAAGCCTTGGTTGAAATCTATGGGTAGTATATATAGGAGACCAAATCCTCTCCTAAGAATGATTTACTTGGTGGACAAGAATCATTTCCTTAGATGGATTTACTTAGTGACGAAGAATTCTTTTATACACCAAGACTCCTAATTCAACTCAAATAGTGTATTTATTCAATAACCAATTATTGAATATAAATTAAATTGTGACTAAATAAAAAACTTCTTAATTTGACCAATTGTCAATTAGAGTCCTAATAGTAATCAAATACTTCCTAATTTGACTAGATTTTATTTATCTACTTATCAAATATAGTATTTGATACTTATCATATTACCAACAATAATATAACTCTAGGAGATCATCTCCTACTAGAAAAAAGATTTTGACTTTTAATTAAATAATTAATTAATTAATTTTCATTTAATTTAATTATAAAATAAAAAATAATATATAGGACTAATAAATAGTCCCTTGCCGCCCAAGCCAATATATATGGGTCAATATCGTTTTTTCTATTTTATTAAATCTATTGGACCTTAATAAAAAGTCCACATGTGAACTAGACTCATTCTTACTAAAAAAGAAAGAAGTCCACATGCCTTAATACAATTCTAGATGGACCCATAAATTGGTCTGGTAGAATATATCAAGTGATCCATGCAAGTTCATGTGGATTAGGGATCTTGACTGGCTATCTAAATTTAAGCTCCAATAGACACAACTTAATCACAATCAATAAATGATTCACTTAGGTCCGATATATTAATTTTAGTTCATTCCACTAAAAAAACTAAAATTGAACTCTTAAATAAAGATAAAATAAGTTAATATTGTTCATTCATACCCTAGACAATCTTAATAGAGATAGTGTATCCTCGTGAAGAATATCAGTAATCGTCAAGAGCTCATATACTGCGTATAGCTCTCCTAGTTACCATATTTACTTATATGACCACGTTTGGACTTGGATATTTTGACTTGTCCAGAAGCCATATTTCAATAGACGCTATTGAAAACTTAACGTTTAGATTTAATATCCAATACCTCAAAACATCCATATGATGATATTCCACTCTCATTTAATAAATGGAGCCACAATGTCTATATCTATAAATGAAGTCCTCTATCGGTTAACAAATGAATATCACAAAACTATCGAGGATAGACTATGCTATATAATCGTACTCATTAATAGCTCAAACGATAATACTTGCAACCATAAGTCCATCATTTATCTCAGAATTGAGATAGACTCTCCGATTGTCTTTAAGTGAAAATTCTATCTATTGACGGTTCTGGATAAAGTATTTCACTGTGATCCTATTCAATCCACATAGTACACTAGATTCTTTTGCTCAAAGACACCACACTTTGATGATTTTAGACTCATCATCACACATTTGATCACACTCAAATGCTAACAAAAGAATCTATAACTTTGACAAGATAATTGCACCCAACCTTTATCTTAAGTTGTGAACAGTATTAAAGATTAACTAAAGAATTATGTATATCTCATACATATCCAGATGTACGAACAATTCTTTTTTTCTCATAGTCTTTTGACCTTATGATTATTTACTTTTGACAATTATAATAATTAAACTATAAATGTTATAAGATTTGTTAAACTAGAAATCACTTTTATTAATATGAAAAGATTGTCAAATATATTATTACACTCTTGCTATCGAGCATAATCGTAATACATATATAAACATATATAGGACTTAGGACTTCTATAGTACAAACCACTTTATGTCCAAACTCATCCACACCAATGAAATGTTGATGAAATTTTATTAAGGTTCATTTAAAAATATTCCTATTTAATTATTTAGTCCATCATGATGTTAATTCTTACATACCCTACTAAAGTTGTCGTTACATTTTACAATCATGTCTAAATAGTTTTTCTCTTCGATGTGTGTGAGTAGATATTGTCACTTGTAAAAGTAGATATCCAAAAGCTCTTAATCTTGATAAGGCTCGTTAAACTCTTAACTCGTTTGGTATCAAATTTCAATAATATATATATATATATATATTGTCACTTGTGAAAGTAGATATCCAAAAGCTCTTGATCTAGTAAGGTTTGTTAAACTCTTAACCCTTTCAGTATCAAGTAGATGTCCAAAAGCTCTTGATCCTAGTAAGGTTTGTTAAACTCTTAAAACCTGTTCAGTATCAAATTTCAATAATATATATATATATATATATATATATATATATATATATATATATATATATATAATTATATATAGGACTTCTATAGTACTTTATGACCAAACTCATCAACACCATAATGAAATGTTGATGAAATTTTATGAATTTTGATGAGAATTTTTACATGGATGCTAAGGTCAATGATATATGGTTCGGAAAAGATTTGAAAATATTTAGGATCCAAGAACTATTTTTCTTTCCATTTTTTTTTATGTTTTTCCATTTTTTAAATGTCTTAGCTTAAAAAATTTAGAAAAACTAGTTCCCAAACTCAAAATCTTTTGAATTTTTTTCTCCAAGTAAATTTCATTTTTCTTATCATGCATGCAAAAAATCTCATCAAAATTCATTAAATTTCATCAAGGTTTGGACATAAAATGATTTGCGCGTGGTTCTTTCATAATGTATCCATTGTTTTAACATCAAGTAAGAAGTAAGGACCTAGATGGAATCCATTGATTTTAATAATTTTTGATATGACTTTTTGTGTGGATGATAAATTCAATAAAATCTCTTGTTAACGAAATTTAATATTTTCACACTATATATACACACACATATTTATATGTATAAAAGTTGTTTTCTCATAAGGGATTCCTTATTTTTCTGATAATTTCATATTTAACAAAATCGGGAAAACAAATTATCAGAAAAATAGTTCTAGTATTTGAATAATTCTCAAATTTTACTCATAGATATGTTTAATTGAATTTATAATCCACAAAAAAATTCAGATCAACAAGGCCCTTAATATGTATATATATATATATATATAATGTTAAAGTAAGTACATACTGATATAAATTCATCGATGCGTTGAATGTGCACTACTAGATTTACATACTTTGACTCAAAGTGTATGGATTTGTCAAAACTCCTCCATAATCAATGGACAACAAACAACACAATGATGTAAGTTATACCACCGTGCGCCGAAAAGCAAAGACTATATATATATTGATTGAATACTCCTCTAATCAGGACTGTCCTGACTTTGCGATTTCAGGACGTCCAACCACATCCACATATTCACGGTGCCCACGTTAATAAATACTCACACCCAATATGAATGTGTGACCGTGGTTGAACATCTTTAACTTATAATTTCAAAGTATCCTTACTAGAGAACCATCGTATACATAATTTCAACTTTTAGTATACATAACACCCGAATAAAATTGATTACTTACAGATAACTTGAAAGAAGATTTAAAAGCATTTATCTCCAAAAACAAAGAAGAAGAAAAGAAGAAGAGAGTACTGGGGTGCACAGCCACACTGCTGTTAAATTTATGATTCCAAGCAATCATGAAGATGTTGAACACAAATTTTCATAGTTTTGTTTTAAAAGCCATGCTTTAGTTTCAACAATGTTCATGTAAATTCATTTATTAATAAAAATAATGGACCACCGACCACGTACTTTCGAAATATAATTTTAATACAGGCAAGTGTGTTGATGTAATTTTGCATCTATAATCTTCTTTTAAAAAATAAATTAAAGTAATATTATTAGTTATATGTTTAAAATTCCAAGTTTCCAACCAAACCCACCCTTGAAGATACTATGCCCTAATTACTCGGAACTTGTTAGGAACAACACATCCACAGTTAGCAAATTGATTATATATTTACTTACCATTGAATAATTATGATTATATTGAAGAAACATATTTTTTGTATATTATCTATTTATCGTATATTTTTTTATATATCACTTACGAATCAAACTTGAAACATTATGAAATTAAATGAATGCTATTTATCATAAAGTCACATTGAGCCGTGGTATATATATTTGCTATATGTATATATCTAATATATTTCTTTTTTACAATTCAATTGTACCATTGGAGATGCTTTGATCGATTTAAGTTCTATCTTTATGACTTTATACGTTATACAGTAAAAGTCTATAAAAAATCTTTTCTAGAGTAAAAGTTGTATTTCGGATCATGCTCTTAACCATTTAACGAATAGTCTTAATCGGTCCGTTGAATCCCTAATAAATTAGTGTCAAGATTCCAAAAGAAAAAAAAGGAAAAAAGAAGAAGAAGAAGGATGCTGTTAGCATTAAATTTCACTCACCCAAAAGTCCAAAACGCATTGACATTGGGCACACCACTTATTCACGTGAAGGAGATTAAAATGAATAATACAGAGGACTTGTTTGGTTACATATCACCGAAGAGTAACATTTTACATAACAAAGTCATCAATTCAATTATTTAATCATTCCACAGCACCAATGCCACCAAACTAGGCAAACTGTATGATTAACCTCAATTCTATTTTACTTAATAATAATATTTACGCCTCCCAGAATTCGATTTCCCAAAACCATTTAAAAAAAAACCTATAAGATTATGGAAGTTGGAAAGCAACTAAGTAAATATTGATGTTGATAAACATATTGATATATATATATTTTTTAAATATAGCTAATATTTTAAAAATATCATAAATATTTAATATTTTTTTATATTAATCTCTAAAAATAGGGAAAATATCATGCATGTTTGGATCTAATATTAAGTAAACATCAGTATGACTAGAAAATAATAATTAGCAAAGTCTAATTCCACTCGAGGGGTAGAGAGATTCCCGGTGAACCAAGCGTGGGCTTAATAATCAAATCCTCAGTCCTCACTCTTTTGATTTTAATTAATTATTTGTTTAGTCTTAATCACGATTTTCTTACTAATTAATTAATCAACTCTACGTGCAAGACACCTCAGCTCTCTCATTTTTTTAATTCTAATATTACCTGATTAATACCTAAATTTCTGAGCAGAAGATTCAAATTATTTTAACAATATAACCTTTTTCGCTGTTTCCTAACACAAATACTATAATATTTTATTTTTAAAAATAAAATAAAAGTTTAAATAAAAAAAAAACAGAACAAATAAAAAATTATCTTAAGGTGGGTAACCAATGGTCAAGATCTATAGTTTTTAAAATGAAATCTGGACCGTTGATCTCTAACCTGCCTCCTTTCGCAGCTTTTTGGACATAAAAACGACAGGTCTATGGAGTCCTTGCTGAGGAGAGTGCAACCCCATAATAACATGTCCTTTTCATGGACTGACAACAGTGCCCCTCATTTATGTGGAAATGAGGTACAAACTGTGTCATCAGACAAGGGGTATTTACGTCATCGTATTTTAAAAAAATAAATAATTTTATGTTTGATGACATGTACGAGCTGCACCTGAAGCTGCTGAGAGAGGCAAGCTGGTAGGGACCTTTCGCTCTTTTTTACTAATTAAGGGAACCACAGGTTTTATGTTTTTATTTACTGTGTCGAACTGTCGATTAAAGCTTAATTTTTTTTCCATTAAGAGATACAAATATTTATTTACTGCTTCTGCTTTTTATTTTTTGCTTCTGCTTTTTATTTTTTGTTGTCTATAAATTGGGTTATTGTGTAAATCAAACAGTCAGTACACTGTAAAAAGGGCTCCCATCTGACGGTTTTGTTTAAATTGCGACGTGCAGTTATTTGTACTTTTGCTCTTTGGTCTAATGCTTGCTTTATAGTTTATTTTCCAAATAAAAATAATACTGATTTAAAGACGCGTTTATTAATAAAGATTCAAAATTAAAGATAAATCTCAACTTTTATTAGAAAAGTTGTCCGAAAATAAATTAATTTTATTTCTAGTTGTATATATAAGATCCACATAAATAATTTATTACGTAGGAGATGGTCAATGATGGGATGAATCAGGGCCGTTGAAGTTGAATAAAAGGTGGTGTTATATTATATACATCAGCAATAGTGTACCCATTAACAGTCAGAAAATGATGAACAATTAACAGTAAGAACATGATTGGACGGCCATGATGTCCACTATAACCCAAACTTCACATCAGATCATTCCTCATTATTTTAACCTTTTATCTCCCTCCTCCCCCCAATGTGGTCCCCGCAATATCCGATCCCATCAGATCCAGCCGTGCAACGCGAATCATGAGATTCCCTCCTCCACCATTCTCCCTACACATTATAACACTTTATCATCTCCCTCCGTCCCAACGATATTTTGAAATTACCATATCGCGACACTTTTGGAAATTCTCGCCACATCTGCCCTGGTTCCACTCTATTTACACACACCCGTTTTCTGCGGCTCCCCTTCGTCGTCTACGGATAAGATCATAAAACTCGCACCGTCCATCCAACGGTTGTAATTCGAAAAGAGATACACGTGTCGCGATTTGAAGCGTCATTGAAGTGGAAACTTGATGGATTTAACCATGGTTAAAATCTAACCTCACTAGTCACTCACTCGACATAAAATCCTTATCTATTTCCTTATTTCCTTTTCTATTGTCCTTCACTTGACTCTCTCTCTCTCTCCCTCACCTCGGTTGAGTATTAAGCTCTGTGTTAATGGCATTTCAGATCTAACTAGAAGAAGAACAGAGAAACTGTAGTCTGAGGACTCGTTGAAAGTAGGAAAAAAGATAGGAGAGAATTAGACAGGAAAACGGTGTCGTTTTTTTGCTTCCATGTTAAAGAGAATGTCATACTCGTCCTTCCCGGAGGATGTACTGGAGCATGTGTTTTCTTTCGTGCAATCGGACAAGGACCGGAACGCGATATCGCTGGTGTGCAAGTCGTGGTTCGAGATCGAGAGGTGGTGTAGGAGGAGGATATTCGTCGGAAACTGCTACGCTGTGAGCCCTAGGATGGTGATCAGACGGTTCCCGGACGTTAGATCGGTGGAGCTGAAAGGGAAGCCTCACTTTGCCGACTTCAATTTGGTACCGGAGGGATGGGGAGGCCACGTGTACCCGTGGATCTACGCCATGGCCACTGGCTACCCTTGCTTGGAGGAGATCAGGTTGAAGAGAATGGTCGTTACGGACGAGACCTTGGAGCTCATTGCCAAGTCTTTTAAAAATTTCAAAGTCTTGGTTTTGAGCTCATGTGAAGGCTTCTCCACACACGGTCTTGCTGCCATTGCTGCTAATTGCAGGTTTCTAATTTTTTTTAAGTACTTATTATTTGTTACTATAAGTTCTTGTTTTTTTTAATGATCATTTAATTGGTTGTTTGAGTGCATGGAAAGATCTGATTTTATATTGGTTTATTTCTAACTGATTTTCATTTTTAGGGACAACATAAACTTGATTAAGTTGGTTACTGCTGGGCAGATTGGAATCAGTGAAAATGTGAACTTTACTTATCTTGTTTGGGTCTGCTTTTGTTTCTTCCAGCCGTAGATCTGTTGTGGGCTTGTTCTTTGAGTCGGAAATGTAGAAAATCTAGTCAAAGATCACTTGTATAATTGCTTTTTGTTTTGCTACTTATTTCTGATGAACGATTGTCATGTGGGGTTGTGTTTAGTTTTGGATGTTCGCATCTCGGACAATGTGGGCTTTCTTTTGGATTCCTCAAATAGATTCTCTTTTTCTTACTTTATGTTGATGTAGTTAAGAGCACAGGTCTTCTTTAGCTTGCTTTACTTTTATTATTTTTCAAGTTTTTCACTTGATTCTGATGATTTGTTACTCGAATTTGGTTTCTGGATTTTAGAGAACTTAAAATGTATAATGTTTATCCCTCTTTTTTTTTTTAATCTATGAAACATGGAATCTTAGAATTTACGAGTTTCGTTTCTTTATGTGATAATTGTGATTTACTGAGCAGATCAAACAAATGTAAGACAAGTGCCTTCATTTTCTTTGAATTGTATTTCTAAAAAAACTAACTTTTAATAAGGCAGTCTAGTTGCAGTCAATGATAATGACGGTCATTAACTTCTAAGTTTATACTAAGTTCTGTCTTTTATTATTTTTCTTATGTTCATATCTCCGTGGTCTAATTTGGTACCAAAGTTGCAGTAGTTTTGTAATTATATCACTTTGCTGAGTTGAACCTTGTGATCCTGTTTCCTTGTGCAGGAATCTGAGAGAGTTGGACTTGCGAGAGAGTGAAGTGGAGGATCTTAGTGGGAATTGGCTCAGCCATTTTCCTGATACATGCACATCACTGGTAGCTCTTAACATTGCTTGTGTAGGGTCTGAGGTTAGTTTCTCGGCCCTCGAGCGCCTGGTGGGTCGGTCTCCTTGCCTGAGGACTCTCAGGCTCAACCGTGCTGTCCCTCTTGACAAGCTTGCCAACCTGCTTCGCCGGGCACCCCAGTTGACTGAGTTGGGCACTGGTGCCTATTCATCTGATTTGCGGCCAGAAGCCCTCTCCAATCTGGCTGGAGCTTTTTCAGGGTGCAAGGAACTTAAGGGCATGTCAGGGTTTTGGGATGTCGTCCCAGCTTACCTCCCAGCAATTTATCCTGTTTGCTCTGGCTTGACATCGTTAAATTTGAGTTATGCCTCTATCCAAAGTCCTGATCTTATCAAGCTTGTGAGCCAGTGTCAGAATTTGCAGCGCCTTTGGGTAAGTCCAGTCTTAATAAGGAATGGGTGATTTGTTCTTGAACATCTCATATCTTTTGCACTAAGCTTCTTGCCAAAGTTTTCATCATAGCTACTATCATTGAAAATGCCTTTCTTGAATAATATATAATATTCTGTAATCCATTCTGTGGTCGCTTTATTAAAAGTGGTTTTCGAACTAGTTTTGATATTGTTTTTACTGTGATCATCTATTACTATTTTTTTCCTGCTGCTGTACTGTCTTAGGCTGATGAGGTATATGATTACGATTTTCAGGTACTCGATTACATTGAGGATAGTGGCCTTGAAGCTCTTGCAGCATCTTGCAAGGACTTGCAAGAATTGAGGGTGTTTCCATCTGAACCATTTGGTGTAGAACCAAACGTATCCTTGACAGAACAAGGCCTTGTCTGTGTTTCTGAGGGCTGTCCTAAGCTCGAGTCAGTTCTCTATTTCTGCCGCCGATTTTCCAATGATGCCTTAGTTACCATTGCCAGGAACAGGCCCAATATGACTCGTTTCCGTCTTTGTATTATTGAGCCACGAACCCCTGATTACCTGACACACCAGCCACTGGATACAGGTTTTGGAGCCATTGTTGAGAACTGCAAATATCTCCGGCGCCTTTCTCTCTCTGGTCTCCTCACAGATCTTGTGTTTGAGTACATTGGTACTTATGCGAAGAAGTTAGAAATGCTATCTGTGGCTTTTGCTGGAGAAAGTGATTTGGGACTTCATCATGTGTTATCCGGGTGTGAAGGCCTAAGGAAACTGGAGATTAGGGACTGTCCCTTTGGAGACAAGGCTCTTTTGGCCAATGCTGCAAAGCTGGAGACAATGCGATCCCTTTGGATGTCTTCGTGTTTAGTGAGTTTGGAGGCATGTAAGCTGCTAGGTCAGAAGATGCCCAGGTTGAATGTTGAAGTTATTGACGAGAGGGGACCTCTAGATTCAAGGCCGAAGAGTTTTCCTGTTGAGAAGCTTTACATATACAGAAGTGTTGCTGGACCTAGGTTTGATATGCCTGGTTTTGTTTGGAATATGGATGAAGATTCTGCATTGAGGCTTTCTTGACAGATTTTGTCCAAGCAAATTAAACTTGATATATCAAACCCCTTGGACATATAGCAGGTACATGCTCTATATGCTGTTCATTGCTTCACATTTAGTTTTCTGTAGCGTAATATAATTGCAGCCCTTATTGGAGTGGGGGCAGGATAAAGAAGGGTATACAGAGGCTCAAGTGCTCAATTGCCATTCATTTTACACTTGGCTGAGCTATTGCATACCAACTTAGATATTAATAAAGAGACAAAGCTCCTATTGTTGTGTATTAACTAGAGTTGTTATTTACTTCGGAATAGTCACCGTGTATACTATTTGTGGAATTAATCAAATTTATGCATTTGTATCATCTTTTTTCTAGAGGTAGTAATCATTTTGCGGACTCAATCCGTATCAATTTTAGCTCTTGAGGAATAAAATTTCAAAATTTCGTTGCCACTACAGCGATTGTTCAGTTTCAGTTTCATATACTTTTCCGTAGATTCCTTCTTCCATTGTTCACCAACTTGAATGTTTTCTTGCCAAAGATCCTATGGTTCTCAAAGAATCTTTTTATTATGTTCCAGTCCAGCTCAACTCCAGCCTAATGGAGAGACAGCAGTGTGTGATGCTTATTATATACTTGGCATTTGCAAAATCCTTAGAAGCTGTATAACCATTTACATCTTGTGCATGAATGTGTTTGGTTTCCTTTTCTACATAAGGATCTTCCAATTTGTTACCCTGTGCCAACTTGTTACAATTGGGGTTTGAGTTTTACTGCCTTCACCTGTCAATGGCATCAAAATAATGCTTTTACTTTACACTGTTACGTGGAACTGAAAAATGGACCACCGAAGATTACACAACAGATAATAACTAACAAACAAACAAACGCAAAATTTTGGTTGTTGAGCAAAGATTAAAGTAACTGATGTAAGTTTGCATGCAAGTAATGAGTGAAATAGCTATGTTAGGAAAAAAAGAGAAGCTGCTTCTCATCTCTGATTAGATGATTTTTCGGGTATGCAAAATTTTCAGCTTTTTCATGTTCAAATTTATGGACTCGACTGTTGTGCCACACGATAGATTCGGTGACATTGGTTACTGTCCACAACTTTGGCTACATTCACTCTCTTTCATGACCTATCTCGCTATTTACACTTAAACCCCTCCTCCCTCCTCCCTCCTTTGGCTTATATCAGAACCAACAGAGATCAAAAAGCAGATTTTGCAATTATGTTTTAGTTTAATGACAAAAAATTCCGGAAAAAAGGGGAAAAAGATAGCAACAAGCCAAGAACACGTCATCAGAGAACTGAGAACCCAGAAAATTATTAGGTAGGAGAAAGAAAAGAAAAGAAAGATCGATATCTATCTATGATACATCCATCTATATATCTATCTGTGTGTGTGCAAGTGGAGTAATCACAAATTTTATCCGTTTAATGATGATGGGCACACATTTGATGGTATTTATGATGATCATCATTTATATTCTCTGTTTTTTTATGATTGTTTGCTGAACTTAACTCCTCTGTTTATTAGAATGTGTTCAACCACATTATGATATCACAGTAAACTCTCTCATGGTCCAGTATTGTCCAAGTCTTTGATGATGTGAAGTGAAACAAGTGAAAACTGAAATACCTCAAGTGATTCCTATAAGTGAATCATGATTGTAGCATCTGGGCACCCAGCTGCAGCAATGATGGTCTACATTATTTTGTTAGCATCCACATTTTTGGCCCGTTGTTTTAATCCAATTTTTCTGTCAAGATTTTTTCAGATAACGGGATGATTAATTTTGAATAATAAGTAGCATCAAAAGTTCAACCACTTAATGGTCTTTTGTTATTTGATTAGACTGGCCAATGTGAAAGTAAAAAATTTGCACCGACTCTGTTGCTAACCCTACCTAAAGCCGAATTCAAACAACCTCAAAAACTATAACCTAGTCCACTTATTATCTCAAGAGTTCACACACAAAAATAAGAAAGACAAGTCAAATCCGAAGAGATCTTGTGAGTTGAACAAATTCAGATGATCATGAAATCAATTAAACACTTTTGCCCATTACCAGAATGTAACCTAAAACCATGTTTCTGCTTCAAGTTCATGGCATAGTTGCTCAATTGTTTATGAAAAATGATAGCTTATGCTAGGCTTCGGAAATTCATGAGCAGTTCAACATTATGCAGTCAACAGATTTAATTTTGATTTTATAGGGATGTAAAATTGCAATGCGAATTTTCCACAAGTCTTCTAGAAGAAAAACCAAAGAAGACAGCGTCTAGTAATATTTTCCACAATGAACAAGACTTCAACTTTGGCAGAGCAAATAAAAACAAAAACAAAAAAAGACTTTGACTTGAAGAAATATACTATAAGTCATCTAATATATGGATTTTTGCCATTTTTATTCTTCACTGGCTTTGTTTCATCAATTCATTTGTACTCTTGAAGAGGCGTTTGGGATCCGATGGGGAAGGTTATTTGCTCCGAACTAGAAGGTGGCGGATTGGATCTCATGGGATTTTTCATGGCGGTTGTCATTGCTCTCACCCTCATGCTCACTTGTGTTACACCTCGGCGCCACTTGATCGTTTCTGCATATCGTCCCGTGTATTATGCTGTTCGTTAAAGACTGAACGAGATTCACCATCAAACTTTCTGTATAAGTGATTTCCTCTCCTCATATCTAAATCTTGTAATCATTTCTAGGGTTCAAGTATTCTTGTGTTTGGTGATTTCTGTCCGTCAAAACTTAAATTCTTTGTTCAGATAACTTATCTGAACAACTTCTGTACCAGTATTGTACGGCTATATCAATAAAACATCAAGGGTTATTCAAGGTATAAAAGTTATTCAATGAGAAGAGGATCGGCTATGGCGGGTGTAAGATATAAAAAAGCGTTTTAAATTATCAGTCATGAATCAAAGGCCGTATCATACAATAAAAAAGGAACGTTTCAACTGTAATTCATCAAATTCATCGGCAATGTGAAACCAACACTTTGTTTACATTAAAGAACGCTTTGAACCATACGCCATCCGAAACACTGGCAGCAGATCTAGTCAATTACATATCAAGAAAAACCTTATAGTACTTGCAATACTCTTGACATTTCATGGATTCTGTCAACTAATATGATTCACTAATAAGGTACAACAGCAAAAAGAATGCTTAATTCAGAGTTAGTTTTAGGTATTTTTATCAACTGAATTTTTGCCTGAACCTTGAATTGTCTCCAAAAGATGTTCAATCCTATACTTCATTACAGGTTGGCCATACCGTGTTTTTTTGAACATCTTGTCTCTGGTTGACTTCCTTCGAGCTTCAGCCTTTTCCTTCCCTTCCTTCTTTGCCTTTATCATGGCCTCCCTCTCAATCCTTGCCTTCTCTTCTTCTTCACACTTCTTCTCATACAATATTTCCATAGTTGGTTTCTTTTTCTTCTTGTTCTTCGTATTCTTCTTACTACCATCTTCAGTTTGACTCTGATCAAGAAAATAGCCATAAAAATTGATGACTCAGTAAACCAAATTCATAAGCATGAACCTAATCGAAATTTGGTATTTGCGTTTCTAAAACCAGGCGGTAAAGATTTCAAAACCCAAACTTCCTTAACAATCCACAAAAATAAGCAGATTCATCATAGACAAATGAATTGGATTTTGTAAACTGAACCAGGAACTAGATTACCCAAATCCACAATTTTCTAACGCCATCCTATCATAACCCAGCAATTAAATATCTAATGAACACGATTCAACTATACGCAGTACATAATCACTGATATAAAAGCAATATGACTTGTAGCATTTAGGCTTCAAAGAGAGAATGAAAAAACAGAACGATAATTAAAGAAAGTCGACAAAGGCTACAAACCTCTACGTGTCTTACAGCCGCTGAGGATACATCATTCGGATGACTAAGTTGCTTTACTGACTTCTTATACTTGTTCACACATTTAGCATTCTTATAGAACTCCCTTTGCTTCTCTGATCGAAAACAGGCAAAAATATATCAATAAAATCCATCACATTCAACTCCGGTGGTATCAACTATAATTTACTTAAGAAAACAAAACTGGAGCACAACCAGACACCCACTATACAAACCTTTTAATTAATTAAAATCAGGTCCAGACCTAGATTCACTATCTTAAAATCACTGATACCCATACAATCATTTGATCATATAACTGAAAAATAGAATAAAATAGAGGCACACATAATCAATTGGAAAAGCAAGAAAGGTGGGGACTTTACTTTTAAAGGCAGGATTGTGGTGATTGTTAACGGATTTGGCATTGGCAAAGGCTTCGAGAGAGAGACCGGTCCCTCCCAATCTCTGCGTGTTCTTCTTCTTCTTCATGCTAAATGCGTTGATATTCCCGACTTTCACTTCATCTTTAGAGTCCCGATGCTTCATCGTCGCAGGCAATAGAGTGGAATTGTAGAGATTTTGATTATTGACGGATGGATTGGGGAGAATTGGGATATTGAAACCCTAATTTAATCTGCGAGAGACGTTGGTTGTTTAGGTTGCGATTGCTAGGGTGAGACGTTAGGAGATGAGATTGGACCGGACCGATCATGACAAAATATGTTTTTCTATATTGTGTTTGGAACGTTTGAAAGGTCTGAAAAACACTATAAACCGTATTATTGTGTGTTTGTCAGTACTGTTGTGTGTTTGTCAGAATATCCCTTTTACATATATAATAACGTATAATATAATATAATATTATTTATAATATAATATTATATATAATTTATTAGACATAATTATAATTGTTTGAAAATTTAAAGGGTAAATTAGTCTTTTTAACACTTGTTTCATGTCATTGGACAAATTGTCCTAAAGTCTTAGATGGGACAACTTTTTGTGATATATATATATATATAATGTTATATTATTATATAATAATATATAATATATAATTTATTGGAAATGATTGTAATTATTTAAAATTTTAAAGGGTAAATTAGTCTTTTTAACACTTGTCCTATGTGATGAAACAAATTATCATAGGATGTTAGATAGGATAACTTTTGTTATTTTTGTCTCACCTTTGTCTCGTCCTGTGTATCAAATACACTTATGTTGAAATAGATAAGAGGACAAATTGCACAAAGTTACAAAGTTACCCGAGCTATGGCCAAAATGTTTAAAGAACGTACTGTCGGTGTTTTTCTAGGTTCGTGTTTTTTGAAAATAAAAATAAAAATAAAATTAAAAATAAGAATAAAAATAAAAACAATTTCTTGGTTACAGTTTCAAAATCAAAAAATACGTTCGATAGTATTTATTGAAATATGTATTTTAAAAATAAAAAAAAAAAAAAAAAACATATTTGGTAGACGACGTAGACAAAAATTAAAATCGACTTGAAAAAAAAATACTGGATATATCCTATGCATACACAAATAAATTGCTATACTAACCGAAGCTGATATGGTCTCTACGACTTGTTGGGATGATGACTCCTCCATCATCTTTGAACCCCATTCAAATACAAACCTCTCATTTTTTTTTTAATTCTCGGAAATTTTTATTTTCTCTCAAGATCTTTTTAATTTTACCAATCTTCAGCCACCTCAATGAACCCAGTTGCTGGAAATCACAAAATATATATCTCAAGACCAAACCACAAAAAAAAAAATATTTCACCCCATATAATAACACCACATGATCAATCGAACAATACTACTTCTTGTTCTATTCCAGCTCGTGAAAATCTGAAGGTAGAAGCACATAGTTAGGGTGGTTTGATTGTGAAAATGTCCTCAACATTTCTTCATATGTATACCCAGGACTCGAGAACAAAATAATTTTACCAATCTTCGACCACCTCAATGAACCCAGTTGTAATTGCTGGAAATCACAATATATATATAAGACCAAATATGTGAACAAAAGAATCCAAATTCAAATCGAGCTCTCTTGAGAAAAACAAAAGCAATTATGTTTAAAATAAAATAGAAAGGAAAACAATTCAGGTAAAGATCTATCTAATTGTAAACCCAAATCAAATCTCCAATTAAAGATCAGATGATTAACTCAACAATCAATTTTTTTTTTTTAAATGGAAGAACGCCGGAGGAGGTGAGATCCCCCTCCGGCAACACCGATCTAACCAGATCGTCAAGATTGGCGTCGCCGGAGGAGGATGAGATCCTCCTCCGGTGTCGGCTCTTGGAGACGAATAAGAAGGGCTGCTTCGTTTCCGCTTTTGTCATGGAGAAGAAGAGGAAGATGAGGAGAAGAAGAGGAACAAGACGGAGAACAAGACCTGTGAAAAGTAGAAGACTTGCGAGTGGCTGTGAGCCTGTGACCAATGAAGTAGAAAAGAAAAGTGAGAAAAAAATGAGTTAAAAATCAAAAGGAAAAATATTGTTAAATTTTTTTTAAAAACAAAAACAAGTATTTTATGTTTTTCAAATCTTTCAATTTTAACACTGATTTTGTTTTTCAATTTTTTTTGTTCGGTTAACGAACGTATTTTCAAAATCATTTTTGGAAAATAAAAAAGAAAACAGATTGAAAAACTGCTACAGGACGGGGCCAGTGCGCGTTGGAAGAGCTTATCCGGTTAAAAAGAGTTTTTTAATTAAAAAAAATACTATTTTAATTTTTTTTTTGTCGTTTGGTTATCACACAGTATAGCGTTCAGATGAATAAAAAAACTGCTTTACGTTTACTTGGCGTTCAGATGATTAAAAAAACTGTTTTACGTTTACTCGAATAATCTCAAATTTTAGGTTTTTCCAAGTAGATCTTTTTGAGTTTTTTTAATAACACTAAAAAGTCTAATATAACTCTATCATTTAAAATAGTTTTTGAATATTTTGGTAATCTTACCATTTAATTTTTTTTTTTCTAATTGACAACCAAACGACTTACATTTTTCTATTAAAAACTCTACTTATAAAAGGCTTACTTTAAAAGATAAACTCCTAAAAGGTTTACTTGAAGAAGCTCTCTCAAACAGAGCTTTACTATTCTGCCTCGGCCTTAATTAAACAAAAATACCCTTACGTCAATCAACAACGGGTTAAAGATGAAGGTTTATAATTTTTTTTGGATGAAAAGTTGGGGTAGCAAATATCTGGCTTTAGGCCCAAGGATAAGGGCCCACATATATATTTGTTATACAATCGGGTTATGGCCTAAAAACCGATGATTCGACCCATGATCCAATCACAAACACTTGTTCTGATTAGCTCAGTGTTGACATAGTCAGGTGGTAATCAGATAAAGAGATAACTGCCTAGTTCGAATTCAACATGGTTATAGAAGATATCCCACGAAATCAGTAAAAGATCTCGGGGATCACGATCCCTTATCAGTAGAGAAACAACCTTCTTTCAAAGGTAAATAACACCCCTCTCTCATGGAGAAGAGGTTCAACATTCTTCCCAGAGAGACAAGCTTATTTGCGTATCAAAACACTGCCAAAATTCATACTCCGGCCAATTCATCTTTTCCGTTTGGGTCACTCAATTGCTATTCAACACCTTCTTATGAATTAATCCATAGTTTTATTCAAACTCCACGCTCTTGTTGTCGAATTATATCCCTGTGCTATACACAGATACAGTTTGATTCAATTAGTACTCAATTGTTTCATATCTTTAACATTAATATCAATGATAGATACCTGGCTTGAGAGTCGGAGAGTCCCGTTAAGGGATACCCCAAGTTCACTCATTTTTGTCTTACTTGTAGGATATTTGAACTCTCGTTCATAACTATTGTCCCTTTATTTACAGGTTGCATGTGCCCAGAGATCGACAATTGTATAGTGATCCTCTACAGTTTGGCACCCACCTTAGGGCCCCAAAAATATCTTCACGAGCAAAGATAGCAAGCGGCTAGTCTTTTTGTAACGAAGATGTCAGAAGATCGCTTTCCCCCTACTGTAGAGAAGCAAATCGCCGCCCTCAGTACACAAATAAATGCCAATGCTAAAAGAATGTAGAGCTCAAGGTACAGAATGCAACCATGTTCACAAGAAATGCAAAGCTCCAGGTAAAGATTGAGATTGCACCAACCAATGTGATCCCGATGATCCCAACACCAGCGGTCGATGATGCACAGAATGTCAAACGAACGACCTCTTTAATGCCATGACCAGATTTCCAGTGCAAGAGAGGCAGTTCCATGTAGGAGAGAAACTTAGCAAGAGGGAACCTCTAAGCGTCGACCCAAACGATCCAAGCAGAGGCAAATTCGGTTAATACAATGACTCCTCTCGAAGTTCTCAACTAGACAACGTCTTAAGAACCCTTGTGTTCCTCCAGTCAGCACCTGAATTCATAAGGTCTGCCCCTATAGTGCCTATTTTAACTGACCTAGATATTGCACGTAGATTTCTAGAAATGGAAGTGCTCATCTAGAGAATCATGAGCATTCCAGCCCCGATCAACAATAATGTTACAAGCAGCTTCACAGATTCACCATTTGTCAACTCAATTACATTGGAAGTTCAACTTCCCCAATATGATCATTTTGTCAGCAAGACAAATCCAGATGATCACATAGCCTAGTATAGGCAGCTCATGTTCACCGTAACAATTCCACTCGACCTCAGGGAGGCTTGTATGTGTAAAGCGTTTGGTTCCAGCCTGGTTGGGCCAACCCTACAGTGGTATAAGAACTTGTCTAACAATTCGATAAATTCTTTAACACAGTTGACACATATTTTTGTTGAGCAATTTGCAAGCAGTAGGAAGCTCAAAAAGTAGTCGTACGATCTCTATATGATAACTCAAAGGTGGGGAGAGAACCCGCGAGATTATGTCAGACGTTTTAATAAGAAGAATGTGTTAATCCCCCAATACAATCTAGCAACAACCATTTCCGCATTCAGGAAAGGGCTCTTGTATGATTTTGACCTCTACAAAGAACTACTAAGTACCCTTGCAAGACAATGAAGGATGACCTGACGAAAGCTTGGCCAAAATCAAGTAGGAAAAGACAAAACAAACTATGTCTCGTCAAGTAGCAATAAAAATAATAGCAGGCACAATGATTGTGTCGACTGCATAACAACAGGCAAAAGAGTAGAGCCATATCCAACCAATGACTCAATACGCGACGGGATAACGGTTCTCATTTCAATCGACAAGACGCTTGACAACCGTACAACATGAATCAATCGTAGACTGGTTGAAATCGTGCTATGATTTTAAAGTACAACCTGAATATCGAACCAACGAGGGTTATAGCTCTTATGAAGGGGATGAGCGATGTAGTCATATGGCCAAAGAAAATGAATGCCTCTATAGAGCATAGGATAGTGGTTACAAAATGAACCTAGGATGGTAGCTAGACCTGGCCGACTTGGTCCCGTGACAGGCCAAGAAACAGGTCAGCCAAGGCCTGGTACCAAGCAGGCCCATGCTGGGCCGTAAGAGTGAGGCGCGTAGGCCTGTCAGGTCGGCCCGTAAGGCTTGCCAATTTTCCTTTTTAAAATAAAAATAATAATTAAACAATATATATTAATATATGCATAAATGTACAAAGATAAACCTGTTGTTGTAGGTGTAATTTAGATGGTATGACATGTCAGCAATAGACCAGAGTCGGGGGTGCCACGTCAGCCTAAGTTGACTGAAGAAGACCTATCAAATCCCTCGACCAAGATAACACAAACTATCAGATAAGATGACCCGATCGAGATTGTCAAGATGATCGGGGCAAAGGTTTTGATCGGGTAAAACCACTGATTGAGGAAAGTAAATTTGGTCGGGTGTGACAGGTGGTCGGTTGCATGACACGTGGGCAACACTCAAGTTTAATGAATTTATGACTCTAATACATAGAGAAATAATCCGACTTGAGCAAGACATCTCAAAGTACATCCTGATAAGGAAACAAGTTTCATAATAGATAACAAAGTGTAAATTGGGCAAGAGATCTAATGCAATTAAGATACAAGCAGTGTAAAACAAGAAAGAGAATAATACGATTCCAACACAATAGAAATTGATTCCATAATGGGAACTTATTTTACTTGTACACCAAGATTTATGGTTCTATGCAGGTATAAATTGACCCTAATAACACCCATAAAAGGGTGAAGGTAAATTCTGTGTTGTAATAATCTTTTGCCAGTGAATTTTCTCGCCACTACTGACAACCGTGGACGTTAGCCCACTTTGGGGTTTTACCACGCAAAATATTATCTTTGCTTTACCCTTTTCCCTCTTAAGAAATTTATTATTTCACTGATTTATGTTCATTTGTGTGACGCGCGATAAACTCTTATAGATCCGAAAATCACCTTCAACACTTGTAGTGAATTGGTTAAGGCTTACAACTTTTTCCCCAACAACTCTGGTCCATGGTTCGATTTCTACCTATTACCATACCAAATTTACATTTTTTTTAAATTATTAAATAATATGTATAGTATAATATGCATAATTTAGCAAAGTTGAATTTGTTGTGAAGTGGTTAAGTCACGCAACAACTGACAACAACTGAAGCTAAAAGGAGGGGGCGTGAACCTCCATTAGCATTGTGCTTGAATATCAATTCTAGAAAAAAGTTTACGAGAGATGACATCATGACCACCAACAGAGACCGAAGTCTATCTCCGCGTAACACCGATGCCTCTCACGGCGCCAATGCCCCCTATCCTGTCGATATCAATGCCGTTGGAGAAGATTCACCCTTAAAAACTCCACCTTCTACTAGACCCGACATTATTACATCCATAAATGTAACTGTTGGCATTTCTGTAGATGTGTTTCAGTAGTTCCAGGAATCCTTACAGAAGGTCATCGACGATGCCGTTAGACAGAGAATCAACATAACGGCCACTGCCAACCTGAGTTTGCCATACCAGCTCTCTACGTTGGTGGTGGCCCAGGATCTTAGGATACGTTTTGAAATAGTGGCAACCACTCTAGGAGCACCCCAAAAATCTAAAAGAGATTGGGTGAATCATCGTGAAAGAAGGGAAGACAGCCAAGAAGATCGGGTGACTAGGGAGCACCGGGAGTCCAGTTTACGGAAAGATACGGGGATATATGATGGAGGAGAAATCAACCCCGAGCAGGTAGATAGGCATGACGGCCAGAGGAAAAGGTATATTTTGGATTCAAGTGATGGCGAAACTACCCCCAAAAGACATAAGGAGCCAACCTCTATGGTCATGCGTGACCCATTAGATGCCCAAATCGATAGGTGAGTCCCTAGAGACACATACGGGCTCAACATCCACCAGAAATTTAATAAGCATGGAGAGCTGGAAGGGGACCAGAAGGTTCTTCTTAAAAGAATAGAGGTCTTGGAGTGAAGACAAAGCCAAGAAAACTTGTTGATCGGTAACTCCAAGAGTCCATTCACTGATTCTATAATACAAGCCCATTTTTTAGGCAAATCCAGGATGCCACATGTCGAACAAGTCAAGGCCAATACTGACCTGCATAAGCATGTTAGGAGATACCAAAGCGCAATGGAAAAATTTGATTATGTGATGCTCTCATGTGTCGGATGTTCTCACAAACCTTGGGAGATCAGGTATCCAAGTGGTTTGGAGGACTTTTGGAAGGATCCATTAGGAACTTTAAGGGACTAATACAAGCTTTCACTAGGCAATTCATGGGGAATATCCAACGAAGGAAATTCATATCAGCCTTATCAACCTTAAAACAAAGGAAATACGAGAAGTTGAAGAATTACCTAACTAGGTTCACACAAGAAGTGTCGAAAGTACATGATCCCAACGATGACATGGTAGTATCCACATTTATTAATAGTCTACAACACAATCACTTGACTATAAGCCTGAGATAGAAGGGGCTAACCACGTATGCAAGCATGTCGGAGGATACGCCGTGGCAGAGGAAGTATAGATAGCCCATGGTGAAAGCTCATACATGGGGGGTCAACCCGGGAGTAGCCAAAGACCCAAAGACGACAACTCTAAGAATAATGGAAAAGGGGACTATAAAGCAATGGGGGAAAGGGTAAGGATAGATGTAAGGATGACGATAAAAGTGGCAAGCACTTTAAAAGGCAATAAACCAATTACACCTCTTTGGCCATGAGACAAGAGGACATCTTCAATGTGATAAAAGACATGAATATGTACAAAAAGCCCCCGTGACAGTTTAGCTTTGTGAGGAGAGGCACCACCAAATACTGCAGGTTTCACTGAGAGAATGACCATGAAACCTCTAAGTGTTATCAGTTGAGGGATTACATTGAAAAGCTGATAAGAGAGGGGCATCTTAAGGATATGGTCTTGAGAAGTGGGGACAACCAATATAAGAACACCCCGAAGGAAGAACACGATAGAAGCCAAAGAAGCCCTAGAAGAAATTCAAACAGCGGGGCAATCAATACCATCTTTGGTGAACCGCATACTGGGGTAGCAGTTAGGAGAGAATGACTGAAGTTGGAGAAGCCATAGATGGTTAGAGGAATCTTGAAGTAATTTGTTGGGCCTCGATCAAAAAAAATTCAACCAAGGATGAGACCCGATAGTCTTCACCGGGCACACACACATGGGTCTGAGGTAAGGCCGAACGATACGATTGTTGTGTCAATTCGTGTGGGTCATAGGGAAGTGAGAACAATGCTGATCAATAACAGAAGCTCAACAGATTTCTTGAATATGGAAGTGTTCGACCAACTCGGATTACAAAGAAAAGACCTCCAACTGCTCAAGGTCCCGTTGAGAGGCTTTGGGGGAGCAGAAGTAAGATCGCTGGGAACCGTGAAGCTACTTGTAGAGATTGGGAGCTTTTCCTTCACCAAGACAGTATTGCTGGATTTTATGGTTGTGAATGCGGAAAATTGGCCGTACAACACCTTACTGGTCAAACATTTCCTGAATAAGTCAAAAGCTGTGACTGCTACTTATGCCCTGACTGTGAAGTTCCCAATAGTGGGTGAGAAAGGCGAATCTGGCTATATATAGGGAAAAAGCAGGACCAGGCGTAATGTAGATAGATATTCAAAGAGATAAGGGATACCTGATAGTGGATGAGGAAAACTATAGCAGAAACGTCTACTTGATTCAACCTGGACCCAAGGGAGGTATCTCTAGAAGATGGGAAGGCCCAAGAAGATGAGCCAACTGTGGAAGTCGTAATTGACGAGGGTATCCCCGATCAGACCATAAAACATGGGGCTCGATTGATCTGGAAAATTTAGGATGGAATGGTCAGCCTGTTGAAGAAGTACAAGAATGTATTAGTATGGAAACACGAAGATATACCCAGAATTGATGCAAAGATAATTTCCCACTACCTAGCGGTCGATCCTGATCGGAAACCTGTCATCTAGAAAAGAAGGCGGTTTAACCCAGAGAGAAAGGAGGCAATTAAGGAAGATGCAACGAAATTATTGGCGGCAGGGTCCATAAGGGAGGTGCAGTGCCCTGAATGGTTTGCCAAAGTGGTGCTAGTGAAAAAGAAGAACGGTAAGTAGAGGATATGTGTATATTTTACTGACCTCAACAAAGCATGCCCAAAAGATAGCTTCCCGTTGCCCAGGATGAACCAACTGGTAAATGCAATGGCCGGTCATGAATTATTGAGCTTTATGGATGCTTATCAGGTTACAACTAGATCTGAATGTTTGAGCCATATAAAGACAAAACCTCATTCATAACTGATTTGAGGTTATACTGTTATAAAGATATGCCTTTTGGTCTCAAGAATGTCAGGGCGATCTACCAGAGACTGGTAAACAAGATGTTCATCCAACAGATCGGTAGAAATATGGAGGTGTGCGTAGACGGGACATGCTGACAAAGAGCACAATATCCGAAAAACATATAGAAGATCTTGAGGAGACGTTCGGGGTGCTAAGAAAGTTTGACATGAAGCTCAATCCAAAGCAGTGTGCTTTCAGGGAGCCCTTGGGAAGATTCCTTGGCTTACAAGTTTATTAGAAGGGAATCAAAGTAAATTCAGAGAAAATAAAAGCATTGGAGGAGATAAGGTCCCCAAATACCCTGAAGAAAATTTAAAGGCTAATGGGCTTCTTAGTATCCCTGAATTGAGTCATTAGCAAGCCAACAAACAAGTGCTTGCCCTTTTTAGAGCAATCAAGAAGAGCAAGTGGGTAGAGTGGAATGATAAATGTGAGTAGGCATTCCGAAAGATCAAAGAGAACCTAGGAAAAACACCAATCCTATTCAAACTTCTAGAAGGAGAATTGCTCTACCTGTATTTGTTAGTCATAGCTGTGGCAATGAGGTCAGTGCTGGTTAGGTTGGACAAGAGAGTACAAAAGCCATTGTATTACATAAGCAAGGCTTTAATTCCAATTGAAATGAGATACTCACCAACCGAGCAGATGGCATTAGTACTAGTAACAATATCAAGAATTCTGAGACCTTATTTTCAAGCTCACAAGATCGATGTCTACACGGACTACCCACTAAAGTAAATTTTATCAAAACCTGAAGTGTCTGGGAGGTTAACCAAATGGGCAGTGGAGTTAAGTGAATTTGATATAGCATGTGTGCTAAGAGCCGTAATAAAAGGGCAAGCTGTAGCCGACCTAATTACCGAGTTCGCTGAACCAAACTACGAGGTGATCGAGATACTGAATGAGAAGGAATAATTTATATGGAAACTACATATAGATGGATCATCAAACATGCACGACAGCAGGGCATGCATAATGATATCCACTTCGGAAGGTGATCAGCTAGAGTGTTCCCTACGGTTTGACTTCAATGCCGCTAAGAGCATGGTCGAATATAAGACACTTTTGGCAGGACTTAGAGTTTGCACGATGCTAGGGGCGGATGAGCTGGAGATATTCAGTGACTCGCAGGTGCTGGTGAACCAAATCTTGGATGAATATCATGCCAAAGATAACAACATGGCCTCCTATTTGGGATAGCCAGGATACTGCTTGGGAGATTAAAGGCCTATAGGATTACTTCAGGGACATGTGTTAGGACTTATGCATAAATAATTATTATGCCACACCAGCCTATTATCAGACCAATGGCCAGACGGAAGCAATAAACAAGATAATTAAGCATACCCTAAAGGTAAAGTGGATGCTAAGAAAGGGAATTGGGCTGACAAGCTACACGAAGTCTTGTGGGCATACCGGACCATCGAAAGGACTTTGACAGGAGAGACCCCATATTCACTAGCATTCAGGACAAAGGGAGTAATCCTGGTTGAAGTAATTCATAATTCACCAAGGATACAACTCTTTCACCCCGAGGCGAATGTGGAAATGTTAGAAGAGACCTGTTGAGGATAAAGAATGCTACCTATCAGTAAAGGGCAGTCATATACTATAACTCACATGTCCGAGTCAGGAAATTCCAGGTCAAAGATCTAGTTCTTAGGAGGGTTTCACCCAGTACAAGGGAGAAGTCAACTGGATTGCTGGCAGATAAATGGGAAGGACCATACCAAGTGGTCAGATTAGTTGGCCATGGAAAGAAGAGACCTGTTGAGGATAAAGAATGGTACCTATCAGTAAAGGGCAGTCATATACTATAACTCACATGTCCGAGTCAGGAAATTCCAGGTCAAAGATCTAGTTCTTAGGAGGGTTTCACCCAGTACAAGGGAGAAGTCAACTGGATTGCTGGCAGATAAATGGGAAGGACCATACCAAGTGGTCAGATTAGTTGGCCATGGAATGTATCTTCTTGCCTGATTAGAAGAGGGTGAGCTACCAAGGCCATGCAATGCCCAATACCTAAAGATGTTATACCCCTAGGGAATTTTCATTTTTAAATATTTCTATGTAGCTTAGAAATTAGTTTGCTTTGTTATCTAATCTGTTGATGTCTATTTTTAGCATTAAATAAAAGTCCCATTGAGGGAACAATTTCAAGAAGTCAAGAAAAGTGTTCTAAATTTGCTTTCATTTACAAAAGCAGTCTCGGGGCACCTAGAAACAGTTCAATGCCGATAGGAGCCCCCGGGAGATCTAGTAAGGGGGATAAAAACACATGTCGCAAAGGGAATGTATACTCACCGAAACTAACTAGGTGTAATGAAACATTGTTAGGGCGCCTTCAGGCCATAAGGACCTGAAGGGATGTGTCAAGAGTTGAATGAGGAACAAAATATCTATGGTAGAAACAATTGCTAATAGAATTTAAGCATTTGTAAAGATAGTATAATATGAGCTACTCCATTGCCACAAATCTTGATCAACAGACAATTGGGAGACGTCCCAATGACTTAGTTGACAGATAAAAGATAAGCTTCTATAAGCTAGATACCATGTAAATGGTTTATACAGAACACTACTTGACAGAAGAATAAAAGCAGCGAAACAGTCAAGGAATAAAGTAATCGATCGAGCCAAAATAAATGGTCTACCTGACGCTGTCTAAAAATGAGTTATGACAAACCCCACCACGTACAGTTGCTTGGTCAAAGTTAGGACATTTTACTTAATTTATATAGTTTAAGTTAACAAACAGTCCTGGCCATGCTAAGAATACTTGGTTAAAAATGATGTATACATATCAAGCATGACCAAAAAATGAACAAATATCAAGAAACGGTCACAACCAAACGCGTTAATATGGCCTTAATTGAGTCAGTTGACTCGGTGTAAGGCAACACATATAGTTCAAGTGAGTACACGACTCCTACCATTAACAAAATCGTTCGGTTAAATGTAGACCATTCAACTTAAGCGTAATAACCAACATATGATTTAAGCTTTGTAACAAAAGACAAAAACAATAGTCAAGGCCAAAAGAATGGTATTATTCGTGTTAAAAGGCTGAGAGTTACATGAGCAATTTTTTTAGAAAAATAATAAAAATAGTGGTAAGAGAAATACATAAGTAAGGTAGAGTAAAAGAATATAGTATCTAGAGTGCTTAAGGGACCTCCGGGCCCGGATCTGCGAAGAGGAATGTCATCATCCCCATAACCCTTGGTCAAGTATCCAAAGTCTGGTCAACTGATGTCAACCTCTGGGTCGTTAGCCATAAAATGAGAGTAATCTATGTCAGGCAAGGGGCCAACATCAATTTCCTTAGTCAAGGCACCACTTTCTTCCCTAGCATGAAAGGCTACTAGAGAGGATTTAGTGGGAAGCTCCAAATACATGCGGTGGGGGTTTTTTCCGATGGATCTGCAATAGGCCTTCCACCCAATCCTTTGGTTCTTTATGGCTTCCAGAGACTCATCTTTATGCCTCTTGATGGTTCTGTCCCATTTTCAGTGAGCCTCCCCCGATGACCTCTCATTGCAACCAAAGAACATCTGAGCAGTGGCTAGGCCTCTCTTAAACTCTCTCAGCAGATAGCCTTGAAGGCTGGAGACCTATTGTAACGATCCACATTATAGACTTCAAGGGCAGATCTGGCCTCTAGGGAGAGCATTTCCATACCGACTTGCTACTATTCTAGATCCTTTGCCAGATGCGCCTGTAATGTTTCACAACATTTTCCAACCTGAAGGATAGTCGTAAGGGCTCTAAGTACCTACCCTTCAGGGACTTGACCTTTACTAATACTGTTTTGGTGATAAGGCACAAAAGACGCGCTAGTAGGGGCACTCCGAGCTTGGCTGGTCCTAGCATCCTCGACCATATTGGCATCCACAGTAGGTACTCTAGTTTTATCCAATAAAAGAGTAACGCGCTTTTTAGTGCCATCGACAACGTCTTCATCAATAAAAAAATTCCTTCGAGTTTGGTCCATCATAGTTGGAGTCAGAGTTGGTGAAAACTATCTGACACTTGACAAAAAATTACATAAGGGCCTTCCCAGGAAACTGAACGAACTGTTTGACAATGAAGGATCAGTTTGGTCCCTTGATGACTTAGGATGAATATAAAGAGCTGTTTGTTACGATATAGCCATGTTACCAGCTCCGACTGAGGCTAGCTTATTTGTTACGGTCGGGACAGATGAAATGGGAACATATGTCATGGATTTAAGGTCACCCCTTCTCTTTGATCGCTGCTCCAGTAAAATTAAGTCAGTCAGAGTCTCCTTTTCATCCTTTTATTCCTCATCAAGAATGATGGGATCAACCTTCAATTAGGGAACCATTGGACCAACAGTAGGTGGAGCCTCTATTTGTTTATAGATGGCCTTAGGGGTGGAGGATCACTCTACGGTCTTGGCCACTTTGTCACCAGGAACCTCTCCACCAGATTCCTCTCTACTGGACCTCTCTCTGCTAGGTCTGTCTCTGCTAGACCTCTCCCTACTTGACCTATCCCGGTCAGATTTCTCTTGGGTAGACCTCGCTCATGTGGACCTATCCCTTGATGACCCTTTTTTACTATCTCTAGAATGAGCATCACGACCACTCCCTTCAACTTGCCTAGCAGGAGCTGCCAAAATGTCATGATCAGACTCATATAATGCTCCACCAAGTCATGCTCGGGGGGACCAATTCCTTGAGCAATCTATTTAACGACTACTTTCCTGCTAATTTGATCGAGATTTTTGGCCTTTTCGGCTTGCTCGCCAATCGACAACATCCATCTTGTACACTGACCCAGTGATAATCAATAAGAATAAATGCGCATAATAAAAAAATAAATGATATCAAAATCAGGACTTACAACGCTTGTGTCGAACAGAGATAGTTGAGAAAATCCCCAACTTGATCAGTTTTTTCTCCGCTTACATATTAATGTTATACCTGATCTCCCAGGAAGTTTGGGCCACCTTAACAACTGTGTTAGCTTGGCTCCGAGTCATCACAATCTTACTCCATAGTTTAGAGTTACAGAAGTGCCTCAGGACACTGCTTCTGGTTAGCCATTGGTTAGGATAAGCCACCAAGATCTCGTCCCAATCACCACCGACGATGTTCGAGAAGGGGAAACCCCAAATGAAGCCTTTGTGGTCCTTGTGAGTGGGAGGGGCAGATTTATCGTCAAAACCATGAGGAATCCAGCTGCTTAGAGAGGTTAGTTAAAGATAGAAGGTACCTCCAGCATCTAAGCGGCCATGGGTATAAAAGTTACACATCTTATAGAGGGTCGGGGGATACTTGGCTCCGATCTTCTTCCATAAGTACCACAAGCTGATCAACACCTGGTACAAGTTAGGGATCAGTTGTACAGGAGCGATTCCCGTATCTATCGGGAACTAAGCAATGAAAGGTTGAATAGGGGTGGTGACCCCAGAGGATAACATAGCCCCGTAAATAGCGACTGCACTAAGAGGTGGGTTCCGGATAGAGCGCTCGCTACTGGGGATCAGTATCACTGAATGTGGAAGGTCAAACCGATCTCTTAATTTTTTGAGTTCGTCATTGATCACCACATTGATTTCATAGTCGAAGGCACATATGTAATCTACGGTGAACTTTAGCATGTGTGCCCGTCGTTCTCTCGGGAGTTCCTTTAATTTCAATTTTTAAAAGATTATCTTCAAGTCACTCATAAGACGGGCAGTTTCCCTTGGTGAAGCTTTAGCGGCTTGCCTCGAACTAGCTGTCCTCGACATATCTGGACAAGCACTAATAGAAGTAGAAGCATGAGGGTTAGTAGATGAAGGAACAAACTCATGTCGAGCATCGGAGTAATCTACATTTAAAGTAACAAGTTGAAACGAATGAGTGTATGTGTGAAAGTGACCCCAAAGTACAGATTCAAGCTTAGCAATATTCTCTTTATTGCTACCCTCGATGGCATGCATAAGAAGTTTGAAATATTGATAACGGAGAATGAGATTCATACCTGAAATATTGGTAAGTACAAGTGCAGCGAAACACAAACTGTTGGTAAGAAAAAAAAAAGAATGAAGAAAAAGCTAAAGATTTGGGGAAGAAGAGAATATTAGGGTTTTTGCTGAAGAAGTTGTGGAGTCATAAAAGGAAAAAGTTTCGAAATATATAGGAGTAAGTGGTGTCATCAGAAGGCATAAACGTCACCAGGCGTAACGTAAGAGAGTGGAAGTAGGTGCACAAATCCTAAAAATCATGCACCGTTCAAAATTCAAAATGCTACCAATGATTGCGTCAGCTGAAATGGATGTTGTTAAGGTTAATGCATAGTTGTTAAGCATTTAATGCCTATTATTGTACGATGAGATAAAAAGAAGAACAAATTGAACACACTTCGCCGAGCAGATCCCTTTTGGAACCAGATACTCTGCCTTGTATGTTTAAAGGGGTATTGTTATAGGTGTAATTTAGATTTTATGACACGTTAGCAATCGACCAGAGTCGGGGGTGCCACGTTAGCCCAAGTTGACCAAAGAAGACTCGTCAATTCCTCTGACCAAGATAACACAAACGATCAGATAAGAAGACTCGATCGGGATTGTCAAGATGGTCAAGGCAAAGGTTGTGATCGGGTAAAACCGTTGATCGGGAAAAGTAAATTTGGTCGGGTGTGACAAGTAGTTTGTTGCATGACACGTGGGAAACACTCCGGTTTAATGAAGTTACGACTCTAATACATAGAGAAAGAACCGACTTGAGCAAGACATCTCGAAGTACATCATGATAAGGAAACAAGCTTCATAATATATAACAAAGTGTAAATTGGGCAAGAGATCTAATGCAATTAAGATACAAGCAGTGTAAAACAAGAAAGAGAACAATACGATTCCAACACAAAAGAATTTGGTTCCATAATGGGAACTTATTTTACTTGTACACCAAGATTTATTATTCTATGCAAGTATAAATAGACCCTAATAACACCCATAAAAGGGTGAAGGTAAATTCTGTTTATGTGAGTACAATAAAGATTGAGGGTTGTAATAATCTTTTGCTAGGGAATTTTCTCGCCGCTACTGACAACCTTGGACGTTAGCCCATCTTGGGGTTTTACCACGCAAAATATTATCTCTGCTTTACCCTTTTCTCTCTTAAGAAATTTATTATTTCACTGATTTATGTTCATTTGTGTGACGTGTGATAAACTCTAATAGATCCGAAAATCACCTTCAACACTTGTAGTGAATTGGTTAAGGCTTACAACTTTTTCCCCAATAACTCTGGTCCATGGTTCGATTTCTACCTATTACCATACCAATTTTACATTTTTTGAAAAAAATTATGAAATAATATGTATAGTATAATATGCATAATTTAGCAAAGTTGAATTTATTATGAAGTGGTTAAGTCACTCAACTTCTTAATCGAAACCTTTGTTCAAAACCCAAAAAAACTATTTTTACATAAATTTAAAAAAAAACCTTATACAGGTCGGCCCCGCCTGGCATGTGGCCACCAAGCCACAGTCATAGGGTGGACCTCCATATCCTTAACAGGTCGAGCCTGTCCCATCATATTTTCACTTTAGGTTTCTTGTGCCTGACCTATTACGGGCACGACACGACCAGTCTGGTCTATTGATAGGCTGAGTTGTTCAATTTGCCACCATTAGCATATGAGCACAAAATGGTGGTGTGACTTTCATGGAGATCATGGGCACATGGCTGAAGATTGCATCACCCACAATATGGAAATTGCTGAGCTCTTAAAGAAATGTTGACTATGAGAATACCTAACCGAAATGGGGAAAGAGATGATATCTCAGAGAGATGACAATTAGCATACTGAACGGGGGGGAAGGGGGGGGGGGTCACTAGAACCACCTCGCAATGATCGAACCATTAACTTTATTACATGTGGATCTAAAGTAAGAAGAATGACCCATTCCATTGCGAGAAAGCTCACTCGAAAAGTGTCGTAACCTGAAATCAACTAGAGTCGACTGCATGAATGATCCCTTAAAAGCACTTGACAAATAAAATTTGTTTAACCTTTATCATGATGCTTTAGTTATTTCCTTATATATTTCAAATTGTTTAACAAAGAGAATTTAATTGACAATGACAGCTCTGCCAATATCTTATTTATCAGTGCTCTCAAAGAAACGAAAATTGAAGAATCAAAATCACTCGTCGTTTGACAATGCTAGTAGGGTTCATTGGAGAGCAAAAGAGTACGATCGAAGAGATTGTGCTTCCCGAGTACACGGAAGAAGTTAATCTCTATATCAGCTTTATAGTACTTGCTAGCAAATCCTTCTAAAATGTAATCTTAGGAAGAACTTGGATACATGAGATGAAATTCGTACCATCAATGTACCATGTACTGTTGCGATTCCCGTCCAAGTAGGGAGTTCGAGAGATCAAGGGCGAATAGAGAGCTTCAAGAGACTGCTAAAAGAGTGCTATCAAAACACCCTCAAGAAGAAGAATGTAGTGTTAAAGCAACTATAGAGACATGAACTAGAGCGCAACCCAAATCAGCCTTAAGATGGAAGAGTTTGTTGAAGTGTTTATCCATCTCAACTATCCAAATCACAAGGTTCAAATCGACTTGAGGCTTCTTGAAGAAATCTGTCGACCGTTGATCGAATTCTTGAGTCAGCACCACGACAGCTTCACTTTATTGCTTTCTGATCTAGTAGGGATCGACATACAAGTGATAACACCCCAATTCCATGTAGACATAGACCATCCACATGAGATGCAGAAAACATGAAAATTCTTATAAGAGCGAAACAAAGTGGTCAACAAAGATGTTAGGTTTTTGAGTTATGTTGACATAATTCCATATCAAAATAATATTTCTCTTATTTTGATTAGTTGTCTAGTTTGGAGTGATTCAAGCTTCAAGAAAGAATGTGACAATTTGTCAAGCAAGAAGAAGCCTTTAAAGAGGAACAATTTTTTGTTTTTGCACATCAAAGGTAATTTAGACCTCTGTCATCTTGCAAGGCTATATGTGCACACACACATTGCATATATTTGTGTCCCTACATTGTTGTGCTAATTTGGTATAAAACATTTGTTAACCGAAAAATTTACAAGGTGGAAAATTCCGATCAACACCTTTAAGCCATAACCCAGTAGGCTATGGTGGGGTAGGTACCTCTAGGTACCGAGGGTTTGTATGAGTAAGGAGCAAGATGCAGTGGATAGGAGAAAAACCATCCCGCCCATCGAGGCTTTGGGAATAAGAAGAAGGTATTGTGCTTTGTAAGCCCTAGAGTCGTGCAGCGGAAGGGAATTCACTTTCTGAAAACTAATTTAATGACTCTATGAACCGTGTACAATATATAAGAATAAATAAAAGGCAAGATACCCTCCATCGTACCGGAGGGGGGGGGGGGGGGGGTACTTTCCCTCCCTTATGATTTTAGAATTATTCTTGACTCCACCGCCACTGCAGAGTAGATCGACCGTCTGAGGGAGAGATTCGGCGTCCCTGATAGCATTACGATCACTGTCCCTCATAGGAGATACGACGTGTACAGTCCTCCCCATGGAGTGCTCCCAGTCCATATCGCTGCTCTAAAAGCGGGGTAAGGTTGCCTCTCCACCCGTCTCTCCGTAGGGCATTTCATGCCTTTCAACTTGCTCTCCTTCAGTTAACACCAGGGTTTTGGATACACCTGGCGGGTTTCCTCATTTTGTGGAAGGAGCAGTGCAAGGAAGAAAATATCGATAGGGAACCGAGATTAAATGAGCTGTGGTTTCTTTTCCAGATTAATACCTTAACTATTGGTCCCAAGGGGCAGTTCTATCTTCAGGCGAAGAACAATATGAAATTCATCGTGCTAGGTGCTACCAAGAAGGACACCTCATGGAAAGAAGAATATGCGGTAGTCAACGGAGACTGGGGGAGCTTCATTTTCATCAAGAGGACAGAGTATCAAGTCCCTGCCCATTTTAATGACAAACCGATTTAGGGGAAGACATCTCTACCGGTTGAATATAGGGTGATCATTGACCATAAATATGTTAACCTGGAGTTTCCTACCTCGGATGCCTATTATCCAAGAAGGGTGAACCGATATCTGTGCATCTCAATTGCTTCTTTAGGTACGATGAATCTATCAGTTTCTATTGATGCATGTTTCTTGCTTGCCATTGATGTATTCTAATTCTCTGTAAATTTGTGCAGTTTCTGCTGTTCCATTAATGGCTCAGCAGGAGCCTAGTTTTCTCTATAGCCAGACTCTTCCCAGATCTTCTTCTCCGTCTGGTCCCCCTACGGCTCAACCTGCTAGGTCTTCTCCTCCTCCTATCATGGCGAGACTTATACCTATTGGGATCCCTAAGGCACTTCTCACCTTTATACTTACATCTTAGATGGATGTCTTCTCATCCCGGCTATCTAGGGTGAGAGGTCAAAGCTTAGTTGCTTCTGCTGCTACCACTGTTGCTGCTTCTAGCTCCACTACCGTCACCTATACTTCTTCTGTCATTGCTACAATTCAACCTCCGTTGCCTATTTCAGCACCTCCCTGAGTAGTGGAGGGGGGGGGGGGGGGGGGGGGGGGCTATGAAAGCTCTAATGCCACCACCTCTATAACTCCCTGAGTGAATACCAAACCCCGATCGAGGATTTCTGAACAAACTGAGGTCTTCGACTGGTTCGTCATCTCCTACCCTGGTAAAGGTTTAGCTCCAATGACCTTATTGCCTTCTAAGGTTCTGTTCACAAAGGTTTCTACCTTTATTATTGAGGTAAGCATGAATCACACCTTGAATCATCATCGTTTTGTTACACTCATAACTAATACTTTGGTGGTAACTAACTTGATTGTTGTTATTTGTAGACTTTCAAGGATAACATGACGGTATGCCATCAGATGCCTTTGCTGAGGAATCATGCTGAAAATGCTAAATCTGATACTGAGGTAGCCCGATGGGAGCTTGCTCGAACTCATAGCAAAATGCATGCGTTGAATCTCAACCTGAACGCGATAGAAAAGGTGTTGGAGGATACTCGTTGTGACCTGGAAAAGGTTGAACATCCTATTGATCAGGAGACCCTAAGGTCGGAGCGGTAGGCTATAGAGTGAAACTTCTGGAGGAAGAATTCCAGGGAACAGGTGGAGGAAAGTCAAGCTTTGCGCGTTCAAGTGGCCAACTTAGAGGCTGAAATTGACTCAATTTTTTGGTGATAGCTACTTCTATGCTGCATTCCAAGCGACCCATGCCTACCTCTTCCTTTTGACTTGACCACCATCGTGAACTAGGATAGGGAGAAGATCACGGTTAGAGCCAAGAAGATGTCAACCCCCGCTGGTGATGGAGTAGGTACCTCTCGAGTTGCTGTTGCTGAAGAGAGTACAAATGTTGAAGATTAGCAGTCTGGGATTAGGGAGGTCTTACCTGCTTCCAAAGAGGTAGAAGAAGACTCATCTGTCAAGACGGTGAGGAATCAACCTACTTCCCAGAAGGTGGTGAGGGGCCTTCTTGCTTCCCAAGAGATGGTGAAAGATCAGCCTCCTCCCAAGAAGATAGGGGAGCAGGCTGGACTGGGTGCCATGGCGGAAATTCAAACCAATCAGGCTCAAGCAAGGTTCCGAACTGGGCCAGTACAGGCAATAGCGATGGGTAGCTCAGAAGACGTGCCTCCCATTGACCAAGATATCAGAGTTTTAGGTGCCATTGATGTACATGTAGAGGGGGTTGAAGCATGCAGTGTTAGATGCATATGTATGACCCTTTGCCTATAAATTACTTTGAATGTTACCCGGAAGTAGAGGTGCACCTTGCTTGTTCTTGTTTTAGTCTTAGCCGTTCTTTCTAATCACACACACACACACACACACACACACATACACACACACACACACACATATATATATATATATATATATATATATACACACACATATTAGTAGCCCAGAACTTGGGAATTGGCTCCCTGATGTAGCCCGATGAGGGGATGGGCTCCGTTAATTCTATGAACGGAAGCTTCTTCTTTATTATTACTTGTATCTAGCTGATCTTTATCTTGGTTGAACGCATATTGCTCTTATCTCTTAACCTGACCTTGGAGTAGTCCCTATATACACCTGACTCAAAAGGAATCTAGAAATAAAGGAAAACTTTAAAATTCCGTTAAGTGTAAGAAATCAACATATAATTTGTGACAGGCACCCCATTCTAGGTACTTGATCAAGATTTGATTCAGGAACCACTAGGTTATAGGCTTTCCTACTTCTTAGGTTCCTCAGTCTCTTGAGGACGTTGTGTTCGTAGCTTGGATTACCATGGTGTCTGGACACTTGGCGAACTTACATGTAGCAAATGTCTGGGGAGCCTTTTTCTTGCCGTGGTGTCTTGGTACCCAGATAATGAGTAGGTTGAAGCGCTTACTACCGTTGTTCCAAGTCCCTAGTGTATAAATGGATTCTGGCAAAACAACTTTGTTGATGGTGTTTTTTGGAAGTATCACACGTCGAACAGAAAGTATATGAGATCACTCAATTGCAAATTATAAACTACCAAGTAATTAAAGAAAATACGAAGATTCCGTTCACGGGTCATGCAGCGGAACTAGGTTTTAAATTTTTTAATACATATCATAATCTGTATCTGAGACCAATGAACTTGGGATCGTAATTATTTTTCAGAACTAATAACATACAATATGTAAACACAGGAAATTGAAATCGATTTAAACAGAAGAAGAAAATATTACCAGCGTTTGGAGGCTCCTTCACTTTACGATATGCTCCTGTCTGAACCACTCTTACCAACATTTGGAGACTCCTTCACTTTACGATGTGCTCCTGTCTGAACCACTCGATCTTCCTCGCTATCTCCCAAAACTGGTAACTGTGTATGGGCGCGTCACGGTCTCAGGAACTTAAATGGAGGATGTAGAGAGAGGACTTAAAGAAACTCTTTCTTCAAAGTCAAAACAACTAAAACAATTCTAGTGAAAAAAATAACAATATTTTTTTTTCTTTCTTTGATACGAGTACACTGTACTTTCACGCACAAAACCAATTCTTTTTCTTGTTTCATGCACGAAGCCAAAAAATAACTTTTTTTTTATTTCAGAAATCTATTTTTTTTGTCTCACAAGTCACACCACCACTTGCATATATATATATATATTATGCGTATTAGATATTTGCATCATATGCAAATTCTTCTTTTGACTATTGTTTCATATGCACCCACCAATTTGCATCTAATACAATCTCTTGTGTTATTAATTGATATATATATTTTAATTATTCTTTTCAAATATATCAAATATATTAAAAGTGATAATAAGTATTTTAAATTTAAACTTAGATTCAAATACTTAGATAAATGATTTAGTAAAAATAAAATAATCCTATTACTTATTTACACCTAAATCCAAATATCAACTAACATCTTCCAATTAATAGTTAATTAATAATTTATAATTATCAGTATAATTAAATAATCTAATTATTTAATTAATTTAAATATTAAAATTCATTAATTAAATAATCTCATTATTCAATTAATTCCCGAATATATATGTCACTTTTGTAACACAATTAATTGGACAATCCAATTAATTAACCGTGACCCTTGTTACTTAAATCGATCGGGCTAGTAAGGAGACCTAATGGACCCATAGTATTTTGAGCTCCAATAATCCTCGGTATCATTAATTAAACTCTTTAATTAATATTCCTTGACTATTAACTCCGATGTTATTTCACTAAAAACCCGAAGCTATACTCTCTCAACTGTAGACGCTTTTACACAGACCGATACAACTCGGTGTCCATCGATATAGCTATTACATATAGTGTGATCCTCCACAATAATTCATAATTAGAGCTAGGTTATAATGTCCGTTATACCCCTCTAATTACATATATCCTTTAAGTACTATTGATTCTCTAATGGACAATAAATCCTATTTCCTCACGGAATTAAGAGAGCGCTCATATTGTCCAAGCCCCGAATCAACCCTTAAGGGAAATACCGTCTACTTCTCACAAGAAAGAGTGGATTCCACTATTGTGTACAAACTTTCCCAGCCATAAGCCAAACCGCAATCCCAACATACGAAGCATATTGATCGGGAACTGCATCCGACCTCACCCATGGTATATCAAAGACCACGATCTAACCTGAAGGAGTCGATAAGACACTCAGGATTAAGATCACCCACATATAGCCATCATTAGTTGATATATATGAATCTCATCGATAAACGGATCTTGTGAGAGATTCATATAGATCATGGCCCAGTCCTATACGATCACATCATACAAGGTGCCTCCATTCCCATATCTCATATGAATGATTCAGGATAGAATCAATGTACATTACGGAATGGACTGCAGCTATAGATTAACCACAAATAAAGTACCCAGCTTTATTTGCTATCTATGGACTCTTTAGATTGCAAGTCTCTTACTATATCCATCTTTATATGACACTCATATACATAGTTCGAGATTACACCTGGCAATCTTGGATGTTAAATATATATGCATAAGTTTTAAAATAAACAACACAACAAGAATGAATTGAACTTTTCCTTTTATTTATTTTATAAATCCATTTACAAATGACATCTTTAGAGCATAAACCCCATTAGATTTTACGTGGTAAAACCCCAATGTGGGAAAACATCCATGGTTGCTAGTGACGACGAGAAGAAATTCACTATGTTGTAATAATTACACACTCAATCTCTCGTGCTCTCTATATCTCTTTTCTTTTTTTATCTCTCAACCCTTTCATGGGTATTATTAGGGTCTATTTATACATGCATAGAACCCTAATTCGCGTTATACAAGTAAGTGGAATTGACATGTTTGAGTCGTTTTATCCTTATTTCCTATTTCATGTTCTTCTCGTATTGGACTTCTTGCCTAATTTGGACTCTGACATCAATAAGGAAATTTACTTTCTTGTCAAAGTGTGCTTCGATACACCTTATTAGAGTAAGACTCATTCTGTATGTATTTATTTAATAATATCCATGTGTCGATCTGTTGACCATCTACAAAAACCCGACCAAATCTTTACTCATCCTGACCAATGATTCAGTCTCGACCAGGGACCTTGTCCCGACCATCTTGATGTAGGGAAAATTGTGCAACGGAAGTGTAAAATTTATAAATTAGAGTTTCGGCATAAATAAAAATTTCTCCTTTTTAATAACAAGAACCTTAACCCTAGATTAATTGATGTAAATAAAAAATGTCGTACCTTTTTCTCATGACGATTGAACTGGCACCAAATTGAATCCGTAAGATCTTCCAATCCAATCACGAGCGTGAATCACCTATGAGTGTGGACTCTTTCTTTAATTGTATACCTGAGGATGGAAACAAACAAAATCTTTTTCTTTGTTAGTCACAATTATCCTCCAAGAAGAAAATAAAAAACGTTAGGTCACTTGTGAATTATCAATCAATTTGATAGAAACTCGCGTGAACCTTGATTCGATGTTGTACACAAAACCTTTTAATGTAAAGGCTACTAGTGCACTATCGAAAACTAAACGTTCTTTCTTCCTTTTCTTCTTTTTCGAATCTCACACTATTTCTATAAGTAGATTGAATTTTGTTCTAGAGCAAAAACAAATTTTATCTCTCAAAATTCTATGGTAGCCGAATTCTCTCCAAGTAGAATTATATAGGTTGGCCGAAATCTCTCTTATATAGAACTAGGGCTGGCTGAAATTCAAGATATATATATATATATATATTCTTTCCAAAGAAGGATTTATTTTGTGGGTAAGAATCCTATCCTTAGGTGGATTTACTTAGTGACCAATAATCATTTTCCAAAAAGAATTATTTCCTACACCAAGACTCATAATCCAACTCAATAGTGTATTTATAACCATATTAAAGATTTCCTAATTTGACTAGATAAATAATTCCTTTTATTTATCTACTTATCAAATATAATCTTTAATATTAATTATACTACCAACAATTGTATAATATTAGGAGATCTTCTCCTACTAGAAAAAAGATTTTGACTTTTAATTAAATAATTAATTAATTACCGAATTAATTAATTTTCATTTAATTAAATGATAAAATAAAAATAATATAATTAAGCTAAACTATATAGCTTTGCCGCCCAACACCATATATGGGCCTTTATATTATTTTTTCTATTTTATTAAATCCACTGGACCATAATAAAAAGTCCACATGTGAACTAGACACATTCTTACAAAAAGAAACAAGTCCACATGCCTCAATACAATTCTAGATGGACCCCTAAATTGGTCCGGTAGAATATATCAAGTGATTCATGCAAGTTCGTGTGGATTTGGGATCTTGGCGGGCTATCTAAATTTAAGCTCTAATAGACACAACCCAATCACAATCAACAAATGATTCACTTAGGTCTGATATATTAATTTTAGTTCATTCAACTAAAGAACTAAAATTACACTCTTAAATAAAGATAAAATAAGTTAATATTTCTTTCTCATGCCCTAGACAACCTTATTGGAGAAAGTGTATCCGCATGAAGAATATCACTAATCGCCAAGAGCTCATAGACCGTCTATAGCTCTCCAAGTTACCATATTTACTCATATGACCACATTTTGAACTTGGATATTTGACTTGTCCTGAAGCCATATTTCAATAAACACTATTGAAAACTTAACTTTAAGATTTAATATCCAGTACCTCAAAACATCCATATGATGATATTCTACTCTCATTAAATAAATGGAGCAATGATGTCCATATCTATAAATGAAGTCCTCTATCGATTAACAAATGAATACCACCAAACTATCGAGGATAGACTATGCTATATAATCATACTCATTGATAGCTCAAATGATAACACTTGCAACCATAAGCCCATAATTTATTTCAGGATTGAGATAGACTATCCGATTGTCTTCAAGTGAAAACTTTTATCTATTGACGGATCTAGATAAAGTATTTCATTGTGATCCAATTCAATGCACCCAGTGCACTAGATTCTTTTGCCCAAAGACACCACACTTTGATGATTTTAGACTCATCATAACACATTTGATCCAACCCAAATGCTAGCAAAAGAATCTACAACTTGACAAGATAAAGGTAGCCAACCTTTATCTTAAGTTGTGAATATTATTGAAGATTAACTAAAGAATTATGTCTACCTCATACATATCTAGATGTATAAACAATTCTTCTTTTCTCATAGTCTTTTGACCTTATGATTATTTACTTTTGATAATTATAATAATTAAACTATAAATGCTATAAGATTTGTTAAACTAGAAATCACTTTATTAATATGAAAAGATTGTCAAATACAGTATTATACTCTTGCTATCGAGCATAATCCCAACACCTGATATCCTCGTCCGGGTGTTATAAAACCATCTTTGGTCAGCAAAGAAGGGTTGACTCTTAGTGACATGGCATCTATAATTCTTGTATCCTTGGGAAATTATGTTGACTCATCACCCTTTAGATTTTACCAATAACATAACTCCCTTAAACAAACGGCTCAGATAACTATCACAGGTTGGATGCATCCAGCTTCGTGTGTTTAATTCATTCTATCCCTTTTTGTCTTGTAGTTTATTAATGTTCTTTAATGCACTACAATTATCAACCACGCATATTTCGGCTGATGAAATCATTGCGCATCTTTTTTGAAATTCAAACAGTGCATGTTTTTTGGTTTTGACGCACCTACCCCTACTTTCGGCTGATGATGCACGTCTTACCTAGTGACGTCACGTACTAGTATATATAACTTTGAGGTGTTTCACTCCTCTTTTTTCCAACTTAATATTACACTTATATCAAAAGACAACCCTAACTCTTTTTTTTCCTTTGACCTCCTGCTCTTCCCAGATCTTTCATCCTTTCAAACGCTTTTCAAGGTATGGATCCTGTTCTTCGCAATTGATATTTTGAGCTTCTTCTTCATGCCATCGAGGCTGGTGATAACGAAAATGTCGCTAGACTTGAATTCATTCTTTAGGGGCATCTTCCTTCTTCTTTTCAACCTACTGCATTAAACAGGGATTACTCTATAGCTTGCCCAGAGTTTGCCCCTTCTTTTCTGATCTCTCTAACTCTGATTCGGTTGATGATTGTGTAGATATGTCAAAGCAAGGCAACTCTAGACAGACCACCAGAGCCTCTCCCAAAGAGTCTGTACATGCGGCGATCGATTTAAAGATACCTTCATAACTTCTTAAAATGAAAGACGTACCGCAGAAGTGACAAGCTTGGATGCTAAGGTTCAGTGCCGATCACCCTTGTTCGTTCAATTCAGAGATAAATGTTGTGATTAAGGTTGAGCTAGAGAAATTAAAGGACCGATTCGATCTGACCAGTGCATAAAAACTATACTGTAGCAGCGATCGGGCTGTATGGAACCCTGCCCTTGGTACAGTCGCTATATACGGGGCTATGTTATCCTCGGGTTACTCTCCCCCTTCAACCTTTCATCGCCTGATTCCTGGCAGAGGCTGGTATTGCTCCTGCCCAACTGATCCCCAATTCTTACCGGGTGCTGGTCAGTTTGGGTCATCTATGGAAAAAGCATGGAGAAAAACAACCCTCTACCCCTCAAGAGATCCGCATCTTTTACACGCTGAACCGATCTAATAGTGGGGGCACTTTTTACCTTCAATCCACACCTCAAAGTCTATGGATTCCTCATAGGTATAAGAGGAAACCTGTACCCCATTAAGATAAAGATAAAAAAGGATTTATCTGGAGGTTCCCCTCTTCAAACAAATATTGGAAGAACAGTTGGTTCTTCGCTGGAGGTGACTGGGGTGAATTAGTTGTTGTTGACCCCACATCAGGGCTGAAACGGAATATAGTTTTAAGGCATTTTTGCGACCCCGTTCATTGGAACAAAACTTCCCCCTTTCTGACAAAGAGCCAGGGTGATATGGTAGTCAAGGTGGCTGAGACTTCTTGGGAAGAGAGGGATCACCGGGTCCTTTATGTTGAGGCATATTTAATCAGGTCAAGGTTTTTTCCTACGATTTCTGCCCTTTGCAGATGATGTGAGTCAATCTTGTTTCATTTTCTAGTGTAGATCATCATGTGTACTTTTTACCTACGCTAATTAATGATTTTTCCTTTTAGTGTACGATGTGGATATTGTCATAGGTGACCAGGATGAGAAGGCTAAACATGTTGATCGGGTCAGTAGGAAGGCTGCAGCAGATCAAGTTGCTTATGGAATTGCTATACCTGAACATGACCTGGTGGAACATGTGTATGAATCTGATCACCATTCTTCTGATATCGCCTATGAGCAGGTTGGTACGAGTGATCGTCATCTTCCCCGATCTAAAAGTGATCATCGAGGCCATTCCAAAGAAAAGGCCTGTCGGGTTAGGTCCAGTTCTGAAGCATCTGATCGTGGAAGTCGTGACCTCGATAGTTGAAAGGGAGCGTTGAGGAAAGGAAGATTCACGGAGGGAAAAGTCATACGAAGTACATGTAACAGTCAAGGCTCCAGGCCATAAGGTTGCTAAGATTGTTGAAGGGTCATCTGCTCACGATGCTCTTATTATGATAGCAGGTCTTACATCTGAGGTTAATCCGGTATTGCCTACCCTGGTGGTCGATCTGATCATCTTGAAGGAGGAGGAAGATGACAAGGAGACGACTTTTGATCTTATGTTGCGAGAATTGAGATCCATGAGAAGAAGTGATTTGGGTACATTAAATCTGTCTTCCGATCCTTTCGAATCAATTAAGATTACGGACCAGGCGTTCCCCCCGAATGAGTCTCCCGATGTTCCTGTTATGCCACCCTTTGCTGCCTTAAGGATGCTCTTATGCAGTTTACTGTAAGGGGTCAAATTGTTATCACTGATTCTGAAGATGATAAGGGTGTTCCTGCCGAGGAAGGGAAGATAACTGATGAAAGCTTCCTTGATATGTCTGAGGAGCAAGCTCTCCGTTCTATTTTTGAACCAAGGGAAGAAGTAACTATATAGTTTAAGGGGGATATCAAGATGAGTGAGCCCGTTGGTGCCCCTTCCATTATGCCTGTTGTTGCCGAAGGTCAAATTTCTAAAGGCGAAGGCCCCCGGGTTGCTACACCAGATAATCTTCCTAAGAAAGATGTTGGGATCTTGAAGACTCCAACTGCTATTGATCGTACTGTTCCTTCCTTTACTTAGAATCAATCTGCTCCTGCTATTTTTGCTGCTGAGCTTTCTCGCTTCCCATTATCCAGCAATTCTCAGACCGACCCCCTTTCCATACTTTGCTCAATGTCATCTAGGGTCAGATATATTGGCGAAGGGTCTCGGAAGGATGCCCAAGATGCTACAGATTTTGAGCGGATCTGTATGACATTTAATAATGGTGTTTTTGTAAGTCTCTCCATCATTTTTATTGTGTTTCTTCTGATCCTTCTGTCTGTCTAACTTGTTTTTTGTTAATCTTTTACAGGCGGTGGAAGCATTAACTCGGGCAATTTCTAAGAAAAATAAATAGGCAGCTGAGATTTCTCAGCTGAAGATGGCTATCGCTGAGAAAGATGAGGCTTTAAAGTCTTCTGCTGCCAGTGCTTTCAAAGCTAGCCAATATACAGAGAAACTAAAGGCGCATACAGCAACCGAGATGGCTCTGAGAAAAACACTTGTGAGTGTTCAGACTAGAGCCACTGCATCTGATGAAGCTCTTAGGGAACTCACTACAATGAATATTGGGCTGGAGAAGAGAGTTGCTAAGGCTGAACTGCGAAGTGCTGAACTTGAATCGAGGGTTATCTTGGCTGAGACAACAGAGAAGAAGGCTCTGAAAGAGGCTCAGGTTGCCCAGGATTCCCTTGCCATAACTCAACAGAAGATGTCAGAGGTGCAACAGGCGTCTGGCGAGGCTAGGCTTCACTATGAGCATCTTGCCAAAGACTTGGAGCAACATCAAGTCAGTATGGAGGTCCTTTCGCACGAAGCCAGGTTAGATTTCGAAGTCTAAAATGTTGACCGGTATAAGAAGTCCCCTGCTTTCGATGTTACAATGCTGAAGGAATTTAAGAGAGGTCTGGTAACTGCTAGGACGTTCTTTGATGCAAAGCAGAGATCTTCAAAAGAGGTAAACTTGAAATGGTACTGGACGATATCTAAGCACCAGTGAGAGTCTCCGGAAGCATTCAAGAATCAACGAGTTTGGTGGAAGGCCTATTGTAGATCTCTCAGAAAGGATCCCCTCCCCATGCAACTCGAGGTCCCTTCGATGGTATCCCTTGTGTCTTTTCACGTCGGCCAAGATATTGGCACTTTGACCAAAGGAGTTGACGTCGGTCTTTCCCCCGACATAGATTATTCTCTCTTTCTATCTGTTAATCATGATGACAACATTTCCTGGCTAGATTTTAGAGACTTCAATGAAGATGATAATGTTCCTTCCTCCGTTCCCTGAGGTTCCTTCATTGTTGGGAACAGCTGATGCATCTCTATTTTTTTGTGGCTCTTTTTTTAATATGTGTATTCACATTTGTAACCCTTGATCGATCATGTATATATTATTTTTATTTGCACATGTTCGAGATGTTTACCATTTTTGGTGTGTGGTTTCTTATGCTTGAATTCTTTCATATTTTATCTCAACCCGAACTATGCATGCTTACCCATGCAAGGTTGATGATTATGAGTTAGGCTAAGCAGAACCACTTGTATACCAATTGTGTAGGATTGATAACCAAATTTAATGAGCCTGCGTCTTTATGTAATGATCGATTTATTTGCCTCATTTTTGGTGATCAAATTCCATTTTCCCTCCCGGGTTCTTACTGTTCTCGACTATTTGCTGTATATCTTTTTGTTGAGCAGTGGTGGTTTGTAAACCAATTGTGGAGTTTATATTTATAGACTTTCATCTTTTATCTGTCAACTAGGTCGTTGGGATGTCTCCCGATAGTCTGTTGTTCAAAATTCGTTGCGATAAGGTGTAACTTGTCCCACCATCTTTATAAGCATCTATGGCTGTGTCTGCCATATCTTATAGGTTGGATTTTTTACCTTATCCAACTTTTGGCACATCCCATCGGGTTTATGTACCTGAAGGTGCCCTAATAGTGCTTCATATGCATCAAGTTAGTTTCAGCGAGTGTGCATTGTCTTGACGGCTAATGCTTTTGGCCTCCTCACTTGGCCCCTCAGGATCCCTATTACTCTTGACCGATTATCTGAGGTATCCTGTAAATGCTTCTTATGAGCCAATGTTTGGTTTCGAACACTGTTCTTGATATTTATAATTGCTCTCCCTAGGGATTTTTATTAATTTCTCAGAAGACAAAAGACAATTAGCAAATAATAAACATTATGGAAATAAATAATAAAAACAAACAAAAGAATCTTCTTATGGGTAGAAGATCTTTAAATACTGTACATTGCATGGCCTGGGAAGCTCGGTTCCCATTGGTCGGGAAAGTCGATATGCTCCATGTCCTGCTATCCTAACCATTTAGTATGGTCCTTCCCATTTGTTAGTTAGCGAGCTTGCGGACTTATCCTTTGTATTGAGCATCACTCTCCTCAGAACTAGGTCTCTTAGCTGGAATCTTCTTATCTTGACATGCAAATTATAATACCTTGCTACCTTCTGTTGGTAGGCGGCATTTCTCAACCTGGACATATCTCTTCTCTCTTCCAGCTCGTCCAAGTCTTATTTTAACATCTCCACAATAGAATGAAGATGAAGAATCAAAACATAAACTTTACTAATGATCAACTTAAATTGCAATTTATTAATTTATTCATGAATTGCTAATGAAGATACCTAGACGGACCTAATATGCTCGGAGTCCCCTACCTAGGGGTAAAACCTCTTCAAATGATCAGTGTTCCATGTATGGTCGATGGGCCGTCCATCCATGTCTTCGAGCTTGTAAGCACCACTTTAGACTACTACCTTTATCATATAAGAGCCTTCTCAGTTTGGTCCTACGACCCTATCTGATTTGACCTTGGTGTTTTGAGTCACCTTTCGGAGCATTAAGTCCCTTTATTTGAAACTCTGTGTCCTTACCTTTTTGTTAAAGTACCTTGTAATTCATCTTTGGTAAACTGTTACCTTTTTTACCGCTCGGTCTTGCTTCTCCTTTAAGAGGTCCAGTTTGGCCCTGAGCTTGGCCTTACTATTTTCTGGCTCATAGTGTTGGAACCGAAATGAGATCTGTTTGTGCTCGATAGGCAGGGCTGTCTCCACTCCAAATACTAAGGAGTAGGGTGTTTCACCGGTCGCGGTTGTTATAGTGGTCTGGTAGGCCCAAAGTACCTCGGGCAGCTATTTTGCCCATTTGCCCTTTTTCTAATAGAGTTTTTTCTTCAAGAGTTTCTTTATTGTCTTATTGGTGGCCTCTGCCAGGCCATGGGTTTGAGGATGGGCTACTGAGGCAAAACAATGATGATGATGATCGAGGTACCAAACCTACACACTATGTTAGTTTTGATGAACTTGGTGGTGTTTTCCTATATAATATGGGATAGTGGTCCTGCCTCCACCCACCGAGTGAAGTAGTCATAATAGCATGCTTAGCTTGACCTAGAGTGGTAGGGAGGGGCCCTATCAAATCAACCCCTCATATAGTGAAGGGGTATGGTGAACTGATTACAGATAGGCATTTCGGAGGTAGATGGTTCAGGTTTGATGACCTTTGGCAGGGTCCATATTACCGTGCAAAGGTTCTTGCTTCTTGGTGTATGCTTGGCCAGTAATAACCCATCCAGATTGCCAAGTTTGCCAATGCTTCCCCTCCAGTTTGGTTCCCGTATTCACCTGAGTGGACTTCTTTCAGTACCTAAACTACATCGTCCGAATGTAAGTATTCGAGTAGGAGGAGGGACATTCCCCTATGGTAGAGGTACCTATCAATCAGGCAGTTTCAGACAGAATTTCTTTTAAGCTTTTGAGCTTTTGAGCTTGCTCCGGATCCTTTGGGAGCTTTCTTTCCTAGAGATAGGTAGCTAGTGGGTCCATCCAATAGGAGAGGAAATCTACAGGGCTGACCTCTTGGCCTGGTGTTGTGATGGATTTGTTAAGATTATGCTCAATAGCAAGAGTGTAAAAATGTTTTTGACATTCGTTTCATATTATAACATGATTTCTAGTTTAACAAATCTTGTAGCATTTATAGTTTAATTATTATAATTGTCAAAAGTAAATAATCATAAGGTTAATAGACTATGAGAAAGTAAGAATTATTCATGCATTTGGATATGTATGAAGTAGACACAATTCATTAGTTATTCTTGAACAATATTCACAACTTAAGATAAAGGTTGGACACCTTTATCTTGTTAAAGTTGTAGATTCTTTTGCTAGCATTTGAGTATGATCAAATGTGCTATGATGAGTCTAAAATCATCAAAGTGTGGTGTTTTTGGACAAAAGAATCTAGTGCACTAGGTGCATTGAATAGGATCACAGTGAATTAATTTATCCACAACCGTCAGTGGATAAAAGTTATCACTTGAGGACAATCAGAGAGTCTATCTCAATCCTGAGGTAAATGATGGACTTATGGTTGCAAGTGTTATCATTTGAGCTATCAATAAGTACGATTATATAGCGTAGTCTATCCTCAATAGTTTGGTGGTATTCATTTGTTAATCGATAGAGGACTTCATTTATAGATATGGACATCGTGGCTCCATTTATTAAATGAGAGTAGAATATCATCATATGGATGTTTTGAGGTACTGGATATTAAATCTTAACTTTAAATTTTCAATAGTGTCTATTGAAATATGGTAACTTGGAGAGCTATAGGCGGTCTATGAGCTCTTGGCAATTACTGATATTCTTCAAGATGATACGCTTTCTCCATTAAGATTTTCTAGGGTATGAGTAAGCAATATTAACTTATTCTATCTTTATTTAAGAGTTCAATTTTAGTTCTTTAGTGGAATGAACTAAAATTAATAGATTGGACCTAAGTGAACCATTTATTGATTGTGATTGAGTTGTGTCTATTGGAGCTTAAATTTAGATAGCCCGCCAAGACCCTCAATCCACACGAACTTGCATGGATCACTTGATATATTCGACCGGACCAATTTATGGATCCATCTAGGAGTGTATTAAGGCATGTGGACTTCTTTCTTTTTTAGTAAGAATGGGTCTTGTTCACATGTGAACTTTTTATTAAGGTCTATTGGATTTAATAAAATAGAAAAAAACAATATTGGCCCATACATATTGGCTTGGGTGGCAATGGACTATTTATTATTCTTATATGTTGTTTATTATTTTATTATTTAATTAAATAGAAATTAATTAATTAATTATTTAATTAAAAGTCAAAATCTTTTTCCTAATCGGGGTCTCCTAGAGTCATATTATTGTTGGTAATATGATAAGTATCAAATACTATATTTGATAAGTAGATAAATAAAATAAATTTATTTATCTAGTCAGATTAGGAAGTATTAGATTAATATTAGGACTCTAATTGACAATTGGTCAAATTAGGATGTTTTTGATTTATTCACAATTTAATTTATATTTAATAATCAGTTATTGAATAAATATACTATTTGAGTCGGATTAGGAGTCTCGGTGTAGAAAAGGATTCTTGGTCACCTAGTAAATCCACCTAAGGAAAGGATTCTTGCCCACCAAGTAAATCCTTCTTAGGAGAGGATTTGGTCACCTATATAGACTACCCATTAATTTCGACCATGGCTTAATTCTAAGTGAATTTTCGGCAAAGGCTAGGATTTTATGAGAGAGAATTTGGCCTAGTGAGAGAATTTTGAGAGAGAGGAAAAATTAGTTTTTGCTCTAGACAAAATTCAGCCAACTCATAGATATTGTGGTTTGAATTCGGTCAAGAAGAAGAGAAAAGGGGAACGTTTTTGTTTTATTTGTTATCTATGGACTCTTTAGATTGCACGTCTCTTATTGTATCCATCCGTATGTGACACTCATATACATAGTTCGTGACTACATCCAACAATCTTGGATGTTAAATATATGTACAAGTTATAAAATAAACAACACAACAAGAATGAATTGAACTTTTCCTTTTATTTATTTCATAAATCCATTTACAAATTACATCTATAGAGCATAAACCCCAACAATCTCCCACTTGCACTAAAGCATGTGAGGCATGTCTCGTAACCTTAGACCGTCTGGGTGACCCGAAAATACTTTAGTCGATAAGGTCTTTGTAAATGGATCAACATGATTGTCTTGTGAGGCTATCTTGATGACAATCACGTCTCCTCTCTACACTATCTCTCTAATGAGATGATACTTTCTCTCTATATGCTTCCCTCTTTTGTGGCTTCTTGGTTTTTTAGAATTAGCCACAACACCACTGTTATCACAATAAAATGTGATGGGTTTATCCAAATTCGGAACAACTTCCAGATTACTTAAGAACTTATAGAGCCAAACAACCTCATTAGTAGCTTCACAAACGGCTACATATTCAGCTTCCATGATGGTGTCAATAATGTAAGATTGCATGATACTTCTTCACACAATGGCTCCACCACCCAGGGTGAATACTGATCAAGACGTGGATTTCCTAGAATCCATGTCTGACTGAAAATCAAAATTCATGTATCCTAATGGGATCAAATCCTGTCTGGAATAAACTAGCATATATTTTCTTATTCTCCGAAGATACTTGAGAATCGTTTTGACAACAACTCAATGATCTAATCCTGGGTTAGATTGGTATCTACTGACTACTCCCACTGTATAGTAGATGCCTGGTCTCGTGCATAGCATAGTATACATGAGACTACGTACTGCCGATGCATAGAGTATACGTCTCATATCCTCAACTTCTTGAGGTGTCTTAGGACACTGTTCCTTAGACAAGTGAACTCTATGCCTGGAAGGTAAATTACCTTTCTTAGAGTTTTGTATCAAAAACCGCACAAGAATTTTATCGATATATGATGTCTGAGACAGTGCTAAGATTTTGTTCTTATGATCCCTTAAAAGTTAGATCCCAAGAACATAACTCGCTTCTCCCAAATCTTTCATTTGGAATTGGCTAGCTAGCCAACCCTTTACATCAGACAACACTCCCACATCATTCCTAATGAGTAGGATATCATCTATGTATATGACCACGAAAACTACTTTCTTATCAATGATCCGCTTATAGACACAAGGCTCATCGACGTTCTGTTCAAAGCCATAGGTTTTGATCACATCATCAAATCTGATGCTCCAAGGTCTAGATGCTTAATTAAGTCCATAAATGGACCTTGCAGCTTGCACAACTTTTGCTCTTGATCTGGAGACACGAATCCCTCTAGTTACATCATATAGATGCTCACGTCAAGATTTCCATTTAAGAATGTAGTCTTGACGTCCATTTACCAAATTTCATAATCGAAATAGGCATCAATGGATAAGAGAATCCAAATATACTTAAATCCCTCGAGAAATCCTTAGATGCTCAGCCTTAGATGCCAGAGATACGTGTCATTTTTTGGAGAAATCTTATACCATTTAGTTTTTGGTTTTTCAACTTTAAACATTTCGGTGTTGAGTAGTGTAGTATGTATTAACAGTCTTAACGCATACAAATTGTTTTCATTAAGTTCTGACAAATATTCAGATCATTCTTTCCAATACTAACAAACTTATTATTAAAAGAAACATAATATTTTTGTTCAAACAACTTAGAAATGGAAATCAAATTCTGTGTAAATCCAGGAATATAAAATACATTATCCAACAATATATAATTATTATAAAAAAGCAATCTAATTACGCCCATTGCTCATACCGACACGACATCCTTTGACCCCACATGCATTGATGAGGCTCCTTCCTCTAGTTGTGTCCAAGAATCAGTCCATTGTAAAGAAGAACAAACATGGTTAGTGCCCCCCGAATCAACTATCCAAGGTGAATAATCACCTTCCACTAAACATGACTCAAGAACAAGTAAATCATATCTACCTTTCTTGGAGTTCTTCTTGTTTTGGGATTTCTTAGGTTTGGACTTACCTTTCGCCTTCCTAGTAGACCTCTTCCCCTTCTTATCATTGGAGGAACATGGTTCGGCAACATTTGCCTCACCGGTCTTGCCTTTACAGTCCTTAGTCAAGGACTCAAAGGTAGTGAGCTCATTGAGAAACTGTGTGAAAATGAACCTTAACTTGTTCATCTTGTAGTTACTCTTTAACTGATTGAAACTCTTCGGAAGAGTCGTTAGTATGATGCTAACTTGACTGGGTCTTCAATGGCAACATCATTAACTTCTACTGTATTGAAGTAGGACATCATGCTTAAGACATGCTCCCAAACTGACGTACCTTCCTTCATACAAGTGTACATAACGGAATGAACAACTTCGTGTTGCTTTTGCTCGGAGGGCTACTAGAACATAGCTTGTAATGACTCCATGATTTTGAATGAGAATTCATTGCTTCGTGCTTTATGACAAACACGTCTGTCATTGAAGCCAATATATATGTTTGGGCCTTCTTATCAGATGAGACCCATCACTAGTATGCCTCATGAACAGTTTGTGCGGCATTGGCAGCAGGCGCTAAAGGACATTCCTCCGTAAGCACAAACTTGAGGTCTTTGGTGACCAATATTGCATTAATGTTAAGTTTCCACTTAGTGTAGTTATCACCAGTTAATTTTTTTAAAGTCCTCATTTATTGATTGGCTTATTTCGTGAACAATCCACTTGTTGAGGTTTTTATGTAAAGGTAGCTTAGGCTCTCAATACCTCATGCATAATTCTTGTTAATATATGTTGTATGTTTATATGTGTGCTTTCATAATTTGTTAACTCTTCTTGCATGTTTATTTTGATCACATCTTTGCATTTAAAATGACATGCATTATGTGTTGCTCTTACACATACACACACATTCTTCTAGCATTTGAATTGTTATATCTGACTTGGTATGCATATGTTCTTCATTGTCTTACGTTTCTTTTGTTGTGTGTTTTGGTGTGGTGGATTTTCTCAAGTTGAAAAAAATCCATAATAAGGCAATGTGCGGGTCTATCCGTACAATGAGAAGATTGAGAGATTCAATCTCTTAGTGTCAGGTCAATGCACGAACATATGCGCAGGTTTGGACCTGCGTAGTCCCACACATTTCACTGGGTGAAATTTTCATCTCTATGGTTGAGGACAATGCGCGGTCATTTGCACGACATAACGCTAGTATACGTGGGTCACTGTGTGAGTTCAGACCCACGCATTACGCTGATATGGCAGATTTTATTATAACGACAACACTTCATTTTTGACCCATATAAATACGTCTCTTCATATTCAGGTCATTTCAAGAGTTCCATTTCTCATTCTTTTCTTTGAGAACATCCTTCAAGAGAAAAATCTTCCAAGAACTCACCTTTATACACTCAAAGCTTTTCCTTTGATCTTAAAAACATCATCCTACATCATTTAAGTCTATTTAGAGTGCATCCATACGTGGTTAAGCATCATCACATCTTGTTTGGTAAGTCTCTCACTATCTTCATATAAGTTAAGTGTTTTCCTTACCAATCCATCTCTTTTATGATTTGTATGCTCTTAGAATATAATCTAGATACAAATAGAGATTGTTTGTGATGAAATGATTGAGTGTTGTATTGTGATAGCTTCATAAGATTGTTTGATCTATGTTAGCTAAGCTTTATGAACATGTCATTTAGCTCTTGATATTTAGGATTGTTTTATATGCCATCTCATCACCCTAGATAAGCATCTAAGGTTCCATAGCCTTGTTTGTTCTTCGAATATCTTAATATATTCAAATAGGCCATTTTATCTCTTCATTAAGAAGTAAGTCTTGTGTTGCTTCTGGGAGTAGGTTGCTTCAAGAACAAGCAAATTGGACTAGGTTCACTGATACAGGGATTAGGTAGTGGTTGTGGGTAATTTACCGGGATTAGATTGTAACACCATTATCATTAGTGGATTCGAGGTTCGAGTGTGACTCACTTAACAGCCTGTGGTTTTTTTCAGTTTGAGGTTTTCCACGTATATCTCAAGTGTCTTTTATTATTACGCACTTTTTGCACTTGTGATATTATTATGACTAGCTAGAGGTATTTTCATCTAAATTGGCCATTAACTAAAATTGGGTAATTTTTTTGATTAAAATCTATTAACCCCCCTCTAGATTAATATTAAACATACCATAATATTGTTTCAATCGGTATGAGAGCGGGTTCCTAGACATATATAGGTGATCCTTGCTCTTTTTGGTGTGTTTTGCATTTTGTGTAATTCTTTGATCATCCATATATTTGCATTCATTTCATTTATTCATAAACACTATGAGTGGAAACGGTGGCAACGAGGGCTTTTCTAGCACAAGATCTCCCATTCTCACTGGGTTGAATTATACCTCTTGGAAAGGCAAGATGGAGTGGTACATTTGTCAAATCCATGATAGGGCATGGATGGCGGTTGAAGACGGCTACACACCACCGATGATGACTCCTATGGATGGAGAAGAGGATGTACTCAAGCCAAAGGCACAATGGAACACACAAGAGTTTGAGGCATTAAAATGGAATAGGAAGGCAATGCATGCCATCCTATGTGCAATGGATGAGAATCAATATAAGTTGGTTCAAAACACTAGGATAGCTAAAGGAGGCATGGGATATCCTAGAGGTTGCGCATGAGGGAACCGATGTGGTTAAGGAATCGAAGCTTTAAGTTCTCCAAACGCAGTTTGAATTGCTCAAGATGGATGATAATGAGTGCTTCAATGACTTTGAAGTGAGGTTGATAGACATTGTGAACCAAAGTCATCAACTTGGTAACCCTTATTCGGATAGGAAGATCAAGCAAACGATTATGAGATCTCTACCCGATAGATTTAAGTCTAAGGTAACGGCTTTAGAAGAGAACAATGCTTACAAGGATATGAAGCCGAGTGAGGTGATTAAAAGGCTTCTAGCTTATGAATCTAGGAATTGTCCTACCTCCACACCTTCTAAAAAGTAAAAGGGAATTGCTTTGAAAGCCTCCAAAGATGAAAATGAGGAGACAAATGACTCAAATGAAGAAATGGCCTTGTTAATGAGAACGTTCAAGAAGTTCTTCAAATTCAAGAATAAAGGTTTTGGATCCAAGGGCCAAGACTTGAAGAAAAAGACTCCCATCAAAAAACTTGAGCCTGGGCAAGAAAAGACCGAAATGAAAGGGGTCTGATGCAACGAATGTGGTGGGATAGGTCACTTTTCCCCCGAATGTGCCAATCACAATGTCAAGAGAAAGAGAAAAGTGATGGCCACCACATGGAGTGGAAGTGATAACTCTGATGAAGGAGATGAGTCTTTGGAGGATGAAGAACTCATGGCTAACTTCATAGCCTTTGCATCTTCTCACAAGAGCAAAGATGCTAGTGAAGAAGAGGAAAATGAGTCAAGTGATGATGGATCTTCATCACAATCCACAAATGGAAGTGTGGATAGAATGGATCTCAAAGACGATATTTTCAAGTTTAAGAGTTCAAGGTTAAAGAACAAGGAAAAGATTAGGAGATTAAAAGAAGAAAACCTAGAGCTCTCAATCCAAGTTGACCAACTAAGTGAAGAATTGGTGAGAACCATGGAGAGTGAAGATAAGCTAAGAAACAAGTTAGATTTATCTAAGAGGAGTGAAGAAGAGTTGAAGAAAGAGCTTGAAGATGCTAGAGAGTTGATGGCCAAGATGAACTCTAGTACTAAAAAATTTGACCACATGTTAGATGTTGGAAAGAGGCCAAGTGACAAGAAGGGGATTTTTTTTGAAGATGACAAGATGTCCTCCACTTCAAGCAAGACCTTAATTATCAAGAGCATGAATCTCAAGGAGTCTTCTCCTTATCAATCACCTAGGAAGAAACTTAACCTAGGAGAGTGTTCAAGAAGTGCTCAAGTGAAAGTGGCACCAAGAAGCCTACCTGAAGCTCATCCTACAAGAACTCCTCAAGCTAACTTCCCTCAACCGAAAGCTCATAAAGGAAAGAAACTTATCATGCAAGCTCAACAAAGGAAACAATCAAGTTATGTTTAACAACAAAGAAGGATAGATCCACAACATCAACCAAAACAACCACAAAGACATGGGAAGGCTCCAATGCATCCTCAAGGTTATGGTATGATTCCTAACTTCATTCCCACATATCATTTTTGTGGTATTGATGGTCATATTAGACCAAATTTCTTTAGATGTATTAAATTGCGTAGAATTGAAAGCATGATAGAGAAGAAAAAGGCTAAAGCCAAGATGCATGTCACTAGGAAAAATGAAACACTTTTGCATGATTCTACGACATTTAGAGGCCATGTACCATTGACTACTAGGAAAGAAAATGTTTCACCTAGTTGGATTAGAAGAGATGAACACTTTTACCATGTTTCACAAATTGCCTTGATAGCCAATTCTTCTAATCTTTGGTATTTGGATAATGGGTGCTCTAGGCACATGACGGGTGATAAGAGTTTCTTTGAAACTCTTGTGATGGAGGATGGAGGCAATATCACCTTTGGCGATGGATCCAAGAAGAAATTTATAGGGAAATGAACCATTTCAATTCCCGGATTACCCTTCTTATCCAATGTTTTGTATGTTGATGGCCTTAAATCCAATATAATAAGCATTTCACATCTTAGTGATAAAGGACTTTCCGTCTTGTTTAGAAGAAATATCAAGGCAATGCACGGGTCTATACGGCGATCCTACCCGTGCACTACCCACGCAGTGAAAAGATTAAGAATTTCAGTCTCTCGGTGTCATGTCAATGCACGGATCTGGACTCACGCAGTCCTGCGCATTTCACTGGGTGAAATTTTTATCTCTTTGGTTGAGGCCAATGCGCGGGCATTTGCACGATATAGCATGAGTGTGCATAGGTCCAGACCTACGCAGAGCCGTGCATTACGTTGATCTGGCATATTTTATTAAAATAATAGCACTTCATGTTTAACCCATACAAATATGTCTCTTCATATTCTGGTCATTTCAAGAGTTCCATTTTTCATTCTTTTCTCTTATAACATCCTCCAAGAGAAAAATCTTCCAAGAACTCACCTTTATACATTCAAAGCTTTTGCTTTAATCTTGAAAACATCATCTTGCATCATCTAAGTCGATTTAGAGTGCATCCATACATGGTTAAACATCATCACATCTTGTTTGGTAAGTCTCTCACTATCTTCATATAAGTTAAGTGTTTTCCTTACCAAGCGATCTTTTTTATGATTTGTATGCTCTTAGAATATAATGTAGATACAAATAGAGATTGTTTGAGATGAAATGATCGAGTGTTGTATTGTAATAGCTTCATAGGATTGTTTGATCTATGTAAGATAAGCTTTATGAACATGTCATTTAGCTTTTGATATTTAGGACTGTTTTATATGCCATCTCATCATCCTAGATAAGCATCTAAGCTTCCCTAGCCTTGTTTATTCTTCGAATATCTTCATATATTTACATAGGTCATTTTATTTCTTCATTGAGAAATAAGTCTTGTGTTGCTTGTTGGAGTAGGTTGCTTCAAGCACAAGCAAATTGGACTAGGTTCACTCATACAGGGGATTAGGTAGTGGTTGTGGGTTATTTACCGGGATTAGGTTGTAGCACCATTATCATTGGTAGAGTCGAGGTTCAAGTGTGGCTCACTTAACAGCCCATGGTTTTTCCTAGTTAGAGGGTTTCCACGTAAGTGTCTTTTATTATTCCACACTTTTTGCACTTGTGATACTATTATGACTAGTGCAAGTTCCTCGGTGTTTGATTGGATTATTTCTTTGACAACTACATTTGAGGATCAATATGTAATGGAAGTTTAGGGCTTCATTGTTCGTAACCAAGCTCAAGCATCAAAGGTAAAATCACTTGTTTAACTTTCATTGAAGAGGTATTAATGCACACACACACTCATGCATTTTCTTTAATTATCTTGCATGAATGCTTATTTGCCATTTTGTGTGCCTTGTGTGTCTTATTTTTGTTTAAGTGTTGAATGCATTTTTGTGCCTTAAAAAGAGGAGTTTCTTCCCCTGTTCCGTGGCTTAGACCGCTCTCTGTGCAGTGCCTACGCTACGGTCTGTATAGCGGTGTTTACCAGAGGCTACACGATGTGGCTACCACGGCGTGTACATGTTGCATGCACCGCGGTCTCCCAAGCAGATTTTTACAGGCGTTGAATACTGTCGAGCAGTCTGTGCACCTGTATGCATATTGGCCTATCGAGCGGCGTTTTCCAGGCGATGCACCACATCCGGAACTGAGAAACTTGACAATATGCTATCATGTGGGAAGATTCCTAGTGATAAAGCGGGCTTAGGCTATGTGGAAGGCAAGGATGCTACTTCCTTGAAAAAGACCATCTTTGTCAAGAGTCAAGAGGATAAAGAGGTTTAAGGTTCACACCAACAAATGAGATCAAATGAAGTTGGAGAATCATCAAGGCAAGCTCAGATGAAGGCTCAAACAAAGTCTCAAGCTAAATCTCATCCACCAAAAGCTAGAGCTCAACAAACAAGATCTCAACTTCCAAGGAGTTCTCAAAGTCAACAAAAGATTCTTCATCCATAACTAAGAAGGGAAGCTAGTTCGGCTCAACCACAAAGGATGTTTCAAAGAAGGGATTCGGCTCAACACCAAAGGACAACTCAAAGGAGAGGGAAGTCTTCCATGCTTGCACAAGAACATGGTATGAATTCTTACTTTACACCTATTTGTCATTATTGTGGTGTTGAAGGTCACATAAGACCAAATTGTTTTAAATTTATTAAGTTGTGTCGTTTTGAAAGCATGATTGAGAAGAATATGCCTAGAAGAGCCAAAATGCATGAACCTAATTTTTTTAGAGAAAATGAACCCATGGCTCCTATAAATAGTAACATTTCATCTAGGTGGACTAGAAGGGATGAATATTATTTTCATGTGGCTTAAGTAGCCTTGAAAGCCAAAGCCATCAATACCTGGTACCTTGATAGTGGGTGTTCTAGGCACATGACCGAAAACAAGAGTTTCTTTGAAACTCTTATGATGGAGGATGGTGGATTTGTTACCTTTGGTGATGGTTCTTGTAAGAAGGTTTTAGGAAAAGAAAACATATCTATCCCTTGTTTGCCCTCCTTGCCTAATGCTCTTTATGTAGACGGCTTGCAAGCTAATCTTATTAGCATATCACATTTAAGTCATGAAAGGTTTTCGGTTATATTTAGCAAAGGTGATTGCTCTATTTTTAGAAAAGATGGACAAGTTCTATTGAAAAGCAAGAGATCAAGTGACAATTGTTATTGTCTTGATTCCAATGGCATATCTTGCAATTTGTCTAGTTGTGATCAAGTTGAATTATGGCATCAAAGGTTAGGTCATATGAATTTCAAAGACTTGAAAGTTCTTGAGAGGTTGAATGTTGTGAGAGGCCTTCCTAAGTTTGGAAATAGGATTGAGGGAGTGTATAGACCTTGTCAACAAGGAAATCAAACTAAGAGTGTGTATAAAAAGGGTAAGTATCTTGCCACCAAGGAGCAACTAGAGCTTCTTCATATGGACCTTATGGGTCCCATGCAAATCGAGAGTCTCGGTGGTAAGAGGTACATCTTTGTGTGTGTTGAGAATTTTTCTAGATTTACATGGACCTACTTTCTTAGAGAAAAATCTGAAACTTTTGAATTTTTTAAAAAGCTTTGCACTAAAATTCAAAATGAGAAGGATTCACACATAAAATGCATTAAGAGAATTAGGAGTGACCATGGGAGAGAATTTGAAAATGTTTGCTTTGAAAATTTTTATGATAGTCTTGGAATCTCCCATGAGTTCTCAGCTCCTCGAACTCCTCAAGAAAAATAGAGTTGTAGAGAGGAAGACTAGGGTCCTCCAAGAGATGACTTGTGTGATGTTGCTTAGCAACAATGTTCCTAGGAATATTTAGGCCGAGGAAGTGAATATAACTTGTTATAAAAAAAATAGAGTGTTTTTAAGGCCCGGTACTAGGCAAACCTCTTATGAATTGTGGAAGGGAAGGAAGCCAAATGTTAGTTACTTCCACTCATTTGGAAGCAAGTGTTACATTCTAAATGACCATCATCAACTTGGCAAGTTTGATGCTAAAGTGATGAGGGGATTTTCATTGGCTATGCTCTAAATAGTAAGGCCTATAGAGTTTTTAATTTGAAGACACGAAGTGTTATGGAATAATCCAATGTGATCATAGATGATTGTAGGCCTAAGGTTAGTAACCATGATGAGGAGATTAGTACGGTTGATGATTCTCCCTTGGAGAAGATTGGTGAGACTTCAAGTGATGAAAAGTCAAATCTTGAGAAAGAGGTCTCTCAATTTCTTGATAGAGATTCTACCTTGGACACTAAGGAACCTGCTCCTTGGGTTAGACATCTTCATAACAAGAGTGACATCATTGAAGATGTGAATGAAGGTGTTGGGACTAGGTATCAATTAGCAAATCAAATTAGCTATACTTGCTACACCTCTAAAATTGAACCCCAAAAGGTTGATGAAACTTTAAGTGATGAGTTTTGGGTACTTGCTATGCAAGAAGAGCTAAATCAATTTGAAAGAAATGAGGTTTGGACTCTAGTTCCTAGGCCTAAGAATGCTAATGTGATAGGCACCAAGTGGGTCTATAGGAATAAATCCGATGAGGATGGCAACATTGTGCGGAACAAGGCTAGACTTGTAGCACAATGGTACTCACAAATTGAGGGTATCGACTTTGAGGAGGCTTTTGCTCCCGTTGCCCGATTAGAGTCCATTAGGCTTCTCTTATCCATTTATTGTGTGCACAAGTTTTAATTGCATCAAATGGATGTTAAGAGTGCCTTCCTCAATGGCTTCTTGTAAGAGGAAGTGTTTTTTAGCAACCCAAAGGGTTTGTGGATCCATATCACCCCAATCACTTTTATCGTCTTAAAAATGCTCTATATGGGTTGAAATAAGCACCTAGGGCTTGGTATGAACGTCTCACTCTTTATCTTATTGATAATGGCTATTGCAAGAGGAAGTGTTTGTTGAGCAACCCGAGGGGTTTGTGGATCCATATCACCCCAATCACGTGTATTGTCTTAAAAAGGCTCTATATGGGTTGAAAAAAGCACCTAGGGCTTGGTATGAGCGTCTCACTCTTTATCTTGTTGATAATGGCTATTCTAGAGGAAGTGTTGACAAGACCTTGTTCATCAAGTGTACTAAATATGAGCTATTCTTAGCTCAAATTTATGTTGATGACATAGTTTTTGGTTCCACAAACAACTTAAAAGTTAAACAATTTGTTGATGTCATGACTCATGAGTTTGAAATGAGCATGGTCGGTGAAATCAATTACTTCCTAGGATTACAAATCAAGCAAATGCATGATGGGATTTTCATATCAAAAGCTAAATATGCCAAGAACCTAGTGAAGAAATTTGGCCTTGAGAATGCCAAGCATTGTGACACATCTATGAGTACCACATTGAAACTTAGCAAGGATGTAGTGGAAAAAGTGTGGATCAAAGTCTATATCGTGGCATGATAGGGAGCTTGCTATACTTGACTGCTAGTAGTCCCGATATAGCTTTTAGTATTAGTGTGTGTGCTAGGTATCAAGCCAATCCCAAGGAATCCCATCTCTCATCTGTGAAGAGAATCATTCGATATGTGAATGGGACATCCAACAATGGGATATGGTACTTTTTTGACATTAATGCTAGTTTAGTTGGCTTTAGTGATGCAGATTGGGCAGATAATTATGATGATATGAAGAGTACATCGGGCGGTTACTTCTTCCTAGGGAACAATCTTGTGTCATGGTTTTACAAGAAGCAAATTTCCATCTCATTATCTACAGCCGAGGCCGAGTATATAGCCATTGGGAGTGCTTGAACACAGTTCCTTTGGATGAAGCAAATGCTTATGGATTATAACTTTGAGCAAGGTACTCTAACCCGTTATTGTGATAACATGAGTGCCATTAATATTTCAAAAAATCCTTTCCAACATTCTAGAACTAAGCATATTGACATTAGACATCATTTCATTAGAGAGCTAGTCGAAAGCAAATGCATTGCACTTGAACATGTGGGCACAAATGATCAACTAGCGGATTTGTTTACAAAACAATTAGATCTAAGTTTAAATCTCTTAGTAGGTATATTGGGATTTGTCATATGCATTGATGAGTTTTGGTGTTTGACCCATATGGGGAGCTCAAGCAAAGAGAGCAAACTTGCATTCTAATAAGCAAATAATTGTTCAATTTTATGCTCTTTAATTAATTGCTTGAGTATCTTGGATGCATATATTATTATATGACTTCTTATTTAATAAGCGTGTTTTTGCCTTATTCAAAATGCATGTCTCATCTGTTTTCAAACATTTATTTTTGGATTAGGAAATTTGATTGGGAAGTACATTTGATTGACCCAAAGTTTATCTCCATATTTATGAAAACATGATCTTGATATGCTTAAAGTGTTATGCATGATGAATTTATTGAATGCTTAAAAATATGATTGCAAATATGTGTGCAAGTGACTTTTGAGACTTCATTCAATAAGGGTATTGTATCCATTTCAAGGATTTTACAATCCAATAGTCTCTCTCTCTTTACTTGTTGAACAAGGCTACTATCAGGCATCTTCCTCGGAAAAATCTAAAAGGGTGCAATAGTCGCTCATGTCTTGTTCAACTTGTAAAGCTTGATAGTTGCTCTTACTTTTTTTGTTAAACTATATCTTGTTTTCCATTGACAATTTGGTGCAAATAGGTTTGACTTCTCTTGGAACCTCATGTGCTATTTTCCCTTGCCAAATACTATGCTTTTGGAAGTTGATGTAGCATGTATTTCATTCAAGACAATCTTTTCGCACATATTCCAATAAATAAAACTTCCATGAATTTCTCTCTCTTAATTAAATTGCATAAAGTTGTTGTATATGATTATGCATTTACATTGCAAATATCTCTCTTTGCTACAGCATCCCGATTGGGGAATGCTCATTTGCCTATCTTGTGGCAAAAAGGGGGAGTAATGTTGGATTTAGGGGAGTTGACTTTGTGTTTAGAGGGAGCTTGTGTTGCTTTTGCATATAAGAGGAGAATGTCATTTTTAGGGGGAGTTGACTTTGTTTTGTTAGCTTATGTGCATTGTTAACTGCATGTTACTTGTTTCTAAATTCATGCAAATTGCACTTGTTTTTATTTTTCTTGATCTCTCTTATACACTTGTCTTGGAAAGTGTAGTTCTTTGTTTTGTAGGGATGATCATTCTACAAGAGATGGAAGTGTTGAAGATTTAGCTTAAGGTATCTCTTGTAATATAGAATGCATTTGTTGACCTCTTGTTGTTTCTTATGAGTTTTGTTGTGAGGATACTTTGTGAGTGAGTGGTTTTGTCACGAAATACCCAAAGGGGGAGATTGTAAGTTCCTCGGTGTTTGATTGGCTTATTTCGTTGACAACCACATTTGGGGATCAATATGTAAGGGAAGTTTAGGGCTTCATTGTTCGTAACCAAGCTCAAGCATCAAAGGTAAAATCACTTGTTTAACTTTCATTGAAGAGGTATTAATGCACACACACACTCATGCATTTTCTTTAATTATCTTGCATGCATGCTAATTTTCCATTTTGTGTGCCTTGTGTGTCTAATTTTTGTTTAAGTGTTGAATGCATTTTTGTGCCTTAAAAAAAGGAGTTTCTTCCTCTGTTCAACAACTCAGACCGCTCTCTGTGCAGTGCCTACGCAGTGGTCTGCATAACAGTGTTTACCAGAGGCTACATGCTGTGGCTACCGCGGCCTGTGCATGTTGCATGCACCGTGGTTTCCCAAGCAGAGTTTCACAGGTGTTGCATGCCGTCGAGACCGTGGTTTGTGCACCTGTATGCACATCGACCTACAGAGCGGCGTTGTCCAGGTGATGCACCGCTCTCTGTGCCGCAGTCTGGACACTTGCTTGTACCGCGGTACAACCAACAGTCCAGATGGATTTGGTTGCCTTTCTTTCAAAACGATGCCACTTTGTGTAGGGCACCATATATATATGTTCTCTTCTCTTTTCTTTGGTCCTTAAGAGTCCAAGAAGCCATTTTAATGTGTTCTAGTTTTTCTAGAGAGAGAGGGACTCCCAAACACTCATTTTTACTCAACCAAACTTCATCTCATGATCATCTAGCTTCACTCTAGGATCATTCAAGCATGGAGCATCATCTTCTTCTTGACTAGGTAACTTCTACATGCTATAGACTTCAAAGTTTCATTACAAAGACATGTATACCTAGGGTTTTAGTCTTTATTGCTTATTAAATGCTTGCTTGTATGGTTAATTGCTTTTATGACATGCTTATGTATGATTGTTGGTTGAGATGCATTAATTTGTGATAGCTAGAATTTAGGACGGTTTTACCCTTCTAGCTAACTCTTCTTGCCTTTGCATTTAGAGCATTGATATCTAGGATTTGCTTTAATTGTCATTATTAATCCTAGGTAAGCATGAATGTCTTGACCTAGCATTTTTGCATATAGCATATTTTTGCATATTCACTTAGGTTGCCATTATCTCTTCATTGTTGGTTAAGCTTGTGGCTATGTGATTAGTGCACATGGTTGGTGATCCAAAATCACTATTAAAGCCCGTTGGGTAAAGTGAAAGGATTAGTAACTGGAGGGTTAGACGGGAGGTTGTAAGTTTTCTCTCAATAGTGGATTTTAAGGATCGAGTGTGGCGCACTGAACAGCCTGTGGTTTTTCCCATTTGGAAGGTTTCAACATATATATTGCGTGTTTTTACTGTTTTATGTTTGTTGTCTTTTGTTTGAACACTTAATAGAATGAGGTAGAATCGATAATATTGATTAATTTTTAAAATTGGTAATCTATTGAAGTAAAACCTATTCACCCCCCCTAGGTTATAGACACACACTTTCTTGGGAATTTCAACTAGTTAGGGGTATTTTCATCTAAATTGGCCATTAACGAAAATTGGGTAAAACATTTGATTAAAATTCTATTCACCCCCTCTAGATTAATATTAAACACACCATAATATTTGTTTCAAATTTATTGTTTACGAAAATTTGAAGTAATGTAGAAGACATTATTGCTGAAATCAATAAAACATTCATTCAGTTATTTATTTAAAACAAGTGCGAGTGCTTTGGTATAAATTTACGCATGATGCATGCACATGGTTAACGAACCAGAACTACCCTAAAATTAGTTACTATACCACGACAATCCAACAAACCACAAAGAAGTGCTGCCTTAGGGTCGGTCAAGTCTTTGCATGTTGGACCGAGACATTCTTAATCAAATGATATTCTAGAATAACTCTTATTCCATATCATTCAACCATCGTTTATTCAGTCAGGTTTTTAATTAACAAACTTAATCAAAACCTTTGTGAGTGTAACCTACCATTTCAAATCTCACGAGCTTAACTCGAGAATTGTCGCCTTAGGGTCGGTCAATCCTGAAATACCCTCAGAAATCCTATTCGTTAGAAAGTCAACCTTGATATTGACCTTTGTGGAAACCCTCCTTAGGGAGGACAAAAGCAAAGCCATCACGAGGCCCCACTCGAATCTCACTATGTTGAACTAATGATGGAGACCGTGTGATATATATTTATGTCATATATCCCTCTACCACTCATTATTTTAAAAATAGGGTTTTCTATTAACCGTTAATGCACCTAGGCTCTACATGATTAAACGACTAACTTTAATCAAGTTATCTAGCGCATTAACTAACTAGAAATAAATTCTAATTAACTAATAAATTACTAATGATTTTTAACAATTAAAAATCTAATCTATTGGTGAATAATATATGTCTTTCTAAATTTCTTACTAAGGTCAAATTATTACGATAGTGTTTACCAAGTTTTAACTATTAAAACTCTAACACTTTATTCGGTTCATTTATTATTAGGTTATTAATCATATTAATACTAATTACTATAAATGACCCTATTAATCTAACTTATTAAACTCTTTAATAACTATGTTACTATTAATAGGAATTACAAAGTTTTCTAACCATAAAACTAATCTCATTATTCATAGCCATTTATGTATATTGTCCATTTTAATCACATTAAAATAAATACTTAAAATATCAGGCTATGATGTATATATGGCATATCAAATATGTTTGTGTGGGTACATCTAATCTAAATGACATACGTATACATGACAATGCTTTTATCATCACATAATATAAAGCATATATGAATTGAACGAGTACTGTGAATTATTTAACCTAAAAAAATTGGAATCTAAAATTACAAAAAAATTCCCCAAGGCATTCCTTGGTCTTCTAGTAACTTCAGATATTTTCCAGTCTCTTCAGGTCACTCCGATTCATCTCATAAATTTGAAACAAAAAATTTGCACAGAACGCCCTAGGCAACACTTGCCAACGGAACCGTACAAGACAATGTGAATGGTGCCATAAATAGTACCACGTGAACAGTTTTTGGTGAACAGTACCACAAGAACAGTGCCGATGAACAGTACCACATTAACAGTACCCGATGAACAGTGTTCGCGTCACGCGGGTTTCCAGTTCTTCGTTTACAGGTTACAATTATATTTATTTACAATACAATAGCAGTCAAAAAATAAATAAAAATTATACAACCCATAAACCCTAAATCCTGAATCCTAAATCCACAGTACCATAAAAAATTACGATCAACCATGTTTAAATTAAACAATTTAATTATAAAAATCTGTACAATCATAAAGATGGTGCCTACACATTCATACACACAGGAGCATTAAAAACAATTTTCTGTTCAGAAAAAGAAATTGGCTCTGCTACCAATTGTTGGAACCCCGTTCACCGGTCACGCAACAGAATTAAGGTTTTTTTTTAATACAAATCATTATCTGTACCTGAGACCAGTGAACTTGGGATTATAATTATTTTTGTAACTCTTATATACAATATGTATACACAGAAAATTGTAATCAATATAATCAGAAGAATAAAATCTTACCAACGTTTGGAGGCTCATTCACTTTACGATATGCTCTTGTATGAACCAATCTTACCAATGTTTGGAGGCTTCTTCACTTTACTATATGCTCCTGTCTGAACTACTTGATCTTCCTCGCTAACTTCTAGGACTGGTAACTACGTGTGGGCGCGTCACGTACTCGGGAACTTGAATGGAGGATATAGAGAGAAACCTTGAATAAACTCTTTCTTCAATATTAGTACACAACACTTGTACAATATCACACATATGCGTCTCACACACACGAAGTTAAAATCAATTAGCTGATGCGTGTATCAGTATATTGATCTCACGCAAACCTTTACAAAAACCCAAACTTTTTGAATTGATGATGTGTTGATGTGGTGTTGTTTCACATGAACCATCAATTTGCATCACTTTTATTGATACATGCACACGTTGCTTTTTTGACTCGTACGAAAACCAAAGTTTCTTCTTAAGCCAAAAAACAAAACTGTTGCATGTTTTATGTTTGTATTTTATTGATTCACGCACACACAAGTTTGCATCCTATGCAAACACTATATGTGTTCTTATCAAAAATTCAAGCACCACAATTTGCATCAAATGTAATTGAATAACTGATGGTACATGTCATGTGTATCTCATTCTCATGTTGATTGTGTTTTATCCTATTCAAATATTTAAAATATATATATATATATATATATATATATATATATATATATATATTGACAAAACTAATCAATTTCAATCTTTTAAGATATCACATATCTTTAAAGATATTAGTCAATTTGTTTTGAATTACAACTATTTAAATTCAAAATTAAATATCTAATTTAATAAAAATAAAATAATCTAATTATTTTATCTTTAAAAAATTAAATATCAATCAACATCCTTCAACTAATGATTAATTAAACAATTAAATAATCTAATTATTTAATTTACATAATCATTAATATTCATTAATTAAATAATCTCATTAATCAATTAATTTCCGAATAAACACCTGTCACTTTCGTAATACAATTAATTGGACAATCCAGTTAATTAACCGTGACCCTTGTTACCTAAATCGATCGGGCTAGCAAGGGGACCTAATGGACCCACAGTATTTTGAGCTCCAATAATCATCAGAATCATTAATTAAACTCTTTAATTAATATTCCTTGATTGTTCACTCCGATGTTATTCCACTAAATACCCGAAGTTGCACTCTTTCAACTGTAGACGCTTTTACACAGACTGATACAACTCGGTGTTCATCGATATTGCTATTACACATGGTGTGATCATCCACAGTAGTTAATAATTAGAGCTGGGTTATAATGTCTGTTATACCCCTCTTATTACATATATCCTTTAAGTACCGTTGATTCTCTAATGAACAATAAATCCTATTTCCTCAAGGAATTAGGAGAGCGCTTATATTGTCCAAGACCCGAATCAACCCTTAAGGGAACTACCATCTACTTCTCAAAAGGAATGGATTTCACTATTGTGTACAAACCTTCCCAACCACAAGCCAAACCGTAATCTCAACCGCAATCCCAACATACAGAGTATTGATCAGGAAATGCATCCGACCTCACCCATGATATATCAAAGACTACGATATAACTTGATGGAGTCGATAAGACACTCAAGATTAAGATCACCCACATATAGCCATCATCAGTTGATATATATGAATCTCATCGGTAAACAGATCTTGGTGTCAGATTAATTTAGATCATGGCCCATTCATATATGATAACATCATACAAAGTGCCTCCATTCCCATATCTCATATGAATGATTCAGGATAGAATTACCGTACATTACGAAATGGACGGCAACTATAGATTAACCACAAATAAAGTACCCAACTTTATTTGTTATCTATGGACTCTTTAGATTGCACGTCTCTAACTGTATCCATTCATTTATGACACTCATATACACAGTTCGAGATTATATCCGGCAATCTTGGATGTTAAATATATGCACAAGTTATAAAATAAATAACACAACAAGAATGAATTGAACTTTTCCTTTTATTTATTTCATAAATCCATTTATAAATTACATATTTAGGGCATAAACCCCAACACGAGCTACCATACAACCTGGTAGAAGCGAGGCAAGGTCACCTACATTCTAGGAATACTTTAGGTAAAGCTCGATATGATCAAATCTAGTTCTTTACATCGAAGTAGAAGCTCGAGGCAAGGCCGACAGGGGAAGACATAAGCTCTTCGTGGTCGAGATATCTCGCGACCTCCCCTTAAGCACTCTACCGTCTCCACTTGTATAAAGAGACCATTAGGGAATCGAGTTTGACCTATAGTACCGCTCCATTTCACCACGAGACGAACCTAATCTATCCAAAGCAAGAAGGAAGAAGCTCGCCAGCTCCATTACAACTAAAGAGTGCCAACGCAGATATGTAGAGCTTCGAAAAGGACCCGGAAAGGTAATATCAAGCTCATAGTGTCGAGACTGGTATAGAGATGTACCATGCCATTTGAAAGCAGCAAGCACCATAGTTGATTATCTCTATGAGGCATTCTACTAGGGCAACATACAGGATCACACTTACTCTCCAACGCATACGAAACCACTACATACGTGAATGTCAAGTGATTGAATCCAAAAGGAAACAAACTTATCTTCTTCCAAATATCTTCGAATCAATTAAACCAAAGTCAATGACATTTAAATGCAACATTCCCCGATATGGGGGATTTGATTGAGAGATTCGTGGTAGGAGAATAAGGAGTTCAACCTAATTGGATCGTATATAAATACACGGAGCTGAGCATGTAAGGGGGGACTACGCCAAAGGTGACAAAAATTCACAAACAGTAAAACAAAGCTTTGTCTTGGCCTAAATTCTCTAAGAAGAACTCAACCTCCATTTTATCTAGTTATCGGCAGGCACGAAGTTACCACCCCCAATTGTACCTAAGAGAGATCGAGAGTTTTGAGTGGCTTTTGTATATTACTTTGATTCGTTTGCAATAATAAAATAGTGCCATTTTCCTTACATATCCTTCACACGTTGTGTTATCTTATATTCTCATCTTCTCTGTTACACGTATAAACCAGGTACCAAGAATACCACCCCGACCGCCACCTCTGAGGTAACGGTCTTGAGGGTGTTAGCTGAAATTCTTCACCCCGAGTTAATTTTTGGCCAACACTTTCTGGCACCGTTTGTGTGGACACCCACACCCCAATATATACAAAGTTTACGTGTTTATTATTTTACAGGAACTGAGGCTTCACTCTTCCCTGGGATAGCCCGAGGCTTCAGGACAACAGTCCGCCGCTTCAACACGAAAGTCTCCAAGAAAGGGCAGAAAGTTTGGGCATCATAACCAGGCTCCGATCCAACCAGCCACAACGCGGGCCTCGGGACCACCGGTGGTAAGCCATGCCATACTTGATCAGCAAGCAGCGGCCTTCACGGAAAACATCAGCCTTCGCTTGCTCGCTGAGGGCATCATAGCCCAGCCGGTAAATCCCAATACCCAGGGAGAGGTAAGTGGACCCTGATCCAGATAGCCCACCTTCAATAGGTTGGTACCTCCCCCGCCAGAACCAGCCTAGAATAGGACAAGACCTCAACCATCAATCCGAGATTGGCTAGGGCCCAAGCCCCCAGTTTCTTACAGATCGTCATGCTACCAACCCTGATGGGTCAAATCTGCAATATATGTCCCATCACGAGAATAACGTGATTCCCCTCACCCGGCAGCCTCCAAGAGAGAAGCTTGGGATGGATAAAGAGGTAGCCAGTGAAACCCCTGGGTAGATCCCCCTCTAGAAGAAGATAGAGTTGAAGTCTCCAGTTCATCCGAGGGGTTTGATAGTGAGGGATCCGAAGTCGATTCCAAAAAGTATGGGAACAAGCGTATGAGGGATCATATAGCAAAGATGCGAAAAGAGATCCTAAAGTGTAAATTCGTGTTTTATAAAAAACAATACTCGCAAGTGTACGAATCGTGAAGATAAGCACATCAGCAAGTAAGGATCGTTCCCACGAGGACTAGAGATTTATCGATTAAAACTGATTCTAATTAAAACTAAATTAAAGTAACACGAAGATTGTTGAGTTTTATTTAAAGCTAACACAAAATTAAATTAAAACTAAGAAAGCAATTAAAAAGATTTGGTTGTGATCAAGGGTGAGAAAACACTAGGTCATCAATGCTCCCCTACTATGTTTACTCAATGTTTCGAATTGACCGTGAAAAATATTAATAAAGTTAAAGGTTCGTTCTTATCATAAGTATGATTGTTACCGTATGATCCTGTGATGAATTAAGTGTTCTCAATTACAATTTACCCATAGATCAATGGCGAAAACTACAATCGAGAACCCATTAAGCGCAATAACAATGAACCAAAACCTACTTGCATAGATCAATGCTAAGATCAGTTTTATCCATTCAATTGAATATTCATTAAGATTACGTATAGATCAATACTCCAACCTCAATCATTAAATTATCAAAACCCTGAATTCATGCCAACGTATGATCATGCATTAACAAGAATAAAGAATAAATACATAGGATGAATTGAATGAATCAAAACTTAATTTAATTAAATATAGTCAATTCTAACAAAGAGCACATAGAGGTTCATATTGATTCCCCAGTTATGAAATTTGTTACACATCATGAAAATAAAAGAAGAGTAAGAAAAGATAAAACCCAACTTAGCCTTCAATGAATTCTTGAAGTATTCAATGATGAATTCTTCTTCGTCTTTGAATATTCGATGTGTAAAGATGAATGAAAGTTGTATGGTGATGTGTGGTGATGGAGTGGTAGGGGATGACCCCCTTGGTGGCTTGAGACCTCCCTTGGTTTCTTTTTTTAAATTGTAAAGAATGGTAAGTATTTATAGGTGACTTTTCCTTGTGAACCACAAATTCTTCATAGGTTTAGGAAATCCATCAAGTGGGAAAGTAGAATGAAACAAGGAATAAGAATCCTTTCCTAAATTGAATTTCCTATTTTGATATTTGACTCATAATTTGAGTTTAGGAAGTTTCCCAAACATGTTTTAATCTTCTAAAATCATTAGAATTTGATTTGGGAAGTTTTGGAACAATTCTGGACCAATTCGGAGTGGTTCTCCACCAAAACAATTTCTGGGTCACTCTTGAGGTCACCGTGGTCCAAACCACAGAATGTTTCTACCATGTACCGCTCCTCAGACCGCTGGGTAGGTCTTGTGCCTAGACAGCGGTCTAGGCCGCGGTTGACTTTCCAACACTGACCTTCGGTTACTAAATTCTGCATAACTTCTTCTAGAATATAGGAATTGCAAACCGTAAAGTGCACCAGAAACTACACTTCCGGTGCTTTCAATTCATAGATAGTAAGACACACAATTCGATTGGAGCTGAGAGATATTAGCCCTGCAATCTAGCTGTTTTGTATGGCCAAAAATCGTCTTTTTGCTCATTTTCTTTAAAATAACATACAACACCTCTTGAATGGAATGTGACCTACACATGCTCAACAAACACATAAAATGTAGGGAAAAAAACGGTTCAAAACGCAATGGAAGCATGAGAAAAACAAAAATTAGGGTTAGAGTAAAAAAAAAATCCCTTTTAATAACAAGAACCTTAACCCTAGATTAATTGATGTATATAAAAAGTATCGTACCATTTTTTTTCGTGACGATTGAACTAGCGTCGAATTGAATCCGCAAGATCTTCCAATCCAATCACGAACGTGAATCATCTAGGAGTGTGGGCTCCCTTTCTTTAAATTGTATACCTGATGATGGAAACAAACAAAATCTTCTTCTTTGTTAGTTACAATAATCCTCCAAGAGAAAAACCAAGAACGTCCGGTCACTTTTGAATTATCAATCAATTTGATTGAAAATCGCGTGAACCTTGATTCGATGTTGTACACAAAACCCTTTTGATGCAAAGGATACTAGTGTAGTATCGAAAACAAAAACGTTCCCTCTTTTCCCTATGCTTGGCCGAATTCTTCACACAATGAGTTGAATGAAGTTTTTTTCTTATAACAATAAAAAAACAAATAAAAAACAATTTTTCACACCAAAAACTCATGCTTGGACGAAATTTACAAGTATATATATAGGAGACAAAATCCTCTCCTAAGAAAGATTTACTTGGTGGTTAAGAATTCTATCCTTAGGTGGATTTACTTGGTGGTTAAGAATCCTTTTCAAAAAGGAATTTTTTCCTACAACAAGACTCCTAATCCAACTCAATAGTGTATTTGTAAGCATATTAAAGACTTCCTAATTTGATTAGATAAATAATTCCTTTTATTTATCTATTTATCTACATATCAAATATAGTTTTTAATATTAATTATACTACAAACAATAGTATAATATTAGGAGACCATCTCCTAATAGAAAGCGATTTTGACTTTTAATTAAATAATTAATTAATCAACAAATTAATTAATTTCCATTGAATTAAATAATAATATAAAAAATAATATATTTAAGCTATTCTTAATAGCTTTTGCCGCCCATACCATATAAAAGAGCCTTATATTATTTTTCTTATTTTATTAAATCCATTGGACCTTAATAAAAAGTCAATATGTGAACTAGACCTATTCTTACAAAAAGAAACAAGTTCTCATGCATTATTACAATTCTAGATGGACCCTTATTGGTCCAGTAGAATATATCAAGTGATCCATGCAAGTTCGTGTGGATTAGGGATCTTGGCGGGCTATCTAAATTTAAGCTCCAATAGACACAATCCAATCACATTCAACAAATGATTCACTTAGGTCCGATCTATTTAATTTTAGTTCATTCCACTAAATAACTAAAATTGAACTCTTAAATAAAGATAGAATAAGTTGATGATACCAACTCATACCCTAGACAACATTATTGGAGAAAGTGTATCATCGTGAAGAATACCAGTAATCGCCAAGAGCTCATAGACCGCCTATAGCTCTCCAAGTTATAATATTTACTCATATGACCACATTTTGAACTTTGATATTTTGACTTGTCCAGAAGCCATGTTTCAATAGACACTATTGAAAACTTACGTTAAGATTTAATATCCAATACCTCAAAACATCCATATGATGGTATTATACTCTCATTCAATAAATGGAGCCACGATGTCTATATCTATAAATGAAGTATTCTATCGATTAACAAATGAATACCACCAAACTATCGAGGATAGACTATGCTATATAATCGTACTCATTGATAGCTCAAATGATAACACTTGCAACCATAAGTCCATCATTTATCTCAGGATTGAGATAGACTCTCCGATTGTCTTCAAATAAAAACTTTTATCTATTGATGGTTCTAGATAAAGTATTTCATTGTGATCCTATTCAATGAATCCAGTGCACTAGATTCTTTTGCCCAAAGACACCACACTTTGATGATTTTAGACTTATTATAACACATTTGATCCCACTCAAATGCTAGCAAAAGAATCTACAACTTTGACAAGATAAATGCGCCCAACCTTTTATCTTAAGTTGTGAATATTATTCAAGACTAACTAAAGAATTGTGTCTACCTCATACATATGTAGATGTATAAACAATTCTTCTTTTCTCATAGTCTTTTGATCTTATGATTATTTACTTTTGACAATTATAATAATTAAACTATAAATGCTATAAGATTTGTTAAATTAGAAATCACTTTATTAATATGAAAAGATTGTCAAATACATTATTATAGTCTTGCTATCGAGCATAATCCTAACATAAAATAACTAATTTCACCCAAGATCAAAACACAAACAATAGGAAATGGGGACCTAAAACATGTACAGAAATAGACTGATCAGATCCAACAAACTAAGAACGGGAAACACAAGGACGCCAAGAATGATCCTTTGAGTGAATTGAATGCCCCATTTTTAGAATGATCAGGGAAGCTGAGTTCCCGCCAAAATTCAAGATGTCGGCAAACAGGTTTTCTGGCATTGAAAACCTTTTAAGCCATCTGAAGAGCTTCGTCCAGCAGATGGAAGTCAAGAATACTATTAGGGATACCATGAGCCGGATGTTCCCTACCACTTTGACTGACAACATAAAGACTTGGTTTAGAAAGCTGCTCGCTAGTAGTGTGGATTCTTTCACAAAACTGTCAACCAACTTTTACTCACAGTTCCAAGGTGTCAAACCACGCCTGAAGGATCCCATACACCTTCAATATATGATCCGGGAGCGAAGAGAAACTCTCTGATCTTATGTGGAACATTTACATAAGAAAGTCATTCAGATGGGGGTCTTTACCGAGAAGGAAACCCTTACCGACTTCCGTCGTAACCTGTGGGCGGGTAAACTTTTTTTTTATCCTTCTTCAAGCATCCTCTGGAGACCTACCAGGAAGCCTATGTTCGGGCTCTCGGACAGGTTGAAATTGATTAACAACTCAATGTAAAATTGGAGCATAATGATATGAGGGCGGCAAAATGCTAGAAGAAGGAGTTGCCCAGACCTATACCAGCTAAGAAAACCCAAAATATACCCCCTAATAGGTCAACGTATCGTTTCCCACCTTTCCAAACTAGGTAGGAACTATATCCTACAAGGCTAACCCTTCGACGGGTGTCGCCTCTTCCACGGGTTGCCGCCCTGATAACACGAGATGAAAGAGGGTACGAGCATTATACCCCCTTAAATGCGTCCCGCAAGATGATCTACCTTGCCATTCTGGACAAGGGTCTGCTTCAGAAGCTGAAACTTATGAATGCTCTGGTGGATAAGAGGAACCGATACAAGTACTATAACTTTCATGAAGATATAAGGCACAACAGACTAGAGTATTATAGCCTACGCGACCAGTTTAAGGTCTGGGAAGGGGAGGTTGCTTGGTAGAATTCATACAGCAGGTCTGGGATAAAATACCGACCGGGAAGAAGATTCAAGCTGAGATCTGAGACCATGTTGATAAGAGAAAAGGGGAACAGAAGGATCTGATGCAACAGGTCCAGGTCATACATATTATTAGTAGAGGACCCACCCTGGCTGGCACCTCTAACAACTCCAGAAAGAATCATGTAAGGAAAATTCCCTGCGTGGATGAAGGCTAGAGTGTCTTCAAGGTAGACCAGAGCTCGACTGGCCCAACTAAATCTGCCCTGATCATTTTCACCAAGGTAGACGTCTACTACACTGTAAAGCTTCACAACGATCCCATGGTAATCACAGTGCAGATTGACAACTGCGTGGTCTACCGTGTGCTCGTCGACATTGGCAACAACATAGATATTCTCTTCAAAGACACCCTAAAGTAACTCAATTTAAAGTAGTGGTGCTACAACTGCTGGACCACCCTGCTGTACGGTTTTACTGAGGACCTGATCATACCAGTGAGGTCAAAGATCCTTCCAGTGATCTTAGGAATCGTACCCCTACAGTAGAACATCATGACAGGTTTCGTTATGGTTGACACCCCGTCAGCCTACAACACCATACTAGAAAGGCCATTCCTGTCTGCCCTCAAGGGGGTGTTGTCCATCTACAATAATGTCCTGAAGTTTTCGGTTGGGAACAAGGTGGGCAAATGCTATATAGTGTCTACCAACCCAACAATGCTGGTAAAAGAGTTCAGGCAAGTCGCAACAATCGAGATTAGGAAGCACCTAGGATGAACCTGGAAGATGCAGAGCTCACTGGTCATCCAGAGAATGATCTTTTGATAATGGATTAGGAAGAACAAAGTAGGGAACAGACCAGCGGACACCCAGTGGATGAGTTTGAGGAAATACCAATCAAAGATGATGACCTTTCCAAGGTAGTCAAAATAAGGAAGGTTTGATCAAGCTTCTTTGAAAATTTAATGACATATTTGCTTGGAACCACGACGAGATGTCGGGGATCCTGATATCTTTGGCAGCTCACCGTTTAGCAGTAGATCCTACCTTTAAACCCATCAAACATAAAAGGTGTCACTTTAACACTGAGAGGAATGTTGTGGTTCAAGAAAAGGTTGACAAGCTTATAAAAGCTGGTTTTATTAGAGAAGCCTTGTACCCATAGTGGATTGCCAACGTGGTCATGGTCACAAAGGTAAATGAGAAGTAGCGCATGTGCTTCGACTACACCGATCTCAACGGGGCATGCCCAAAAGATAGCTTCTTCTACCAAAGATCGACCAACTGGTGGATTACATGGTCTGAAACAAGCTCCTAAGCTTCATGGATGTGTTCTCGGGGTACAATCAGATCATGATACACCCTACCGATCAAGACAAAACCAACTTCATCACAGGCCAGAGTTTGTATTGCTATAAGGTTATGCCTTTCAGTCTCAAGAATGCAGGCACCACCTATCAGCGATTGGTCAACTGGCTATTCAAACCGGAAGTAAGAAAGACAATAGAGGTGTACATAAATGATATGATTACCAAATCTCGGGAGGAAGAGGAACACCATGACCACCTCCACAGAGCTTTCCAGATAGTGAGAGAAAACCAAATATGGTTGAACCCTGCCAAATACGCATTTAGGGTGGCTGCGGGGAAGTTCTTAGGTTTCACGGTGAACGAGAAGGGATCCGAGGCAAACCCGAAAAATCCAATTTATTTGGAACCTGGATTCCCTAACCACTCTCAATTATGTTCAAGTGTTTACGGGGAATATAGCAGTGCTTAACCATTTATTTTGTGCTCCACTGATTAATGCTTCTCCTTCTTTAAGGCCATTAAGCAAGGGAAGAACATGAAGTTGGACCAAGATAGCGAGCGGGCTTTCTAAGACCTAAAGAGTTACCCTTCAAACCCGCCATTGCTACAGATCTACATAGTCGTGTCTGAAACATCAGTAAGAAGGGCCTTGGTCATGGAGTGTGGGGATGAGATCCTACAACCTATCTATGACGTCAGTCACACACTATCCAAGCCCGAGATGAACTACCTCTTCCTTGGGAAGCTCACCTTCACCCTGGTTACCTCGACAAGGAAGCTTCGTCTCTATTTTCAAGCTCGTACAGTTGCAGTGGTGACAGATCAACCTCTCCGCCAATTCTTACAAAGGCCAGACATATCCGAAAGGCTAGTCTTATGGGTCTTGGAGCTCACCCAGTTTGATATGAAATACAAGTCTCGAACAACAATCAAGGCTCAGTCATTGACAGGCTTTGTGGCTGAATTCCTAGCCCTCTCAAGTGAAGAGACCCCGGTGACACTGAATCCTGATCCTGGGAAGCTTTTGGAGAACTGCAATTGGCCAAAAGGCTGTAATTCCTAGATCCTCTACACCGATGGAGCATCTCGACAAGCAGGGGGATGAGCCGAGGTAGACCTAACTGACCTAGAAAAGACAGAGTGTTGCCACTGTTTAAGATTCGAGTTCAAAGTAACCAATAATGAGACAGAGTACGAGGCTCTCCTACCAGGAATAAAGGTCACCATCAAGCTTGGGGTTGATTACTGGCACGTCAAGAGTGATTCGTTACTCAATGTTAACTAGGTTACGTGGTGTTATATGTATATTTTACTGAATGTACACGACACTGACAGGTAGGACAATCCCCTAAATAGATTGCCAGCTAAGCATCCGAGCTGGCGTCTGAAAAACATCATCAGTGGTACCACTAAGATACAAGAACCCGAGTAAGGCCAAATATGAGTACTCGACATGTTCAGATTTACTATACATATGAGAAACCCGAGTAAATGATAATAATGATCCTCAATTAAATGAGTCTGTAAAGAAATCTAGAATCATACTCCAATACGGAAACATCCTTATTACATTCCCTCGCAACAGAGAAGGAAAGAGTTTCTTGAAGGATAAAACGCCAAACAGGAAACAAGTCCAAATCAATCAATAACACTACTCTTCTAGAAAAGAACACACCAATCGGGAAATAAGTCTTAAACGGACCATTCAACTATGAAGATTCTAATTCAAGATATCCAAATCAAGAAAGAAGATAAAGACGACTTTAACAAGCAACCAATCATAAAATACAATTTCTTTTCCTTACTTGTACGACAAGGATTAAGGATCTATGAATATATAAATAGACCTATAATCTTATTGTAAAAGAGAGACACAATAGAGGTAAAAAAAAATCATTGAAAAAAGAGAGTAAAGAGAGATCGAGTGGTGTAATTTATCATTCAGTAGTGGATTTGGCTTGGTTGTGTATTCAACCACCCGTGGATATTTCTCCGATCATCAGAGTTTTACCACTTAAACTCGTGTCATAACAATATCAATTGCATTCTCTTTCTCTTTCTACTTTAACAGGTCATAACCAAATCTAGAACTGTTGACTTTCTTGACCATTAAGAAATTGACGTCATCAATTGATGCTATAAGGAGGGTTGAACCTCCGAAATGTTTAAACGATAGCTAGTAGTAGAAGTAAATATATTTCTAGAGACATCCAGAAATCTCCAGATAATGCTTTTATAGGCGGGACGACTCAAGATCCCACCACAACCGTCGGGAATCAACTTATATCCCTAGTTGGCATTCAGCAAGTCCCTCCTACCAGCGAGGACATATCACATCGCTTCCGTTATGCATTGCATAAGTTATTGATGGATGCGGCATAAGAAAGAATAGATCTATTGGCCACAGGAGAGGCGCATCCGCCAATTCCTTCATCACCTCTTAGGCTCCAATGGGTTATAGTTGGGCCGAAACTAGATGTACTAGTAGCCGTCAGGACCTTAGATCATGTCAATTAGACTGGGGGTACGATAGTAACTAAGACAAAGATCGTGAAACACTCATAGAAGAATGACCTCACCAAAGATGAAGCCACGTTCAAGTTGGCCATGATAGGCACCACAAATAGGACCGGCGGAGAGAACGATCTTTGTCATCAGAAGAAAGTGATCGTCATCATCGTAAATGCAATCATGAGACCATACGCTCACAAGGGTTGGTTGATGAGACTCAGAGGTAGAACAAAACGGAGCTGGAAACATGTATGACAGCCACTCAACAGCTCAACCATCATGGAGAGCCAGTGGGTGATAGAGATGTTGTGATTCAGAGCTTGACCCGAGAAGTCGAGAATAACAGGCGTCAAATGGACGTACTGATAAGGTGGTATAGTTATAATCAATTGTCTGACGATGATTCTGACAACCCCTTTACTAAAGATATTCTGCAAACGCCATTCATGAAAAGATTTAGGATGCCACATGTTGAACAGTTCAAGAAAGATACAGATCCTAAAGAGCATGTCAGACGATATAAGAGCGCCACGGCCTAATATGCCCACAACAATCCGTTGTTGTGTCTTAACTTCCCGTAAACTCTTGGGGATACAGGCTCAAGATGGTTTGGGAGATTGCCTTTATCAAGTATTGGGAGTTTCGGTGAATTGAGTAGAAGCTTTTCAAGACAATTCCTTAGGAATGTACACATGAAAAAAATAGGTGGCATATCTTTCTCCACTTAAACAGAATGGATGAGTCGCTAATGAATTATCTGGGAAGATTTGGCTGGGCTGTCTCAAAAATTGGTAGTGCGAATGAAGAAACAATAATCATTGCATCTATAAATAACTTACAGAATGAACAATTGTCTTTTGACTTAAGAAGAGCTTGTCTAACCAGATATGCAGACATGATGGATATGGCAGGAGGATATGCACTGGCAGAAGAAGAAGAGTTGATGACAGGAGGTAGTTCTGTGTATAGGGGGAAACTCGAACAAAAAGATGCCGAGTCAAAGTCACAGAACCATAAAGGTAAACAGAAAGGAAGTAGCAAAGACGAGGGAAGTGGACGTAATACTGACCAAACTAGGGAAAAATTTCAAGAAAAGTATACGAACTACACCTTGCTTTGGAAAAGACAGGAAGAGATACTGACAATAATAGAAGAAAAGAATCTGGTAAAGGAGCCACGTCGGCAGTCATAATTTTCTCGATGAGACATAACTAAGTACTGCATATTACATAAAGAAACTGGGCACGAAACCTCCAAATGTTACCAGCTTAGAGATTATATAGAAACCCTCATCTGAGAAAGACATTTGCAAGATATTATCTTGAAGAAAGATGAGAAGGTGGAAACTTGAAACGAAACCAAGTCGGGAGATCACCACTCAGAATGGAACAGAAAGGCCAGTTCTGAAGCGAGTGGAGCGATACAAACCATCTTTGAAGGACCATCAACAGGGAAAAGTAACAGAGAAAAAACTTAGGAAATCCGAGAAACAGTTGAAGCAAGACAAAATTTCGACATTAATTCCATTGAGCTTGATCCAAAAAGAACTAAGGAAGAATGAGACTCGATAATTTTCACCGAAGCTGATTCACATGAGGTCGACGTCTGGCCAAATGACACTATCGTCATTAGTGCCCGAATTGACCATAGAGAAGTCAAGAGGATACTAGTGGACAATGATAGCTTATCAGACATCCTTAGCGCAGTTATTTATGATCAACTGATATTGGACCGAAAGGACTTGCAACCATTCCATACCCCGCTCAGAGGATTCAGAGGAGTCGAGTTTAGATCTCTGGGGATGATGAAATTACTCTTAAAAATCTAAGTAGCACCCTACCATAAAACAGTACTACTCGACTTTGTGGTGGTAGATATGGACAACTGGCCTTACAATGCCTTATTAGGTCGACCTTTTCTGAACGAGACAAAAGCAGTAACAACAACTTGAGCCCTGATGATCAAATTTCTAATTGAATGGGAGTAGGAACTGTCAAAGGTTCACAAGAAATGGCTAGATAAAGCATTTCTCTCCACTTATAAGGACAATGATATCAGCGGACACTAGGTTTGTACCTTAACTCAACCGGATCAGGCTGAGAAAGAAGAATTACTGATGTTCTATTTGGTACAAGGGAGGAACCTGAAACGTCCAAGAATGAGCCAACAGAAGAGGTGATCTTAAAGGAAGATGAACCAATTAGAAAGATCGAAATCAGAACTAATTTAGAGGAGAATGTCAAGATAAACCTTACCAATTTGCTTAGAGAATACAAAGATGTGTTCGCATGGAGTCACGAAGACATGGTGAGGATAGACACGCGAGTGATAACACACCACCTGGCTGTAGATCCGAGTGTAAGACCTGTGATTCAGAAAAGTAGGTCTTTTAACCTTGAAAGGAGTCGGGCAATTAAGCAGAAGGTAGAAAAGTTACTCGGTGTAGGATCAATTAGAGAAATCAACTAGCCTCAGTGGGTGGCAAAGGTGGTTCTCGTCCAAAAGAAGAAAAGCCAATGGAGAATGTGCGTATATTTCACAAATTTGAACAAAGCATGCCCAAAACATAGTTTTCCACTCCTAAGAATAGACCAATCGGTCGATGCAACATCAGGTTATGAATTGCTTAGTTTTATGGATGCCTATTCGGGATACAATCATATCCGGATGTATAAAGCAGATGGAGAAAAAACAGCATTCAAGACCGACCAAAGTCTGTATTGTTATACAATAATGCCCTTTAGATTAAAAAATATTAGGGACACGTATCAAAGATTAGTCAATAAAATTTTTGCCCGCTAGATAGGAAACAACGCAGAAGTCTACATAGACGACATGTTAACTAAAAGTGTCTCGGCAGCCAAACATATTTTGGACTTACGTAAAATATTTGATGTCCTGAGAAGGTACTAGATGAAGTTAAATCCGAATATATGCCTATTTGGGGTTCACTCGAGAAGATTCCTCAGTTTCCTAGCTCACCAAAGAGGGATCAAAGTAAATATAGAGAAGATTAATGCCCTCCTGAAAACGACTTCTCCGAAAACTTTAAAAGAGGTGCAACATCTGACGGGATGCCTAGCTTCCCATGACAGGTTCATTTCGAAGGCTACAGATAAATATGCTCCATTCTTCAAGATAATCAAAAAAGGGAAGGGACTTGATTAGAATACAAAATATGAACAGGCATTTAATAAGATAAAAGAGTATTTAGGGCATACACCCATCCTCTCAAAACCAAAGGAAGGAGAAGTACTTTACCTGTACTTGTCAATTACAGAGTTACCAGTGAGTTCAGCCCTAGTCCGAACTAAGGACAGAATACAAAGACCAATATATTATACTAGTAAGACTCTTCTTCCGGCTAAAACCAGATATTCTCGAGCAGAAAGGATGGCTCTAGCTTTTGTCTCGGCAGCAAGGAAGCTAAGGCCTATTTTCAAGCACATGCGATCACGGGGTTCACTAACTGCCTGCTTAAACTAATTCTTCAGAAGCCTGAGATTTTAGGGAGATTAACCAAATGAGCAATCAAGCTAAGTGAGTTCGATAATAAATATGAGCCCAGGACATCACTCAAGGGCCAAGCAGTGGCGAATTTTGTAGCAGAATTTACAGAACCTGACTTAGATGTAAAAAGAATGACGGGTAGGAGTCTTTCATGGAATTTGTATGTAGACAGCTCCTCGAACACTCAAGGCAGTGGGGTGGGGATCGTGGTATGCACCCTAGAAAAAGTAGATGTTAAATGTGCCAAGAGATTCGATTTCAAAGCAATAAACAACCAAGCTGAATATGAGGCATTGTTGGCAGAACTTAGAGTTTGTATCACACTTGGGGTAGATGAAGTTGAAATTTTTAGTGACTCACAAGTAGTTGTCAACTTAGTTTTAGACAAAAAGTATTAAGGATTTATGCATGTATAAATAGACCTATAATCTTACTGTAAAAGAGAGACGAAATAGGGACAAAAAAAGAATTAATGAAAAAGAGAGAAAAGAGAGCTCGTACGGTGTAATTTTTCATTCAATAGTGGATTTGGCTTGGTTGTGCATTCAACCACCCATGGATATTTCTCCGATCAACAGAGTTTTACCATATAAACTCGTGTCATAACAATTTCAAAAGCATTCTTTTTCTCTTTCTCTTTAACAAGTCACAACCAAATCTAGAATTGTTGACTTTCTTGACCATCAAGAAATTGACGTCAACATATAGCTTTACCAAGCCAAGGGTGACAACATGGTTGCTTACTTAAAAATGGTCCAACAACTTAGGGAAAGGTTCAAGGGGTTCAAGATTGAGAAGATACCTTGACAAAAAAATCATCGGGCGGACGTCTTAGTAAAGATGGCTGCTAATGCGGGTCAAGCCCCACCCAGAAGAGTGCCCCTCCAGGTGATCTCTCAATCAAGCATAACAATGGGCAAGGAAATCTACCCCGTTGACCGACTGACATATTGGATAGACCCAATAGCTACCTATCTCTAGGAAGGATAGCTTCCTGAAGATCCCAATGAAGCTCAAAAAAGCAAAAGAATCTCAGTCTGATATTTCTTAGTGGACAGGTACCTCTAAAAGAGGGGAAAAATCCCTCTATTTTCTTCAATGCCTACATCCTGATGATGTTAGCTGGGCTTTGAAGGAGGTCTTTTCTTGGGACTGTGGAAACCATGTTGGTGGAGAAGCTCTGGCTTACCAAATGCTTCACATAGGGCATTACTGGCCAACAATTCACCAAGATGAAAGAATGTTTGTCCGATCTTATGAACCATGCCAGAGGACCTCAAACCTGAACCACCTTCCTCTTGAACAAATATCCTAAATCAGTTCACCTTACCTTTTCATGATGTGAGGGGATCAGCTTGATCGGTCCACTTCCCACTGCTTCTGGATAGGCTAAGCATGTTATAGTTGCTATCGACTATGTCACCAGGTGGGTGGAAGAAAGACCTCTTTCCTAGATTTCAGAATTGAATATGATCAAGTGCATCAAAACCAGTAGAGTCTATAGGTTCGACACCCCTCTCATCATAGTCACCGACCTAGGTAAATAGTTTGACAATGTCCGATTTAGAGACTACTGTGAAGGTTTGGGTGTTGATATCCAGTTTGCGTCAGTAGCCCACCCTCAGACTAATAGTTCAGTCGAAGCCACCAATAAGACTATTAAAAAATTACTGAAGAGGAAACTACAACAGAAGAAAAGAAGATGGGTCGAGGAGCTCCCCAAGGTTCTTTGGGCATACTGAACCTCAAAGAGATGAACATCCAGAGAAATACCTTACTCTCTGGCTTTCTAGGTCGAAGCAGTCCTTCCCATTGAGCATAAACTGACCTCAATTAGGGTACAATAGTTTAAGCCAAAGAACAACGAGTTCAAGCTCTGAGCTAGTCTAGACCTCATGGAAAGAAACCGGATCAAGTAGCTAAGAAAGTAGCAATTTATCAAAGCAAGATTGCAAAATATTTCAACAGAAAGGTCAGAGCCATGAGCCTTAAGGAAGGGGACTTGGTTCTTAGGAAAGTAACTCAGAATACCCATATAAGAGCGGATGGGGTCCTAGGACCCAACTGGTAAAAGTAGTGGTCCGTAATGTAGTGTACAAGCTTGAAGACATGGATGGTCAACCCATCGACCACACCTGAAACGTTGCTCATTTGAGGAAGTTCTATCCTTAGACGAGTGACTCTTTAGTAGACTACCTCCATTTAGGTATCAATAAGTTTCTCAACAACAATGTACTCCATCTTGATCATCAATAAAGTCTGCTATTAATTTCTCTATCTCCGATTGTATTCTCCATGAATAAATTCGTAATGATCGATATGAACCAAGGAAATCTAGATAGCCTCCTTGATGCCTTTAGCAGGCACCACCCCTGTCAAGAAGGGTCTAAGTGTAAGAGCATAGTTACCATCCAGATCTCGAGACCATGATAGCTAGCTAGCATTCCTGATGACTTGGTCAGGCTACCAGCCCTAAAAAAGGGTTTGAGTATAAGAGCATAATTACCATCCAGATCTCAAGACCAGGATAGCTAGCCATCATTCCTTATACCTTGGTCAGGCTACCACCCATTAGAATGGTTTGAGTATAAAAGCATAGTTACCATCCAGATCTCGAGACCAGATAATTAGAAAGCATTCCTAATGCTTTGGTTGGTCTACCACCCCTAAGAAGGGTCTAAGTGTAAGAGCATAGTTTTCATCAGACCTCGAGACTAGGCTGACTGAGGGACTTTACCCTATGGGGATTAAAGCCTGAACATACAAAAGTCTGCCAAGTCAAGGTTTACGTGGAAGGGCACCTCCCATTTGCCTGAGTATCAAAGTTCTAGTACCTAGAACGACACCACCATTGTCATTCTCGGAAGGATGAATTGACATTAAAAGATCCCTTTACAATCCACTATGTACCACAATAGAATATCTTTAACTACTAGTTCTCCATGTTTGCTTAAATTTCAACTTTGCAGGAACGCGGTTATGGGAACCCACTATGAAAGCTTGGTTAAATAAATCAAGTCAAAGATACGGGCAAGGTCAACAAGTACCTTGTAGGGGGACTACATACCAGGACTGACAACACATAAAATTCTACCCACTTGTCAACCAAGACTTAACAGATTTAAGGTCATTAGCTGCCAGATTTTGTTAAGTTAAAATAGCATGGAAGGTTGAACCTAGATCGAGGCCATACGTATAGCAAGGAGTATTCAACCAAGTGAAAAATTTACCATCAAGAATCAGTCAGAGTAAGCATGGAGGAAATCAAAGCCAACTCTCATTAATGATAAGGGAGCATATCCCCTCAGTAGGTTGCATCAAAACAAATAAGGGAGTCTATCCCCTCACAAGGCTACATACATCAAATGAGAAGCCCAACCCCTATTTCCGAGCAACATTTGTAAAGAAAAACAAAAAAGAATTGATAAAAACTGGTCATGAGTATAGTTGGGTGCCCACCCTCTTTTCGGGCAATCAAGATAGATCATCAAAGAGAGTATGTTAAACTCTGGTATCCTCATGGTTACCTCCCACTACTCCTCCTCCCTGTTATTGGTATTTGCCTTCCTCTCCTCCTTCCTATGGACGATCAGCCCGATTAACCCCTCTTGCTACTCATTCTTCCATGGGCTGCCCGCCTGCTTACTGCCCGACCTGGTCCTCCTCCAAGACTTCATTTACCATAGCAATAACCTTAGGGGAATGATCGTGTCCTGAAGGGTATCAGTTGCCTCCGTCTCCATCTGTTCACCCCTGAATCTACTCTAGCAAGCTCTTTATAACAGTCCCCAGCTCTCTCTTAAATCTTAGGTAGACCTCCTTTTAACTTCGGGATAGTAGGATGACCTTCCACAGGCTGTGTAGATTGAGACCCTGTACCTGTTGAAGCCAGCTGGCCTCCTTCAGACTGCATATGCTGACCCTTTCCCCTTTCAGAAGACTCTCCAGGCCCGAGCTTGGAAGAATTGAAGAATGGAGGAGAAGATCTGCTTTAAATATTTGTTTCTTGGTTCTAGCTATGTTTGAAGTGACCTCTCTATCGCCAGCATGAAGAGACATCTCATTGACCTTAGCCATAATCTCGTCCCTATCCCAGCCATCGATGATGAAGAAGTGGAAGGGTGGAGGTAGTCAATAACCTGGTAGAAGGCATGGAAATACCCATTCCTAAATGAGGCCTTCACCTCAATCTACTGCTTGGCCACATGATCATGCAATTTCTTGTTTTTAGCATCCAATATCTTGGACTCTACTTTCCAAGAGTCTCTCTGTATGGCCCGACGATCGGACTTGAGGGTCTCTTGATCAAAGGACCGTTTCAGCTTCTTATGATTACACTGAAGCTTGGCAACCCCTTTTTCACCTCCTTCTGGATGCAGGTCATCTCCTGTACCAAAGTCTAAGCTCGTGCAAGCAATCTCATGACCCTCTCAGCTTCGGCTTTAGCTTTTGCAGCACAGTCAGAAAGAGAGGCCACTTAGTGGCTCATGGAAACGCTAAATTTGAAACCCTACAAGATGCAAAGTTCAAGTTAGAAAATAATCAAACTAGCTACCTCGATTACAGAAGAAGGAAGATAGTTATCTCTGCTAAAAGAGCGGATTCCTTGGTAATCAAGATACCGAGAAGGTCCCTTGGATCGGTCTGGCAGAAGGAGGAGGGGTGCGAGCTTGCTGGACTTTTTAGATAGTAGGAGCAACAACATAAACTATTAAAAAAGAACAAAAAGAGATGAAAAAGATAGGAGTTAGAATAAGAGCATGCAGAAGAAGAAAGACAAAATAATTTAGTGCTCCATTCCAACCAGGAGAGGCAGCTATAATGTGTAGGTATGCATTCACCTTGCGAGGATCAAAAGGATCAGTGGTAGGGTATTAAAGGTTCAAATGGTTCAGGGACATGATGGCCTTCAAAATTGCTTCAGATTCAACCGACAATGAATCTCCATCCCAAGAACGCTTGTCGTTGAAAGTGGTAAGGACCTCGAACTCGTGTCTGCCAATAAAATTGAGCTTTTCTAATCACCTTCGATTAGCACCCAGTCCTCCTTCGAGGCGAGGTCTTTCTTGGAAGGGCTAGGTACAATGAAGTTGAGCTTGTTTTTGGCTTTGGCATAGAATAGACCTCTTGGTCATCGGATAACTGTTGATTTGAAAAACGTATGCCAGCTCCTCGGCTTCGGACTCTCTTATGTGGGAACCCACCAGACCTTGCTCCCTTTACATGATGAGAAAGCCGATTAGGTGCCTCTAAAAGCTGGGGGTCATCTGGAGGGGGGCTAATTACAAGGCATTGAGAGCCCATCGTAGAGTGGGGTGGAGAGGAAGCCTGACCCCATTTTCTAAAGCGGTGAAATAGATTGGAAGCATGCCATCAGGAGGAAAGAAGACATTGTAGTTCTTGGGAGGGATAGTGGCGGAGATGTTGTCAGGTATGCCATATTTGGCTATTAGGTGGTCAATTGATTCCAGTTTGACTAAAGAATTGGGGATGACCTTGAGATGATAGGGAAGAATTCTTTTTGGAAGGGTGAGCACTTCTAGATGGGCACCATGAATTCAACTGTATCACGACTAGAGTTTGACATGGTGACAAGAAAGTTTGAATCTGTTGAGAAGAAGGAAGACTGTAAAGATTCTAGCGAAGAGAGAAAGGGTTTTTAAAGTTTGAAATTTGAAATAATGATAAGCGTGAGAAAGACGACGATACAACCAATTTTAATTAGGGACGAATGGAACAGTAGATGGTGATATTCATTACGGAAGTGTAAGTTCCTTAGTTTTTTGATTGGCTTATTTCGAATGATAATCCACAATTAGGGATTAACATGTAATGGTAGTTTAGGTGATCCTTGTTCGTGACCAAGCTCAAGCTTCAAATGTATACTTACTTGACTTTAACTCTTTGAAGAGACACAAACACTTACATGCATTTGTATTGACATGTATTTATTCCTTGTTTCTCATTGCTCATGTGTGCATTCTTTCACAATCACACTTGCACTTCATGTTTGTTTTTTTTTGTTATTGCATTTCTATGATTACAGTTATGATTCCATGTTCATGCATTGCTTTTAATCATATGATTACTTGCTGTGTGCATTGAGTTAGATTTGGTTTGGTTATATTGAGTAATGTGTCTAGTTTCGAAAGAATGGTTTTCATTGATTTAAGTGTTTTTTAAAACTGACCTTTGTATAGTCTTATTACCATAACATTTTATACATTGATTCAAAATGATTTATGAAAATTTCTGTACAAACTAGACACCCATACCTTTCCAACGGTATATTATTCATAATATTTCATGACCATTTGGATTGGTTTTGAAATCTCCAAAGTGACCATAAAAATAGGGCATCTCAGTTGTTGTCCGTTTCTGACCTTTGTTCACTCATTTGACCATAACTTTTTCTACAATCATCCAAATCATATTTTGTTAATTGGAGTATAAAGTAGACTTCCATACCTTTCCAACGGTATACTATGCGAAAGGTTTCAAAGTCGTTTGGTTATGGTTTTCAATGATTTAAGTGCATTTTAAAACAGACCTTTGTATGGTCTTATTACCATAATATTTTATACATTACTTCAAAATGAGTTTTGAAAATTTTTATACAAACTAGACACCCATACCTTTTTCAACGGTATATTATTCGTAATATTTCATGGATGTTTGGATTGGTTTTGAAAGCTCCAAAGTGACCATAAAAACAAGGCATCTCAGTTGTTGTCCGTTTCTGACCTTAGGTCACTCATTTAACCATAACTTTTTCTATAGTCATCCATATCATATTTTGTTAATTGGAGTATAAATTAGACTTCCATACCTTTCCAATGGTATACTATGCGAAAGGTTTCAAAGTCGTTTGGTTATGGTTTTCAATGATTTAAGTGCATTTTAAAACTGACCTTTCTATGGTCTTATTACCATAACATTTTATACTTTACTTTAAAATGAGTTTTGAAAATTTTTATACAAATTATACACCCATACCTTTCCAACGGTGTATTATTTGTAATATTTCATGATCATTTGGATTGGTTTTCAAATCTCCAACGTGACCATAAAAACAGGGCATCTCAGTTGTTCTCCGTTTCTGACCTTTGGTCGCTCATTTGATCATAAATGTTTCTCTGGTGTGCTGAGATCAGAATTCACATGAGCCTCAAGTGAAAATGGCCCTGAAAATCTTGACAACAATTTTCATTTCCAAATATTTCGCCCCCTCCTGGTGTGAAACCTGTAGCGAAAAACCTGATTTGGGCAAAAATGTACTTTCTTGTGCAACTCGTTTTTGCACCTTATATATATCATCTTCTTCCCAAATCAGACCTAGAGCTCTGAAATTAAATTCTTAAGAGAGAGAAATTGACTTCCAGGGAGAGAGAGAGCTCCAAGAACACTTTTTTACTAAACCAAACTCCCATTCATGCACATCTAGCATCATTTTTCATCTTCCAAGCATGGGTCTTCATATGTTTCTTGACTAGGTAACTTTTTCATGTTCTGGATTGCTTCTTTTCATTCTTATGACATGTATGCCTAGGTTTAGATTTTATTGCAAATTAAATGGATACTCTTGTGTTTAAAAGCACTTATGACATGCTTGTGATGTTGGTTGTTGGTTGAGAATATTGTTTTTTGATAGCTAGCAATTATGACGACTTACCCTTCTAGCTAAATCTTTATTCTTTGCATTTAGACATTGTTTATGTCTATTTGATTGCATTTGTTAATTGCATTGATTGTTCCTTACCATGTTCATGACAACTTTTGTTGATTGGCTTTTATCCGATAACTAGATATTAGTCTTTCATAGCTATATCTAGTTAGTTCTTCATGCACTTGCATTTAGACATTGATGTCTAGGAATTACATTAATTGACAGATAAACATTTAGTGTAGCCTAGCACTACTTGCATGTTTGAATATTTCATCATATTCACTTAGGTTGTTTGTGACTCTTCATTGATGTTAAGTCTTGTGACTAATTGGTTAATGCACAAGCATATTGATCAAGAATCACTATTAAGGCTTTCTGGGTAGAGTGAAAGGGTTAGTAATTGGAGGGTATGACAGGAGGTCAACCTAGGTTGTAAACTTTCATTCAATAGTGGATTTGAGGATCGGATGTGTTGTGTACATTTCAGCAGTGGTTTTTCCCATTTGGAGGGTTTCCAAGTAAAGATCAAGTGCTTATTTTATTTTCCGCACTTTACACTAGGTGTTGTATGTTTGTTTTACTGGGTGAATTTTGAATATTGACTAATCAAGAAAATTGGCAATTGACTTGATTAAGAACCTATTCACCCCTCTCTAGGTTATTAAATACTCGTTTTTAAGGAACTTTCAAGAAGCATGCTAGAAAGCAAGATCTTTGGTGAAGATTGCTTCGATCTCTGGACTGACGTAACATAGCGACTTTTTTTCTTTACGTCAACCGCTTGGAGCGCTGGATGAAGTGAAACTCGCAATTAATGAAATAATTACCTCTTGAATTCTGACAACTAAAGAAGAGGGAAAATTTCCCAATTAAAACAGGAAATCTTACTCCAACCCTAACTCAATCACCGGTGTTCAAGTCAGAGGGGGAATTCTGTTAATAGCCAAATTTAGTTAAGGACCAAAGGAAAATTTTTTACTCTCCAAGCAAGGTTCATATCCAGGATTATGCAGCGATGTACCAAGTTTCCTGGGTTCGAGCTACCATACAACCCCGTAGAAGCGAGGCGAGGTCACCCATATTCTGGGAAAACTTCAAGTAAGCTTGATGTGATCAAATCAAGATCCTTACATCAAAATAGGAGCTTGAGGCAAGGCCGACAGAGGAAGACCTAAGCTCCCCGAGGTCGAGATATCTCACGACCTCCCCAGAAGCACGCTACCATCTCCACTTTTATAAAGAGACCTTTAGGGAATCAAGTTTGACCTATAGTACCGCTCTATTTCACCATGAGATGAAACTAATCTATCCAAAACAAGAAGGAAGAAGCTCGCCAAGCTCCGTTACCACCGAATAGCGCCAACGCAGATATGTCAAGCTCCAAAAGGGACCCAAAAAGGTCAGATCAAGCTCCTAGTGTCGAGACTAATATAGAGATGTACCACATCATTCAAAGGCAGAAAGCACCATAGTTGATGACTTATATGAGGCATCCCATCAGGGCAACATACAGGATCGCACTTACTCTCCAACGCACATTAAACCACTGCGTACGTGCATGTCAAGTGTTTGAATCCAAAAAGGAAACAAACTTATCTCCTTCCAAGATATCTTTGAATCAGTTAAACCAAAGTCAATGACATTTAAACACAACTTCTTGTCCGATAAGTGGGGATTTGATTAAGATATTCGTGGTGGGAGAATTAGGTGTTTAACCTAATTGGATCGTATATAAATACATTGAGCTGAGCACGAAAGAGGGACCAAGCCAAAGGTGACAAAAATTCGCTTGTAGTAAAACAAAGCTTTGTCTTGGCCTAAATTTTGTAAGGAGAACACGACCTCTATTTTATCTACTTATCGACATACAAAAAGCTGCCACCTCCATTGTGCCCAAGAGAGAACAAGAGTTTCAAGTGGCTTTTCTTTATTTCTTTGATTTATTTGCAATAATAAAATAGTGCCATTTTCCTTAAATATTCTTCACACGTTGTGTCATCTCCTATTCTCATCTTCTTTGTTACATGTATAAACCAAGTACCAAGAGTACCACCCCCGACGACGACCTCCGAGGTAGTGGTCTCAAGGGTGTTGGCTACAATTCTTTACCCCATGCAAATTTTTGACCAAAAGACGTGCAATCTAAAGAGTCCATAGATATCAAATAAAGCTAGGTACTTTATTTATGGTTAATCTATAGCTGCGGTCTAGTCCATAATGTATGGTGATTCTATCTTGAATAATTCATTTGAGATGTAGGAATGGAGACATCTTGTATGATGTGATCGTATAGGACTGGGCTATGATCTATATGAATCTCTCACCAAAATCTGTTTACTGATGAGATTCATATATATCAACTAATGATGGCTATATGTGGGTGATCTTAATTCTGAGTGTCTTATCAACTCCTTCAGGTTAGATCATGGTCTTTGATATTGTAAAGTCCTCAATTGATGATTGACTAATTTCGTGAACAAATCACATGTTTGGGGTATTATGTTGTAGGGAAAAATGGTTTAGAAATGCAACGTAAGCGTGAGAGAAAAATGAGATTAGGGATTGCGTATAAAAAAATTCCCTTTTATGCAATGAGAACCTTAACCCTAGATTAATTGATGTACATAAAAGTATCGTACCTTTTTCGCGTGACGTTTGAACAAGCGTTGAATTGATTCCGCAAGATCTTCCAATCTAATAATGAATGTGAATCACCTAGGAGTGTAGGCTCCCTTTCTTTAAATTGTATTCCTGAGGATGGAGACAAAGCAAATATCTTTTCTTTGTTAGTTACAGATATCCTCTAAGAGAAAAATCCAAGAACATTCGGTCACTTGTGAATTATCAATCAATTTGATTGTAACTCGTGTGAACCTTGATTCGATGTTGTACACAAAACCCTTTTGATGTAAAGGATATTAGTATACTATCGAATACAAAAACGTTCCTCTTTTTTCTCTACTTGGCCGAATTCACACAATATTGATTAGAGATGATCGAATTTTGTCTAGAGTAAAAACAGATTTTTCTCCCTCAAAATTCCTATGATGGCCGAAACTTTTTCCTTCTCAAATATAGCTTGGCCAAAATTCCTCTCTAATACCATAGTCATGACCGAAATTATTCACACATATATATAGATTCATAAATCCTTGCCTAAGAAGGATTCACTCCTTAGGTGGATTTATTTGGTAGTTAGAATCCTTATCTAAAAAGAAAACTAACTACTCCTGTAACTATATCGTGTTGGACAAAATTTTGGTCTTTTATATAGGTTAGGAGAGTTCAATCTTTCCTAAGACGGATTACTTGATAAACAAGAATCCTATCCTTAGGTAGATTAACTTGGTAGTTATGAATCCTTTTCAAATAAGAATTCTACCACTAAGTAGTTTTACTTTGTAACCAAGAATCCCTTTCCAAAAAGAATTCTTTACTACACCGATACTCCTAATCCTACTCAATAGTGTGTTTGTAACCATATTAAAGACTTCCTAATTTGATTAGATAAATAACTCCTTTTATTTATCTACTTATCAAATATAGTCTTTAACATTAACTATACTACCAACAATAGTATAGTTTTAGGAGACCATCTCCTAATAGGAAAAGATTTTGACTTTTAATTAAATAATTAATTAATCAAATAATTAATTAATTGCCATTAAATTAAATAATAAAATATTATATTATGTTAAAGCTATTAACCATAGCCATTGCCGCCCATACACAGTATTAAGGCCATATATTATTTTTCTCATTTTATTAAATCCATTGGACCTTAATAAAAAAAAGTCCACATGTGAACTAGACCTATTCTTACAAAAAGAAACAAGTTAACATGCCTTATTACAATTCTAGATGGTCCCCTATTAGTCCGGTAGAATATATCAAGTGATCCATGCAAGTTCGTGTGGATTGGGGATCTTGGCGGGCTATCTAAATTTAAGCTCCAACAGACACAACCCAATCACAATCAATAAATGATTCACTTAGGTCCAATCTATTTAATTTTAGTTCATTCCACTAAAGAACTAAAATTGAACTCTTAAATAAAGATAGAATAAGTTGATGTTACTCATTCATACCCTGGACAACCTTATTGGAGAAAGTGTATCCTCGTGAAGATAAAGGCACCCAACCTTCTATCTTAAGTTGTGAATATTATTCAAGACTAACTAAAGAATTGTGTCTACCTCATACATATCTAGATATATGAACAATTCTTCTTTTCTCATAGTCTTTTGACCTTATGATTATTACTTTTGACAATTATAATAATTAAACTATAAATGCTATAAGATTTGTTAAACTAGAAATCACTTTATTCATATAAAAAAATTGTTAATTACACTATTACACTCTTGCTATCGAGCATAATCCTAACAATCTCCCACTTGCTCTATAGCAAATGTGTCATATCTCTCATCCCCATGTTCTCTAGATTCCCATCAAAACTCTTTTAAGGAAGAGCCATTGTAAAGGGATCCGCTAGATTTTCTGCTAACTCGATCTTGGTAATCGTCACGTCACCCCTATGCACAATTTCCCTTAGAAGATGATACTTTCTTTCAATGTGTTTCTCTCTCTTATGACTTCTTGGTTCTCTCGAATTAGTCCCTACTCTACTATTGTCACAACAGATAGTGATTTGCTTATTCGCATCAGGAACCACTTCCAAGTCAATCAAGAATTGGCGGAGCCAGACAACCTCTTTAGCAGCCTCGCATGCGGCAATATACTCGGCTTCCATATGACTACCCCTCCTCTAATAGTAAACATAGATCCTGATGTTGATCTCCTAGAGTCAGAATCTGACTGAAAATCAGAATCTGTATACCCAACGGAATTAAATCCCCTCCAGAGTATACAAGCATATCATCTATCGTTCTCCTAAGATACTTGAAAATATGCTTGACTGTTGTCCAGTGATCAGGAGCAGGTTTCGATTGAAACATGCTAACTATGCAAACAACAAAACAAATATCTGGTCTAGTGCAGAGCATTGCATACATGAGACTTCCAATTGCTGATGCATATGGAACCCTACTCATGAATTGCTCTTCATGCTCATTCTTAGGAACTTGTTCCTTAGAAAGTTTGATTCCATGCCTGAAAGGTAACATACCTTTCTTGGAATCTTGCATGGAAAACCTAGACAAGATTTTATCTATGTATGCAGCTTGGGATAATGCAATCGTTCTATTCTTTCTATCCCTTATGAATTGGATACCAAGAATATAACTTGCTTCTCCCAAGTCCTTCATATCAAATTGTTTTGCTAACCATTTTTTTATTGATGTCAATACACCTACATCATTTTCGATGAGTAGTATATCATTAACGTAAAGAACTAGGAAAACAAACTTGTCACCTTTAATCCTTTTGTATACACAAGGTTCATCAAGATTTTGAATAAATCCAAAAGCTTTAACGGCTTGATCGAACCTTATGTTCCAGGATCTGGATGCTTGCTTCAATCCATATATGGATCTTTACAACTTGCATACCCTTTCCTCTTGGCCCTTTTCAATGAATCCTTCTAGTTGCATCATATAGATGCTTTTGTCAAGACTTCCATTAAGGAAAGCTGTCTTGACGTCCATTTGCCAAATATTTAGGTCTAGAGATGCCGCAATGGATAAGAGTATCCTAATGGATTTAAGCATGGCCACAGGAGAGAAGGTTTCTTCATAATCGATACCTTCCTTTTGTGTATAACCTTTAGCTACCAATCTAGCTTTATAGGTTTCCATATTTCCATCCATTCCTCTTTTCCTCTTGTATACCCATTTGCACCCGATGGATTTTATCCCTTTAGGCAAGTCCACAAGAGACCAGACTTTATTTTTTGAACATAGATTCAATTTCAGATTGCATTGCCTTTTGCCAATGGCGACAATCAACATCTTCCATTGTTTCCTTGTACGTATAGGGATCATCGTCTGGAAGATTCTCTACAGATTCTCCTATGGTGGATTGTTGATCTTGTGTTGGTACTGAATTTACAATTGGGGTTGGTTGCGAAACCTCTTGTGGAATTGTATCTCCTAAAAGCTCATTTAGGACAATTCTACTTTTAGGCACAAAATTATTCATATAGTCCTCTACTAGAAATTTAGCATTTGTCAAAACAAATACTTTAAGATCTGAAGGACTATAAAAATAATATCATTTTGTTCCTTTTGGATACCCTACAAATATGCATGTTTTTAAACGGGACTCCATCTTCTCTGTCTTTCCTTTTAACACTTGCGCAGGACATCCAAATATCCTTAAGTGTTGTAAACTAGGATTTCGCCCAGTCCACAACTCATGTGGTGTTTTAGGGACCGACTTAGATGGTACATCGTTTAGAATATACATGGCAGTTTGTAAAGCATATCCCCAAAAATAACTTGGGAGCGTTGAATAACTCAACATAGACCTAACCATATCCAAAAGAGTTATATTTCTCCTTTCTGCCACCCCATTTTTTTAAGGTGTGCCTGGTGTAGAAAACTGAGAAATTATTCAATTATCAATAAGATATTGCTGAAACTCACTAGATAGATATTCTCCACCACGATCAGACCTCAAGATTTTTATAAGTTTCTCAAGCTGATTTTCCACTTCAGCTTTAAATGCTTTGAACATATCAAAAGCATCCGACTTATGTCTCATGAGATACACATAGCCAAATCTTGAGTGATCATCCATGAAAGTGATGAAGTACTCATATCCACCTCTAGCTTGAATGCTCATAGGTCCACACACATCAGTGCGTATCAATTCTAAACATTCAATGACTCTTGTGCCTTTGGTCATAAACGACCTTTTGGTCATTTTACCTTCCAAACAAGATTCACAAGTTGGTAGATCATCAACCTTTAAGTCACTTAGAGGTCCGTCACATACCAATCTTTTAATCCTATTAAGGTTAATATGACCTAAGCCAAATGCCATAGGTAAGTTTCATCTTTTGATAATTTTACTCTTTTATGATTAGGTTCCGTTGATTCCGTGTCTAACAAGTGAGAGATATTTCCATGCAAATAGAATAAACCGTTTTTCAATGTACCTTTGCAAATAATTTTGTCATTCTTACTAATAATGAAACCTTTATTAAAAGTAACCGAATATCCAAATTTATTTAGACAAGAGACTGAAATTAAATTCCTCTTGTATTGTAGTACATAATAAACGTTTTATTAAATCCAAATGCCTATAAGAATCATAATTGATTCTAATATCTCCCACTACACTAGTAGACACCAATGTTCCATTACCTAAATGCAAGTTGAATTCATTCTTATCCAGTCTATTCCTTTGACCCTTTTCACCACAAAAGAAACACTTTCCTTTGAACTTGGTTACGTTCTTGGTCTCCTTCTAAGAAGGCTCAAGTTGTTTTTTCTTCTGTTTTCTCTTGACCTTCTAACGGGTTTTAACAGTAGCAACTTTACCAACCATATGAATCCTTGTCTAGAGACATTATAATATCGACAGCAATCTCCATTCCTTCATGTTGCTGTTGCAACACGTTGGAGATGATGGCCATAATGTAACGTACATTTAGCCATCTTTTCTAAAGACTTCCACTACTGATACTCATCTCTTTGCTCTTGAGTAGATTCATTAGTTTTGGTGGTTAAGGAATACACAGAATGAACTTATACTTTTCAATTTGCAACAACAACCCAATATTCCTTTTCCATGTGACATAATTATCATTAGTTTAAAGTATTATCTTTTTAAGATATTGATTAGGGATGGGGTTATGATTTCTTTATATTAACAAAAATTATATAAGTAAATAATCATGATAAAGCACTTTTGAATATTTATCTTGAATTAAATGAAATAATTCAATCATAAAAATTCAACGGTGATCCAACACCCATAAATGTCACGCCTCTTTTGGGAGTACGCACCATTTACTAGTTGGACTAGGTCCCACCTAATTGTTAACATAACAACCAACGTTTTCAATTGTAGCCTTGTGATTTTATTAACAAGAACTCTTGGGAGGATATTAATAAACTCATATTGAGTGTGTTACCAAGTTATCGACCTTCAATATAGTCCCTCGCGAATATCCGTCCTTTGGGAGTAGATATCGTTTGGGCTAATTGTCTAGTCTATCCTTGTAAGAAAGTATCTTGCTAAATTCCATTCATGAATACCTCTTGGGAGGTTATTCACGAAACATAAAGCTCAACTAAACTTGGAGGCCGTAGGTGTTCCAAAACACCTTCTCCCACTCAATTGTTTAAGGCGTGTGATCGAATTCCAAAGAATGATTTACCAAGTTATCTAGATGCCAATTTAGATACTTAAACAATTCAATGCATGTTCATACCAAAAGAGATATATGAGTGGCACTCCTATTCTATATGACATGTTATCAAACAATGACGAACATTGCAATATTTACAAAAATATAAATAGCTACAATTTTGGTCCATCCTATAAAAACAAGTAAATTACATATATCTTGGAATACAAGAACTTCTTTCTTGGCGAACAAGTCTTCACGTGACCTTTTTCGTTCGGACTCCCTCAGCTACCTCCCATGGGCGTGCGCACCCCTTGCCCTTACCAATGGGCGTGCGCATGTCACAAGCCCATAAAGGGCTGCCATGCGCAGCCCATGGTTACCACAAGGGCTGCCGTGCGCAGCCCATGCCACAACAAACGTGGCTGCGTGCTCTTTGCACGCATGTTCGTTGTTACTGCTTGCACGGTCCCAAACTCGTTCCGGTTACTCCTAATTCTTCAAACCTTCGAGTCTTTGAAACTTGAATGTATTACAGAAGAATTTACATAACAAAATACTGCAGTTTTTTTTATTTCAACAACAAAATAAAAAAAACTTAGCAACTACCAAGAAGGAAATTATGGCGATAATAAACCACCCTTCTTGTTACAATCCCAAAACAAAATTACATTGAAATTCTAGGACTAAAATTGAGCAATAACAATCTACATATAAAACATATATATATATATATATATATATATATATATATATATATATATCCATACATTCCAATGTAAATATATATATATGCGAATACCTAGAGTGCCATCTCTTTCTAAAACATGCATATATACAATAAAAGAAAAAGATTCATGAACACATACATCAATTAATCAAGGGTACAACCAGGCTCTGATACCAATTGTAGGGAAAAACGGTTTAGAAACTCAACGGAAGCGTGAGAAAAAAATGAGATTAGGGTTTGCGTTAAAAAAAATCCCTTTTATGCAACGAGAACCTTAACCCTAGATTAATTGATGTATCTAAAAGTATCGTACCTTTTTCACGTGACGATTGAACAAGCGCCAAATTGATTCTGCAAGATCTTCCAATCCAATCACGAATGTGAATCACCTAGGAGTGTGGGCTCCCTTTCTTTAAATTGTATTCATGAGGATGGAGACAAAGCAAATATCTTTTCTTTGTTAGTTACAAATATCCTCCAAGAGAAAAATCCAAGAACGTTCGGTCCCTTGTGAATTATCAATCAATTTGATTGTAACTCGCGTGAACCTTGATTCGATGTTGTATACAAAACCCTTTTGATATAAAGGATATTAGTATACTATCGAATAAAAAAACGTTCCCCTTTTTTTCTCTACTTGGCCGAATTCACACACTATTGATTAGAGATGATCGAATTTTATCTAGAGTAAAAACATATATTTCTCCCTCAAATTCCTATGATGGCCGAAACTTTTTCTTTCTCAAAAAAAGCTTGGCCGAAATTCCTCTTTAATACCTTAGTCATGACCGAAATTATTCACACATATATATAGGTTCATAAATCCTTTCCTAAGAAGGATTCACTTGGTTGGCAAGAATCCTTTCCTTAGGTGGATTTATTTGGTAGTTAGAATCCTTATCTAAAAAGAAAACTAACTACTCCTACAACTATATTGTGTTGGACGAAATTTTGGTATTTTATATAGGTTTGGAGAGTTCAATCTTTCCTAAGAAGGATTACTTGATAAACAAGAATCCTATCCTTAGGTAGATTAACTTGGTGGTTATGAATCCTTTTCAAATAAGAATTCTACCACTAAATAGTTTTACTTGGTGGCCAAGAATCCTTTTCCAAAAAGAATTCTTTCCTACACCAAGACTCCTAATCCTACTCAATAGTGTGTTTGTAACCATATTAAAGACTTCTTAATTTGATTAGATAAATAACTCCTTTTATTTATCTACTTATCAAATATAGTCTTTAACATTAACTATACTACCACAATAGTATAGTTTTAGGAGACCATCTCCTAATAGGAAAAGATTTTGACTTTTAATTAAATAATTAATTAATCAAACAATTAATTAATTGCCATTTAATTAAATTATAAAATAAAATAATATATTAAATCTATTATCCATAGTCATTGCAACCCATACATAGTATTAAGGCCATATTTTGTTTTTTCTCATTTTGTTTTTTCTCATTTTATTAAATCCATTGGACCTTAATAAAAAAAGTCCACATGTGAACTAGACCTATTCTTACAAAAAGAAACAAGTTCACGTGCCTTATTACAATTCTAGATGGACCCCTATTAGTCCGGTAGAATATATCAAGTGATCCATGCAAGTTCGTGTGGATTGGGGATCTTGGCAGGTTATCTAAATTTAAGCTCCAACAGACACAACCCAATCACAATCAACAAATGATTCACTTAGGTCCAATCTATTTAATTTTAGTTCATTCCACTAAAGAACTAAAATTGAACACTTAAATAAAGATAGAATAAGTTGATGTTACTCATTCGTACCCTAGACAACCTTATTGGAGAAAGTGTATCCTCGTGAAGAATACCAGTAATCGCCAAGAGCTCATAGACCGCCTATAGCTCTCCAAGTTACCATATTTACTCATATGACCACATTTTGAACTTGGATATTTTGACTTGTCCAGAAGCCATGTTTCAATAGACACTATTGAAAACTTAACGTTAAGATTAAATATCCAATACCTCAAAATATCCATATGATGGTATTCTACTCTCATTCAATAAATGGAGCCATGATGTCCATATCTATAAATGAAGTCCTCTATCGATTAACGAATGAATACCACCAAACTATCGAGGATAGACTATGCTATATAATCGTACTCATTGATAGCTCAAATATTAACACTTGCAACCATAAGTCCATCATTTATCTTAGGATTGAGATAGACTCTCCGATTGTCTTCAAATGAAAACTTTTATCCATTGACGGTTCTAGATAAAGTATTTCATTTTGATCATATTCAATGCACCCAGTGCACTAGATTCTTTTGCCCAAAGACGCCGCACTTTAATGATTTTAGACTCATCATAACACATTTGATCCTACTCAAATGCTATCAAAAGAATCTACAACTTTAACAAGAAAAAGACGCCAAACCTTCTATCTTAAGTTTTGAATATTATTCAAGACTAACTAAAGAATTATGTCTACCTCATACATATCTAGATGTATGAACAATTCTTCTTTTCTCATAGTCTTTTGACATTATGATTATTTACTTTTGACAATTATAATAATTAAACTATAACTGCTATAAGATTTGTTTAACTAGAAATCACTTTATTCATATGAAAAAGATTGTTAATTACACTATTACATTCTTGCTATCGAGCATAATCCTAACATATGTAAGGGTAGCTTAGGCTCTCAAAACCTCAAGAGGAGAAGCACCGATGATAAAATTCATGTGCTTACTTGCTTTGAAGAGATAGTTTCACACACTCACATATTCATGCATAACTCTTATTCATATATGTTTAGTGTTTATACTTGTGTGCATTTTGGTTTAAATGACTATTGTTTGATATATTTGCATCATATAGTTAAAGTTTTATGTCATGCTAGGCATTAAAATAGGATGCACTTTCATCACTCTTGAACTTGTTGATTTTGTTTGTTTGAGTGTTGAAAGAATAGGCTTTTCACTGGCGGTGTGCTACTCGACCAACGCACCTCACCAGCGTAACTTTCCAGTGGGACGACGTTTGTCATGCGCCACTGACCTGCCCCGCTGACCTGCGCCGCTGCACTAGTGCAAGGTTGGAAAAGTGGGCATGCGCTGGTGGTAAGCTACTCTGCTAGCGCAGCCTCACCAACGCAAATATTCTAGAGGATTTGTGCATGTGTTGCGCCACTGGGATGCGCCACATGACCAACGCCTATTGTAAAATTAGGTTGTGCGCTACTCGACCAGCGCACGTCACCAGCGCACACAGAGGAAGATGGAATATATTTTCCAAAATGACCTCACTTTGTTTGGATCTCATATATATATAACTCTTTGGTTTAAGGTCGCGTAAGAGTTCAGAATATCACATATTTTCCTTAGAACACATTTCATAGGAAAAACTCTTCCAAGAACTCATTTTTAATCACTCAAAGCATTCTTATGTGCATAAAAGCTTTATCTTGCATCATCTAAGTTCATGTAGAGTGCATCAATGGATATGGTTGCTTTATCACATCTTGTTTGGCAAGTTCTTCACTATATTCTTACAAGTTAAGTGTTTTACTTACTAAGCCTTCTCATTAATTATTTGTATGCTCTTAGAACATTTTCTAGATACAAATTAGAGATTGTTGTGATGATATGATTGAGTGTTGTATTGTGATAGCTAGGATTGTTGTTATTGATAACTTCTAGCAAAATCTCTATGCTTTGCATTTAGATATTGTTTAGGACTCATTGATTGCATTTAGTGATTGCATTATAGTACTTGCCATGCTTAATGACAACATGTATTGATTTGGCTTTTACGATAGCTTCATAGGATTGCTTGTTCTATTATTAGCTAAGCTTTATGACATGTCATTGAGCTCTTGATATCTAGGATTGCATTTATTGCCATCTCATAATCCTAGATAAGCATATAAGGTACCCTAGCCTTGTTTGTTGCTTGAATATCATAATATGTTCACATAGGGTGTTTATCTCTTCATTTAAGAGAAATAAGTCTTGAGTTGCATCCGGGAGTAAGTTGCTTCAAGAGTAAGCAAATTGGACTAGGTCCACTTAATACCAGGATTAGGTAGTGTAGTGGGTTATATACCGGAAGTTGGTTGTAACGCCTCTATCATTAGTGGATTCATTGTTCGAGTGTGGCGCACTTAACAGCCCGTGGTTTTTCCCATTTGTAGGGTTTCCACGTATATCTCAAGTGTCTTTATTTTTTTTGCACTTATTACACTTGTGATATTATTGTGACTAGTTAGGGGTATTTTCGTCATTGACCATTAATGCAAATTAGGTAAAATTTTATTAAAATCTATTCACCCCCCCTCTAGATTAATATTATACACTATAATATTTGTTTCAATTGGTATCAGAGCGGGTTCCTAGACATAAATAGATGATCCTTGCTCATTTTTGGTGTGTGTTGCATTTTGTGTGTGTATTGATCATTCATACATTTGCATTCATATCATTCATTCATTCATTAAACACAATGAGTGGAAACGGTGGCAATGAGGGAGCTTCTAGCACTAGACCTCCACTTTTCACCGGATTAAATTATGCCTCTTGGAAAAGCAAGATGAAGTCGTATATTTGCCAAATTCATGGCAGGGCATGGATGGCGGTTGAAGATGGCTACACTTCACCCATGATAACTCCTACAGATGGAGGAGATGATGTACTCAAGCCAAAGGCACAGTGGAATGAACAAGAGTTTGAGGCATCGAAGTGGAATAGGAAGGCAATGCATGCCATCCTATGTGCAATGGATGAGAACCAGTATAAGTTGGTTCAAAATACTAGGATAGCTAAGGAGGCATGGGATATCCTAGAAGTTGCACATGAGGGAACCGATGTGGTTAAGGAGTCGAAGCTTCAAGTTCTCCAAACACAATTTGAATTGCTCAAGATGGATAAGAACGAGTGCTTCAATGACTTTGAAGTGAGGTTGATGGACATTGTGAATCAAAGTCATCAACTTGATGATCCTTTTTCAGATAAAAGAATTAAGCAAAAGATTATGAGATCTCTACCTAAAAGATTTGAGTCTAAGGTGACGACTTTAGAAGAGAACAGTGCTTACAAGGATATGAAGCCGAGTGAAGTGATTGGGAGGCTACTAGCTTATGAATCTAGGAAGGGTCTTACCACCATATCTCCTAAAAAGCAAAAGGGAATTGCTTTGAAAGCCTCCAAAGTTGAGAAGGAGGAAAGTGATGACTCGGATGAGGAAATGGCTTTGTTAATAAGGAAGTTCAAGAAATTCTACAAGTCCAAGAGGAAAAGTTTCGGATCCAAGGGTCAAGACTTGAAGAAAAAGACTCCTTTCAAGAAGCTTGAGCATAGGGAAGAAAAGACCGAAAGGAAAGGGGTCAGATGCTATGAGTGTGGTGGGATAGGTCACTTTACCCTCGAATGTGCTAACTCAAAGAAGAATAAGAAAGGAAAGATGGTGGCCACCTCATCAATTGATAGTGGAAGTGATAACTCCAATGAAGGAGATGATTCTTTTAGTGATGAAGAGATTAATCTTAACTACACGGCTTTTGGAGCCTCCTTTGTGGAAGATGTAGAAAAAGGCAACAAGACCTTAGTTTGTAACCTTGGAGAAGGATGTGATGAAAAAGTAGCTAAGAGAGTGATAAGTGAAGCTACTTATATTGATGATGTCATCATGGAAACAAGTGACACTAGTGATGACTCTAGTGATAAGAGTTCTTCATCTCACTTTACAAATGGAAATGTAGAGAGTATGATCATTGAGAATTTTCAAAGCTCAAGGTTGAGTATGAAGAAAGAGGTTCGGAAGCTAAAAAAAGAAAACCTCAAGCTATCAACCGAAGTGACTCACTTAAGTGAGAAAGTGAAGAATGGAAGAAAAGTGGAAGAAAGATTGAAGGAAGAGCTTAGAGAAGCTAGAAAGTTGATTGCTAAGATGACTTCGAGTACAGAGAAGCTTGACCATATGTTGGGAGTTGGGAAGAAGCCAAGTGACAAGAGAGGTCTAGGGTTTGAAGATTTCAAGAAGACCTCAACTCCTATCAAGACAATATTTGTCAAGAGCTTGGACTTTAAAGAATCTCTTCCTCCACTTCATCCTAAGAAGAAAATTGAACTAGGAGAGTGTTCTAGAAATGTCCAAGTCAAGATGGCATCAAGAAGTCAAGCTCAAGCTCAACCAATGAGAGCACTTCAAGTAACTATCCCACAAACTAAAAGCCATCAAGCCAAGAAGCATTTCCTGCATGCTCAACAATGGAAATAATCTTCTCCAACTCAACAACAAGGGAGAGAAGAATCAATACTACACCAAAGGAAAGCTCAACGACATGGGAAAGCACCTTTGTCCTCACAAAGGAATGGTATGACCCCTCATTTTATTCCTTCATGTTACTTTTATGGTGTTTATGGTTATATAAGACCAAACTACTTCAAGTACATTAACATGTGTAGAACTAAGAGCATGATTAAAAGAAAAAGGGGTAGAACCAATATGCATGTGCCTAGGAAAGCTATTGTTAATGATCCTAGGAGTAATATGATGATCTTGACAACTAGGAATGACAATTTTTCACCTAAGTGGATTAAAAAAGATGAACCCGCTTGTCATTGTGCTAAGTTTTCACCCATAAGCTCAACTAGGTCCAATGGATTTAGTAGATCTATTGGGATTTGTCACATGGAGTGATGAGTTATGGTTTTTGACCCCACAAGGGGAACTCAAGCAAAGAGAGCTATTGTATACTTGTTGCATGCAATTTTTCTTTGATAATATTTATGCTCCTTTATTAATTGCTTGAGTAGCTTGGTTGCACTTATACTATAGTATATTGTATTTTCTTCAATAAGTGTGAACTTTGCTTTGATTACAACCATGTCATATATATGTTCAAACATGGATTTTTGGACTAGGAGATCTACATAGGAAGTACATATTGAATGACCTATAATTATCTCCATGAAATGATGATTTTTTAATGACATGCTAATGAAAAATGATACAACATGAATTGATGATTGCAATTGTTGAATGCAAAATATTGTGTGAAAAATATAGTGAGACTAGAATGTTGCATCAATGTCTCTCTTCCTTTATTAGTTGTATTAGTTGATCATGGCTACTATCATACGGGTATCCTCCCGGAAAAATCAAATAGGGTGCAAAGTTGCTCATGCCATGTTTAGCTTATAAAATTGGATATAGTGCCACTAAAATTTAATATCTATAAAAACTCTATATCCTTGCTTCTCTCATGACAAATGGTGAAATTGGTTTGAATTATATTGGAAACCTTTGTCATTTGCTTTGCCAAATACCATTGTTTTTGGACTAGAATGCAACATGTCTTGTATGCAAAGCATTTTTGATTCACACATTTTCTTCAAATAAATCTCCTTGTTTCTCTCCTATTAATAGAGTTGCATAAATGTGGCTTATATAATTATGCAACAATCTTGTATGCTCCTTGCTTTCTTTGTCTTGAGTGACCCGGTTTGGGACTTCTCCTTTGCCTATATCATGACAAAAAGGGGGAGTAGCATTGACCTAGCATTATGATGTTAGAGGAGTAACATGTGCATGTGTTGGCTTTGATGGGGAGCATTGCATGAGTAGTACTTGTTTTAGGGGGAGATTACATTTAGGGGGAGTAACCCTTTGAGGGGGAGCATTGCATGATGTGGTGCATTACTCATATTCTTATATGCAAATTCTTTTATTTTATATTCACTTGATCATCTCACATGCACTTGATTGGAAAGTGTATTTGTGCTTACTTTGTGTGTAGGATTGATAGTTCTACAAGAGATTGAAGATTTGAAGTTTTTTTTTATGTTTATCTCTTTGTAATGTAGAATATCTTCCCGATGTTTTATTTTGTTTTGTGAGGATCAATGTGAGTTGTGGTTTATTTCGTGAACAAATCACACGTTTGGGGTATTATGTAAGGGTAGCTTAGGCTCTTAAGACCTCAAGAGGAGAAGCACCAAAGGTAAAATTTTTGTGCTTACTTGCTTTAAAGAGATAGTTGCACACACTCACATATTCATGCATAACTCTTATTCATATATGTTGAGTGTTTATACTTGTGTGCATTTTGGTTGAAATGACTCTTGTTTGATATATTTGCATCTTGTAGTTAAAGTTTTGTGTCATGCTAGGCATTAGAATAGGATGCACTTTTATCACTCTTGAACTTGTTGATTTTGTTTGTTTGAGTGTTGAAAGAATAGGCTTTGCGCTGGTGGTACGCTACTCGACAAACGCACCTCACCAGCATAACTTTCCAGTGGGACACCGCTTGTCATGGGCCACTGACCTGTGCCGCTGCACCCGCGCAAGGTTGGAAAAGAAGGCGTGTGCTGGTGGTGCGCTACTCGACTAGTGCAGCCACACCAGCACAAACATTCCAGAGGATTTACGCATGTGTTGCGCCACAAAGATACGCCACTCGACCATCTGCTATTGTAAAATTAGGTTGTGCGCTGGTGGTACGCTACTCAACCAGCGCACACAGAGGAAGCTGGAACGTTTTTTCCAAAATGACCTCACTTTGTTTGGATCTTATATATATATATAACTCTTTGGTTTAAGGTCATGTAAGAGTTCAGAATATCACATATTTTCCTTAGAACACATTTCAAAGGAAAAACTCTTCCAAGAACTCATTTTTAATCACTCAAAGCATTCCTATGTGCATAAAAGCTTCATCTTGCATCATCTATGTTCATTTAGAGTGCATCAATGGATAGGGTTGCTTTATCACATCTTGTTTGGCAAGTTCTTCACTATCTTCTTACAAGCTAAGTGTTTTACTTACTAAGCCTTCTCTTAATTATTTGTATGCTCTTAGAACATTTTCTAGATACAAATTAGAGGTTGTTGTGATGACATGATTGAGTGTTCTTTTGTGATAACTAGGATTGTTGTTATTGATAACTTCTAGCTAAATCTCTATGCTTTGCATTTAGATATTGTTTAGGACTCATTGATTGCATTTAGTGATTGCATTATAGTCCTTGCCATGCTTAATGACAACATGTGTTTATTTGGCTTTTATGATAGCTTCATAGGATTGCTTGTTCTATGTTTAGCTAAGCTTTATGACATGTCATTTAGCTCTTGATATCTAGGATTGCATTTATTGCCATCTCATAATCCTAGATAAGCATATAAGGTACCCTAGCATTTTTTGTTGCTTGAATATCATCATATATTCACATAGGGTGTTTATCTCTTCATTTAAGAGAAGTAAGTCTTTCGTTGCATCCGGGAGTAGGTTGCTTTAAGCGTAAGGAAATTGGACTAGGTCCACTTAATACCGGGATTAGGTAGTGGTACTGGGTTATATACCGAGAGTAGGTTGTAACCCCTCTATCATTAGTGGATTCGTTGTTCGAGTGTGGCGCACTTAACAACCCATGGTTTTTCCCATTTGGAGGGTTTTCACAAATATCTCAAGTGTCTTTATTATTTCCGCACTTATTACACTTCTGATATTATTGTGACTAGTTAGGGGTATCTTCGTCTAATTGACCATTAACGAAAATTGGGTAAAATTTTATTAAAATCTATTCACCCCCCCCCCCCCCCCCCCCCCCCCCTCCAGATTAATATTACACACCATAATATTTGTTTCAGATATACTATTTGTGAGGTCAGATGCAGTTCTTGATCAATGTGCTCTGTATTTTGGGATTACGGTTTGGATTTTAGCTGGGAAGGTTTGTACACAATAGTGGAATCCACTCATTCTTGTGAGAAGTAGATGGTAATTCCCTTAAGGGTTAATTCAGGGTTTGGACAATATGAGCGCTCTCCTGATTCCGTGATGAAATAGGATTTATTGTCCATTAGAGAATCAACGGTACCTAAAGGATATATGTAATTCGAGGGGTCTAACAGATATTATGACCTAGCTTGAATTATGAACTACTGTGGAGGATCACGCTGTGTGTAATGGCTATATCGATGGACACCGAGTTGTATCGGCCTGTGTAAAAACGTCAGTAGTTGAGAGAGTGCAGCTTCAGATTTCTAGTGGAATAACACCAAAGTTAATAATCATGAAATATTAATTAAAGAGTTTAATTAATTAGTTCTGAGGATTTTTAGAGCTCAAAATATTGTCGGCCTATGAGGTCCCCGTGCTAGCCGGATCGATTTAGGTAACAGGTTCACGGTTAATTGATTGAATTGTCCAATTAATCGTGTTACAAAAGTGACAAGTATTTATTCGGGAATTAATTTAATAATCAGTCTATTTAATTAATGAATGGTAATGATTATATTAATTAATTAATTAGATTATAATTTTGTAATTAATCATTAGTTGGAGGGTGTTGATAGATATTTAATTTTTAAAGATAAGATAATTTGATTCTTTTATTTTTATTAAATTAGATATCTAATTTTGAATTTAAAGAGTTTGACTTCAAAACAAATTGATTAATATCAGTTAATAGCCATTTTTGGTAAGGAGTTAAAAGGAAATTTTCCACCTGGTTAGAGCCTGAGAACACCTCCATGTACTACATAAGCACCAGGTGTGGTGGTATACCTCGCAGTACCGTGTCTAGCACAATCCAGATACTTTACTTCGACATCGTGTTAGGAGCTTGATGAAGCTCCCGCCCCTCTACGAACTACCCAGCTGGCATCGAGTTACCTTGACATTGTCTCGTTAACCCGTCGAGGTACAAATCCTACCATTCTAGCAGAAAAGAAGATGCCTGTAAAGCTCCAGTATGATCAAACAAGTGCCCACACTACTAAAGAGGTACTCTGAGGTACCACGCAATCTGCATTGACTAAATGCCACCAAGATGATACTCAGAGTACCCTGACAATAGACTGGTACAACAATATACCTCTTCGCGTCACCAGGTCGATGCTTTGAGGTGATACACCACCAAAAGTTGACATTGGATTATTCACCAAACATTGTGGTGAACTCCACGTGTACACCGTCATGATTGAAGAGTTTAAAAGGGAAACAAACACCCTTTCCCGCCAAGATATTCTCTTTCTATTCTCCTGGATCAATTGCATAAAACAAAAAATCCTATCAAACGGGGAAAGAGGATCAATCCATTGACCTCTGAGCTTGAACCATCTACCCCCAGATTGCCCATCTTCAATTAGCTCTCCATACCCGTTAATGATTTAGGGGATTGAATTGTTCAGATCTCTCCCTACCGCTCTCGGACAGGCCAAGCACGCAGTTGTTACAATTGACTACTTCACTTACTGGGTGGAAGTGGGACCACTTTCCCAGATAACATAAGAAAACACCACCCGGTTTGTAAAGACAAATGTAGTATACAGGTTTGGTACCCCGATCACCATCATCACAGACCTTAGAAAGAAGTTTAACAATGCCCGGTTCTGATTTTTTTTTGAAAATTTAGGAATCGACCTCTGCTTCGCCACAGTATCCCATCCTCAAACCAATGGCCTGGTAAGGCTACCAACAAAACCATCAAGAAGGTTGTGAAGAAAATTCTTTAGCAGAAAAAAGGGCTAGTGGACAGAGGAGTTACCCAACAACCAAAAGGACTGGGACTGGGGAAACACCCTACTTTCTAGCTTTCGGGGTGGAAGCGGTCTTACCCATCGAGCACAAGATGTCCTCGTTCTAGGTCCAGCACTTAGAGCTAGGCAGTAATGAAGCTAAACTTAGAGCCAGGCTAGACCTCTTAGAAGAAAAATAGGACAGAGCGACGGAAAGGGTTGCTGTCTACCAAAGTCGAATTGTGAGGTATTTCAATAAGAGGATGAAAGGCTGGAGCTTCAAAGAAGGGGACTTAGTACTCCGAAAGGTGACCAAAAACACCAGGTTCAGGTAAGATGGGGTTCTGGAACCAAAATAGGAAGGTCCTTACATGATAAAGGTAGTAGTCCAGAGCGGGGTTTACAAGCTTGAAGATTTGAAAAGACCCATTGACCATACATGGAACGCAGATCACCTGAAAAGGTTCTACCCCTGAGTAGGGGACTCTAATCAGTTCGTTTCTACTTAAATGTTAGCATTAGTTGCCTTTAAAAACTTTCGTACTTCAATTTCAACCACCAATAAAATTTCCAATTAGTTTTCTCCAAGTTTTCTACATCTCCATTTTGTTTTTGCTCTCGCTAGATACCTGGTACCTAGACACTCCCAGAAAGAGAAATCAGTGTGGTAAAGGGCTATAAGAGGGGTACATCGACTAAAGTACCTTGGCAACCAGGTACCTGTGATTTATCTACCACTATCTATCTTTTCACCATTTTTTTGAGTTGTTTTGTATTGACATGTCCCGATTAGACCAAACGCACACTAAGGACTCAAGTTGGTGGCCTAGAGCTCCTTAAACAAGCAGTAATCCGGGTACCAAGGTACCGCGACTAATGAAGGATCCCTAGTGCATAAACATTTGCCACATGCTATTTTATCGAGGTACAAATGTAGTGTCCACAGAGAACCCGGAAACCAAGAACATAGGAGGTCCTGCGGTAATGAGGACAAAGTACCCAAGAAGGATATCAATCACTTAATCAATACTAATCCTTTACGCTAAATCAGATATACACATAGTTAGTCAAGGTAAGGATGTGCTTGATATAAACAATAAGAAGAATAAAGATATCATTCATAAACCGAGGGAGCTCATCCCCTTAAATGAGCTACATTAGATCAAGTATGGAGCCCATCCCCTAGTTCGAGACTATGCAAAAAAAGAGAGATAGAAGAATGAATTGTGAAGCCTAGTTCACGATATAACGAGGTGCCCACTCTTTTCCGGGCAATAGAAATAAAGTCAAGATCAGAGTTATGCAATGACTTTTTCCTAGTGATGTCCTCTTGCTTCTTCCCCTCTCTGGCGACTGCATGCCTTTCACTTGCTCTGCAACCTACTCTTTATTCAGTACCTGGTCAACCTTAGCCAAGATCTTAGGAGGAACTATTTTGGCTTAGAAGCTGGAGTCACCCCTGCCTCAAGTTACTCATCTGCTGGCTTCACCCTAATCACAGCCTAAACAAAGGCTAGATTAGCCTGGTCTTCTACTACCTCCTTGGAGGTAGGCTGGTCTTCCACCACCTCTTGAACAACAAATAGTGCTACTTCTATCGTCCTAGGAGCAGGTAGGTACTATACAATCCCAGACATATGCTCTTCATCATCAACAACTTTATCAGTGCCAGCAGCTCTAGAGAAACCTACACCATCACCAGTCGGATTAGACAACTTCCTTGCCCTCTCTAGAATCTCATCCTGGTTCCAATCAACAATGAGGGACATGTCAAAGGGAGATGGTAGAGCTTGGGCGGCTTGGAACGCTGCATAAAAGTACCCATCACCAAAAGAAGAATCAACCCCAATTTTCAAGCTAGATACTCCAGTGCCCTGTGCCTTGTTTTTCTCTGTATGCTCCTAGCTTTTTTCCTCCAAGTGTTTCTTTCAATGCCTCATCGCTCAGACCTAAGGGTTTCCAGACCGAGAGAGCGCTTTAACTTTTTTTTTAAGTCATAAGCGTATCCTTCAGCGCCTTATCTATATCATCTAGGTTAAGCTTCAGCACATGCACTGCACCCTTGGTCTGATCAAGCTCCCCTCTAGCTACCTCAGCATCAGACTCAGCCTTTTCAGCGTGAGTACTCAGCGAGGCCATCTGATGGCTCATAACTATATTTTATTTGAAAGTCTGTAATATACAACAACTAAGTCAGTTAACACCCAGGTACCATTTATGTGAGTGCCTGAATAATAATGAAATAGGATATGACATCGCTTTTAACTCAGAAATAACGGTCTTATCAGAACTTCAGAGGGCAGAGAGGTCAAGTGAGCAATGCTCGTGTCATGGCAGGAAAGGACGAACCGGTCGAAGACTTCGGTCGAGGTCTTGTGTTGACTCAGGGAGCTGCAGAGGTGGAATGGAAGTAGTAACAGAAGAAGTGGAAGCTACCGCAATAGAGCTAGGAGCCACGACAGTAGTAGCAAGAGTAGTTGTAGATCCTTGACCCCTCACCCTAATTAGTCTAGATGCAAAGATGTCAAACCAAGACATGAGCTTGGTGGTGAGAGGTGCCCTGGGAATTCCAACTGGCATACACCTCACTTCGATCAGGGGATGAGGGTATCTAACAGCTTGAGCGGTAGGAGAGCCAGAAGGTGAAAGAAGTATTGGAGAGGACTGAGTATTGGGAAAGTTGGGCTCCTACTGAGTCAGCAATGGAACTACACAATTCAACAAAGGATTTGAGGTCGTAGTCGTCTGACAATCACCTCTAAAATCACCCTAGACTCAGCAGCGAGGGAAACGTTTTCCCAAGTTAGCTTGCCACTTAACCGGGTTATGACCTGGTATTCAGTGCCCCCGACAAAGACCTAGCTCCCTTGATCTCCACTCATCACCACCCACTTCTCCTTCCAAGGGTTATCCTTCTTGGTAGCACCAGGGACTATTGAGTTCAGGCGGTTCTTTTCCCGATGGTAGAACTGCCCCTTTGGACTAAGGGGAATTAGTAGTGACCTAGAAAAGAGATCCCAGCTAATTCGGACCCGGTTACCGATCGATACCCTTTTTCTCACACTGTTATTCAGGCACTCACGTAACTCACCAAAAACAAAATTTAGGCTCCTAGGGATAGCAGAATAGTCTAAGATAAGGAAGAAGTAGAAGAAGATTGGGGATGGACCAGTGGCCACCCCGTGGATATGTTAGAAGAGATCCAAATCATAGGAGATGACCCATCCAGAGTAGTCAAAATTGGCGCCGCCTTGGAGCCAAGAGTTAGGAAAGGTTTGATCGAGCTCTTCCAGGAATATATCGACATATTTGCTTAGAGCCATGACAAGATGATAGGGATTCCCATCTCCTTGGAGGTTTACAGGTTGGCAGTTTACCCTACCTTCACGTCAGTCAAGCAAAATAGGCGACACTTCAATGTCGAGAGAAACACAGCCTTATAAAAGAAGGTTGATAAATTGATAAAAGCCAGTTTCATCAGGGAATCATGATACCCCGATAGGATCACATACGGGTCATGGTCACTAAAGAAAAATAGGAGTGGCACATGTGCGTTGATTACACTGACCTCAAACTTAACTGCCTGAAGGATAGCTTTCCCCTTCCTAAAATTGACAATTTAGTGGACTCTACCGTTGAAAACAAGCTGTTAAGCTTTACGGACACTTTTTCATGGTACAACCAGATCATTATGCACCCCGAATACCAAGATAAAACCAGTTTCATCACCAGGCTAGGTCTCTGCTGCTACAAGGTGAAGCTCTTCGGTCTTAAAAACTCCAGAGCCACCTATCAACTTCTAGTTAACCGGTTGTTGAAGCTAGAGATAGGAGGGACGATGGAGGTTTATATTTAAGACATGATCACCAAGTCTTAGAATGCAGAGGAGTACCGGGACCACATTCGTAAAGCTTTCCAAATTTTGAGAAAAAATCAAATGCGGTTAAACCTTCCCAAGTTTGCATTCGGGGTAACTGTGGGTAAGTTCCTTAGGTTCATGGTCCATGAGAGGGGTATAAAGGCTAACCTGAAGAAGATCTGAGCTATACTGGACCTAGAATCCCCTACCTCGCTCAAACAGGTGCAGACATTAACTAGTCGAGTGGTTCCACTCAATCGATTCATTTCGCGATCCATAGATAAATGCCTTCCTTTCTTCAAGGTGATCAAAAGGGGAAGGAATATGAAATGGGACAAGGACAGTGAGTAGGCCTTCCAATCCCTCAAGACCTGTAAATCTATTTGGTTCTGTCCGAGACAACTATAAGCATGGCTTTGATTAAAGAATGTGGGGATGAGGTCTAGCGACCTATCTATTATATGAGTCATGCACTAACCAAGCCCGAGAAGAATTACGTCCTCCTTGAGAAGCTCGCCTCCACCTTAGTGACCTTTGTAAGGAACCTCATCCCTTACTTCCTGGTGTATACAATGGCAATAGTGACTGATCAACCTCTCCGCTAGTTATTGTAGAGGCCAGATGTGTCTGGGAGGTTAGTCCTTTGGGCACTCGAGCTAATTCAGTTTGATGTGAAGTACAAAGCTGTTAACCAAAAACATTTCTTAGGGTGATGAATTCTAGTTAACACCCTCAAGACCACTACTATGGAGGAGGTGGTGGTGGTGGTTTGGTACTTAAAGTACAAAGGATCATTTTGAACAAGAGTGATGGTGGGTGTAAGAATAATGTGCATGCGAATGTTGTAGACATTGATAACCCTGTTTTATTACTGAGATTAGGATTACAACTCTCTAATGAGTAACACTAAATCCCTGGCAAACCAATAGGGATGGCAATTTCGTTCGTGTCAAGATGTAGAAAATAACGATGGCCGTGTTCTGATTACAGAATTGAGGCCAAAGATCCTCGTCTTTGTTCCCGTTGGGCGTATTTATACATGGTACACGTAGGTTAAACTTGTGAACCTCCTGCCATGATTCTCTGAACTCGTTTCCTCCTTATCGGGTAGGATAATTAATTTGAAAGTCATTGACTTCGAATTAATAATGGATTCAAGAATATCTTTGGTGGAGATAAGTTTGTTTCCTCTTTGGACTCGATCTCTTACCTTACATGTACTTAGTGTTTTAATGTTCGTTGGAGTGTAGATATGATCTCGTGTGTAATCATGGCGTGATTCTTCATGGAGATCGTCGAGTAAGGTGTTCGTTGTTTCATATGGTGTGGTAGATCTATGCACTGGCCTTGGTACTAGAAGCTTGGTCTAACCTTTCCAAGTCTATTGGAGCTGGGGATAGCTTCGTAGGCACCTTTTGGTGGTAGCGAGGCTCAAACCGTCTCCCTCCTTCTTGTCTGGATAGGTTCGAAACTTTCTTTAGCAAAGTGGAGCAACGCTGCAGCCTAAACCTGATGTCATTTTACGTATAAAGAGGATGGCAGGCTTCCGGAGAGGTTACGAGGTAGTTTCGATCTTGGGAAGCCCGGATAGACATGAGTCGGGTTTTCCCCAAACTCTATCTTTGGTGTAAGGAGCTCGATCTGATCGTGTCAGACTCCACCCCTGATGGTTCTGAAGCTCGATGACATTTCCTCGCTTATACAGGGTGCTTTGTGGCTTGACCCTAAGACCCTGGGTTTAATTATAGGTAAACTCGGGCCTGAATTCGGACTAGTAGAATGGAAAATTCTCTTTGGTCCCTAGCCAAATTTGGCTTTTAACAAAAGCTATAACCACCATCAAAGCCCATGTGCTAGCAGACTTCGTGGCAGAATTCTCAGCACCTCTTAACTCTGATGCTTCTATGAAGGTGGGGTTGAATTTAGAGAAAGAATTAGGTATTAATAACTGGCCAACCGACTGCAATCCTTGGATCCTCTCACCGATGGTGCATCTTGATAAGCTGGGGGTGGGGCTAGTATTGTCCAATTAGATCTAGAAAAAACAAAATGTTACCATAGCGTCAGGTTTGAGCTCATGGCTGTAAACAATGAGGCGGAATATGAAGCCCTTATGTCAAGAATGAGGATGGCCCTCGAGCTTGGGGTAGACTACTTGCAGGTCAAGAGCGATTCGCAGTTCATCGTCAACCAGGTCACAGGTCTATACCATGCTAAGGGGGATAACATGGCCATTTATCTCAAATAGGTCCAATTGCTCAAAAGCCAGCTCAAAAGATTCAAGATTAAGCAGATCCCGTGCAACCAGAATCACAGGGCAGACGTCATAGCAAAGATTGCTACCAATGGGGGTAAGATCTACCTAAGGGAGTACCCCTCCAGTTGATCTCCCAACTGAGCTTAGCAGCATGTAAGGAAGTCTATCCAGTTGATCGATCTCTGTACTGGATAGACCCCAAAGCCTTCTACTTCCAAGAAGGAAGACTCCTAGAGGATCTCGACCAAACCCGTAAAGTTATGAGGATCTCTGTTCGCCATTGCCTAGTAAACAGGAACCTCTACAGGTGAAGAAAATTCCTTCCTTCACTCTGCTGCTTACTTTCCAACGATGCCAGTTAGGCACTAAGAGAGGTCCACTCTAGGGACTGCGGAAGTCACACAGGTGGAGAAGCATTAGCATACCAGATGCTTCGTATAGGATAGTACTGGCCAACAATACACCAGGATACGAGGTCGTTTGTATGGTCATATGGACCGTGCCAAAGGGCTTTGAGCTTGAACCAACTACCCCTAGAACGCCTATTATCAATCAGCTCATCATACCCATTCACGATCAAGAATATTGATTTGATCGGCCCTCTCCCTACAGCTTCAGGCCAGGCCAAGCACTTAATCGTTGCGATAGACCACTTCACTCGGTTGGTGGAAACGGGGCCACTGTCTTAGATAACATAGGAAAACACCACCATGTTTGTTAAAACAAATGAAGTGTGCAGGTTTGGTACCCCGATCGCCATTATCACCGACCTCGGGAACAATTTGACATTGCTCAATTCAGAAATTTATATAAGGACTTGGGAATAGACCTCCCTCTCACCTCAGTTCCTCATCCCCAAACCAATGGCCTGGTAAAGGCTACAAACAAAATAATAGAGGAGTTCTTGGATAAGAAGCTCAGCAGAACTAGGGCAAATGTGCAGAGGAGCTACTGAAGTACTTTAAGCCTACCGGACCACCAAAATGACCGCGACTGAGGAAACTCCCTACTCTCTAACTTCCGGGGTAGAGGCAGTCTTACCAATCGAGCAAAATTTGACCTCGTTGCGGGTCCATCACTTTGAGCTAGATAATAACAAAGCTAAACTAGTAGCCACACTATACCTCCTGGAAGAAAAATAAGACAGAGAGGTATAAAGGGTAGCTGTCTATTAAAGTCGCTTTGCGAGATACTTCAACAGAAGAATAAAAGCCCGGGGCTTCAAATAAGTGGCTTAGTGCTCCGTAAGATGACCCAGAACACCAGGGTCAAATCAGATGGGGTCCTATGACCAAATTGGAAAGGCCTTTACTTGTTAAAGGTAGTGGTCCGGAGTGGGGCTTACAATCTCAAAGATATGGATTGACGACCCACCGACCATAACAGTTTGATTGTACCAAAATGTCAGCATTAGTTTCCTTTAAACATTTTTGTACTTTTATTTCGACCATCAATAAAATTTCCAGTTACTTTTCTCCAAATTTATTGCATCTTCATTCTTTTTATGCTTTCGCCAGTGGAAGTTCTCCATGATTGCCTTGTGCCAGGAAAGCTATGTAACCATCCCGATGCCTTGGACGGGTACCACCCCCTGTCAAAAAGGATCTAAACATAAGAGCATAGTTTCCTGTTAGCTCATGATACTAGAGACTGATCGGGAAAAACCCCTCACCATCTCTGAAGCCTTGGCCAGACACCACCCCTCGTTAAGAAGAGTCTGGTTAATAAGGTATAGTTGCTTACCTGACCTTGAGACCAGGGATTCAGGATACCTGATACCTTGGTCAGGATACCTCCCCCAAGAAGAATCTAGGTGTAAATGCATAGTTGCATACTAGATCAAAAACGCCATAGAATGGTACCTCCATAGTACATGAACTAAAGGTACCTGGATCCGTTCAACCAAGGTATTTTGCCAAAGTAACAGAATCCTAAAAACATAGTGATACCTGGTATCTAGATTCTCCGGGAAAGGGAAATCTATGAGACAAAGGGCCCCAAGAGGGGCACCTCGACCAAAATACCTCGTTAACCTGGTACTAATAATTTATATACTCCTACCTATCCTTTTAACAAATGTTTCATGTTGTTTTATGTTTTCAGGTCTTGATTAAGCCAAACACACACTGGGTACTCAAGTTAGCGGCTGAGAACGCCTTAAACAAACCGTCACTCGGGTACCGCGACTAACAGAGGATCACTGGTAGATAAGGAATTTACCACATATTATTTATCTAAAGTCTTGCTACGTCAACAATCTAACGTGCAAGTGCAACAACCTTAAGCGACCAGGAAAATTAATAAAACATGAGGTCTACGGTCATGGGGGTTGCAAGGTTAACACCTTGAGTGAGTACCTATAAGAGATGTCAATTACTCGATCTTTGTTGACCATTTACACTTATCAGGATTTGTAACTTCCTGGCATTACCAAAATTTTATTTAAGTCAGATTTACACATAGTTAGTCAAGGTAAAGATAAATTAGATACAAATAAGAAGAAGAATGAAGATACTGTTAATAAAATCAAAAGAGCCCATCCCCTGGTTCCTGGCTGAAAAAAACAAAAGAAAAAAGGAAGTATGAATTAGCCTTATGCATGATCAAGCAGGGTGCCCACCCCCCTTTTCAGGCAATAGAAAATAAACTAAGAATGAGGTCATGCATCGACTTTTTTCTAGTGGTCTCCTCATACTCCCTCCTCTGGTGGCTGCTTGTCTTACTCCTGCTTCGTAGCTTGCTATTCGATCAGTACATGAGCAACCTCCGTCGGGATCTTAGAAGGAACTATCTCGACCTGAGAAGCTTGGGTCACCCCTACCTTAAACTTCTCCTCCGCTTGCTTCGCTTCAGTCACGACCTCCACCACAACTAGTTCAATTTATCTTTCTACTACCTCCATGGAGACAGGCTGATCTTCCACCACCTCTTGAATAGCAGGCGATATTTCTTCTACCTTCTCAGGAGCAAGCAAGACCTCTGTAATCCTGGACTGTTATTCTTCATCATGTGCACTTTTATCAGCACCAGCAGTCCTAGAGAGGCTTGCCAAATCACAAGTTGGGGTGGACAATTTCCTAGCTCTCTCTTCAGGATCTCTTCCCGGTTCCAGTCTACGATTGAGGACATGTCAAAGGGAGGAGACACTGCTTGTGCAGCTTGGAAGGCATCGTAGAAGTATCAATCACCAAAGAAGAGTCCACCTCAGCTTTCAAGCTAGCTACCTGAGCACGCAGAGCCTTGTTCTCCATTGTTTTCTCTCTGGATTTCCTTTTCTAGGAGCTCTTATCCATAGCCTGCCTCTCTAATTTTAGGGTCTCCTAATCAAGGGCGCACTTCAACCTCTCCAAGTCACAGCGATTCTTCTCCAATGCTTTCACTGTTGTGTCCATATTGAGTTACAACGCCTGCACCGCAACATGAGTCTGAGCGAGCTCCCTCTGGCTGTTTTAGCGTTAGACTCTGCCTTTTCAGCACGACTCCTCATCGAGGTCATTTGGTGGATCACAGCCACATTATACTTAAAAGTCTGCGGGTCACAACAACCAAGGTAGCCATCACCAGGATAAAACAAGTCAATGACAAAGCAAGATATAATCCCTAGCTTACCTCGACGATGAGAGCAGATCTCTTGGTAAGCAAGATCTCAATTGTCAGTGATGTCATTAAAACAAGACCCCCACCGAAACAGGAGAGGACAAACCGACCCATAACCTAGTCATGTCAAGTAATCCATGGACGAGGTATGCTATGATCTCATGGAACCACGGTAGTGGAAGTGGTAGTAGTTTCAAGACCTTGGCAGCTCGAGGAGGCCTTGAAGCAGGTGGAGGAGAGGGGATAAAAGAAACCAAAATAGAAGAGGAGGTGACAAAAGTAGAGCTGGTGGCAACAATAAAAGAAGTAGAAGCAAAAGTAGAAGCAGTAGCAATAGCTGAAGTAACAAAACATTGACCTTTAACCTTGGTCAGCTGGGATGCAAACACGGTCGGTTGAGATCATGGACTAGGGGGAGTGGTAGAAGGTACCCTAGTGATCCTAGTAGGGATGCGCGCCCACTACCCCTCATCGTAATAGGAAAAGGAGAAATCCTAGTGGCTTGATTGACAGTAGACCTAGTTAGGGTAGAACTCAGGGGAGGAATAGTATCTTCCAGTGACCTAGGCTCCTGCTGGGTTGGTAAACGAAAAAACTGAAACTGTACGAATCATCAACAAGTTAGAATAAGCAACTAGCAAAGTAGAAAAAACAAGTCAACAAGGGTTGAGAGGTTCAACATACCAGGAGAAGTGGCGGAGATGCACAGGTATTTATCAACCAGGTTGGGATCGAAAGCATCCGAAGTGGAATGCTTTAGACTAACAAAATTCCATTCAATGATTGCTTCCAAAATCACCTTGGACTAAGCAGCAAAGGTAATTTCCCCCAAGTAGGTTGACCATCGAACTGGTAGAACTAGTACACTGTGTAACCGATGTAGACTGAGCGTCCCCAGTCCCCGCTGACCACCACCCATTCCTCCCTCCACCAGGGACTATAAAGTTCAAACTATTCTTTGCCTGGAGGTAAAACTGCCCTTTGAAGTAGGGGAGTTAGCAGTAATTGGAAAAGGAAACCCGATTCGTCTGGTCCTGGTTCCCTTTCAACATCGTCTTTCTCGTATTACTCTTTCCACAACACAAGGAAGCCTTCCAAGTGCCTCTAGAACTCGACGTCAATTGAAGAGGGGCGAGTTGCAGAGCATAGAGAGCCTCGTAAAGAGAGGGATGAAGGGGTAGCTTGACCTCGTACTCGAAAGTAACAGTATGGATAGGCAGCACATCGGAATGAGGGCTATACACATCGTAATTCCTATATGGAACATCGATGGAGATGCTATCAAAAATCTCGAATATCTCTCCTAAGCGACTGTTGGAATCGATTGTAGCAATAGAGTCGGGGAGGATCTTGAAATCATATGGCAGAGTAAGCACTCTTCCCGTCGAGACAGCGACGGCCGTGACCTAACCTCTTACCTCTTTACAGTCATCGCTTGAGTAACCTCCACTATCTCTATAGGGGAATCAGGTATATTAGACCAAAATGACGGTGCAGTTGCAGAGGATTGGAATCGCTCTCCCCGCTATTTTATTCTTGAGCCCGTTTTTTACAAGTAAAGATTGGGAAATCGCCCTCCAACAATATTTTGACATTGTGAAGGTCGGAGTTCGACATGGTAACAATAAAGTGAAAGCTTGAGAACTGAGGAAGGAGACTAAACGCGAGGGCTAGGGGTCTTTTCAAAATTTGAAAGAAGGGATTTGTAGAAGCGTGAGAAAAGTGAAAATGAGGCCAGGCTTATATAGAAATGATATAGTGGCGATCAATGACGATAGTGTGATCGATGAGATGAGATTTTCACCACGATACCCGTATGTTGCCAAAATTGTTGCTTTTTTCAAATAGGAAACCTCCCACTAACTTTACATGTGGCCGCTACATTTAATGAGAAGATTTCTTCCCAGATTCTTGTGATCTATTTGAAAATGAAATTTTTTTGTAACGAGATCGAAAATTTGACTTCAAACCCAAATCAATCACCGGTGTTCAAGTCAGAGGGGCCTTCTGTTAATAGCCATTTTTTGTAAGGGATCAAAGGGAAATTTTCCAACTAGTTAGAGCCTGAGAACACCTGTACTACATAGGCACCAGGCATGGTGATATACCTTACAGTACTGGGTCCAACATGATCTTGGTACTTCGACATTGTGGTAGAAGCTGGATGAAGCTCTCGCCCTTCTGTGAACTGCCTAACTAGCACCAAGTTACCATGACAGTGTCTTATTAACCCACCAAGGTACACATCTTACCATTCTAGTAGAAAGGAAGATGTCGGTAAAGCTCCAGTAAGATCAACCAAGCGGCTCGCTACTGGGAGTTACCCCGACATACCTTTCAACCTCTATTGATCAAACGCCACCAAGGTGATACCTTAGAGTACCCCGATCATAGAATGGTAACCCAAGGTACCTCATCGCGTCACCATGTCAACGCTTTGAGGTACTACACTACCAACAGATAACATCGGATTATTCATAAAACACTGTGGGTGAACTCCACGTGTACATCGTCATAATTGAAGAGTTTACAAGGGAAACAAACACCCTTCCTACTAAAATATTCTATCTCTATTCTCCATGATCAATCAGATTAAACATAAATATTATGAAACAAGGAAAGAGGATCAATCCATTGACCTCCGACTTGTTCTCTTAGAGAAAATCATAGACTTCATGTAAAAATTGGAGGGGAATATCAATGAAATGGAGGATCGAGAAAAAAAGGCCTTAAGAGCCATCAACATTGTGAGTAGTATCCACTTAACGATAGAAATGAGTCTGCCATCTCCATTCGTTGAAGAAAAAAAAAATATTTTTCTTAAACTATTAATCATACAGTTATGCGTTTGGTATGACTAGAACAGGACGGGACAAGACACAAATTTCAAATGACCAAAATGCCGACCCTGAGGGTATTTCGGGATTGACCGATCCTAAGGCGGCAATTCTCGAGTTAAGCTCGTGAGATCTGAAATGGTAGGTTACACTCACGAAGGTTTTGACTAAGTTTGTTAATTAAAAACCTGATTGAATAAATGATGGTTGAACGATATGGAATAAGAGTTATCTAGAATATCATTTGATTGGGGATGTCTCGATCCAACATGCAAAGACTTGACTGGCCCTATGGCGGCACTTCTTTGTGGTATGTTGGATTGTCGTGGTATAGTAACTGGTTTTAGGGTAGTTCTTGTTCATTAAACATGTTCATGCATCATATTTAAATTTACGCCAAAGCACTCGCACCTGTTTTAAATAAATGACTGAATGAATGTCTTATTTATTTCAGAAATAATGTCTTCTTCATTATTTTAAATTCTCACAAACGAAAAATTATCTTGTGATAACTACACTATGTGGAAACAAAACATCAATGCAGTATTAGTCAGCAAAGACCTCAAGTTTATGCTTACTGAGGAATGTCCTCCAATGCCCACTGCCATTGCCACACAAACTGTTCATGAGGCTTACAGTGATGGGTCTTATCCGATAAGAAGGCATGAACATATCTATTGGCTTCTATGATAGACATGCTTGTCACAAAGCACGAAGCAATTACTTCAGTATTCGAAATCATCGAGTCATTGCAAGCTATGTTTGGGCAGCCCTCCGAGCAAAAGTGACATGAAGCTGTTCGTTTCGTTATGCTTGCTCGCATGAAGGATGGTACATCAGTTCGGATATATGTCCTGAGCATGATGTTCTACTTCAACATGATAAAAGTCTGTGGCGGAGCCATTGACAAACCCAGTCAAGTGAGCGTCATACTGATGACTCTTTTGAAGAGTTTTTATCAATTTAAGAACAACTAGGTGATGAACAAGTTAATGTTTAGTCTCACACAATTGCACAATGAGCTCACTACCTTTGAGTCCTTGACTAAGGACTGTAAGAGCAAGATCGGTCATGTAAATGTTGCCAAACCATCTTCCTCCAATAATAAGAAGAGGAAGAGGTCTGCTGGGAAGGTAAAGGGTAAGCCCAAACCCATGAAAGCCCAAGGCGAGAAGAAGTCCAAGAAAGGTAAATATGATTTACTTGTTCTAGTTGAAGATGATTCTTCACCTTGGATAGTTGATTCGATGGCCACTAAACACGTTTGTTCTTCTTTGCAATGGACTGATTCTTAGACACAGTTAGAGGAGGGATCTCCTCAATACATGTGGGGTCAAGGGATGTAGTGTCGGCATGAGCAGTGGGCGTAATCAGATTTGGTTTTTGTAATAAATATATTTTGTTGGACAAAATATTTTATATTCCTGGATTTATACAGAATTTGATTTTCGTTTCTCAGTTGTTAGAGCAAAAATATTATGTTTATTTTAATATTACGTCTGTTATTATTGGAAAGAATGGTCTGACTATTTTTTTCAGGAATAAATGAAAACAATTGTATGTGTTAAAACCGTTAATACATACTACACTGCTCAACACCGAAATGTTTAAGGTTGAAAAACCAAAAACTAAACGACATAAGTTTTCTTTAGATATTGACACTTATCTTTGGCATCTAAGGCTTGGTCATATCAACCTTGACTAGATAGACAGACTAGTAAAAAATGGACCTTTAAATGAGTTAAAGGTTGACACCTTACCTGTCTGTGAATCTCGTTTGGAAGGTAAGATGACTAAGGGACCTTTTACTAGAAAAGGCTTTAGAGCTAAAAAACCGTTAGAGCGTATATATACAACGTCTGTGGACCGATGAATGTTAAAGCTATAGGTGGTTTTGAGTATTAGGTAACCATTATAGATGACTACTGAAGATACAAATATGTCTACCTAATACAACGGAAGTCAAAAACATTTGAAAAGTTCAAATAATTCTGTGCTGAAGTTGAGAATCAATTAGGTAGGACAATCAAGTTACCACGATCAGATCATAGAGGTAAGTACCTTGACCAAGAGTTTAAAGACTTCATGGTCGAGCATGGGATAGTTTCCAACCCACAGCTCCCGGTACACCTCAGCAAAATGGTGTAGTGGAGAGGAGAAATAGAACCCTAATAGAAATGGTGAGATCTATGATTATCATTACCAAATTCCTTCTAGGTATATGTGTTACAACAACCGCATAAACTTTGAATGTAGTGCCATCAAAATCTATTCCTAAGACTCCCCTAGAGTTGTGGAATGGTCGTAAAGATAGTGTGTGATATTTCCTCATATGGGGGTGTTCAACACACGTGCTGAAGAACAGAAGTGGAAAGCTAGACTCCAAGTCTGTGGTCTGCCTGTTTATAAGATACTACAAGGAGACCAGAGGTGGACACTTCTATAGTTCCGAAGATAACAAAGTATTTGTATCGATAAATGCAACATTTCTTAAGGACAATTATATTAGTGACCATAAACCTCGTTTCAAGATTGTATTGAATGAGTTATAGCCTGGTGAAACCAGTGCTTCATTAATAAGAGTTGTTGATCCAAAAACCTCTGAGAGTCAGATGGTTTCTAATCAGGATAAACTACCACCTAGACGTAGTGAGAAGGTCCTGAGACAACCTGAACGCTATTTAGGTATAGGTGAGGGACAAAGTGTTGTCTCTACTAATAGTGTGGATGATCCATTGACATTTAAGAATGCAATGGAAGATTCTAATAAAGAGGAATGGCTTAAAGCCATGAATCTCAAGATGGAGTCCATGTAGTCTAACTCAGTCTGGGATCTTGTAGACTTATCGGATGGGGTAAAACACATTGGGTATAAGTTGATCTACAAGAGAAAGAGATGAGTAGACGGGATTTTAGAGACCTTTAAGGTAAGACTAGTGGCTATGGGTTTTACCAAGAAAGAGGAGGTCGATTATGAAGAGACCTTCTCGTCAGTAGCCGTGTTTAAGTCGATTCTCTTATCCATTGCTGCCTATTTTGATTATGAACTTTGGAAAACGGACGTCAAGACTGTATTCTTGAATGATAAACTTGACGAAAGCATCTATATGATGTAACCAGAGGGATTCGTGTCCCAATATTAAGAGTAAAAAGTTTGCAAGCTGTAAAAGTCCATCTATGGACTTAGCAATCATCTAGATCTTGGAACATTAGGTCTGATGATATGATCAAAACCTATGGCTTTAAGAAAAACGTCGATAAGCCTTGTGTCTACAAGTGCATCATTGATAAGAAAGTAGTTTTCTAAGTCCTATACACAGAGGATATCCTACTCATTGGGAATGATATAGGAATGTTGTCTGATGTAAAGGGCTGGCTAGCTAGCCAATTCCAAATGAAAGATTTGGGAGAGGCGAGTTATGTTCTTGGGATCCAACTTATAAGGGATAGTAAGAACAAAATCTAAGCCCTCTCTCAGGCATCATACATCGATAATATTCTTGTGCAATTTTCAAAGCAGAACTCCAAGAAAGGTAATTTACCTTCCAGGCATAGAGTTTACTTGTCTAAGGAATTATGTCCTAAGACACCTCAAGAAGTTGAGGTTATGAGACGTGTACCCTATGCATCGACAGTAGGTAGTCTCGTGTATGTTATGTTATGCACGAGACCGGACATCTGCCATACAGTGGGAGTAGTCAGCAGATACCAGTCCAACCCAGGATTGGATCATTAGGTTGTGGTCAAGACTATTGTCCAGTATCTTTGGAGAATAAGAAATTATATGCTAGTGTATTCCAGACAAGATTTGATCCCGCTAGGATACACGAATTCAAATTTTCAGTCGGATAGGGATTCTAGAAAATCCACGTCTGGATCAGTATTCACCTTGGGTTGTGAAGCCATTACGTGGATAAGTATCAAGCAATCTTGCATTGCTGACTCCACCATGGAATCCGAATATGTAGCCGCTCATGAAGCTGCTAAAGAGGATGTATGGCTCCGTAAGTTCTTGAATAGTCTAGAAAGTTATTCCAGATCTGGATAAAACCATCACACTTTACTGCGATAATAGTGGTGTTGTGGCTAATTCCTAAGAACCAAGAAGCCACAAAAGAGGAAATGATATAGAGAGAAATTATCATCTTATTAGAGAGATATTGTCGAGAGGAGATGTGATCGTCACCAAGATAGCCTCACAAGACAATCATGTTGATCCAATTACAAAGACCTTACCATCTAAAGTGTTTTTGGGTCACCTAGATGGTCTAGGGTTACAAAACATGCCTCACATGTTTTAGTGCAAGTGGGAGATTGTTGGGGTTTATGCCATAAATATGTTATTTGTAAACGGATTTATGAAATAAATAAATGAAAAGTTTAGTTCATTCTTGTTGTATTGTTTATTTTATAACTTGTGCATATATTTAACATCTAAGATTGCCGGATGTAATCTCGAACTATGTTTATGAGTGTCATATATGGATGGATAAAGTAAGAGATGTGCAATCTAAAGAGTCCATAGATAGTAAATAAAGCTGTGTACTTTATTTGTGGTTAATCTATCGCTGCGGTCCATTCTGTAATATACGGTGATTCTATCTTGAATCATTCATATGAGATATAGGAATGAAGGCACCTCGTAGGATGTTATCATATAGAACTGGACCATGATCATGAATCTCTCACCAAGATTCGTTTACCGATAAGATTCGTATATATCAACTAATGATGGCTATACGTAGGTGATCTTAATCCTGAGTGTCTTGTCGACTCCTTTAGGTTAGATCGTAGTTTTTGATATACCATTTGTGAGGTCAAATGCATTTCCTGATCAATATACTCTGTAAGTTGGGATTGCGGTTTGGCTTGTGGATGGGAAGGTTTGTACACAATAATGGAATCCACCCCATTAAGTGAGAAGTAGATGATAGTTCACTTAAGGGTTGATTCGTGGCTTGAACAATATGAGCGCTCTCCTATTTCTGTGAGGAAATAGGATTTATTGTCCATTAGAGAATCAACGACATTTAAAGGATATATATAATCAGAGGGGTATAGTGAATATTATAACCCAGCTCTAACTACTACTGTGGAGGATCACACCCTGTATAATAACTATATCGATGGATACCGAATTGTTTCGGTCCGTGTAAAAGTGTTTGCAATTGAGAGAGTGCAGCTTCGGGGTTTTAGTGGAATAACACTAGAGTTAATAATCAAGGAATATTAATTAAAGAGTTTAATTAATAATTCTGAGGATTATTGGAGCTCAAAATATTATGGGTCCATTAGGTCCCCTTGCTAGCCCGATCGATTTAGGTTACAAGGGTCACGGTTAATTAATTGGATAGTCCAATTAATTGTGGTACGAAAGTGACACATATTTATTCGGGAATTAATTGAATAGTGAGATTATTTAATTAAAAAATGATAATGATTACGTTAATTAATAATTAGACTTTTAATTGTGCAATTAATCATTAGTTAGGGGGTATTGATTGATATTTAATTTTTAAGGATAAGATCATTTGATTATTTTACTTTTTATTAAATTAGATATTTAATTTTAAATTTGAAGAGTTTGAATTCAAAACAAATTGATTAATATCTTTAAAGATATGAGATATCTTAAAAGATTGTAATTGATTAGTTTTATCAATATATATATATATATATATATATATATATATATATATTAAATATATATTTTTTAAAAGATAAATACAGTCAACAAATAATAAACACAGATAATTGTACATATATCAGTTTGTATAGGATACAAACAGGAATTGTCCGTGGATCAATAAAAGAAGAGAAGACAAACTAGCAACAACTAAGAATTTGCATATGATGAAAATTGGTAGTGCGTGAATTTAATATCAAATACATCAACACATTAACAAATACTACAAGAGATATCATTACATGTGTACAGGATATTGAAAGTTTGTGCAAGTAGAATGTGTATGAAACTTGATAAAAAGCGTACAGTGATAATTGCAAGGGGATTTTGGCTTATGAAGGAAATTTAGTTTTTTGTGAAAAAGTGTAAAAGGCAATTGCTTGTATGCATGTGAAAAGATCAAAGCAAGGGTTGCATAGTTATCAAGAAGAAAGAGTTTCTTCAAGTCTTTTCTCTACATCCTCCATTCAAGTCCCTGTTACCAGTTCCGGGACATAGCAAGGAAGATTAAGTAGTTCAGACAAGGAGCATATTGTAATGTGAAGGAGCCTCCAAACGTTGGTAAAAAAAATTCTCCTTTTGATTATATTGATTACAATTTCTTGTGTTTACATATTTATTTATTATTATAATAATTATTATGTATTAGTTCTAAAAAATTATGATCCCAATTTCACTGGTTCCAAATCGTTTACGATCAGTATATAAAAATTTTAAAACCTACTTCCGTTGCGTTACTAATGAATGGGGTTCCAACAGCTGCCACCTTCCATTGTACCCAAGAGAGACCGAGAGTTTAGAGCGATTTTTATATGTCACCTCTGATTTATTTACATTAATAAAATCAATGAGATTTCCTTTGTATATCATATACGTATCTTATCATCTCCTGTCTGAATCAACCCCCAAATTACATATAAAAAATGAGGTACCAAATGTATCTTCCCCGACTGCGAACTCTGATGTAATGGTCTCGAGGGTGCTCGGTAAAATTTCTTACCCCGAGTGAATTTTTGTCTAACACTTTCTGGCGCCTTCTGTGGGGACATCCATGGCCAGTTTACATAAGGTTACGTTTTATTGGTTTTGCAGAAAATATGAAGCTTCGATCTTTCCAGTGAAAACCTAAGGCTTCGGTGCAACAATATGCCATATCCACCCGAAAAGTTCCAAAGAAGAGTAGGAAGTCCAGGTATCATAGCTAGGCTCCAATACAACCAACCACTGAGCGGGCTTCAGGCCCCCTAGTGCTATGCCAGGTCGAGCTTGACAAACAGGCGGTGACCTTCATAGAGAACGTCCGCCATCATTTGCTAGCTGAAGGAACAAGCAAACCTGGAGCCCCATATCCAAGGAGAAACAAGCGCCTGAAGGATCAATTGGCGAAGTTGTAGAAAGAGATCCAACAAATTAAGAAGGGGAAACATAAGAAAGTCAAGAAGGATCCTTTGAGTGAAATGAATGCCCCTTTAACCAGATGGATCAGGGAAGCCGTGCTCCTACCAAAATGAAAGATGCCTGCAGATAAGTTCTCCGATACAGAAGATACTCTAGGTTATCTGGAGAGTTTTATCCAGCAGATGGAAGTCTAGAATACTACCAGGACAACTATATGTAGGATGTTCATTGCCACCTTAATCGATTATGCAAAGACTTCGTTCAGAAAGCTGCCCGCTGGAAGAGTGGATTCTTTCACAAATCTACCAACTGACTTTTACTCACAGTTACAGAGTGTCAAACTACACCAGTAGGATCCCATACACCTTCAATATATGATCCAGGGGTGAGGAGAACTCTCATGTCTTATTTGAAGCGTTTTCATAAAGAAGTCATCCAGATGGAAGTCTGCACCGAGAAGTAAACCCTAGCCAACTTTCGTTGGAACCTGTGGGTTGGTAAGCTTTTCTGATCTTTTGCCAATCATCCTCAGGAGACCTATTAGGAAGTCTATGACCGGGCACTCAAGCAAGTTGAGATAGATGAATAACTCAAGGTGAAGATGGAGCATAATGATATGAGAGTGGTAATGTGCTAGAGGAATGAGGCGTATAGACTTGCGCCTTTCAGAAAACTAAGAATAAACTCCAGAATAGGTCAATGTATCGTTTTCTCTCTTCCCAACCTCGGTAAGAATAGTACCCAGTGAGGCGAACCCCTCCGTAAACTTCACTTCCTCCAAGGACTGTCGCCCCGGTAACATGAGATAAAAGATGGTACGATCATTATACCCCTTTAAATACGTCTCGTGAGACAATCTACCTAGCCATTCAGAATAAGGGGCTACTCCAGAAGTCGGCACCCATGAAATCTTCGGTAGACAGGAAGAACTAATATAAATATGGTGACTTCTATGAAGACATAAGGCATAAAACATCGGAGTGTTATAGCCTACATAACTAGATTGTGGCTATGGTAAAGGGGAGGTTGTTTGGTAGAATTCCTGCAATAAGTTAGGGATAATATCCATACTGGAAAAAAGGTACAAGCAGAGACCCACGACCATGCTGAGAAAAGGAAAGGGGAGCAAAGAGATTTGATACAGCAAATCCCAGTTATAAATACCATCAGCGGATGGCCCACCTTGGCTGGTACCTCTAACAACTCCAGAAAGAACCATATAAGGAGGATTCCCTACATTGATGAAGGTCGGGGTATCCTCAAGGTAAACTAGAGCTCGAATGGCCCATCTCAATCGGTCAAGATTATCTTCACAAGGCAGACGTCTACAACACTGTACAGCCTCATGACGATCCCATGGTAATCACGGTGTAGATTGCCAACTGCGTGGTTCACCGCGTGCTCATCGACACAGGCAGCAGTGTAGATATTCTTTTCAAAGATACCTTAGAGAAACTCAATTTGGAGCATTGGTGTTAAAATAGTTGTCAACCCCACTGTATGACTTCAATAGGGATTCTATCGTACCTGTGGGGTCAAAGATCCTTCCAACTATCGTAGGAAATGCACCCCTTCATCAAAATATCATGACAGATTTTGTTGTGTTTGATACCCCGTCAGCCTATAACGCCATACTAGGAAGACCATTTCTGTCAGCCCTGAAGGGGATCTTGTCCATCTACCACAATGTCTTAAAATTTCTGGTTAGGAGCAAGGTGGGCAAGGTGCACAGAGACCAGTAAGCTGTAAGGAAATGCTATGTAGTGTTCGCGAACCCTTAAGATTGGTCTAGGAAATTCACCCAGGTTGCCGTAGTTTTGTTAGGTTTTAGTTTGTTTTGGCATTAATTTCATATCAAAATGATGTTTACCTTGTAATGACTTAGTTGTTTAGGTTCATGATGATTCAAGCTTCAAGGAATAAGAAACAAGAAGTCAAAGCAAGTTCTAAGTCTTCAAAGAGAAATGATGCAATTTGGTTATAGAATGGTATACTAAGACCTTATCTTTCTCTTACAAGGCTTAGGCACACACACACATATCATACATTTATGTCCCTGGATCGTTGTACACCCGGTACACATATACAATTCATTCATATGTGTCCCTATATCATTATGCACCATATAAAATACATTCACACACTTGGAGATGAATGCTCATGCATTGGTTTGGAAATAACATGTTTTGGAATATGCATAATTGGAAACTATCTCTATGTAGTTTGCATTCTAGTGTGAATTATGTTTGTGTGTGCATATGCTTGTATAACATGGATATTGAACTTGGATTTAGTCTTAAATCATTCTTGATTAAGTTTCGGTCATTTCGGTTACTCATACTATTGATTTCAAGTTCAAAGTCAAAAGATACTACACTTTCAACTCATGTTTCATACATTGTCTTCGTCTTCGTATATCGAGTCGAATTATTATTTTCTGGGTTGAGTATCTTATATGTCCATGTCCATGTCCATGTGAGAGTTTCAGTTTGTAATCCGTAAACGGATTTGAATTCCGAGTTTGGAGGCCAGAGAACGGTCGAAGAACGCAAAGGAAGGTCGAAGGAGAAAGAAGCAAGCATTGTCTTCTTTCCTGAGATGGCGCGTGGCCATCTCGGGGCAGAAGGCTTGCTGCCCCGAGATGCCCATGTGCCATATAGGGCAGCAAGATTGCTTGGTTTCATTTTAACCCTCTTGGTCATTTTACATGTCCAAGTCTCCCACTCCTTTATAAACTCCTTCCCTCTCACATTTTATTCTAAGAAGAAATTCAAATCAAGTGTGCAAAATTTTTCTCTCTAAATTTGCTCACATTCCAAACACTATAACCTCTTCATTTCAACTCCGATTTGAGTGATTTGAAGTTGAGAGTGTTCATCTATTCATCCTCTATCTTTTCTCTGAAGGTTTGAGTTTATTTTCCTGTTGTTTTTGGTGTCTAATCATACAAAAATAGGACTGCACCTAGATCAACTAAGGTATTGATTTTCTCTCTAAGTTTTCTTTAAAAACTTGGTCAATTGCCTTGGGTTTTCTTCTTCTACATATATTTGTATACTGTGAGTGTTTTGAACACTTTCAAAGCTAGATTGAATTTCAATTAAAATCATACATGTTGAGTTAGGTTTTGATTTTGTCTATGTTATCACATGTTTGGGATTGTATTGTGCTAGCTTTGATTCTAGGACTATTTTGTGATCTTTGATTGATTGATTTTGAGATAAATAGTTCTTCACATGTATTAGGCTCTCTTGGCCGAAATTCTCACACAATACACGTGTTTATGTTGTTTTGAGCTATTCATGTGATTTGTTGAATCTATGATTAAGAATATGCTCTAGAACTTATGCTTAGATCTATTTGACTTTGTCATATGATTTTAGCATGTTTTTGGTTTTTGTGATTTAAACTTGATCTTGTGATTTGTTGATCATATCTTGTGATTCAAGTTTAGATATATGCATGAATCTAGTTTGTGATTAATATTGAACATATCTTACATGATCTAGATTGTTTATACATGCATGATTAACTAGACTATATGTGATTTGTGCATTCATGCTCATGTCTAGTATTTTCCATAGGATGTGTTGATCATAACATTCTACGTTGCATGCTTGTTTGCGTTTTGCATTCATGATCACTTAGATGCCTTGTGAGAAGGAAGTCTTGACAATAGGTGTGAGACCTATGGTGTTGAACAAGAAGTCTTGGCAAGAGGTGTGAAGCCTCGGATTGTCGAGCAAGGAAGTCTTGGCTAGAGGTGTGAAGCCTTGGATAGTCGAGTAAGAAGTCTTGCCTAGAGTTGGGAGAACTCGGATAGGTGAGCAAGGAAGTCTTGACTAGAGTCGGAAAGACTTGGATAGTTGAGCAAGAAGTCTTGCCTTGGGTTGTGATGATCCGAATAAGATGAGAAAGTAAGTCTTGACAAGAGGTGTGAAGCCTCAGATTGTTGAGCATAGGGCGGCAACTTCTAGAGTAGGATAAGTGGGTAGTTTCTAGGTGAAGAGGTTACTTGAGAGATTGTACTTGTCTTATCTACTAGTGGATTTTGTTTGTCGGTGGCTGCTAGCCCGTGGATGTTTACTCTTCGGAGGTTTACCACGTTATATCTTGTGTTAACTTTTCTCTATCCCTCTCTCTCTAATATTTGTATTATGGATAGAACTCCCTATGTATGTTGACTTCCTTTCTATAGAATAAATTGTGTATGTGTTACAATTACTTGTTTGTATCACACTTTACTTGTGTTTATATATTGATTAATTGTCTTTAATTAATATATTGTGATACAAGTAATCTAGTGGGACAAACTTTTTTTTGTTTCTAAGGGAGTCGAAAAAGGTGTCTAACCTATTCACCCCCCCTCTAGGTTAGCCTTGAGCATTTAACCGTAATTGTATTTTCAATTGGTATCAAAGCAGGACACTAGATTGCACTTATTGTGAGTCCAGGGTGATACTTGCACGGTTTTTGTAAGGCGTTTGAAGTCATAGGTTTACAAGATGATGTAATGGAGGAAGGAGCCTCAAATACTAGGCCACCATTACTTCGTGGCACTAACTATGGGTATTGGAAGTTGAGGATGAAAGCCTACATCCGCTCTATTGATGAAAGAGCTTGGATGGTAGTGGAAGAAGGTTATAGTCCTCCTACCAAGGTTCAAGAGGATGGAACCATGATACTCAAGCCAAGGAGTGAATGGACAACAAATGAGTTTGAGGTTGGTAAATGGCATCATCGTGCTATGAATGCCATCTTTGGAGGAGTTGATGGGCATCAATTCTCCTACATTCAAAATCTTGAATCTGTAAAGGAAGCTTGGGATACTCTCCAAGTTACTAATGAAGGAACCTTAGCGGTGAAGAAATCAAGGCTTCAAATGTTGGCATCAAAATTTGAAGGTTTAAATATGGGTGAGGAAGAAAAGTTTGAAGACTTCCAATTCCGGCTTCTTAACATAGCTAACCAATGTCAAGCACTTGGAGTACCTATCTCAAAAGAGCGTTTAAATTGGAAAATCCTTAGGTCTCTTCCTAAGAGATTCAAATCAAAGGTGACGGCCATTGAGAAAAGCAAGGATGTGGATAGTATGAACATCGATGAGTTGCTTGGGGACTTATGAGATGTGCTTGAAGCCAAAGATCAAGAGTAAGGGAATTGCTTTCAATGCTATTGAAGAGGAGAGTGATGATGAAAAAGAAGAAATGGCACTCTTGGTTAGAAGGTTCAAGAAGTTTCTAAAGAATAATGCCAAACCTAAAGGCAAGTCTTCTAAGGAAAAATGAGTCAAGAGAACATCATCTCTAAGGATTGTGAAGAATAGTCAAGCCATGAACAAAAAGGAGGTTCAATGCTATAATTGTCAAGGTTTTGGTCACTTTGCTAGTGAGTGTACCAAGAAGACATCTAAGAAAGACAAGAAAGGCAAAAGGTTGCTGGCTACTTGGAGTGATGATAATTCTAGTGACAATGAGAGCTCTAGTAGTGAGTCTTCAAGTGATGAAGAATTGGTGAGCAACTTTGTAGCTCTAACGGCTTCTCATTCTTCACTAGATGTTGGTAGTACAATATCTTTGAACAAGGACCTTGATGCAAATCATGATGGAAACTCTAGTTCCATTCCTACTAATCTTGAGTTGTTGAAAAAGATAGAAAATCTTAAAGAATCTAGAGACAATGCTCAAAGAGAAGTAGTTGAGAAGGATGATTTGATCAAGAAGAAACTAGATGAGTTTGTGGCTGTTACTCGTAGACTTCTTGGTGAGAAAGGTGATATTATGAAGAAGTTTAGAGAACTTGAAAAGATAAACCTTGAGAAGGATAATGTGATATTTTCTTTGAGGAAGAGAGAACAAGAATTGATGGAAGAGATTGACATGACTAAGGAGGCTATCAAGGACTTAGTGAATGATTCGGTTAGTGTGTCTAGTGTTAGAAATCTTGTTAACTCTCATAGTGGTGAAGACGACTTGGTAGTTGAATAGGAGCTTTTGGAAGCACCACTTCCTATTCACTTGGATGAAGTCGTGATTGATAAGAAACCACACAAAAGAGAAGATCAAAAGCCAAAAAGAATTTGGCGGACAAGGTATCTTTGCAAACTCCTAGTGAAGCTAGTTCAACTCCAAAAGGTACAATCTCATCTTTTATTCCAATTTGCCATTATTGCAATATGTCACATTAAGCCTAGGTGTTATAAATATATTGAAAACTGAAAATTAGGAAATGAATCTAGGGATAAAGAGATTAAACTTCAACTTGAACATGCTAAACCCTTGAGAGTTAAGAAACATGATAATTTTGCTAAGCATGAGAAAAAGTTATGGAGTAGAAAGAATTCTAATCTTGTTCAACTTGAAAAAGCTTGTGTTGAAAATGTTAAGGAAGAGTGTGTTAATGATATTCTTGTTAATCAAGTCATTGAAGGATTTTACTCTAGATTTAACATTATTGTCAAGGATGATATTGAAAATGTTTGTGTAGGTACACCCAAGAACAAGTGGTTCAAGGGTGAGTGCTCTTATCACTAAAATAAGAAGCACATGTGAGATAGCTTTGAGGCTATATATCAATTGTGTTGAGAATTCTTGCTTGCTAGCTTTGAATACTCCATGTATTGATATGAACTTGGTTATCTCACATCATGATTGTTATGATGGTCAAAATTTGTTGATTAACTTTGAAGAAGTTCTTTTGTTATATGTGTTAATTGAGTTGAGATATTGTGCTTTTTATACTTTTGTTGTAAAACATCGTCAACTTGGTGCCATGAGGACATTCAAGGCATGAGTGCTCATAAAAAGGGCGGAAGTATGATATTTGGTGAATATAATGTGCAAAAAGGTATCTCTATACTCTAATGCATATTCTCTTAGATATTCATTTTTTGACTCAATTTTTGACATACAGCATATAGCATGTCATATTAGAGAATTTTGTATAGCATACATATAGTTCTCATTGACATTTGCTATTTTAGGATCTAATAGTGATATTGTTCACATTGATCTTAACTTTGATGATTGTTTGTGTATAGTATATTGAGTGGCATTAGTTTTGAAAATATGAGCTAAAGCTACTCATTAGAGAAGTAATGATCTTGAATAAGTCTTTACTTATTGCTCTTAGATCATGTGCTTATGAGCCATAAGATCTTGGTTTTCTAAAAATTTGCACCTTACTTCTCTTATATGTTTTGCGAGTAGGTTGAGTTTACTAATATGTAAACATTGGATACACCTTGAAGTTTTTGTGCTCAAGTACATTTAAAATGACCTATGGTTAGTATCCATTTTGCTTCAGCAATTACATAGAACTCAACGAGCACCTTCATGAAAAGGGCTACACACCTTGGTTGTGAAAGCTACCCAATGTTGGAAAGAGCTACACCATTCTGATGAGTGAAAGCGGTCATGAAGTGAATTTTGTTTATGTAAAAAAAATGGAAAAATCAAAGAAGTGTTGAAATGAAATTATAAAAAAAAATCTTTGATTCAAAGCCTAAAAAGAAAAGGAGGAAGGCTTAAAAAGAAGTTTAGTTGAAAATCAAATGAGCTCGGGTTGAAAAACAGAAATGGGATAACGAGCCACATGCACACACAAGCTCATGTATTGAAATCTATTCTCTTAAAAGCAAAAAAATTCCGGATGATAATCGGTTTGACTTTTTATGAAAAAAGCTTAAGATGAGTAGTTGTTGAAATTGTTAGCATGTTGATTATCAAACTACTTCTTGATATATATTTGAAGCATATCTCTCACACATACACTTTGTTTATGAGTATAATGATATCTTTGCAATTGTTGAAGAATTAAAAGAGAACTTGAAAAATCTTTGTGTATCTCTCTTAGCATATGAAGCTTATTTTGTTGATATTTCTTCAAATTGCTTGAATGTGTGATTGTGTGAACTTCCTTGTGAACCTTATGCTATCATGAATCTTAGTTATAATATTTATCAAGGGGGAGCATTGTATACTAGATATTGTTCTCTTTTATGATATGTTCCCATGCTTCATTTTTTTACATGTTGGTATATTTTGACTTAATGATACTTGTAAGATATTACTCACTATTTTTGTCTTGTATGATGATTCATTCTTAAGTCATATGTCATTGTTTTATATATTTGTGACTAATAAGCTTGTTTTGTCTTTCACTCACTTTTGTATGTTTATAGCATCTTATTTCACAAGAACAAATGGGAAGAACTAAAGTTACCGGAAGTGAAAATCAATTAAATCCCATTGTGAAAGCCAAGTCAACCTCAAAGAGATCCAAATCTTCAAGGTTAAAGGATTTAGGGATCTTTGCAACTAAGAAGATATTTCAAGAGAGAGGCATTGACTTATGTAAATGTAAAGATTCTTATGTTCTTAAATGCATTAAGGATTGAAATTGGGAATCTTGGGTGAGCATGCTAGGAATAGTGAATGACACTATTGTTAGAGAATTTTATCATGAATATAGAGAAAGTGTCACCTTATTGGATGCTTTGATGGATGTTAAGGGTGTTGTGTTTAAAGTTAACCCGATAAACATTAACAAGTTTCTTGGGCTATCTTGTGATATTGATTCAAACTTTCTAGATGTTGATATCATTGAGAATCTTAATATCATGGGTAGAACTCTATGTGACAATGCTTCTTTTGAGTGGAAAGGTAGAGCATATATTAGTCAACATGAGTTAACTAAGGCAAGTGCATATTGACATCTTTTCATTTGCACAAATATTATTGGATCTTCGAATTCAACCGAGTTGAATAAAGACAATATCAAAATAGTATATGCCTTAGTGACTAATCAACCTATAAACCTTGGGGATTTACTTTTGTTTTATTTGGATAATGCGGCTTTCTCAACTAGAGGAGATAAGAAGCCTGCATTATCAGGGTTTATAACTTTTTTGTGTTTAGCTCGTGGTGTTCAAAGTAGTGGAGGTGATATGTTGGTACAACCCTTGGAAAAGTATAGTGATAAACGTGTGTCATACATGTCATATAAGGATAAGGGTAAGACATGTGATACTTTTGGACTTTTTAGTTCACAAGTTGATTGTCAAGAGACTAGCATAAACATTCTTCCGGATTGGGCTTTGCATTTGAAGAAGAAATTTGATGAGCTTAGTGCTATAGTTGAAAAACAAGATGCTAGAATAAAAGAGTTGTTGAAGTGTATTGCCTCAAGTTCAAGACCACCTCTTAAGCATTATGTTAGGTCAACTACACGCACATCTTTCTTTGTTGGATCTAGTAGCTAGTATTTGAGTCTCATGGTATATTTCTTACATTTTGGCATCATTTCATGTCAAAAAGAGGGAGAAAGAGTTGTTATGAATTGCTAGTTACTTAGTTTCCTTTTTATGTTGTTTTTGTCAACTTTTGGACTTTCAATGGCTTGTAATAATTAGTATTAAGATTTGGTTAAGAATTCTTGTATTTGGCATGTATTGAGGGGGAGATACATGTATTTGTGAACTTAATTGTATATTCTTATCCATATTGTATGTTGCCATTTGTTGTTTTTCTCTTGTATATGCATTGTGCTTTGAGATGATTTGTAGGTTGCTTCAAGAGAAGATCAAGATGAAGTTCAAGAGTTGGTGAAGATTAGTTATAGGAATCTTACTCATTGTAATGTGAGAGAGTGATTTTGTGACCTATCTTCATTTTTATATTTGTAGTAAATGTATAGGTGTTTTGACATGGAATTTGCCAAATGGGGAGATTGTTAGGTTTTAGTTTGTGTTAGCATTAATTCCATATCAAAATGATGTTTACCATGTAATGAATTAGTTGTTTAGGTTCATGATGATTCAAGCTTCAAGGAAGAAGAAACAACAAGTCAAAGCAAGTTCTAAGTCTTCAAAGAGAAAGATGCAATATGGTTCTACAAAGGTATACTAAGACCTTATCTTTCTCTTACAAGGCTAAGGCACACACACACATATCATACATTTGTGTCCCTGCATCATTGTACACCATTATAAGCACACACATACAATTCATTCATATGTGTCCCTACATCGTTGTGCACCATGTAAAACATATTCACACACTTGGAGATGAATGCTCATGCATTGGTTTGGAAATAACATGTTTTGGAATATGGATGATTGGAAACTATCTCTATGTAGTTTGCATTCTAGTGTGAATTGTGTTTGTGTGTGTATATGTTTGTATAACATGGATATTGAACTTGGATTTAGTCTTAAATCATTCTTAATTGAGTTCCGGTCATTTCGGTTACTCATACTATTGATTTCAAGTTCAAAGTCAAAAGATACTACACTTTAAACTCATGTTTCATACATTGCCTTCGCCTTCGTATATCGAGTCGAATTATTGTTTTCTGGGTTGAGTATCTTATATTTCCATGTCCGTGTGAGAGTTATGGTTCGTAATCCACAAATGGATTTGAATTCCGAGTTTGGAGGCCAGAGAACGGTCGAAGAACGCGAAGGAAGGTTGAAGGAGAAATAAGCAAGCATTGTCTTCTTTTCCGAGATGGCGCATGGCCATCTCTGGGCAGAAGGCTTGCTACTCCGAGATGCCCATGAGCCATCTCGGGCAGCAATCTCACTTGGTTTCATTTTCCCCCCTTGGTTATTTCACATGTCCAAGTCTCCCACTCCTTTATAAACTCTTTCCCTCTCACATTTCATTCTAAGAAGAAATTCAAATCAAGTGTGCAGAATTTTTCTATCGAAATTTTCTCACCTTCCAAACACCATAAACTCTTCATTTGAACTCTGATTTGAGTTATTTGAAGTTGAGAGTGTTCATCTATTCATCCTCTATCTTTTCTCTGAAGGTTTGAGTTTATTTTGCTGCTGTTTTTGGTGTCTAATCATACAAAAACGGGACTGCACCTAGAACAACTAAGGTATTGATTTTCTCTCTAAGTTTTCTTTTAAAACTTGGTCAATTGCCTTGGGTTTTCTTCTTCTAAATATATTTGTGTATTATGAGTGTTTTAATTTATGTTTTGAACACTTTCAAAGCTAGATTGAAATTCAATTGAAATCATACATGTTGAGTTAGGTTTTGATTTTGCCTATGTTATCACATGTTTGGGATTGTATTGTGCTAGCTTTGATTCTAGGACTATTTTGTGATCTTTGATTGATTGATTTTGAGATAAATAGTTCTTCACATGTATTAGGCTCTCTTGGCCGAAATTCTCACACAATACACGTGTTTATGTTGTTTTGAGCTATTCATGTGATTTGTTGAATCTATGATTAAGAATATGCTCTAGAACTTATGCTTAGATCTATTTGACTTTGTCATATGATTTTAGCATGTTTTTGGTTTTTGTGATTTAAACTTGATCTTGTGATTTGTTGATCATATCTTGTGATTCAAGTTTAGATATATGCATGAATCTAGTTTGTGATTAATATTGAACATATCTTACATGATCTAGATTGTTTATACATGCATGATTAACTAGACTATATGTGATTTGTGCATTCATGCTCATGTCTAGTATTTTCCATAGGATGTGTTGATCATAGCATTCTACGTTGCATGCTTGTTTGCGTTTTGCATTCATGATCACTTAGATGTCTTGTGAGAAGGAAGTCTTGACAATAGATGTGAGACCTATGGTGTTGAACAAGAAGTCTTGGCAAGAGGTGTGAAGCCTCGGATTGTCGAGCAAGGAAGTCTTGGCTAGAGGTGTGAAGCCTTGGATAGTCGAGTAAGAAGTCTTGCCTAGAGTTGGGAGAACTCGGATAGGTGAGCAAGGAAGTCTTGATTAGAGTCGGGAAGACTTGGATAGTTGAGCAAGAAGTCTTGCCTTGGGTTGTGAAGATCCGGATGAGGTGAGCAAGGAAGTCTTGACAAGAGTTGTGAAGCCTCGAATTGTTGAGCATAGGGCGGCAACTTCTAGAGTAGGAAAAGAGGATAGTTTCTAGGTGAAAAGGTCACTTGAGAGATTGTACCTGTCTTATCTACTAGTGGATTTTGTTTGCTTGTGGCTGCTAGCCTGTGGATGTTTCCTCTTCGGATGTTTACCACGTTATATCTTGTGTCATCTTTTCTCTATCCTTATCTCTCTAATATTTGTATTGTGGATAGAACTCTCTATATATGTTGACTTCCTTTCTGCAAAATAGATTGTGTATGTGTTACAATTACTTGTTTGTATCACACTTTACTTGTGTTTATATATTGATTAATTGTCATTAATTAATATATATATTGTGATACAAGAAATCTAGAGGGACAAACTTTTGTTTGTTTCTAAGGGAGTCGAAAAAGGTGTCTAACTTATTCAACCCCCCCCCCCCCCTCTAGGTTAGCCTTAAGCATTTAACCGTGATTGTATTTTCAAGTTTGTGAACGGGGATTGCCAGAAGAGGATCTCGAGGTCCCAAAGCCTCAGGGAGATCATAAGGATAACATCTAAGAGGAGGATGAGGTAGAGGAAAACGTGGAATGGGCCAGCGGACACCCCGTAGATTAGTTAGAGGAAATAACAATCAAAGATGATGACCTCTCTATGGTAGTCAAGGTTGGAGCTAACCTAGAGCCAAGAGTGAAGAAAGGTTTGGTCAGGTTTATTCGAGAATTTAACGACATATTCGTTTGGAGCCATGATGAGATGCCGGGGATCCCAATATCTTTGGCATCTCATTGTCTAGCACTAGATCAAACCTTCAAGCCCATCAACCAGAAGATGTTGGAACCCTGTTCACCGGTCACGTGGCGGAAATAACTGGGACCATAAAACTTGGGATCATAATTATTTTTGAAACAAAGACATACAATATGTAAATACACGAAATTGAAATCGATATAATCCGAAAAAATAGAAGCTATACTAAGAAGCTTACCAACGTTTGGAGGCTCCTTCACTTTAGGATATGCTCCTGGTCTGTACCACTTGATCTTCCCTACTATATCTCGGGACTGGGAACAGCGTGTGGACGCGTCACAGATTCAGGATTTTAGAATGGAGGATGAAGAGAGAATAAGACTGAAGAAACTCTTTCTTCTCGTTTTCACACAAGTCTTGCATTCAACCTTTCTTAATTAATAGACAGTGTTTTATGCACACACTTGCAAGTTTGAATATGAAATATGCACTGATATCTCTCATTAACATCAAGCAACAACTGCACTAATATATCTTTTAATATTAATATCAGTTCACATACACACCTCTTTTCTCTCTCTCAACACACTTAATTTCACAAATTAGAGCACAAACTTTCACGTTTTGCTCTTCTTATGTTTTAATGGTGGTTTTTTTTTTTTGGTTTTTTTTCAACTGATGTGTTAGTCAATCGGTATTAAAAACAATATCTATATCTCATCTATCAATTATTTAACTTTGAAAAAACCGATGATATATATAAATTTGATTTTAACATTTGAAAAACTTGATCATATCTATATTTGAAAAAAAAAATCTAAATTTTATTTTTTAATTAAGATATTATATATATATATATATATATATATATATATATATATAATTAAATTTAAACAATTTAAATTCAAAAATATATTATTTATTTTATTTTATAGACATATTATCTCATCATTAAAAAAATAACAATTGAAACCCTCTATTCATGACTAATTACACTATTAAAAAATCTTATTATTTATTTGTCATAATTGTCATTTTAATCAATTGAATAATCTAATTACTCAATCAACTCCTGACACGTGTCACTTTCGTAACATAATTACACTATTCATGACTAATTACACTATTAAAAAATCTTATTATTTAATTGTCATAATTGTTATTTTAATCAATTGAATCTAATTACTCAATCAACTCCTGACACGTGTCACTTTTGTAACACAATTAAATGGACAATCTAATTAATTAGTCGTGACCCTTGTTACCAAAATCGATCGGGCTAGCAAGGGAACCTAATGAACCCACATTATTTTGAGCTCCAATAATCCTCATAATCAATAATTAAACTTTTTAATTAATATTCCTTGATTGTTAACTCCGGTGTTATTCCACTAAAAACCTGAAGCTGCACTCTTTCAACTGCAGACGCTTTTACACAGACCGATACAACTCGATGTCCATCGATATAGCTATTACATATGGTGTGATCCTCCACAGTAGTTAATAATTAGACCTGGGTCACAATGTCTGTTACACCCCTCTAAGTACTTATATCCTTTAAGTACCGTTGATTCTCTAATGGACAATAAATCATATTTACTTACGGTATTAGAAGAGCACTCATATTGTCCAAGCCCCGAATCAACCCTTAAAAGAACTACCATCTACTTGTCATAAGAAGAAGTGGATTCCACTATTGTGTACAAACCTTCCCAACCACAAGCCAAACCACAATCCCAACATAAGAAGCGTATTGATTGGAAATATCATTCGACCTCACCCATGGTATATCAAAGACCACGATCTAACCTAAAGGAGTCAATAAGACAATCAGGATTACGATCACCCACATATATCCATCATTAGTTGATATATATGAATCTCATCGGCAAACGGATCTTTTTTAGAGATTCATACAGATCTTGGCCCAGTCCTATATGATCACATCATACAAGGTGCCTCTATTCCCATATCTCATATGAATGATTCAGGATAGAATCACCGTACATTATGGAATGGACCGCAACTATAGATTAACCACAAATAAAGTATCCAGATTTATTTGCTATCTATGGACTCTTTAGATTGCACTTCTGTTACTATATATATCCGTATATGACACTTATATACATAGTTTGAAATTACATATGGCAGTCTTGGATATTAAAATGTGCACATGTTTATAAAATAAATAACATAACAAGAATGAATTGAACCTTTCTTTTTATTTACTTCATAAATCTAGTTACAAATTAAATGTTTAGGGCATAAACCCAAACAATATCCCACTTGCACTAAAGCATGTGAGGCATGTCTCGTAACCTTAGACCATCTAGGTGAACCGAAAACACTTTAGTTGGTAAGATCTTCGTAAATGGATCAACATGATTGTCTTGTGAGTCAATCTTGGTGACGATCACACTCACCCATGGTATATCAAAGACCACGATCTAACCTAAAGGAGTCGATAATACAATCAGGATTACGATCACCCACATATATCCATCATTAGTTGATATATATGAATCTCATCAGTAAACGGATCTTTTTGAGAGATTCATATAGATCCTGGCCCAGTCCTATATGATCACATCATACAAGGTGCCTCCATTCCCATATCTCATATGAATGATTCAAGATAGAATCACCGTACATTATGGAATGAACCGCAACTATAGATTAACCACAAATAAAGTATCCAGCTTTATTTGCTATCTATGGACTCTTTAGATTGCACGTCTGTTACTATATATATATATATATATATATATATATATATATATATATATCTGTATATGACACTTATATACATAGTTTGAAGTTACATATGCCAATCTTGGATATTAAAATGTGCACATGTTTATAACATAAATAACATAACAAGAATGAATTGAACATTTCTTTTTATTTACTTCATAAATCCAGTTACAAATTAAATGTTTAGGGCATAAACCCCAGCAATATCCCACTTGCACTAAAGCATGTGAGGCATGTCTCGTAACCTTAGACCATCTATGCGACCCGAAAACACTTGAGTTGGTAAGGTCTTCGTAAATGGATCAACATGATTGTCTTGTGAGTGAATCTTGGTGACGATCACACTCATCCATGGTATATCAAAGACCACGATTTAACCTAAAGGAGTCGATAAGACAATCTGGATTACGATCACCCTTATATATCCATCATTAGTTGAAATATATGAATCTCATCAGTAAACGGATCTTTTTGAGAGATTCTTATAGATCCTGGCCTAGTCCTATATGATCACATCATACAAGGTGCCTCCATTCCCATATCTCATATGAATGATTCAGGATAGAATCACCGTACATTATGGAATGGACAGCAATTATAGATTAACCACAAATAAAGTATCCAGCTTTATTTGCTATCTATGGACTCTTTAGATTGCACGTCTGTTACTATATATATCTGTATATGACACTTATATACATAGTTCGAAATTACATATGGCAATCTTGGATATTAAAATGTGAACATGTTTATAAAATAAATAACATAACAATAATGAATTAAACCTTTCTTTTTATTTACTTCATAAATCTAGTTACAAATTAAATGTTTAGGGCATAAACCCCAACAATATCCCACTTGCACTAAAGCATTTGAGGCATGTCTCGTAACCTTAGACCATCTAAGTGACCCGAAAACACTTTAGTTGGTAAGGTCTTCGTAAATGGATTAACATGATTGTCTTGTGAGTCAATCTTGGTGACGATCATATCTCCTCTCTGTATTATCTCTCTGAGGAGATGATACTTTCTCTCTATATGCTTCCCTCTCTTGTGGCTTCTTGGTTCTTTGGAATTAGCCACAACACCCTTGTTATCATAGTAAAGTGTGATGGGCTTATCCAAGTCTGGAACAACTTCCAGATCACTCAAGAACTTACGGAGCCAAACAAACTTTTTTACAGCTTCACAGACGGCTATATATTCGGCTTCCATGGTGGAGTCAGCAATGCAAGATTGCTTGATACTTCTCCACACAATGGCTTCACCACCCAGGGTGAATACTGATCCAGACGTATATTTCCTATAATCCTTTTCTGATTGAAAATCAGAATCTGTGTATCCTAACGGGATCAAATCCTGTTCGGAATACACTAGCATATAATTTCTCATTCTCTGAACATACTTGAGAATAGTCTTGATAGCAACCCAGTGATCCAATCATGTTTTGGACTGGTATCTGCTGACTACTCTCAGTGCAAAGCAAATGTTCGGTCTCGTGCATAACATAGCATACATGAGACTACCTACTACCGATGTATAAGGTACACGTCTCATATCCTTAACTTCTTGAGGTGTATTAGGACACTATTCCTTAGACAAGTGAACTCCATGCCTGGAAGGTAAATTACCTTTCTTGAAGTTCTGCATAAAAAATGGCAGAAGAATCTTGTCGATATATGATGCCTAAGACAGTGCTTTGAGTTTGTTCTTACAGTCCCTTATAAGTAAGATCCCTAGAACATAACTTGCCTCTCCCAAATCTTTCATTTGGACTTAGCTAGCCAGCCAGCCAGCCCCTTACATCAGACAACACTCCGACATCATTCCCAATGAGTAAGAAATCATCTACGTGTAGAACCAAGAAAACTACCTCCTTGTCAATGATGCGTTTGTAGACACAAGGCTCATCGATGTTCTGCTCCAAGGCATAAGTTTTGATCACATCATTGTTGGGATTATGCTCGATAGCAAGAGTGTAATAATGTATTTGACAATCTTTTCATATTAATAAAGTGATTTCTAGTTTAACAAATCTTATAGCATTTATAGTTTAATTATTATAATTGTCAAAAGTAAATAATCGTAAGGTCAAAAGACTATGAGAAAAAAAGAATTGTTCATACATCCAGATATGTATGAGGTAGACACAATTCTTTAGTTAGTCTTGAATAATATTCACAACTTAAGATAAAAGGTTGGGCGTCTTTATCTTGTTAAAGTTGTATATTCTTTTGCTAGCATTTGAGTGGGATCAATGTGTTATGATGAGTCTAAAATCATCAAAGTGTGGTATCTTTGGGTAAAAGAATCTAGTGCACTGAATTGGATCACAATAAAATACTTTATCTAGAACCGTCGGTGGATAAAAAATTTCATTCGAAGACAATCGGTAAGTCTATCTTAATCCTGAGATAAATGATGGACTTATGGTTGCAAGTTTTATCATTTGAGCTATCAATGAGTACGATTATATAGCATAGTCTATCCTAGATAGTTTGGTGGTATTCATTTGTTAATCGATAGAGGACTTCATTTATAGATATGGACATCGTGGCTCCATTTATTGAATGAGAGTTGAATACCATCATATGGATGTTTTGAGGTTTTGGATATGAAATTTTAACGTTAAGTTTTCATTAGTGTCTATTGAAACATGGCTTCTAGACAAGTCAAAATATCCAAGTTCAAAAAGTGGTTATATGAGTAAATATGGTAACTTGGAGAGCTGTAGGCCTATAAGCTCTTGGTGATTACTGATATTTTTCATGAGGATACACTTTCAACAATAAGGTTGTCTAGGGTATTAATGAGTAGCATCAACTTATTCTATCTTTATTTAAGAGTTCAATTTTAGTTCTTTAATGGAATGAACTAAAATTAAATAGATTGGACCTAAGTGAATCATTTGTTGATTGTGATTGGGTTGTGTCTATTGGAGCTTAAATTTAGATAGCTCGCCAAGATCCCTAATCCATACGAACTTGCATGGATCACTTGAAATATTCTACTGAACCAATTTAGGGGTCCATCTAGAATTGTATTAAGGCATGTGAACTTGTTTCTTTTTGTAAGAATAGGTCTAGTTCACATGTGGACTTTTTATTAAGGTCCAATGGATTGAATAAAATAAGAAAATAATATATGGCCCATATACATGTGTTGGGAAGCAAGGCTATTAATAATAGCTTAAGTTATAATATTTTTATTTTATTATTTAATTTTTTGATTAATTATTTAATTAAAAGTCAAAATATTTTTCCTAATAGGAGATGGTCTCCTAAAATTATACTATTGTTAGTAGTACAATTAATATTAAAGACTATATTTGATAAGTAGATAAATAAAAGGAGTTATTTATCTAATCAAATTAGGAAGTCTTTAATATGGTTACAAATACACTATTGAGTTGGATTAGAAGTCTTGGTGTTAGGATAGAATTCCTTTTTGAAAAGTATTCTTAACCACCAAGTCAATCTACCTAAGGAAAGGATTCTTAACTACCAAGTAATCCTTCTTAGGAAAAGAATTAAATCACCTAATTACATTCTTGTGAATTTTGGACAGCTCATAAATATATATAAGAGGATAGAATTCCTTTACAAAAGGATTCTTAACTACCAAATAAATCCACATAAGGAAAGGATTCTTGCCAACCAAGTAAATCTTTCTTAGGAAAGGATCTGTGATTTTTAGAGTGAAATTTTTGGCCAACCTAAGAGTTTTCTAAGAGAGAATTTTGCTTGGAAAGAGAGAATTTTGAGAGAGAAATTTGGTATTTTACTCTAGACACAATTCAATCAACTCTAAGACATAGGGTGTGGAATTCGGCCTAGGAGAAAAGAGAAAAAGAGAACGTTTTTATTTTCGATAGTACACTAGTATCCTTTACATCAAAAGGGTTTTGTGTACAACATCGAATCAAGGTTCACGCGAGTTTCAATCAAATTGATTGATAATTCACAAGTGGCCAAATGTTCTTGATTTTTCTTTTGGAGGATATTTGCAACTAACAAAGAAGAAGATTTTGTTTGTTTCCATCCTCAGGTATACAATTTAAAGAAAGGGAGCAAACACTCCTAGGTGATTCACGTTCGTGATTGGATTGGAAGATTTTACGGATTCAATTCGACGCATTTTCAATCGTCATAAAAAAAGGTACGATACTTTTTATATACATCAATTAATCTAGGGTTAAGGTTTTCGTTGCATAAAAGGGAAAATTTTTATTTATACGCAAACCCTAATTTTTTTTCTCACACTTACGTTGCGTTTTGAACCGTTTTTCCCTACAATTACCAAACATAATGTCCTAAGATCTAGATGCTTGCTTAAGTCCATAAATGGACCTTTACAACTTGCAAACCTTTTGCTCTTGATCTGGAGACACAAATCCCTCTGGTTGCATCATATAGATGCTCTCATCAAGATTAACATTCGAGAATGTAGTCTTGATGTCCATTTGCCAAATTTCATAATCAAAATAGGCAGTAATGGATACGAGAATCCTAATAGACTTAAACATGGCTATTGGCAAGAAGGTCTCTTTATAATCGACCCCCTCTTTCTGGGTATAAACCTTAGCCACTAGCCTTGCCCTGAAGGTTCCTACCTTCATGTCTACTCCTTTCTTTCTCTTGTAGATCCACTTACACCCTATGGGTTTACCCCATCCAGTAAGTCTACATGATCCTATACTGAGTTAAAGACATGGACTACATCTAGAGATTCATGGCTTTAAGCCATTCCTCTTTATCAGGATCTTCCATTGCATTCTTAAATGTCAATGGATCGTCCACACTATCAATAGAGACAACACCTTACCCCTCATCTATACCTAAATAGCATTCAGGTTGTCTCACAACCCTCTCGCTAAGTCTAGGTGGTAGTGTATCTTGATCAGGAACCATCTGACTCTTAGAAGTTTATGGATCAACAATTCTTGTTGATGAAGCACTAGTCTCACCAGGCTCCAACTTATTCAATACAATCTTAGAACGAGGTTTATGGTTACTATAATTGTCCTCAAGAAACGTTTCATTTGTTGATGCAAATACTTTGTTATCTTCGGGACTATAGAAGTGCCTACCTCTGGTCTCCTTAAAGTATCCTACAAACAGGCAAACCACAGACTTAGAGTCTAGATTTCCACTTCTGTTCTTCAGCACGTGTGCTGGACACCCTCCTATACGAAAATGTCATAAACTAGCTTTACGATCATTCCATAACTCTAGGGGAGTCTTAGGAACGAATTTGGATGGCACTACATTCAAAATGTATGCCACTGTTTGTAACGCATATCGCTAAAAGGAATTTGGTAATGATGAGGAACTAATCATAGATCTCACCATTTCCATCAGGGTTCTATTTCTTCTCTCCGCTATACCATTTTGCTGAGGTTTGCTGAGGCTGTGAGTTTGAAAACTATCCCATGCTCGACCATGAAGTCTTCAAACTCTTGGTCAAGGTACTCACCTCCACGATCCGATCGTAGTGACTTGATAGTCCTACATAATTGATTCTCAACTTTTGCTTAAAATTCTTTGAACTTTTCAAATGTTTTCTATTTTCATTGCATCAGGTAGACGTATCTGTATCTTGAGTAGTCATCTATAAAGTTGACATAGTACTCATAACAACCCCCAGCTTTAATATTCATCGATTCATACACGTCTGTATGTATAAGCTTTAGCTGTTCTTTAGCTCTAAGCCCTTTTCTAGTAAAAGGTCTCTTAGTCATCTTACCTTCCAGAAGAGATCCATAGACAGGTAAGGTGCAAACCTTTAACTCACTTAAAGGTCCGTTTTTTGTTAGTCTGTCTATCCAGTTAAGGTTGATCTGACCAAGCCTTAGATGCCAAAGATACGTGTCATTATCTGAAGAAATCTTATGTTGTTTAGGTTTTAGTTTTTCAACCTTAAACATTTTAGTGTTAAGCAGTGTAGTATGTATTAACGGTCTCAACACATACAAATTATTTTCATTAATTCCAGAACAAATACTTTCTTTCCAATAATAACAGACTAATGATTAAAAGTAACCGAATATTTTTTTTCTAACAACTTAGAAATGAAAATCAAATATCGTGTAAATCCAGGAATATAAAATACATTGTCCAACAATATATAATTATTACAAAAACTTAATCTTATTATTAGAGGAAGATGGTTCGGCAATATTTGCCTCACCAATCTTGCCCTTATTGTGCTTAATCAAGGACTCAAATGTAGCAAGCTCATTGAGCAACTGTGTGAGACTGAACTTTAACTTGTTCATCATGTAGTTGCTTTTTGTAGGGAAAAAGCGGTTCAAAACACAACAGAAGCGTGAGAAAATTAGAAAATTAGGGTTTTCGTTTAAATAAAAATTTTCCCTTTTAATAACATAACCTTAACCCTAGATTAATTGATGTATATAAAAAGTATCGTACATTTTTTTTTCTTGACAATTGAACTAGCATCGAATTGAATCTGCAAGATATTCCAATCCAATCACGAACGTGAATCACCTAGGAGTGTGGGCTCTCTTTCTTTAAACTGTATGGAAACAAACAAAATCTTCTTCTTTGCTAGTCACAATTATCCTCCAAGAGAAAAACCAAGAATGTCTGGTCACTTTTGAATTATCAATCAATTTGATTGAAACTCGTGTGAACCTTGATTCGATGTTGTACACAAAACCCTTTTGATGCAAAGGATACTAGTGTACTATCGAAAACAAAAACGATTCCTCTTTTCTCTATGCTTGGCCGAATTTTTCACATCATGAGTTGGACAAAGTTTTTTTTTATTATTATTATATAACAATAAAAAAACAAATAAAAAACAACTTATCAGACCAAAAATTCATTCTTGGTCGAATTTAATAGATATTATATAAAGGAGACTAAATCCTCTCCTAAGAAGGATTTACTTGGTGGTTAAGAATCATATCCTTAGGTGGATTTACTTGGTGGTTAATAATCATTTTCCAAAAGGAATTCTTTCCTACACCAAAACTCTTAATCTAACTCAATAGTGTATTTGTAACAATATTAAAGACTTCCTAATTTGATTAGACAAATAATTCCTTTTATTTATCTACTTATCAAATATAGTCTTTAATATTAATTATACTACCAACAATAGTATAATTTTAGGAGACCATCTCCTACTAGCAATTTTTTTTTGACTTTTAATTAAATAATTAATTAATCACCAAATTAATTAATTTCCATTTAATTAAATTGTTAATAGCGAAATTTGGCTAGGGACCAAAGAAGAATTTTCCAATTTCAAGCCTTCCCGCAAGGGTCCAAATTCGGGCTTGTTTGTCGGGGTATCAAGGTCCCTGAGGCCGAGCTACCACGCGATCCTACAGGAGCAAGGCAAGGCCGCCCATACCATCTGAGCATCTCGCACGTGTCCTGGCTTACCAAATAAAGCCCGACGAGACCGCGTCAAGCTCCTTATGCCAGGATAAAGCCTGAAGCTAGGTCGAAGTGAAAGGACCTGGGTCCACCGACATCGAGGTATCTCGTGATACTCTCCTAAAGCTTGCTACTATCTCTACTTTCACTACGAAACCTACAAGGTGCCGAACTTGTCTTGCAAAGGCCCTCCAACCTCGCCGAGGTATAATCTTGACCTGTCCGAGCATTAAATGAAGGATCCCGTAAAGCCTCATCGTCACCAAAAAGCGCCAAGATCCACTGTAGATCTTCGCATGGTTAAATCAAGTAGCAATAGCAGTACTCAAGCGTACCTCTCCACCCTTCCAGAAGAGAGCCAAGGTCACCTGTTTATGGCAAACACCTTACCAGGGCCTACTAGCCAAGCCCGCTACCCCGCTAGGAAGCCTGTATAATTTGGTCAAGCTCTATGATAAAGCTCAGCGTAGTTAAACCAAGCTCCCAATTACAAGGCTTGAACCCTATGGGATATTTCGCCCCTAAAATGGTTAGCACAAGCTCCATGGGAAGACCAGTATCTAGCTCCATGGAAAGACCAGCATCTAGCTCCGTGACAATCGAGAGGTCCCCGGGGGACCCCGCCAGTGTACTGGATCCTAGGGTACCTCGCCCTCAAGAAATATCAAATGTCACCTAGGGGACACCTCCATGAAGTACATCTCCAAAGTGACAAGCAGAACTAGAACTCTCATCTCGACAACGTAGGAAGAGAGGATTGGCTTCCATGACAATTAAAGTACCATTAATGAGGTCAACAATATTAATGGAGGCAGTCAACCCAATTAATGACATGATCAACACCATTAATAAATAGAATATTCAACTCTTTAATGGCCGTCATTAGTGAAAGAGTCCAAAGAGGAAACAAATACCTTTTCATCCAAGATATCCTCCACAACCTATTATGTGGGGTCAACAATACAGAGAATCCCGCTTATCAAGGAAAGAAGAGTCCAAAGAGGAAACAAACACATCCCCTCCGAGATATTAGCCACGATCTGATCAACTACATTAAAGGAAGAATCGTACTCAATAAGAAAAGGAAGATTGAAGAATACTGGACTTGCACGCCAAGGTAGTCACCATTCATAAATATGCCTGTAAAAGGCATAGAAAAGAGGGTCTCCGATCAATGACAGAAGATAGACATGCTTAGTTTTAAGATCTCTCGACATCATCAATGTATGTATTAACTTTACCTAAAATATACCGGTATCGGTCTACATTCGACCACAATTGTAAGCTCTCTGGAGCAACTACGTTGTATTACTTCACCATTTTTGTAAGCTCCCAGAAGCATTCTTTGATATATACATAAGGAAGGGTATTCCTCCTTCCTCTGGATACTGCCTTGGGGTTTTTCAGCATATGATAATTTGTAATGCTTTTTCCCCCTTGTTTAGTCCTCCCTCTACAAAAGACTTGTGTATTTACAATTATCTACTGTGTTACGCATGTGTGTATGCGGGCTAGGAACCAACCTCATTGGTCCTAGCTCTCTAATCTTTCTTACATGAGACCGAGAAACAACAACTAAGACCTAAGGAAACGAGGCTAGATTCCTACCTCGCTGGATCTAGCACTTTTATCCTCTCATCTATATACTAAAGTTGCACGTCAAGATGAGGAGAAACCACCCAGACCAGCTTGAAGGAAGTCGATGAGCTCTCCCGTATCATCTCAGTGGCAAAAAGCGAGCTCTCCGACACTAGAGCTAGATAAGCCCCCTCCTTACTTGCTATTTAGATCGGGGAATTACAGGAAGGAATCGGGCTCTAGAACCGAGCTTTGGGTACCATGACGGGCTTCGACCCCGACCGAGGACCAGGACCAGGACCAGGACCAAGATCAACCCCTTCATACCAGTAAAGAAACCTCAAGCTCCCTCGTTTCCTACATACCATAAAGCTTGACAGAAAGGATGACTCCTCTCCTACCTACTACGAAGGCCGGTAGAAAGGATGACTCGTCTTCTACCTACTACGAAGCCCGGCAGGTGGGATGAATCCTCGCCTACCTATCGCGAAGCCCGACGAGTGGGATGACTCCTCTCCTACCTACCACTCCATACTCAATATTCATACAAGATCAGGTCACGTATCAATGATACCAACCCCGGCCACTACCTCCGTGGTAGTGGTCTCGAGGGTGTTAACAGGGATTTCTCATCCTAAACAAATTTCCAGTTAACACTTTCTGGCGTCGACTATGGGGATTTTCCACACCTTTTTTGAAAGCCTCTATGTCTCTACACGAGTATCATTTTACTATCGAGTTTCATTCATTGTTAAGCAAATATGGTACGTGGGATTCCTGGTGGAACCAGTTCATTATGCTACTCCTATGAAGTGAACCTGCTCAGATAATCATGGAGCTCCAATTCAGTAGCTCCCCGCTTGAATATCTCTTATATAGCTGAACCATTCTGATACATCGAGAGCGCCTATACAGTAGAACTGCACCTCCCATGCTCTACTACAGCAGATTCGCTCCGCCACCAGTGTATCACCTATCCAGCAGATCCACTGGGCTTTGACCTGTTCATACGAATCCCCTCATGCCTCTAGGTCCGCCTTCGTAAGCTCCTAGGTAGAGGTAGCAGGTCGACCCATGAATCTAAGAAGCCAACTCAGCTGTGTAGCTTCTAGAGCAGCACGACCAGTAGAAGATTAGTGGTTCCACACCTCATGCACCGGGCCAATCAACGCCCAAGTGAGCCACTACGACCCTGATCCATTCCAGCATTATCCAGAGCCTCCTTTCAAATTGATAGGGACTCCAAAGATCCCAATCATGCTTCTAGACCAGTACCTCCGGCGGCTTCGCTCCATGTTTACCGGGCCATTCACCGCCCTAGAAAGCCATCGAAGCTCGATCTGATCGAGGAGAGCCCAAAGGTTTCCCACTCTTGGTAAGGCCTCCTACATGCATAAGCTAACCTCTAGAGCAGTAGCCTCACTGTAGAGTTAAGTGGCTCCTCACTTCTTATATAGGGATTGTCAGCACCCAAGTGAACCACTGAACTCTCGATTCATTCTAGCAGGGTCCAGAGCCCTCTCTTAATTGCTGGGGACTTCTAGGATCCCGAGCATGCATCTGGACCAGTACCTCTGGTGGCTTCGCTCTATGTTTACCGGGCCATTCACCGCCCTAGCAAGCCACCAAAGCCCCGATCCAATCGAGGAGCTCTCAGAAGTTTCCCACATTTGGTAAGGGCACCTACATGCGTAAGCAAGCTTCTAGAGCGGTAGCATCGCTACAAAACCGGTGGCTTCGCTCTATATGTACTGGGTCATTCATCACCCTAACAAGCCACCGAAGCCTGATCTGATCGAGGAGAGCCTAGAGGTTTCCCACTCTTGGTAAGGCCTCCTACATGCTTAAGCTAACCTCTGGAGCAGCAGCCTCACTGTAAGGCCAAGTGGCTCTTCACTTCTTATACTGGGCCTGTCAACGCCCAAGTGAGCCACTGAACTCTCGATTCGTTCCAGCATGGTCTAGAGCCCTCTCTTAGTTGCTGAGGACTTTTAGGATCCCGAGCATGCATCTGGACCAGTACCTCCGGTGGCTTCGTTCCATAATTACCGGGCCATTCACCGCCCTAGCTAGCCACCGAAGGCCGATCCGATCGAGGAGCTCTTAGAAGTTTCCCACATTTGGTAAGGCCTATCTACGTGCCTAAGCAAGCTTCTAGAGCGGTAGCATCGCTACAAAACCGGTCATTCATAGCCTTAGCAAGCCACAGAAGCCCGATCTAATCGAGGAGAGCCCAGAGGTTTCCCAATCTTGGTAAGGCCTCCTACATGCCTAAGGTAACCTCTGGAGCAACAGCCTCACTGTAAGGCCAAGTGGCTCCTCACTTCTTATACATGGCCAGTCAACGCCCAATTGAGCCACTGAGCTCCTGTTTCGTTCCAGCATAGTCCAGAGCTTTCTCTCAGTTGTTGGGGGCTCTTTGAAATCCAAAGTATGCCTCTAGACCGGTACCAGATAGGTAGCCCATCTCCATTCATATAAGGTCATCCAATGCTCCAGTGAGTCACCACTCATCCAGGCAGAGTCCAAAGTCTTCTCTCCATCGCGGGAGACTTATAAGAATCTCGAGCATGTCTCTAGACAGTTACTAGGTCAATGTATCCTCTCCACTTATTTGGGGCCATTCATCGCCCTAGCTACCTTGGTCCCGATCTACCTCTCTAATTCAAAGGTAGGCAGACTTGAAGCCCCTCATGCATCTACAGCAGCAGAGGACTTCAAGGTAGTTCCTACCTCAACACGACTAGACATGAAAGCAGAAATAGGAACCAAGTCCTCTTCATCATCTGCACATCCATCATCTCAATAATTTTCGGCTTCAGTCAGAGCGGACCCAGGTAACTCTCAACTTTCTCTGTGATCTATTCAAGGTATCCATCCTCCAATGATTATCAGGTCAGAGGGAAGAAGAGCTCGAGCTGCCTAGCAAGCAACACAGAATCGTCATTCAACAAATAAAGCACCCACATTGGCTTCCAAGGTAGCCACGCTGCCACGCTGCCACGCAGAGTTTAAACCACACCCACCATGTGGTCGTGGGTTGAAGAAGTAACCATCCTCCTTGGCTAGCACGAGCTCGACCTTAGCAAGCACCAGCTTGCTCTCAGAAATTATCATACAGATGGCTTCTCTCCATTTGTACGGGGCCTTCAAATGCCCTAGTTAGCCATCGAGGTCTCGATCCGTTCGGGGAGCACCCAAAGGTCCTGATTCGTTCACAGTGGGGTCTCGAACTCGATTACGATTGTTGAAGACTCTTATCTACCCTAAGCGGACTTCCAAACCGGTTACATCACTTGGGGACTAGAAGCTCAATATTTTCTCAGTACTCCAGTGAGGGGGACGATGACCCTAGTGTGAGACAATTTCCTCTAGTGATCACCATAACCATGAGAGCTACACCGCACTCCCGATGCCCTAGACAGAATCAAATCCTTCCAGAACGATTGCTATTACCAGGAGAGCTACACCGCACTCCTGATGCCCTGGACTGGATAAATCCCTCTAGGAGGAATGCCATGGTATTTCCACAATGATCACCTCGAGACCATGAAATAGCTAGATAGCGCTCATGATGCCTCGGTCGGGCACTTCCCCCCGCCAAGAAGGGTCTGAGTGTAAGAGCATAGTTTCCATCCAGATCTCAAGACCAGGGATTTACCAGGGAAGCCCCCTCATCATCCCTGATGCCTTGGTCGGGTGACCTCCCCCAAGAAGGATCCAAGTATATGTGCATAGTTTCCATCCGGATCAAAATACCAGACTATAGCTAGATAGCGCGGGAATGATCCGAGTGTAAGAGCATTGTTGCCATCTAGATAGAAATTCCAGAATATGGATAGATAGCGCTCATGATGCCTTGGTCGGGCTATGTCCCTCAAGAAGGATCCGAGTGTAAGAGCATAGTTGCCATCCAGATCAAAATACCAGGATATAGCTAGATAGCGCTCCTGATGACTTGGTCGGGTTACGACCCCCAAGAAAGGATCAAAATTCCAGGATATAGCTAGATAGTACTCCTGATGCCTTGGTCGGGCTACGAGCCCCAAGAAGGATCCGAGTGTAAGAGCATAGTTACCATCTGGATCGAAATACCAGGAAATAGCTAGATAGCGCTCCAAGTGCCTTGGTCGGGCTACAACCCCCAAGAAGGATCTGAGTATAAAATCATTGTTGCCATCCAGATCTCGATACTAGGATATAGCTAGATAGTGCTCCTAATGCCTTGGTCAGGCTGCGACCTCCAAGAAGGATCTAAGCATAAGAGCATAGTTACCTACTAGATCACGAGATCAAAACAACCAAAAGGAATGAATAGTACCCCGGTTCTCTAAAGCCAATCCCTGGGAACGATACTGGTTACCAATAAAAAGGGTCAAGCAAAATTCTTCATGTAAGTACAAGATCTAGACTCCAACCCCAAATACTTTCCGGTGTTCAAGTCAGAGGGGACTTCTGTTAATAGCAAAATTTGGCTAGGGACCAAAGAAGAATTTTCCATTTCCCAGCCATCCCGCAAGGGTCCAAATTTGGGCTTGTTTGACGGGGTATCAAGGTCCCTAAGGTCGAGCTACCATGCGATCCTACAGGAGCAAGGCAAGGCAGCCCATACCATCTAAGCATCTCGCACATGTCCAGGCTTACACAATAAAGCCAGACGAGACCGCGTCAAGCACCTTATACCAGGAAAAAGCCCGAAGCTAGGTCGACGTGAAAAGACCTGGGTTCCCCGACATCGAGGTATCTCGTGACACTCTCCTAGAGCTTGCTACTATCTTTACTTTCACTACGAAACCTTCAGGGTGCCGAACTTGTCTTGCAAAGGCCCTCCTGCCTCGTCGAGGTATAATCTTGACCTGTTCGAGCATTAAAGGAAGGAGCCCGTAAAGCCTCATCGTCACCAAAAAGAGCCAAGATCCACTGTAGATATTGGCATGGTTAAATCAAGTAGCAAGAGCAGTACTCGAGCGTACCTCTCCACTCTTCCAGAAGCGAGCCAAGGTCACCTATTTATAGAAAAATCCTTACCAAGGCCTGCTAGCCAAGCCCGCTACCCCACTAGGAAGCCTGCATAATTAGGTCAAGCTCCATGATAAAGCTCGGTGTAGCTAAGCCAAGCTCCCAGCTATAAGGTTGGAACCCCATGGGATATTTCGCCTCTAAAATGGTTAGCACAAGCTCCATGGGAAGACCAGTATCTAGCTCCGTAACAATCGAGAGGTCCCTAGGGGACCCCACCAGTGTACTGGATCCTAGGGTACCTCACCCTCAAGAAATATCAAATGTCACATCGGGTAACCTCCATGAAGTACCTCTCCAAAGTGACAAGCAGAACTAGAACTCTCATCTCGGCAACGTAGGAAGAGAGGATTGAGTTCCATGAAATTTAAAGTACCATTAATGAGGTCAACCGTAGTAATGGAGGCAGTCAACCCAATGAATAACATTATCAACACCATTAATAAAGAGAATATTCAACTCTTTAATGGCCGTCATTAGTGAAAGAGTCCAAAGAGGAAACAAATACCTTTTCCTCCAAGATATCCTCCACAACCTATTCTTTGGGGTCAACTATAACAGAGAATCCCCGCTTATCAAGGAAAGAAGAGTCCGAAGAGGAAACAAACACATCCCCTCCGAGATATTAGCCACGGTCTGATCAACTACATTAAAGGAAGAATCGCACTCAATAAGAAAAGGAAGATTAAAGAATCCTGGACTTGCACGCCAAGTTAGTAACCATTTATAAATATGCCTGTAAAAGGCATAGAAAAGAGGGTCTCTGATCAATGACAGAAGATAGACATGCTTCCTTTAAAGATCTCTCGACATCATCAATGTATGTATTACCTTTACCTAGAATATACCGGTATCGGTCTACATTCGACCACCATTGTAAGCTCTCTGGAGCAACTACGGTATTACTTCACCATTCTTGTAAACTCCCCGGAGCATTATCTGATATATACATAAGGAAAGGTATTCCTCCTTCCTCTAGATATTGCCTTGGGGTTTTTCAGCATGTGATCATTCCTGATGCTTTTTCCCCCTTGGTCAGTCCATCTTCCTCTACAAAAGACTTGTGTATTTCCTGTTATCTACTGTGTTATGCATGTGTGTATACGGGCTAGGAACCGACCTCATTGGTCCTAGCTCTCTAATCTTTCTTACATGAGATCGGGAAACAACAACGGAGACCTAAGGAAACGAGGCTAGATTCCTACCCCGCTAGACCTAGCACTCTTATCCTCTCATCTATATGCTAAAGTCGCACATCAAGATAAGGAGAAACCACCCAGACCAGCTTGAAGGAAGTCGACGAGCTCTCCCGCATCATCTCTGTCGAGCTCTCCGACACTGGAGCTAGATAAGCCCCCATCTTTACTTACTATTTAGATCAGGGAATTACAGGAAGGAATCAGGCTCCAGAACCTGGCTCCGGGTACCATTACAGGCTCTGACCCTGACCGAGGACCCGGACCAGGACCAAGATCAACCCCTTCATACCAGTAAAGAAACCTCGAGCTCCCTCATTTCCTACCTACCATAAATCTCAATGGAAAGGTTGACTCCTCTCCTACCTACTACGAATCCCGACAGAAAGGATGACTCGTCTCCTACCTACTATGAAGCCCGGCAGAAAGGATGACACATCTCCTACCTTTTACGAAGCCCGGCAGATGGGATGACTCGTCGCCTACCTATCGTGAAGCCCGAAAAGTGGGATGACTCCTCTCCTACCTACCACTCCATATTCAATATTCATACAAGATCAGGTCAGGTATCAATGATACCAACCCCGGCCACCACCTCCGTGGTAGTAGTCTCGAGGGTGTAAACAGGGATTTCTCATCGTAAACAAATTTCCAGTTTACATAAATAATTAAATACAAATAATATAATTAAGCTATTCTAAATAGCCTTGCCACCCAACACATATATATGGGCCATATATTATTTTATCTTATTTTATTAAATCCATTGGACCTTAATAAAAAGTCCACATGTGAACTAGACCTATTCTTACAAAAAGAAACAAGTTCACATGCCTTAATACAATTCTAAATGGACCCTTAAATTGGTCTAGTAGAATATATCAAATGATCCATGCAAGTTCGTGTGGATTGAGGATATTGGCGGGCTATCTAAATTTAAGCTCCAATAGACACGACTCAATCACAATCAACAAATGATTCACTTAAGTCCGATTTATTTAATTTTGGTTCATTCCACTAAAGAACTAAAATTGAACTCTTAAATGAACATAGAATAAGTTGATGTTACTCATTCATACCCTATACAACCTTATTGGAGAAAGTGTATCCTCGTGAAGAATATCAGTAATCGTCAAGAGCTCATAGACCGCCTATAGCTCTCCAAGTTACCATATTTACTCATATGACCACATTTTGAACTAGGATATTTTGACTTGTCCAGAAGCCATGTTTCAATAGATACTATTGAAAACTAAACGTTAAGATTTAATATCCAATACCTTAAAACATCCATATGATGATATTCTACTCTCATTTAATAAATGGAATCACGATGTCCATATCTATAAATGAAGTCCTCTATCGATTAATAAATGAATACCACCAAACTATCGAGGATAGACTAACTATATAATCGTACTCATTGATAGCTCAAATGATAACACTTTCAACCATAAGTCCATCATTTATCTCAGGATTGAGATAGACTCTCCGATTGTCTTTGAATGAAAACTTTTATCCACTGACGGTTCTAGATAAAGTATTTCATTGTGATCCAATTCAATGCAAAAAGTGCACTAGATTCTTTTGCCCAAAGACAGCACACTTTGGTGATTTTAGACTCATCATAACACATTTGATCCCACTCAAATGCTAGCAAAAAAAACTACAACTTTAACAAGATAAAGGCGCCCAACCTTTTATCTTAAGTTGCGAATATTATTCAATACTAACTAAAGAATTGTGTCTACCTCATACATATCTAGGTGTATGAACAAATCTTCTTTTCTCATAGTCTTTTGACCTTATGATTATTTACTTTTGACAATTATAATAATTAAACTATAAATGCTATAAGATTTGTTAAACTAGAAATCACTTTATTAATGAAAAGATTGTCAAATATATTATTACACTCTTGCTATCGAGCATAATCCAAACACTTTTAAACTGATCGAAACTCTTTGGAAGAGTCGTCAGTATGATGCTCACTTGAATGAGTTTGTCAATGGCCCCGCCATTGACTTCTGTCGTGTTGAAGTAGGACATCATGCTCAGGACATGTTCTTGAACTAACGTACCTTTTTTAATGCAAGTGAGCATAGCGGAACAAACAACTTTGTGTCATTTTTACTCGAAGAGCTGGCTGAACATAGCTTACAGTGACTCCATGATTTCGTTTGCTGAAGTCATTGCTTCATGCTTTGTGACAAGCACTTCTGTCATGTAAGCCAACAGATACGTTCAGGCCTTCTCATCAGATGAGACCTATCGCTGGTATGCCTCACGAACAATTCGTGTGGCATTGGCAGCAGGCGTTGGAGGACATTCCTCCGTAAGCACAAACTTGAGGTCTTTGGTGACCAATATTTCATTAATGTTTAGTTTCCACTTAGTGTAGTTATCACCGGTTAATTTGTCGTTTGCGAGAATTTGAAGTAATGAAGAAGACATTATTGCTGAAATAAATAATTCATTCATTCAGTCATTTATTTAAAACAAGTGCGAGTGCTTTGGTATAAATTTAAACATGATGCATGAACATGTTTAACGAACTAGAACTAACCTAAAAAATAGTTACTATACCACGACAATCCAACATACCACAAAGAAGTGTATCCTTAGGGTCGGTCAAATCTTTGCATGTTTGACCGAGACATTCTCAATCAAATGATATTCTATAATAACTCTTATTCCATATCATTTAACCATCATTTATTCAGTCAGGTTTTTAATTAACAAACTTAATCAAAACCTTCATAAGTGTAACCCACCATTTCAGATCTCACGAGCTTAACTTGAGAATTGCCGCCTTAGGGTCGGTCAATCCCGAAATACCCTCAGAAATCCTATCTGTTAGGAAGTCAACCTTGGTATTGACCTTTGTGGAAACCCTCCTTTGGGTGGACGAAAGCAAAATCGTCACGAGGCCCCACTCGGATCTCACGGTGTTGAACTAATGATGGAGATTGCGGGATATATATGTCATATATCCCTCTCCCACTCTCTATTTTAAAACTAGGGTTTTCTATTATCCGTTAATGCACCTAGACTCAACAAGATCAGACTGCTAACTTTAATCAAGTTATCTAGCGAATTAACTAAATAGAATCAAATTCTAATTAACTAATAAATTATTAATGATTTTTAACAATTAAAAATTTAATCTATTAGTGAATAATCTAAGCCTTCGTAAACTATTCACTAAGGTCGGATTATTATGTCAATTTTTACCAAGTTTTAACAATTAAAACTCTAACACTTTATTCGGTTCATTTATTATTAAGTAATTAATCATATTAATCCTAATTAAATCTAACTTATTAAACTCTTTAATAACTAGAGTAATAATTAATGAGAATTACCAAATTTTTTAACCATTAATGTAAGTTCCTCGATTTTTGATTGGCTTATTTCGTTGACAACCACATTTTGGGATCAATATGTAAGGGTATTTTAGGGCTTCATTGTTCGTAACCAAGCTCAAGCATCAAAGGTAAAATCACTTGCTTAACTTCATTGAAGAGATTTAGTGCACACACTCACACTCATTCATTTTATTTTAATTATCTTGCTTGCATGATTATTTTCCATTTTGTGCGCCTTGTGTGTTCCTATTTTTATTTGAGTGTTGAATGTATGTTTGTGCCTTAAAGAGAGGATTTTTTCCTCTATAACTCGGTCTAAACCGCTCTCTATGCAGTGCCCTCGCTGCGGCTTGCACAACGGTGTTTGATAGAGGATGCGAGTTGTGTCTACCGCGGTCTATGCTTGTTGCCTACGCCGCGGTCTCCCAAGCAGAGTTTCACAGAGGATGTACGTTGTCCAGACCGCGGTCTGTGCACACTGCATGCACAGCGGCCTACAAAGCGGTGTTGTCCAGGCGATACACCGCTCTCTGTGCCGCCGTCTGGACACTTGCCTGGACCGCGGTACAGCCAACGGTCCTGACGGGTTTTGGTTACCTTTTGCCCAAAATGACGCAGTTTCACTTTAGGCTTCATATATGTACATCATCTTCTTCCCAACTCGTTTTTTAGAGCTTCCAAACCTATTGTTGAGAGAGATATATTGTTCTTTAGAGAGAGAAGCTCCAAGAAGCCATTTTTACTCAACCCAACTTTATCTCATGATCATCTAGCTTCATTCTCGGATCATTCAACCATGAAGCATCATCTTCTTCTTGAGAAGGTAACTTCTACATGCTCTAGACTTTATAGTTTCATTACAAAGACATGTATGCCTAGGGTTTTCGTCTTTATTGCATATTAAATGCTTGTTTGAATATTTAATTGCTTTTATGACATGCTTGTGTATTGATTGTTGGTTGAGATGCATTAATTTGTGATAGCTAGCATTTAGGACGATTTTACCCTTCTAGCTAATTCTTCTTGCCTTTGCATTTAGAACATTGATATCTAGGATTTGCTTTAATTGTCATTATTAATCCTAGATAAGCATGAATGTATTGACCTAGCATTTTTGCATATTGAATATTCTTTCATATTCACTTAGGTTGCCATTATTTCTTTATTGTTGTATTAGCTTGTGGCTAAGTGGTTAGTGCACAACGCTAGTGATCCAAAATCGCTATTAAGGCCCGTTGGGTAGAGTGAAAGGGTTAGTAACTGGAGGGTTAGGCGGGAGGTCAACCTAGGTTGTAAAATTTTACTCAATAGTGGATTTTGAGGATCGAGGGTGGCGCTCTAAATAACCCGTTGTTTTTTCCATTTGGAGGGTTTCCACATATATTTTTCGTGTTGTTATTGTTTTATGTTTGTTGTCATTTAATTGAGCATTTAAGTAGAATGGGGTAGAATTGTTAATATTGATTAATTCGCAAAATTGGTAATCTATCGAATTAAAACCTATTCACCCCCCCCCCCCCCTAGGTTATAGATACACACTTTCTGGGGAATTTCAATTAAAAACTAATCTCATTTTCATAGCCAGTTATGTATTTACAAATTTTAATCACATTTTAAAAAAATACATTAATTATCAGGCGATGATGCATGTATGACATATCAAATATATTTGTGTAGGCATACATAATCTAAATGACATAGTATGTATGGCAATGCATTTATCATCACATAATATAAAGTATACATGAATTGACCGAGTACAGTGGATTATTTAACCTAAAAAAAATTAGAATATAAAATTACAAAAATACCCCCAAGGCATTCCTTGGTCTTCTTGTAATTTCCGAGTCTTCCAGTCTCTTTAGGTCACTCCAATTCATCTCGTGAATCATTCTTAACGATTTTTCTAGGTCCTCAATATAGGTTACAATTTTTTTACAATACAATAACAGTAAAAAAATAATAAAAATAAAAATAAAAAATAATACAACCCATAAACCCTATATCCACAGTACCATATAATTAACGATCAATCATGTTTTTGTAAATTAAAAATTTAATATACATACAAAAACATCATGCAGTCAATTTAAATCGTGCCTACACAATTATACATACAGGAGTGTCAAAAAATAATTTCCTTTTTCGAAAATAAAACCAGGCTCTGATACCAATTGTTGGAACCCTGTTCACCGGTCACGCAACAGAAATAGGTTTTTAAAATTTTTATACATATCATATAATCTGTATCTGGAACCAGTGAACTTCGGATTGTATTTATTTTCGAAATAAATACATACAATATGTAAGTACTCGAAATTAAAATCAATATAATCAGAAGAAATAGAAGCTATACTAAGAAGCTTACTAACGTTTGGAGGCTCCTTCACTTTAAGATATGCTCCTGGTCTGTACCACTTGATCATCCATACTATATCACGGGACTGGTAACTACGTGTGGGCGTGTCACAGATTTAAAATTTTAGAATGGAGGATGAATAGAGAATAAGAATGAAGAAACTCTTTCTTCTAGTTTTCACACAGCTCTTTCATGATACCTTTCTTTTATTAATAGACAGAGTTTTACGCACACACTTGCACGCTTGTGTATGAAATATGCACTGATATCTCTCATTCATATCAAGCAACAATTGCACTGGTATATCTTTTAATAATAATACCAGTTCATACACACATCTCTTCTCTCCCTTAACACACTTACTTTCACAAATCAGAGCACACACTTTCACGTTTTGCTCATCTTTTGTTTTTTTGGTGTTTTTTAGGTGTTTTTTCAACTGATGTGTTAGTCAATCGGTATTTAAAACAATATCTATATCTCATATATCTAATATTTAACTTTAAAAAACCGATGATATATATAAATTTGATTTTAACATTTAAAAAACTTGATCAAAACTATATTTGAAAAAATAAAATCTATATTTTATTTATCAATTAAGATATTATATATATATAAACAATTTAAATTCAAATATATATAATTTATTTTATTTAATAAATGAGATAATCATATTATTTCATCATTCAAAAATAAATAACAATAAAAACCCTCCATTCATGACTAATTACACTATTAAATATTCTTATTATTTAATTGTCATAAATGTCATTTTAATCAATTGAATTATCTAATTACTCAATCAAATCCTGACAAATGTCACTTTCGTAACACAATTAACTGGACAACCCAATTAATTAACTGTGACCCTTGTTATCTAAATCGATTGGGCTAGCAAGGGAACCTAATGGACCCACAGTATTTTGAGCTCCAATAATCCTTAGAATTTTTAATTAAACTCTTTAATTAATATTCCTTGATTATTAACTCCGGTGTTATTCCGCTAAAAACCCGAAGCTGCACTCTCTCAACTGGAGACGCTTTTACACAGACCGATACAACTCGATGTCCATCGATATAGCTATTACATATGGTGTGATCCCCCACAGTAGTTCATAATTAGAGTTTGGTAATAATGACCTTTACACCCCTCTAATTACATATATCCTTTAAGTGCCGTTGATTCTCTAATGTACAAGAAATCCTTTTTTCTCACGGAAGTAGGAGAGCGCTCATATTGTCTAAGCCCCGAATCAATCCTTAAGGGAACTACCATCTACTTTTCCCACGAAGGAGTGGATTCCACTATTGTGTACAAACCTTTCCAACAACAAGCCAAACAGTAATCCTAACATACGGAGCATATTGATCGGGAATAGCATCCGACCTCACCCATGGTACAACAAAGACCACGATCTAACATGAAGAAGTCGATAAGATACTCAGAATTAAGATCACCTACATATAACCATCTGTTGGGATTATGCTCGATAGCAAGAGTGTAATAATGTATTTGACAATCTTTTCATATTAATAAAGTGATTTCTAGTTTAACAAATCTTATAGCATTTATAGTTTAATTATTATAATTGTCAAAAGTAAATAATCGTAAGGTCAAAAGACTATGAGAAAAAAAGAATTGTTCATACATCCAGATATGTATGAGGTAGACACAATTCTTTAGTTAGTCTTGAATAATATTCACAACTTAAGATAAAAGGTTTGGGCGCCTTTATCTTGTTAAAGTTGTAGATTCTTTTGCTAGCATTTGAGTGAGATCAAATGTCTTATGATGAGTCTAAAATCATCAAAGTGTGGTGTCTTTGGGCAAAAGAATCTAGTGCACTGAATTGGATCACAATGAAATACTTTATCTAGAACCGTCGGTGGATAAAAAATTTCATTCGAAGACAATCGGAGAGTATCTTAATCCTGAGATAAATGATGGACTTATGGTTGCAAGTTTTATCATTTGAGTTATCAATGAGTACGATTATATAGCATAGTCTATCCTCGATAGTTTGGTGGTATTCATTTGTTAATCGATAAAGGACTTAATTTATAGTATTTACATCGTGACTCCATTTATTAAATGAGAGTAGAATATCATCGTATGGATGTTTTGAGGTATTGGATATTAAATCTTAATGTTAAGTTTTCAATAGTGTCTATTGAAACATGGCTTCTAGACAAGTCAAAATATCCAAGTTCAAAATGTGGTCATATGAGCTCTTGGCGATTACTGATATTCTTCACGAGGATACACTTTCTCCAATAAGGTTGTCTAGGGTATAAATGAGTAACATCAATTTATTCTATCTTTATTTAAGAGTTCAATTTTAGTTCTTTAGTGGAATGAACTAAAATTAAATAGATCGGACCTAAGTGAATCATGTGTTGATTGTGATTGGGTTGTGTCTATTGGAGCTTAAATTTAGATAGCCTGCCAAGATCCCCAATGCATACGAACTTGCATGTATCACTTGATATATTCTACCAGACCAATTTAGGGGTCCATTTAGAATTGTATTAAGGCATGTGAACTTGTTTCTTTTTGTAAGAATAAGTCTAGTTCACATGTGGACTTTTTATTAAGGTACAATGGATTTAATAAAATAAGAAAAATAATATATGGCTCATATATATGTGTTGGGCGACAAGGCTATTTAGAATAGCTTAATTATATTATTTTTATTTTATTATTTAATTAAATAGAAATAAATTAATATATTGATTAATTAATTATTTAATTAAAAGTCAAAATCTTTTTCTATTAGGAGATGGTCTCCTAATATTATACTATTGTTGGTAGTATAATTAATATTAAGACTATATTTGATAAGTAGATAAATAAAACAAATTATTTATCTAATCAAATTAGGAAGTCTTTAATATGGTTACAAATACACTATTGAGTTGGATTAGGAGTCTTGTTGTAGGAACAAATTCTTTTTGGAAAAGGATTCTTAACCACCAAGTAAATCCACCTAAGGATAGGATTCTTAACCACCAAGTAAATTCTTCTTAGGAGAGGATTTGGTCTTCTATATATATAAATATACTTGTAAATTTCGACCATGCATGAATTTTTGGTGTGAGAAGTTGTTTTTTATTTGTTATAAAAAAAAACTTCATCCAACTCAGTATATGAAGAATTCGGCCAAGCATAAAGAAAAGAAGGAACGTTTTTGTTTTCGATAGTACACTAGTATCCTTTGCATCAAAAGGGTTTTGTGTACAACATCGAATCAAGGTTCACGCGAGTTCAATCAAATTGATTGATAATTCAAAAGTGACCGGACGTTATTGGTTTTTCTCTTGGAGGATTATTGTGACTAACAATGAAGAAGATTTTATTTGTTTCCATCCTCAGGTATACAATTTAAAGAAAGGGAGCCCACACTCCTAGGTGATTCACGTTCGTGATTGGATTGGAAGATGTTGTGGGTTCAATTAGACGCTAGTTCAATCGTCATGAAAAAAAAGGTACTATACTTTTTATATACATCAATTAATCTAGGGTTAAGGTTCTTGTTATTAAAAGGGACTGTTGTTATATACGCAAACCCTTATTTTCTAATTTTCTCATTTTCTCACGCTTCTGTTGCGTTTTGAACCATTTTTTCCCTACAATTGGTATCAGAGCCTGGTTGTACCCTTGATTATTTGATGTATGTGTACTAAAATCTTTTTCTTTTTATTGTATATATGCATGTTTTATAAGAGATGACACTCTAGGTATTCTCATATATATTTACATTGGATTGTATGGATATATATATATGTTTTATATTTGTTATTGCTCAATTTTGTGTCCTAAAATTTTAATGTATTTTGTTTTGGGATTGTAACACGATGAGTGGTCTATCATCGCCATAATTTTCTTCTTGATTGTTGCTAAGTTTTTTTTTATTTTTTTGTAATAATAAAAAAAAAATTGCACTATTGTAATAAGAAAAAACAACAGCATTTTATTATTTAAATTCTTCTGTAATACATTCAAGTATCGAAGACTCTAAGGTTTGAAGAATTAGGAGCAACCGGAACAAGTTTGGGACCGTGCAAGCCGTAGCAACGAACGTACGTGCGAAGAGCACGCAACCACGTTTTGTTGTGGCATGGGCTGCGCACGACGGCCCTATGGAAGCCATGGGCTCCACATGGCAGCCCTTTATGGGTTTGTGGCATGTGCACGCCCATGGGTAGGGGCCAAGGGTGCTTACTTCCATGGGGGGTAGCCGAGAGAGTCCAGAAGATGAAGGTCGCATGAAGACTTGTTCGCCAAGAAAGGAGTTTTTGTATTCCAAGACATATGTAATTTACTTGTTTTTCTAGGATGGACCGAAATTGTAGCTATTTATATTTTCGTAAATATTGCGATGTTTGTCATTGTTTTATTACATGTCATATAGAATAGGAGTGCCACTCATATATCTCCTTTGGTATGAACATGCATTGAATGGTTTAAGTATCTAAATTGGTATCTAGATAACTTAGTAAATCATTTTTTGGAATTCGATCACACGCCTTAAACAATTGAGTGGGAGAAGGTGTTTTGGAATACCTACGGCCTCCAAGTTTAGTTGAGCTTTATGTTTCGTGAATAACCTCCCAAGAGGTATTCATGAATGGAATTTAGCAAGATACTTCTTTACAAGGATAAACTAGACAATTAGCCCAAACGATATCTACTCCTAAAGGAGGGATATTCGTGAGGGATTATATTGAAGGTCGATAACTTGGTAACACACTCAATGTAATTTTATTAATATCCTCCCAAGATTTCTTTTTAATAAAATTTCAAGGCTAAATAGAAAACGTTGGTTGTTATGTTAACAATTAGGTGGGACCTAGTCTAACTAGTAAATGGTGAGTACTCCCAAAGGAGACGTGACATTTATGGGTGTTGGATCACTGTTGAATTTTTACGATTGAATTATTTTATTTAATTCAAGATAAATATTCAAAAGTGCTATATCATGATTGTTTACTTATATAATTTTTGTTATTAAAAAGAAATCATGACCCCATCCCTAATCAATATCCTAAAAGATAATACTTTAACTGATTATAATTATGTCACATGGAAAAGGAATATTGGGTTGTTGTTGCAAGTTGAAAAGTATAAGTTCATTTTGTATATTCTTTAACCACCAAACTAATGAATCTACTCAGGAGCAAAGAGATGAATATCAGTAGTGGAAGTTTTTAGGTGAGATGACTAAATGTAGGTTACATTATGGCCATCATCTCCAACGTGTTGCAACAGTAACATGAAGGAATGGAGACTGCTGCCGATATTATGATGTCTCTAGATAGGGATTCATATGGTTGGTAAAGTAGCTACTGTTAAGACCCATTAGAAGGTCAAGAAACAATAGAGGAAAAAGAAACTTGGGCCTTCTTAGAAGGAGACCAAGAAAGTAACCAGGATCAAAGGGAAGTGTTTCCTTTATGGTGAAAAGGGTTAAAGGAATAGAATGAATAAGAATGAATTCAACTTGCATTTTGGCAATGGGGCATTGGTGTCTACTAGTGTAGTGGGAGATATAAGAATCAATTTAGATTCTAGTAGGCATTTAGATTTAATAAATGTATATATCGTACCTCAATTCAAGAGGAATTTAATTTCAGTATCTTGTTTAAATAAATTTGGTTATTCGGTTACTTTTAATAAAGCTTTTATTATTAGTAAGAATGACAAAATTATTTGCAAAGGTACATTGGAAAACGATTTATTCTATTTGCATGGAAATATCTCTCACTTGTTAGACACTGAATCAACAGAATCTAATCATAAAAGAGTAAAATTATCAAAAGATGAAACCTACCTATGGCATTTGCTCCAAGGTCATATTAACCTAAATAGGATTAAAAGATTGGTTAGTGACGAACCTCTAAGTGACTTAAAGGTTGATGATCTACCAACTTGTGATCTTGTTTGGAAGGTAAAATGACCAAAAGGTTTTTCACGACCAAAGGCGCAAGAGCCATCGAATGTTTAGGATTGGTACACACTGATGTGTGTGGACCTATGAGCATTCAAACTAGAGGTGGATATGAGTACTTCATCACTTTCACGGATGATCACTCAAGATTTGGCTATGTGTATCTCATGAGACATAAGTCGGATACTTTTGACATGTTCAAATCATTTATAGCTGAAGTAGAAAATCAGCTTGAGAAATGCATAAAAATCTTGAGGCCGATCGTGGTGGAGAATATCTATCTGGTGAGTTTTAGCAATATCTTATTGATAATGGAATAATTTCTCAGTTTTCTACACCAGGTACACCTCAACAAAATGGGGTGGAAGAAAGGAGAAATAGAACTCTTTTGGATATGGTTAAGTCTATGTTGAGTTATTCAACACTCTCTAATTCTTTTTAGGGATATGCTTTACAAGCTGCAATGTACATTCTAAATGATGTACCATCTAAGTCGGTTCCTAAGACACCGCATGAGTTGTGGACCGGGCGAAAGCCTAGTTTACAACACTTAAGGATATTTGGATGTCATGCGTACATCTTAAAAGGAAAGACAGAAAAGATGGAGTCTGGTTCAGAAACATGCATATTTGTAGGGTATCCAAAAAGAATAAAAGAATATTATTTTTATAGTCTTTCAGATCTTAAAGTATTTGTTTCGACAAATACTAAATTTATGGAAGAGGCTATATGAATAATTTTATGCCTAAAAGTAGAATTGTCCTGAATGAGCTTTTAGGATATACAATTCCACAAGAGGTTTCACAACCAAGCCCAATTGTAAGTTCTGTACCGTCACAAGATCAACAATCTACCATACCTCATAGTAGTGGGAGGGTTGTTAGACAACCCAAGAGATACATCGGCCTGGGAGAATCTGTAGAGAATCTACTGGACGACGATAATACCTATACGTACAAGGAATCAATGGAAGATGTTGATTGTCGCCAATGGCAAAAAGGCAATACAATCCAAAATTGAATCTATGTTCAAAAACAAAGTCTGGTCTCTTGTAGACTTGTCTAAAGGGATAAAACCCATCAGATGCAAATGGGTATACAAGAGGAAAAGAGGAATGGATAGAAAGGTGGAAACCTTTAAAGCTAGAATGGTAGCTAAAGGTTATACACCTAAGGATTCTTAACCATCAAGTAAATCCTTCTTAGGAGAGGATTTGGCCTCCTATATATATATACTTGTAAATTTCGACCATGCATGAATTTTCGGTGTGAGAAGTTGTTTTTTATTTGTTTTTTTTTTTATATATAAAAAACAAATTCATCCAACTCAGTGTGTGAAGAATTCGGCCAAGCATAGAGAAAAGAGGAAACATTTTTGTTTTCGATGGTACACTAGTATCTTTTGCATCAAAAGGGTTTTGTGTACAACATCGAATCAAGGTTCACTCGAGTTTCAATCAAATTGATTGATAATTCAAAAGTGACCGGATGTTCTTGGAGGATTATTGTGACTAACAAAGAAGAAGATTTTGTTTGTTTCCATCCTCATGTATGCAATTTAAAGAAAAGGAGCCCACACTCCTAGGTGATTCACGTTCGTGGTTGGATTGGAAGATCTTACGGATTCAATTCGACGCTAGATCAATCATCATGAAAAAAAAGGTATGATACTTTTTATATACATCAATTAATCTAGGGTTAAGGTTCTTATTATTAAAAGGGAATTTTATTTTTATATACGCAAACCCTAATTTTCTAATTTCTCACGTTTCCGTTGCGTTTTAAACCGTTTTTTCCCTACACCATCATTAGTTGATATATATGAATCTCATCGGTAAACGGATCTTGGTGAGCGATTCCTATAGATCATGGTCCACTCCTATATTATCACATCATACAGGGTGCCTCCATTCCAATATCTCATATGAATGATTCAGGATAGAATCGCTGTACATTATGGAATCGACCACAACTACAGATTAACCACAAATAAAGTACCCATCTTTATTTGTTATCTATGGATTCTTTAGATTGCACGTCTGTTACTATATCCATCCATATAGGGCACTCATATATATAGTTCGAGCTTACATCTGGTAATCTTGGATGTTAAAATTTACACAAGATTATAAAGTAAATAACATAAAAAGAATGAATTGAACCTTTCTTTTTATTTATTTCATAAATATATTTACAAATTACATGTTTAGGGAATAAACCCTAACAGAAGAGGCGTCACTTTATCGCTGAGAGGAAGGCTGCAATTCAAGCAGAAGTTAACAAGTTGAGCTGGTTTCATCAGAGAAGCCCTGTATCATGAATGGGTCACTAATTTAGTCATGGTCATCAATTCAAACAGCAAGTGGCGCATGTGCGTTGACTACACCAATCTCAATCGGCATGCCAGAAAGATAGCTTCCGTCTACTAAAGATCGACCATCTGGTGGACTCCACTACCGGAAACAAGCTTCTAAGCTTTATTGACACGTTCTTGGGGTACGATCAGATCATGATACACCCCGCCGACCAAGACAGTACCTGCTTTATCATGGGTCAGGGTCTGTACTGCTACAAGGTAATGCCATTTGGCCATAAGAGCACAGGGGCTACATACTAGTGGTTGGTCAACCGATTATTCAAGCCAAAAATTGTGAGGTCAATAGAGGTGTACATCGATGATATGATCACCAAGTCTCAAACCAAGGAACAACATCAAGATGACCTTCACAGAACTTTCTTAATCCTTAGGGAAAATCAGATGTGATTAAACCCCTCCAAGTGTGCATTCGGGGTAACCGCGACAAAGTTTTTGGACTTCATGGTTCACGAGAGGAGTATAGAAGCCAATCCAGAAAAAATTGGGCATTCTCGAACCTTGATTCTCGGACAACTCTCAAACAAGTTCAAGTGATGACAGAGTATATAACAGCGTTCAACATGTTCATTTCACATTCCACGGATAAATGTATTCCCTTCTTCAAGGACATCAAGCAGGAGAAGAATATGAAATATATCCATGACAGTGAGCGAGCTTTAGAGGACTTAAAGAATTACCTCCCTAGCTCACCGTTGCTAGTTAAGCCCTTACGGGAAGATGAGTAACATATCTACTTAGTTGTGTCAGAAACGGCTGTAAGTGGGGCTTTGGTTAAGAAGTACGAGAATGGGATCCAACGACCTATCTACTATGTCAGTCATGCCTATCCAAGCCCGAGAAGAACTACCTCCTCCTCGAGAAGTTCACCTTGCTTTGGTTACCTCAACTAGGAAGATTCGTCCCTATTTTGAAGTCCATATAGTTGCGGTGGTGATAGATCAACCCTCCTCCAATTCTTACTGAGGCCAGACGTATCTGAAAGGCTATTCTTGTGGGCTTTGGAGCTCACCCAGTTTGATATGAAGTATAAGTATCAAACAACAATCAAAGCTCAGGCCCTAGTATACTTTATAGCTGAATTCTCACCCTTCTCAAGCAAAGAGACCCATGTAGCACAGAATCCAGTTCCTAAGAGACTTCTAGGGAACGATAATTGGTCAAAAGGCTGTAATGCCTAGATTCTTTACAATGATGGAGCATCCAGACAAATAGAGGAAGGAGCCGGTATAGTCCTAACCGACTCAGAAAGGATGAAATGTTGCCATTATTTTAGGTTCGAGTTTAAAGCGACCAATAACGAAGCAGAGTATGAAGCTCTCCTAGCTAGGATGAAGGTCGTAATCAAACTTGGAGCAGACTATTTGCATGTTAAGAGTGACTCATTACTCATTGTCAACAAGGTAACAGGGCTTTACCAAGCTAATGCTGACAACATGGCTGCCTATCTGAAGCTGGTCCAACAGCTTAAGGAAAAGTTTAAAGGGTTCAAGATTGAGCAGATTCCTCGACAACAAAGTCATCGGACGGATGTCTTAGTAAAGATAGCTACAAATTGGGGATAAGCTGTACCCAGGGGAGTGTCTCTCCAGTTGATCTCTGAATCAAGCATAACAGTGGACAAGGAAATCTGCCCCGTTGGGTGGCTGTCTTGTTGGTTGGACCCAATTGCTGCCTACCTCCAGGAAGGAAATCTTCACGAAGATCCCGACCAAGCATGAAAAATCAAAAGGTTTTCCAACAAGTATTGCCTGATAGGTTGGTACCTCTACAGAAGGGGCAAATCGCTTCCTTTGCTTCAATGTTTGCATCTTGTTGATGGCAGTTAGGCATTTAAAAAGGTCCACTCTGGGGACTGCAGTGAAAACATTAGTGGGGAGGCTTTAGCGTATCATGTACTTTGCTTGGGGTATTACTGGCCAATCGGTCCACTTTCCATCGCTCCGGGCAGGCTAAGTATGCTATAGATGACATTGACTACTTTACCAGGTGGGTCGAAGCAAGACCTCTCTCTTAGATTTCAGAAGAGAATACAACCAAGTTTATCAAAACCAACATAGTTTGCTGGTTCAGAACTCCACTCATCATAATAGCTGACCTAGGTAAACAATTCGACAATGCCTGATTCAGAGACTTCCGCGAAGGCTTGGGAATCAACCTTAGGCTCACTTAAGTAGCTCACCCTCAGACTAATGGGTAAGTTGATTCTACTAACAAGACCACCAGGCAGTTATTGAAAAAGAAATTGTGATAGAAGAAAGGCAAGTGGGTCGAGGAACTCCTCGAGGTTCTCTAGGCATATAGAACCACGAAGAGGATAGCTACCGAAGAAACACCCTACTCTATTACTTTCGAAATCAAAGCAGTCATTCCTAACGAGCATAAGCTGACCTTGTTCAGGGTACAACATTTTAAGCTGAAGAGCAACGATGTCAAGCTCCAAGCCAATCTAGACCTCCTGGAAGAGAAACAAGATCGGGTAGCTAAAAAGGTAGCAGTTTACCAAAGCAAGATTGCCAGTTATTTCAACAAAAAGGTCAGAGTTAGGAGCATTAAGAAAGAGGACTTGGTTCTCAAGAAAGTGACCCAGAATACCCGGATAAGATCGGATAGGGTCCTAGAACCCAATTGGGAGGGACCATACTTGGTGAAAGTATTTTTCTGCAAAGGAGCATACAAGCTGGAAGAAATTGATGGTCGACCCATTTACCACGCCTGGAAGGTCGATCGCTTGAAGAAGTTTTATCCCTAGGCAGGGGACTACTTAAGAGACAACCTCCATTTAGGTGTCAATAAGTTTCTCAACAATAATGTACTCCATCTTGATCGTCAATAAAGTCTGCTATTAACTTCTCCACCTCCGATTATATACTCCATAAATAAATTCGTCATGATCTCCATGAACCAAGGAAAGATAGATTGCCTTCTTGATGCCTTGGCCGGGCACAATCCCTTGCCAAGATGGGTCTGAGTATAAGAGAATAGTTGTCATCCAAATCTCGAGACCAGAATTGCTAGATAGCCTTTCTGATACCTTGGTTGGGCTACTACCCCTAAGAAGGGTATGAGTGTAAAAGTATAGTTGTCATCATGATTTCGAGACTAGGATAGCTAGATAGCCCTCCAGAAGCCTTGGTCGGGTACCACCCCTAAGAAGGGTCTGAGTATAAGAGCATAGTTACCATTTAGATGTCAAGACCATGATAGCTAGATATCATTCTTAATGTCTTGGTTGGGCTACCACCTCTAAAGAAGAGTCTAAATGTAAGAGCATAATTGCCACCAAACCTCGAGACCATGTTGGTTGGTTGGCTAAGGAAATTTCCTGACACCTTAGCTGGGTTACCATCCACCATGTAAGGATCAAAGCCTAACTACACAAAAGTCTGCCAAACCATGGTCTTTGTGGAAGGGTACCTCCTATCCCCATTATGAGATAATGAAGTGCCCAAATATCACAATGTGAACTTTGCCCAAGTATCAGGGTTAGACCTCAACCCTATCATTTGACGAAGGAAGATCCTTCTAGGATCCAACATGCACCATAGTAGAATATCGTTAAACTACTTTTTTCCATGTTTTCTGTTAACCAAAAGTTCGCTCGGTGTGAGGAATTTCAGCTAGCACCCTCATGACCACTACCTCAGAGGTTACGGTCGGCGGTGGTACCTTTGGTACCAGGTTTATACGTGTGATATTGGAGATGAAATGTAGGTGATGACAGGATACATGTAGAATATGTAAAGGAAATGACACTGTCTTATTATTGTAAACGGATCAAACTTAACATACAAAAGCCACTCAAAACTATAATTCTCTCTTGAGTACAATCAAGGTAGTAGCTTAGTGCCGGTCGATAAGCAGATAAAAATAGAGGTCGTGTTCTCCTTAAAGAATTTAGGAGATAATGGACAATTGTTCTTTGTTTGTGAATTCTAGGTCGTAATCTTCTCCGTACACGCCTTATGTATTTGTATATGGTTTAGTTAGGTTTAAACTCGTTACTCTCCCGCCATCAATCTCTGAATCAAATCCCTCCTTATCGGACTAAATATTTTGTATAAATGTCATTAACTTTGGCTCGATAACGGATTCGAGAATATCTTGGAGGGAGATAAGTTTGTTTCTTCTTTCGACTAAATTACTTGCACTACACTTACATAGTTTTTCAATGCATGTTAAAGAATAAATATTATCTTGTACGTTACCCTGGTGAGATGCCTCATAAAGGTCACCAAATGTGATGCTTGCTATCTTGAATAGCAAGGTACGTCCACCTACAAACCTTGGTGTTATGAGCTTAATCTGACCTTCCCAGGTCCCTTTTAGGGTTTGACATGATTGCGTTGGGGTTCTTCAGTGGTAGCAGAGCTTTACCTGCTTATTCCTTTCCTTCCAAGGTAGGTTAAGAGCATACCTAGGTAAAGTGGGGAAAGACTGTAGGACATAATTGGTGTCCTAAAGGTCTCTTTGTACAAAAGGAAATGGTTGCATGCTTCTGGAGAGGTCGTGAGATATCTCGACCTCAGAGAGCCTAGGCCTTCCTGTATCGATCATGTTTCGGGCTTTGATTTCGATATTGGGAGCTCAAACTGTTAACGTTAGGCTTCACCTGAAATGTTCCTAGGGTGCAGACAACCTTGCCTTACTTATGTGGTTTGTTTGGCAGCCCATCCATGGGAACCCCGGTACCCTGCTGTACAATATTGAATTCGAACCCATGCTTGGAGAGTAGAAAATTTACCTTTGATCCTTAGCCAAATTTAGCTATTAACAGAAGTTCCCCCTAACTTGAACTACCGTAACCGAATTGGAGTTGGATTCAGATTTCCCTTTTTGTTTGGGAAATTTTCCTCTTTTTTTGTTGCTCTCACTAAATGCGGGAGAAATGTGGTGAGCCAGGAATTGGCGTTCTTTTTTTTTAAATCTGGTTGTGTTATGTCAGTCCCGAGAATCAATGTAATTTTCACTGAAAATCTTACTTTCATCGCCAGTTTTATAGGTTACAGTTCCATTTTTCCCTATTTAAACTCGGTTACGTCGTCTTCCTTCTCACGGTTCTCATTCCTTCAAATTTCAAACTTTCAAAAAGAAAATCCCTTCATTCTTCACCTTCTCGAGCAATATCTCTATCGTTCTTTCATCAAACTCAAAATTTCTCACCACTATGTCGAACTCCAGTCATGATAAAGTTGACCTCATGGTAGAAGGTCATGAGGTCTCCAGTCTCGTTCACAGGAAGTGAGCATGAAAAGATTTCGGTAGCGAGGATTCCCCTCTAAATTCATAACGTCACCGCTTGAGTAGGAACGTTTCAATCAGGTCCAACTTCTCGAACAAACCTAACGAACCCTAAACTTGGTCGACGAAGATTCAGATAAAGAATCTGGGGACGCTAAGGCTGGCAAGGGTTAAGCTATTATCGTTGGTACCCTTTTGGAGGAAATTTTTCCTTACGACTTTAAGGCCATCCTTGATTCCACAACTAACCCGAGGTCGATTCATCATTTGAAGGCCAGGTACGACATTTCTAACAGCGTCACCGTTTCCGTTCCTTATTAGAACTATAATGTCTTTTCCCCTACAAAAGGCATTCTCCTGATCCACATAGTAGCTCTTGAGAGTAGGGTCCGACTTCCCCTTCACCCTACCCTCCAACGGGCTCTCAACTCCCTGTAACTAGCTCATCTCCAATTAACCTCTAGCTTTTGGAGACATTTAGTTTAGTGCTGTGAAAGGAGCAGTGTGAGTTGAGCAAGGTCTTCATGGAGCCTAGAACAGAGGAACTGGCTTACATCTTCAAGATTGGCAGCCTCACTAGCGACCTAAGAGGTCAGTTCTACGTGAAAACCAAGAACAAGCTCAACTTCCTCGTTCCCGGTGCTTCCAAGAAAGACCCACCTAGAAGGAAGAATGGATTCTGGTGGAACATGATTGGGGAAGCTCGATCTTCATCGACGGGCATGAATTCGAGGTTTCTACTTCTTTCAACGATAAGCTCTCATAGGACAAGGATTCTCTGTCCGTTGATTCTGAGATAATTTTGAAGACTATTATCTCTCGTAACTTTCTAAACCTGAAGTTTCCCACTGCTGACTCTTTTTATCCTCGCAGGGTGAATCTATACATGCACATCTCTACTGCTTCTCCAAGTAAGAAAGAGAAATTTGAACTAGCTCGCTTCCTTTATGCTAGTCGTCTAAATTCTCTCTCCTTTTTTTAACAGTTTCTATTATTGCTCCGGTTTCCCTTAAAGTTCAGCGAGCTCACATCCCTCCCCTTCTATCAGATTAATCTGGGGACCTCCTCGGCTGCCTCATAGAAAGGGGGACCATATATTTCAGCCAGGGATTCACTTGCTCTTATCTCGTCCCCTTCCCAACCTAGGTCCAATATAAAGATCTTCACGTCATGGGCTTCTAAATCTCGAGATAAGGGGACATCTGCTCCTCCCGTAGCTACTGTAGTCGTCGTTGCTTCTATCTCGGTTGTTCTTTCTATTGTCGCAACCACTTCTGCCACTCTCATGGTCAGCCTCCCCAATGTTTTTGTTCCTCCACCCACATTCCTGGCTCCTCGAGCTCTGGAGGGCCTAGATACTACTGTTGCAGAGGGTTCTCTTACTCGTTTTCAACATCAGTCAAGCTCTACTAGACAAGACGAGGTCTTGGAACAGTTTGTAGCATCTTATCAATACGGTGGCCTCTCTCGGATGGCTTCGATGCCTGTCAACGTTATGATTACCAAAGGATCTGCTCTCTTGGCTAAGGTAACCATCTTCTTTCACATTTACTTGTGGTTAGTTTGGCTTTTTACTGACTTGAACTTTGCAACCTGCAGGCTTTCGAATTCAATAATGCTACGGGGAGTCGGGGTGGCTTCACTCCTTGACCACACTGTAAAAGCTAAGGACGAAGCTGAGAGGGCCATGGGATTGGTAGCTCAAACCTAGGCTTTGGTGCAGGAGATAACTACCGGCTAGAAGAGGATGGAGAATGAGCTTGCTGAGATTCGATACGACCACGAGAAGCTGAGGCCGACCTACGACTAAGTGAGCCTCAAGTCCAAACACTGGCCCATGGAGAGAGACTCATGGAAGGCAGATGCTAAGATTCTGGATGTTGAAAACCGGAGATTACATGTTCAAGTGGCCAAACTGCATACTGAGGTGGATACCTCTTTCAGTGATGGGTATTTTTTTGCCTTCTATCAGGCTACAGTAGCTCTTCCTTCTTACTTTGATTTATCTATTATTGCTAATTAGGACAGAGGGGATATTACGGCCAAGGTTGTAGAGATGTCTCTTTCTACCGATGATGAAGCGGGTACTTCGAACGCAGCTCGAGCAGGGAAACAAGTGGTTGAAGCAGATCATCCTCTCCCTCCTCCAGTCCTTTTGAGCTTAGGACCAAGGGAGTCTTCTAGCGGGGTCCAGCCTATGCAGCCTGAAGGGGATAGTCTTGAAGCTTAGGAGAAAGCTGGAGATCACTCTGAAGAGCTCATCGGGGCAGAGTCAGCAGACGAACAGAAGAGGACGGAGGTAATTATTTCCTTTCAGGATGTGGTTATTCCCCCTAAGGTTATGGTTGTGGTCAATGAAGTTTTCAAGGAAGGACCAGGCAGGGGCAGCAAGTAGTCGATAAGCCTCTGAAAGAAGGAGTAGCAGGAGGAGGCAATTTGGTTGACCATCCACTAAAAAGAGGGGAAACGAGCAGATGCCAGCATGAATGAGGAGCGGTGGGAGGAAACCATGAGGATGATGAAGCTTGACATAATCTTTTTTGACCTATCTTGATTGCCCGGAAAAGAGGGTGGGCACCCTGCCATACTTTTGATCATTTTTTTCAAGTTCCCTTTTTGTAATTTGTTAATAGCCAAATATTGCTAGGGACCAAACGAGAGTTTTCCATTTCCCAACCTTCATGCAAGGGTCTAAGTTTGGGCTTATATCAAAGTCCCCGAGGTCGAGCCACCACGCTATCCTAGAGTAGCAAGGCAAGGTCGCCTATACCATCTGAGCGTCTTGCATGCATCCAGGCTCATAAAATAAAGCCTGACGTGGCCACGTCAAGCTCCCTATTTTAGGATAGAAGCCCGAAGCTAGGTCGACGTGGAAGGACCTGGATTCCCCGATACCAGGGTATCTCGCTACATTTTCCTAGAGCATACTACCATATCTACTGTCACCAAAAGACCTTCAGGGTGCCAAACTTGTCTTACAAATGCCTTCTTGCCTCATCAAGGCATAGTCTCAACCTGCCCGAGCAAAAAGGAAGAAGCCCGTAAAGCCTTATCATCACAAAAAATCATCAACACGATTTGGGAAAGATCCACTGTAGATCTCGGCATGGTTAATTCAAGTCTCCATTAGCAAGTGCAGTACTCGAGCGTACCTCGACACTAGATAGGCCAAGTGTCACCATAGGTAACTTCCATAAAGTACCTTGTCAAATTGACATACAAAACTAGAGTTCTCCTCCAAACAGTGTATGAAGATAGGGTTGAATTTCATGACATTTACGATACAATTGATGAGGTCAAACCATATTAATTGAGGTAATCAAGACCCTATTAATGAGGTCTAATCATATTAATGGAGGTAGTCAACCTTATTAATGACGTCAAACTGTATTAATGGAGGTAGCCTATTAATGAGGTCAAACTCATCTTCTCTAAGATATTAGCTATAACTAATCAACTACCTTAAATGAAGAATCGTGTTCAATAAAGATAGGAGAACAATTCAAGAATCCTGGACTTCCACGCCATGGTAGTTACATCATGTACAAATTCACCTATAATAGCATTGATTACACATGTAACCTCTCACATTTGATATCTCATCTCTAATCCAAAAATCGACCAGCTCGAGGCAAGTCTACATACTTCGTCTAAGTTCTCCCTATATCATTATTGTATGTGTACCTTTACTAGGAATGTACCGGTATCGGATAACACTCGATCACTATTGTAAGCTCTCCAGAGCACCGTGGTTGTGTTATTTCTCCATCGTTGTAAGCTCCTAGGAGCACCGCTTTATACATATATATATATACAAGGAAAGGTCTTTCTCCTTCATTTGGATGTTGCCTTAGTGCTTTTCAGCATGTGATCATTTGTGATACGTTTTCCCCTTGGCCAGTCCACCTCCATCTACATAAGACTTGTCTTCTCCTATTTATCTCCTGTATTATGCATGTATGTTTATGAGCTAGATTCCTACCCCACTGTACCTAGCGCTATTATCCTCCCATTTCATGCCAAAGTCGCATATCAGGATGGGAAGAAGCTATCCATACTCATCTAAAAGGAGTCGATGAGCTCTCTTGCACCCTCCACATGGGAGCAAACATGGATCCGACACAGAAGCCAAACAAGCCGCCCTTATTAGTCACTGTATAGGTCGAGGAACTACATGAAGAAATCGGGGTCCAGGACCGAGCTCCGAGTACCAAGACAGGTTCCAACCCCGACCGAAAGTTCCTAGAGGCAAAGTATCACTATCGGGTGGTCCACTCTTTCACGAACACATCTATATCATCGATGAACACCAATCTTACCCCCTTGTTTGCTACTTGGATTGAGGACACCTAGAGAGGAGACTAGTTACCAGGGACTAGGGACCAGGAACAGCCCCTTTACCCCAGCAAGGGAACCTCGAGCTCCACATATCTCCTCTATATGCATAAAGCCCGACGGATGGGATGGCTCGTCTCCTACCTACCACACCATTCTTCATATTCATACATGATCACCAAGGTATGAGGTACCTACCCCCAGCCGCCTACCGAGTAGTAGGCTAAGGGTGTTAATCGAGATTCCTTACCCAGATTGAATTTTCAGTTTACATTTTCTGGCGTCGTTTGTAGGGAGTTTCCACACCCCTTTTGAAGGCTTTCATGTCTCTACATGAGCATCCTTATACTATCAAAATGATAGATTTATCAGTCATTGTTTATGATATCCTTTCTCCATTTTTGTCTATATGGCCTACACACCACGTGTGGTGCTTATTTTATGGTTTAACAAGTTTAATTATTCTGGAGCAAATATGGTACATAGGAATCTTGGTGGAACCGGTTTATTACGCTGCTCCTTTGAAGCAAACTTGCTCATAATCATGGAGCTTTAAAATAGTAGTTCCCCACCTGAAGATCTCCTACACAACTGAACCACCCCAATACATTGAGAGCTCTTATATAGTAGAGTTGCACCTCTCATGCTTCCTTACAAAAGATTTACTTTGCTACTGGTATACCTCATGTCCAACAGATCCATTGGACTTGTACTTGGTCATACGGGACCCCCTCAAGTCATCGGATCCGCCCTTTAGAAGATCCCAGGTACCAATAACTGGTCAACTTATGAATTTGAGAAGCCAACTCAGATGTGTAGCCTCTTGAGCAGCACGACTGGTAGAAGACTAGTGGCTCTACACCTCATATATCGGGTCAGTCAATGCCTAAGTGAGCCACTGAGCTCCCGGTTCGTTTCAGCAGAGTCTAGAGCCTTCTCTCAGTTGCTAGGGACTTCTAGAATCCCAAGCATGCCTTTGGACCAGTACTAGACTAGTGTCTTCGTTCCATGTGTACCAGGCCATACATCGCCCTAGCAAGCCACCGAAGCCCAATCTAATCGAGGAGAGCCTTAAAGGCTTCCCACATTTGCTAAGGCCTACTAAGTGCATAAGCAAGCCTCTGTAGCAGCAGCACCACTATAAGACTTGGTGGCTCCTCACTTCTTATACCAGATCGGTCAATGCCCACGTTAGAAGCTTCTGGAGCAGTAGCCCCGCTATAAGATTGGTGGCTTCGCTCCATGTGTATCGACCATTCATCGCCATAGCAAGCAACTGAAGCTGGATCTGATCGAGGAGAGCCTAGAGGCTTCCCATATTTGCTAAGGCTTCCCATATTTGCTGAGGCCTCCTTGGTGCCTAAGCAAACCTCTGGAGTAGCAGCACGGCTGCAAGAATTAGTGGCTCCTCACTTCCTATACTAGGCCGAAAAACATCCAAGGATCCCACTGAGCTCCCGGTTCATTTCAACAAGGTTTAGAGCCTTATCTCAGTTATTGGGGACTTCTAGGATCCCAAGCATGCTTCTGGACTAGTACAAGACCTACTGTTTCACTTCATGAGTACCGGGCCATTCCTCGCCCTACCAAGCCACCGAAGCTCGATCTGATCGAGGAGACCGTAGAGGCTTGCCACATTTGCTATGGCCTCTTACATGCCTAAGCAAGCCTCTGGAGTAGTAGCACTCACTCAATGGCTCCTCACTTTTTATACCTGCTTGTGTATAGTATATTGAGTGGCATTACTTTTGAAAATATGAGCTTCATATTCTTTGAAAGCTACTCATTAGAGAAGTAATGATCTTGAATAAGTCTCTACTTATTGCTCTTAGATCATGTGCTTATGAGCCATAAAATCTTGTTTTCTAAAATTGCACCTTGCTTCTCTTATATGTTTTGCTAGTAGGTTGAGTTTACTAATATGTAAACTTTGGATACACCTTGAATTTTTGTGCTTAAGTACATTTAAAATGACCTATGGTTAGTATCCATTTTGCTTCTGTAAATACGTAGAACTCAACGAGCATCTTCTTGGAAAAGGCTACACACATTGGTTGTGAAAGCTACCCAATATTGGAAAGAGCTACACCATTGTGATAAGTGAAAGCCACCATGAAGTGAATTTTGTTTATGCTAAAAAAAATGGAAAAATCAAAGAAATGTTGAAATGGAATCATAAAAAAAAAATCTTTGATTCAAAGCCTAAAAAGAAAAGGGGAAGGCTTAAAAAAGAGTATAGTTGAAAATCAAATGAGCTCGGGTTGAAAAACAGAAATGGAATGACGAGCTACATGCACACACACACTCATATGTTGAAATCTATTCTCTTAAAAGAAAAAATTCAGATGAAAAAATTGAGAGATTGTACTTGTCTTATCTACTAGTGGATTTTGTTTGCCGATGGTTGCTAACCCATGGATGTTTCCTCTTCGGAGGTTTACCACATTATATCTTGTGTCAACTTTTCTCTATCCCTATCTCTCTTATATTTGTATTTTTTATTTGAATACTATGGATAGAACTCTTTATGTAAGTTGACTTCCTTTCTATAATATAGATTGTGTATGTGTTACAATTACTTATTTGTATCACACTTTACTTGTTTTATAAATTGATTAAGTATATTTAATTGATATATATATATATATATATATATATATATATATTGTGATACAAGCAATATAGAGGGATAAACTTTTGTTTGTTTCTAAGGGCCCCCACCTCTAGGTTAGCCTTGAGCATTAAACCGTGTTTGTATTTTCACCTCACTTTCCTTACAGGGGACTTCAAGACAAGTTCTACCCCAGTGCAGCTTGGCATGAGGGTAGTAGTGGGTACCAAGTTCTTCTCATCTTCTACGCACCCGTCAACTCAAGAAGGTCCGGCTTCAGTCGGAGCGGACCCAGGTAACTCCAGCTTTCTCCATGATCTACTCAAGGTATCCATCCTCCAATGATGGTCAAGTTATAGAGAGAGGAAGAGCTCGAGCTATCTAGAAAGCAGCGTAAAAGTGTCCTTCAGCAAATGAAGCGTCCGCCTTGGCTTCCAAGGTAGCCACACTGCTATACAAAGTTTAGACCACTTTCTCTATAATTTTTCTCCTCCTTCAGAGCAATCCTCGTAAGGCACGACATATAGACTCAAGTCTCTTTAGATCATATTCATGTTAAATCCACTCCCTATTTACCTCTGCATTAGCCACGATTTCCTCAATTATAGTCAGGGTTTCGTTCAGAATGATTGCACCCTCACTACCGTGGCCAACTCTTCCTTCTAATTTGACCTCCCCTGAAAGAGCAGTTTCCCCATCCAAAAAACCTACTTCTGGATCACTTGAGGGTTCATCTACCACTTGCACAACCTCCTCAGTTGTGGCCTTTATTTGTGTAGAGCCAACATGAATGTCATCCACCTTTGTTATGCCAGCATGGACCACCACCCTCATCAGAGTTGGGTCAACCTAGGTATCTCCCTCTTCACCCAAACTAGTTTGAACCTCCCTCTTATTGGTAGTTTCAGTCTTGTCCAGTACCTCTTTAGCAGGTCAAGGTGAAGAGGTATGATGGTCTGAAGCTCCGTCTTTTGATTTATCCTCTACTGTAGCATAGGAGTTCGAACCAGGGTTTGTTTCAGCAACCCAAGACTTACCAACTATGGTAGGAGCATACACAACCATCTAAGCAGCTTTCTTCTTGATACCCTTCCTTTTCCATCCGTCAATAACACTTAAGGGGAGAGGTAGAGCCTGATCCACCTGGTAGATTGCAAAAAAATAGCCATCCTCATTAGCTTTAATGAGCTCAGCCATACCGACATCAACTTGTTCCCGAACATTATCATAATGATGGTTCATCTCCATTTGTGTCGGGTCATTCAATGCCCTAGTGAGCCATCGATGACTCGATCCATTCGGGGAGCACCTAGAGGTCCTGATTCGCTTACAGTGGTGTCTCGATCTATATTATAATTATTGAAGATTCTTATATACCTCAAACAGGCCTCTAAACTAGTAACATCACTTGGGAACTAGGAGCTCATTATTCTTTTTAGTGCCCTTGTGGAAAGGGCGGTGACCCTAATGTAAGATGATTTCTCCTAGTAACCGGTTCACAATGAAAATCAACTTTTAAGAAAAGTCACTCTATCATCTACACCTATAACTCAGATCATTTCAAGAGATTCTACTCGTGAAAAGCTCCTAGAGCAAAGCTGGTTACCAATCGGCACCACATTGCATTGATACAACCACGTATTGGTAACACCATGAGTTTGTATCTCCTTTGATTTCGATCCCCAAGATAGTTCTCCTGTGATCAGCATTCGCCTATGATCGAGATACCCTGGACCGAATCAATTCTCTCTAAGAGGATCGCCATTACCAGGAGAGCTACACAACACTCTTGATGCCCTGGACCAGATTAATCCCTTTAGAAGGATCGCCATGGTATTTCGACAATGATCGCCTTAAGACCATGGATTGGTCGAGGAATCCCCCTCACTACCCTAGATGCCTTGGCCGGGCACCATACCCTACTAAGAAGGGTCTAAGTGTAAAAGCATAGTTTTCATCCAAATCTTGAAACCAGATAGCTAGCTAGCATTCCTGATGCCTTGGTCAGGCTACCACCCCCAAGAAAGGTTTGAGCGTAAGAGCATAGTTGTCTTGAGACCATAGCTAGCTATCATTCCTGATGCCTTGGTCGAGCTACCACCCTCAAGAAGGGTCTGAGTGTAAGAGTATAGTTTCTATCTAGATCTCGAGACCAGGATAGCTAGCTAGCATTCCTAATGCCTTGGTTGGGCTACCACCCCCAAAAAGTGTCTGAGTGTAAGAGTATAGTTACAGTCCAGATCTCGAGACCATGAGAGCTAGCTAGCATTCCTGATGCCTTGGTCGAGATACCACCCCCAATATGAGTCTGAGTATAAGAGCATAGTTGCTATCCAGATCTCGAGACTAGGATAGCTAGCCAGCTTTCTTGATGCCTTGGTCGGGATACCACCCCCAAGAAAGATCTATACGCAAGAGCATAGTTATCTACTAGACCATGAGACTAGGACAATCAAATGGTCATTCCGTTGCCTTGGTCGGGCCAACCCCGCTAGAAAGGATTTGGATGGCATAGTTGCCTACCAGGATCATTTCACCAGCTCGCCTTAGGACTGTGTTCTTGGAAAATGAACGTTAGGTACCCAGACTAGCCATAGAAGCTTTATCCCACATGTTCGAACAATACGCTTTATCATATCTTACCTCTCTTACATATCAAATTTTACACTGACTAAAGAATCAAAAATTCTACCAAGGGAATATCCCTATCTGTGGTCCGCCACCTCTTATTTATTTTGCAGGTCCGAATTTGCCTACATTTCGCCTATGTATAAAGACCTGGTGTGAAAGTGGCCCTGGTTGCCTACCAAGATCTTTTAGCCTAAATACCAGGATTTCTAAAGCAGGAATGTTTGTACCGTGATTCGCCTAAGCCAAGCATGCTGAGAACGATTTTCATTTCAAGTAATGGCTACCAGTAAGAAGAGATAGGAATATTCTTAAGTGTTACATATCCTGACCTTAACCCCAACTATGTGCTGGTGCTAAAGTCAGGGGGGACTTCTGTTAATAGCCAAATATGGCTAGGAACCAAAGGAGAATTTTCTACTTCCCAGCCTTCATGCAAGGGTCCAAGTTTGGGCTTATATCAATATCCCCAAGGTCGAGCAACCACACGATCCTATAGAAGCAAGGTCAGGTCGTCTATACGATCTGAGCATCTTGCACGCATCCAGGCACACCAAATAAAGCCCGACGTGACCACATCAAGCTCCCTATTCCAGGATAGAAGCCTGAAGCTAGGTCAACGTGGGAGGACCTGGATTTCTCGAGGCCAGGGTATCTCGCCACACTTTCCTAGAGCATACTACCATATCTGCTATCACTAAAAGACTTTCAAGGGTGCCAAACCTGTCTTGCAAATGCCCTCTTGCCTCATAAGGTATAGTCTCAACCTGCCCGAGTAGAAAAGGAAGAACCCTGTAAAGCCCTATCATTACCAAAAAGTGCCAGCACTATTAGGGAAAGATCCACTATAGATACCGGCGGGGTTAAATCAAGTCTCTAGAAGCAAGAGCAGTACTCGAGCGTACCTTGACACTAGATAGGTCATGTTGGGGTTTATGCCCTAAAGATGTAATATGTAAACGGATTTATGAAATAAATAAAAGGAAAAGTTCAATTCATTCATGTTGTGTTGTTTATTTTATAACTTGTGCATATATTTAACATCCAAGATTGCTAGATATAATCTCAAACTGTGTGTATGAGTGTCATATACAGATGGATACAATAAGAGATGTGCAATCTAAAGAGTCCATAGATAGCAAATAAAGCTGGGTACTTTATTTGTGGTTAATCTATAGTTGCGGTCCATTCCATAATGTAAGGTGATTGAATCATTCATATGAGATATGGGAATGGAGGCACCTTATATGATGTGATCATATAGAACTGGGTCATGATCTATCTGAATCTCTCACCAAGATCTGTTTACCGATGAGATTCATATATATAAACTAATGATGGCTATATGTGAGTGATCTTAATCCTAAGTGTCTTATCAACTCCTTCAGGTTAAATCGTGGTCTTTGATATACAATGGGTAAGGTCAGATACATTTCCTGATCAATATACTCTGTATGTTGGGATTACGATTTGGCTTGTAGCTAGGAAGGTTTGTACACAATAGTGAAATCCACTCCTTCTTGTGAGAAGTAGATGGTAGTTTCCTTAAGGGTTGATTCGGGGCTTGGACAATATGAGCGCTCTCATAGTTCCGTGAGGAAATAAGATTTATTGTCCATTAGAGAATCAACAGTACTTAACGGATATATGTAATTAGAGGGGTATAAGGAACATTATGACCTAGCTCTAATTATGTACTACTGTGGAGGATCACACCATATGTAATAGCTATATTGAAGGATACCGAGTTGTATCGGTCTGTGAAATAGCGTCTTCAGTTGAAAGAGTACAGCTTCGGGTTTTTAGTGGAATATCACCAGAGTTATTAGTCAAGAAATATTAATTAAAGAGTTTAATTAATGATTTCAAGGATTATTGGAGCTCAAAATACTGTGGGTCTATTAGGTCCCCTTGCTAGCCCGATCGATTTAGGTAACAAGGGTCACGGTTAATTAATTGGATTGTCCAATTAATTGTGTTACGAAAGTGACACGTATTTAATTGAATAATGAGATTATTTAATTAATGAATAATGGAGACTAAATAAATTAAATAATGAGATTATTTAATTATATTATTAATCACTAAATGGAGGGTGCTGATTGATATTTAATTTATAAATATAAAATAATTTGATTATTTTATTAAATTAAATATTTAATTTTGAATTTAAAGAGTTTGAATTCAATATAAATTGATTATTATCTTTACAAGTTTTAGTTATAATAAATATATGAGATATATTTGATAACCAAAAAAAATAAAAAATCACACGAATCATAAGTGATTCAATTTGCATGTGATGCAAATGGTGCGTTGTGCGTTTGTATTTAAAAAGAGAAACCAAAGCGTGCAAATAAGATTTTGTATATGAATCAAATTATAGGTACACGTTTAGATCAATGAAGAATTTGCATTAAAAGCTATATATATAACATTGATGTACGTTTTTTATGTGTTATTTTCAACACACATCCAATTTGCTTTATATACATAAAAGGTTTTTTTTTTTTTAAATAAACTTGATATGATATTGATGAATGCAAATCAAATATAGCGCAAGTGTTGCACGGTGAATAAAAAGAAATTGTTTATTCTTCATTCTCTCTACATCCTCTATTCAAGTTCCTAAGATCGTAACGTGCCCACACGCAATTACTTGTCTCGGGAGATAGCGAGGAAGATCGAGTGGTTCAGACAGGAGCACATCTTAAAGTGAAGGAGTCTCCAAACGTTGGTAAGATTGGTTCAGATAGGAGCTTACCGTAAAGTGAAGGAGCCTCCAAACGTTGGTAAGATTTTCTTCTTTTGATTATATCGATTTCAATTTCATGTGTTTACATATTGTATGTATTAGTTTTGAAAAATAATTACAATCCCAAGTTCACTGGTCCCAGATACAGATTATGATCTGTATAAAAATTTTAAAACCTAGTTCCGCTGCGTAACCGGTGAACGAAGTTCCTAACATTTGGTATCAAAGACTGATTATTTTTCGGAACAGAAAATTGTTTTCAATGCTCCTGTATGTATGAATGTGTAGGCACCATCTTTATTATTGTATGAATGTTTATAATTAAATTGTTTAATTTAAACATGGTTGATCGTAAATTTTTATGGTATTGGGGATTTAGGGTTTACTGGTTGTATAATATTTTTATTTATTTTTATTTATTTTTATTTTTATTTTTACCGTTATTGTATTGTAAATAAAAAAATATTGTAACTTGTAAGCGAAGAACTGGAAATGTGCGACACCGAACACTGTTCACCGGTACTGTTAATCAGGTACTGTTCACCGGCACTGTTCACGGCGGTACTGTTCACCCACGGGTCACTGTTCACAGCGAGTACTGTTCATGGGCACTGTTCATACGGTACTATTCAGATCTTGCACGGTTTCGTTGGCAAGTGTTGCCTAGTGCGTTCCATGCAGATTTCCCTTTTTGGATTCATGAGATGAATCGGAGTGACCAGAAGAGACTGGAAGATATCTAAAGTTACTAGAAAACCAAGGAATGCCTTGGAATTTTTTTTGTAATTTTAGATTCCAATTTTTTAGGGTAAATAATCCACAGTACTCTGTCAATTCATGTATGCTTTATATTGTGTGATGATAAATATATTATTTTTTAGGGTAAATAATCCACAGTACTCTATCCACAGTACTCTGCATTATATTAAGAGCAGATGGAACCCTGGCTGGAGCGGATGGCCCCCTTTCTGCGAGGTAGCTGAGGCGATCCCCCGGACTGGTATGACGTAAGGAGGAAGAGTGCGAGCTGGTTGAAATTCATAGGTAGTTGGGGCAACAACAGAAACCGTTAATGAAGAGATAGAGAAAGAGATAAGGGTCAGAATCAAGGTTACTAGCGTAAAGGAAGAGAGCTAGTTCAAATTTCTCTTTCTTTCTTAGAGAAGTAGCAGAGATGTGCACGATCGATTCACCCTACGGGGATCAAAGGAGTCAACAGTGGGAAACATAAGGTTAAGATAGTTACGAGAGATGATAGCCTTTAGAATTGTCTCAGACTCGATGGGAAGAGAATCCCTGTCCCACGAGGACTTATCAATGAAAGCAGTAGGAACATTGAATTCATGCTCGCCGATAAAAATCAAGCTTCCCCAATAACGGTTCATCAAAATCCATTCTTCCTTCCAGGCCGGGTCTTTCTTGGAAGCACCGGGAACGATGAAGTTGAGCGTGTTCTTGGCTTTTGTATAGAATTGACCTCTTGGACCGCCGGATAGGCTACCGATTTGGAAGATTCAAGCTAGTTCCTCCGCTCTGGGCTCCAAGGCTACCTTGCTCATCTCACACTGCTCCCTCAACAACACGAAGAAGCTAATTAGATGTCTCCAAAAGCCAAGGGTTAATTGGAGAGGAGCCAGTTGTAGGGCGTTGAGAGCCCGTCAGAGGGAAGGGTGAAAAGGAAGTTTGAGGTGCGACGTGGATCAGGAGCACACCTTTAGGAAGGGAAAAGACATTATAGTTGTTGGGAGGAACGGAGACAGTGATGATGTCAAGGATGTCGTACTTGGCCTTCATGCAATTAATCGACTTTCGATCATTTGTAGAATCAGGAATGACCTTAAAGTTATAGGGAAGAATTTCCTCCGAAAGAGCACTGACTACCATAGATTGGCCTCTATCTGTTGTTTCGCCCTCAGATTCTTTATCTGATTCCTCATCGACTAGGTCCAACGAGTTATCAAGCCGGTTCGAGAAACCAGACCCAATCGAAAGGTTTCGACCTGAGCGGCGACGTTGAAGAAGTGAAAGGTTAACTTCATCACTAGAATATTCCTGTTCCCACTTTTTAGGAGCCGGATGGAGGCATCATCGCCTTCCACTAAATTATGAGCACTGTCATCGGATTTTGGCATTATTAAGTAAGGAAAGGTTGAGAGAGTAAAAGGAAAGACATAGGCCACTACGAAGACGAAGAGAATGAAGTTTTTGAAAGTTTAAAGTTTAAAGAAGATAAAAGCTTGAATGAAACAACGAAGCAACCAAGTTTAAATAGGTTGAATAGAGCAATGACTTGTGACATCGATGACCAAAGTCAACGTGGAAGCAAGATCTTCGACAAAGATTACCTCGAATCTCAAGGACTGATGTAACGTAGCCGGATTATTTTGAAAAATACTATTGATAGCCAAATTTGGCTAGGTATCAAAGGTAAATTTTCCACTCTCCTAGCTAGGGTACAAATCAGAGATTACAAAACATGGTACCGATGTTCCTGTACGACCCCGCAGTAGCAAGATGAGGTCGTCACACCTTAGGAACACCCCAAGTGAAGCCTGACGTGATCAAATCGATCTCCTTACATTAAAATAGGAACCCGAAGCAAGATCGATACAGGGTCACCTAGGCTCTCCGAGGTTGAAATACCTTGCGACCTCCCCAGAAGCCTGCTTCTTTCTCCAGATGCACAAAGAAACCTATAAGGGCATCAAGTTCGTCCTACGGTATCGGTCGACCTCGCCAAGGGAAGAACTGAATCTATCCAAGCAGGTAGGATGAGGCTCACAGAAGCTTTGTTATCACTAAAAAGCGACGATATGGTCATTTAAAGCTTCAAAAGGGACTTGGACCGGTCGGACCAAACTTCTAACTCTAAGCAAGAACATAGATGTACCTTACCCTTCGAGATAGTGAACGTCATATTCGGTGACCTCCATGATGCATCTTACCAAGGCAGTGCATAAGATCGCCTCCATTCTCCAACTTGTGTTGAAACATATGTATGAGGCAAGTGAATGTGACTAAAGAGGAAACAAACTCATCTACATCAAAGATATTCCCGAAACCATTATTAAGCCAAAGTCATTGACATTTAAACAGTATATCCCGCCCGATACGGAGAGATTCAACTAAACAATAATGGCGGGAGAATCACGAGTTTAATCTAGTTGGACTTTGTACAAATACGCCCGAGCATGAACTGGTAAAATGGGGAATAAAGGAAAAGGAAAACAACACGTAGAACAAGAGCATATATTTTATCTCGGCCCAAATTCCGTTGACAGAACACGACCACCATTGTTATCTACTTCTCGACATGCACGAAATCACCACACCCATTGCACCTAAGAGTGACTGGGAGTATTCGAGTGATCTTTGAACATGATGTGTGATTGATTTAACAATAATAAAGCAATACCATTTTCCTTTATGTATCCTTAGTACATCGTGTTATTGTTTACCTTCATATCCACTATCACTAGTATAAACTCGATACCGAAGGTACCAACCTCAACCGTGACTTCCAAGGTAGTTGTAAATTCCCTTAACCAATTATAGTGTAAAATATACCTAGAGTGGGGCAGAGGGTGAATAGGTATATGCTCAAATTTTAATCTTCTTTAAAAACACAAGCAATCTTATACAACACTTAGTATAATATTCAAAATGATATATGAAAAAGAAAATGTTAAAGCAACACAAATCAACTAAGTGAAGAAATTAAAGATGCTAAAAATCAACACAAGATATTTATGTGGTAAAACCTCCTAAGAGGAAACATCCACGAGTTGATACTACAACCACCGGCAAAAGAAAATCCACTATTTAAAATAAGAGTTACACACTCAAGCAATCAACACATGCTCTCCAAGATATCACTCTTACTCTACCCATGAACCTAGTGATCTACTATGCTGACTTCCTATCCAAGACCTCTTGTTTCTAGGAAGATTCCTCGCTCATCTATCCGGATCCTCCTGACCCAAGGCAAGACTTCTTGCTTAACTATCCGAGTCCTCCCGACTCTAGCTAAGACTCCTTGTTTAGTTATCCGAATCTGCTCCGATTCTAACTAAGACTTCCTTGCTTGACTATCCGGATCACCCTGATCCTAGCCAAGTCTTCTTTCTCAAGTCAAAGCTTTACTCACTTTAACAAGAGACTTCAGCATTTTACAAAGTATTGACTTCGATTTCTCGATAGGTGAGAAAGTCAACATGATTAGATTTAGTTGTGACCTGACAAAGAGAAAGAGAAAGAGAATGCAATTTGAAGCTAGTTAGACACGAGTTTACGTGGTAAAACTCTGGTGATCTGAGAAACATCCACGGGTGGTTGAACAAACAACCGAGCCAAAATCCACTTATTGAAATAAAGAATTACACCACTCGATCCCATTTTTTCTCTCTGCTAGTGATTCTATATTTTTTTTTGTTCTTTTTTAACAATGAGATTATGGGTCTAATTATATATGCATAGAACCCTAATCCTTATTGTACAAGTAATGAAAGAATTCATTTTTAATTACAATTGGTTGTTTGTTGGAGTCGTCTTTAACTTCTTTCCTATTTTGGAGACTGTATGGGGATCGAATGGGACTCTGGTGATATATCCGTTTAGGACTTATTTCCCTATAAATATGTAGTTTTCTCGAAGTAGAGTTGTTGCCTGATTTGGAACCTGTTTCCTGTTTTGTATTCTATTCTTCTAGAAATTCTTGATATGGATGTTTTTGTGTATTTGAGCATGACTCTTGGTATACCCATGTGCGAATTATGTATTGGACTTCTTTATTCAGGTTTCTCATTTTTGTCCCGAGTAAAACATAACGTCACTTGGTCCCGAGTGAAACATGATGTCATTTGGTCTCGAGTGAAACATGATGTCACTTAGTCCAGTGCAGGTTTTGACTTGCTGAATACTTGTATTCACACTTACTCGGGTTCGTATTCCTTAATGATATCTTGAAGGAAATTTTCTAGATGCCTATTTGGATATCTACCTTGCAATCTTAAGGGACTACCCACATTGTCAATGACGTGTACATTCGATAAAAATATACATACAACACAAGGCAATGATCTAAGTGGATGCAAATGATGCAAACATAAACAAATAGAGCAAGTAGATCAAACACACTCTATGAATATGCAACTAGATAACTAGATAACTAGATAATGCTTTCAAAGATCAATCGTAAATATATCTAGAAAACCTAAGCATGTTATAAACTAAGAACTAGTAAAGATAAATAAAGACACCAATTGTAAATGACCTAGTTCTTAAAAAATGAAATCAAGTCTAGAAATAAACAATCAAGCACAAGAACAAAAGATTTCTATAGTCAATTTCATGATTATCAAGTTTAACACAAATTATTCAATATTAACCAAATCTAGCTAAACTTGAAAATCAATTGAACAGACCACAACATGCAATCAAAATCACCCTAGTCATGCTTCTTAATCATATAATATTCATCAATGAAAAGATCAAAGAAGAAAACTAAAAAGAAGATGATTTTACCAAACAGGGATGAAATCTCGAACTAAAAATCGGAATATTGTGAATAATCAAGACATCCTTTGGTTCTGAAAATACTTGAGGTTCGTAGATCTCTTCAAGACACTCGATTTCGGTTTCTGAATCAAGTAAATCCGAGTTGTATTGAGAGAGATATCACCAAAACAAAAACTGAAAAGTTGCTTCTAAAATATGTAGGTCAAAAATGAATGTATGAAAATATTCAAGTGACCTCACCAAATAAGCCACGCCAACAACATCACATCAGGCGTGTTTTCAAAAATTTTCAAGTCAAATAATCACATGAGCTGAGCTAACGTAAGTGACACTAAGGCCCCGTCCTGCAGCTGTTTTTCAGTCCGTTTTTGTTTTTATTTTTCAAAAACGATTTCGAAAACGCTTTCGTTAACCGTTTTTCATTTTATTTTCGAAAAACAACAAAAAAAGAAAAACAAAACCAGTGTTAAAAGTGAAAGATTTGAAAAACACAAGATACTTGTTTTTCGTTTTTCGTTTTTCGTTTTTGTTTTCATTTTGTTTAAGATTTTTTTTTATATTAAAAAAAAAAATCTTAAACTATTAATTGTACTGTTATGCATTAGATATGACTAGGACAAGACGGAACAAGATTTTTAAATTACCAAAGTGCCCCTCTTATATATTTTATAATAATTATTATATATATTATAATATTATATATTTTATGTATATTATAATATAAAATATTGTATATAATATATTATATAAAATATTATATATTATAATATTTAATTAGTAAATTAATATATATTATATATCATATAATATTATAAGATATATTATAATATATAATATTTTATAATTATGTAAATATTACGAAATAATATTCTATAAATATATTATATATTATTATATATAATAATAATATATATATATATATTATATATATATATATAAATATTAATACTATATATTTTATGATATATATATATATATTTATAAATATATAATAATATATTATATAATATTATATATATAATATCAAATATTATATATTTATATAGGATATAATGTCAAATATTATGTATTATTATATATAAAAATATAATATAAAAAATATAATAATATTTCATATATTAAAAATACAATATTTTTAGTATATAAAATAATATATATATATATATATTATAATATAAATTTTAATATATGTAATAATATTTAATATATTATAATATATGTAATAATATTTTTATATATATAATAATGCATAATATATGACATTATATCCTATATAAATATATAATATATATTTAATAATATATATAATATATGATATATATATATATATAATAATAATAATATATTTATATAATATTATATATTTAATATTAAATATTATATATTTATATAGGATATAATGTCATATATTATGTATTATTATATATAAAAATATAATATAAAAAATATAATAAGATTTCATATATTAAAAATATAAATTTTTTTAATATATTAAATATTATTACATATATTATAATTTATTTTATATATTATTATGATATGTATACATATTATACAATTATATTTGTGTTATATAATAATATATATAAATTATAATTATTTATTTATAATTTAAGAGTTTAGTTTTGATTAATTCATTTTTTTGATATGTTTTTTTTAATTAATTTTTGATCTGTTACTTTTGTTTAATTTAAAAATTATAATACAAAAATTATATTGGTTAATTATTTAATCAATTTGTTTATAGTTGTATTAGTATTAAACAAAATACTAAAATTGATATTTTAATTTTTGATAGTTTTCGGTTAACCTACCAGACGTGTTTTTTCCATTTTCGTTTTAGGAATACAGTTTTCAGTATTTGTTATCAGACGCGTTTTCAGAATTCGAAAATGAAACAAAAAATACTGTTTTCATTTTCGTTTTTATTCTCGAAAAACCGGAACTGAAAAAAGCTTACAGGACGGGCCCTAAGACTCCTAATGAACGACGACATTTTTTCGCAAAAGAAGCATAACAAAATAGGTTTCATGTGGATGCGTCACACTCTATAAAATTCTGATTAAAATTTATTTTGCGCAATGAATTCACACTATAATCATGTAACAAGCCAATCATAGACCACATTTAATCCACACGTGCAGCAAAAGAAGCAACACATACAAGGTTTCACGTGTAATTAAAACATCCAATAAAAACCCTTACAATTCTCAAATTAAACGCAACCGAGATGTGCCGTGGGCATCTCGTGACCAGAGGTATATTTTTGGCGAGATGGTCATGCTCTTATTCGGCCACGGGAGGCAAATGGCAATTTCTATTATTTTTCTCTTTTGCTACATTTCATATGTCCCTTGTCTTCTTCGACCGTTCTTCGGTCTCCGAACTCTGAATTCGAATCCGTTTACGGATTACAAAACGGAACTCTCTCACGAACATGGATGATTATGAAACTCAACCCAGAAAATAAAATTCGACTCGATATACGAATACGAAGACAATACATGCAATATAACTGGAAAGTTTCATATCTCTTAACTTGGAACTCGAAATCAAATGTATGAGTAACCGAATTAACCTGAACTCAATAAGGAACAATATAACATCAAATTCAAGTCCAATATCCATGTTATACAAACATATAAACATACAAACACATTTCACACAAGAATGCAAACTACATAGAGATAGTCTCCAATAATGCATTTTTCCAAAACATGTTACTTTCACACTAATGCATGAGCATTCAACTTCAAGTGTGTGAATATGTTATGCCAAACGATACGCTATGATACAGGGAGACAAATGTATGATATGTATGTGTGTGCGTCTACGCCTTGCAAGAGGAAGAAGAATCTTGATACCTTAGCATCCAAGTAAGCATATATCCTCTTGAAGACGAACTTTGCATGCGAAGTTGCTTTCCTTCCTTGAAGCCCGATTTAATCACGAACAACCTAAGCAACTAAGCAATACAAACAAAAAGCATTTTGTTATGGAATCAAGATAACACAAATCTAAAACCTAACAGTAGTGGTCTCGAGGGTGCTAACTGAAATTCCTCAACCCGAACGAATTTTCGGTTAACACTTTCTTGCACCGTCTGTGGGAACACCCACACCCAATTTACACAAAGTTTACGTGTTTATTGTTTTACAGGAACTACGAGGCTTTGCTCTTCACAGGGACAGTTCGAGGTTTCGGGACAACCGTCTGCTGCTTCAACACATAAGGCTCCAAAGCAGGTAGAAAATCCGGGAACCATATCCAGGCTCCGGTCCAACCACCTGTTGCACATGCTTCTAGCCCCCCCCCACAGTAGGATGACCGTGCTCAACCAACAAGCAGGGCCTTTGTGGAGAATGTCCGTCTTCGCCTGTTCTCTAAGGGCATTACAACCCAGACAGTGAATCCCAATACCCAGAGAGAGATGATCAGAAATGGAGACAGGAAGCCCGCCTTCGATTGATAGGACCTCCTCCTCTAGAGCCAGCCTATAATAGGACAGGGTCTCAACCCTCAAACAAAGATAGGCTAGGACCCATGCCTCTGTCCCCTCGGGTTAATGGTAGAATCCGGGATAACCTTAAAGTCGTATGGAAGAACTTCCTCCAGAAGAGTACCAACGACCACAACATGATTCCTTCCAGCCGCAGTGTCCCTGGGTTATTTATCCTAATCCTCATCGATTAAATTCAGAGGTTCACCGGGTTTGTTCGAGAATCCGATTTCGATAGACATGTTCCTATTCGAGCGGTATCCTTGTGGGTTAGGAAAGGAATCCTCGCTAGCAAAATCCTTACGTGCTTGCTCCCGTGAGCGAGACTAGAGACTTTTTCTCCCTCTACCGTAAGAACTACTATGTCACAGCTGGATTTCGATATAATGGTGCAAAATTTCAAGTTTGGTGAAAGAGAGATAGAGGTGTTGCTCGAGAAGGCAAAGAAAGAAATGATTTTTTGAGAGTTTGAAATTTGAAGAGGTTAGAAACGTGAGAGGGAAGAAAACGTGACCGGCTTTAAATATGGGCGAATGGCACAATAACCAGTAACACCGATGACATAAGCAAATAAGAAGGCGAGATCTTCGATCATTGCCTCAATTCTCAGGGACTGACGTAATGTAGCCAGATTATTTTGAAAAGTACACCGTTCTATGCTTGCCACATTTCACTTGTATTTAATGGGAAGATTCCTTTCTGGATTCTAGCAACTAAAAGAAGAAGGAAAATTTCCCAGTTAAACGAGAAATCTGACTCCAACCCCAACTCAATCACCGGTGTTCAAGTCAGAGGGGACATCTATTAATAGCCAAATTTGACTAGGTACCAACGGTAAATTTTCCACTCTCCTAGCCAGGGTCCAAATCCAGGATTACAAAACAGGGCACCGAGGTTCCTAAGGTTAAGCTACTGTACGACCCGGCAGAAGCAAGACGAGGTTGTCACACCCTAGGAGCACCCCAGGTGAAGCCCGACGTGATCAAATTAAGCACCTGACATCGAAATAGGAACCCAAAGCAAGATCGATACGGGGTTACCTAGTCTCCATGAGGTCGAAATACCTCGTGACCTCCCCAGAAGCCCGTTACTTTATCTAGATGCACAAAGAGACCTATAAGGGCATCAAGTACGTCCTACAGTATCGGTCCACTTCGTAAAGGAAAGAATCGAATCTATCCAAGCAGATAGGAGGAGGCTCACAGAAGCTCTGTTAACACTAAAGAGGTACGATATGGTCATTTCAAGCTCCAAAAGGGGTCTAGAAAGGTCGGACAAGCACCTAACACCAAGACAAGAACATAGATGTACCTCGCCGTTCGAGATAGTGAACACCATATCCGGTGACCTCCATGATGCATCTTACCAGGGCAGTGCACAAGATCTCCTATATTCTCAAAGTTACGTTGAAACGTTACATACGTGCGGGGCAAGTGATTGAGACTAAAGAGGAATCAAACTCATCTCCATATAAGATATTCCCGAATCCATTATTAAGCCAAAGTCAATGACATTTAACCAGCATATCCCGCCTGATAAGGAGGAATTCGATTTAGAAAATAATGGCGGAAGAATCACGAGTTCAACCTAGTTGGACTTTGTACAAATACGCCCCGAGCATGCACGAGTAAAATGGAGAAGAAAGGAAAAGAAAAACAACATGTAGAGTAAGAGACATATATTTTATCTCGGCCTAAATGCTGTTGACAAAACACGACCACCGTTGTTATCTACCTCTCCACAAACACGAAATCGCCACACCCATTATACCCATGAGTGACTGACAGTATTCGAGCGATCTTTTTACACGACGTATGATTGATTTAACAATAATAAACTAGTACCATTTTCCTTTATGTATCCTTAGTACATCGTGTTATTGTTTACCTTCATATCCACTATCACTCATATAAACTCGATACCGAAGGTACCAACCTGTGATTTCCGAGGTAGTGGTTTCGACGGTACTAACTGAAATTCCTTAACCGAAGTGAATTTTTTGTTAACAAATATGTTGCTTCCTTGCTTGCCACGACTCTCCCGCATTTAATGAAAGGATCCTTTCCCAGATTCTATCAACTAAAAAAGATGGAAAATTTCCCCAAGTAAAACAAGAAATCTGACTCTAACCCCAACTCAATCACAGGTGTTCAAGTTAGAGAGGACCTCTGTTAATAGCCAAATTTGGCTAGTGACCAAGGGAAAACTTTCCATCTTCCCAGCAGGGATCCAATTCCTAGCTTATGTAGCCAAGTACCAAGGTTCCCAGAGTCGAGCTACCAAGCGACCCCACAGAAGCATGGCAAGGTTGACCTTACCCTTGAAACACCTTACAATCATTTAGAGTCACCAGAAAAAGCCAGATACGATTGAATGAAGCTGTCTACATCGAAACATTAGCCAGAAGTAAGGCCAACAAATGAGGACCTAAGCTTCCCGAGGTTGAAATATTTTACGGCCTCCCTAGAAGCACTTTCAGTTGCACAAAGTGACCTTCAGGATGATAATTTTTCCCAACAGTGTCTTTTCGTTTCACCATGGGACAAACCTAAATTGTCCAGGCAAGAAGGAGGAAGCACATAAAGCTTCAACGCCTCTAAAGAACGGAAAAAAAGTCATGCCAAGCTCCAAAAAGGACCTGGAAAGGTCAGATCCAGCTCTAAGTGTCAAGATGAGTAAAGAGAAGTACCTTTCTATTCCATAAAGCACGTGCCTTAGTTGACGACCTCCAAGAGGTATCTTGCCATAACGACACACATGATCACATCTACACTCCAACGTACGTTAAACCACTACATATGTGCAGATCAAGTCATTGAGTTCAATGAGGAAACAAACTGGTCTCCCCCCAAAATATCCTCGAATCCATTAATTAACAGAAGTAAATGATATTTAGACAAAATATCCCACCCGATAAGGGGGAGATTTGATTGAGATATGCATGGCGGGGAAATGGTAAGTTATACCTAATTGGACCTTGTATAAATACAAGGATCACAACAAGTAGAAAAATGGATCTAAATCCAAAAGACAGGTGGTGAAGAGGCAAAAAATCAGAACCTACATTCACCAGCAGTGAAAAGAATTTTTTTCAGGTCTAAATTCTCTAAGAAGAACATGACCTCAATTTTATCTACTTATCGATAGGCACAAAGTTTCCACCCTCCATTGTACCTAAGAGAGATCGAGAGTTTAGAGTGATTTTTATATGTCACCTTTGATTTATTTACATTAATAAAAAAGATAAGATTTCCTTTGTACATCCTATAAGTATCTTATCATATCCTGTCTGAATCAACCCCCAAATTATTCATATAAATGAGATACCAAAGGCATCTTCCCCGATCGTGTCCTCGGAGGTAGCGTTTTTGAGGGTGTTCGCTAAAATTTCTCACCCCGAGCAAATTTTCATCCAACATTAATATATATATATAATATAATAAAATATATTACTATATATAAATATTATATAAAATATTATCTATTATAATATTTACATTATATTAGTATATTAATATTCTATAATATATATAATATTCGGTATATTATTTGTGAACCAAAAATTCCCACGGGGTGAAAAATCTTGATTAACACCCTCAACCCAACTACCCAGTAGGCAGCGGGGGATAGGTACCTCGTACCTTGGGAATCTCGTATGAGTATAAAGAATGGTGCAATAGGTAGCAGACGAGCCATCCCACCCGTCGGGATTCATGCATATGGAGGAGATATGGGGAGCTCGAGTTTCCCTTGCTAGGGTAATGGGTAGTCCCTGGTATCCAGTCTCCTTATTAGCTGTCCTCGATCCAAGTAGTGAACAAGGAGGTATGATTGGTGCTCATCGAAGATGTAGATGTGTTCGTGAAAGAGTGGACCACCCGGTAGCGATTCTTTGCCTCTGGGTGCTTTCGGTCAGGGTCTGAACCCATCCTGGTACCCGAAGATCGATCCTGGACCTCGATTGTTTCTGTAGTTCCCCGACCTATACAGAGAGTAAGGAGGGTGGCTTGCCTGGCTCCTGTGTCGGATCCTTGTCCGCTCTCACAAGGAGGGTGTAGGAGAGCTCATCGGCTCCCTTTATATGAGTCTGGATAGTTTCTCCCCATCTTAATATGCGACTTTGGCATGTAGATGGTAGGATAAGAGTGCTAGGTCTAGCGGGGTAAGAATCTAGCTCATACACATACATGTACAATACAAGATATAAATGGGAGAAAGACAACTCTTATGTAGAGGGAGGTGGACTGACCAAGAGGGAAAAAGCATCTTGAATGATCACTTGCTGAAAACCCCGAGGCAGTATCCAGCGGAAGGAAAAAGATCTTACCTTGTAAATATATATCAAGCGGTGCTCCTAAGAGCTTAAAAAAATGGAGAAATAATATAACCATGGTGCTCCGGAAAGCCTGCAATATCGATCAAGTGTTAATTGATACCGGTACGTTCTTGGTAAAGGTACACATACAATGATGATATTAGGAGAACTTAGATGATGTTTGGAGGAGAACTCTAGTTTTGTATGTCACTTTAGCAAGGTACTTTATGGAGGTTACCTAAGGTGAATCTTGGCCTATCTAGTGTCGAGGTACGCTCAAGTACTGCTTTTGCTAATGGAAACTTGATTTAACCATACGGGGATCTACGGTGGATCTGGATCCAATCGTGTTGGCACTTTTTGGTGATGATGGGGCTTTACAGGCTTCTTCCTTTTTCTGCTCGGACAGGTTGAGACTATACCTTGATTAGTAAGGAGGGCATTTTCTAGACAAGTTTGGCACCCTGAAGGTCTTTTGATGACAGTAGAGATGGTAGTATGCTCCATGAAAGTGTCACGAGATTCCCTGCCCTAGGGGAACCTAGGTTCTTCCACGTCGACCTATCTTTGAGCTTCTATCCTAGCATAAAGAGCTTGATGTGGTCATGCCGGGCTTTATTTGGTGAGCCGGGATGCATGTAAGACGCTCATATGGTATAGTCAGCCTTGCCTTGCTCCTGTAGGATCGTGTGGTAACCCGACCTCGGGGACCTTGTTATATTCCTGAACTAAGACCCTTACATGAAGGTTGGGAAGTGAAAAAATCTCCTTTGGTCCCTAGCCATATTTGGCTGTTAACCGAAGTCCCCTTGACTTTAACACCGGTACATAGTTGGGGTTGGAGTCAGGATATTTAACACTTGAAGAATTTTCCTACATCTTCTTACAGGTAGCCATTACTTGAAATCTAAATCGTTCTCAGCATGCTTGGCTCAGACGTATCACAGTACAAGCATTCCTGCTTTAGGAATCCTGGTATTTAGGTGAAAATATCTTGGTAGGCAACTAGGGCCACTTTCACACAAGGTCTTTATACATAGACGAAATGTAGGCGAATCCAGACCTACAAAATAAATAAGTGGTAGTGGACCATAGATGGGGATATTCCCTTGATGGAATTTTCGATGCTCTAGTCAGTGTAAAATTTGATAAGTAAGAGATGCAAGATATGACAAACCGTATTGTTCGATCATGTGGAATGAAGCATTTATGGCTAGTCTGGGTACCTAGCGTTCCTTTTCCAAGAATCATGATACTTAGGCGAACTGGTGAAATGATCCTGGTAGGAAACTATGCCATCCAGATCCTTCCTGGCGGGGTTGGCCAAGCCAAGGCAACAAGATTACTATCTTGTTATCCTGGTCTCGTGATCTAGCAGACAACTATGCTGTTACGTTCAGATCTTTCTTGGGGATGGCAACCCAACCAAGGAATCAGGAATGCTGGCAGGCAATCCTAGTCTCGAGATCTGGACGACAATTATGCTCTTACACTCAGACCCTTCTTAGGGGTGATAGCCCGACCAAGGCATCAAGATTGCTAATTAGCTATCCTTGTCTCTAGATCTAGACGACAACTATGCTCTTACACTCTAACCCTTTTTAGCAGGGGTGGTGACCGGCCAAGGCATCAGGGGTAGTGAGGGGGCTTCCTCGACCAATCCCTGGTCTCGATGCGATCATTGTCAAAATACCATGGCGATTCTTCTAAAGGGATTAATCCAGCCGAGGGCATAAGGAGTGCTGTGTAGCTCTCCTAGTAATGGCGATCCACCTAAAGGGATTTGATCCTATCCAGGGTATCTCGATCATAGGTGAATAGTGATCACATGAGAAATATCACGGGGATCGAAATCAAAGGAGATATAAACTCATGGGGTTACCAATACGAGGTTGTATCAAGGCAATGTGGTATCGGTTGGTTACCAGCCTCGCTCTAGGAGCTTTTTCATGAAAAGAATCTCTTGAAATGATCTGAGTTATAAGGGTAAATGATAAAGTGTCTTCCCTAAAAGGCGCTTTTCATTATGAACCGGTCACTAGGAGAAACCATCCCACGTTGGGGTCACTGCCCCTTCCAAAGGGGTACTAGAGAAAATTATGAGCTCTTAGTCCCCAAGTGATGTAACTGGTTTAAAGGCCTATTTAGGGTAGATAAGAATCTTCAGTAATTATACTAGAGATCGAGACCCTACTGTAAACGAATCGGGACCTCTTCTTGCTCCAGGAATGGATCGGGACATCGATGGCTCACTAGGGCATTGAACAACCGGGTATAAATGGAGAGGAGCCATCAGTATAATAATTTTTGGGAGCAAGCTGATGCTGCTAAGGCTGAGCTCGTGCAAGCCAATGAGAATGGCTATTTCTTTCCAACCTACCAGGTGGATGAGGTTCTACCTCTCCCCTTAAGTGTCATTGATGGATGGAAAAGGAAGGGGATCAAGAAGAAAGCTGCTGAGATGGTTGTTTATGCTCCCACCGTAGCTGTTAAGTCTTGGGCTGCTGAAACAGACCTTGTTTCTTAGTCCCATGTTGTACCAGAGGATCAATCCAAAGATGGAGCTTCAGACCATCCTAGCTCTCCACCTGGACCTACTAAAAAGGCACTGGACCAGACTGAAACTACCAATGAGGGGAAGGTTCAGACTGGTTTCGTAAAAAAAAAAAGATACCTAGGTTTACCCAGCCTTGATGAGGGTGGTGGTCCATGCTGGCATAACGGAGGTGGAGCACATCCCTATTGGTTATGCTCAAATAAAGGCCACAACTGTGGTGGTTGTGCAAGTGGCAGGTGAGTACCCAACTAATCCAGAAGTAGATGCTTCGGATAGGGACGCTGCTCTTTCAGAGGAGGTCAAACTGGGAGTAGCTCAAGTTGGCCAATGTAGCGAAGGGTAAGGTCATTCTGGATAAAGCCCTAACCAAAGTTAAGGCAACCGTAGCTAATGTGTAGGCAGACAAGGAGTGGATCCGGCATGCATGTGATCTAAAAAGACTCGAGTCTATGCACTGTGCCTTGTAAGGATTGCTCTAAAGCAGGAGAAAAAATCTGGAGTAAGTAGTCTAAACTCTGTAAAGTAGCGTGACTGCCTTGGAAGCCAATGTGGAAGCTTTATTTGTTGAAAGACGCTTCTATGCTACTTTCTAGGCAGCTCATGCTTGTCCTCCCTTTGATTTGATCGCCAATGAAGGATGGATACCTTGGGTAGATTATAGAAAAAGTTGGGAGTTACCCGGGTCCGCTATGACTGAAGTCGGACCTTCTTAAGCTAATGGGTATGCAGATGATAAGGAGGACTTGATGCCTATTTCCACCCTAATCCCAAACCGCACTGGGGTAGAACCTATCTCGAAGTCCACTATTGCAAGGTAAGGGATACATGAGGGGCTTTAAACTTGCCTACCTCTCTATCTAAATCTGTCAAGGTAGAGGTTCATATTGATCCTACTAAGGAAATGGACATTTTAACTGAGGTCATAGTGGTGGAAAAGGTCCCAATCGATCCAACTGAAGAGATGGTGGGCCAGGTTGATTTAGGTTGATCCTACCAAGGTGGTTGAAGCTGGATCCGAAGTAGAGGTGCTAGGGGATGGTGACCTTTCCTCTAACCAAGCAGTGGGACAAGGTAGGAAAGAGCTAGTACTGTCGAGGAGACTAACCCGAGAAGTGAATCGGGGCGAAGATAGCTCACTAGGGCGATGAATGGCTGATTCAAGCGGATAGTAGCCACTTACCTGGTACTAGCCTAGAGGCATGCTTAGGATCAAACGAGTCCCCGACAACCAATAGTTGGCTCTATACCATGCTAGAATGACCCGGGAGCTCAATGGCTCACTTGGGTGTTGACCGGCCTGGTATAAGAAGTGATGAGCCATTGGGCCTTACAGCGGGGCTACTACTCTAGAGGCTTGCTTAGGCATTTAGAAGGCCTCAACAAATGTAGGAAGCCTCTGAGCTCTTCCCTAATGGATCGGGGTATCGGTGGCTCACTACGGCAATGAATGGCCCGGTACAAATAAAGAGGAGCCACAGGTGTTGTACTGGTCCAGAGGTATGCTTGGGATCCTAAAAGTCCCCAACAACTGAGAGAAGGCTCTGAACCCTACTAAAATGAACCAGAAGCTCAGTGGCACACTTGGGTGTTGACCGGCCCAGTATAAGAAGTGATGAGCCATTGGGCCTTCCAGCTGGGCTGCTACTCCAGAGGCTTGCTTAGGCAAGTTGTGGGCCTTACCAAGCATGGGAAGCCTCTGGGCTTTCCTCAATCAGATCAGGCTTCAATGGCTTGGTAGGGTGATAAATGGCCAAGTACACATGGAGCGTAGCCACTAGTTTGGTACTGGTCCAGAGGCATTCTTGGGATCCAAAGAGTCCACAACAACTGAGAGAAAGCTCATGACCCTCTAGGAATGAGCCGGGAGTTTAGTGGCTCACTTAGGCATCAACTGACACTATACATGAGGTGTGGAGCCACACGTCTTCTACTAGTCATGTTGCTCCAGAGGCTATACAGCTGAGTTGGACTTTTAGATTCGTGAGTTGACCTGCTACCATTTCCTAAGAGCTTTTGAAAAGTAGATCCGACGATATAAAGGGATCCGTATGACTAGGTACAAGTCCAATGGATCTACTGCGTAGGAGGTCTACCGATAGCAAAGTAAATCTTTTATAAGGAAGTAGGAGTAGTATATCTTTACTGTACAGAGGCTCTCCGTGTATCAGAGTGGTTCAACTATGCAGGAGACCTTCAGGTGGAGCTACTGTATTGGTGCTCCATGATTATATTAACAGGTTTGCTTTATAGAAGCAGCATAATAAGTCGGTTCCACCAGGAGTCCCACGTACCATATTTGCTCCAGGATAAACAAAACTTGTTAAACCATAAAACGAGCACCATACGTGGTGAGTAGGTGACATATGCAAATATGGAGAAAGGATATCATACATAAAAAATGATAAATCGGTCACCTCAATAGTATAAGGATGCTTATGTAGAGACATAGAAGCTTTCAAAAAGGGGTCTGGAAACTTCTCATAGATGGTGCCAAAAAGTGTTAACCGAAAAATCCCACTAGGTGAAAAATATTGATTAACACCCTCAACACAGCTACCCGATAGGAAGCGGGGGTTAGGTACCTCGTACCTTGGTTATCTTGTATGAATATGAAGGATGATGCAGTAGGTAGAAGACTATCCATCCCACCCATCAGGCTTCAAGCATACGGAAGAGATATGGAGAGCTCAAGGTTCCCTTGCTGGGGTAAAGGGGTTGATCCTGGTCCGTAGTCCCTGGTCCCGGGTATCCGGTCTCCTCGCTAAGTGTCTTGGATCCAAGTAGCGAATAAGGAGGTATGATTGGTGCTCATTGATGATGTAGATGTGTTCGCGAAGGAGTGGACCACCCATTAGCAATTCTTCACCTCCAGGGGATTTCGGTCAGGGTAGGAACCCATCCTGGTACCCAGAGCTCGGTCCTGGACTTTGATTTTTTTCCTGTAGTTCCTTAACTTATACAGCGAGTAAGAAAGGGGGCTTTTCTGGCTCCAGTGTCGGATCCTTGTCTACTACCATAAAGAGGGTGAAAGAGAGCTCATCGACTCCATTTATATGAGTCTGGATAGTTTCTCCCTATCTTGATATGCGACTTTGGCAATTAGATGAGAGGATTAGAGCACTAGGTCCAGTGGGGTAGGAATCTAGCTCATACATATACATGCATAATATGGGAGATAAATAAGAGAAAGACAAGTCTTAAGTAGAGGGAGGTGGATTGACCAAGAGGGAAAAAACATCACGAATGATCACTTGGTGAAAAACCCGAACGCAGTATTCAGAGGAAGGAAAAAGACCCTTCCTTATATATATATATATATATATATATATATATATATATATATATCAAGCGGTGCTCCTAGGTGCTTACAACAATAGAGAAATAATATAACCATGGTACTTCGAAGCGCTTTCAATAGTGATCAAGTGTTAACCAATACAGGTACGTTCATGGTAAAAGTACACATACAATGATGATATCGGGAGAACTTAGGCTTGCCTCAGGCCGATCGATTTTTGGATTGGAGATCATATTTCAAATATGAGATATGTAGTCGATGTTATTATAGGTGTATTTACACATAGTGTAACTACCTTGGCGTGCAAGTCTCGGATTCTTGAATTGTTCTCCTTTCGATATTGAACATGATTCTTCATTTAATGTAGTTGATCGGCTTGTAACTAATATCTTAGAGAATATGTGTTTGTTTCCTCCTCGGGCTCTTCCTTGTTTCCCACTCCATTAATTTAGCTAATCAATTCGTAATCATAGGAGGTAATGATTGAGTTGACTTATTAATGGAGTTATTTGGGAGTTGACTGATTTAATGTCATTGATTATCTTCATTATTAGGGTTGACTACCTCCATTAATATAGTTGACCTCATTAATAGGGTTGACTACCTCCATTAATACGGTTTGACCTCATTAATAGGGTTGATTACCTCTATTAATACGGTTTGACCTCATTATTTGTATCGTAAATGTCATGAAACTCAACCCTCTCTTCCTACACTGTTTGGAGGTAAACTCTTATTTTGTAAGTCACTTTGGCAAGGTACTTTATGGAGGTTACCTAAGGTGGCGCTTGACCTATCTAGTGTCGAGGTATGCTCGAGTACTGCTCTTGCTACTTGAGACTTGATTTAACCATGCTATGATCTACAATGGATCTTGCCCTAATCGTGTTGGCACTTATTGGTAATGATGGGGCTATACGGGCCTCTTCATTTTCTGCTCAGGCAGGTTTAGACTATACCTTGATAAGGCAAGAGGGCATTTGCAAGACAAGTCTGGCACCCTGAAGGTCATTTGATGATAGTAGAGATGGTAGTATGATCCATTAAAGTATTGTGAGATACCCCGGCCTCAGAGAACCCAGATCCTTCTACATTGAACTAGATTCGGGCTTTTATCCTGCCATATGAAGCTTGACGTTGTCACGTTGGGCTTTATTTGGTGAACTTGGATGCGTACAAGATGCTTAGTTTGTATGTGTGGCCTTTCCTTACTCCTGTAGGATTGCGTGGATGCTCGACCTTGGGGACCTTAATTTAAGCCCAAACTTGGCTCTTGCATGAAGGTTGGGAAGTGGAAAATTATCCTGTGGTCCCTAGCCATAGTTTCCTATTAACATTATTAAATATTGTTAACCGAAAATTCCTACTGGGTGAAAAATCTTGATTAACACCCTTAATCTGCTACCCGGTAAGTGGCAAGGGGTCGGTACCTCGTACCTTGGTGATCTTGTATGAATATGAAGGATGGTGCGATAGGTAGGAGACAAGTCATCCTGTTCATTGGGCTTTATGGAGGAGATATGAGGAGGGGGGTTGTGGTTCCTCTACTGGTGTAAAATAGCTGATCCTAGTGATCTTATATGAATATGAAGGATGGTGCGGTAGGTAGGAGACACGTCATCCCGCTCGTCTGGGTTCTTGGAGGAGATATGGGGGGCTTGTGGTTCCCATGCTGGTGTAGAAGAGCTGATCCTGGTCCCCGATTCTGGTCCTGGTTCTGGTCCTGGTTCTGGTCCTGGTCCTGGTCTTGGTCCTGGTTCTAGTCCTGGTCCTGGTCTTGGTCTTGGTCTTGGTCTTTGTCCTGGTCGTGGTCTTAGTCCTGGTATTTGGTACTGGTATCTAGTCTCCTCTTTAGGTGTTCTCAGTCAAAATAGCAAGCAAGAAGGTAAGATCGATGCTCCAAGATAATATGGATGTGTTTGGGAAAGATTGGACTACCCGGTAGTGATTCTTCACCTCTAGGTACTTTCGGTAGGGGTCAGAACCCGTCTTGCTACCTAGAGCTTGGTTATGGACCCCAGTTTTTTCCTGTAGTTCTCCGATCTAAATAGCGAGTAATGTAAGGGGGGGAGGGTACATTTAGCTCCGATATCGGATCCTTGTCCGCTCCGATAAAAAGGTTGCACGAGAGCTCATTGACTCCCTTCAAACGGGTATGGGTGGTTTCTCTCTATCTTGACATGCGACTTGGTAAACAGATAGATGGATAAAAGTGCTAGGTCTAGTAGGGTAGGAATCTAGCTCGCACATATACATACATGTATAAATAAGAAAAATACAAGTCTTATGTAGAGGTGGACTGAACAAGAAGGAAAATGCATCACGGATGATCATATGCTGAAAATCCCCAAGGCAATATCTAGAGTAAGGAGAAAGACCATTCTTTGTATATATATATCAAGCGGTGCTCCTAGGAGCTTACAAAAATGGTGAAGTGGTACAGTGGAGATGCTCCAGAGAGCTTACAATAGTAATCGAGTTTTAACTGATACCGGTACATTCTTGGTAAAGGAACACATATAATTATCATGTATGGAGAATTTGGATGAAGTATGTAGGCTTCTCTCGAGTTGGTTGATTTTTAGATCTAAGATGAGATGTGAGATGGGGATAAAGCCTCGAATCAAACGTGTATTGGATCATGTATTTTGGTGTCTCTCAATAGGTGATTTCTGGGACAGATATGCGATGTTATTTGGCCTCTTCTGGGATTGATTAGAGCCTCTCCTTCTTAGAGAAAGCTCTATCACATTTATAGGTTCCAATTACTTGCTGCCCACTCCGAAGATTATTGGATTGATTTTCTTTCCTTTTTTGGCGGGATTTTTTGTTTTAGTGTAGTTGACCAAATAATCGATTGTGGAAGATATCTTGGAGGCAAAAAGTGTTTGTTTCCTTTTTGTTTCCCAATCCATTAATTTGGCAAATCAATTCGTAATCATAGGAACACTGATTTGGTATTGATTGAGTTGACTCATTAATGGTGTTATGAATGGCCATTAATGATTTGATTGATCTTCCATTAATGGCATTGATTATCTCCACTAACAGGGTTGACTACCTCGACTAATGGCATTGTAAATGGTCGGAGAAGTCAACTTTCTCTTCTTCGTTGCTGGAGGAAAACGATGGTTTTGGCTATGTATTCAGATGGCGAGGTACCTTACTATACCGATCCACTTTTGTTAGCCTTGTTCTAGTAGGCTGGTCCCTTCCTGATACCCTTCTTTTTACTGGGCAGGTAGGTTAAGTACCCTGGATGGGTCCAAAATGATATCGCGGTACTCAGATACTGGGCTAGTGTCATGGAACCTTGGTTCCAGGCAGGAGGTACCATGGTACTTGGGTACCATGTAAGAGGTATTGTGGTATCGATTCTGCTTAATAACTAGTGGTATGTAGAAATTTGATACGTCTCAGATACTAACTCTGCTTCTGCTTGTCATTTGGCGAGATACCTTATGGAGGTTACCTTAAGGTATAAGTCTGGTTGTATGGAGCTTGATTTGACCGTGCCAGAGCTTCACAAACACATAAAAGCTTTACGAGCTTCTTCCTTCTTACTAGAAAAGGTCAGAAATGTACCTTGACGAGATAGTGTGGCAATGTCGATGAGTTTGGGAATTAGTATGACATTTTGTGGTAGTGGATACCCTCTGCCTACTTCCAAGATGGTTATATGGTACCTTGGTCATGCGAATCCCGGTACCTCGAGGTAGATGGTGGCTCGTCACGTTGACTTGTTGCTAGGTAGTGTTTTCTAACCGGTAGGCTCTACCAGGTACTAGGTAGATGAAAAATTCTTCTTTAGACCCCTGCCAGAAAAGGGTGTTAACAGAAGTCCCTTATGACTTGAACACCGGTACATAATTGAGGTTAGAGTCAAGATTTGTAATGCTTGAAGAATTTTCCTATCTCTTCTTACATGTAAGCCATTACTTAAAATAATAACCATTCCTAGAGTACATGGCTTAAGTGGATCTGGGTACTTGGTGTTCTTGCAAAACAAATGAGAGGTGGCGAACCACTAAAGAGGATATTCCCTTGGGTGGAATTTGCAATGCTCTAGTCAGTATAAAACCTGATAAGTAAGAGAGGTAAGATATGACAAACCATACTCCTTGGTCTTTTGGAATGAGGCTCTTGTGGCCAATCTGGGTATCTACCGTTCCCTTTCCAGGAATCACGATGCTTAGGTGAAAGCATGTGGGCGAATCTGGGTACCTGACATTCATATTCCTTGTACTTAGGCAAACTGGTAAAATCAGGTACCTGGCATTCCTGTCGTAGGAATCCTAGTACTTAGGTGAATCAGTAAAATGATCTTGGTAGGTAACTATGCCATCCAGCTCTTTCTTGGTGAGAGGTGGTTCGGCCAAGGCATCAAAATGGCCATTTGGCTATCCTAGTTTTATGGTCTGGCTAGCAACTATGCACTTACGCTCAGACCCTTCTTGTGTGTGGTATCCCGACCAAGGCATCAGGGTGGTGAGGCAGCTTCCTCGACTAGTCTCTAGTCTTGAGATCTAACTGACAACTATACCTAATGAAATAGGCCTTTCTTATTGAGAGATGGTGCCTAACCAAGGCATCAGGGGTAATGAGGGGGCTTTCCCAACCAATCCCTGGTCTCGAAGCGATCATTGTCGAAACACCATGGTGATCCTTCAGGATGGATTAATCCGATCCAGGGCATTAGAAACGTGGTGTAGCTCTTCTACTCAAGGCGATCCTCCTAGAGGAATTTGATCCAGTCTAGGGCATTAGGAGTGCTTGTAGATCTCCTAGTCTTGATCATTAACGAATGGTGATCATTAGAAAACTTTCTACCGCGAACTTCAAGGGGTAAAACCTTTTGAGTTGATCCGCGTTTCAGGTAGCATAGTGAATTTTCGTTAAGGCTCTTGTTATTGTGGACTAGTCACTTGGAGAAATCCTCTCATGTTTGGTCTCATAGGGGTACTAGAGAGAATAATGAGCTTTTAGGGCTTGAGTGACGTAACTGGTTCAGAAGTTTGCTCGGGGTAGATGAGAGTCTTCAACATTCATAACGGAGCTCGGGACCTCGTTATGAACAAATTGGGACTGGGGCGTTGAGTGGCCTGGTATAAGGAGTCAGAGACCGTTAGTCCTTCTCCGGTGGTACTGGTCCAAAGACATGTCTGGGCTTCAAAGAGACCTTGACAATTGAGAAAGGGCTCTGAATTTTTCTCAAACGAAATGGGACATAGGTAGCTCATATGGGCACTGTATGCGGCCCAATATAGTAAGTGAGGAAACCACAAGTCTTGTAGCTGTGTTGCTACTCTAGAGGCTTGCTTAGGCACCTAGGAGACCTTAGCAAAGGTAGGAACACTCTGAGGTTTCCCTAAATCATTCGGGTCATCGGTAACTCTTTAGGGCTTTAGATGGCCCGGTACAAATGACGATGAGTCACCTGTCTGATACTCTTCGGAAGCATGTTGATACTGCTATGTCTAGCTCGGGTAGACCAATGAGGAGATGATTAGGGCAGTAAGAATTGCGATCAACTTTGCAAGGATGGCTCTAAAAAAGGAGAAAAAGTCTAGAGGAAGTGGTTCAAACTTTGTGAAGCAGTGTGGCTTCCTTGGAAGCCAAAGTGGACACTTCATTTACTGAAGGATGCTACTGACCAAGTGGCTTAAACTCTTCCTTCCCCGTATGACCTGAGCATCATTGAAGGAAGGAATCAGAAGGTGATCATAGAGAAAGCTGCATAGTTAGCTCAGTCCACCCCTACTGAAACCAGTCCTTCTTGAGCTGTTGGGTTCGCAGATGATGAGGAGGACTTGGTGCCTTATCTCTGCTAGTCATACTAGTGAGGAACTACCTCGATATCCCTAGTTAATGAAGAAGTTTAGGATGTATGATGAGCTTCAAAACCGCTTAACTTCCCACATGAATCTGTCAATGAGGTAGAGATCCAGACCGATCTTACTAAAAAAGGGGAGGTCTAGACTAAACCAGTTGAGGAAAAGATAGCCCGGGCTGATTCAGGCTGATTCGATAATGGTGGTGGAAGCTAGCTTCGAAGTAGCAACGCTAGGGTAAGGTGACCCTTTCTTAAACCAAGCAGCGAGACAAGAGATGAAGGAACTGATATTGTTGAGGAGACTAAATAGAAAGGTGAATCAGAACAACGGGGTTCGCTAGTGCAACGAATTTCCCGATACAAGTGGAGAGGGGACACCGACCTGGTATTGGTTCAGAGGTACGCTAGAAGTTTCCTACAACTGAGAGAAGGCTTTGGACCCCTTCGGAATGAGCAGGAACCATAGTGACTCACTTGGGCACTGGATGGCTTGATACAAATGGAGATGAGCCATCTATCTAGTACCGGTCTAGAGGCATGCTTGGGATCCAATGAGTCCCAAGCAACAGAGAGAAGGCTCTGGACCTCACTGGAACAAGTAGAAACCAAGGTGACTCACTTGGGTGTTGGATGACGTGATACAAATAGAGTGAAGCCACCTGTCTGATACCGGACCAGAGGCATACTTGGGATCTAGGGTGACCCCAGTACCTCCTGAATAGTAGGAACCATGGTGACTCACTTGGGCGTTTGATGGCCTGATACAAATAGAGAGGAGCCACCTGTCTAGTACCGTCCGGAGGCATGCTTGGGATCCAAGGAGTCCCTAACAACATAGAGAAGGCAATGTACCCCTCCGAAATGAATCGGGACCACAGCGGTTCACTTGGTACCCAGTGCAAGAAGTGATGAGCCATTGGGACTTACAGCGGCCTACTACTCAAGAGGCTTGCTTAGGCATGTAGGAGACCTCTGTAATTGTGCAAAGCCTCTGGGTTCTCCTCGATCAGATATGGCTTCGGTGGCTTAGTAGGGCATTGAATTGCCCGATACTGGTGGAGTGAAGCCACCGGTCTGGTACTAGTCCAGAGGCATTCTTGGGATGCTAGAAGTCCGTAGCAACTGAAATGAGGCTTCAGACCCTACTAGAATGAACCGGGATCTTCAGTGGCTCTCTTGGGCATTGATCGGCCTGGTACACGAGGTGTTGAGCCACTAGTCTGTTAATGATCGTGCTACTCTAGAGGCTACACAGCTGAATTGACTTCTCAGATTCATGAGTTGACCTACTACCGCTACTTAGGAGCTTCTGAAGGGCAGATCCGGTGGCATGAGGAGATCCGTAGGGATAGGTACAAGTCCAGTGGATCTATTGGATAAAGGATACACTGATAGTGGAGCGAATTTATTATAAGGGAGCGGAAGAGGTGCAACTCTATTGTACAGGAGCTATCCACCTATCGGAGCGGTTTAGCTGTGTAGGAGTTAGGTAGGGAACTATTGTATTAGAGCTCCATGATTATATGAGCAGGTTCACATCAGAGGAGCATCATAATAAACCGGTTCCACCAGGAATCCCATGTACCATATTTGCTCCACATTAAACAAAACTTGTTAAAGCACAAAATGAGCACCCCAGCGTAGGCGATAAAGACAAATATTGAGAAAAGATATCATAAATAATGACTGATAAATCTATCACCTCAATAGTTTAAGGATGCTCATGTAGAGACATGAAAGCTTTCAAAAGGGGTGTGGAAAGTTCCCACATATGGCACTAAAAAGTGTTAACTGGAAATTCACACTAGGTGAAAAATCTCGATTAACACCCTTAACCCACTACTCGGTAGGCGGCTAGCGGTAGGTACCTCGTACCTTGGTGATCTTGTATGAATAAGAAGGATGTTATGGTAGGTAGAAGACAAGCCCATCTATCGGGCTTCATGGAGAAAATATGAGGGGCTTGAGGTTCCTCCACTAGTGCACAAGGGCTGATCCTGGTCCCCGGTCCTGGCCCTGGCCCTGGTCTTGATCCTCAGTCCTTGTACCCGATACTAGTATCTGGTCTCCTTTCTAGGTCTCCTCGATCCAAATAGTGAGCAAGAAGGTAGGATCGGTGCTTCAGGATGATATAGATGTGTTTAGGAAAGAATGGACCACCCGGTAGTGATTTTTACCTCTCGGTACTTTCTGTTGGGGTCAGAACCCATCTTGGTACCTCGAGCTTGGTCTTGGACCCTGGTTTCTTCCTGTAGTTCCCTAACCTAAATAGCGAGTACGGGGGGAGGCTCATCTAGCTCCGGTGTCGGATCCTTGTCCGCTCCCACAAAGAGGGTGCAGGAGATCTCCTCGACTCCCTTCAAACGGGGTTGGGTGGTTTCTATAGGGAAAATCGATTCAAAACTCAATGGAATCGTAAAATTAGGGTTTGGTATATTTTAAATGTTTCCCCTTTTATAGAAATAACCTTAACCCTATTTAATTGACATATATTAAAAGTATCGTACATTTTTTTATGACGATTGAAATAGGGTCGAATTGAATCCGCAAGATCCTCCGGTCAAATCACGAACGTGAATCACCTAGGAGTGTGGGCTCCCTTTCTTGTAATTGCATACCTAAGGATGTAAACAAACAAAATCTTCTTCTTTGTTATTCACAATAATCCTCCAAGATAATCCCAAGAACGTCTGGTCACTTGTGAATTATCAATCTATTTAATTGAAACTCGCGTGAACCTTGATTCGTTGTTGTAAATAAAACCTTTTGATGTAAATGCTACTAGTGCACTATCGAAAATAAAACGTTCCTCTTTTCTCTTCTCCTTAGCCGAATTCAATACACAATATCTATGAGTTGGACGAAGCTGTTTTAATATATATAACTATAAAAAAAAAAAACTACTCTCACAAGAAATTAGGTCTTGGTCGAAATTCTATATAGGAGTATATATAGATGGCCGAAAATCCTCCTTTAAAGAGGATTTCTACTTCACCAAGACTCCTATCAAAATTTGGATTCAATCCTTTTAAAAATAGGATTTATTTTACACACCAAGACTCCTAGTTCAACTCAAATAGTGTATTTATTCAATAACCAATTATTGAAAATAAACTAAATATGATTAAATCAAAAACTTCCTAATTTGACCAATTGTTAATTAGAGTCCTAATTGAAATCAAATACTTCCTAATTTGACTAGATAAATAAATTCTTGTCATTTATCTACTTATCAAATATAGTATTTGATACTTATCATATTACTAATAATAATATGACTCTAGGAGACATTCTCATACTAGGAAATAGATTTTGACTTTTAATTAAATAATTAATTAATTAACAAATTACTTAATTTCCATTTAATTAAATAAATAAAAAATATAATAGGCTATTATATATAGCCTTAGCCACCCAAGCCATTATATGTGGGCCAAATATTGTTTTTCCTATTTTATTAAATCTATTAGACTTAAATAAAAAGTCTACTTGTGAACTAGACCCATTCTTACTAAAAGAAACAAGTCCACATGTCTTACTATTATTCTTGATGGACCCATAAATTTGGCTAGGGACCAAAGATAAATTTTCCACTCTCCTAGCCTGGATCCAGGCCAGAGTTTACACATCATTGAACCCCGAGCCCTAGGGGCGAGCCATGAAGCCACCCGACAAAAGCGAGGAAAGGTCATCGAGCTTCAGAACCATCAAGGGTGGAGCCCAACACGATCAAATCGAGCTTCAAAACCAACAGAGGTGGAGCCCAACACGATCAGATCGAGCTCCTTACACCATAGGCAAAATTTAGGGAAAACCCGATGCATGGCTATCCGGGCTTCCCGAGATCGAAACTACCTTGCAACCTTCTCGAAAGCCCGCCATCCTCTTCAGATAAAAAAAGACATCAGGTTTAGGCTGTGGTGTTACTCCACTTCGCTAAAGGAAGTTTTGAACCTATATAGAAAAGAAGGAGGGAGCCTGTCTAAGCCCCGTTACCACGAAAGGGTGCCCACGAAGCTATCCTCAGCTTCTAGAGACCTGGAAAGGTTCGACTAAGCTTCTAGTTCCAAGACCGGGGCATGGATCTACCACACCATATGAAACAACAAACACCGTACTCGACGACCTCTATGAAGAATCACGCCCTGAATACACACGAGATCATATATACATTCTAACGAACAGTAAAACACTGTGTACGTGTAAGGCAAGAGATTGAGTCCAAAGAGGAAACAAACTTATCTCCACAAAAGATACTCTCGAATACGTTATTTATTCGAAGTCAATGACTTTTAAATAAAATATCTTGCCTGATAAGGAGGGAACGGATTCAGAGAATCATGGCATGAGATTCGTAAACATAACTTGTTTGCACTGTGTATAAATACGCCCAAGTATGTTCTAACAGAAGGAGAAGAGAGAGAGAGAGGAGACTCCGACCTAAATTCTATAATCAGAACATGACCATCGTTATTTGCTACTTGTTGACACGAACGAAATCGCCATCTCCATTAGTTTGCTAGGGATTTAGTGTTACCTATTAAAGTGTTGTAATCCTAATCTCAATAATAAAACAGGGTTATCATTGTCTACAGTATTCACATGCACATTATTCTTGTTCAAAACAATCCTAGGTACCCCAAGTACCTACCCCGACGTCCACCTACGCGGTAATGGTCTCGAGGGTGTTAACTGAAATTCCACACCCCTGGCGAATTTTCAATTAACACTTTCTGGCGCATTCTGTGGGAACCCCACAACATTATTTTTCCATTTACAAGTTTGTTATTTTGCAAGGACTATGAGGCTTCGCTCCTCTCAATGACTGCCCGAGACCTCAGTCTGCCTCTCGACTAGGTAAGGGCAGAAAAAGGGAAAGATGTCCAAGCACCACAAGCCATACGTGAAGCGGGCTCCAACTCCTTTAACGATGAACCAAACTATGATCAACCAGCATGCAACGGCCATCGTGGAGAATGTCCACCTCCATCTAGCTACAAAAAGAATTGATCCTCAAATGGTAGATCCTGGAACCCGAGGACAGGCTAGCAGACCCGCTTACAGGAAGTCTGCCTTCGATCGGATGGCCCCCCTCCACCGATCCTTGTCTACAATAGTATAGGGCCTGTAAATTCCATTCGGGACAGGCTAGGACACATGCCCCTAGTTTCTGATAGGTCGACCTACTACCAACCCAGGCAAGTCAAGCCAACAGCAGATGCCCCACCAAGGGTACCTCGCAATCCCCCTCAACCAGTGATTTCGCCTCCTTTCAGGTTATTGAAGCTCAACCTCTGCCTTTTGACCTGTCCATAATTGCCAGCTGGGTTAGGGAGGAGATAATGGCAAAGGTCACAGAGATGTCTCGTCCTAGAGGTGATAAATCGGGACTTCTAATATGGCTAGAGCTGGGAGGCAGCCGGCTGTGTCAGACCTTGCTCTTGCTCCTGTCGCCCTCCCAGCATTAGGTCCCGGAGAATCCTCAAGGGGGTTCGGCCTGTGGAGTATGAAAGAGGCCATCCAGAAGCCCGATACCTCTTTGAAGTGTCTTCAAGGGAAGAACAGGAGGTGGGAGAGAGCAGTACGGAGTCAATGGCCACCCTTCTAGATGCGACCATCCAATCTTAGGTTATGGTAGTGATTAATGAGGTCTTGGAGGAGGACCCAGCTGTACAACAGGCAATCAGGGATCATCTGGTGGAAGGGTAGCAGAGATGGCCAACCAAAATGATCAGCCACCTGAAGGAGGAGTAAGGGGGGAGGTCCACCAGGAAAGAGGAGTAGCTAGGGGTTATCAGTAGGATGTAGGAGCTTGATGTAACCCATTCTTGACTTACTTTTGACTGCCCGGAAAGGGGGGTGGGCACCCCGCTTTACTCTTGGTCAAATTGGTAGTCTTTTTATTTTCTCTTCGCGTAGCCCGAAACCAAGGGTTGGGCTTCCTGTTTGACAATTGTAGCCTAGCAAGGGGAGAGGCTCCTTTATCATTAATAAATATTGGCTTTAGATTTCATTCAAACTTGCTTTAATGAATTTTGATTTAACTTACATCCTCATGCTTCATTCCCAATCCCAACCTAGATGCAACCTTTGAAATAACTTGACTTACTCAAATCTTGGCGGAGATAACGAGATATAATTTTTTGTTTAAGTGTTAAAGTAAACTACTAGCTTTAGCTCTCCGCTCTCAGCAGAAACTTGTAGCTCGATGACTTTAGTGAATAGTCCCCTTATGCGATTATAGGCTAGTTTGCACCTATCACAACAAGCAATCATAAACACAAGGAAGATTATTAACCAATAATAACTGGAACATTGGAGTTTAAGTAGGAGAGCTTTCCAATCCCGTGCCCCTTTGAAGGGGTTATAGCCCGATCGAGGCATCTAACCATTTCTTGGTCTCACGATCTGGATGACAACTATGCTTTTATACTCAGACCCTTCTAAGAGGTGGTAGCCTGACCAAGGCATCAGGAGAGCTATCTAGCAATTTCGTGGTCTCGTGATCCGGATGGTAACTATGCTCTTACACTCAGACCCTTCTTGGGGATGGTAGCCCGACCAAGGCATCAGGAGGGATATCTAGTTATTTCATGGTCTCGTGATCTAGATGGCAACTATGCTCTTACACTCAGACCCTTTTTGGGGGTGGTAGCCCGACCAAGGCATCAAGGATAGCAAGGGGGCTTCCCCGACTAATCCTTGGTCTCGAGATCCGGATGGCAACTACGCTCTTACACTTAGACCTTCCTTGGTGGGCGGTGGTGCCCATTTGAGGCATCAAGGATAACGAGGGGGCTTCCCCAGCTAATCCTTGGTCTTGAGATGACTATGTCAAACTTACCTGTGTAGACCCTAGTTGAAGATGGAGAAATCGTTGTAGAATATAATGGAAGATGGAGAAAGCTGACTTTATTGATAAGAAATGGAGTACATTATTGTTGGGATTTCATTAAAACCTAAATGGAGGTGGTCTGCTCATGAATTCCCTATTAGGATTATGCTTGATTAATTGATGTATGTGTTCGTGAATCTTTTTCTTTTATTGTATATATGCATGTTTTAGAACGAGATGGCACTCTAGGTATTCACATATATATTTACATTGGAATGTATGGATATATATATGTTTTATATGTGGATTGTTATTACTCAATTTTGGTCCTAGAATTTCAATGTAATTTTGTTTTGGGATTGTAGCAAGAAGGGTGGTCTATTATCGCCATAATTTCCTTCTTGGTAGTTGCTAAGTTTTTTTTATTTTGTTGTTGTAATAATAAAAAAAAAACTGCAGTATTTTGTTATGTAAATTCTTCTGTAATACATTCAAGTTTTGAAGACTCGAAGGTTTGAAGAATTAGGAGTAACCGGAACAAGTTTGGGACCGTGTGACCCGTAACAACGAACGTGCATGCGAAGAGTGCGCAACCACGTTTGTTGTGGCATGGGCTGCGCACGACAGCCCCTGTTGTAGCCATGGGCTGCGCATGGCAGCCCTTTATGGGCTTGTGACATTCGCACGCCCATGGGTAAGGGCAATGGGTGCGCACGCCCATGGGAGGTAGCCAAGGGAGTCCGAACGACGAAGGTCGCGTGAAGACTTGTTCGCCAATAAAGGAGTTCTTGTATTCCAAGACATGTGTAATTTACTTGTTTTTCTAGGATGGACCAAAAATTGTAGCCATTTATATTTTTGTAAATATTGCAATGTTTGTCATTGTTTGATAACTTGTCATATAGAATAGGAGTGCCACTCATATATCTCTTTTGGTATGAACATGTATTGAATGGTTTAAGTATCTAAATTGGCATCTAGATAACTTGGTAAATCATTCTTTGGAATTCGATCACACGCCTTAAACAATTGAGTGGGAGAAGGTGTTTTGGAACACCTACGGCCTCCAAGTTTAGTTGAGCTTTATGTTTCGTGAATAACCTCCCAAGAGGTATTCATGAATGGAATTTAGCAAGATACTTCCTTACAAGGATATACTAGACAATTAGCCCAAACGATATATACATCCAAAGGAGGGATATTCGTGAGGGATTATACTGAAGGTCGATAACTTGGTAACACACTCAATGTGAGTTTATTAATATCCTCCCAAGAGTTCTTGTTAATAAAATCACAAGACTAAAAATAAAACGTTGGTTGTTATGTTAACAATTAGGTGGGACTTAGTCCAACTAGTAAATGGTGCGTACTCCTAAAGGTGGCGTGACATTTATGGGTGTTGGATCACCGTTGAATTTTTACGATTTAATTATTTTATTTTATTTAAGATAAATATTCAAAAGTGCTATATCATGATTGTTTACTTATATAATTTTTGTTATTAAAAAGAAATCATGACCTCATCCTTAATCAATATCCTAAAAGATAATACTTTAACTGGTGATAATTATGTCACATGGAAAATGAATATTGGTTGTTGTTGCAAGCTGAAAAGTATAAGTTCATTCTGTATATTCCTTAACTACCAAACTAATGAATCTACTCAGGAGCAAAGAGATGAGTATCAGTAGTGGAAGTCTTTAGAAGAGATGGCTAAATGTACGTTACATTATGGCCATCATCTCTAACGTGTTGCAACAGCAACATGAAGGAATTGAGACTGCTGCCGATATTATGATGTCTCTAGACAAGGATTCATATGGTTGAAAAAGTTGCTACTGTTAAGACCCGTTAGAAGGTCAAGAGATAGCTGAAGAAAAAGCAACTTGAGCCTTCTTAGAAGGAGACCAGGAAAGTAACCAAGATCAAAGGAAAATGTTTCTTTTGTGGTGAAAAGGGTCAAAGGAATAGACTGGATAAGAATGAATTCAACTTGCATTTAGGCAATGGAGCGTTGGTGTCTACTAGTGTAGTGGGAGATATTAGAATCAATTTTGATTCTTATAGGCATTTAGTATTAATAAACGTTTATTATGTACCAATATTCAAGAGGAATTTAATTTCGGTCTCTTCTCTAAATAAATTTGGATATTCGATTACTTTTAATAAAGGTTTTATTATTAGTAAGAATAACAAATTTGTTTGCAAAGGTACATTGGAAAACGGTTTATTTTATTTGCATGGAAATATCTCTCACTTGTTAGACACGGAATCAACGGAACCCAATCATAAAAGAGTAAAATTACCAAAAGATGAAACCTGCCCATGGCATTTGCGCTTAGGTCATATGAACCTTAATAGGATTAAAAGATTGGTATGTGACGGACCTCTAAGTGACTTAAAGGTTGATGATCTACCAACTTGTGAATCTTATTTGGAAGGTAAAATGACCAAATGGTCGTTTACGACCAAAGGCGCAAGAGCCATTGAATGTTTAGGATTGATACACACGGATGTGTGTGGACTTATAAGCATTCAAGCTAGAGGTGGATATGAGTACTTCATCACTTTCACGGATGATCATTCAAGATTTGGCTATGTGTATCTCATGAGACATAAGTCAGATGCTTTTGATATGTTCAAAGCATTTAAAAGTTGAAGTAGAAAATCAGCTTGAGAAACACATAAAAATCTTGAGGTCCAATCGTGGTGGAGAATATCTATCTGGTGAGTTTCAGCAATATCTTATTGATAATGGAATAATTTCTCAATTTTCTGCACCAGGCACACCTCAACAAAATGGGGTGGCAGAAAGGAGAAATAGAACTCTTTTGGATATGGTTAGGTCTATCTTGAGTTATTCAAAGCTCCCTAGTTCTTTTTGGGGATATGCTTTACAAACTGCCATGTATATTCTAAACGATGTACCATCTAAGTCGGTTCCTAAAACACCGCATGAGTTGTGGACTGGGCGAAATCCTAGTTTACAATACTTAAGGATATTTGGATGTCCTGCACACGTGTTAAAAAGAAAGACAGATAAGATGTAGTCCCGTTCAGAAGCATGCATATTTGTGGGGTATCCAAAAGGAACAAAAGGATATTATTTTAATAGTCCTTCAGATCTTAAAGTATTTTTTTCGACAAATGCCAAATTTCTAGAAGAGGACTATATGAATAATTTTGTGCCTAAAAGTAGAATTGTCCTAAATGAGCTTTTAGGAGATACAATTCCACAAGAGGTTTCGCAACCAAGCCCAATTGTAAGTTCCGTACCAACACAAGATCAACAATCTACCATACCTCGTCGTAGTGGGAGGGTTGTTAGACAACCCGAGAGATACATCGGTCTAGGAGAATCTGTAGAGAATCTTCTGGACGATGATGATCCCTATACGTACAAGGAAGCAATGGAAGATGTTGATTTGTCGCCATTGTCTAAAGGAAATGCAATCCGAAATTGAATCTATGTTCAAAAATAAAGTCTGGTCTCTTGTAGACTTGCCTAAAGGGATAAAACCCATCGGGTGCAAGTGGGTATACAAGAGGAAAAGAGGAATGGATGGAAAGGTGAAAACCTTCAAGGCTAGATTGGTAGCTAAAGGTTATACACAGAAGGAAGGTATCGATAATGAAGAAACCTTCTCTCCTGTGGCCATGCTTAAATCCATTAGGATAATCTTATCCATTGCGGCATCTCTAGACCCAGAGATTTGGTAAATGGACATCAAGACAACTTTCCTTAATGGAAGTCTTGATGAAAGCATCTATATGATGCAACCAGAAGGATTCATTGAAAAGGGTCAAGAGGAAAGGGTATGCAAGTTGCAAAGATCCATATATGGATTGAAGCAAGCATCCAGATCCTGGAACATAAGGTTCGATCAAGCTGTAAAAGGTTTTAAATTTATTCAAAACCTTGATGAACCTTGTGTATACAAAAGGATCAAAAGCGACAAGTTGGTTTTCCTAATTCTTTACGTTGATGATATACTACTCATCGAAATATTGACATCAATAAAAGAATGGTTAGCAAAACAATTTGATATGAAGGACTTAGGAGAAGCAAGTTATATTCTTGGTATCCAAGTCATAAGGGATAGAAAGAAAAAAAAGGTTGCATTATCCCAAGCTTTATACATAGATAAAATCTTGTCTAAGTTTTCCATGCAAGATTTCAAGAAAGGTATGATACCTTTCAGGAATGGAATCAAACTTTCTAAGGAACAAGTTCCTAAGAATGAGCATGAGGAGCAATTCATGAGTAGGGTTCCATATGCATCGCCAGTTGGAAGTCTCATGTATACAATGCTCTGCACTAGATCAGATATTTGTTTTACTATAGGCATAGTTAGTAGGTTTCAATCGAAACCTGGTCCTGATCACTGGACGACAGTCAAGCATATTTTCAAGTATCTTAAGAGAACGAGAGATTATATGCTTGTATACTCTAGAGGGGATTTAATTCCCGTTGGGTATACATATTCTGATTTTCAGTCAGATTTTGACTCCAGGAGATCGACATCAGGATCTGTGTTTACGATTGGAGGAGAGGCAGTCATATAGAGGAGTATCAAGCAGTCTTGTATTGCTGATTCCACCATGGAAGCCGAGTATGTTACCGCATGCGAGGCTACTAAAGAGGTTGTCTTGCTCCGCCAATTCTTGATTGACATGGAAGTGGTTCCTGAAGCGAATAAGCAGATCACTATCTATTGTGACAACAGTGGAGTAGTGGCTAATTCGAGAGAACCAAGAAGTCATTAGAGAGGGAAACACATTGAAAGAAAGTATCATCTTCAAAGGGAAATCATGTATAGGGGTGTCGTGACGATTACCAAGATCGCGTCAGCAGAAAATCTAACGGATCCCTTTACAAAGGCTCTTCCTCAAAAGAGTTTTGATGGGCATCTAGAGAACAAGGGGATGAGAGATATGACACATTTGCTATAGAGCAAGTGGGAGATTGTTAGGATTATGTTCTATAGCAAGAGTGTAATATTGTAATTAACAATCTTTTCATATGAATAAAGTGATTTCTAGTTTAACAAATCTTATAGCATTTATAGTTTAATTATTATAATTGTCAAAAGTAAATAATCATAAGGTAAAAAGACTATGAGAAAAGAAGAATTGTTAATACATCTAGATATGTATGAGGTATACACAATTCTGTAGTTAGTCTTGAATAATATTCACAACTTAAAAAAGAAGGTTGGGAGCATTTATCTTATTAAAGTTGTAGATTCTTTTGCTAGCATTTGAGTGGGATCAAATGTGTTATGATAAGTCTAAAATCATCAAAGTGTGGTGTTTTTAGGCAAAAGAATCTAGTGCACTGGGTGCATTGAATAGGATCAAAATGAAATACTTTATCTAGAACCGTCAACAGATAAAAGTTTTCATATGAAGACAATCGGAGAGTTTTTCTCAATCCTGAGATAAATGATGGACTTATGGTTGCAAGTGTTATCATTTGAGCTATCAATGAGTACGATTATATAGCATAGTCTATCCTCGATAGTTTGGTGGTATTCATTTGTTAATCGATAGAGGACTTCATTTATAGATATGGACATCGTGGCTCCATTTATTGAATGAGAGTAGAATACCATCATATGGATGTTTTGAGGTATTGGATATTAAATCTTAACGTTAAGTTTTCAATAGTGTCTATTGAAATATGGCTTCTGGATGAGTCAAATTATCCAAGTTAAAAATGTGGTCATATGAGTAAATATGGTAACTTGGAGAGCTATAGGCGGTCTATGAGCTCTTGGTGATTGCCGGTATTCTTCACGAGGATACACTTTCTCCAATTAAGTTGTCTAGGATACGAATGTTTAACATCAACTTATTCTATCTTTATTTAAGAGTTTAATTTTAGTTCTTTAGTGGAATGAACTAAAATTAAATAGATCGGACCTAAGTGAATCATTTGTTGAATGAGATTGGGTTGTGTCTATTGGAGCTTAAATTTAGATAGCCCGCCAAGATCCTCAATTCACACAAACTTGCATGGATCACTTGATATATTCTACCGGACCAATAGGGGTCCATCTCGAATTGTAATAAGGCATGTGAACTTGTTTATTTTTGTAAGAATAGGTCTAGTTCACATGTGAATTTTTTTTATTAAGGTCCAATGAATTTAATAAAATGAGAAAAATAATATATGGCCTTTATACTATGTATGGGCGGCAATGGCTATGGATAATAGCTTTAATATATTATTTTTATTTAATTAAATGGAAATTAATTAATTTGTTGATTAATAAATTATTTAATTAAAAGTCAAAATCTTTTCCTATTAGGAGATGGTCTCCTAAAACTATACTATTGTTGGTAGTATAGTTAATGTTAATGACTATATTTGATAAGTAGATAAATAAATGGAGTTATTTATCTAATCAAATTAGGAAGTCTTTAATATGGTTACAAACACACTATTGAGTAGGATTAGGAGTCTTGGTGTAGGAAAGAATTCTTTTAGGAAAAGGATTCTTGGTCACCAAGTAAAACTACTTAGTGGTAGAATTCTTATTTGAAAAGGATTCATAACCACCAAGTTAATCTACCTAAGGATAGGATTCTTGTCCATCAAGTAATCTTTCTTAGGAAAGATTAAACACTCCTAATCTACTTCAAACAAGGGAAATTCGGTCATCACATGTAATATAGGATAGGATAGTTTTCCTTTTAGATAAGGATTCTAACTACCAAATAAATCTACCTATGGAAAGGATTCTTGCCAACCAAGTGAATCCTTCTTAGGAAAGGATTTATGAACATATATATATGTGGATGATGAATTCGGCCAGCCCTAAGGAACATTAGAGAGGAATTTCGGCCAAGCCATATTTTTCTTAGTGAAGAATTCCGCTATCATAGAATTTTGAGGGAGAAAAATCTGATTTTACTTTAGACAAAATTCAATCTTCTCTAAGCAATAGTGTGTGAATTCGGCCAAGTAGAGAAAAAAGGGGAAAGTTATTGTATTCGATAGTAAACTAATATCCTTTACATCAAAAGGGTTTTGTGTACAATATCGATTCAAGGTTCACGCGAGTTACAATCAAATTGATTGATAATTCACAAGTGACCGGACGATCTTGGATTTTTTCTCTTGGAGGATATTTGTAACTAACAAAGAAAAGATATTTGCTTTGTCTCCATCCTCAGGAATACAATTTAAAGAAAGGGAGCCCACACTCCTAGGTGAGTCACGTTCGTGATTGGATTGGAAGATCTTACGGAATTAATTCGGCGCTTGTTCAATCGCCACGCGAAAAAGGTACGATACTTTTATATACATCAATTAATCTAGGGTTAAGGTTCTCGTTGCATAAAAGGTAAAATTTTTATTTATACGCAAACCCTAATTTCATATTTTCTCACGCTTTTGCTGCCTTTCTAAACCGTTTTTTCCCTACATTCCCTGTTTAGGGGTAATATTTCCTCCGGTGATTTGCATTCCAGGTATGGTCGATGGGCCGACCATCCATGTCCTCGGGCTTGTACTCCCAATTATAGATAACTACCTTTACTAAGTAAGGCCCTTCTCAGTTGGGTCCAAAGACCCCGTTTGACCTCTTCCTGGTATTCAAGGTCACCTTCCTAAGAACTAGGTCCCCTTCCTTAAAGTTTCTAGCTTTAACCCTCCTATTAAAGTACCTAGCGATTTTACTCTGGTAAATCGCTACTTTCTCAACTACCCGGTCTAGTTTCTCTTCCAAGAGATCTAGACTAGCTCGGAGTTTATTATCATTACTTCAATACTCAAAATGTTGAACTCTGAAGGAAGTTAGCTTGAGCTCAATGGGAAGAACTGCTTCAACTCCAAAGGTTAAAGAATAGGGCATTTCTTCGATGGTTGTTCTCCTTGTAGTACGGTAAGCCCGGAGGACCTCGAAAAGCTTCTCGGCTCATCCACCCTTTCTCATGCGCCATTTCTCTGTTGTAACTTCCTTTTTCAACAGCTTCTTGATAATCTTAATGGTGGGTGGATTCCACCAGCCCATTAGTCTAAGGGTGGGCTACTGAAGCGAATCGAAGGTCGATTCCCAAGCCTTCGTAAAAGTCCTTGAATCGATCATTATCAAACTTCTTACCGAGATCAGCTATAATAATAAGAGGGGTCTCGATCCTACAAACTACATGGTTTTTTATGAACCTTATTGTATTCTCTTCCGATATCCGGGAGAGCTGTTCGGCTTCGACCCATCTTATGAAATAGCCGATTGCCACAATAGCATGATTGGCTTGTACAAGAGCGGTAGGAAGTGGTCCAATCAGGTCGACTCCCGACATGGCAAATGGGTAAGGCGAGTTGAGAGATGACAGATACTCCAGTGGGATGTGGCTCAAGTTGGAAGTCTTCTGGCATGGTTCATAGAATTGTACAAAATTCTTTGCATCTTGATGAATAGTTGGCCAGTAATACCCCATACGGAGTACTTAATATGCTAGAGCTTCCCCACCAACTTGGTTCCCGCATTCCCTAGAGTGAACCTCTCTTAATGCCCATTTGACATCATCAGGATGCAAACATCGAAGAAGGGGAAGGGACCTGCCCCTATTGTAGAGGCCCTACCAGGCAATATTAGACTGAAAGCCTCTTAATTCTTCTGGCTTGGCCGGGCTCCTCGGGAAGCCTTCCTTCTTAGAGATAAACCACTATTGGGTCCATCCAGCATGGCTATCAATCCAGGATATAAGTCTCATTGCCTGTTACTATGCTTAGTTGGGAGATCACTTGGTAAGAGACTCCCTGTGGTAGGGCTTGGCCTTCATTTGCAACTATCTTGGCTAGGACTTCAGCTCGATGATTCCGTTATCGAGGCACCTGCTCGATCTTAAATCCCTTAAATCCCTTAAATTTATTCTTAAACAATTGAACTAGCTTCAAGTAGGCAATCATGTTATCCCATTCAGCCTGATAATCCCAAAAAACCTGATTGACTATGAGCAATGAGTCGCTATTTACCTACAGATAATTGACCCCGAGCTCGGTGGCCACCTTAATCCCGTCTAGGATGGCTTCATACTCTGCCTAATTGTTAGAGGCCTTAAATTTGAATCTGAAATAGTGGCAGCACTCAGTCTCCTCTGGGTCTATTAGAACTATACCCGCTCCTCCCCCAACTTGCTCGAATGCTCCATCTGTGTAGATAATCCATGACTTACAACCTATGGGCCAGCTGTCGAACTCTGGAATCTTCTTAGGAGCTATATTTATAGCTGCGGAGATCGCTTGGCTTGGGCCACTTAGAGTCAATCACAAAGTTCGCCAAATCCTGGGCTTTAATTACGGTATGGGTTTATATCTTAAATCAAACTGGGTGAGCTCTAGGGCTCATAAAACCAGTCTTCTGGACACATCCGGCCTTTGTATGAATTGATAGAGAGGTTGGTCCGTTACAACTGCTATTGACTGAGCTTGAAAGTAGGGACAGAGCTTCTTTGCCAATGTTACCATGACATAGGCGAGATTCTCTAGAAGGGTATAATTCTTTTCTAGCTTGGTTAGGGCATGACTCAAGTAGTAGATAGGCCGTTGGACCATATCTCCACATTTCTTGACCAAGGTCCTACTCACTGTAGTTTCTGAAACGGCCAAGTAGATTTGTAACTCCTCTCCAAGACTTGGTATGACTAGTAACAGAGGGCTTGATAGATACTTCTTCAAGGCTTGAAAAGCTTGCTCGCTCTCCTAGTCCCATTTCATGTTTCTTCCCTACTTGATAGCTTTGAAGAAAGGGAGACACTTACTAGTGGACCGAGAAAGAAACCTGTTGAGCACTGCTATCTGCCCAGTCAAGACTTGAACTTGTTTAAGTGATGTGGGGAACTCTAGGTCCAAGATAGCCTTATTCTTTTCTTGGTTAGCCTCTATGTCTCTCTCATGAACCATGAAGCCCAGAAACTTCCCTACAGTCACCCCAAAAGCGCATTTGAAGGGGTTCAATCTCATCAGGTTTTCCCTTAGGATCATGAAATTTTTATGAAGGTCATCCTGATGTTCTTCTTCGGTTGGTGACTTTGTAATCATGTCATCGATGTATACCTCCATTGATCTTCCAATCTCGGGTTTAAACAACAGATTGACCAACTGTTGATATATAGCTCCTGCATTCTTGAGTTTGAACGGCATCACCTTGTAGCAGTACAGACCCTGCCCGATGTTGAAACTGGTCTTGTCTTGGTTGGCGGGATGCATCATGATTTGGTTGTACCCCGAGAATGCATCCATGAAGCTTAGGAGCTTGTTTTCGAATATAGAGTCAACCAACTGATCAATCTTTGGTAAATGGAATTTGTCTTTCGAACATGCCCTGTTGAGATCAGTGTAATCGATGCACATACACCACATCCCATTCGTCTACGTTACCATGACAACATTGGCGATCCAATCGGGGTAACGCGCCTCTCCAATGAACTTATTTTGATCAATTTGTCAACTTCTTCCTGAATCACAACATTTCTTTCAGCGTTAAAATAACCTTTTTTTGTTTGATGGGCTTGAAGGTCGGGTCCACTGCTAATCGGTGAGCAACCAACGACATCGGGATCCCAGGCATCTCGTCGTGACTCTAAGAGTGTTGGGATTATGCTCGATAGCAAGAGTGAAATAATATATCTGACAATCTTTTCATATTAATAAAGTGATTTCTAGTTTAACAAATCTTATAGCATTTATAGTTTAATTATCACAATTGTCAAAAGTAAATAATTATAAGGTCAAATGACTATGAGAAAACAAGAATTGTTCATACATCTAGATATGTATGAGGTAGACACAATTCTTTAGTTATTCTTGAATAATATTCACAACTTAAGTTAAAGGTTAGGCGCCTTTATCTTGTTAAAGTTGTAGATTCTTTTGCTAGCATTTGAGTGAGATCAAATGTGTTTTGATGAGTCTAAAATCATCAAAGTGTGGTGTCTTTGGGCAAAAGAATCTATTGCATTGGGTGCATTGAATTGAATCATAGTGAAATACTTTATCTAGAACAGTCAGTGGATAAATGTTTTTCATTTGAAGACAATCGGAGAGTCTATCTCAATCCAAAGACAAATGATGGACTTATGGTTGCAAGTGTTATCATTTGAGCTTTCAATGAGTACGATTATATAGCATAGTATATCCTCGATAGTTTGGTGGTTTTCATTTGTTAATCGATAGAGGACTTCATTTATAGATATGGACATCGTGGCTCCATTTATTAAATGTGAGTAGAATATCATCATATGGATGTCTAATTGGATATTAAATCTTAACGTTAAGTTTTCAATAGTGTCTATTGAAACATGGCTTCTGGACAAGTCAAAATATCCAAAATCAAAATGTGGTCATATGAGTAAATATGGTAACTTGGAGAGCTATAGGTGGTCTATGAGCTCTTGACGATTACTGATATTCTTCACGAAGATACACTTTCTCCATTAAGATTGTCTAGGGTATGAATGAGGAATATTAACTTATTCTATATTTATTTAATAGTTCAATATTAGCTCTTTAGTGGAATGAACTAAAATTAATAGATCGGACATAAGTGAATTATTTGGTTATTGTGATTGGGTTGTGTCTATTGGAGCTTAAATTTAGATAGTCCGCTAAGATCCCCAATCCACACGAACTTGCAAGGATCACTTGATATAATCTACCGGACCAATTAGGGGTCCATCTAGAATTATAATAAGGCATGTGGACTTGTTTCTTTTTGTAAGAATGGATCTAGTTCACATGTGGACTTTTTATTACGGTCCAATGGATTTAATAAAATAGAAATAATATATATATATATATATATATATATATATATGCCTATATAATGGTGTTGGGCGGCAAAAGCTATATAGTTTAGCTTAATTATATTATTTTTATTTTATTATTTAATTAAATAGAAATTAATTTATTTTGTAGTTAACTAATTATTGAATTAAAAGTCAAAATCTTTTTCCTAGTAGGAGATGGTCTCCTAATATTATACTATTGTTAGTAGTATAATTAATATTAAAGATTATATTTGATAAGTAGATAAATAGAAGGAATTATTTATGTAGTCTTGGTGTAAAGTAGAATTCTTCTTTGAAAAGGATTCTTAACTACCAACTAAATCCACCTAAGGAAATGATTCTTGTCAACCAAGTAAATCCTTCTTGGGAGAGGGTTTATGATCCTATTTATAACCCCTTGATGAATTCAGCTAGCCCTATGTTTCTATGAGTGAAATTTCTGCTAAGCAAGGTATTTTTCAAGAAAGAATTCTGTCTAGCAGGAGAGAATTTTGAGTGAGAAAAAATTAGTTTTTGCTCTAGACAAAATTCGATCCACCGTAGATATAGGGTGTAGAATTCAGACAAGGAGAAAAGAGAAAAAGAGAACGTTTTTATTTTGATAGTACACTAGTATCCCTTACATCAAAAGGGTTTTGTGTACAAAATCAAATCGGGTTCACACGAGTTTCAATCAAGTAAATTGATAATTCACAAGTGACTGGAAGTTCTTGGACTTTTCTCTTGGAGATAATCAATAATTGTCGTTGAATTCTTTAAGGATCCCAATTAGACCCTCATTCACTCCCGGCTCAAGCGTGGCTCCTGCCTTGACGACCTTCAAGGGATCGTCCATCCGGATGGGTTTCTCTTCCAGCTTATCCACTAGGTGCCCGCTGGCCCATTCTCTGCTCTGCTCTGCTCTTCTTCATTTGGCATCACGAGGTTATCCTCTAGGTGATTTGCAGGCTTTACATCCTCCAAAGTCAACCTGGGTGTTACCTATATCGTGGTAACATGTGCAAACTATTTTGCTAGAGCTGTTGGGTAGGGAGATACTGCATAGCACTTCCTGGCTGCTTGTTGGTCACAACGTATTTCCCCTACATTGTCTCCTACTGGAAACTTTAGGACGTTGTGGTAAATGGACAAGACCCTCTCCAAGGATGACAAGAAAGGTCTTCCTAGTATCGCATTATAGGCCGATGAGGTATCTACCACCACGGAGTCCATCATAACATTTTGTTGGAGGAGGGCTGTTCTGGTGATTATTAGGAGGATCTTTGATCGCACAGGTATGATCGAGTCCCAGTGAATCCATACAGCGGGGTGGTACAGCTATTGTAACACCATTGTTTCAAATTCAGTTTTTCCAAAGTGTCTTTGAAGAGGATATTGACGCTACTACCTGTGTCAACAAGCACGCAGTGGAATATATAGTTGGCAATCTGTACCGTGACCACCATGGTATCATTATGAGGCTGCACGAAATTGTAGAGATCCATCTCGGTGAAATGATCTGTGATAACAGAGAGGGGTTAGTCAAACTCTGGTAGACCTTGAGGATACCTTACCCTTCATCTATACAGAGGATCTTCCTCGCATGGTTTTTCTTGGAATTATTGGAGGTGCTAGCCAAAGTGCACCTTCCGCTGATGTTATGTATCGTCTGGATTTACTGTACAAGATCTGCATGTTCCCCCTTTATCTTCTCAACGTGCCCAAGGATTTTGGCATGCACATCCCTCCCAGTTTTAATATTATCCCTGATCTACTGTAAGAACTCTATCAAACATCCTCCTCTTATTAGAACATTGATCTGATTACGCAGGTTATAGCACTCCGAAGTGTTGTGCCCCACATGTTCATGGAAGTCGTAGTACTTGTACTAGTTTCTCTTATCGACTAGAGCTTTCATATGTGTGGGCTTCTATAGTAGTCACTTATCCTGAATAGTCAGATAAATTGTTTCTCGGGATGCATTTAGGAGGGTATAGTGATCATACCCTCTCTCATTTCACGTTACAGGGGCTACTGTCCTGGGAGGAGACGAAGCCCGTAGAGGAGTTCACTTTTCAGGATACCTTTCTTGCCTAGACTAAGAAGTGGGGAAGTGGTACGTCGAACTATTATGAGGTTTATTTTGATTTTTCTGAGCTGGCTTTGGTTTGGGAGATTCCTTCTTCTATCGCTTTGTTGTTCTCATATCGTCATGTTCCATCTTGACCTTGAGCTGTTCATCAATTTTGACTTGCTCTAGAGCCCAATTATAGGCCTCCTAATAGGTCTTCGGAGGTCTCTTGTCAAAGGATCGATATAGCTTACCCACCCATAGGTTCCGCCTGAAGTTGGCAAGGGTTTCTTTCTCAGCGAAGACCCCCATCTGGATGACTTCCATGTGGTAGTGTTCAACGTATGACCGGAGTGTCTCACCTTGCTCCTGGATCATATACTGTAGGTGTATGAGGTCCTTTGGATGTGGTTTGACCCCTTAGAACTAGGAATAAAAATCTGCTGATAGTTTTGTAAAAGAATGCTTGATGCCAACTGGCAACTTTCTGAATCAGGTTTTAGCTAGTCGGTCAGAGTGGTAGGGAACATCCTGCACATGGCATCCTTGGTAGTACTTTAGACTTCCATTTGCTGGACGAAGCTCTATAGGTGGTTCAAAGGGTCTTTTATCCCGAAGAATTTATCGATCGACATCTTGAATTTTGGCAGGAGCTCCACCTCCCAGATCCTTCTGGTGAAGGGAGCATTCATCTCGCTCAATGGATGTTTCTTGTCCTTCTTGTACTTTTCCTTCTTTATTTGCTGGATCTCCCTCTAATGCTTTTCCAGTTGATCTTTCAAGCGTTTGTTCCTAGGTTTCTTTGAGTTGACCTCAAACTCCTTGCTATCAGATCCCCCTGATGAGCTAGATTCCTCTACTTTATCATCTTTACGGGCGGGCTCTGCCTGTGCAATTTAACGGATACCCCTACCTTCAGCTCAAGGTTCACTCCTAGAAGTCTCCGGTCAAGGGGGGCTGTGAGGTGCCCTTAGTGGTGCATCGGCTGCTGACTTGACCTGCCTAGGCTGATAGTTAGTCGGCTTGTGCGGGATTAGGGGCATGAGCCATAGCCTGTCCCAGATGGAAGTTGTTGGCCCTGTCCTATGGTAAGCAGGGATCGGTGGGTTCCCAGCAGATCAAAGGTAGGCTGCCTAGCAGCAGTTTGGGTAGCCTCTTCTCGGAGGATTAATTACTTCTACAGCTAGACGGAGGATTAATTACTTCTACAGCTAGACAGAGGCGGACATTTTCCGCAATGACTGATGCATGCTGATTGATCACAGCTTGGTTCACCACCAGAGGGGTAAGAGCCCGCTCTGTGCCTGGCTGATGCGAGGCTGGCTTATGGTGCCTGGGTTTCTTTCCATTTTTCTGCTCTTTCTGGGTAGAGGGCATATGGATGTCGTGAGGTTTCAGGCTGTCCTAGAGAGGAGCGAAGCCTCATGATTACTGAAAACAACGAACTTGTATGTGTAAAAATTACGGTGTAAGTTTTTCCCAATGATGGTCCGAGAAAATGTTAACGGAAAATTTACTCAAGGTGAGAAATTCCAACTAACACCCTCGAGACTACTACCACAGAGGTAGTGGCCGGGGTCAGTACCTTAGATACCCGACCTGTTAGGACATTGGTGGTTTTTTAATATAGATATGAATATAATGAGAAAAGGAATGTAATGGCTTTATTATCAAGTGTGAATATCGTACAAAAGACTCTCAAACACTCTTAATCTTTCTGGGATACAGTAGGGTGGCAACCTCGTGCATGTCGAAAAGTAGATAATACTGGAGGCCGTGTTCTGATTACAAGATTTAGGCTAAATACAAAACTCTCCTCATGTATTTGCCCTATGCCGCTCTCTTCACTGTCAATTATTCCACCCCTTCCATCGTTCATGTTGGGTGTATTTATACACAGTCCGAGTAGTTTAAACTACTGAATCTCCTGCCATGATTCTCGAAATCCGTTCCATCATTTTCAGACGGGATCTTTTATTTAAAAGTCATTGACTTCGAATTAATAACAGATTCGAGAATATCTTTGGTGGAGATAAGTTTGTTTACTTTTTGGACTTAATCTTTTGCCTCACACGTACACAAAGTTTTAGTGTTCGTTGGAGTGTAGATATGATCTTATAAGTATTCATGACATGATTCTTCATGGATGTCGTAGAGTTAGGTGTTCGTTGTTTCGTAGAGCGAGGTAGACCCTTGCCTTAGTTTTGGTCTCAGAAGATTGGGTTGACTCTTCCTGGTTGGGGGTAGCATGGATTAAGCGAACTACCTTTTTCTTATCTAGATAGGTTCGAGTCTTCCTTAGCGAATTCGAGCATAGCTATAACATGAACCTGATATCTTTAAAGGCCCTTTTTTGTGTCTGGAGAGGATAGCGGGCTTCTGGAGAGGTTGGCGGGCTTCTAGACTTGTGACGGGGTAATTTTGATATCGGGAAGTCCCGGATAACCCGTGTCAAGTTTTACCAGAATTCTAGTGTCGGTATAAAGAGCTCGATTTGGTCTTGTTAGGCTCCATTCCTAATAGTTCTGAAGCTCGATGACCCTTTCTCGCTTCTGCGGGGTGGTTCTATGGTTTTATTCGGGTTAGGAGAGTGGAAAAATTCACTTTGGTCTTTAGCCAAATTTTGCTATTAACACTAAGTCATCTACCTCTTGAACGTCTATCCTCGATCAGTTCACCTTACCCGTTTGCTGTATGGGGGATTGACCTGATCAGACCGTTTCCTATATCCCTTGGACAAGCAAAGCATGCTATCATCGTTGTTGATTACTTCACCTGGTGGGTCGTGGCAGGCCCCCTTTCCCAAATCTTAGAGGAAAATACTACCAAGTTCAACAAGACGAATGTGGTATACAAGTTCGGTACCCTACTGGTCATAATTACTGACTTGGGAAAGCAGATTGGTAATGCAAGGTTCACAGATTATTGTGAGAGATTAGGTATCGACCTTCGGTTTGTATCGGTAGCTAATCTACAAACCAATGATTTAGTTAAACCAACCAATAAAACCATCAAGAAGCTTTTGAAAAGAAAGTTGTAATAGAAGAAGGGATAATGGATTGAAGAGCTTCTCGAGGTCCTTTGGGCCTATCGGACAATGAGGTGAACAACAACTGGGGAAACACCTTATTCTCTGGCCTTTAGGGTTGAAGTCGTTCTCCCCATAGAACATAAGCTAACCTTGTTCAGGGTACACCATTTTGAACCAAAAAGCAACGAGGTCAAGCTCTCAGCTAGTCTAGACCTTTTAGAAGAAAAACAATAACAAGTGGCAAAGAAGGTGGCAATCTACCAAAGCAAGATTACGAGGTATTTTGAAAAAAGAGTGAAGGCCAGGAGCTTCAAGGATGGGGATCTTGTCCTTAGAAAAGATACACAATACCAGGGTGAGGTCAAACGGGGTTCTAGGAGCCAATTGGGAAGATTCATATTTGATCAAGGTGGTGATTCGAAATGGGGCTTACAAGCTAGAAGACATGGATGGTCAACTCATTGATCACACCTGGAATGCAGACCATCTTAAGGATATTTTATCCTTAGACAGGGGACTCCTGCAACAGGCTACCTTTCTTTAGATATCAATAAGTTATAAAAAAAATTGTACTTCATTTCATCTATCAATAAAGCCTGTTATTTTCTTTCAATCTCCAGTTGCGTTATGCTTTCTCCACGAATGAAACTCGCCTTGATCGCCATGAGCCAGGGAAAGCTAGATAGCTTCCTTAGTACCCTAGTCTGGATAAGTTCTACCAGGAGGATAGCCGTAATATATCGACAATGATCACCTCAAGACCAGAGACTGGTCGGGGAAGTCCCCTCACCATCCATGCTGCTTCGGGCGTACACCATCCCCCCCGGCTAAGAAAGGTCTAAGTATAAGAGCATAGTTGTCATCCAGATCTCGTGACCATGACAACTAGCTAAGCTTTCCTATTGCCTTGGTCGGGTGACCTCCCTCAAGAAGGGTCTGATTATAATAGCATAGTTGCCATCTAGATCTCATGATACCCTGGTCTGGACCAGTCTTACTAGGAGGATAGCCATAATATGTCGACAATAATCGCCTCGAGACCAGGATAGCTATCAAGCCTTCCTGATGCCTCGGTCGGGCTATAACCCCCGAGACGGAATTGGGCTTTGAAAGGTGCAAGCTAGCAGAAAATCATGTAAAGGGACTACTCACTAGAGTCATCCAGCTATAAATTTCTTCTGAGAGCTGAAAGCTCTAGCAAGTTATCTACTTATACACTAGAAACAAGTTAAAGATATCTTTATTTTTACCAATTTCAATTAAGTCAAGTTATTTTGGAAGTTGAATTTAGGTCAGGATCAGGAATGAAACAATGAGACACCAGTCAAGTCAAAGTTTATTGAACCAAGCATGAAAGAAATCTTAAGTAATTTTTCATTGATAATAGGGGAGCCTATCCCCCTTTAAGGCTACAATCATCAAGCAGGGAGCCCAACCCTTGGTTCCGGGCTATAAAAAAATGATAATGATGAGAAAGCTAACTAAACTGGTAATAGCGGGGTGCCCACTCTTCTTTTCCGAGCAACAACAGTGAGTTGTAAATAGATAGTATCTGGCTTCAGCTCCCTCATAGTTCCTTCTGGTTGTTCCACCTTCCTAGTGGTCATCGGTCCCTACTCCTCCATCCAGTTGTTGCTCATTTTGGTTGGCCATTTTTGCCATCCCTTTCTCCGGAGGTTCCTCGATAACCTGCTACTCAGTTGGGTCCTTCTCCAAGACCTCATTAACCACTGCCATAACCTCTGGTGGGATAGCCACATCAAAAGGGGTAGCCATTGACTCCATTCTACTCTTCCCCACCTTCAGCTCTTCTTAAGAAGATTCTTCAGGGGGTCCCGAGATTCTGGCTAGCCTCCTTCGAGCTCTGTTAGCTGAACCTTCTTAAGGATTCGTTGGGACCTGATGCTAAGAAGATTGGAATAGAAGCAGAAAGATCTAGCATGGCAGGTTGCTTCCTAGCTTGGCCCCACTAGAAAAACCTGCTCCATAACCTTCTGGGCGAGACATCTCTGCAGCCCCTGTCATAATTTCCTCCCTATCCCAACCGACAATACTGAATAGGTCAAAGGGAAGGGGGGAAGGCTTCTACAACCTGAAAAGAGGTATATAAATACCTGTTGCCAAATGAAATGTCCACCTCGACCTGTTGTTTGGCCACGTAGCATGCAAATCCTGGTTTTCAATATCTAGCATCTTGGCTTCTACCTTCCAAGAATTCCTCCGCTCAGCCCGATGCTCATACCGAAGGGTTTCTAAGTCAAGGGACTACTTTAGCCTTTCATTGTTGTACTTAAAGTCAGAAATCTCTCTTTCCATCTCTTTCTGGTTGGATGTCATCTCTTGAACCAGAGCTTGAGCTTGTTCAAGCATCACCATGGCCTTTTTAGCTTCAGCCTCAGCTTTTATAGCACGATCACAGAGGGAGGCTACCTGGTGGCCAATAGCGACGTTGAAATTAAAGGCCTACATGATGTAAAGCCAAGGTTTGACACTGACCGAGCTAACAAACCATAAATAAAAGAGTAAGAAGAGAGTTACCTCAACCAGAAGAGTAGACCCCTCGGCAAGCAAGATGCCACGGGCATTGAAGCCATCCTAGAGAGCCCACCACTCGGGTAAGATGTGACAAACCGCTCCAAGACGTCATCTTGCCCCACTGAGCTCAACTGATGGTGAGAGCGGGCAGGGGAAACCTCTGGAACACCTGTCTCGGGGTCCATTGAAGCTTGAGGAGCTTAGAGCATAGATGGAGTTGCAGAGACATCGAATAAGGAAACCGTTAGAACAACAACAGTAATAATAGCAACAAAAGGAATAGAGGGGTCAGAGTGGTTAAATCAACAGCTTGGGGAGAGTACTTCGCCTGGTTTACTTCGCCTGGTTTCTTCCACTCCTTACGATGCGAGGATGGCCATTCTAGACCTTGGTTGGGAGGGGGACAAAGTAGGAATGGGCATAGTTCCAGCCAGAGGAGTGGAAGAAACCCTCCTCTCTAGTCAAACATAAAGAGAAGGAGTGCAGGTTTGCCCTGGCTGCCGGGCTCCAAGGGAAGCTTGAACGACAATAAAAACTATTAAAAGGAGAAGAGAAAAGAAAAGAGACTTTAGAACCAAGCTAACTAACGAAACAAAACACAGTGGTTTAAGGTTACTTATGAGGAATAGCCTCAGATATTCATAGGTATTGATGCACCCTACGAGAGTCGAATGGGTCAGCAGTAAGAAACTTCAGGTTCAGGTAGCTCATAGCAAGGATGACTTTCAACACAGCTTCAGATTCAATGGGAAAGGAATCCTAATCACACGATGGCTTGTCATTGAAAGTCGTGGGAATCGTGAACTCGTTCCCGCCAATGAAAATCGAGCTTCCCCAATCATCCCCCACTAGGATCCATTCCTCCTTCAAAGCTAGATCCTTATTTAAAGCGCCAAGAATGATAAAATTGAGCTTGACCTTGAGGAACTCCGGCCATGTTCCCGATTTGAAAAAGGTAGGCTAGCTCCTCTGCTCCAGGCTCTCTGGCAATCTGGCTCAGCTCTTATTGTTCCTTACACAGCATGAGAAAGCCAATCGGATGCCTCCAAAAGGCAGGCGTTAGGTGAAGGGGAGCTTGCTGTAGGGCATTGAGAGCCCATCGAAGGGTATGATGGAGAGGAAGCCTGACCCCATTCTTGAAGGCTGCTATATGGATGTGAAGCACGCCTTTAGGTGGATTGAATACGTCATAATTTCCTGTGACTGATTGTAAGGGAGACCCTGTCTGAAATACCATATTTAGACCTCAGATGATCGATCGAGTTCGGGTCAATGGTGGAGCCTAGAATGATCTTAGGCCTCACCTAAGGAGGACCGGTGACCGTGACTTGACCCCTCCTAGCAGTGTCGTCCCCTTCCTCATTGTCAGAGTCTTCGTTGACCAATTTTAGAGGGCAATTTGGTTAGTTAGTAAACCCGATTCCAATGGCCACGTTTCTATTTGACCGGCGACGTTACGGTTTTAGGGAAGAATCGTCGCCGTAGAAGTCTCTTTGAGCTCATTTTCTAAGGTTTAGGCTGGAAATTTCTTCACCATCGACCAGGGAAACGATAGAGTCATGATTGTCTTTCGACATAATGGAACAAGTTTTGGAGGCAGATAAAGGAGAGACAGAGGTGTGGCTGAAGAAGGTAGCAAAAGAGAGGGTTTTTTTCTTTTTAAAAATTTGAAGTTTAAAAAAAAAAAGCTTGAGCAAGACAGTGAAGCTATTGGGTATAAATAGAAGTGAAGGAAGTAGTGACATCGATGAAATCTTCGGTAGGATTGCCTTGAATAGTGGGAATAGCCGTAACCTAGCCAGATTTTTATGGGGAGTACACCGGCTAATGCTTGCTACGTTATTTGTCCAATTAATGAGAAGATTTCCTCCGAGATCGTTGATAATGATAAAGGGGGGAAAATTCCCAATCAAAATAAGAAATCTGACTCCCCCAACTCAATCATCGGTGTTCATGTTAGAGGGGATTTCTGTTAATAGCCAAATTTGGCTAGGGACCAAAGAGAATTTTTTCACTCCCCTAGCTCGGATTCAGACCCAGTTTACCCATTATTGAACCATGAATCCTTGGGTGAGCTAGGAAGCCACCCCATAGAAGCAAGGAAAGGTCATCGAGCTTCAGAACCATCAGGGGTGGAGCCGAACACGATCAGATCGAGCTTTAGAACCATCAGAGGTAGAGCCTGACATGATCAGATCGAGCTTCTTACACCAAAGCTAGAATTTGAGGAAAGCCCGACGAAGGGCTATCTGGGCTTTTTGAGATCGAAACTACCTCGCAACCTCCTCGGAAGCTCGCCATCCTCATCAGACATAAAAATACATCAGGTTCAGGCTGCGGCGCTGCTCCACATCAGGTTCAGGCTGCGGCGCTACTCCACATCAGGTTCAGGTTACGGCGCTGCTCCACATCAAGTTCAGGCTGCGGCGCTGTTCATGTAGGCATCCCATCTTTATTCCTGCTTGATCATCATTATCATTCATCATTTTTTTTATAGCCCAGAACCAAGGGTTGGGCTCCATGTTCGATTGCTGTAGCCTCACCGGGGAATAGGCTCCCTAATTTGTTAATGGAATTTAACTTTAGATCTGGTTCAGATTTTGATTTGCATGAATTTCCTTTAAGGTTCAGCCTCTATTACAACCTGACTTAGCTTGGGAAAAGTAACAAGATAGGAAAAATGCTTAAGTGTAATAGTAGATAGCTAGCTTGAGTTTTTCGATTCTTGACAGAAATTTGTAGCTCGGTGACTTTATTCGATAGTCCTATTGTTTGGTCATAGACCTGTCACAGTAAGCAAACACGTGTACCTAAAGAATTAGCAACCAGTAATAATTGGGACATTAGAGTTTAAGTAAAAGAGCCATCCATACTCGAGCCCCTCTAGGAGTTATAGCTCGAATAAGGTGTCAAGTAGAAAACTATCTAGCCCTCTCTTAGGCCAAGGATAGGGAGGGCTACATTAAACTTGAGTCCTTCTTGGGGGTCATAATCCGATAAAGGCATCAGGAAAGCTATCTAGCTATTTCCTGGTCTCGAGATCTGGACGGCTACTATGCTCTTACACTCAGATCCTTCTTGAGGGTGGTAGCCCGACCAAGGCATCATGAGGGCTATCTAGCTATTTCCTGGTATCAAAATCTGGATTGTAACTATGCTCTTATACTCGAATCCTTATTGGGGGTGGTAGCCCGACCAAGGCATCAAAGGGCTTTCTAGCTATTTCTTGGTCTCGAGATCTGGATGGTAACTATGCTCTTACACTCAAGTCCTTTTGGGGGGTGGTAGTCTGACCAAGGCATCATGAGGGCTATCTAGCTATTTCCTGGTCTCGAGATCCGGATGACAATTATGCTCTTACACTCAGATCCTTCTTGGCAGAGGGTAGTGCCCACCGAGGCATCGGGGGTGGCGAGAAGGCTTCTTTGGCAACCCTTGGTCTTGTGACGATAATGTAGAAACTTCCATGTAGACCTAAATCATTATAAAATATAGTTGAAGATGGAGAAAAACTAAGTTTTAATGATAAAAAGAAAGGAGTACATTATTGCTGAAGATTAAAAACTTGATGGAGGTAGCCTGCACATGAGTCCCTTATTCAGGGGTAGAATTTTCTCAAGTGATCTGCATTCCAAGTATGATCGATGAGTCGACCATTTATTCCTCGAGCTTGTACGCCCCATTGCGGATCACCATCTTTACCAAGTACGGCCCTTCCCAGTTTGGCCATAGACCCCGTCTGACCTCTTCATGGTATTCAACGTTACTTTCCTGAGAACTAGGTCCCCCTCCTTAAAGTTTTGAGCCTTAACCTTTCGGTTAGAATTTCCAACAATCTTGATATGATAAACTGCTACCTTCTCAACTACTCGATTTTGTTTTTCTTCCAAGAGATCCAAGCTAGCTCGGAGTTTGTCCTTATTGCTCCCTGGTTCAAAATGTTAGACTCTGAAGGAGGTCAATTTGTGTTCAATGGGAAACACTGCTTCAACCCCGAAGGCTAGAGAGTAGGGTGTTTCCCCGGTAGCTATTCTTCTTGTAGTGCGGTAAGCCTAGAGAACCTCGAGAAGCTCATCAGCCCATCTAACATTTTTCTGTTGTAGTTTCTTCTTCAACAGCCGCTTAATGGTTTTATTAGTGGATTCCACCAGCCAGTTAGTTTGGGGGTGGGCTACTTAAACGAATCTAAGGTCGATTCCCAAGCCCTCGCAAAAGTCTTTGAATCGACCATTATCAAACTGCTTGCCGAGGTCAGCTATAATGAGAAGAGGGGTCCCAAACCTGCAAACTACATTATTTTTTATAAATCTTATTGTATTTTCTTTTGATATCGGGGAAAGTGGTCCAGCTTCAACCCATCTTGTGAAATAGTTGATTGACACAATAGCATGCTTGGCTTGACCAGGAGCAGTTGGAAGCAGTTTGATCAAGTCGAATCTCCACAAAGCAAAGGGGTAGGGTGAGCTAAGGGATGATAATCGCTTCGATGGTAGGTGACTCAAGTTTCCAGTCTTCTGGCAAGCTTCGCATGATTGCACCTAGATCTTTGCTTCTTGATGGATGGTTGGCCAGTAGTACCCCATGCGGAGTACCTGATATGCTAGAGCCTTCCCACCAATATGGTCCCCGCATTCCCCGGAGTGAACCTCTCTCAATACCTATCTGGCATCTTCAAGATGATAACATCAAAGTGAACGAAGGGATTTTCCCCTCCTGTACAAGTACTCATCCGCCAAGCAATATCGAACCGAGCGTCTTTTGATCCTCCTAGCTTGGTCAGGCTCCTCGGGGTGCCTTTCTTCTTGGAGATAATCTACTATTGGGTCCATCCAATATAGCTGTCGATCCAGGGTATAAGTCTCATTTCCTGCTGTTATGCTTGGTAGGGAGATCACTTGAAGGGGGACTTCCTGTGGTAAGGTCTGGCCGCCATTCGTAACTATCTTGGCTAAGACCTCTGCTCGATAATTCTGTTGTCCAGGTATCTGCTCAATCCTGAAACCTTAGAATTTGCTCATAAGCTATTGAACTACCTTCAGGTAGGCAATCATGTTATCCCATTTTGCCTGATAATCCCCAGAGAATTGGTTGACTATGAGCAAAGAGTCACTTCTGACGTGCAGATAATCGACCCCGAGCTCTACGGCTGCCCTTATTCTGGCTAAGAGAGCTTTATACTCTGCCTCATTGTTAGTGGCTTTAAATTCAAATCTAAAGTAGTGACAACACTCAGTTCCTTCTGAGTCGATTAGAACTATGCCCGCTCTTCCCCCAGCTTGCCCGAAAGCTCCATCAGTGTAGAGGATCCACGGCTTGAAACCTTCAGGCCAGCAGTCAGATTCTGGACTCTTCTCAGGGGCTACGTTTTTTCTGTGGAGGTCGCTTGGCTTGGGGGCATTGAGAGCTCTGCTACAAATTCTGCTAGAGCCTGGGCTTTAATTGCGGTCCTAGGCTTATACCTTAAATCAATATGGGTAAGCTCCAAGGCCCATAAAACCAACCTGAAATATCCGGCCTTTGTAAGAATTGACGGAGGGGTTATCCGTCACTACTGCTATTGAATGAGCTTGGAAGTAAGGGCAGAGCTTCCTTGCCGAGGTTACCAAGGTATAAGCGAGCTTCTCTAAAAGGGTATAGTTCTTATCGGGCTCGGTTAGAGAATGGCTCACGTAGTAGATAGGCCATTAGATCCTATCTCCACATTCCTTGACCAATGCCCCACTTACCGCAGTTTCTGAGACAGCCAAGTAGATTTACACTTCTTCTCTGGGGCTTGGCTTAACTAGTAGTAGAGGGCTTAACAGGTATTTTTTTTAAGGCTTGAAAATCTTGTTCACTCTCTTGGTCCAATTTCATGTTTCTTCCCTGCTTAATGGCTTTGAAAAATAGGAGGAACTTATCGGTAGACCGAGAAATAAACCTGTTAAGCGCTGCTACCTACCCGATCAAGACTTGAACCTGTTTAAGCGATGTGGGGGACTCTAGATCCAAGATAGGCTTAATCTTTTTTGGGTTAGCCTCTATGCCTCTCTCATGGACCATGAAGCCCAGGAACTTCCCCGCAGTCACCTCAAAGTGCATTTGGAAAGGTTCAATCTCATATGGTTCTCCCATTAGATCATGAAGGTCCGACGAAGGTCACCTAGATGGACTTCAGAGGTTGACAACTTTGTGATCATGTCATCGATGTACACCCTCATTGATCTTCCGATTTCGGGTTTGAACAGCCGATTGACTAACCCTTGGTATGTGGCTCCTGGGTTCTTAAGCCCAAAAGGCATCACCTTGTAGCAGTACAAACCTCATCCTGTGATAAAACTGGTATTTTCCTGGTCGACGGGGTGCATCATAATTTCATATTACCCTGAAAACGCATCTATAAAGCTCAGGAGCTTGTTTTCGGAGGTGGAGTCAACTAACTAATCAATTTTTGGTAGAGGGAAACTGTCTTTTGGGCTTGCCCGGTTGAGGTCTGTATAATCGACGCATATGCACCACTTTCCATTTGCCTTTGTGACCATAACTACATTGGCAATTTATTCAGGGTAACGCGCTTCTCTGATGAAGCCTTCTTGGGTTAGTTTGTCCACTTATTCCTGAATCGTAACATTTCATTCGATGTTGAAGTGACACCTTTTTTGTTTGATGGGCTTGAAGGTCGGATCCACTGCCAATCAGTGAGCAGCCGAAGTCATCGGCATCCCCAAGCGAAGATGTCATTGAACTCTTTGAGGAGCCCAATCAAACCCTCGTTCACTCCCGGCTCAAATGGTGGCTCCGACTTTGACGACCTTTAAGGGATCGCCTATTCGGATAGGAATCGCTACTAGCTTATCCATTGGATGGCCGCTGGTCCATTCCCTACTTTGCTCCTCCTTGTGTGGCACCACGGGGTCATCCTCGGGGTGATTTATGGATTCTACATTTTCTAACGTCAATACAAGGGTTACCCCATCTTGGTTCATTGTTACCTTTGCAAATTGTTTTGCTAGAGTCGTTGGGCTGGCAGACATTGCATAGCATCTCCTGGTTGCTTACTAGTCACCCCAAACTTCCCCCACCTTGTCTCATACTGAGAACTTCTGGACGTTATGGTAGATGGATAAGGCTCTTTTCAAAGATGACAAGAACGACGTTCCTAATATTGCAATATAGGACGACGGGGTATCCACCACGAAGTCTTTCATGATATTCTGCTGGAGAGGTGTGGCTTCAATGATTACTGGCAGGATTTTTGATCCCACGGGTATGATCCAGTCCCCGGTAAACCCATACAGCAGGGTAGTGCAACTATTGTAACACCACTGTTTTAAGTTCAGTTTTTCTAGTGTATCTTTAAATAGGACGTTAACGATGCTGCCTGTGTCGACGAGCACAAGGTGTATTATGCAATTGGCAATCTATACCGTGATCACCATGGGATTATTATGAGGTTGTATGGTGTTGTAGACATCCGTTTTGATAAAAATGATCTGTAACAACAAAGAGGGGTTTGTCGGGCTCTGGTCGACCTTGAAGATACCCCGCCCTTCGTCCATGCGAGAGACTTTCCTTGCGTGGTTTTTCCTAGAATTATTGGAGGTCCCATCCAGAGTAGGCCCTCCGCTGATGGTATGTATTATGTGGATTTGTTGCATCAGATCCGTTTGTGCCCCTTATCTTTTCTCAGTATGCTCGCGGATCTCGGCTTGTACTTTTTTTCCAGTTTGAATATTATCCCTGATTTACTGTAAGAACTCTTCCAGACATCCTCCCCTTATCAAAGCCGTAATCTGATTACGCAGGTTATAGCACTCGGAGGTGTTGTTCCCCATGTCTTCGTGAAAAACACAGTACTTATAACGATTCCTCTTATCGACAAGGGCTTTTATGGGTGCGGGCTTCTGCAGTTACCCCTTGTCTCAAATGGCGAGATAGATTGTTTCACGGGATGCATTTAAGGGGGTGTAACGATCATATCCTCTCTTATCTTGAGCTATTGAAGCTACTATCCTAGAAGGAGGTGAAGCCCGTGAAGGAGTTCGTTTTGCTAGATGTCTTTCTAATCTGGATTGAGAAATGGGGAAGCGAAACGTCGACTTGTTAGGGGTTTGTTTTGGCTTTTTTGAGCTTGCTCAAGCTTGGGAGCTTCCTTCTTCTGTCACTTTACGGCTCTTATATCGTTATGTTCCATCTTGGCCTTGAGTTGTTCACTGACTTTAATTTGCTCTAGAGCCTGATCATAGGCTTTTTGGTAGGTCTCTGGAGATCTCTTGACAAAAGACCAGAAAAGCTTACCTGCCCACAGGTTCCTTCTGAAGTTGGCAGGGGTTTCTTTCTTGGTAAAGACCCTCATCTGGATGACTTCCTTGTGGAAACATTCGAAATAAACTCAAAGGGTTTCTCCTCTCTCCCGGATCGCGTACTGTAGATGGATTGGGTCCTTCAATCGGGGCTTAACTCCCTGGAATTACGAGTAGAAATCAGTTGATAGCTTTGTGAAGGAATCCACACTGCCAGTGGGTGGCTTTCTAAACCAGGTCTTAGCGTAATCTGTCAGCGTAGTTGGGAACATTCGACACATAGTAACCCTGATCGTGTTCTGGACCTTCATATTTTGAACAAAAGCTCTCCAAATGGCTCAAAGGATCCCCTGTCCCAGAGAACTTGTCATTCTTCATCTTGAATTTTGGCGGGAGCTTCGCGTCCCGGATCCTTCTGGTAAAGGGAGCATTCATTTCACTTTGAGGGTCCTTCTTGTCCTCCTTGTACTTCCCCTTTTTCATCTGTTGGACCTTTTTCTGAAGCTCTGTGAACTGGTCTCTCGGGCACTTGCTCTTAGATCTCCTTGAGTTGACCTCGGTCTCTTCACTTTCAGACCCCTTTGAAGAGCTGCCGACCTCTACCCGATTTCTTATTCGGAAGGAGTATGCCTAGGGGCTTTCCTGGCTTTCATCCTCCCTTGCTCAAGCTCCTCTCCTTGAAGTCGTTGGGTGAAAAAACTCTCGTCGCTCTCGGGGATAAACGTCTGCCACGAACTTGACTTGCCAGGGTTGGTAGCGTGGCAGCGTTTCGAGAACAGGGGTATGGGCTCTAACCTATCCCGGATCGAGGGTTGGAGTCTCGTCCTATTACAAGCTATCTCTGAAGGGGTAGGTCCTAGGCGATCAAAGGCGGGGTTACCTAGTCCCGGGCCTGCTTGGTTCCCCTTGATCATAGAGGTTTGCTTGTTGGACAGTAATACCTTCATCGAGCAACCATAGGCCGACGTTCTCCATAAAGGCCGCTGCTCGTTAGTCAAGGGTGACCTGGCTTCCCATAAGAGGATCCAAAGCCTGCACAGTGGCTGGCTGGTTTGGGACCTGGCAATGGAGCCCAAATTTTCTCCTTTTCTTAGGGATCTTTCATGTCGGCACAACTGAAGGCTGTGCAGATTCGCTTGGCTGTCCTTGGGAGGAGCGAAGCCTTATGACTCCTGTAAAATAACAAATTTGTGAACATAAAAATTATGGTGTGGGAGTTTCCCACAGACGGTGCCAGAAATTGTTAACGGGAAATTTGCTTAAAGATGAGAAATTTCAACTAACACCCTCGAGACCACTACCACGGAAGTGGTGGCCGGGGTCGGTACCTTTGATACTTGACCTGTCTAGATTGAAACAAATGTTTAAATGACCCTATCAAATGAGAGCTTTATTATATAACACTTGTGATACACAAAAATCTCTCATATACACTCACAATCTCTCTAGTACATAGGAATGTGGCAATTTCGTGCTTGTCGAATAGTGGATACCATGATGGCCATGTTCTGATCACATAATTTAGGCTCGATGCTATTCTTTCTTCCTCCTCCCTCTTTTCTTTTTTTTCCATCTCTAGTTCTTGGGAATACTTAGGCATACTTATACATGGCCGAATTAATTTGAACGGGTGTATCTCCCACCTTGATTCTTTGAACTTTTTCCCTTCTTATCAGGCGGGATCCTCTATTTGAAAGTCGTTGACTTCGAGTAACTAACGGACTCGAGATTATCGTTTGTGGAAATAAGTTTGTTTCCTTTTTGGAAACAAACTCTTGTCTTACACGTATGCAAAATTTAATGTTCGTTATAATGTAAATATGATCTTATACTTATTCATGGTATAGTTCTTTCTGGTGGTCATCGCGTTAGCTGCTCATTGTTTTGTAGAGCGAGGTAAATCTATGCTTTGGTTATGTCTTCGGGAGCTTGGGATGGACCCCCCCTATAGACATTCCTGGGAGGTAGCTCGAGTCTGATTCACTTAGAGGTCCTCTTTCTCCTCGTATCGTGGAGGGGACAGCGGGCTCCTGAAGAAGTTGCAGGGTCTCTGGCTTTTAGGCTCTGGACCTCCGGGAGCTTTAACCTGGTGGGAGCTTGCTTTGCTTGTCGGGCTTCACTTCGAGTGTTTCTTGAGCTCGACGATCCTTCCTAGCTTTCGCGGGGTGGTTTTGGAGTCCGATCCCAAGAATCGAGGTTTCTGGACAGGTGGCCTCGAGAAGCCCAGATTCCAGTGTTCTTATGAGGACTCGACCAGATAGTGCCTAGCTTCGTCTCTTATAGTCCCGAAGCCCGACGATCCTTCCATGCTTCTGCGGAGTAGTTTTATGGTCTGCCTGGGGTCTCATGAATGTCAAATGTGGGTTTTGATTCAGGCTAGGAGAGTGGAAAACTTCTCTTTGACTCCTAGCAAAATTTTACTATTAACATAACCTATTTGGACTGTGTATAAATAAGCCCAAGTATGTACTAGCAGAAGGAGGAGGGAAATAAAGGAGACTCCAACCTAAATTCCGTAATCAGAATATGACCACCGTTATTTTCTACTTCTCGACATGAACGAAATCGTCATCTCCATTGGTTTTCCATGGATTTAGTCTTACCCATTAGAGTGTTGTAATCTCAATCTCAATAATAAAACAGGGTTATCATTGTCTACAACATTCGCATGCACATTATTCTTACACCCCACTATCATTCTTGTTCAAAATGATCCTAGGTACCCAAGGTACCTACCTCGACTACCACCTCCGCGGTAGTGGTCTCGAGAGTGTTAACTGGAATTCCTCACCCCGAGCGAATTTTCCGTTAACATATATATATATATATATATATATATTATAATATATATATATACATAAAAATGATTATTTATAACAATATATATTATGAATATATATTAATATATATTATTAATTTATATATATATATATATAATAAGTTACATATATAGTTATTATGTACAATAATATATTATAATATATATATATATATATATATATTATCAAATATTATATATTTATATAGTATATATTGTAATATATTATGTGTTATTATATATAAAAATGTAATATAGAATAAAAAGTATAATAATATTATAATATATATTATTATAATATTTAATATGTATTTTATATATTATTATAATACATATATATATTAATATAATTTACGTCATTATATTTTTATTAAATAGTATTATATATAAAAATATATATTATAATTATATATTTATAATTTAAGAGTATAATTTTTGTTAGTTGAATTTTTTATATGTTTTTTTGAAGTGATTTATGAAGTGTTACTTTTGTTTAATTTATAAATTACAATACAAAAATCATATTAGTTAAATTACTTAATCAATAAATCCATAATTGTTATAATATTAAACAAAATGTAAACTTTGATTGTTCCCCGAAAATTCGCTCGGGGTGAGGAATTTCAGCTAACACCTTCAAGACCACTACTTTAGAGGTCGCGGTCGGGGGTGGTACCTTTAGTACCTGGTTTATACATGTTATGAAAATAGGTGATAACACGGTGTGTGAAAGACATGTATGGAAAATGGCATTGTTTTATTATTGTAAACGAATCAAACGTACTATACAAAAGTCACTCAAAATTCTCGATCTCTATTGGGTACAATAAGGGTGGCAACTTAGTGCATGTCGATAAGTAGATAAAATGGAGGCCATGTTCTCCTTAGAGAATTTAGGCGACAATGGAGTTTTGTTCTTAGTTGGCGAGCCAATTCTCCAACTTTATTCTCTCTCCCTAGTGCATTTATACACGGTCCAACTAGGTTTGGCTTATAGTTTCCCGCCATGCATATCTGAATCAAATCCCCACTTACAGGGTAGGATCTTCTGTTTAAATATCATTGACTTAAATTTAACTGATTCGATGATATCTTGGAGGAAGGTAAGTTTTTTTCTTTTTGGACTTAATCTCTTATCCTACACGTACGTAGTGTTTCAATGTACATTGGAGAGTGAATGTGATCCCGTATGCTACCCTGGTGAGATGCATCATGCAGGTCATCAACTATGGCTTGCTATCTAGAATGGCAAAGTACTTCTCCATACCTTTCTTGGCATTAGGAGCTTGATCTGACCTTGCCTGGTCCCTTTTGGAGTTTGACATGGCTGCGTTGCTGCTTTCTAGCGATAACGAAGCTTTACGAGCTTTCTCATTTTTATCTGGATAGATTAGGTTCGTCCCATGGTTGAAGGTCCCTTTATACAACTAGAGAAGGTAACATGCGTCTGGGGAGGTCGTGTGACACCTCTGCCTTGGGGAACTCAGGTTTTCCCATGTCGGCCTTATATTTGGCTCTTATTTCAATGAAACGAGTTTGATTTGTTCACACCCAGCCTTACTCGGTTACCCTGGATGCTTGCGACGTGCTTCTTAGGTATGGGTGATCTCGTCTTGCTTCAGTAGGGTTGTATGGTAGCTTGACCCTGGGAACCTTGGTACCCTACTGTATAATCCCAAATTTGGACCCTTGCTTTGAGAGTGGAAAATTTACCTTCGGTCCATAGCCAAATTTGGCTATTAACAGAAGTCCTCTCAGACTTGAACACCGGTGATTGAGTTGGGGTTGGAGTCAGATTTCCTGTTTTATTTAGGAAGTTTTCCCTATCTTTTTTTAGTTGTCAGAATTTGAGAAGGAATCCTTTCATTAAATGCAGGAGAAATGTGGTGAGCAAGGAAACGACATATTTTCAAAAAACCTGTTGTGTTACGTCAGTCCTCGAGAATCGAGATAATCTTCATCGAAGATCTCGCTTTCCAGTTTACTTTCATCGCCAAAGTTACTGGTTAATGTTCCATTTATCCTTATTTAAACCAGGTCACATCGTCTTCCTTCTCACGCTTATCATTCTTTCAAATTTCAAAATTTCAAGAATTTCTTTCTCTCTTCGCCTTTACGGGAATCTTAACTGTCTTCCTTATTCTCTCAAAACTCTCTTCTATTTGATAATGTTGAACTTAGGTGACAATATTGATAGCTTAGTAGAGGGCGATGACATCCCTAGCCTGGCTCTCCGGAAGCGGGCATGAAAAGATTTTGGCAGAGGAGACTCCTCTCAAAACCCATAGCGTTGCCGCTCGGGTCGGAACGTATCAATCAGGTCTGGCTTCAACAACAAACCTGACAAACCTCTAAACTTTGTCTACAAGGACTCATATAAAGATTCTAGGGGTCTAGCGGCCGGTAGTTCCCCTGTCATGGTTGTTGGTGCTCTTTCGGAAGGAATTCTTCCCTATAATTTCATGTTTATCCCCAATTCTTCAGTCATACCAGAATCAATTGACAGCCTAAAAGCCAAATATGGTATCCCTTACAACATATCTGTCACTGTCCCTCCCAAGAACTACAATGTATTTTCTCCTCTTGTGGACATACTTCCACTCCACGTTGCGGCTCTTGAGAACGGGGTAAGGTTTCCTCTTCATCTTACTCTCTAACGGGTTCTCCATGCTCTGTAGCTAGCTCCTCTCTAATTTACCCCAGTTTTTTGGAGACACTTCGTAGGCTTCTTAATGATATGGAGGGAGTAGTGTGAAAGGATAAATCTCATGAGGTAGCCTAGGGCTGAGGAGCTAGCGTATGATTTAAAAACTGGAACCCAATCTCCCGACCTTATGATGCAGTTATACACGAAAGCCAAGAACAAGCTTAACTTTATCGTGCCAGGTGCTGCTAAGAAGGATCCTTTCTAGAAGGATCCTTTCTGGATTGATGAATGAGTTCTGATTGGTGGTGAGTAGGGGAATTTAGTCTACCTTGGCAAGTATGAATTCGATGTTCCTACCGCCTTCAACGATAAACCCTCCTAGGACATGAACTCTTTACCGGCCGAATCTAAGGCAATCCTAAAAGTCGTCATTGCTCGGAACTAAATAAACACTAAGTATCCAACCTCTGACTCCTTCAATACCTGTAGGGTGAATCCGTACCTGCGTATCTCAACCGTCTTTCCTGGTGATAACGGACTTATGAATTGGCATACCCTGATATTGGTTGTGTTGATACTAACCTCTCTTTTTTCTCTTTTTTTGTTCTACAATTTTTGTTATAGCTCTGGTGGTTCAAGATCCTCCTTATCCTTCCCCTCTTGATAGTCTGGATCAAGGAAGCCTTCCTGTAACCTTGATCCAGGAAGGTGGGCAACCGCCCCCTCCCACTATAGTCTAACCAGCCTCTACCCCCTTGCTGAACGACCAAGGTCTAAGTTGGAAGTATTTACATCCAGGATATCCAGGGTGCGTGGGAAGGGGGCTTCTAATCCCGTTGCTGAGCCTACCACTGCCACTATATATACTACTCCTCTTACCACTAAGGTGGCTTTGTTGTTGCCTCTCTGGTTAATGTTCTTACCATTTCAATTTCTTCTCCTACGTCCATTGCAACCAAAAAGAACTAGAGATTGCTATTGTGGAAGGAGTCAAAGATTTTTCCTCGAATCTATCTGGTCCCGTTGACCAGTGAGAGGTCATGAATCGCTTCATCACTTCTTGGCTAGGCGGTGGCCTCTCTTTGATGGCTTCGATGCCTACCGACCTTTTGATCAATAGGGGAACCATTCTCCTAGCTGAGGTAATTCGCCCCTTTAATTTTTCTTCTTTTGCCATTTAGATAGTTAACTGGTTATCTTTTGACTTTCATTTTGTCGATCTTATGCCTTCTAATACAACCTCGCTATGAGCCATCATGTGAGCTCTCTTCATGATCGTGCAGCCAAAGCCGAGGCTGAAGCTGAAGCCATAACGAGAATTCTTGCTTAGGCTTGGGACCTCGTTTAAGTACTGTGACTTTCATGAGGATGTAGAGTATAACACATCATAGTGCTATAGCTTAGGTATTGGGATTATGCTCTAGCAAGAGTATAGTAAAGTATTTGACAATATTTTCATATCAATAAAATGATTCTAGTTTAACAAATCTTATAGTATTTATAGTTTAATTATTATAATTGTCAAAAGTAAATAATATTAAGGTCAAAAGACTATGAGAAAAGAAGAATTGTTCATACATCTAGATATGTATAAGGTAGACATAATTTTTTAGTTAGTCTTGAATAATATTCACAACTTAAGATAAAGGTTGTGCGCTTCTATCTTGTTAAAGTTGTAGATTCTTTTGCTAGCACTTGAGTGGGATTAAATGTGTTATGATGAGTCTAAAATCATTAAAGTGTGGTGTCTTTGGGCAAAACAATCTAGTGCTCTGGGTGCATTGAATTGGATCACAATGAAATACTATATTTAGAACCGTTAATAGATACAAGTTTTCATTTGAAGAAAATCAGAGAGTCTATCTCAATCTTGAGATACATGAAGAACTTATGGTTGCAAGTGTTATCATTTGAGCTATCAATAAGTAGGATTATATAGCATAGTCTATCCTCGATAGTTTGGGGATATTCATTTGTTAATCGATAGAGGACTTCATTTATAGATATGGACATCATGGCTCCATATATTAAATGAGAGTATAATACCATCATATGGATATTTTGAGGTATTGGATATTAAATGTTAACGTTAAATTTTAAATAGTGTCTATTGAAACATGGTTTCTGGACAAGTCAAAATATCCAAGTTCAAAATGTGGTCATATGAGCAAATATGGTAACTCGGAGAGCTATAGGCAGTCTATGAGCTCTTGGCGATTACTGGTATTCTTCACGAGGATACATTTTCTCCAATAAGATGGTCTAGGGTATGAATGAGTAACATCAACTTATTCTATCTTTATTTAAGAGTTCAATTCCAGTTCTTTAGTGGAATGAACAAAAACTAATAGATCGGACCTAAGTGAATCATTTGTTAATTGTGATTGGGTTGTGTATATTGGAGCATAAATTTAGATATCCCGCCAGGATCCCCAATCCACACGAACCTGCATGGATCACTTGATATATTCTACCGGACCAATTTCAGGGTCCATTTAAAATTGTATAGAGGCATGTGGACTTGTTTCTTTCTGTAAGAATGGGTCTAGTTCACATGTGGACTTTTTATTAAGGTCCAATGAATTTAATAAAATAATAAAAATAATATATTGGCCCATATATATGTGTTGGGAGGCAAGGCTATTTAAAATAGCTTAATTATATTAATTTTATTTTATTATTTAATTAAATGGAAATTAATTAGTTTTGTAATTAATTAATTATTTAATTAAAAGTCAAACTCTTTTTCCAGTAGGAGTAGGTGTCCTAATTTTATACTATTGTTGGTATTATAATTAATATTAAAGACCATATTTGATAAGTAGATAAATAAAAGGAATTATTTATCTAATCAAATTAAGAAGTCTTTAATATGGTTACAAATACACTATTGAGTTGGATTAAGAGTCTTAGTGTAGGATATAATTCCTTTTAGAAAAGAATTCTTAACCACCAAGTAAATCCACCTAAGGAAAGGATTCTTGCCCACCAAGTAAATCTTTCTTAGGAGAGGATTTGGTCTCCTGTATATACTGCTTATAAAATTTTGACCAAGCCTTAGTTTTTGGTGTGAAAAGTTGTTTTTTATTTGTTTTTTATTGCTATATATATAAAAAAAACTTAGTCCAACTCATCGTGTGAAGAATTCGGCAAGCATAGAGAAAAGAGGGAACGTTTTTGTTTTCGATAGTACACTAGATTCTTTTGCATCAAAAGGGTTTTGTGTACAACATCGTATAAAGGTTCACACGAGTTTCAAACAAATTGATTGATAATTCACAAGTGACTAGACGTTCTTTTTTTTTTCTCTTGGAGGATTATTGTGACTAACAAAGAAGAAGATTTTGTTTGTTTCCATCATCAGGTATACAATTTAAAGAAAGGGAGCCCACACTCTTAGGTGATTCACGTTCGTGATTGGATTGAAAGATCTTACGGATTAATTCGATGATAGTTCAATTGTCACGAAAAAAAATGGTACGATACTTTTTATATACATCAATTAATCTAGGGTTAAGGTTCTTGTTATTAAAATCGGAAAATTTTTAATTACACAAACTCTAATTTATAAAAAAAAAATATACGATTCCGTTGTGCGTGGTTTTTTCCCTACATAAGGAAACCAGATCGAGGCTTTGGTAAGGGGAGGCTGCTTGATAGAATTCTTACAGCAAGTCAGGGTCAACATCCAGACCAGGAAGTAGGTACAAGCAGAGATCTAAGACCATGTCGAGAAAAGAAAGGGACAACAGAAAGACCTGATGTAACAGATCTAGGTCATACATACTATTAGTGGAGCACCCACCCTGGACGGCATCTCCAAAACTCCGGAAAGAATCATGAAAGGAAAATTTCCTGTATTGATGAACGTTGGGGTGTCTTTAAGGAAGACAAGAGCTCGGCTAGCCTGTCTCAATCCGCCCAGATTATCTTTACCGAGGCAGACATCGATAATATTGTACAGTCGAACAACAATCCCATGACAATCACGGTACAAATTGTCAACTGTATGGTCCACCGTGTGCTCGTCGACACATGCAGTAGTGTAGATATTCTCCTTAATGATACCCTGGAGAAGCTTATTTTGAAGCAGTTGTGCTACAATAACTTCACAACTCCGCTGTACAGTTTCTATAAGGACTCGATCATACCAGTGGGGTCAAAGATATTACCGGTCATTGTAGAAGTTGCACCCCTTCAACAGAATATCAAGACAGATTTCATTGTGGTTGATACCCCGTCAGCCTACAATACCATACTAGGAAGGCCATTTCTGTCAGCACTTTAGGGGGTCTTGTCCATCTACCACAATGTCTTGAAGTTTCCAGTTTGGAACAAGGTAAGCGAGGTACGTGGAGACTAACAAGCTGCTAGGAAATGTTATACAATGTTTACCAACCTAACAGCACTAACAAAACAATTCGTGCAAGTCGCAATAATCCAAGATCAGGAAACACCTGGGATTAGCTTGGAGGGATGCAGAGACCGCTGATCATCTGGAGAAGGATCTCTTGATAATGAGCAAAGAATGGAATGAGCTAGCAAACACCCATTAGAAGAGTTAGAGGAAATACCAATTAGAGATGATAACCTTTCTAACATAGTCAAGGTTGGAGCTACCCTATAACCAAGAGTGAAGTAAGGTTTGATCAAGCTTCTTTGAGAATTTAACGAGAAGTTCCTCCTTGAGAAGTTTGCCCTCGCCCTGGTTACTTCAGCTAGAAAGCTTTGCCTCTATTTTCAAGCCTATACAGTGGTGGTGGTGATAGATCAACCTCTCCGCCGATTCTTACAAAGGCCAGACATATCTGGAAGGCTAGTCTTGTGGGCTTTAGAGCTTACCCAGTTTGATCTAAAATACAAGTCTTGGACAACAACCAAGGGTCAGGCCATAGCAGACTTTGTGCCCAAATTCTTAGCTCTCTCAAGTGAAAAGACCTGAATCCGGCCCCTAGGCAGCTTCCGAAGAACGGTAATTGGCCAGAAGGTTGTAATGCTTGGATCCTCTACACTGATGGAGCATCTTCACAAGCAGGGGGAGAGGTCGGTATAGTCCTGACTGACCCATAATTGTCAATGTTTTAGATTCGAGTTCAAAATAACCATTAACTAGGCAGAGTATGAGGCCCTCCTAGTAGGGATGAAGGTCGCCATCGAGCATGGGGCCGATTACTTGCACATCAAGAATGACTTATGGCTTGTTGTTAACCAGGTTATAGGGCTTTACCAAGCAAAGGGTGACAACATGACTGCCTACTTGAAACTAGTCCAATAACTCAGGAAAAGGTTCAAGGGGTTCAAGATTGAGCAGATACCTCTACAGAAAAATCGTCGAGCGGACGCCTTAGCAAAGATAGCAGCAAATGGGGGTCAAGCCTTACCTATGAGAGTGCCCATCTAGGTGATCTCCCAATCAAGCATAGCAGCGGGCAAGGAAATCTGCCCCGTTGAACGGCTGCCATGTTGGATGGACCCAATAGCTGCCTATCTCCAGGAAGGAAAGCTTCTTGAAGATCCCGATCAAGCTTAGAAAATAAAAAGGATCTCAGTCCGATATTGCCTAGTGGATGGGTACTTTTACAGGGGGGAAAAATTCCTTCATTTGCTTTGATGCCTACATTCTGACGATGCTACCTGGGCTTTAAACGAGGTCCATTCCGGGGGTCTATGGAAACCATGTTGGTGGAGAAGCACTGGCTTACCAAGTGCTTCGTTTTGGGTATTACTAGGCAACAATTAACCAAGACGTAAAAATATTCGTCCGATCTTATGAACCATTCCAAAAGACCTCAAACTTAAACCATTTTCCTTCTGAATGGTTGTGCTCAATCAGTTCATCATGCCTTTTCAAAATTTGGGGGGTCGACTTGATCGGTACACTTCCCACCGCTACTGGTCAGCCTAATCATGCTATAGTCACTATCGACTATTTCACTAGATTGGTTAAAGCGGAACCTCTTTCCCATATTTCAGAGAAAAATATGACCAAGCTTACCAAAACAAATATGGTCTGCAGGTTCAATACCCCTCTCATCATAATCACCGACCTGGGTAAACAGTTTGACAATGCCCAATTTAGGGATAGTGGTTTGGGTGTTGATCTCCAATTAGCTTCAGTAGCCCTCCCGCAGAGTAATGGTTTAGTTGAAGACACCAATAAGACCATTAAGATATTGCTGAAGAGGAAGCTACAACAGAAAAAGGTAAGATAGGTCGAAGAGCTCCACGAGGTTCTTTAGGCATGTCAAACCATAAAGTGGACAGCAACCAGAGAAATGCCCTACTATCTAGCTTTCGGTGTCAAATCAGTCATTCCTATCGAGTATAAGCTGATCTTATTCAAGGTACAACACTTTATGCCAGAGAATAATAAGGTTAAGCTCCGAGTTAGTCTCGATCTCTTGGAAGAGAAACAAGATCTAGTTGCCATGAAAGTAGTAGTTTATTAGAGCAAGATTGCTAGATATTTCAACAGAAAAGTTAGAGCCAAGAGCTTTAATGAAAGGGACTTGGTTCTCAGGAAAGTAACTTAAAATAACCGGATAAGAGTAGATGGGGTTCTAGGACCCTATTGGGAGGGACCATACTTGGTGAAAATAGTTCTCCGTAATGGAGTGTACAAGCTTGAAGACATGGATGGTCGACCCATCGACCACACCTAGAACGCCGATCATTTAAGGAAGTTCTATCCCTAGACAGAGGACTTCTTAGTAGACTACCTCCATTTAGGTATCAATAAATTTCTCAACAGCAACGTACTCCGTCATGATCATCAATAAAATCTGCTCTTAATTTCTCCATCTTCGATTTTATTCTCTATGAATAAATTCACCATGATCGCCATAAACCAAGGAAAGCTAGATAGCTTCCTTGCTGCCTTGGCCAGAGCATAGTTGCCATCTAGATCTTGAGACCAGGATAGCCAGCTAGCATTCCTAATGCCTTTGTCGGCCTACCACCCCCAAGAATGGTCTGAGTGTAAGAGCATAGTTGCTATCCAGATCTCGAGACCAGGATAGCTAGATAGCATTCATGATGCTATGGTCGGGCTACCACCCCAAGAAGGGTCTAGGTGTAACAGCATAGTTTCCAGTAGACCTCGAGACTAGGTTGGCTGAAGGACTTTCCCGTTGCCTCAGTTAGGTTACCACCCACTATGCGGGGATCAAGGCCTAAATATACAAAAATCCGCCAAGTCAAAGTCAAAGTCAAAGTCAAAGTCTCTGTTGAAGGATACCTCACATCCCCAATACGAGGTAGAGAGTTACCCAAAATACCATAATACAAATTTTGTTAGAGTATCAAAGTTCTAGTACTTGGAATGACACCACCCCTGCCATTCCTGAAAGGATGGTCTGATAAGAAAAACTCCTTCTAGGATCCACTATGTACCACAATAAAATACCTTTCACTATTTGTTCTCCTTGTTTGCTTAAATTTCAACTTGGCAAGAACGCAGCTATGGGAACCCACACTGAAAAATTGGCTAAAATACATCAAGTTAATGATACGGTCAAGGTCAACAAATGCCTTGTATGGGGACTACATGCAAGGATTGACAACACATAAATTCCTACCCTGCTTGTCAACCTAGACTTAACAGATTTAAGGTCATTAGCAACCAAATTTAGTTAAGTCAGGATAACATGAAAGGTTACACCTAGATCGAGGTCAAAGGTATGGCAATGAGTATTCAACCAAGTTAAAAATTCACAAGCAGGAATTAGTCAGAGTAAGCAAGGAGGAAATTAAAACCAATTCTCTTTAATGATAAAGGAGCCTATCCCCTCAGTAGGCTATATCAGAACAAATAAGGGAGTTTATCCCCTCACAAGGCTATATACATCAAACAGGGAGACCAACCCTTAGTTCAGGGCAACATCTACGAAGAAGAACAAAATAGAATTGATAAAAACTGGTCATGAATTTAGTTGGGTGCCTACCTCCATATCCGGGCAATCTAGAAAGGACATGAATGGATTATATCAAACTCTAGCATCCCTCTGGTTTCCTTTCACTACTCATCCATCTTGCTTACCTCCGCCTGACCGCTAGCTTACTGCCCGGTCTGGTCCTCCTCAAAGACTTTATTTACCACAGCCATAACCTCAGGGGAAATGATCGTATCCTGAGGTGTTGTGGTTGCCTCCGTCTCCATCTGCTCACCCCTTGACTCTGCTCCGGTAAGCTTTTCAAGGCGATCTCCAGCTCTCTCATGAACCTCATGTGGACCATTTTTCACCCCCATGATGGCAGGAAGGCCTCCCTCAAGTTGGACAAGCTGAGCTTTTGAGCTGGTTACAACAAGATGATCCCTTCAGACTATATAAGCTGGACCCCACCAGAAGACTCCCCTGGTTCTGATCTGGAAGGAGATGAGATTAGAAGGCTTGTGTTCAGCTCTTATTTACTGGCTCTAGCAGCGCTCAAAGTGCCAAATTCATCACCAATGGGGAGGGACATCTCCTCGACCTTGGCCATAATCTTGTCCTTGTTCCAGCCATCGATGATAGAGAGGTTGAAGGGTGAAGACAGTGCTTCAGCAGCCTGGTAAGATTCATAGAAGATCCATTCTTGAATGAGACATCCACTTCTACTTGTAGTTTAGCATTTCACGCGTCCAAGTTATAATTCTCCACTTGTTGCCTACTGGCCTCCACCATCCAGTCATCTCTCTTCCTCTTACATCACGTTGACTTTAAGATATCCTTATCAAAAGACCGCTTCAACCTTTAATAATCACATCGTAACTCAGCTAGCTCTTTTTTGATCTTATCCTGGTTGGCGGTCATCTCCTATACTAGGTAGAGCCTGAGCTTGTAGTCCTGAGGTGGCTTCACCTTTAGCCTCAACTTTGGTAGAACCATCATGAAGAAAGCTCACATGATGGCTCGTAGCGACGTTGTATTGGAAAGCTTACGATTGATACAATGTAAGTCAGAATATAACCGGTTAACTACCTAAATCACAAAAGAAGAAAAGTTAAATCATCAAATCACCTCTGCCAAGAGATCGGTTCCCAGATTGATCAGAAGGTCGGTAGGCATTGAAGCCATCAAGGAGAGGCCACCGCTTGGCCAAGAAACGAAAAGTGGTTCACGACCATTCCCTGGTCAATAGGACCAGATAAAGGCTGTGAACAACCTTTAATTTCTTCTACCGCAACGGTCTCCAGATTCTTCCTTGTTGCAATAGATGTAGGAGGAGAAATTGAAGTAGCTGGAACATCAATCGGAGAGGCAGCAACAATAGTAGCCTTAATGGCAAGAGGAGCAACAGATGTAGTGATAGTGGCAGGCACATCAGTGGGATTGGAAGCCCCCTTGCCACGCACCCTTGATGCCCGAGATACCAATACTTCCAACTTGGACCTTGGTCTTTCAATATGAGGGGTAGAGGTTGTTGGGGTTTATGCTCTAAATATGTAATATGTAATTGGATTTATGAAATAAATAAAAGAAAAAATTCAATTCATTTTTGTTGTGTCGTTTATATTATAACTTGTGCATATTAACATCCTGGATTATCGGATGTAATCTTAAACTGTGTATATGAGTGTCCTATACAGATGGATACAGTGAGAGACGTGTAATCTAAAGAGTCCATAGATAGCGAATAAAGCTGGGTACTTTATTTGTGGTTAATCTATAGTTGCGGTCCATTTCGTAATGTACAGTGATTATATCCTGAATCATTCATATGAGATATGAGAATGGAGGCACCTTGTATGATGTGATCATATATGACTAAGCCATGATCTATATGAATCTCTCACTAAGATCCAATTACCGATGAGATTCATAAATATCAACTAATGATGGCTATATGTGGGTGATCTTAATCCTGAGTGTCTTATCGACTCCTTCAGGTTAGATCGTGGTCTTTGATATACCATGGGTGAGGTAGGATGCATTTCCCATGGATGCAGTTCCTGATCAATATACTCTTTATGTTGGCATTGCGGTTTGGCTTGTGGTTGGGAAGGTTTGTACACAATAGTGGAATCCACTCCTTCTTGTGAGAAGTAGATGGTAGTTCCTTTTTAGGTTGATTCGGGGATTGGACAATATGAGCGCTATTCTAATTCCGTGAGGAAATAAGATTTATTGTCCATTAGAGACTCAACGATACTTTTAGGATATATGTAATTAGATGGGTATAACAGACATTATGACCCAGCTCTAATTATGAACTATTGTGGAGGACTACATCATATGTAATAGCTATATCGACGGACATCGAGTTGTATCGGTCTGTGTAAAAGTGTCTGCAGTTGAGAGAGTGCAGCTTTAGGTTTTTAGTGGAGTGACACCGAAGTTAATAATCAAGGAATATTTATTAAAGAGTTTAATTAATACTTCTGAGGGTTATTGGAGCTCAAAATACTGTGGGTCCATTAGGTTCCCTTGCTAGCCCGATCGATTTAGGTAACAAAGGTCACAGTTATTTAATTGGATTGTCCAATTAATTGTGTTACGAAAGTGACATGTATTTATTCGGGAATTAATTGAATAATGAGATTATTTGATTAACGAATAAGGGTGATTGAATAAACTAAATAATAAGATTATTTCATTATGTTATTAATCACTAAATGGAGGGTGTTTGTTGATATTTCTTTTTTGAATAAAATAAGATAAAAAATATTTTTTTATTTTATTAAATTTTTGAATTTAAATAGTTTAGATTCATATTAGATGATATATTTTAATAAAAATGAAGTAAAGATTTTGTTTTAAATAAAAAGATATCATGAGGTTTTTAAAAGAGGAAATATATATCTGATATATATATTCTTTGAAAACCGATCAAAACAAGATATCAATTAGAAAGGAAAAATATTATATATATATATATACTTTAAAAAGAGAAAGAGGCAATTAGAATATGGTGAGAGATACACGCAACACTAGATGCAATTTTGGTGTGTGTGATACAATGAGAATTAAATGTGTGTGATATCAAGCAAAAAGAAAAACAAATCAGTACGCATCAATTATGTGATGTTTGCACTGTTCAAACAAGAGAGAAAAGAAAAATAATAATATTTTTATTTTTCATAACTAGAATTGTTCTAAGTCTTTTCTTTCTTGAGAAGAAAGAGTTTCTTCAAGTCTTTTATCTACCACCTCTATTAAAGTTCCTGAGTACGTGACACGCCCATACACAGTTACCAGTTTTGGGACATTGAGGAAGATTGAGTGGTTCAGACAGGAGAATATCGTAAAGTGAAAGAGCCTCCAAACTTTGGTAAGATCTTCTTCTTTTCTTTATATTGATTTCAATTTTCTGTATATACATATATTTTATTATTGTAATAATTTTATATGTATTAGTTCCGAAAAAGGATTACGATCTCAAGGTCACTAGTCCCAGATCGTTTACGATATGTATAATGTTTTTTAAGAAACCCTACTTATGATGAGTGACCGATGAACGGGGTTTCAACCATTGGTATCAGAGCCAATTTTATTTTCGGAACAGGAAATTGTTTTCGATGCTCCTGTATGTATGATTATGTAGGCATAATTTAAATCGACCGTATATTTTTTTGTATGTATATTAATTTTTTTAAAATTTACAAAAACATGATTGATCGTTAATTATATAGTACTATGGATTTAGGGTTTATAGGTTGTATAACTTTTTTATTTTTTTATTTTTACTGTTATTGTATTATAAAAAAAAAATTGTAACTTATATTTAATACCTGGAAAAATCGCGAAGAAGGATTCATGAGATAAATCGGAGTGAGCTAAAGAGATTGGAAGACTCGAAAATTACAAGATGACCAAGGAATGCCTTGGGGGTATTTTTGTAATTTTAGATTCTATGTGTTTTAGGTTAAATAATCTATAGTACTCAATCAATTCATGTATGCTTTATATTATGTAATGATAAAAGTATTGTCATGCATATTATGTCATTTAGATTAGATATGCCTACACAAATATAATTGATGTGTCATAGAAGCATCATAGCCCAAATTTTTATGTTTTTTTTAATGTGACTAAAATGGGTAAATACTTAATTGGCTATGAAAATGAGATTCGTTTTTTTTAATGGTTAAAAAAAACTTGGTAATTCTCATTAAATATTAATATAGTTATTAAAGTGTTAAATAAGTTGGATTAATAGGGTCATTTATTATAATTAGGATTAATATAATTAATTACCTAATAATAAATTAACCGAATAAAGTGTTGGAGTTTTAATAGTTAAAACTTGGTAAACACTAACATAATACTCTAACCTTAGTAAATAGTTTACAAACGCTTTGATTATTCACTAATAGATTAAAATTTTAATAGTTAAAAATCATAAATAATTTATTAGTTAATTAGAATTTGTTTATAATAATGAATTAGTTAATGCGCTAGATAACATGATTAAAGTTAGCAGTTTGATCCTGTAGAGTCTTGGTGCATTAACGGATAATAGAAAACCTTAATTTTAAAATAGTGAGTGGGAGAGGGATTTATGACATATATATCCCGCGGTCTCCACCATTAGTTCAACACCCGTGAGATCCGAGTGGGGTCTCGTGATGGCTTTGTTTTCGTCCTCCCTAAGGAGGGTTTCCACAAAGATCAATACCAAGGTTGACTTCCTAATGGATAGGATTTCTGAGGGCCTTTCGGGATTGACCGACCCTAAGGTGGCAATTCTCGAGTTAAGCTCGTTAGATCTAAAATGGTGGGTTATACTCACGAAGGTTTTGATTAAATTTTGTTAATTAAAAACCTGACTGAATAAACGATGATTGAATGATATGGAATAAGAGTTATTCTAGAATATCATTTGATTGAGAATGTCTCGGTCCAACATGCGAAGACTTGACTGACCCTAAGGTGGCACTTCTTTGTGGTATGTTAGATTGTCGTGGCATAGTAACTAGTTATAGGGTAGTTCTAGTTCGTTAAACATGTTCACGCATCATGTCTAAATTTAGGCCAAAGCACTCGCACTTGTTTTAAATAAATGACTGAATGAATGTTTTATTTATTTCAGCAATAATGTCTTCTGCATTACTACAAATTCTCGCAAACGACAAATTAACTGGTGATAACTACACTAAGTGGAAACTAAACATTGATACTATAGGGAAAAATGGTTCAAAACGCAATGGAAGCGTGAGAAATAAGAAAATTAGGGTTTACGTAATTTTTTTTCCCTTTTAATAACAAGAACCTTAACCCTAGATTAATTGATGTATAGAAAAAGTATCGTACCTTTTTTACGTGACGATTGAACTAGCGTCGAATTGAATCCGTAAGATCTTCCAATCAAATCACGAACGTGAATCACCTAGAAGTGTGGACTCCCTTTCTTTAAATTGTACACAAGAAGATGGAAACAAACAAAATCTTCTTCTTTGTTAGTCACAATAATCCTCCAAGAGAAAAACCATGAACATCCAGTCACTTTCGAATTATCAATCAATTTGATTGAAACTCGCTTGAACCTTGATTCAATGTTGTACACAAAACCCTTTTCATACAAAGGATACTAGTGTACTATCGAAAACAAAAACGTTCCCTCTTTTCTCTATGCCTGGCCGAATTCCTCACATAATGAGTTGGACGAAGTTTTTTTTTATAAGAAAAAAAAACAAATAAAAACAACTTCTCACACCAAAAACCAAGGCCTGGTCGAAATTTATAGGTAGTATATATAGGAGACAAAATCCTCTCTTAAGAAGGATTTACTTGGTGGGCAAGAATCCTTTCCTTATGTGGATTTACTTAGTGACAAAAAATCCCTTTCAAAAAAGAATTCTTTCATACATCAAGACTCCTAATCCAACTCATTAGTGTATTTGTGACCATATTAAAGACTTCCTAATTTGACTATATAAATAATTCATTTTATTTATCTACATATCAAATATAGTCTTTAATATTAATTATACTACCAACAATAGTATAATATTAGGAGACCTTCTCCTAATAGAAAAAAGATTTTGACTTTTAATTAAATAATTAATAAATTACTAATTTAATTAATTTCTATTTAATTAAATAATAAAATAAAAAATAATATATTTAGGCTTTTATATATTAGCCTTGCCACCCATCACAATATATAGGCATATATATTATTATTCTTATTTTATTAAATCTATTGGACTTTTATAAAAAGTCCACATATGAACTAGACTCATTCTTACAAAAAGAAACAAGTCCACATGCCTTAATACAATTCTAGATGGGCCCCTAAATTTGTCCGGTAGAATATATAAAGTGACCCATGCAAGTTCGTGTGGATTGGAGATTTTGGCGGGCTATCTAAATTTAAGCTCCAATAGACACAACTCAATCACAATCAACAAATGATTCACTTTGGTCCGATGTATTAATTTTAGTTCATTCCACTAAAGAACAAAAATTGAACTATTAAAAATAGATATAAAAAGTTGATGTTACTCATTCATACCCTAGACAACCTTATTGGAGAAAGTGTATCCTCGTGAAGAATATTAGTAAGCGCCAAGAGCTCAAACCGCCTATAGCTCTCCAAGTTACCATATGTTAGGATTATGCTTGATAGCAAGAGTATAATACTGTATTTGATAAACTTTTCATATTAATAAAGTGATTTCTAGTTTAACAAATCTTATAGCTTTTATAGTTTAATTATTATAATTGTCAAAAGTAAATAATCATAAGTCAAAAGACTACGAGAAAAGAAGAATAGTTCATACATCTATATATGTATGACGTAGGCACAATTCTTTAGTTAGTCTTGAATAATATTTACAACTTAAAATAAAAGATTGGTCGCCTTTATCTTGTCAAAGTTGTAGATTTTTTTGCTAGCATTTGAGTGGGATCAAATGTGTTATGATGAGTATAAAATCATCAAAATGTGGCGTCTTTGGGAAAAAACTAGGTGCATTGAATAGGATCAAAATGAAATACTTTATCTAGAATCGTCAATGGATAAAAGTTTTCATTTGAAGACAATCAGAGAGTCTATCTCAATCCTGAGATAAATGATGGACTTACGGTTGCAAGTGTTATCATTTGAGCTATCAATGAGTACGATTATATAGCATAATCTATCATCGATAGTTTGGTGGTATTCATTTGTTAATCGATAGAGGACTTCATTTATAGATATCGACATCGTGGTTCCATTTATTAAATAAGAGTAGAATACCATCATATGGACGTTTTGAGGTACTGGATATTAAATCTTAACGTTAAGTTTTCAATAATGTCTATTGAAACATGGATTCTGGATAAGTCAAAATATCCAAGTTCAAACTGTGATCATATGAGTAAATATGGTAACTTGGAGAGCTATAGGCGTTTATGAGCTCTTGACGATTACTGATATTCTTCACGAGGATACACTTTTTCCAATAAGGTTGTCTAGGGTATGATTGAGGAATATTAACTTATTCTACCTTTTTTTAAGAGTTCAATTTTAGTTCTTTAGTGGAATAAACAAAAATTAATAGATTGGATCTAAATGAATCATCTGTTGATTGTGATTAGGTTATGTCTATTGAAACTTAAATTTAGATAGCACGTCAAGATCCCCAATCCACACGAACTTGCATGGATCACTTGATATATTTTACCGGACTAATTTAGGGGTCCATCTAGAATTGTATTAAGGCATGTGAACTTGTTTCTTTTTGTAAGAATGGGTCTAGTTCACATGTGGACTTTTTATTAGGATCCAATGTATTTAATAAAATAAGAAAAATAATATATTGGCCCATGTATATGTGTTGGGTGACAAGGCTATATAAAATAGCTTACTATATTGTTTTTTATTTTCTATTTAATTAAATAGAAATTAATTAATTTGGTAATTAATTAATTATTTAATTTAAAGTCGAAGTATTTTTTTCTAGTAGGAGAAAGGTTTCCTAATATTATACTATTGTTGGTAGTATAATTATCATTAAAGATTATATTTCTTAAGTAGATAAATAAAAAGAATTATTTATCTAGTCAAATTAGGAAATCTTTAATATAGTTACAAATGCACTAATGAGTTGGATTAGGAGTCTTGGTGTAGGAAATAATTCTTATTGGAAAATGATTCTTGGTCACCAAATAAATCCACCTAAGGATAGGATTCTTACCCACCAAGTAAATCCTTCTTATGAAAAGATTTGTGATCCTATATTTTAGTTAGAATATCAAATTTGTTTGTAATGTACATTGGAAAACAGTTTATTCTATTTGCATGGAAATATCTCTCACTTGTTAGACACAGAATCAACGGAACCTAATCATAAAAGAGTAAAATTATCAAAAGATGAAACCTACCTATGACATTTGCGCCTAACTCGTATTAAACTTAATAGGATTAAAAGATTGATAAGTGATGGACCTCTAAGTGACTTAAATGTTGATGATCTATCAACTTGTGAATATTCTTTGGAAGGTAAAATGACCAAAAGGTCATTTCCGAATAAAGGCACAAGAGCCATCGAATGTTTAGGATTGATATACGCTGATGTGTGTGGACCTATAAGCATTCAAGCTAGAGGTGGATATGAGTACTTCATCACTTTCATGGATGATCACTCAAGATTTGGCTATGTGTATCTCATGACACATAAGTCGGATGCTTTTGATATGGTCAAAGCATTTAAAGCTGAAGTAGAAAATCATCTTGTTAAACGCATAAAAATCTTGAGGTCTGATCATGGTGGAGAATATCTATCTAGTGAGTTTCAGCAATAACTTATTGATAATGGGATAATTTCTCTGTTTTGTGCACCAAGCATACCTCAACAAAATGGAGTGGCAGAAAGGAGAAATAGAACTCTTTTGGATACGGGTAGGTCTATGTTGAGTTATTTAACGCTCCCTAATTCTTTTTGGGGATATGCTTTACAAACCGTAATGTACATTCTAAACGATGTACCATCTAAGTCGGTTCCTAAAACACCGCATGAGTTGTGGACCGGGCGAAAGCCTAGTTTACAATACTTAAGGATATTTGGATGTCCCGGGCACGTGTTAAAAGGAAAGGCAGAAAAAGATGGAGTCCCGTTCAGAAACATACATATTTGTAGGGTATCCAAAAGGAACAAAAGGATATTATTTTTATAGTCCTTCAGATCTTCAAGTATTTGTTTCAACAAATGCTAAATTTTTAGAAGAGGACTATATGAATAATTTTGTACCTAAAAGTAGAATTGTCTTGAATGAGCTTTTAAAAGATACAATTCCACAAGAGATTTCGCAACCAAGCCCAATTGTAAGTTTCATACCGACACAAGATCAACAGTCTACCATACCTCGTCGTAGTAGGAGGGTAAGTAGACAACCCGAGAGATAAATCAGTCTAGGAGAATCTGTAGAAAATCTCCCGGACAATGATGATCCCTATACGTACACGGAAGCAATGGAAGATGTTTATTGTTGCCATTGGCAAAAGGCAATACAATCCGAAATTTAATCTATGTTAAAAAACAAGTCTGGTCTCTTGTAGACTTGCCTAAAGGGATACAACCTATCGGGTGCAAGTGGGTATACAAGAGGAAAAGAGAAATGGATGGAAAGGTGGAAGCCTTTAAAGTTAGATTTGTAGCTAAAGGTTATACATAGAATGAAGATATCGATTATGAAGAAACCTTCTCTCTTGTGGCCATGATTAAATCCATTAGGATACTCTTATCCATTGCGGCATCTCTAAACCTAGAGATTTGGCAAAAGGATGTCAAGATAACTTTCCTTAACGAAAGTCTTGACGAAAGCATCAATATGATGCAACCAGAAGGATTCATTGAAAAGGCCAAGAGAAAAATGGTATGCAAGTTGCAAAGATCCATATATGGATTGAAGCAAGCATCCAGATCCTAGAACATAAGGTTCGATCAAGTTGTGAAAATTTTTGGATTTATTCAAAACCTTGATGAACCTTGTGTATACAAAATGATTAAAGGCGACATGTTGGTTTTCTTTGTTCTTTATGTTAATGATATACAACTCATCGGAAACGATGTAGGTGTATTTACATCAATATTAGAATAGTTAGCAAAACAATTTGATATGAAGAACTTAGGAGAAGCAAGTTATATTCTTGGTATCCAAGTCATAAGGGATAGAAAGAATAGAACGATTGCTTTATCCCAAGCTTCATACATAGATAAAATCTTGTCTAGGTTTTCCATTCAAGATTCCAAGAAAGGTATGTAACCTTTCATACATGGAATCAAACTTTCTAAGGAACAAGTTCCTAAGAATGGGCATGATGAGCAATTCATGAGTAGGGTTCCATACGCATCGGCAGTTGAAAGTCTCATGTATGAAATGCTCTGCACTGGACCAGATATTTATTTTGTTGGGGCATAGTTAGTAGGTTTCAATCGAAACCTGGTCCTGATCACTGGACGACAGTCAAGAATATTTTAAAGTATCTTAAGAGAACGAGAGATTATATGCTTGTATAATCTGGAAGGGATTTAATTCACGTTTGGTATACAGATTCTGATTTTCAGTCAGATTCTGACTCTAGGAGATCAACATCAGGATCTACGTTTACTATTGGAGGAGGGGCAGTCATATGGAGGAGTATCAAGCAATCTTGTATTGTCGATTCCACCATGGAAGCCGAGAATGTTACCACATGCGAGGCTGCCAAAGAGGATGTCTGGCTCAGTCAATTCTTGATTGACTTGGAAGTGGTTCATGATACGAATAAGCAGATCACTATCTATTGTGACAATAGTGGAACAGTGGCTAATTCGTGAGAACTAAGAAGTCATAAGAGAGGGAAACACATTGAAAGAAAGTATCACCCTTTAAGGGAAATTGTGCATAGCGGTGATGGGACGATTACCAATATCGCATCAACAGAAAATCTAGTGGATCCCTTTACAAAGGCACTTCCACAAAAGAGTTTTGATGGACATCTAGAAAACATGGGGAAGAGAGATATGACACATTGGCTATAGAACAAGTGGGAGATAGTTAGGATTATGCTCGATAACAAGAGTATAATAATGTATTTGATAATCATTTCATATAAATAAAGTGATTTCTAGTTTAACAAATCTTATAACATTTACAGTTTAATTATTATAGTTATCAAAAGTAAATACTCATAAGGTCAAAAGACTATGAGAAAAGAATAATTGTTCAAACGTCTTGATATATATAAGGTAGACACAATTCTTTAATTAGTCTTGAATAATATTCACAACTTAAGATAAAAGGTTGGGTGCCTTTATCTTGTCAAAGTTGTATATTCTTTTGCTAGCAATTGAGTGGGATCAAATGTGTTATGATGAGTCTAAAATCATCAAAGTGTGGTGTCTTTGGGTAAAAGAATCTAGTGTATTGGATGCATTGAATAGGATCAAAATGAAATACTTTATCTAAAACCGTTAATGGATAAAAGTTTTCATTTAAAGACAATCGGAGAGTCTATCTCAATCCTGATATAAATGATGGACTTGTGGTTGCAAGTGCAATCATTTGAGCTATCAATAGGTACGATTATATAGCATAGTCTATCCTCGATAGTTTGGTGGTATTCATTTGTTAATCGATAGAGGATTTCATCTATAGATATGGACATTGTGGCTCCATTTATTAATTGAGAGTAGAATACCATCTATGGATGTTTTGAGGTATTGGATATTAAATCTTAACGTTAAGTTGTCAATAGTGTCTATTGAAACATGGCTTCTTGACAAGTCAAAATATCAAAGTTCAAAATGTGGCCATATATGCAAATATGGTAACTTGGAGAGCTATAGGCGGTCGATGAGCTCTTGGCGATTACTGGTATTCTTCACGTGGATACACTTTCTCTAATAAGATTGTTTAGGGTATGAATGAGTAAAAACAACTTATTCTATCTTTATTTAAGAGTTCAATTTGGCTTCTTTAGTGGAATGAACTAAAATTAAATAGATCGAACCTAAATGAATCATTTTTTGATTGTGATTGGGTTGTGTCTATTGGAGCTTAAATCCAGATAGCCCGCCAAGATCTCCAATCCACACGAACTTGCATGGATCACTTGATATATTCTACTGGACCAATTTAGGGGTCCATCTAGAATTGTATTAAGACATGTGACCTTGTTTCTTTTTGTAAGAATAGGTCTAGTTCACATGTGGACTTTTTATTAAGGTCTAATGGATTTAATAAAATAAGTAAAATAATAATTTATGGCTCATATATATGTGTTGGGCAGCAAGGCTATTTAGAATAGCTTAATTATATTATTTTTATTTTATTATTTAATTAAATGAAAATTAATTAAAAGTCAAAATCGTTTTCCTAGTAGTTGGTCTCCCGAAATTATACAATTGTTGGTAGTATAATTAATATTAAAGACTATATTTGACAAGTAGATAAATAAAAGGAATTATTTATCTAATCAAATTAGGAAGTCTTTAATATGGTTACAAATACATTATTGAGTTGGATTAGGAGTCTTGGTGTAGAAAATAATTTCTTTGGTAAAGGATTCTTAACCACCAAGTAAATCCACCTATGGATAGGATTCTTAACCACCAAGTAAATCCACCTAAGGATATGATTCTTAACCACCAAGTAAATCCTTCTTAGGAGAGGATTTAGTCTCATACATATAATACCTATTGAATTCAACCAAGAATGAAATTTTGGGGTGAAAAGTTGTTTTTCATTTGTTTTTTTATTGTTATAAAAAAAACTTCGTTCAACTCATTGTGTGAAGAATTCGGCCAAGCATAGAGAAAAGAGGGAACTTTTTTGTTTTTAATAGTACACTAGTATCCTTTGCTTTAAAAGGGTTTTGTGTACAACATCGAATCAAGGTTCACGCGATTTTAATCAAATTGATTGATAATTCAAAAGTGACCGGATGTTCTTGGTTTTTCTCTTGGAGGATTATTGTGACAAATAAAGAAGAAGACTTTGTTTGTTTCCATCCTCAGGTATACAATTTAAAGAAAAGAAGCCCACACACCTAGATGATTAACGTTTGTGATTGGATTGGAACATCTTGCGGATTCAATTCGATGCTAGTTCAATCGTCACAAAAAAAAGGTACGATACTTTTTGTATACATTAATTAATCTAGGGTTAAGGTTCTTGTTATTAAAAAGGAAACTTTTTATTTATACACAAACCCTAATTTTCTAATTTTCTTACACATCCGTTGTGTTTTGAATCGATTTTTCCTACACCATATTTACTCATATGACCACATTTTGAACTTAGAAATTTTGACTTGTCCAAAAGCCATGTTTCAATAGACACTATTGAAAACTTAACGTTAAGATTTAATATCCAACATCTCAAAACATCTACATGATGATATTCTACTCTCATTTAAAAAATGGAGCCACGATGCCCATATCTATAAATGAAGTCCTCTATCGATTAACAAATGATTACCACCAAACTATCGAGGATAGACTATGCTATATAATCGTACTCATTGACAGTTCAAATGATAACACTTGCACCATAAGTCCATCATTTATCTCAGGATAAAGATAGACTCTCCGATTGTCTTCAAATGAAAACTTTTATCCATTGATAGTTCTAGATAAAGTATTTCATTGTGATCCTATTCAATGCACCCAATGCACTAGATTTTTTTGCCCAATGACACCACACGTTGATGATTTTATATTCATCATAACACATTTGATCCCACTCAAATGCTAGCAAAAGAATCTAAAACATTAACAAGATATAGGTGTTAGGATTATGCTCGATAGCAAGAGTGTAATACTGTAATTGACAATCTTTTCATATTAATAAAGTGATTTCTAGTTTAACAAATCTTATAGCATTAATATTATAATAATTATAACTGTCAAAAGTAGATAATCATAAGGTCAAAAGACTATGAGAAAAAAAGAATTGTTCATACATCTAGATATGTATGAGGTAGACACAATTCTTTAGTTAGTCTTGAATAACATTCACAACTTAAGATAAAAGGTTGGGCGCCTTTATCTTGTCAAAGTTGTAGATTCTTTTGCTAGCATTTGAGTGGGATCAAATGTGTTATGATGAGTCTAAAATTATCAAAGTGTGGTGTCTTTGGGAAAAATAATATAGTCCACTGGATGCATTAAAAATGATCAAAATGAAAAACTTTATCTAGAACCGTCAATGGATAAAAGTTTTCATTTGAAGACAATCAGAGAGTCTTTCTCAATCCTAAGATAAATGATGGACTTATGGTTGCAAGTGTTATCATTTGAGTTATCAATGAGTACGATTATATATCATAGTCTATCCTCGATAGTTTGGTGGTATTCATTTGTTAAATGATAGTGGACTTCATTTATAGATATGGACATCGTGGCTCCATTTATTGTATGAGAGTAGAATACCATCATATGGATGTTTTGAGGTATTGGATATTAAATCTTAACGTTAAGTTTTCAATAGTGTCTATTGAAACATGGCTTTTGGACAAGTCAAAATATCAAAGTTCAAAATGAGGTCATATGAGTAAATATGGTAACTTGGAGAGCTATAGGCGGTCTATGAGCTCTTGGCGATTACTGGTATTCTTCACGAGGATACACTTTCTCCAATAAGGTTGTCTATGGTATGAATGAGTAACATCAACTTATTCTATCTTTATTTAAGAGTTCAATTTTACTTCTTTAGTGGAATGAACTAAAATTAAATAGATTGGACCTAAGTGAATCATTTGTTGATTGTGATTGGGTTGTGTCTATTGGAGCTAAATTTAGATAGCCCGTTAAGATCCTCATTCCACGCGAACTTGTTAGATCATTTGATATATTCTACCGGACCAATTTAGGGGTCCATTTAGAATTGTATTAAGGTATGTGAACTTGTTTCTTTTTGTAAGAATAGGTCTAGTTCACATGTGGACTTTTTATTAAGATCCAATGGATTTAATAAAATAAGAAAAATAATATATGGCCCATATATATGTGTTGGGCGGCAAGGCTATTTAGAATAGCTTAATTATATTATTTTTATTTTATTATTTAATTAAATGAAAATTAATTAATTTGTTGATTTATTAATTATTTAATTAAAAGTCAAAATCTTTTTCTTTTAGGAGATGGTCTCCTAAATATTATAATATTGTTGGTAGTATAATTAATATTAAAGACTATATTTGATAAGTATATAAATAAAATGAATTATTTATCTAATCAAATTAGGAAGTCTATAATATGGTTACAAATACACTATTAAGTTGGATTAGGAGTCTTGTTGTAGGAAAGAATTCCTTTTGGAAAAGGATTCTTAACGACGAAGTAAATCCACCTAAGGATATGATTTTTATCCACCAAGTAAATCCTTCTTAGGAGAGGATTTGGTCTCCTATATATATACTTGTAAATTTCGACCAAGTATGAGTTTTTGGTGTGAGAAGTTATTTTTTAATTGTTTTTTTATTATTATAAAAAAAAAAACTTCGTTCAACTCATCGTGTGAAGAATTCGGCCAAGCATAGAGAAAAGAGGGAACATTTTTGTTTTCGATAGTACACTAGTATCCTTTGCATCAAAAGGGTTTTGTGAACAACATCGAATCAAGGTTCACGCGAGTTTCAATCAAATTGATTGATAATTCAAAAGTGACTGGATGTTCTTGGTTTTTCTCTTGGAGGATTATTGTGACTAACAAAGAAGAAGATTTTGTTTGTTTCCATCCTCAGGTATACAATTTAAAGAAAGGGTGCCCACACTCCTAGGTGATTCACATTCGTGATTGGATAGAAAAGATCTTGCGGATTCAATTCGACGCTAGTTCAATCGTCACGAAAAAAAGGGTACGACACTTTTTATATACATCAATTAATCTAGGGTTAAGGTTTTTGTTATTAAAAGGGAAACTTTTTTATATACGCAAACCCTAATTTCTAATTTTCTCACGCTTCCGTTGTATTTTGAACCGTTTTTTCCTTACAATTGGTATCAGAGCCAGGTTATACCATTGATTAATTGATGTATGTGCTAGTGAATCTTTTTCTTTTTTTGTATATATTCATGTTTTAGAAAGAGATGACACTCTAGGTATTCATATATATATTTACATTGGAATGTATGGATTTTATTGCTCAATTTTGGTCCTAGAATTTCAATGTATTTTGTTTTTGGATTGTAACAAGAAGGGTAGTCTATCATCGCCATAATTTCCTTCTTGACAGTTGCTAATTTTTTATTATTATTATTTTGTTGTTGTAATAAAATAAAACTGCACTATTGTAATAAAAATAACTGCAGTATTTTTTTTTATAATTCTTCTGTAGTACATTCAAGTATCGACGACTCGAAGGTTTGAAGAATTGGAAGCAGCCGGAACAAGTTCGGGACCGTGCGAGCCATTGCAACTAACGTGCGTGCGAAGAGCGCCCAAACACGTTTGTTGTGTCATGGGCTGCGCACGGCAGCCCTTTGGTAGCCATGGGCTGTGCATGGCAGCCCTTTAAGGGTTTGTGGCATGCGCACTCCCATGGATAAGGGCCAAGGGTGCGCACGCCCATAGGAGGCAGCCGAGAGACTCTGGAAGACGAAGGTCACGTGAAGATTTGTTCGCCAAGAAAGGAGTTCTTGTATTCCAAGATACATGTAATTTACTTATTTTTTTAGGATGGACCAAAATTGTAGCTATTTATATTTTTTAAAATATTGCAATGTTTTTCATTGTTTGATAGCATGTCATATAGAATAGGAGTGTCACTCATATATATCTTTTGGTATGAACATGCATTGAATGGTTTAAGTATCTAAATTGGCATCTAGATAACTTGGTAAATCATTCTTTGGAATTCGATCACATGCGTTAAACAATTGAGTGGGAGAAGGTGTTTTGGAACACTTACGGCCTCCAAGTTTAGTTGAGCTTTATGTTTCTTGAATAACCTCCCAAGAGGTATTCATGAATGGAATTTAGCAAGATACAAACGATATCTACTCCCAAAGGAGGGATATTCGTGAGGGATTATATTGAAGGTCGATAACTTGGTAACACACTTAATGTAATTTTTTTAATATCCTCCAAAGAGTTCTTGTTAATAAAATTGCAAGGCTAAAATAGAAAATGTTGGTTGTTATGTTAACAATTAGGTGGGACCTAGTCGAACTTAATAAATGGTGCGTACTCCTAAATGAGGCATGACATTTATGGGTGTTGGATCACCATTGAATTTTTACGATTGAATTATTTTATTTAATTCAAGATAAATATTCAAAAGTTCCATATCATGATTGTTTACTTATATAATTTTTTTTATTAAAAAGAAATCTTGACCCCATCCCTAATCAGTATCCTAAAAGATAATACTTTAACTGATGATAATTATGTCACATGGAAAAAGAATATTGAGTTGTTGTTGCAAGCTGAAAAGTATAAGTTCATTCTGTATATTCCTTAACCACCAAACTAATGAATCTTACTCAGGAAGCAAAGAGATGAGTATCAGTAGTGGAAGTCTTCAGATGAGATGGCTAAATGTACGTTACATTATGGCCATCATCTCCGACATGTTGCAACAACAACATGAAGGAATGAAGACTGTTGCCGATATAATGATGTCTCTAGTAGAGATGTTTGCTATGAGGTCTAGGATGACTAAGAGAGAGAGGCAGTGATTGTTTTTATGAATCTTAGGACGAAACCTGGACAGGGTGTGAAAGATCACATGATAAAAGTCATAGCACATCTCAACATTGTTGAACTGAATGGTGCTAAGATAGATGGTGAGACCAAAATTGACATGATTGTCAACTCACTATCGGATTCCTTTGATCAATTCAAGTTGAACTACACATTGAATAATAAGGAATACACATTGCAGGGCCTGATGCAAGATATTCAAAGCACTAAGATAATCCTTGTGAAAGGCAAGGGTAAAGAGACTCATATGCTTGGTAAGTTGCTAGTGTTAAAGACCCGTAAGAAGGTCAAAAGACAACAGAAGAAAAAGCAACTTGAGCCTTCTTAGAAGGAGACCAAGAAAGTAACCAAGGTCAAAGGAAAGTGTTTCTTTTGTGGTGAAAAGGGTCAAAGGAATAGACTGAATAAGAATGAATTCAACTTGAATTTTGGCAATGGAGCATTGGTGTCTACTAGTGTAGTGGGAGATATTAGAATCAATTTTGGTTCTTATAGGCATTTAGTTTTAATAAACGTTTATTATGTACCACAATTCAAGAGGAATTTAATTTCGGTATCTTGTCTAAATAATTTAGATATTTGGTTACTTTTAATAAAAGTTTTATTATTAGTAAGAATAACAAATTTGTTTGTAAAGGTACATTGGAAAACGGTTTATTCTATTTGCATGGAAATATCTCTCACTTGTTAGATATGGAATCAACGGAACCTAATCATAAAAGAGTAATATCAAAAGATGAAACCTACCTATGGCATTTGCGCCTAGGTCATATTAACCTTAATAAGATTAAAATATTGGTATGTGACGGACCTCTAAATGACTTAAAGGTTGATGATCTACCAACTTGTGAATCTTGTTTGGAAGGTAAAATGACCAAAAGGTCGTTTACGACCAAAGACACAAGAGAGATTGAATGTTTAGGTTTGATACACACTGATGTGTGTAGACCTATGAGCATTCAAGCTAGAGGTGGATATGAGTACTTCATCACTTTCACGGATGATCACTCAAGATTTGGCCATTTGTATCTCATGAGACATAAGTCAGATGTTTTTGACATGTTCAAAACATTTAAAGTTGAAGTTTAAAATCAGCTTGAGAAACGCATAAAAATCTTGAGGTTTGATCGTGGTAGAGGATATCTATCTAGTGAGTTTCAGAAATATCTTATTGATAATGGGATTATTTCTCAGTTTTCTACATCAAGCACACATCAACAAAATGGGGTGGCAGAAAAGAGAAATAGAACTCTTTTAGACATGGTTAGGTCTATGTTGAGTTATTCAACGCTCCCTAATTCTTTTTGGGGATATGCTTTACAAACTGCAATGTACATTCTAAACGATGTACCATCTAAGTCGGTTCATAAAACACCGTATGAGTTGTGGATCAAGCGAAAGTCTAGTTTACAACAATTAAGGATATTTGGATGTCCTACGCACGTGTTAAAAAGAAAGACAGAACAGATAGAGTCCCGTTCAGAAACATGCATATTTGTAGGGTATCCAAAAGGAACAAAAGGATATTATTTTTATAGTCCTTCAGATCTTAAAGTATTTGTTTCGACAAATGCTAAATTTTTAGAAAAGGACTATATGAATAATTTTGTGCCTAAAAGTATAATTGTCCTGAATAAGCTTTTAGGAGATACAATTCTACAAAAGGTTTCGCAACCAAGCCCAATTGTAAGTTCCGTACCAACACAAGATCAACAATCTACCATACCTCGTCGTAGTGGGAGGGTTGTTAGACAACCCGAGAGATACATCGGTCTAAGAAAATCTGTAAAGAATCTTTCAGATGACGATGACCCATATACGTATAAGGAAGCAATAGAACATGTTGATTGTCGCCATTGGCAAAAGGCAATGTAATCCGAAATTGAATCTATGTTCAAAAACAAAGACTGGTCTTTTGTAGACTTGCCTAAAGGGATTAAACCCATTAGATGGAAGTGGGTATACAAGAGGAAAGGAGGAATGGATGGAAAGGTGGAAACCTTTAAAGCTAGATTGGTAGCTAAAGGTTATACACAGAAGGAAGGTATCAATTATGAAGAAACCTTCCCTCTTGTGGCCATGCTTAAATCCATTAGGATACTCTTATCCATTGTGGCATCTCTAGACCTAGAGATTTGGTAAATGGTCTTCAAGACAGTTTTCCTTAATTGAAGTCTTGATGAAAGCATCTATATGATGCAACTAGAAGGATTCATTGAAAACTGCTAAGAGGAAAGGGTATGGAAGTTGCAAAGATCCATATATGGATTGAACCAAGCATCCAGATCCTGGAACATAAGGTTCGATCAAGCCGTAAAAATTTTGGATTTATTCAAAACCTTGATGAACTTTGTGTATACAAAAGGATTAAAAGCGACAAGTTAGTTTTTCCTAGTGCTTTACGTTGATGATATACTACACATCGGAAACGATGTAGGTGTATTGACATAAAAAAAAATGGTTAGAAAACAATTTGATATGAAGGACTTAGAAGAAGTAAGTTATATTCTTGGTATCCAAGTCATAAGGGATAGAAAGAATAGAACTGCATTATCCCAAGCTTCTTACATAGATAAAATCTTATCCTGGTTTTCCATGCAAGATTCCAAGAAAGGTATGTAACCTTTCATACATGGAATCAAACTTTCTAAGGAATAATTTCCTAAGAATGAGCATGAAGAGCAATTCATGAGTAGGATTCCATATGCTTCAGCAATAGGAAGTCTCATGTACGCAATGCTCTATACTTGACCAGATATTTGTTTTGATGTGGGTATAGTTAGCAGGTTTCAATCGAAGCCTGAATCTGCTCACTGGACGGTAGTCAAGCATATTTTTAAGTATCTTAGAAAAACAAGAGATTATATGCTTGTATACTCTGGAGGGGATTTAATTCCCGTTGGGAATACAGATTCTGATTTTCAGTCAGATTTTAACTCCAGAAGATCAACATCAGGATCCGTGTTTACTATTTGAGGAGGGGCAGTCATATGGAGGAGTATCAAGCAATCTTGTATTGCCGATTCCACAATGGAAGCCGAGTATGTAGCCGCATACGAGGCTACTAAAGAGGCTGTCTGGATCCGCCAATTCTTGATTGACTTGGAAGTGATTCGTGATGCGAATAAGCAGATCACTATCTATTGTGACAATAGTGGAGCAGTGGCTAATTTGAGAGAACCAAGAAGTCATAAGAGAGGGAAACACCTTGAAAGAAAGTATCACCTTCTAGAGAAATTGTGCATAGGGGTGACATGACAATAACCAAGATCGCGTCAGCAGAAAATCTAGCGGATCCCTTTACAAAGGCTCTTCTTTAAAAGAGTTTTGATTGGCATCTAGAGAATATGGGGATGAGAGATATGACACATTTACTATAGAGCAAGTGGGAGATTATTAGGATTATGCTCGATAGCAAGAGTGTAATACTGTAATTGACAATATTTTCATATTAATAAAGTGATTTCTAGTTTAACAAATCTTATAGCATTAATATTATAATAATTATAACTGTCAAAAGTAGATAATCATAAGGTCAAAAGACTATGAGAAAAGAAGAATTGTTCATACATCTAGATATGTATGAGGTAGACACAATTCTTTAGTTAGTCTTGAATAACATTCACAACTTAAGATAAAAGGTTCGGTGCCTTTATTTTGTCAAAGTTGTAGATTCTTTTACTAGCATTTGAGTGGGATCAAATGTGTTATGATGAGTCTAAAATCATCAAAGTGTGGTGTCTTTGGGCAAAAGAATCTAGTGCACTGGTGAATTGAATAGGATCAAAATGAAAAACTTTATCTAGAATTGTCAATGGATAAAAGTTTTCAATTGAATTCAATCAGAGAGTCTATCTCAATCCTGAGATAAATGATGGACTTATGGTTGCAAGTGTTATCATTTGAGCTATCAATGAGTACGATTATATAGCATAGTCTATCCTCGATAGTTTAGTGGTATTCATTTGTTAATAACTAGAGGACTTCATTTATAGATATGGACATTGTGGCTCCATTTATTAAATGAGAGTAGAATACCATCATATGGATGTTTTGAGGTATTGGATATTAAATCTTAACATTAAGTTTTCAATAGTGTCTATTTAAACATGGCTTCTGGTCAAATCAAAATATCTATGTTCAAAATGTGGTCATATGAGTAAATATGATAACTTGGAGAACTATAGGCAGTCTATGAGCTCTTGGCGATTACTGGTATTCTTCACAAGGATACACTTTTTCCAATAAGATTTTCTAGGGTATGAATAAGTAACATCAACTTATTCTATATTTATATAAGAGTTCAATTTTAGTTCTTTAGTGGAATGAACTAAAATTAAATAGATTGGACCTAAGTGAATCATTTGTTGATTGTGATTGGGTTGTGTCTATTGGAGCTAAATTTAGATAGCCTGCCAAGATCCCCATTCTACACGAACTTATATGGATCACTTAATATATTCTACCAGAACAATTTAGGGCTCCATTGAGAATCGTATTATGGCATGTGAACTTGTTTCTTTTTGTAAGAATAGGTCTAGTTTACATGTGGACTTTTTATTATGGTCCAACTCATTGTGTGAAGAAGTCGACCAAGCATAGAGAAAAGAGGGAAAGTTTTTATTTTAGATAGTACACTAGTATCCTTTGCATCAATAGGGTTTTGTGTACAACATCGAATCAAGGTTCACACGAGTTTCAATCAAATTGATTGATAATTCAAAAGTGACCGGACATTCTTGGTTTCTCTCTTGGAGGATTATTCTGACTAACAAAGAAGAAGATTTTGTTTGTCTACATCCTCACGTATACAATTTAAAGAAAGGGAGCCCACACCCCTAGGTGATTCACGTTCGTGATTGGATTGAAAGATCTTGCGGATTCAATTCGACACTAGTTCAATCGTCACAAAAAAAAGGGTACGATATTTTTTATATACATCAATTAATCTAGGGTTAAGGTTCTTATTATTAAAAGGGAAATTGTTTTTATATACGCAAACCCTAATTTCAAATTTTCTCACGCTTCCGTTGCATTTTGAACCATATTTTTCCCTACAAAAGGCGCCCAACCTTTATCTTAAGTTGTTAATATTATTCAAGACTAACTAAAGAATTGTGTCTACCTCATACATATCTAGATGTATGAACAATTCTTCTTTTCTCATAGTCTTTTGACCTTATGATTATTTACTTTTGACAATTATACTAAATTAACTATAAATGCTATAAGATTTGTTAAACTAGAAATCACTTTTTTAGTATGAAAAGAATGTCAAATACATTATTATACTCTTGCTATCGAGCATAATCCCAACAAACTCCCACTTTCTCTATAGCAAATGTGTCATATCTCTCATCCCCATGTTCTCTAGATGTCCATCAAAACTCTTTTGTGGAAGAGCCTTTGTAAAGGGATCCGCTAGATTATCTGCTGATGCGATCTTGGTAATCGTCACGTCACCCCTATGTACCATTTCCCTCAGAAGGTGATACTTTCTTGCAATGTGTTTCCCTCTCTTATGACTTCTTGGTTCTCTCAAATTAGCCACTGCTTCAATATTGTCATAATAGATAGTGATCTGCTTATTTGCATCAAGAACCACTTCCAAGTCAATCAAGAATTGGCAGAGCCAGACAGCCTCTTTAGCAGCCTCGCATGCTGCAACATACTCGGCTTGCATGATGGAATCGACAATAAAAAATTGCTTGATACTCCTCCGTATGATTGCCCCTCCTCCAAGTGTAAACACGAATCCTGATATCTTCTAGAGTCAAAATTTGATAGAAAATCCGAATCTGTATACCTAACAAGAATCAAATCCTCTCTAGAGTTTACAAGCATATAATCTCTCGTTCTCTTGAGATACTTGAAAATATGCTTGACTGCCGCCCAGTGATCAGGACCAAGTTCGATTGAAACCTACTAACTATGGCCACAACAAAACAAATATCTGGTCTAGTACAGAGATATGCATACGGAGACTTCCAACTGTCGATGCATATGGAACCATACTCATGAATTGCTCTTCATGCTCATTCTTAGGAACTTGTTCCTTAGAAAGTTTGATTCCATCTGTGAAAGGTAACATACCTTTCTTAGAATCTTGCATGGAAAACCTAGACAAGATTTTATCTATTTATGGAGCTTGGGATAATGCAATCGTTCTATTCTTTCTATCTCTTATGACTTGGATACCAAGAATACAACTTGCTTCTCCTAAGTCCTTCATATCAAATTGTTTTGCTAACCATTCATTTACTGATGTCAATACACCTACATCGTTTTCGATGAGTAGTATATCATCAACGTAAACAACTAGGAAAACCAACTTGTTGCCTTTAATCCTTTTGTATACACAAGGTTCATCAAGGTTTTGAATAAATCCATAACTTTTTACGGCTTGATCGAACCTTATGTTCCAGGATCTGGATGCTTGCTTCAATCCATATATGGATCTTTGCAACTTGCATACCCTTTTCTCTTGGCCTTTTTCAATGATCCTTCTAGTTGCATCATATAGATGCTTTCGTCAAGACTTTCATTAAGGAAAGTTGTCTTGACGTTCATTTGCTAAATCTCTAGGTCTAGAGATGCCGTAATGGATAAGAGTACCCTAATAGATCTAAGCATGGCTACAGGAGAGAAGGTTTCTTCATAATCGATACCTTCCTTCTGTGTATAACCTTTAGTTACCAATCTAGCTTTAAAAGTTTCCACCTTTCCATCCATTACTCTTTTCCTCTTGTATACCCACTTGCACCCAATAGGTTTTATCCTTTTAGGCAAGTCTAAAAGAGACCAGACTTTGTTTTTGAACATAGATTCAATTTCGGGTTGAATTGCCTTTTGCCAATGGTGACAATCAACATCTTCCATTGCTTCCTTGTACATATAGGGATCATCGTCATCCGAGAGATTCTCTTCAGATTCTCCTAGACCAATGTATCTCTTGAGTCGTCTACTAGCATCTACGTATGAAGCTTGGGATAATGCAATCCGTCTATTCTTTCTATCCCTTATGACTTGGATACAAATAATATAACTTGCTTCTCCTAAGTCCTTCATATCAAATTGTTTTGCTAACCATTCGTTTACTGATGTCATTGCACCTACATCATTTTCGATGAGTAGTATATCATCAACATAAAGAACCAGGAAAACCAACTTGTCGCCTTTAATCCTTTTGTATACACAAGGTTTTGAATAAATCCAAAACTTTTCAAGACTTGATCGAACCTTATGTTCCAAGATCTGGATGTTTGTTTCAATCCATATATGGATCTTTGCAACTTGCATACCCTTTCCTCTTGGCCTTTTTCAATGAATCCTTATGGTTGTATCATGCAGATGCTTTCGTCAAGACTTCCATTAAGGAAAGTTGTTTTGACATCCATTTGTCAAATCTCTAGGTCTAAAGATGCCATAATGGATAAGATTATCCAAATGGATTTAAGCATGACCACAAGAGAGAAGGTTTCTTCATAATCGATACTTTCCTTCTATATATAACCTTTAGCTACCAATATAGCTTTTAACACGTGCACATGACATCCAAATATCCTTAAGTGTTGTAAACTAGACTTTTGCCCGGTCTATAACTCATGCGGTGTTTTAGGAACCGACTTAGATGGTACATCCTTTAGAATGTACATTGCGGTTTGTAAAGCATATCCCCAAAAATAATTAGGGAGCGTTGAATAACTCAACATAGACCTAACCATATCCAAAAGAGTTCTATTTCTCATTTCTACCACCCCATTTTGTTGAGGTGTGCCACATGCAGAAAACTGAGAAATTATTCCATTATCAATAAGATATTGCTGAAACTCACCAGATAGATATTTTCCACCATGATCAGACCTAAATATTTTTATGCGTTTCTCAAGCTGATTTTCTACTTCAGCTTTAAATGCTTTGAACATATCAAAAGCATTCGACTTATGTCTCATGAGATACACATAGCCAAATCTTAAGTGATCATCCGTGAAAATGATTAAGTACTCATATCCATCTCTAGCTTGAATGTTTATAGGTCCACACACATCAGTGTGTATCAATCATAAACATTTGATGGCTCTTTTGCCTTTGGTCGTAAATGACCTTTTGGTCATTTTACCTTCCAAACAAGATTCATAAGTTGATAGATCATCAACCTTTAAGTAACTTAGAGGTCCGTCACTTATCAATCTTTTAATCCTATTATGGTTAATATGACCTAGGCGCAAATGTCACATATAGGTTTCATCTTTTGATAATTTTACTCTTTTATAATTCGGTTCCTTTGATTATGTGTCTAACAAGTGAAAGATATTTCCATGCAAATAGAATAAACCATTTTCCAATGTACATTTACAAACAAATTTGTTATTCTTACTAATAATAAAACCTTTATTAAAAGTAATCGAATATCCAAATTTATTTAGACAAGAGACCGAAATTAAATTCCTCTTGAATTGTTGTACATAATAAACGTTTATAAAAACTAAATGCTTATAAGAATCTAAATTGATTATAATATCTCCCATTACACTAGTAGACACCAATGCTCCATTGCCTAAATGCAAGTTGAATTCATTCTCATTCAGTCGTTTCCTTTCTCGAAACCCCTTCTAGTTAGGCCCAAGTTGCTTTGTTCTGTTGTTGGTTGACCTTCTGATAGGTCTTAATAGTAGCAACTTTACCAACCATTTGAATCTTTTGACCCTTGCCTTTCACAAGAATCTTTTTGGCGCTTTGAACATCTTGCATTAGGCCTTGCAAGGTGTATTCTTTATTGTTCAAGGTGTAGTCCAACTTTAAACAAACCAAAGGAATCCGATAGTGAGTTTACAATCAGGTCAAGTTTTCGTCTCACCATCTATCTCAGCACCATTCAGTTCAACAATGTTAAGATATGCTATGACTTTCATCATGTGATCTTTCATAGCCTGTCCAGGTTTCATAAGATTCATGAAAGCAGACACTGCCTTTCCTCTTATTCGTCCTAGACCTTATAGCTAATATCTCCTATAGAGACATCATTACATCGGTAGCAGTCTCCATTTGTTCATATTACTGTTGCAACACGTCGGAGATGGCGACCATAATGTGACATACATTTAGCCATCTCTTCTGAAGACTTCCACTACTGATACTCATCTCTTTGCTCCTGAGTAGATTCATTAGTAGAAGTAGGTGGTTTAGGAGTATACAGAATAAACTTATTCTTTTCATCTTGCAACAACAACCCAATATTCCTTTTCTATGTGACATAATTATCATCAGTTAAATTATTATCTTTTAGGAATTTGATTAGAGATGGGGTCATGAATTCTTTATATTAACAAAAATTATATAAGTAAATAATCATGATAAAGCACTTTTGAATATTTATCTTGAATTAAATAAAATAATTCAATCATAAAATTCAACGGTGATCCAACAATCATAAATGTCACATCTCCTTTGGGAGTTCGCACCATTTACTAGTTGGACTAGGTCCCGCCTAATTGTTAACATAACAACCAACGTTTTCAATTTTAGCCTTGTAATTTTTATTAACAAGAACTCTTGGAAGGATATTAATAAAATTACATTAAGTGTAATACCAAGATATCGACCTTCAATATAATCCCTCACGAATATCCCTCATTTGGGAGTAGATATCGTTTGGACTAATTGTCTAGTATATTCTTCTAAGAAAATATCTTGCTAAATTCCATTCATGAATACCCCATGGGGGGTTATTCATGAAACATAAAGCTCAACTAAACTTGGAGGCCGTAGGTGTTCCAAAACACCGTCTCCCACTCAATTGTTTAAGGCATGTGATCGAATTCCAAAGAATGATTTACCAAGTTATCTAGATGTCAATTTAGATACTTAAACCATTCAATGCATGTTCATACCAGAAGAGATATATGAGTGGAACTCCTATTCTATATGACATGTTATCAAACAATGACAAACATTGCAATATTTACAACAAATATAAATAGCTTCAATTTTGGTCTATCCTAACATATGTCTTGGAATACAAAAACTCCTTTCTTGGCGAACAAGTCTTCACGCGACCTTCGTCGTCCGGACTCTCTCTGCTGCCTCCCATGGGTGTGCGCACACTTGGCTCTTACCCATGGGCGTGCACATGCTACAACCCCATAAAGGGCAGTCATGTGCAGCCCATGGCTTCCATACGGCTGCCGTACGCAGCCCATGCCACAACAATTGTGGCTGCGTGCTCTTCGCACGCACGTTTGTTGCTACGGCTCACACGGTCCCAAACTTGTTCCGGTTGCTCCCAATTCTTCAAACCTTCCAGTTTTCGATACTTGAATGTATTACAGAAGAATTTAAAATAAAAAAAATACTGCAATTTTTTTTATTACAACAGGTGCAGTTTTTTTTTATTACAACAACAAAATTAAAAAAAAACTTAGCAACTACCAAGAAGGTAATTATGGCGATAATAGACCACCCTTCTTGTTAAAATCCCAAAACAAAAATACATTGAAATTCTAGGACCAAAATTGAGCAATAACAAACCATATATAAAACATATATATATCCATACATTCCAATATAAATATATATGTGAATACCTAGAGTGTCATCTCTTTCTAAAACATGCATATATACAATAAAAAGAAAAAGATTCATGAACACATACATCAATTAATCAAGGGTAAAACCAAGCTCTGATACCAATTGTAGGGAAAATACACGTGCAACGAAAGCGTGAGAAAATTTTATTAAATTAGGGTTTGTGTAAAAATAAAAATTTTCCCTTTTAATAACAAGAACCTTAACCCTAGATTAATTGATATGTGTAAAAAGTGTCATAACTTTTTTTCGTGACTATTAAACTAGTGTCGAATTGAATCCGCAAGATCTTCCAATCCAATCACGAACGTGAATCACTTAGGAGTGTGGGCTCCCTTTCTTTAAATTGTATACCTGAGGATGGAAACAAACAAAATCTTCTTCTTTGTTAGTCATAATAATCCTCCAAGAGAAAAACCAAGAACGTCGAGTCACTTTTGAATTATCAATCAATTTGATTGAAACTCGTGTGAACCTTGATTCGATAATGTAAACAAAACCCTTTTGATGCAAAGGATACTAGTGTACTATCGAAAACAAAAACAATCCCTCTTTTCTCTATGCTTGGCCGAATTCTTCACATAATGAGTTAAACGAAGTTTTTTTTTAACAATAAAAAAACAACTTCTCACACCAAAAACTAATGCTTGGTTGAAATTTATAGGTAGTATATATAGGAGACCAAATCCTCTCCTAAGAAGGATTTACTTGGTGGGCAAGAATCCTTTCCTTAGGTGGATTTACTTAGTGACCGAAAATCCTTTTCCAAAAAGAATTATTTCCTACACCAAGACTCCTAATCCGACTCATTAGTGTATTTGTGACCATATTAAAGGCTTCCTAATTTGACTAGATAAATAATTCATTTTATTTATCTACTTATCAAATATAGTCTTTAATATTAATTATACTACCAACAATAGTATAATATTAGGAGACCTTCTCCTAACAGGAAAAAAGATTTTGAATTTTTATTAAATAATTAATTAATTACCAATTTAATTAATTTTCATTTAATTAAATAATAAAATAAAAAATAATATATTTAGGCTTTTATATATTAGCCTTGCCGCCCTTGACAATATATAGGCATATATATTATTTTTCTTATTTTATTAAATCCATTGGACTTTTATAAAAAGTCCACATGTGAACTACACCCATTCTTACAAAAAGAAATAAGTCCACATGCCATAATACAATTCTAGATGGACCCCTAAATTGGTCTGGTAGAATATATCAAGTGATCCATGAAAGTTCGTGTGGATTGGAGATCTTGGCGGGCTATCTTAATTTAAGCTCCAATAGACACAATCCAATCACAATCAACAAATGATTCACTTAGGTCCGATCTATTAATTTTAGTTTATTCCACTAAAGAACTAAAATTGAACTCTTAAATAAAGATAGAATAAGTTGATGTTACTCATTCATACCCTAGACAACCTTATTGGAGAAAGTGTATCCTCGTGAAGAATATCTGTAATCGTCAAGATCTCATAGACCGCCTATAGCTCTCCAAGTTACCATATTTACTCATGTGACCATATTTTGAACTTGGATATTTTTACTTGTTCATAAGCCATGTTTCAGTAGACACTATTGAAAACTTAATGTTAAGACTCAATATCCATTACCTCAAAACCTCCATATGATGATATTCTACTCTCTTTTAATAAATGGAGCCATGATGTCCATATCTATAAATGAAGTCCTATATCGATTAACAAATGAATACCATCAAACTATCGAGGATAGACTATGCTATATAATCGTACTCATTGATAGCTCAAATGATAACACTTGCAACCATAAGTTCATCATTTATCTAAGGATAAAGATAGACTCTCCGATTGTTTTCAAATGAAAACTTTTATCCATTGACGATTCTTTTGCCCAAAGACACCACACGTTGATGATTTTAGACTCATCATAACACATTTAATCTCACTCAAATGCTAGCAAAAGAATCTTCAATATTGACAAGATAAAGGCACCCAACCTTTTATCTTAAGTTGTGAATATTATTCAAAGTTGTGAATATTATTCAAGACTAACTAAAGAATTGTGTCTACCTCATACATATCTAGATGTATGTACAATTCTTCTTTTCTCGTAGTCTTTTGACCTTATGACTATTTACTTTTGAAAATAATAGTAATTAAACTATAAATGCTATAAGATTTGTTATACTAGAAATCACTTTATTAATATGAAAAGATTGTCAAATACATTATTATACTCTTGCTATCGAGCTTAATCCCAACAAATGCAATATTTGTCACCAAAGACCTTAAGTTTGTGCTTACGGAGGAATGTCTTCCAGCGCCTGCTGCCAATGCCACACAAAATGTTCGTGAGGCATACGAGCGTTGGGTCTCATATGATAAGAAGGCCTCGACCATATCTGCTGGCTTCTATGACAAATGTGGTTGTCACAAATCACGAAGCATTGACTACAGCATTCAAAATCATTAAGTCATTGCAAGCTATGTTCGGATAGCACTCTAAGCAAAAGTGACACGAAGTTGTTCGTTCCACTATGGTTGCTCACACGAAAGAAGGTACCTCATTTCGGGAACATTTCCTAAGCATAATGTCCTACTTCAACAAAGCAGAATTTAATGGTGGGGCCATTACCGAACCCAGTCAAGTTAGCATCATACTGACGACTCTTCCGAAGAGTTTCAATCAATTTAAGAGTAACTACGAGATGAACAAGTTAAGGTTCAGTCACACATAGTTGCTCAATGAGCTCATGACCTTTGAGTCTTTAACTAAAAACTAAAAGGGCAAGACCCGTGAGGTAAATGTTACCAAACCATATTTCTCCAATAATAAGAAGAGGAAGATGAAGGGTTAGCCCAAAACAAGAAGAATTCCAAGAAAGGTAAATATGATTTACTTGTTCTTGAGTCATGTTTAGTGGAAGATGATTCTTCACCCTGAATAGTTGATTCAGGGGCCACTAACCATGTTTGTTCTTCTTTACAACGGACTAATTCTTGGACATAGCTTGAAGGTAAGATGACTAAGAGACCTTTTACTAGAAAAGGGTTTAGAGATACAGAACCACCAGAACTTATACATACAGACATCTGTGGACCGATGAATGTAAATATAGGGGCAGTTATAAGTAATATGCCATCTATATAAATGACTACACAAGATAAGGATACGTCTACCTAATGCAATGGAAGTCAGAAACATTTGAAAAGTTCAAAGAATTTTGAGCTAAAGTTGAGAATCAATTAGGTAGGGCTATTAAGTCACTACGATCAGATCGTGGAGGTGAGTACCTTGACCAAGAGTTTAAAGACTTCATGGTCGAGCCTGGGATAGTTTCCCAACTCACAGCTCCTGGTACACCTCAGTAAAATGGTGTAGCAGAGAGGAGAAATATAACCCTAATGGAAATGGTGAGATCTATGATTAGTTTCTCATCATTACCAAATTCCTTCTTGAGATATGCATTACAAATAGCGACATACATTTTGAATGTAGTGGCATCCAAATTTGTTCCTAAGACTCCCCTAGAGTTGTGGAAAGGTTGTAAAGCTAGTTTGGGACATTTTCACATATGGGGGTGTCCAGCACACATGCTGATGAATATACCTAGATAACAGTTGTTGTATGAATATGACCAGTATCAAGAAATTCTTTGAGAATCTTGTTATGAAAAATGGTGGATCGGTTACATTTGGTGATGGCACCAAGAAACAAGTTTTAGGTAAAGGAACTATCTGCATTCCTGGGTCACCTAAACTTAAAGATACTTTGTATGTTGATGGTCTCCAAGCTAATCTATTAAGCATTACACATTTGTGTGAGGTTTTTCATGAGGTTAGCTTTAACAATGATGTGTGCACCATAATTGATAAAAAGGGAAAAGTCGTTTTGAAAGTCAAAAGATCTCTAGATAATTGATATTGTCTTGAAGTAGGTCCTTTAACTTGTAATATGGCACATTAGTGTAACAAGCTTTAGTTATGGCATGAAAGATTAGGCCAAATGAACTTAAAGATTTGAATAAGCTTGAAAAATAAAACATTGTTAAAGGTCTACCTAGTCTTGGTAAGAAACTTGCTGGATTTTGCAAACTGTGCCGACTTGGTAAACAAACTAGAGTGTCTCATATAAAGAACACTAACTTTACTACCAAGAAGCCTTTATAACTTGTGCACATGGACAACATAGGACCAGTTCAAACCGAAAGCATAAATGGTAATAAATACATCTTTGTGTGTGTTGATGATTTTTCTCGGTTTGCTTAGGTTTATTTTCTTAGAGACAAGACCGACACTTTTGGTTACTTTAAGAGAATTTGTAATCAAGTTCAAAATGAAAAAGGTTTGGAATTACGAAAATATGTCGTATTTGGAGTGATCATGGGAGTGAGTGTTAATGGGAAATTTGCTCAAGGTGAGAAATTCCAATCAACACCGTAAATACCACTACCACGAAGGTGGTGGACGGGGTCAGTGCTTTAGATATCTGACCTTTTAAGATATAAATGAATATTCGAGGGCTAATGTGATGGTAAATGAGATTTTTATTTTTGATTAATCGTGGTATACAAAAATTTCTCAAATACACTCACAATCTCTCTAGAACAAAGGAGGGTGGCAACTTCGTGCCTGTCGAATAGTAGATCCAATGAAGACCGTGTTCTGATCAAAGAATTTAGGCTCAAAGCTCTCTCATTCCTTTTTTTTCTTTTGTCCCTTATTTCTTCCATACTTGGCCTTATTTATATCCGGTCTAAGTAGGTTTAAACTCATAAATATCCAACCACGATCCTATGAATTCGTTCCCTCCTTATCGGGCGGGATCCATTATTTGAAAGTTGTTGACTTCAAATTGATAACAGATTTGAGGATATGTTTGACGAAGATAAGTTTGTTTCCATTTAGAAATCAAACTCTTGTCTTACAAGTATGCAGAATTTAATGTTCGTTATAACGTAGATATGATCTTGTGTGTATTCATGGCATGATTCTTCATGGAGGTCATCAAGTTAGTTGCTCATTGTTTCGTGGAGCGAGGTAGATCTATGCTTTAGTTCTAGTCTTAGAAGCTTGGGACGACCTTGTGGGCACTTACTGGGGAAGTGTAGATTAAGCGAGATTCTTCTTTCATGTCTAGGTAGGGTACAAACGTCCCTTAGGGAATTGGAACATTAGCAATAGCATGAATCTGATCCACTTAGAGGCTCTCTCTTCATATCCGACGAGGACAGTGGGCTTCTGGAGAGGTTGGTGGGCTTCTGGCTTAGGCTACGAGTTAAATCTGACCTCAGGAAGTATTGACCTGGAAGAAGCTTGCTTTGTTTGTCGGGCTTTACTTCGATTGTTTCCTGAGCTCGGAGACCTTTCCTTACTTTCATGGGGTGTTTATGGAGGCAGGCCTCCAAAAAGCAAGGTTCAAGGATAGGTGATTCGAGAAGCTCGGATAACCACACATCAGGCTTTGCCCAAACTCCAGCATTAGAGTGAGGGTTCAACCTTGTCGCGTCGATCTTCATCCCTGATAGTTCTGAAGCCTGATGACCCCTTCCTCACTTCTGCGGGGTAGATTTAGGGCTTGTCATGGGTTTAATGAATGGTTAATTCAGGCTTCGATCCGGGCTAGGAGAATGGAAAATTTCTTTTTGGTCCCCTAACCAGATTTCGTTGTTAATAGAAGTCCCATCTGACTTGAACGTGGCAATCGGGACTAGGTTTTCTAATCAACTAGACAATCCCCTCAACTTGGTTGATGAGGACTTCGACGAAGAGAATAGAGATGGCTTCGCTGGAAAGCACCAAGTCAAGGTTGTCGGCCTTTCGCTAGAGAGACGTCTTCCATATGACTTCAGGGTCATTCCAGACTCCACAGTTGACCCAAAGTCGATCAGTCGCATGAGGTCCAAATATGGCATTCCTAACAGCATCTCCCTAATAGTCCATCACAGAAACTACGACATCTTTAATCCACCCAAAGGCGTGTTCCCCATCCACGTAGCGGCCTTTGAGAGTGGGGTTAAGGCTCCCTTTTCATCCTACCCTTTGGCTGCTCTCAACGCCCTTCAGTTAACTCCCCTCCAGTTGACACCCTGCTTTTGGAGGCATCTGTTTGGTTTCCTCATGCTGTGGAGGGAACCGTACGAGCTAAGGAAGATATCCAGAGAGCTCGAAGCGAAGGAGTTAGCTTTCCTCTTTCAAATTGGGAGCCTGGCCAGGGTCCCCCGAGGTCAGTTCAAAACCAAGGCCAAGAGCAAGTTTAATTTCATCATCCCTGGAGCTTTAAAGAAGGACACAGCTCAAAAAGAGGAATGGATATTGGCTGGCGATGATTAGGGGAGCTCGATCTTCATAGGTGGGCATGAGTTTACGGTCCCCACGACTTTCAACGATAAGCCCTCGTGGAGCCGAGATACCTTGCATGTCGAGTCTGAGGTGGTGCTAAAGGCCATCTTTGCCAGGAACTACTTGAACCTGAAGTTCCCGACTGCTGACCCTTTTGATCCTCGTCGGGTAAACCGCTATCTACGAATATCTGATGTTATTCCTTATAAGTACTTTGAGCTATCATGCTTTGTATCTTCGAATAGTTCGGTTCTGATGGCTTTACCTCCTCCTTTTTTTTCTAGTAGTTTTTGTTATTGCTCCAGCTTCCCGTGAAGCCTAACAAGCTCACACTCCTCCCCATTCTGCCAAGTCGAATCGAAAAAATCCTTTAATTTCCCCAAAGAAGGAGAGGCTACCTGCTCCACTTAGGGTTTCATTTTTTCTTGCTCCATCCTTTTCCTAGCACAGGTCCAAGTTATCACTCCTCGCATCTCAGGCTGCCAAGGTACGGGGTGTAGGGGCCTCCATTTTTCAAGCCGCTGATGCAGTAACGTTAGCTCCTACTCTAGGTACCCCTACTCCTGCTTCTGTTCCTATCGACCCTATTTCGTGCCTTCCAGATACTCTTGCCTCTTGCCTCTTCTTCTATATTCCCAGCCTCCCTGGCTCCAAAGAACCCCGAAGCTGGTGTTGAAGGGGTTTCCCCTGTTTTCTCGCCTGATCAATCTGGCTCTGCCTTTCAAGATGAGGTTATCGGGCTATTTATTGCTTATTGCCCAAGGGGCAACCTTTCTATGATAGCTTCAATGCCCATAGATATTCTGATCACCAAGGGTTCTACCCTCTTGGCCGAGGTAGTCATCGCTTTTTATTTTCTCATGCAATAGTTTAGTTCGTTATGTCCTAATTTTAAGTTTTTAGCAGGCTTTCAAGTTTCAAGTAGGGATGGGCCACCAGATAGCTTATCTCTGCTAACGGATAGCTAGGGCTGAAGCTGAGCGGGTCATAGGGATTGTTGGCAAGGGCTCAAGACTTGGTACAAGAGATGGCCTTCAGTTAGAGAGGAATGAGGGCAGAGTTAGTCAAACTTCGATATGACCATAAAAGGTTGAAGTTGTCATTTGCATGAAACCCTTCATTCTCAACATCGAGCTAGTTAGCGGGATTCTTATAAGGCAGAGGCTCAAGGTTAGAGGTCTAAGTATAAGATCTTCGTGCTCAAGCTGTGAAGCTGCAAGCCGAGGTAGACGCCTCTTTTAGCGAAGGGTATTTCTATTCATCCTTTTTGGTCGCTGAAGCTCTTCCTCTTCCATTTGACCTCTCCAGTATCACCGGCTGGGATAAGGAGGAAATTATGTCTCGGGCTATAGAGATGTCTCGCCCTGGAGATGACGCAGTGGGTCCTTCTACTGGGAATGGAGCTGGGAAGCGACCTAACGTACTGGATCTTCCTTCTTCTATCCCGACCTTCCTAGCATCAGGTCCTGGAGAATCCTCAAGGGGAGTTCAATTAGCAGAGCCCGAAGGAGGCTAGCCAGGAACCCGAGATCAGCTTGAAGAACCTTTTAGGGGAGAAACTAAAGTGGAGTCTATAGCCACCATTCTCGATACGGCCATACCACCTGAGGTTATGGCAATGGTCAATAAGGTCTTGGAGGAGGACCCAGTTGAGCAACAGGAAATTGAGGTGCATCCTAAGAAAGAGGTGGCAGAGGCAGCTAACCAGGGTAAGCGACCAGCAAAAATTGGGGTGAAAGGCGAAGGCCGTCCTGAGGAAGGGGAAGCTGGAGGAAATCAGGATGACGTAAAAGTTTGAATCCATTTTTTTATAACTTGTTCTGAATGCCCAGAAAATGGGGGTGGGCTCCCCCTTATATTCAAGCCAGACTATCATCATCTATCACTTTTTTATAGCCCGGAATTAGGGGTTGAGCTCCCTGTTTGACAATTGTAGCCTAACAATGGCATTGGCTCCCTTATCATTAATGATTATTGGCTTTAGATTTCATTCAAACTTTTTTCAATGAATTTTGATTTGATTGGCATCTACTTGCTTTGTTTCTGACCTCGATATAGGTGCACCCTTTAATAAAGCTTGACTTAACTCAACTTGGGAAAGGCAACCAGATAGAGAAATTGCTTAAATGTGAAAGTAGACAACTAGCTCGAGCTTTCAACTCTCAACAGAAACTTGTAGCTCAGTAACTTTAGTAAATAGTCCCCTTGTATGATTGCAGGCTAGTCCATACCTGTCATAGCAAACAACCATATATACACGGAGAATTAACAACCAGTAATAACTGGGACATTGGAGTTTAAGTAAAAGAGCTTTTCAATATCGAGTCCCTCTAGGGGTTTATAGCCCGATCGAGACATCAAGGAGGGTTATCTAGCCATCTCATAGTTATGAGATCAGGATGACAATCGCGCTCTTAAACTTGAGTCCTTCTTGGGGCCGGTAGCCTAACCAAGGTACCACGAGGGATACCCAGCTATTTCATTGTCTTGTGATCTAGATGGCAACTATGCTCTTATACTCAGATCCTTCTTAGAGGTTATAGCCTGACCAAGGAATCAGGAGGGCAATCTAGCTATATCCTGGTCTCGAGATCTAGTTGGAAACTATGCTCTTACACTCAGACCCTTCTTAGGGGCGGTAGCCCGACCAAGGCATCAAGAGGGTTATCTAGCTATTTCTTGGTCTCAAGATCTGGATGACAACTCTGCTCTTGTACTCAGATCCTTCTTGGGCGTGGTAGCCCGACCAAGGGATCAAGAGGGCTATCTAGCTATTTCTTGGTCTCGAGATCTGGATGGCATTATACTCTTACATTCAAACCCTTCTTGGCGGGGGATAGTGCCCAGCTGAGGCATCAGAAATAGCGAGGGGGCTTCCCCGGCTAATCCCTAGTCTTGGGATGATAATGTCTAATTTCTCATGTAGATCCAGATCACTGTAGAACATAGTTGAAGATGGAGAAAAGATGTTTTATTGATAAAAAAGAATGGAGTACATTACTGTTGGGGATCAAAAACAAGGTGGAGGTAGCCTGCTCACGAATCCCCTGTTTAGGGGTAGAATTTCTCAGGTGATCTGCATTCCAAGTATGATCGATGAGTCGACCATTCATGTCCTCAAGCTTGTACGCCCCGTTGCGGACCACTACCTTTACTAAGTAAGTTCCTTCCCAGTTGGGTCTTAAGACCCCGTCTTACCTCTTACCGGCATTCAGTGTCACTTTCTTGAGAACTAGACCCCCTTCCTTAAAGTTTCGGGCTTTAACCCTCTTGTTAAAGTATCTAGCAATCTTGCTCTGGTAAATTGCCACCCTCTCAGCTACCCGATCATTTTTTCTTCCAAGAGATCCAAGTTAACTCGGAGCTTATCCTCATTGCTTTCCTGTTTAAAATGCTGCACTATGAAGGAGGTCATTTTGTGTTCAATGGGAAGAACTGTTTCAACCTAGAAGGCTAAAGAATAAGGCATTTCTCTGGTGGTCGTTCTCCTCGTAGTGCGGTAAGCCTAGAGGACCTTAGGAAGCTCCTCGACCCATCTGTCCTTTTTCTGATGTAGCTTCTTTTTCAACAGCTTCTTAATAGTCTTATTGATGGATTCCACCAGCCTGTAGTTTGAGGGTGGTCTACTGAATAAAATCTAAGGTTGATTCCCAAATCCTCACAAAAGTCCTTGAACCGGCCGTTATTTAATTGCTTGCCGAGTTCGGCTACAATGATAAGAAGGGTCCCGAACCTGCAAGTTACATTATTTTTTATTAACCTTGTTGTATTTTCTTTCGATATCTGGGAGAGCGGTCTGGCTTCGAACCATCTTGTGAAATATTCAATCGTCATGATAGCATGCTTGGCTAGACCATGAGTAGTTGGAAGCGGATCGATCAAGTCGACTCCCCATACAGCAAAGGGGTATGGTGAGCTAAGGGATGACAACCGCTCCAGCGGGGAGGTGACTCAAGTTTACGGTCTTCTGGCATGCTTCACAAGATCATACTAAGTTCTTTGAATCTTGATGGATTGTTGGCCAATAGTACCCTATGCATATTACTTGATATGCCAAAGCTTCCCAACCAATATGGTTCCCGCATTCCCCAGAGTGAACCTCTCTCAATGCCTATTCGGCATCGTCAGGATGTAAACATCGAAGTAGAGGAAGGGATATGCCCCTCTTGTATAAGTATCCATCTACTAAGCAATATCGGACTAAGAGCCTCTTGATTCGTCTAGCTTGGTCAGGCTCCCAGTGAGCCTCCCTTCTTGGAGGTAATCCACTATTTGGTCCATCTAGCATGGCTACCGATCTAGGGTATAAGTCTCCTTACCTGCTACTATGTTGGGTAGGGAGATCACTAGGAGAGGGACTCCCTGTGGTAAGGTCTGGCCACCATTCACAACTATCATGGCTAGGACATTAGCTCGACGATTCTGTTGTCGATGTACCTACTCAATCTTAAATCCTTTAAATTTACTCTTTAAGTTGTTGAACTAGCTTCATGTAGGCAATCATGTTATCCCCTTTTGCCTGATAATCCCTAGAGACTTGGTTGACTATGAGTGACAAATCGCTCATGACCTGTAGGTAATCGACCCCGAGCTCTGTGGCCACCCTTATCCCGGCTAAGAGGGTTTCATACTATGCCTCATTGTTAGTGGCTTTAAATTCAAATCTGAAACAGTGGCAGCACTCAGTCCCCTCTGAGTCAATTAGAACTATGCCCGCTCCCCTACCGGCTTTCTCTAACGCTCTATCTGTGTAAAGGATCAACGACTTACAATCTTTCGACCAACTATCGGATTCTAGAATCATCTCAGGGGCTATGTTTGTCGCTGAAGAGGTCGTTTGGCCTGCTGGTACTGAGAGCTCTGCTACAAAGTCCACCAAAGCCTGGGATTTAATTACGGTCATGGGCTTATACCTTAAATCAAATTGGGTGAGCTCCAAGGCCCATAAAACCAACCTTCATGATACATTCGGCCTTTGTAAGAATTGATGAAAGGGTTGGTCCATCACTATTGCTATTGAGTGAGCTTGAAAGTAGGGACAGAGCTTCCTTACCGAGGTCACCAAGGCATAAACGAGCTTCATAAGAAATGTATAATTCCTTTCTGGTTTGGTTAGAGTATGACTTACGTAGTAGATAGGCAGCTGGACCCTATCTCCATATTCCTTGACCAAGGCCCACTTATTGTAGTCTCTGAGACGGTCAAGTAGATTTGCAGATCTTCTCCAGGATATGGCTTGACCAGTAGCGGAGGCGTGATAGGTATTTCTTCAAACCATGAAAAGCTTGTTCACTCTCCTGGTCTCATTTCATGTTTCTTCCCTGCTTAATGGCTTTGAAGAATGGGAGACATTTATCGGTAGACCGAGAAATGAACCTGTAGAGCTTTGATACCTGCTCAGTCAAGACTTGAACCTGTTTAAGTGTCGTGGGGGACACTAGATCCAGGATAACCTTAATCTTTTCCAGGTTAGCCTCTATTCCTCTCTCATGAACCGTGAAGCCTTGAAACTTCCCTGCAATTACCCTAAAGGTGCATTTGAAGGGGTTCAATCTCATCTGGATCTCCCATAAGATCATGAAAGTTCTATGAAGGTTGTCCAGATGGATTTCAGCGATTGATAACTTAGTGATCATGTCTTCGATGTACACCTCCATTGATCTTCCAATTTTTGTCATGAACTGCCGATTGACCAACCGTTGATATGTAGCCCCCACGTTCTTAAGCCCAAACGACATTGTAAGGTTTTAGTCTGTGTTGGCATTAATTCCATTTCAAAATGATGTTTACTTGTAATGATTTAGTTGTTTAGATTCATGATGATTCAAGCTTCAAGGAAGAAGAAACAACAAGTCAAAGCAAGTTCTAAGTTTTCAAGAGAAAGGATGCAATATGGTTCTACAAAGGTATACTAAGACCTTATCTTTCTCTTACAAGGCTAAGGCACACACACACATATCATACATTTGTGTCCCTGTATCGTTATGCACCATTATAGGCACACACATACAAGTCATTCATATGTGTCCCTGCATCGTTGTGCACCATGTATAACACATTCACACACTTAAAGATGAATGCTCATGCATTGGTATGGAAATAACATGTTTTCGAAAATGCATGATTGGAGATTATCTCTATGCAGTTTGCATTCTAGTGTGAATTGTGTTTGTGTGTGTATATGTTTTGAATAACATGGATATTAAACTTTGATTTAGTTTTAAACCATTCTTGATTGAGTTCCAGTCATTTCGGTTACTCATACTATTGATTTCATGTTCTAAGTCAAAAGATACTACACTTTCAACATGTTTCTTACATTGTCTTCGTCTTTGTATATCAAGTCGAATTATTATTTTCTAGGTTGAGTATCTTATATTTCCATGTCTTTATGAGAGTAACGGTTCGTAATCGCAAACGGATTCAAATTCCGAATTTGGAGGCCGGAGAACGATTGAAGAACGCGAAGGAAGGTCGAAGGAGAAAGAAACAAGCAAGGCACTTCTTTCCCGAGATGGCGCGTGGCCATCTCGGGGCCGAAGGCTTGCTGCCTCGAGATTCCCAAGTGCCATCTTGGGAAGGAAGCTTGCTTGGCTTCTTCTTGCCCCTCTTGGTCATTTCACATGTCCAAGTTTCCCACTCCTTTATAAACTCTGTCCCTCTCACTTTTCAATCTAAGAAGAAATTTAAAACAAGTGTGCCGAAATTTTCTCTCTAAATATTTTCATCTTCCAAACACCATATCTTCTTCATTTGAACTCCGATTTGAGTGATTCAAAGTTGAGAGTGTTCATCTATTCATCCTCCATCTTTTCTCTGAAGGTTTAAGTATGTTTTACTTCTTTTTTTGGTGTCTAATCATACAAAAATTGGATTGCACCTAAATCAACTAAGGTATTGATTTTCTCTCAAAGTTTTCTTTTAATACTTGGTCAATTGCCTTGGGTTTTCTTCTTCTACATATATTTATATATTGTGAGTGTTTTGATTTGTTTTTTGAACACTTTCAAATCTAGATTGAGTTTCAATTGAAATCATACATGTTGAGTTAGGTTTTGATTTTGCCTATGTTATCACATGTTTGGGATTGTATTGTGCTATCTTTGATTCTAGGACTATTTGATGATCTTTGATTGATTGATTTTGAAACAAATAGTTCCTCACATTTATTAGGCTCTCTTGGCAGAATTTCTCACATAATACATATGCTTATGTTCTTTTGAGTTGTTCATGTGTTTTGGTTGAATCTATGATTATGAATATGTTTTAGAACTTTAGCTTAAATCTAATTGACTTTATCATATGATTTTAGCATGTTTTTGGTTTGTGTGATTTAAACTTGATCTTGTGACTTATTGAACATATCTTGTGATTCAAGTTTAGATCTATGCATATATCTAGGTTGTGATTAATATTGAACATATCTTACATAATCTATATTGATTACATATGCATGATAAACTAGACTATATGTGATTTGTGCATTCATGCTCATGTCTAGTATTTTCCATAGGATGTGTTTATTATAGCATTCTATGCTACGTGCTTGTTTGCCTTTTGCATTTATGATAACCTAGATGTTGTGTGAGAAGGAAGTCTTGACTATAGATGTGAAACTTATGGTTTTGAGCAAGAAGTCTTGGCAAGAGGTGTGAAGCCTTGGATTATCGAGCAAGGAAGTCTTGGCTAGGATCGAGAGGATTTGGATTGTCTCGCAAGAAGTCTTGCCTAAAGTTGGGAGAACTCGGATAGGTGAGCAAGGAAGACTTGACTAGAGTTGTGAGGACTTAGTTGAGCAAGAAGTCTTGTCTTGGGTCGTGAGGATCCGGATAAGGTGAGCAAGGAAGTCTTGACAAGAGGTGTGAAGCCTCGGATTGTTGAGCATAGAGCAGCAACTTCTAAAGTAGGATAGGAGGGTAGTTTCTAGGTGAAGAGGTCACTTGAGAGATTGTGTATGTGTTACAATTACTTGTTTGTATCACACTTTACTTGTGTTTATATATTGATTAATTGTCTTTAATGAATATATATATTGTGATACAAGCAATCTAGAGGGACAAACTTTTGTTTGTTTCTAAGGGAGTCGAAAAAGGTGTCGAACCTATTCACCCCCCGCCCCCTCCAGGTTAGCTTTGAGCATTTGAGCGTGATTGTATTTTCAATTTGTATCAAAGCAAGACACTAGATTGCACTTAGTGTGAGTCTGGGGTGATACTTTCAAGGTTCTTGCAAGGCGTTTGAAGTCATGGGTTTACAAGATGATGTAATGGCGGAAGGAGCCTCAAATACTAGGCCACCAATACTTCATGGCACTAACTATGGGTATTGGAAGTCGAGGATGAAAGCCTACATCCTCTCTATTGATGAAAGGGCTTGGATGATAGTGGAAGAAGGTTATAGTCCTCCTACCAAGGTTCAAGAGGATGGAACCATGATACTCAAGCCAAGGAGTGAATTGACAACGAATGAGTTTGAGGTTGCTAAATGGCACCATCGTGCTATGAATGCCATCTTTGGAGGAGTTGATGATCATCAATTCTCCTATATTCAAAATCTTGAATCTGCAAAGGAAGCTTGGGATACTCTTTAAGTTACTAATGAAGGAACCTTAGCGGTGAAGAAATCGGGGCTTTAAATGTTTGCATCACAATATGAAGGTTTAAATATGGGTAAGGAAGAAAAGTTTGAAGACTTCCAATTTTGGCTTCTTAACATAGCTAACCAATGTCAAGCACTTGGAGTACCTATCTCAAAATAGCGTTTAAATTGGAAAATCCTTAGGTCTCTTCCTAAGAGATTCAAATCAAAGGTGACGGCCATTGAGGAAAGCAAGGATGTGCATAGTATGAATATTGATGAGTTGTTTGGGTCTCTCCAAACTTATGAGATGTGCTTAAAGCCAACGATCAAGAGTAAGGGAATTGTTCTCAATGCTATAGAGGAGGAGAGTGATGATGAAAATGAAGAAATGGCACTCTTGGTTAGAAGGTTCAAGAAGTTTCTAAAGAAGAATGCCAAGCCAAAAGGCAAGTCTTCTAAGGAAAAATGAGTCAAGAGAACGTCATCTCCAAGGATTGTTAAGCCATGAACAAGAAAGAGGTTCAATGCTATAATTGTTAAGGTTTTTGTCACTTTGCTAGTGAGTGCACTAAGAAGCCATCTAAGAAAGACAAGAAAGGAAAAGTGTCGGCGGCTACTTTGAGTGATGATAATTCTAGTGACAATGAGAGCTCTAGTAGTGAGTCTTCAAGTGATAAAGAGTTGGTCAGTAACTTTGTAGCTCTAACGGCTTCTCATTCTCCACTAGATGTTGGTAGTACAATATCTTTGAACAAGAACCTTGATGCAAATCATGATGGAAGCTCTAGTTCCATTCCTACTAATCTTGAGTTGTTGAAAAAGATATAAAAGCATGAAGAAGCTAGAGACAATGCTCAAAGAGAAGTAGTTGAAAAGGATGATTTGATCAAGAAGCAACTAGATGAGTTTGTGGTTGTTACTCGTTGACTTCTTGGTGAAAAAGGTGATATTATGAAGAAGTTTTGAGAACTTGAAATGATAAACCTTCAGAAGAATAATGTGATATCTTCTTCGAAGAAAAGAGAACATTAATTTATGGAAAAAATAGACACGGCTAAGGAGGCTATCGAGGATTTAGTAAATGATTCGGTTAGTGTGTCTGGTGTTAGGAATCTTGTTAACTCTCATAGTGGTGAAGACGACTTGGTAGTTGAAGAGGAGCTTTTGGAAGCATCACTTCTTACACATTTTGATGAAGTCGTGATTGATAAGAAACCACACAAGAAGAGAAGATCAAAAGCTAAGAAGAAGTTGGAAAACAAGGTATCTTTGCAAACTCCTAGTGAAGCTTGTTCAACTCCAAAAGATACAATCTCATCTTTTATTCCAATTTGCCATTATTGCAAAACAATATGTCACATTAAGCCTAGGTGTAATAAATATATTGAAAAATGCAAATTAGGAAATGAATCTAGGGATAAGGAGATTAAACTTCAACTTGAACATGCTAGGGTCTTGAAAGTTGAGAAACATGATAATATTGCTAAGCATGAGAAGAATTTGTGGAGTAGAAAGAATACTAATCTTGTTCAACTTGACAAAGCTTGTGTTGATAATGTTAAGGAAGAGTGTGTTAATGATATTCTTGTTCAAGTCATTGAAGGACTTTACTCTAGATTTAACATCGTTGTCAAGGATGATATTGGAAATGTTTGTGTAGGTACACCCAAGAACAAGTGGTTCAAGGGTGAGTGCTCTCATCACTAAAATAAGCACACGTGAGATAGCTTTGAGGCTATATATCAATTATGTTGAGAATTCTTGCTTGCTAGCTTTGAATACTCCATGTATTGATATGAACTTGGTTATCTCACATCATGATTGTTATGATGGTCAAAATTTGTTGATTAACTTTGAAGAAGTTCTTTTGTTACACGTGTTGATTGGGTTGAGATATTATGCTTTTTATACTCTTGTTGTGAAACATCGTCAACTTGATGTCATGAGGACATTTAAGGAAAGAGTGCTCATAAAAAGGACGAAAGTATGATATTTGGTGAATATAATGTGCAAAAAAGGTATCTCTATACTCTAATGCACGTTCTCTTAGATATTCAACTTTTGACTCAATTCTTGACATACATCTCATAGCATGTCATATTAGAGAATTTTTTATAGCATACATATGGTTCTTATTGACATTTGCTATTTTAGAATCTAATAGTGATATTATTCACATTGATCTTAACTTTGATGATTGTTTGCGTATAGTATATTGAGTGGCATTATTTTTGAAAATATGAGCTTCATATTCTTTGAAAGCTACTCATTAGAGAAGTAATGATCTTGAATAAGTGTCTACTTATTGCACTTAGATCATGTGCTTATGAGCCATAAAATCTTGGTTTTCTAAAATTGTACCTTGCTTCTCTTATATGTTATGCTAGTAGGTTGAGTTTACTAATATGTAAACATTTGATACACCTTGAAGTTTTTTGTGCTCAAGTACATTTAAAATGACCTATGTTTAGTATCCATTTTGCTTTGGCAATTACATAGAACTCAACAAGCACCTTCATGAAAAGGGCTACACACATTGGTTGTGAAAGCTACCCAATGTTGGAAAGAGCTACACCATTGTGATGAGTGAAAGCCATCATGAAGTGAATTTTGTTTATGTAAAAAAAATGAAAAAATCAAAGAAGTGTTGAAAGGAATTCATAAAAAAAAAAATCTTTGATTCATAGCCTAAAAATAAAAGGAGGAAGGCTTAAAAAAGAGTTTAGTTGAAAATCAAATGAGCTCATGTTGAAAACAGAAATGGGATGATGATCCACATGCACACACACACTCATGTGTTGAAATCTATTCTCTTAAAAGCAAAAATTCCGGATAATAATCGGTTTGACTTTTTATCATAAAAGCTTAAGATGAATAGTTGTTGGAAATTGTTTGCATGTTGATTATCAAACTGCTTCTTGATATATATTTGAAGCATATCTCTCTCACACACACTTTGTTTATGAGTATGATGATATCTTTGCAGTTGTTGAAGAATTATGAGAGAACTTGAAAAATATTTGTGTATTTCTCTTAGCAAATGAAGCTTATTTTGTTAATATTTTTTCAAATTGCTTGAATGTGTGATTGTGTGAACATTTTTGTGAACTCTACGCTATCATTGATTTTAGTTATAACATTCATCAAGGGGAAGCATTGTATGCTAGACATTGTTCTCTTTTATGATATGTTCACATGCTTCATTTAGTTACATGTTGGCATATTTGGACTTAATGATACTTGTAAGATATTACTCACTATCTTTTTCTTGCATGATAATTCATTCTTAAATCATATGTCATTGTGTTTATATATTTGTGACTAATATGCTTGTTTTGTCTTTCACTCACTTTTGTTGTATGCATATAGCATCATATTTCACAAGAACAAATGGGAAGAACTAAAGTTACTGGAAGTGGAAATCAATTGAATCCCATTGTGAAAGCTAAGTCTACCTCAAAGGGATCCAAAGCTTCAAGGTCAAATGATTTAGGGATAATTGGAACTAAAAAGATATTTCAAGAAAGAGGCATTGACTTAGGTAAATGTAAAGATTCTTATGTTCTTAAATGCATTAAGGATAGAAATTGGAAATCTTGGGTGAGCATGCTAGGAATAGTGAATGACACTATTGTTAGAGAATTTTATCATGAATATAAAGAGAGTGCCACCTTATTGGATGCTTTGATGGAGATTAGGGGTGTTGTGTTTAGAGTTAACCCGGTAAACATTAACAAGTGTCTTGGGCTATCTAGTGATATTGATTCAAACTTTCAAGATGTTGATATCATTGAGAATCTTAATATCATGGGTAGAACTCTATGTGACAATGCTTCTTTTGAGTGGAAAGGTAGAGCATATATTAGTCAACATGAGTTAATTAAGGCAAGTGCATTTTGGCATCTTTTTATTTGCACAAATATTATTGGATCTTCGAATTCAACCGAGTTGAATAAAGACAAGATCAAAATAGTATATGCCTTGGTGACTAATCAACCTATAAACCTTGGGGATTTGCTTATGTTTTACTTAGACAATGTTGCTTTCTCAACTAGAGGAGATAAGAAGCTTGCATTACCGGGGTTTATAACTTCTTTGTGTTTAGCTCATGGTGTTCAAAGTAGTGGAGATGATATGTTGGTACAACCCTTGGAAAAGTATAGTGATAAACGTGTGTCATACATGTCATATAAGGATAAGGGTAAGACATGTGATACTTTTGGACTATTTAGTAGTTCACAAGTTGATTGTCAAGAGACTAGCATAAACATTCTTCCGGATTGGGCTTTACATTTGAAGAAGAAGGTTGATGAGCTTAGTGCTATGGTTGAAAAACAAGATGCTAGAATAAAAGAGCTGGAGGAGTGTATTGCATCAAGTTTAAGACCACCTCTCAAGCATTATGTTAGGTCAACTACACGCACATCTTTCTTTGGGGGATCTAGTAGCTAGTATTTGAGTCTCATGGTGTGTTTCTTACCTTTTGGCATCATTTTATGTCAAAAAATGGGAGAAAGAGTTGTTAAGAGTTGCTAAGAGTTGCTAGTTTCTTAGTTTCCTTTTTATGTTGTTTTTGTGAACTTGTGAACTTTTGAACTTTCAATGGCATGTAACTTAAGATTTGGTTAAGAACTCTTGTATTTGGCATGTATTGTGGGGGAGATACATGTATTTGTGGACTTAATTGTATATTCTTATCCATATTATATGTTGCCATTTGTTGTCTTTCTCTTGTATATGCATTGTGCTTTGAGATGATTTGTAGGTTGCTTCAAGAGAAGATCAAGATGAAGTTCAAGAGTTGGTGAAGATTAGTTAAAGGAATCTTACTCATTGCAATGTGAGGGAGTGATTTTGTGACCTATCTTCATTTTTATATTTGTAGTAAATGTATAGGTGTTTTGACATGGAATTTGCCAAAGGGGGAGATTGTTAGGTTTTAGTTTGTGTTGGCATTAATTCCATATCAAAACGATGTTTACTTGTAATGATTTAGTTGTTTAGATTCATGATGATTCAAGCTTCAAGGAAGAAGTAACAACAAGTCAAAGCAAGTTCTAAGTTTTCAAGAGAAAGGATGCAATATGGTTCTACAAAGGTATACTAAGACCTTATCTTTCTCTTACAAGGCTAAGGCACACACACACATATCATACATTTGTGTCCCTGCATCGTTGTGCACCATTATAGGCACACACATACAATTCATTCATATGTGTCCCTGCATCATTGTGCACCATGTATAACATATTCACACACTTAAAGATGAATGTTCATGCATTGGTATGAAAATAACATGTTTTGAAAAATGCATGATTGGAGACTATCTCTATGTAGTTTACATTCTAGTGTAAATTGTGTTTGTGTGTGTATATGTTTTGAATAACATGGATATTGAACTTGGATTTAGTTTTAAATCCTTCTTTATTGAGTTCCGGTCATTTCGGTTTCTCATACTATTGATTTCAAGTTCTAAGTCAAAAGATACTATACTTTCAACTCATGTTTCATACATTATCTTCGTCTTCGTATATCGAGTCGAATTATTATTTTCTGGGTTGAGTATCTTATATGTCCATGTCCATGTGAGAGTTACGGTTTGTAATCCGTAAACGGATTCAAATTCCGAGAACGGTCTAAGAACGCGAAGGAAGGTCGAAGGAGGAAGAAGCAAGCAAGGCACTTCTTTCCCGAGATGGCACGTGGCCATCTCGGAGCAGAAGGCTTGCTGCCCGAAGATTCCCACGCACCAACTTGGGCAGCAAGCTTGCTTGGCTTCTTCTTTCCTTTCTTTGTCATTTCACATGTCCAAGTCTCCCACTCCTTTATAAACTCTTTCCCTCTCACATGTCATTCTAAGAAGAAATTTAAAACATGTGTGCAGAAATTTTCTCTCTAAATTTTCTCACCTTCCAAACACCATAAATTCTTCATTTGAACTCCGATTTGAGTGATTCAAAGTTGAGAGTGTTCATCTATTCATCCTCCATCTTTTCTCTGAAGGTTGAATTAGTTTTGCTGCTGTTTTTGGTGTCTAATCATACAAAAACGGGACTGCACCTAAATCAACTAAGGTATTGATTTTCTCTCAAAGTTTTCTTTTAAAACTTGGTCAATTGCCTTGGGTTTTCTACTTCTACATATATTTGTATATTGTGAGTGTTTTGATTTGTGTTTTGAACACTTTCAAAGCTAGATTGAGTTTCAATTGAAATCATACATGTTGAGTTAGGTTTTGATTTTGCCTATGTTATCACATGTTTGGGATTTTATTATGCTAGCTTTGATTCTAGGACTATTTGATGATCTTTGATTGATTGATTTTGAAAAAATAGTTCCTCACATGTATTAGGCTCTCTTGGCTGAATTTCTCACATAATACATGTGCTTATGTTCTTTTAAGCTATTCATGTGTTTTGGTTGAATCTATGATTAGGAATATGCTCTGGAACTTTAGCTTAAATCTAATTGACTTTGTCATATGATTTTAGCATGTTTTTGGTTTGTGTGATTTAAACTTGATCTTGTGACTTATTGAACAGATCTTGTGATTCAAGTTTAGATCTATGCATGTATCTAGGTTGTGATTAATATTGAACATATCTGACATAATCTAGATTGATTACACATGCATGATAAACTAGACTATATGTGATTTGTGCATTCATGCTCATGTCTAGTCTTTTCCATAGGATGTGTTGATTATAACATTCTATGTTGCATGCTTGTTTGCGTTTTGCATTCATGATCACCTAGATGTCTTGTGAGAAGGAAGTCTTGCCAATAGGTGTGAAACCTATGGTGTTGAGCAAGAAGTCTTGGCAAGAGGTGTGAAGCCTTGGATTGTCGAGCAAGGAAGTCTTGGCTAGGATCGAGAGGATCCGGATAGTCGAGCAAGAAGTCTTGCCTAGAGTTGGGAGAACTCGGATACGAATAGATGAGCAAGGAAGACTTGACTAGAGTCGTGAGGAACTAGTTGAGCAAGAAGTCTTGCCTTGGATCCTACGGATCCGGATTAGGTGAGCAAGGAAGTCTTGACAAGAGGTGTGAAGCCTCGGATTGTTGAGCATAGGGCGGCAACTTCTAGAGTAGAATAGGATGGTAGTTTCTAGGTGAAGAGGTCACTTGAGAGATTGTACTTGTCTTATCTACTAGTAGATTTTGTTCGCCACTGGCTGCTAGCCCGTGGATGTTTCCTCTTTGGAGGTTTACCACGTTATATCTTGTGTCAACTTTTCTCTATCCCTATCTCTCTAATATTTGTATTGTGGATAGAATTCTTTATATATGTTGACTTCCTTTCTATAATATAGATTGTGTATGTGTTACAATTACTTGTTTGTATCAAACTTTACTTGTGTTTATATATTGATTAATTGTCTTTAATTAATATATATAAATATTGTGATACAAGCAATCTAGAGGGACAAACTTTTGTTTGTTTCTAAGGGAGTCAAAAAAGGTGTCTAACCTATTCACCCCCCCTCTAGGTTAGCCTTGAGCATTTAACCGTGATTGTATTTTCAGACATCACCTTGTAGCAATATAGACCCCGTCCGATGATGAAACTAGTCTTTTCCTGGTCGGTGGGGTGCATCATAATCTGGTTGTATCCTGAAAACGCGTCCATGAAGCTCAGGAACTTGTTTTTAGAGGTGGAGTCAACCAACTGATAAATTTTTGGTAGAGGGAAACTGTCTTTCGGACATGCCAGGTTGAGGTTGTATAATTGACGCTTATGCGCCACTTCCAATTTGCCTTTGTGACCATGACAATGTTGGCGATCCATTCGAGGTAGCCTGTTTCTCTGATGAAGCCCGCTTGGGTCAATTTGTTCACTTCTTCCTGAACCGTAACATTTCTTTCGACGCTAAAGTGACACCATTTTTGTTTAACGGGGCTTGAAGGTCGGATCCACTGTCAATCGGTGAGCAGCCAAAGATATTGGGACCCCGGGCATCTCGTCGTGACTCAAAGCGACGATGTAATTGAATTATTTGAGGAGCCCGATCAAACCCTCATTGACTCTCGGTTCAAGGGTGGCTCCGACTTTGACAACCTTCGAGGGGTCACCCGTCCAGATGGGAATCTCTTCCAGCTCATCCGTTGGATGACCGCTGACCCATTCCCTTTTATGCTCCTCTTCGTCTGGCATCACGGGGTTAACCTCTGGGTGATTTATGGGTTTTATATCTTCCAAGGTCAATATAGGTGTTGCTCCATCCTGGATCATTATTACCTCGGAAAGTTGATTTACTAGAGCTGTTAGGTTGGCAGATACTACATAGCATCTCCTGGCTGCTTGTTAGTCACCTCGTGCCTCGCCTACACTGTCTCTTATTGGAACTTTAAGACATTGTGGTAGATGGATAGGACCCCATCAAGGATGACAGAAAAGGTCTTCCTAGTATCGTATTGTATGTCGATGGGGTATCTACCACCACGAAGTCCATCATAATATTTTGTTGGAGGGGGGATATTCCAACAATTACTATGAGGATCTTCAATCCCTCAAGTATGATCGAGTCCACAGTGAACCCATGCAACGGGGTGAGGCAACTATTGTAACACCATTGTTTCTAATTCAGTTTCTTCAAAGTATCTTTGAAAAGGATGTCAATGTTGCTGCCTCTGTCAACGAGCACGCGATGGACCATGCAGTTGGCAATCTTCACCATGACCACCGTGGGGTCATAATGAGGCTGCACAGCATTGTAGACATCCACTTCGGTGAAAATGATCTGTGACATCTGGGAAGGGTTAGTCAGGCGCTGGTCGACCTTAAAGATACCTCACCTTTCATCTACACGAGGGATCTTCCTCGCGTGGTTTTTCCTAGAATTATTAGAGGACTAGCCAGAGTGGGTCCTCCGCTGATGGTATGTATCACCTGGATTTATTGCATCAGATCCGTTTGTTCCCCCTTTCTCTTCTGAGCTTGCTCACGGATCTCGGCTTGCACTTCACTTCAAGTCTGAATGTTATCATTGACATGTTGTTAGAATTCTACAAAAAATCCTCCCCTCATTAAAGCCTCGATCTGGTTTCACAGGTTATAGCACCCTGGAGTGTTGTGTCCCACATCTTCATGAAAGTCACAATACTTATAACGGTTCCTCTTATCCACGGGGGCTTACATGGGTGCGGGCTTCTGTAGTAACCCCTTGTCCTAAATGGCGAGATAGATTGTTTCACTGGATACATTTAAAGGGGTGTAATGATCATATCCTCTCTCATCTCGAGCTATTGAAGCTACTGTCCTAAGAGGAGGCGAAGCTCGTAGAGGAGTTCGTTTTGCTGGATACCTTTCCGATCTGGGTTGAGAAATGGAGAAGCAATACATCGACCTGTGGGGGGGTTTGTTTTGGCTTTTCTAAGCTTGCTTTGGTTTGGGAGCTTCCTTCTTTTATCGCTTTACGGCTTTCATATCGTCGTGTTCCATCTTGACCTTGTTCTGTTCACCGACTTCAATTTGCTTCAGAACCCGATCATAGGCTTCTTGGTAGGTCTCTAACGGCCGCTTGGCAAAAGACCGGAAAAGCTTGCCCGCCCACAGGTTCCTCCTAAAATTTAAAAGCTCGACATTAGCCTGGAGGGTTTCCCCTCTCTCCTGTATCACATACTGTAGATGGATTAGATCCTTCAATCAGGGTTTAATTCCCTGGAATTGCAAGCAGAAATCAGTTGACAGCTTCGTGAAGGAATACTGCCAGCAGGTAGCTTTCTGAACCAGGTCTTAGCATAATCTGTCAGTGTAGTTGGGAACATCCGGCACATGGCAGCCCTTGTCATGTTCTGTACCTCCATCTATTAGACGAAGCTCTCTAAGTGGCTCAAGGGATCCTCTGTCCCAGAGAATCTATCAGTCGACATTTTGAATTTTGGCAGAAGTTCCGCCTCACGGATCCTTCTAGTGAAGGGAACATTCATCTCACTGAAAGGATCTCTTTTTTCCTTCTTGTACTTCACATTCTTCATATGTTGGATCTCTTCTTGAAGCCTTGCCAACGGGTCTCTCAGGCACTTGTTCTCGGGTTTACTTGAAAAAATCTCAGATTCCACACTGTCAGACCCTTTTGATGAGTTGGAGACCTCTACCCGACTCTTTCTACCGATGGGATCTACCTGTGGCTTTGCTGGATATCTTCATTTCTAGCTCGGGCTTCCCTCCTTGAAGTTGTTGGGTGAAGAAACTCTCGCCGCTCCCGGGAAATGATGCCACCGCGAACTTAACTTGCCTGAGTTTGTAACATAGTGGCGTATCGAGAACGGGGGGTATGGGCCATAACCTCTCTAGGATCAAGGGCTGGGGTCTAGTTCTATTATGAGATGGCTCTGTAGGGGCAAGTCCTAGGCGATCAAAGGTGGGTTGCCGAGTGTAGGGCCTATTTGGTTCTCCTCGATTGTAGAGGTTTGTTTACTGAACAGTAATACCCTCAGCGAGCAGTCAAAGGCTGACGTTTTCAACGAAGCCTACTGCTTGTTGGTCAAGCATGGCCTGGCTTACCATAGGGGGATCCGAAGCTCGCACAGTGGCTGGCTGGTCTAGGACCTAGCTATGAAGCCTGAATTTTCTTTCTTTTTTCAAGATCTTTCTTGTCGACGTAGCTGAAGGTTGTCTCAATGTGCCGGGATGTCCTTGGGAGGAACGAAGACTCATGATTACTGCAAAACAACGAACTTGTGAATATACAAATGGTGGTGTGGAAAGTTCCCACAGACGACTCTAGAAAGTGTTAATGAGAAATTTGCTCAAGGTGAGAAATTCAAATCAACACCCTCAAGACCACTACCACGGAAGTGGTGACCGGGGTCAGTGCCTTAGATATCTGACCTCTTAAGATAGAAATGAATATTCGAGGGCTAATGTGATGGCAAATGAGATTTTTATTATTGATCACTTGTGGTTTACAAAAATCTCTCAAATACACTCACAATCTCTCTAGGACATAGGAGGGTGTCAACTTCGTGCCTGTCGAATAGTAGATACAATGGAGGCTGTGTTCTGATCACAGAATTTAGGCTCAGAGCTCTCTCCTTTCTTTTTTTCTTTCGTCCCTTATTTCTTCCATGCTTAGCCTTATTTATTTCCGGTCCAAGTAGGTTTAAACTCATAAATATCCCGCCATGATCCTATGAATCTGTTCTCTCCTTATCGGGCAAGATCCATTTTTTGAAAGTTGTTGACTTCGAATTCATAACGGATTCGAGGATATCTTTGACAAAGATAAGTTTGTTTTCTTTTTGGAATCAAACTCTTGTCTTACACGTATGTAGAATTTAATGTTCGTTATAACGTAGATATGATCTTGTGTGTATTCATGGCATGATTCTTCATGGAGGCCATCAAGTTAACAGCTCGTTGTTTCATAGAGCGAGATAGATCCATGCTTTAGTTTTGGTCTCAGAAGCTTGGGACAGCCTTGTGGGCACTTACTAGGGGTAGTGTAGATTAAGCAAGATTCTTCTTTCATGTCTAGGTAGGCTACATGCGTCCCTTAGTGAATTGGAACATTAGTTATAGCATGAATCTGATCCACTTAGAGGCTCCATCTTCTTATCTGACGGGGACAACGTGCTTCTAAAGACATTGGTGGGCTTCTGGCTTAGGCTACGAGTTAAATCTGACCTCGGGAAGATTTGACATGGAAGAAGCTTGCTTTGTTTGTCGGGCTTCACTTCTAGTGTTTCCTGAGCTCAGAAACCTTTCCCTAGGTTGGAACCCCGTTCACCGATCACGCAGCGGAAATAGGTTCTTAAAAATTTATACAGATCGTATTCTTTTTCTAGGACCAATGAACTTGTGATTGTAATTATTTTCGGAACAAATACATATAAAAATTATTGCACTAACAAATATATATATGTAAATACAGGAAATTGTAACCAATAATAATAATAAATAGAACCATACCAATGTTTGAAGGCTCCTTCACTTTTCGATTTGCTCCTGGTCTGTACCACTGATCTTCCTCGCTATATATTGGGACTAATAACTACGTATGGGCATGTCACGGATTCAAGATCTTAGGAGGATATTGAGGAGAAAAGAATAAGAAACTCTTTCTTTAATATTAGTGCACAACACTTGTACACAAAACCTTTTCTCTCTTTTTGGTGTTATTTCATGCACACACTGCACACAATAACTCATGCACACTTACTTGAATATATCAAAGCCTTTGCATATAATCAAGTGTGTGGTTTGATATCTCACGCACAGTTTTCAAAACAAAAGAAAAACAAACTTTTCCTTTTAACGTGTTTGACCAAAAAACAAAAAACAACTTAGCATTTGTCTTTTGTCAATATATATATATATCAGTATTGTGCGTGTTCTCATGCACACCTTTTTTAAGTAATATATATCATATATATAATATTTAAATTTAAAAAAAACTAATCAAATCTAATTTGATTTTTAAAAAATTTCAAATAAAAAATATCCCATATCTTTTATTTGATTTTATTTTTAAATTCAAACTATTTAAATTCAAAAATAAAATATTAAATTTAATTTAATAAAATAATCACATTATCTTATTTTATTCAAAAATAAATATCAACATGCACCCTCAATTTATTGATTAATAACATAATTAAATAATCTTATAATTTAATTTATGTAATCACCATTATTCATTAATTAAATAATCTCATTATTTAATTAATTCCTGAATAAATACGTGTCACTTTCGTAACACAATTAATTTGATAATCCAATTAATTAACTGTGACCCTTGTTACCTAAATCGATCGGACTAGCAAGGGGACCTAATGGGCCCACGGTATTTTGAGCTCCAATAATTCTCAGAATCATTAATTAAACTCTTTAATTAATATTTTTTGATTATTAACTCTGGTGTTATTCCACTAAAAACCCGAAGCTGCATTCTCTCAACTGCAAACGTTTTTACACAGACCGATACAACTCGGTGTCCATCGATATAGCTATTACATATGGTGTGATCCTCCATAGTAATTCATAAATAGAGTTGGGTCATAATGTCCATTATACCCCTCTAATTACATATATCCTTTAAGTACCATTGATTCTCTAATGGACAATAAATTCTATTTCCTTACGGAATTAGGAGAGCGCTTATATTGTCCAAAACCCGAATTAACCCTTAAGGGAATTACCATATACTTCTCACAAGAAGGAGTGGATTTCACTATTGTGTACAAACCTTCCTAGCCACAAGCCAAACCGTAATCCCAACATACGGAGTATATTGATCAGGAAATGCATCTGACCTCACATATGGCATTTCGAAGACCACGATATAACCTGAAGGAGTCGATAAGACACTCAGGATTAAGATCACCCATATATAGCCATCATTAGTTGATATATATGAATCTCATTGGTAAACGGATCTTGGTGTGAGATTCATATAGATCATGGTCTAGTTCAATATGATCACATCATATAAGGTGCCTACATTCCCATATCTCATATGAATGATTCAAGATAGAATCACTGTATATTACAGAATGGACCGCGGCTACAGATTAACCACAAATAAAGTACCCAGCTTTATTTGCTATCTATGGACTCTTTAGATTGCACGTCTCTTACTGTATCCATCTGTATATGACACTTATATACATAGTTTGAGATTACATCCGGCAATCCAGGATGTTAATATGTACACAAGTTTATAAAATAAATAACATAACAGAATGTGTTAATACAAAAATTTGGCCAGTGGTCAAAGAGAAATTTTCCACTTTCCCGCCATAAGTCAAAGCCCATAATCGACGTTCATGAAACCCGGGTAGACCATAAAGCTACCCCACAAGAGTAGGGAAGGCCACCCTGGCTTCAAAACTATCAAAAAGCAAGATAGGCACAACTAGGACAAGCCCCCCACACGAGCACTGGAACCCAAGCTTTTCCAGGCCATCTATCTAGTAACATCGAATCCTGAGGTCTCTAAGCTCAAGAAACTTTCGAAAGAAGCCCGACAAGCAAAGTAGGCCCCCTCTGGGTTAAGACTTTCAGAGGAAAAACTTAACAATAGTCTTGGACAGAAGCCACACAACCTCTCCAGAAGCCCGTTGTCCCTGTTGGGCATGAAAGAGGAATCATGCCTAAATCTATACTACATCGGCTACCTCCTAGGAATGTCTACATGGACACCTTAAGCTCCTAAGGGTCAGGGAAAATCCATCCTAAGCTTCTAAGAATAGAGTCAAAGCATGGATCTACCTCACTCTATGAGACGACAGACAGCTAGCTCAGTGACCTCTATGAAAAACCATGTCGCGATAACATACAAGATCATATCTATGTGATAATCAACATTAATTCTGTATACGTGTGAGTCAAGAGTTTGATTCCCAAAAGGAAACAAACTCATTTTCGTTAACAATATCATCGTTTCTACTATTTACTTAGGGTCAACAACTTTTAAATAAAGGATCCCGCCCGATAAGGAGAAAACGGATTCGTAGGATCGTGGCGGGATATCAGCGAATTCAAACCTACTTGGACCATATATAAATAGGGCCAAGCATGACACAAAATAGATATATGAAAAAAGAGAAGTAGAAGTAGATAAAAAATGGAAGGAGAACGACAGATAGAAGAAAAGAAAAGAAGAGGGGAAGGCCTAAATTCTGTGTTCAGAACACGGCCACCTTCGTTTCCACTATTCTACAAGCATAAAGTTGCCACCTCTCTAGATCCTAGAGAGACTGTGAGCATATGAGAGAGTGATTTGTATATCGAAGCAAGTAATCAATAAAAGCTCCCATTTGTATTATTGCAATCCAGCATCTCGGTTACCTCTTAACAGGTCAGGTATCAACGGTACCGACCCCGACCACTACTTCCGTGGTAGTGGTCTTGAGGGTGTTAGTATGAATTTCTCATCCGGAGCAAATTTCCCGTTAACACTTTTTGGAGCCGTCTGTGGAAAACTCTCACACCACCATATTTACATTCAAAAGTTTGTTATTTTACAGAAATCACGAGGCTCCGCTCCTTACAAGGAAAGCCAGGCGTATTGAGACAGCCTTCTGCTCCGTCAACATGAAAGGTCCCGAAGAAAGGGAAGAAATATGGGCTCCATAGCCAGGTTCCAGCCCAGCCAGCCACTGTGAGGGATCTGGATCCCTATCCGAGAAATCAGGTCAAGCTTGACCAACAAGCGGCGGCCTTCGTAGAAAATGTCCGCCTTCGACTGCTCGCTGAGGGTATTACTATCCAGCAAGCAGACCTTGGCAATCGAGGGGAGTCAAGCAGGCCAGGGGCTAGGCAACCCACCTTTGATCGCCTGGGACCGACTCCTCTGGAACTAGCTCGTAATAGAACGGGACTCCCAACCTCGATCTGGGATAGGTTAGGGCCCATGCCCCCCTTCTCAAAATGAAGTGAAAAGTCATTTATTGATTGGCTTATTTCGTGAACAAATCACATTTTTAGGGTATTATGTAAGGGTAGCTTAGGCTCTCAAGACCTCAAGAGGAGAAGCACTGAAGGTAAAATTCTTGTGCTTACTTGCTTTGAAGAGATAGTTGCACACACTCACACATCCATGAATAATTCTTATTCATGTATGTTGAGTGTTTATACTTGGTTGCATTTTGGTTTAAATGACTCTTGATTGATATATTTGCATCTTGTAGTTAAAGTTTCAAGTCATGTTAGGCATTAGTATAGGATGCATCTTCATCACTATTGGACTTGTTGAAAATGTATGTTTGAGTGTTGATAAATTAGGCTTTTCACTCGTTGTACGCTACTCGACCAACGTACCTCACCAGCGTAACATTCCATTGGAACGTCGTTTGTCATGCCCCACTGAGCTACGCAATTACATCCACGCATAGTTGAAAAAGTGGGCAGTGCGCTGGTGGTGCGCTACTCGACTAGCGCAGCCTCACCAGCACAACATTCCAGTGGATTGTCGCATGTGTTGCGCCACTCATCCAGCGCCTATTGAAAAATTAGGTTGTGCGCGGGTGGTACGCTACTTGACCAGTGAACGTCACCAGTGCACATAGAGGAAGTTGGAACATTTTTTCCAAAACGACCACACTTTGTTTGGATCTCATATATATATATATATATAACTCTTTGCTTTAAGGTCGTGTAAGAGTTCAGAACATCATATATTTTCCTTAGAACACATTTCAACGGAAAAACTTTTCAAAAAACTCATCTTTAAACACTCAAAGCATTCCCATGAGCATTAAAACTTCATCTTGCATCATCTAAAGCCATTTAGAGTGCATCTATGGATAGGTTTGCTTCATCACATCTTGTTTGGTAAGTTCTTTACTATCTTCTTACAAGTTAAGTGTTTTGCTTGCTAAGCCATCTCTTTTATTATTTGTATGTTATTAGAACATATTCTAGATACAAATTAGAGATTGTTGTGATGGCATGATTGAGTGTTGTATTGTGATAGCTTCATAGGATTGTTTGATTTATGTTTAGCTAAGCTTTTTGAACATGTCATTTAACTCATGATATCTAGGATTGCATTAATTGTCATCTCATTATCCTAGATATGCATATAGGGTTTCCTAGCCTTTTTTGTTCATTGAATATAATCATATATTCACATAGGACATTTTATCTCTTCATTGAGAAGTAAGACTTGTGTTGCCTCCGGGAGTAGGTAGCTTAAATCGCAAGCAAGATGGACTAGGTTCACTTATACTAGGATTAGGTAGTGGTGGTGAATTTAAACCGGGATTAGGTTGTAATTCTCTTGCCATTAGTGGATTCGAGGTTCTTGTGTGGCACACATATCGGCCCATGGTTTTTCTCATTTGGAGGGTTTCCACGTAAATCTCAAGTGTCTTTTATATTTCTGCACTTTAACACTTGTGATTTTATTGTAACTAGCTAGGGGCATTTTCGTCAACTTGACCTTTAACGAAAATTGGGTAAAATTATTTAAAATCTATTCACCCCCCCTCTAAATTAATATTATACATACCATAATTTTTGTTTCAATTGGTATCAGAGCAGGTTCCTAGGCATACATAGGTGATCCTTGCTCATTTTGGTGTGTGTTGCATTTTGTGTGTGTATTGATCATTCATACTTTTGCATTCATATCATTCATTCATTAAACACAATGAGTGGAAACGGTGGCAACGAAGGAGCTTCTAGCACTAGACCTCCACTTCTTACCGGATTGAATTATGCCTCTTGGAAAGGCAAGATGGAGTCGTATATTTGCCAAATCCATGACAGGGCATGGATGGCGGTTGAAGATGGCTACACTCCACCCATGATTACTCCTACAGATGGAGGAGAAGATGTACTCAAGCCAAAGGCGCAGTGGAATGCACAAGAGTTTGAGGCATCAAAGTTGAATAGGAAGACAATGCATGCCATCCTATGTGCAATGGATGAGAACCAGTACAAGTTGGTTCAAAATACTAAGATAGCTAAGGAGGCATGAGATATCCTAAAAGTTGCACATGGGGGAACCGATGTGGTTAAGGATTCGAAGCTTCAAGTTCTCCAAACACAATTTGAATTGCTCAAGATGGATGAGAACAAGTGCTTCAATGACTTTGAAGTGAGGTTGATGGATATTGTGAACCAAAGTCATCAACTTGGTGATCCTTATTCGGATAGAAAGATCAAGCAGAAGATTATGAGATCTCTACCCGATAGATTTGAGTCTAAGGTGATGGCTTTAGAAGAGAATAATGGTTATAAGGATATGAAGCCAAGTGAAGTGATTGGGAGGCTTCTATCTTATGAATCTAGGAAATGTCCTAACCCCACACCATCGAAAAAGCAAAAGGATATTGCTTTGAAAGTCTCCAAAGTTGATAAGGAGGAGAGTGATGACTCGGATGAAGAAATGGCCTTGCTAATGAGGAAGTTCAAGAAATTCTACAAGTCCGAGAGGAAAGGTTTCGGATCCAAGGGTCAAGACTTCTAGAAAAAGGCTCCCTTCAAAAAGATTAAGCCTAGGCAAGAAAAGACCGAGAAGAAAGGAGTCCAATGCTATGAATGTGGTGGGATAGGTCACTTTGCCCCGGAATGTGCAAATCACAAGGTCAAGAGAAAGGGAAAAGTGATGGCTGCCACATAGAGTGAAAGTGATATCTCCAAAGAAGGAGATGAGTCTTCAGGTGATAAAGAACTCATGGCTAACTTCATAGCCTTTACGTCCTCTCTTAGTAGCAAAGCTGCTAGTGAAGAAGAAAATGAGAGTCAAGAGGAAAACTACTCAAATGATGATGGATCTTCATCACAATCCACAAGTGGAAGTGTGGATAGGATGGATCTCAAGGATTATATGACTAAGTTTGAGAGTTCAAGGTTAAAAAACAAGAATGAGATTAAGAGATTGAAAGAAGAAAACCTAAACCTCTCAACTCAAGTTAACCAACTAAATGAAGAGTTGGTGAGATCTAAGAGGAGTGAGAAAGGGTTGAAGAAAAAGTTTGGAGATGCTAGAGATTTGTTGGCCAAGATGAACTCTAGCACCAAAAACCTTGACCACATGCTAGATGTTGGAAAGAGGCCAAGTGACAATAAGGGACTTGGGTTTGAAGATGACAATATGTCCTCCACTCCAAGCAATACCATTTTTGTAAGAAGTATGAACTTCAATGTGTCCTCTTCTCATCAATCACCTAGGAAGAAACTTGACCTAGGAGAGTGTTCAAGTAGTGATCAAGTAAAGGTGGCACCAAGAAGCCTACTTCAAGTTCATCCTACAAGGGCTCCTCAAGTTAACTTCCCTCAACCGAAAGCTCGTAGAGGGAAGATACCTATCATGCAAGCTCAACCAAGGAAGCAATCAAGTCTTGCTCAACAACAAAGAAGGAAAGCTCCTCAACAACAATCAAGACAACAACAAAGACATGGGAAGGCTCCAATGCATCCTCAAGGTTATGGTATGATTCCTAACTTCATTCCTACATGTCATTTTTGTTGTATTGATGGTCACACTAGACCAAATTGCTTTAGATATATTAAATTGTGTATAATTGACAGCATGATATAGAAGAAAAAGACTAAAGTCATGATGCATGTCATTAGGAAAAATGGAACACATTTGCATGATCCTAGGACACTTAGAGCCCATGTACCATTGACCACTATGAAGAAAAATATTGCACCTAGGTGGATTAGAAAGGATGAACACTTTTGTCATGTTACACAAATTGCCTTGAAAGCTCATTCTTGTGATTTTTGCTATTTTGAGAGGGGGTGCTCTAGTCACATGACTAGAAATAAGAGTTTCTTTGAGACTCTTGTGATGGTAAAGGGAGGAAATGTCACCTTTGGTGATGGATCCAAAAAGAAGGTTAAAGGAAAAGGAACCATTTCCATTACCCGGATTACCCTCACTGTCCAATGCTTTGTATGATGATGGTTTAAAAGCTAATTTGATAAGAATTTCACATCTTAGTGATGAAAGACTTTCCTTCTTGTTTCGGAAAGATGATTGTTCTATCCTATTGCCAAATGGACAAACCTTGTTAAAAGGTATGAGATCTAGCGACAAATGCTATTGTCTTGAGGCTAGAGGTGTCCCTTTCAATGTGTCCAAGGATGAACAAATTGAATTGTGGCACGAAAGACTTGGTCGCATGAACTATAGGGATTTACGAATCTTAGATAAGTTCAATGTTGTGCGAGGCCTTGCCAAGCTTGGGAAAAAGGTAAATGGTGTTTGTGGACCTTGCCAATAAGGGAAGCAAACCAAAAGTATGCACAAAAAGGGCAAGTATTTATCCACCCAGGAACCTCTAGAGCTTCTCCACATGGATCTTATGGGTCTCATGCAAACCGAGAGTTTAGGTTGAAAGAGATAAATTTTTGTGTGTGTAGATGACTTCTCTAGGTACACTTGGATTTATTTTCTTAGAGAAAAATCTGAAACCTTTGACAAGTTTAAAATGCTTTGTTCCAAAATTCAAAATTAAATGAACTCCAAGATTATAAGCATTAAAAGGATTAGAAGTGACCATGGGAAGGAATTTGAGAATACCCATTTTGAAAACTATTGCAATAGTCTAGGCATCTCTCATGAGTTTTCGTCTCTTAGGACACCTCAACAAAATGGAGTTGTTGAGAGGAAAAATAGGGTTCTTCAATAAATGGCCCGTGTGATGTTCCTTAGCAACAATGTCCCTAGGAATCTTTGGGTCGAAGCCGTCAATACGGCGTGCTACATAGGAAATAGAGTCTTTCTAAAGTCCCACACTAGGCAAACCTCCTATGAGTTATGGAAAGGTAGAAGGCTAAATGTTAGCTATTTCCACACCTTTGGAAGCAAATGCTACATTTTGAATGGCCGTGATCAACTTGGAAAATTTGATTCTAAGAGTGATGAGGGTATCTTCATTGGCTATGCCTTAAATAGAATAGCCTATAAAGTTTTCAATCTAAAAACTAGGACCGTAATGGAATCATCTAATGTTGTCATTGATGATACTAGGCTCAAATCTAATGACCATGAGGAAGATGTAGATCTAGTTGATGACTCTCCTTTGGAGAAGGTTGTTGATGTTTCTAATGTTAAAAAGACTTACCTTGATGATGACATAACACAACTTATTGATAAGATTCCTCTCTTGAACTCAAAAGAACCTGCTTCATGGGTTAGGAAACTCCATGACAAGGATGACATCATTGGAGAGGTTAGTGAGGGTGTTAGGACTAGGCGTCAAATGGATAATCTAATTAGCTACACATGTTACACCTCTAAAATAGAACCCAAGAAGTTTGATGAAGCCTTAAATGATGAATTTTGGGTTCTTGCTGTGCAAGAAGAGCTTAACCAATTTGAAAGGAATGAGGTTTGGCCTCTAGTTTTTAGGCCCAAGAACACCAATGTGATAGGCACCAAGTGGGTATATAGGAACAAATCCGATGAGGATGGCAACATTGTACGAAACAAGGCTAGGCTTGTAGCACAAGGGTACTCTCAAATTGAGGGTATTGACTTTGAGCAGACATTTGTTCCTGTTGCTAGGATTGAGTCCATTAGCCTTCTTTTATCTATTTCTTGTTTTCACAAGTTCAAATTATATCAAATGGATGTTAAGAGTGCCTTCCTCAATGGTTTCTTGCAAGAGGAAGTGTTTGTTGAGGTTTGTGGATCCTCACCACCCTAATCATGTCTATCACCTCAACAAAGCTTTATATTGGTTGAAACAAACACCAAGGCTTGGTACGAGCGTCTCACCCAATTTCTAATAAACAATGGCTACACTATGGGTAGTGTTGACAAGACTTTATTCATTAAGAAAGACAAAGATTAGCTTTTCATAGCTTAAATCTATGTTGATGATATAGTTTTTGGCTCCACTAATAACACCAAAGTCCAACAATTTGTTGATGTCATGTCTCATGAGTTTGAGATGAGTCTTGTTGGTGAGCTAAGTTACTTTCTAGGTTTACAAATTAAGCAAATGGATGATGGGATTTTCATATCTCAAGCTAAGTATGCCAAAAACCTAATGAAGAAATTTGGCCTTGAAAGTGCATTGTGATACACCCATGAGTACGACTTTGAAGCTAAACAAGGATGCTAGTGGTAAAAGTGTGGACCAAACTTCATATCATGGCATGATTGGTAGCTTGCTCTATTTGATCGCAAGTAGGCCCGATATCTCTTTTAGTGCGGGTGTGTGTGCTATGTACCAATCGGATCCTAAGGAATCCCATCTCTCTTCCGTTAAGAGAATCATTTGTTATGTGAATGGAACATCTAACTATGGAATTTGGTACTCTTTTGACACTAATGCTAGTCTTGTAGGCTTTAGTGATGCAGATTGGGCAGGAAATTGTGATGATAGGAAAAGTACATCGGGCGGTTGCTTTTTCCTTGGGGACAACCTTGTCTCTTGGTTTTGCAAGAAGCAAAATTTGATTTTTTGTCCACGGCTCAGGCCGAATACAAAGCTGCTGGGAGTGGATGCATACAACTCTTTTGGATGAAGCAAATGCTAGTCGACTATGGATTCAATCAAGGTACTCTTACTCTCTTTTGTGATAACATGAGTGCAATTAATATTTCCAAGAATCTGGTTCAACATTCTAGAACTAAGCATATTGACATCCGTCATCATTTCATTAGAGAACTAGTTGAGAACATATGCATAGTACTTGAGCATGTAGGTACTAATGATCAACTAGCGGATCTATTTACTAAACCCTTAGACTCTACTCGATTCAAAACTCTTAGTAGATCTATTGGGATTTGTTTAATGGAGTGATGAGTTGTGGTTTTTGACCCCATAAGGGGAACTCAAGCAAAGAGAGCTATTGTATACTTGTTGCATGCAATTTTTCTTTGAAAACATTTATTCTCCATTATTGATTGCTTGAGTAGCTTGGTTGCACTTATACTATAGTATATTGTATTTTCTTCAAAAAGTGTGAACTTTGCTTTAATTACAATCCATGTCATATTTATGTTTAAACATGCATTTTTGGACTAGGAGATCTTCATAGGAAGTACATATTGAATGACCTATAATTATCTCCATGACATGATTATTCTTTAATGACATGGTAATAAAAAATGATAAAGCATGAATTGATGATTGCAATTGTTGAATGCAAAATATTGTGTGAAAAAGCTAGTGAGACTAAAATGTTGCATCATTGTCTCTCTTTCTTTATTAGTTGAACATGGCTACTATCATACGGGTATCCTCCCGAAAAAATCAAATAGGGTGCAAAGTTGGTCATGCCATGTTTAGCTTATAAAGTTGGATATAGTGCCATTAAAATTTGATATCTATAAAAACTCTATATCCTTGCTTCTCTCATGACAAATGGTGAAATTGGTTTGAATTATATTGGAAACCTTTGTCATTTGCTTTGTCAAATACCATTGTTTTTGGACTTGAATGCAACATGTCTTGTATGCCAAGCATTTTTTATTCACACATTTTCTTCAAATAAATCTCCTTGTTTCTCTCATATTAATTGAGTTGTATAAATGTGGCTTATATAATTATACAACAATCTTGTATGCTCCTTTCTTTCTTTGCCTTGAGTGACCCAGTTGGGGACTTCTCCTTTGCCTATATCATGACAAAAAGGGGGAGTAGCATTGTCCTTGCATTGTGGTGTTAGGGGAGTAGCATGTGTTGGCTTTAAGGGGAGTAGTACTTGTTTTAGGGAGAGATTACATTTAGGGGGAGTAACCCTTTGAGGGGGAGCATTGCATGATGTGGTATATTACTCATATTCTTATATGCAAATGCTTTTGTTTTCTATCCACTTGATCATCTCACATGCACTTGGTTTGGAAAGTGTGCTTGTTGATTGTTTTGTGTGTGGGGTTGATGATTCTACATGAGATTGAAGATTTGAAGTTTTTTTTATATGTATATCTCTTTGTAATGTAGAATATCTTTCCGGTGTTTTATTTTGATTTGTGAGGATCTGTGTTAGTGGTGATTTTGTAACGAAATAACCAAAGGGGGAGATTGAAAAGTCCTCATCTATTGATCGGTTTATTTCGTGATCAAATCACATTTTTGGGGTATTATGTAAGGGTAGCTTAAGATCTCAAGACCTCAAGAGGAGAAGCACAGAAAGTAAAATTCTTGTGCTTACTTGCTTTGAAGAGATAGTTGCACACACTTACAAATTCATGCATAATTCTTATTCATATATGTTGAGTGTTTATACTTGTGTGCATTTTGGTTTAAATGACTCTTGATTGATATATTTGCATCTTGTAGTTAAAGTTTCATGTCATGTTAGGCATTAGTATAGGATGCCTCTTCATCACTCTTGGACTTGTTGAAAATGTATGTTTGAGTGTTGATTAATTAGGTTGTGCACTAGTGGTGCACTACTCGACCAGTGCACCTCACCAATGCAACATTCCAGTGGAACACCGCTTGTCATGTGCCACTGAGTTGCGCAATTACACCCGCGTATAGTTGAAAAAGTGGGCAGTGCGCTGGTGGTGTGCTACTCGACTAGCGCAGCCTCACTAGCACAACATTCGAGTAGATTATCGCATGTGTTGTGCCACTGGGCTGCGCCACTCGTCCAGCGCCTATTGAAAAATTAGGTTGTGCACTGGTGGTGCGATACTCGACCAGTGCACATCACCAGTGCACATAGAGGAAGTTGGAACGTTTTTTTCCAAAACAACCTCATTTTGTTTGGATCTCATATATATATATATATATATAACTCTTTGCTTTAAGGTCGTGTAAGAGTTCAGAACATCATATATTTTCCTTAGAACACATTTCAAAAGAAAAACTCTTCAAAGAACTCATCTTTAAACACTCAAAGCATTCCCATATGCATAAAAACTTTATCTTGCATCATCAAAATCCATTTAGAGTGCATCTATGGATAGGTTTGCTTCATCACATCTTGTTTGGTAAGTTCTTCACTATCTTCTTACAAGTTAAGTGTTTTGCTTGCTAAGTCATCTCTTTAATTATTTGTATGCTATTAGAACATATTCTAGATACAAATAAGAGATTGTTGTGATGACAAATTCGGGGTTGAAGCAGTCCTACCTATCGAGCAAAAATTGACCTCCTTTACAGTCCAACATTTCGAACTAGAAGCAATGAAAGTAAGCTCCGAGCTAGCTTGGACCTTCTAAAAGAGAAACAAGATCAAATAGCCAAGAAGGTAGCAGTCTACGAGAGTAGGATTGCCAGGTACTTCAACAGGAGGGTAAAGGCCCAAAACTTCAAAGAAGAAGACCTAGTTCTCAGGAAAGTAACGTTGAATACCAGTAAGAGGGCAGACAGGGTGCTAGAGCCCAACTGGGAAGGACCATACTTAATAAAAATGGTGATCCATAATGGGGCATACAAGCTCGAGGATATGAATGGCCAACTCATCGATCATACTTGGAATGCAAATCACTTAAGAAAAATCGACCCTTGAACAGGGGACTCATGAGCAGACGGCCTCCACCTAGTTTTTTTTTTTATATCCGACAATAATGTACTCCATCCTTCGTATCAATAAAGCCTGCTATTCTTATTTTCTCCATCTTCAACTATTTTCTATAATGATTTGGGTCTACGTGGGAAATTCAACATTATCACCCCAAGACTAGGGGTAGGCCAGGGAAGCCCTATCGCCACTTCTGATGCCTCGGCCCGGCACTACCCCCTGCCAAGAAGGGTCTGAGTATAAGAGCATAGTTGCCATCCAGATCTCAAGACCATGAAATAGCTAGATCGCCCTCATGATGCCTTGGTCAGGCTACCACCCCCAAGAAGGGTCCGAGTATAAGAGCATAGTTGCCATCCAGATCTCAAGACCATGAAATAACTAGATAGCCCTCATGATGCCTTGGTCGGGCTACCTGCCCCAAGAAAGGTCTAAGTATAAGAGCATAGTTGTCATCAAGATCTCAAGACCAGGAAATAGCTAGATAGCCCTCATGATGCCTTGGTCGGGGCTACCCCAATAAGAAGGGTCTGAATGTAAGAGCATAGTTGCCATCCAGATCTCAAGACCAGGAAATAGCTAGATAGCCTTCCTGATGCATTGGTCGGACTACCACCCCCAAGAAGGGTCTAAGTATAAGAGTATAGTTACCATCCAGATCTCAAGACTAGGAAATAGCTAGATAGCCCTCATGATTTCATTGGTTGGGCTACCACACCCAAGAAGGGTATGAGTGTAAAAGCATGGTTGCCATCCAGATTTTGAGACCAGGAAACAGCTAGATAAGCCCTCCTGATGCCTTGGTCGGGCTACCACCACCAAGAAGGATTCGAGTTTATCTCGATCCCTAGCCTAAGAGGAGGCTAAATAGTCCTTTACTTAATGCCTCACTCGGGTTACAACCCCCTAAAGGGGCTCAAGGATGGAGGGCTCGATTTACTTTAACTCTAAATACCCCAGTTATTACTGGTTACTAATTTTCCTTGTACACGTGATTGCTTACTATAACAGGTCTACGATCAAACAATGGACTATCGACTAAAGACGTTGAGCTACAAGTCTTTATAGTGAGAAATCCCGAGCTAGATGTCTGCTTTCACGCTTAAGCAATGTTCTTATCTTGTTATTTTTCCCAAGCTAAGTCAATTTGCAATAGAGGCTGAACCTAGAGGGAGATTAGAAAAGAAGCAAGTACATGTAAGTCAAAATATGAACCAGATCTCAAGTTAAGTTTTATTAATAAATAGGGGAGCCTATTCCCCAGTAAGGCTACAGCAGACAGGGAGCCCAACCCCTGATTCCAGGCTAAAAAAAAGGAAATGATGAATGATCAAGCACAGGTAAAGATGGGATGCCACCCCCTTTTTTGAGCATTCAAAAGAAACTACAAGAAAGAGAATTCAAACGGCTGCATCCTTCCGATGCCCCCCAGCCTCGTCTTCCACCGGATGAACCTCGCCCCCTATTCCCCTTTCTGGTAGTCCTTTATTCTGGTTAGCTGCCTCTACCGCCTCCGCCATCTTCTCTTAAGGATGCTTCTCGATTGCTTGATGCTCAGCTAGGTCCTCCTCCACGACTTCATTGATCACCGTCATAACCTCAGACGGTATGGCTGTATCAAGTAGATTGGTCACTGACTTTGGCATAATCTTGCCCACTGCTGTCTTCTCTCCTGAAAGCACCATGGATGGATCTTGGGCTTTTGTATGGCTTCTTTCTAGCTCATTGGGTTGGAGCCCCCTCCCCCCGAGGATTCACCAGGACCTGACGCTGGGAAGGTCGAAACAAGAGGAGGCAGATCTGGTACTTCAAACCGCTTCCTAGCTTCCTCCCCAGTAAATGAACCTGCTTCATCATTTTCGAGGAGAGACACCTCTGCAGTCCGAGACATAACCTCTTCCATGTCCCAGCCTGTGATGCTGGAGAGATCAAATGAGAGGGAGAGGGCTTCCGTAACTTGAAAGGAGGTATAGAAATACCCTCACTGAAAGAGGTTTCCACTTTGGCCTGGAGCTTGGTAACTTGGGCCTGCAGAGCTTGGTTCTCGACATTCAGCGCTTGAGCCTCTCCCTTCCAGTCATTCCGGTGGCTGGCTCATCACTTCGACCGAAGAGTTTCCTGATCAAAGGACAGCTTCAACCGCTAGTGGTCGCACTGGAGCTCAGCGAGTTATGTTTCCATTCCCCTCTGGCTAGAGGTCATCTCCTGGACCAGGGCTTGAGACCGCTCCAGTAATCCCATGGCTCGCTCAGCATCAGCCTCAGCCTCAGCTGCCCGGTCACAGAGAGAAGCTACCTGATGTCCCATGGCTACTTGAAACTTGAAGGCCTACAAAGGAATTCATGTTAGGAAATGATAAATCAAACTACTGAATGAGGAAATAAAAGCGACGATTACCTCGGCTAAGAGGGTAGACCCTTTGCTAACCATGACGTCCATGGGTATTGAGGTCATCCTAGAAAGCCCACCACCTGAACAAGACACAACAAATTGCTTTAGGACCTCGTCCTGACCCGCCGAGCTCGACTGCTGGTGGGGGCGTGAGGGGGGGATCTTAGGAGTACAGGCCTCGGGATCCCTGGGAACCTGGACTGCCCGGGATACAGCTAGATCAGTAGAATGGGATAAAATGACCGGGGAATCATCAGTTGAAGCAGGAACCACTGGTGAGGGGGTAGAGGTGGATATATCAATGGCTTGGGAAGCGAGCCCTTCTCAGTTTAGAGCCTTTTCTGCCTGAGACGCAAGAACAGCCATATTGGGCTTCACCTGGGAAGGCGATGGAGCAGGAATGAGAGAGGTAGCAGCCATAATGGTTGACCCCCCCCCCCCCCCATTCCCCACCTTTTGAAGCAGCCTAGAAAGCTCCTGGGATGATCTGGAAGGAGGAAGAAGGGTCTGAGCTTGCCAGGCTTCGTGGGAAGCTGGAGCAACAACAGACACGGTTAATAAAGGGATTAAGACCATCAGAACTGAACTATTCAACAACCCAAAAGCGTGATAGAGCAAGACACTTACGAGGAGTAGCATCGGAGATCCGCAGGTACTTGTTCACCCTGTGAGGGTCGAAGGAGTCAGCAGTTGGAAACTTCAAATTCAGATAATTCCTGGCCAGAATAGTCTTCAGTACAGCCTCAGACTCAGCAGGCAAGGAGTCTCGATCCCATGAGGGTTTGTCACTGAAAGCAGTGGGAACCGCGAGCTCATGCCCGTCGATTAATACGGAGCTCCCTTAGTCTCCCCCTGCTAGTATCCACTCTTTTTTTCCAAGCAGGGTCCTTCTTTGAATCCCCCGGGATGATGAAATTGAATTTGTTCTTGGTCTTGGAGTAAAATTGACCTCGATGGACCCAGTCAGGCTCTCAATCTTGAAAAGGAAAGCAAGTTCCTCTGCCCCGGGCTCTCTAGTTATTTTGCTTAGCTCGTACTGCTCCCTCCATAGCAAGAGGAAGCCGACTAGGTGCCTCCAGAAGCCGGGCGTTAGTTAGAGAGAAGACAGTTAAAGGGCGTTGAGAGCCCATCGAAGGATAGGATGAAGAGGGAGCCTTACCCCGCTCTCGAAGGCTGCAACGTAGATAGGAAGTATGCCTTTGGGTAGCCTTAAGACATCATAATTTCTATGGGGGACTGATTAACACTAAAAAGTGTATGTTTACTAAAGGATAATATCATCATTTTACATTTCCAATATGATTAATTTCCCAATCTAGACATAATTTCGTTCCCTCGTTTAAATAAATGTGTTGTGCAGTAATCAGTGTATTTTTATTTGTATTTCAGAGGTAATTCGATCAATTCTAAATCATGGAGAAGTCAGATGGCGAAAAAAACATCGTTTTCAAGTTTAGAACGTCAAAAACCTTAGGAAGGCCATGAAGGGCATTTTTGTAATTTTGACTATTGACTATTCACTATTCACAGTTGACTTTCACTGTTTACAGTTGACTTTCACTATTCCTGATGATGTGGCACATTCTTATTAGCCCAAATTGTAAGTGCACTATACACGTGGCTGTAGAGAATTATATTCTAGAAGTCGGTGCACTGTTCACTATTCACTTCACGGATGTGTGTACTTTTCACTGTTTCACTGTTCACTGTTTCACTGTTTCACTGTTTCACTGTTCATTGTTCACTGTTCACTTCACGGATAAGTTATTGTTCACTGTTCACTGATGACGTGGCAAAATCTGGACGCTCCATTCTAAATTCATCTGATGGTCAATTTTCATTCGTATTTTGTATAAATAGGGGGCCTCTCCCCCCTAATTTTCATATTCTGAATCCAAATCTGATGTTAGATTTGTGAAATTCTCTCTCTTTTGTTCTCAAATTCTCAGTTTAAATAAAATAACTATTTTCTAGTTAAATTATGTCTGGCTAATTTTATATAGCTGGGGCCAAAGGTGATACTGTTGGTATAGAAAATATGATCCAATTTTGATAAGTTTATTATTTTTTGTTTTCTCCCCTCTGATCTTTGTGGAGTTTTTGACTCACTGTATATAGACAGATATTGTCTAGCACAGTGGGTACTTTTACCCATATCTATCAGAGAGTGGTTTATCCCCTCTGATGTTTGTGGAGTTTCGACTCACTGTAGACAGACAGACTTTGTCTAGCACAGTGAGTACTTATACCCACATCTATCAGAGAGTGTTCAATGGAGTGGAATACCATCCCATTAATCCGGACTAAATATTAATTATTTGATCATATTCGAATTACCAACAGTGGATCCCTTAGCCCAAGTTTAATTTTAATTTATTTACATTTTATAACGAGCTTAGTAATTAATCTAGACAATTAATTCTACAAGGACAAGTGAACAACCTCCCTGTGGTTCGACCCGGTTCTACCGATTAATTTATTACTATGACACTCTTATACTTGGGAGTAGGAACACTTCTTTAGGGCGTGTCAAGTTTTTGGCGGCACTGCCGGGAAGGTAAGTCCGCATTTTCTTTGCAGAAGTATTTTTTTTTTTTTAATATTTTTTTTTAGTTTTGATATTTTTTTTCTATCTTCTTTGTTCTTATTTTTTATTCAGTTTTGTATCACTCATCTTAATCATAAACTTTATCCACTTAAAAAAAAAAAAAAAAGGCACTTGTAATCATTTATCACATTTTTGCATTTTAGTTTTTCAACTTTTTATTTCCATTTTAGCTTAGATCTAGTTTGTATTTGCATATAGGTTATCTTATTTTTCATTTTTGCATATCATTCCCTGTAATTATCATATTTTCACTTTAGTCCCTATATTTATAATTATTTACACTTTTACCCCAATACTTGTGTATATTTACATTTACACCCCTTGAATTTTGCATCTTGTTATTTTTATCACTTTTTCTTTTATTTTCTTCATTTTTATATATTTCACCTTCATGAACCCTTATTAAATTTGCATGAGACGTTGGTCTCGAACATCTAGTGGTAGATTAATTAGGAGATCACAATCACCCACATTCACTAACAACATGGCTGAAAACCCACTTAGACATCCAGCAGGAAACCAAACTGAGAACATGCACAATATAGTCTTGGGAATCTGACTTTAAAAGACCCTGTTTGCCAATTTATAAGAAAATTGGATGGGAAGCATATCCCCGACCCATAGAAAGCGTTGAAGCCGTTTCTGGACGTAAAACCAGAGGAAGATGCGAGCCACAATCACAACTACCAGTAAATATCCTTTTGTTTTTATTATCTTTTTCCTTCCGCATTTAATGTCTTTTGTAATTATTGTTGTTTACTTTTGATTTTTGAAGAGAACAAGTAATGCAGAATTGATCTGAATCTCAGTTTGTGATTGTGCCATGGTTTTTATGCATTTTATTTTCCTACATTTTGTATTTCTTTTGTTGTCTTTCAAGTTGTTCAGGTGATATCTTCTAAACCTTACCTCTTTCTAATGATATTGGGGACAATGTCTCGTTCTGGTTGGGGGGGGGGGGGGGGGGGGGGGGGGGGCGATAGCTGATTCAATAACTTTTGTTTTTAAAAAAAAAAACTAACTTCTAACCATTTTTTTTTTGTAAAGATTGCCGAGTAAGGAGATCGTTTAGATACTTTTGAGACGTATCTTTATAGTTCTAATGCATTTGTTTTTCCTCTCTTCTGACTATTCAAATTTATAAACTCTCCATTGTGATATCATTGACTAATCCTTTTGTTCATTAAGTCATCTTGAGAAATTTTTCGAACCATTCTAGACACATACACACACATTGACACATGATTATGCGCAGTAATTTGAGATTTTGCGATATTTAGTTCTGAAACATCATTCAAGGGTAACAACCAAAGGCAGTGGTCTTGTTTAAAAATATATTTAGTAATAATAATAATAATAATTTTGTTTGTTATGACCAAAACTCTTACTTAGTAGCCGGGCCTCATGCCTCAGTAAGCATAAAGTGTTCGTGCAAAATGGTGGAGTATGGATAAGAATAAAGTGCAGTTTCGTAGCCTCTTTAACTCAAGCAATTAAGTCCGAGGGGTGCTTCAACACCTAATTCTCTAAGACCAACTGGTTTGGGAGTCATTGACCCTAAGCTCGTTACACGGGTTAAAGAGAAAACTTAAGGGAATTGTACTAAAAAAAACATCTGCAATCTAAGTAATTAAGCCCGTAGGAGTGTTTTAACACTTAATGTCCTAAAGCTAACTGGTTTGGGAGTCATTAGCCTAAAGCTTGCTACATGGATTAAAGATGGAATGTTTGTTTCCAATTTTGTTGTATAAAAAAAAAACAAAACAAAACTAAACAAAAAAATTAAGAGAATAAAACTGTTGCCTAAGGAAAAAGCCCTGGTGAGATTTCGGAATGAAAATGTTGTTTGATTTCAATTGAATCTCATAGTTATCGTGTTGATCTTTATTGAGCTCAAGAAAGTTTGATTGATAACTCAATTGATGACTGGTTGTCAAAGGGTGAGAAAAGAGGTATGGGAGAGTTTGTCTATTTGGTAGTTTATAGATTTGAGTTTGAGTTCTTACTATTTTGGCTTTAATTGCTAGAGACTAGCAATAAGCTGGTTGGGGGGGTGAAAACTCCACAAAGATCAGATGGGAGAAACCACTCTCTGATAGATATGGGTAAGAGTACTCACTGTAGATAGACAGATATTGTCTAGCACTGTGGGCACTTTTACCCATATCTATCTGAGAGTGGTTTATCCCCTCTGATGTTTGTGGAGTTTTGACTCACTGTAGACAGACAGACGTTGTCTAGCACAGTGAGTACTTATACCCACATCTATCAGATAGTGGTCAGTGGAGTGGAATACCATCCCATTAATCTGGACTAAATCTAAATTATTGGATCATATTTGAATTAACAACAGTGGATCCCTTAGCCCCAGTTTTAATTTTAATTTATTTACATTTTATAACAAGCTTAGTAATTAATCTAGATAATTAATCTAGATAATTAATTCTATAAGGACAAGTGAACAACCTCCCTGTGGTTCGACCCGGTCCTACCGGTTAATTTATTACTATGACACTCTTATACTTAGGAGTAGGAACACTTCTTTAGGTTGTGTCAGGGACTTTGAGAGAGATGGTGTCAGGGATGCCGTATTTATCCCGGAGGTGACTAATCGACTGAGGGTCAACATTGGAATCAAGAATGACCCTGGATTCTAAAGGAAAATTCATCGCTGAAGGAAGCCCCGCCACCGTAACCTGAATCTACCCGATGGCGTCGACTCTCTCCCCAGCTTCAGAATCCTCGTCAACTTAGTTTAGAGGGTTGTCGGGTTGATTCGAGTAGCCGGAGCCGATGGAGATGTTCCTACTAGAACGAAAGCGCTGGCAGACCGGGGAAGAGTCCTCGTCACTCGAAATTCCTCGCACTTGTTTCCAAGGAACCAGGTTAGAGCCTCCAGTGCCCTCGACCAAGGCTTCGATGCTATCTGAGGAATTTGACATTGATGAATGAGAAGAATTTGAAAGTAAGCAAAAGAAAAAGGGAAATCGGCAGAGGGTAGCAAGAAAGAAGGAATCTAAAAATTTGAAAATTGAGAGAAAGCGTGAGGAAAATGATGGTAAGGCCGGGTATAAATAGAGGTTATAGCTGTAACGACGTCGACGATATTCTCGGGAAGATCACCTAGAGCCACGGAGAGAGCCGTAGTGTTGCCGTTTTTTATCAAAGAACACAATAATTCAAATTCAATATTGGATAATTAATGAGAAGATTTCGTTCGAAATTCTCATTAATTGTTTTATAACGGAAAAATTTCCCAATTAAACAAGGAATCTGACTTCCACCCTAACTCTACCTACGGTGTTCAAGTCAGAGGGGACTTCTGTTTATAGTAAAATTTAGAAAGGGGTCAAAGAGAAATTTTTCACTTTCCCACCACAAGTCAAAGCCCATAATCGACGTTCATGAAACCCGGGTAGACCATAAAGCTACCCCACATGAGTAGGGAAGGCCGACCCTGCTTCAAAACTATCAGAAAGCAAGCTAGGTACGACCAGGACGAGCCCCCCACACGATCACTGGAACCCCGGCTTCTCCAGGCCACATATTGGGGAACCTCGATTCCTGAGGTCGAACTCCTCAACAACTTCGTAAAAGCCAGGAGGGGTCTCCAAGCTCAAGAAACATTCGAAAGAAGCCCGATAAGCAAAGTAGGCCCACTCCGAGTTATGACTTTTAGAGGACAAACTTAACAGCAGTCTTAGACAGAAGCCCACCAACCTCTCCAGAAGCCCGATGTCCCTGCTGGGCATGAAAGAGGAATCACGCCTAAATCTACACTACCCCGGCTACCTTCCAGGAATGTCTACAGGGACACCTCAAGCTCCCAAGGGTCAGGGAAAATCCATCCTAAGCTTCTAAGAACAGAGTCAAAGCATGGATCTACCTCACTCTATGAGACGATAGGCAGCTAGCTCAGTGACCTCCATGAAAAACCATGTCGCGATAACATACAAGATCATATCTATGTGATAACCAACATTAATTCTGTATACGTGTGAGTCAAGAGTTTGATTCCTAAAAGGAAACAAACTCATTTTCGTTAACAATATCATCTTTTCCGCTATTTACTCGGGGTCAACAACCTTTAAATAAAGGATCCCGCCCGATAAGGAGAAAACGGAATCGTAGGATTGTGGCGGGATATCAGCGAATTCAAACCTACTTGGACCAGATATAAATAGAACCAAGCATGACACAATATATATATATATATATATATATATATATATGAAAAAAAAGTAGAAGTTGACAAAAAATGGAAGGAGAACGACGGATAGAAGAAAAGAAAAGAAGAGGGGAATGCCTAAATTCTGTGTTCAGAACACGGCCACCTTCGTTTCCACTATTCGACAAGCACAAAGTTGCCACCTCCCTAGATCCTAGAGAGACTGTGAGCATATGAGAGAGTGATTTGTATATCGAAGCAAGTAATCAATAAAAGCTCCCATTTGTATTATTGCAATCTTGCCTCTCGTTTACCTCTAAACAGGTCAGGTATCAACGGTACCGGCTTTGGCCACCACTTCTGTGGTAGTGGTCTCGAGGGTGTTAGTAGGAATTTCTCATCCTGAGAAAATTTCCCGTTAACAGAATGAATTGAACCTTTCTTCTTTTTTTACTTCATAAATCTATTTACAAGTTACATGTTTAGGGTATAAACCCTAACAATCTCCCACTTGCACAAGATCATGTGAGGCATGTCTCGTAACCCTAGACTATCTAGGTGACCCAAAAACACTTTAGTCGGTAAGGTCTTCATAAATGGATCAGCATGATTGTCTTGTAAGGCTATCTTGGTGAAGATAACTTTTCCTCTCTACACTATCTATCTGATGAGATGATACTTTCTCTCTATATGCTTCCCTCTTTTGTGGCTTCTTGGTTCTTTGGAATTAGCCACAGCACCACTGTTATCACAATAAATTGTTATGGGCTTATCCAGGTCTGGAACAACTTCCATATCACTCAAGAACTAACAGAGCCAAACAGCCTCTTTAGCAGCTTCACAAGTAGCTACATATTCGGCTTTTATAGTGGAGTCAACAATGTAAGATTGCTTGATACTTCTCCATACAATGGCTTTACCACCCAGGGTGAATACTGATCCAGACGTGGATTTTCTAGAATCTCTGTCTGACTGAAAATCAGAATCTGTGTATCCTAACGGGATCAAATCCTGGTCGAAATACACTAGCATATAATTTCTCCTTCCCCGAAGATACTTGAGAATAGTCTTGACAATAACCCAATGATCCAATCCTGGGTTGGACTGGTATCTGCTGACTACTCCCACTGCATAGCAAATGTCCGGTCTCGTGCATAACATAGCATACATGAGACTACCTACTGTCGATGCATAGGGTACACGTCTCATATCCTCAACTTCTTGAGGTGTCTTAGGACACTGTTCCTTAGACAAGTGAACTCCATGCCTGGAAGGTAAATTACCTTTCTTGGAGTTCTGCATCAAAAATCACATAAGAATCTTGTCGATATATGATGCCTGAGACAGTGTTATAAGTTTGTTCTTACGATCCCTTATAAGTTGGATCCCTAGAACATAACTTGCCTCTCCCAAATCTTTCATTTGGAATTGGCTAGCCATCCAACCCTTTACATCAGACAACACTCACACGTCATTCCCAATGAGTAGGATATCATCTACGTAGAGGACCAAGAAAACTACTTTCTTATTAATGATGCGCTTGTAGACACAAGGTTCATCGACGTTCTACTCGAAGTCATAGGTTTTGATCACATCATCAAACCTAATGTTCCAAGATCTAATTGCTTGCTTAAGTCCATATATGGACCTTTGTAGCTTGCAAACCCTTTACTCTTGATCTAGAGACACAAATCTCTCTGGTTGCATCATATAGATGCTCTTACCAAGACTGCCATTCAAGAATGCAGTCTTGGCATCCATTTACCAAATTTCATAATCGAAATAGGCAACAATGGATAAGAGAATCCTAATAGACTTAAACATGGCTACTGGCGAGAAGGTCTCTTCATAATCAACCCCTTCTTTCTTAGTATAACCCTTGGCCACTAGCCTTGCCTTGAAGGTCTCTACTTTCCCATCTACTCCTCTCTTTCTCTTATAGATCTACTTACACCCAATGGGTTTTACCCCATCGGTAAGTCTACAAGATTCTAGACTGAGTTAGAGTACATGGACTCCATCTCGAGATACATGGCTTTAAGTAATTCCTTTTTATCAAGATATTCCATTACATTCTTAAATGTTAATGGATCATCCACAATATCAGCAGAGACAACACCTTGTCCCTCACCTATAGCTAAATAGCATTCATGTTGTCTCACAACCCTCTCACTACGTCTAGGTTGTAGTGTGGCTTATCAAAGAACCATCTGACTCTCAGATGTTTGTGGATCAACAACTCTTGTTGATGAAGCACTAGTCTCACCAGGCTCCAACTCATTTAATACAATCTTGGAACGAGGTTTATGGTCACTAATGTAATTGTCCTCAAGAAATGTTGCATTTGTCGATACAAATACTTTGTTATTTTCAGGACTATAGAAGTGTCCAACCTTGGTCTCCTTGGAGTATCCTACAGACAACAGACTTGGAGTCTAGCTTTCCAGTTCTGTTCTTCAGTACGTGTGATGGACACCCTTATATGCAGAAATATCGTAAATTAGCTTTACGACCATTCCACAACTCTAGGGGAGTCTTGGGAACAGATTTGGATGACACTACATTCAAAATGTATGCCGATGTTTGTAACGCATAACCCCAGAAGGAATTTGGTAATTATAAGAAACTAATCATAGATCTCACCATTTCCATTAGGGTTCTATTTCTCCTCTCTTGTACACCATTTTGTTGAGGTGTACCGGGAGATGTGAGTTCGAAAACTATCCCATGCTTGACCATAAAGTCTTCAAACTCTTGGTCAAGGTACTCACCTCCACGATCCGATCATAGAGACTTGATAATCCTACCTAATTGATTCTCAACTTCAGCTCAAAATTCTTTAAACTTTTCAAATGTTTTTGACTTTCGTTGCATCAGATAGACGTATCTGTATCTTGATTAGTCATCTATAAAGGTGACATAAAACTCATAACCACCCCTAGCTTTAACATTCATTGGTCTGCAGACGTCTGTATGTATAAGCTTTAGTGGTTCTTTAGCTCTAAGCCCTTTTCCAGTAAAAGGTCTCTTAGTCATCTTACCTTCCAGACAAGATTCGCAGACAGGTATGAAATTTACCTTTATCTTTATAGTGTAAATATACCTAGAGGGGGGGGGGGGGGGGGGGTGAATAGGTATATGCTCTAACTTTTGTCTTATTTTAAAACAATGCAATTTTAACAATGCTTAAAGAAAATTGCAAACATTGACACACAATATTTACGTTGTAAACCTCCAAAGAGGAAACATCCACGGGTTGATACCACAACCACCGGCAAAAGAAAATCCACTATTTCAAATAAGAGTTACACACTCAAGCAATCAACACATGCTCTCCAAGCTATCACTCTCACTCTATCCTTGAACCTAGTGATCTACTAAGCCGACTTCCTATCCAAGACCTCCTATCTCTAGGAAGAATCCTTGCTCACCTATCCAGATCCTCCCGACTATAGGCAAGACTTCTTGCTCAACTATCCGAGTACTCTTGACTCTAGTCAAGACTTCCTTGCTCAACAATCCGAGGTCTCACACCTCTTGTCGAGACTTCCACTTGCTTAGCTATCCAAGTCCTCCCGACTCTAGCTAGGACTTCCAATTGCTCAAATCAAAGAATCACTCTAAGATATGAGACTTTATACCTCTTCACAAGGCATCTAAGTGATCATGAATGCAAAACGCAAACAAGCACTCAACATATAAAATGATGATCAACAAATTCTATGGACATGTAACTAGATAGCTAGATTATGCTTTCAAAGAACAATCACAAATGTATCTAGGCAAACTAAGCATGTTATCAACTAAGAACCAAATCAATGAAATGAATATACCAATTGATGTAGACCTAGTTCTTAGAAAATAAAATTAAATCTAGAAATAGTCAATCAAGCATAAGAACAAAAGATTTCTAGAAAAAAATTCATGTTTATCAAGTTTATCACAAATCAATCAACTTATCACAAATCTAGCTAAACTTGAAACTTCAAATCAAAAAACCACAAAATGATATCAAAATCATCTTAGTCATGCTTCTTAATCAAAAGACATCAATCAATAATAAGATCTAAGAAGAAAACTAAGAAGAAGATGATTTTACCAACAAGGATGAAAATAACGAATATTCTAGATATCCTTTTGTTCTAGAAAAGCTTGGGGTTTGTATAACTCTTCAAGACACTCGAAATCGGTTTTTGAATCAAGTGATTCGGAGTAGAAATGAAGAAGTTATCACAAAAACAAAAATCAAAATGTTGAGAGAAAAATTCTGCACTTGTTCTTCAAATTCGTTTTTCTCAACTTGTCTAATGAATGAGAGAGAATGAGAGGTTTTAAAGAGAGAACAACCAAAAGACCGAATTGCCCCCATTCTTTAGTGCCTCCCCGAGATGGTGTGTGGGCATCTTGGGGCAGAGCAACTTTGGGGCCAAGATGGCCACGCGCCATCTCGGGATGGTGCCAAGTGATGGCATATGCCATCGCACCTCTTCCCTTGCGCTCCACTAGCGTTCTTCTACCGTTCTTTGGCCTCCGAACTCTGAATTCGAATCCGTTTAAAGATTACAAACCGGGAATCCCTCATGGACATGGTAATATAAGATAATAAACCCAGAAAATAAGAATTTGACTTGATATATGAAGAAAAAGACAATGTATGCAACATGAGTTGAAAGTGAAGTATCTTTTGACTTAGAACTCGAAATCATTAGTATGAGTAACCGAAATGAACGGAAATCAATCATGAATAATCTAAGACTAAAATCAAGTTCAAGATCCATGTTATACAAACATATAAACAAACAAACACATTTAACGCAAGAATGCAAACTACATAGAGATAGTCTTCAATCATGCATTTTCCAAAAGATGTTATGTCCATACCAATGCATGAGCATTCATCTTCAAGTGTGTGAATGTGTTATACCAAATGATGCGCTACAGTGCAGGGACACAAATGTATGAATTGTCTGTGTGTGCTCTTACGCTTTGCAAGAGGAAGAAGGATCTCGATACCTTAGCATCCAAGAATAGTACCAATCCTCTTGAAGACGAACTTTGCATCATGAGAAGTTGCTTTTCTTCCTTGAAGCGCTTATCATCACGAACCACTTGAGCAACTAAGCATTGCAAAGAAATGAAGTTTTGTTATGGAATTAAGCCAACACAAATCTAAAACCTAACAATCTCCCCCTTTGGTTATTCCATGACAAAACCTCTACCTCACCATACAATGATCACTCATAATCAATGTTGATTGCATTCTCACATCCTCATGTTACAAAGAAATATTCCTAGACTAAAGTGTCTTCAAGAATCTTCAAGAATATCTTCATACATTCAAAGCACCTGTGAGACAAGAACAACCAAAAGAAATCTTCTACAAAGAAGATAGGTGAGATAAACAAACAATATACGAAACAAAACAAAAATTCCCTTATCTCTTCTTATCTCATGCAAACAATAATTCTTTCTCCCCTTTAAGACAAAATTTCTCCCCCTTAATAGATTGTCTCCCCTTTATATCAAAAGTAAGTAACATGGTAAGGAAAATACTTTCTCCCCTTTTTTGGCAAGGAATAGACAAAAACATATTACACAACCTAGAGAAAGAGAGGTAAATGCCAATTGAAAATACCTACAAGGTTATAAGGGATGCATAATGAAATCATGAGATAGTGAGCAAACAAGTTGTATACAGAACTAAGTTTAACAAACTAAGCTCCCCCTTAACATATGCTCCACATATTAATAAGCAAGTTAACTTGTTCACAAGGGAATCACACAATCACACATTTCAAGCAATAAAAGATAGTAAACCATTATTTTTCAAAATTAATAAGAGAATCATAGATTTTCATTATTCTCTCAAAAATAATCTCTCATTGCTAATGAATCAATCACATTAAGCAAAAATGTGTTTGTGTGAAAATGCTTCTAGCATATATAAAAGGAGTGATTGTGATATCAACATGCAAACCACTTCAACACCTATCCATCTAAAGCTTTTCCAATCAAGGTCAAACCGATTATCATCCGGTTTTTTGCTTTAAAGAGAATAGATTTCAACATGTGAGTGTGTGTGTGCATGTGGCTCGTCATTCCATTTCTGTTTTTCAACCCTGAGCAATCATAATTTTCAAGTATACTCCATTTTAAGCCTTCCTCCATTTCTTTTTAGGCTTTGTATCAAAGATTTATTTTTTAAATGATTCTTTTTCAACACTTCTTTGACGGCTTTCACTCATCACAATGGTGTAGCCCTTTCTTACATTAGGCGGCTTCACAACCAAGGTGTGTAGCCCTTTCCATGAAGGTGCTCATTGAGTTCTATGTAGATGCAGAAGGAAAATGGATACTAAACATTGGTCATCTATCATGTACTAGACAATGAACTTCAAGATGCATACATAATCTACATGCTTTCAAACTCAATTACTTAAACTTAAACATATAAGAGAAGCATTTGTGCACTTTTAAAAAACAAGATTTAAAAAGACTTAAGTGCATGATCTAGAAGCAATAAAAGCTATTTTATCAAGATCATTACTTCTCACATGAGTAGCTCTCAAAGAAATAGATATACAATATAGTCTTGCTTATCAAGCCACTCATGACCACACACAAGTATTAATCAACACAAATCATGCCAATGGATCTTCTAAGAGATACAAATCTCTCTTTGTCCAAGGGCTTTGTGAACAAGTCCGCAAGTTGATTTTTAGTAGGCATATGTTCAAGAGTTACTATTGAATGTTCAACAAGTTCTCTAATGAAATGATGCCTAATGTCTATATGCTTTGTGCGTGAGTGTTGAACTGGATTTTTAGAGATGTTAATGGCACTCATATTATCACAATAGAGAGTCATTTTACCTTGATTGATCTTATAATCCTTGAGAATTTGTTTCATCCATAGAAGTTGTGTGCAAACACTTCCGGCCGCAATGTACTCGGATTCGGATGAAGAAAGAGAGACGGAATTTTGCTTCTTGCTTTGCCAAGCAACCAAATTATTCCCCAAGTAAAAGCAACCGCCCGATGTGCTTTTACGATCATCAATGTTTCGTACCCAATCTGCATCACAATAGCCAACAAGAATATCTTTAGTATCAAAAGAATAGAATAAACCAAGATTATGTGTTCCTTTTATATATCTAATGATTCTTTTAACGGCTTTCAAGTGAGATTCTTTTGGATTGGCTTGAAACCTAGCACACAAACCAACACTAAATCAAATATCCGGCCTACTAGCCGTTAGGTAGAGAAGGCTACCTATCATGCTCCTATAGAGACTTTGATCAACATTTTTTCCTTTTTCATCTTTGTCAAGTTTTAAAGTAGTACTCATAGGTGTTTCAAATTCTTTTCCACTTTCAAGGCCAAATTTCTTAACAAGATTTCTAGCATATTTAGATTGAGACAACATGATACCATTGCTAGATTGTTTCACTTGCATACGAAGAAAGTAATTGAGTTCACCTACCATACTCATTTCAAATTCCCTTGACATAACATTCACAAAATCATCAACCTTGGTTTTACATGTAGACCCAAACACAATGTCATCAACATATATTTGTGCAACAAAAATGTCATTGTCATAATGCTTGACAAATAAGGTTCTATCAATACCACCTCTCCTATATTGGTTGTCAATAAGATATTGAGTCAACCTATCATACCAAGCTCTAGGAGCTTGCTTAAGGCCATAAAGAGCCTTTTTCAACTTAAACACATGATTAGGAGAGTGTGGGTCTACAAAACCCTTAGGTTGTTCAACATACACTTCTTCTTGAAGGTATCCATTGAGAAAAGCACTTTTGACATCCATTTGAAACAATTTGAATTTTATAAGACATGCAATGGATAACAAAATTCTAATGGACTCAAGACGCACACAGGTGCAAAAGTCTCATCAAAGTCTACACCCTCAACTTAAGTGTATCCTTGAGCCACTAGTCTTGCTTTATTTCTCACTATCTTGCCACATTCATCGGTCTTATTCCTAAACACTAATTTTGTACCAATCACATTGACATCTTTTGGTCTAGGAACTAAGGTCCATACTTTATTCCTCTCAAATTGATTTAGCTCTTCTTGCATGACATTAACCCAATATTCATCAATAATAGCTTCATTAATATTTTTGGTCTCAGTTTGAGAAGTGTAGCAAGCATATGAAATTTGGTTAGCTAGTTGCCTTCTAGTTCTAACCCCTTCATTCAAATCACCTATGATGTTATGTTGGTAATGCATGTTCCTAAGTCTAGAATTAGAATTTTCAACATCTTGTTGGTCATCATTTAAACCATTTTCTAACTCTTGACTTTCTTCTCTAGCAGCACTACCATTATCATCATTATTACTAGACTCACTTTCATCACAACTAGTCATATCAATAGGTGTTTTAGTGTTATTGAACAAATGTTCTTTAGATTCATTGACACCATTGGTATCACACAAATCAAGCATGCTAAGATCATCTATTTTCACATTAATAGACTCCATAATAGTCTTAGTTTTCAAATTGAACACTCTAAATGCACGACTATTATTAGCATACCCAAGATAGAGACCAATATCACTTTTAGCATCAAACTTTGCTAAGTGGTCTCTTCCATTCAAAATGAAAAACTTACTCCCAAAAGTGTGGAAGTAACTCACATTGGGCTTCTTGCCCTTTCAAAGTTCATAGGAGGTTTGTTTTGTGTCGGGCCTTCTAAAAACTTTATTAGTGACATAGTATGCGGTATTGACCGCTTCGGCCCAAAGATTTCTAGGAACTTTCTTGCTTTTGAGCATGACCCTAGCCATCTATTGCAAGACACGATTCCTCTCAACAACACCATTTTGTTGAGGAGTTCTAGGAGCCGAGAACTCATGTGAAATCCCGTAATCATCACAAAACTCACTAAATCTATCATTTTCAAATTCACTCTCATGATTACTCCTAATGCGACATACTTTCTTGATCCCAAGACCTTTTTCATTTTGAACTTGATTACAAAACTTCTTAAAGTAACCAAAAGTTTCAGCCTTATCCCTCAGAAAATATACCCAAGCAAACCGAGAAAAGTCATCAGCACATACAAAAATGTATTTCTTGTCATTTATGCTTTCGGTTTGAATTGGTCCCATTAGGTCCATATGCACAAGTTCTAAGGGCTTCTTGGTGGCAAAATTAGTGTTCTTTTTATGAGACACTTTTGCTTGTTTACCTAATTGAAATGGTTCACAAACACCATCAAGCTTTTTACCAAGACTAGGAAGACCTCTAACAATGTTATATTTCTCAAGCTTCTTTAAATCTTTATAATTCATGTGGCCCAATCTTTCATGCCATAATTCAAGCTTGTTGCACTCATGTGCCATATTACATGTTAGTGGATCAACCTCTAAACAATAGCAATTGTCTGAAGACCTTTTGACTATCAAAACAATTTTACCCTTTTTATCGATTATCGTGCACACATCCTTGTTAAAGCTAACTTCTTTAAAATTTTCACACAAGTGAGTGATGCTTATTAGATTAGCTTGTAGACCATCTAGATACAAGGTGTAACGAAGTTTAGGCAATCCGAGGATACAAATTGTTCCCTTGCCTAGAACTTGCTTTTTAGTGCCATCACCAAATGTAACCCAACCACCATCATTCATAACAAGATTCTTAAAGAATTCCTTGTTACCGGTCATATTCTTAGAGCAACCGTTATCTAGGTACCAACAATAGGATGAATTAGCTCTTAAAGCATATTGTGTTACCAAACATTGTGTTGTGTTTTTCTTAACCCAAACTTTCTTGACAAGTTTCTCATTCCTACTTTTATTAACATGCTTTGACTTGTTTTTAGGCACATTGACTCTATTAATCACATTTTCAAACAAATCAAACAAAGCATTATCAAATTTCTTATGCATAGTAGAACGAGGCACAACACAAGATTTAACAAACAAATCATCAACACATTTATTCTCAACATGCTTTTACAAGGTCTTCTTAGGTCTAATTCTAGATCCATACATGGATGTTTGCCTAGGACCATTCAAAGACATATCATGCAAATCATTGGCAATTCTACATTTACGAATATATTCATAACATCTAGGTCTTATGTGTCCTACCATGTTGCAATAATGACAAATAGGTATGAATTTGAGAAGTTTACCATTTGCTTGAGCATTCAACTCATTTTGCCTTCTTACATTTTTACCTCTTTGTCGTGCAACACTAGATGTCTTGCCTTTTGCATTTTATGATGATGTATCTTGTCTTTGGCATTGTTAAGTCTTTTCCTTGACTTTCATTGTTGATGTTGAGGGACCTCCGGTAGCATTCATGGCTTTACCGTTAGAGAGTGTACCTAAAATTAAATTGCTTCAAGCTTTGACAAAAGTAGATTTGTTAGATGAAGGAGTTGATTTTTCATTAACATATCCAAAACCGCTTTTGTCGCTTGAAGGCTTTCCAACCTTAATGAGAGCTTTCACTTTGTTAGAGATAGATAACATCTTGTTAATCATCTCTTTAGCCTCATTAAGTTTGTCATTAAGCACTTTCTCTTGATTCTCATGCTCATTAAGTTTTGCTTTAAGCACATTTTCAATTCTCCTAGCACGATCATGAAATTCATCTCTTTGCTCAATTTAATGCTTCAAAATACTTAATCTATCATTGCTACCAATCAAGTTTTCCTCAAGATTAAGAATTTTGTCATTAAGATCAATAACACATTTTGAGCTACAATCATGATTTTCTAACTTCTTAGTGAGAGACTTATTGATCTTAGAGATCTTTTCATTTTCTTGAAAAAGATCTTTGATCTTTTGATCATCTAAACAATAGACTCACCTTCAACAAGAGAAGCCATAAAAGAATACATTTCTTTAATCATGATGAAACAAACTAAGATAACAAAACACTACAAAGAAGATCTATCTAAGTGCGTCTAGACACCTGCTTTGATACCAATTGAAATTTCCCTTTATCTTTATAGTGTAAATATACCTAGAGGGGAGGTGAATAGGTATATGCTCTAACTTTTGTCTTATTTTAAAACAATGCAATTTTAACGATGCTTAATGAAAATTGCAAACAGTGACACGCAATATTTACGTGGTAAACCTCCAAAGAGGAAACATCCACGGGTTGATATCACAACCACCGGCAAAAGCAAATCCACAATTTCAAATATGAGTTACCCACTCAAGCAATCAACACATGCTCTCCAAGCTATCACTCTCACTCTATCCTTGAACCTAGTGATCTACTAAGCCGACTTCCTATCCAAGACCTCCTGTCTCTAGGAAGAATCCTTGCTCACCTATCCGGATCCTCCCAACCCTACGAAAGACTTCTTGCTCAACTATCCGAGTCCTCCTGGCTCTAGTCAAGATTTCCTTGCTCAACAATCCGAGGTCTCACACCTCTTGTCGAGACTTCCACTTGCTTAGCTATCCAAGTCCTCCCGACTCTAGCTAAGACTTCCAATTGCTCAAATCAAAGAATCACTCTAAGATATGAGACTTTCAACCTCTTCACAAGGCATCTAAGTGATCATGAATGCAAAAAGCAAACAAGCACTCAACATAGAAAATGATGATCAACAAATTCTATGGACATGCAACTAGATAGCTAGATTATGCTTTCAAAGAACAATCACAAATGTATCTAGCCAACCTAAGCATGTTATCAACTAAGCACCAAATCAATGAAATGAATATACCAATTGATGTAGACCTAGTTCTTAGAAAATGAAATTAAATCTAGAAATAGTCAATCAATCATAAGAACAAAAGATTTCTAGAAAAAAATTCATGTTTATCAAGTTTAGCACAAATCAATCAACTTATCACAAATCTAGCTAACCTTGAAACTTCAAATCAAAAAACCACAAAATGATATCAAAATCATCTTAGTCATGCTTCTTAATCAAAAGACATCAATCAATAATAAGATCTAAGAAGAAAACTAAGAAGAAGATGATTTTACCAACAAGGATGAAAATAACGAATATTCTAGATATCCTTTTGTTCTAGAAAAGCTTGGGGTTTGTATAACTCTTCAAGACACTCGAAATCGGTTTTTGAATCAAGTGATTCGGAGTAGAAATGAAGAAGTTATCACAAAAACAAAAATCAAAATGTTGAGAGAAAAATTCTGCACTTGTTCTTCAAATTCGTTTTTCTCAACTTGTCTAATGAATGAGAGAGAATGAGAGGTTTTAAAGAGAGAAAAACCAAAAGACCAAATTGCCCCCATTCTTTAGTGCCTCCCCGAGATGGTGTGTGGGCATCTTGGGGCAGAGCAACTTTGGGGCCGAGATGGCCACGCGCCATCTCGGGATGGTGCCAAGTGATGGCATATGCCATCGCACCTCTTCCCTTGCGCTCCACTAGCGTTCTTCGACCATTCTTTGGCCTCCGAACTCTGAATTCGAATCCGTTTAAAGATTACAAACTGGGAATCCCTCATGGACATGGTAATATAAGATAATCAACCCAGAAAATAAGAATTTGACTTGATATATGAAGACAAAGACAATTTATGCAACATGAGTTGAAAGTGTAGTATCTTTTGATTTAGGGAAAGAGAGGTTTTAAATAGAGAACAATAAAAAGACCAAATTGCCCCCATTCTTTAGTGTCTCCCCAAGATGGCACGTGGGCATCTCGGGGCAGAGCAACTTTGGGGCCGAGATGGCCACGCGCCATCTTGGGATGGTGCCAAGTGATGGCTTATGCCATCGCACCTCTTCCCTTGCTCTCCTCTCGTGTTCTTCTACCGTTCTTTGGCCTCCAAACTTCGAATTCAAATCTGTTTGAATATTACAAAATGGGACTCCCTCACGGACATGGACATATAAGATACTCAACCCAGAAATTAAGCATTCGACTTGATATACAAAAACGAAGACAATGTATGCAACATGAGTTGAAAGTGTAGTATCTTTTGATTTAGAACTCGAAATCAATAGTATGAGTAACCGAAATGACTGGAACTCAATCATTAATAATCTAAGACTAAAATCAAGTTCAAGATCCATGTTATACAAACATATAAACAAACAAGCACATTTCACACAAGAATGCAAACTACATAGAGATAGTCTCTAATCATGCATTTTCCAAAAGATGTTATTTCCATACCAATGCATGAGCATTCATCTTCAAGTGTGTGAATGTGTTATACCAAATGATGTGCTACGATGTAGGGAAACAAATGTATGAGTTGTGTATGTGTGCTCTTACGCCTTGCAAGAGGAAAAAGGATCTCGATACCTTAGCATCCATGAATAGTACAAATCCTCTTGAAGAAGAACTTTGCATCATGAGAAGTTTCTTTTCTTCCTTGAAGCCCTTATCATCATCAACCACTTAAGAAACTAAGCATTACAAAGAAATGAAGTTTTGTTATGGAATTAAGCCAACACAAATCTAAAACCTAACAAGGTAAGGTGCCAATCTTTAACTCACTTAAAGGTCCGCTTTTTACTAATCTGTCTATCCGGTCAAGGTTGATATGACCAAGCCTTATATGCCAGAGATACGTGTCATTATCTGGAGAAATCTTATGTCATTTAGTTTTTGGTTTTTCAACCTTAAACATTTTGTTGTTGAGTAGTGTAGTATGTATTAACGGTCTTAACACATACAAATTGTTTTCATTAATTCCTGAACAAATTTTCAGACCATTCTTTCCAATAATAACAGACTTATTATTAAAAGAAACAAAATATTTTTGTTCTAACAACTTAGAAACGGAAATCAAATTCCGTATAAATCCAGGAATATAAAATACATTGTCCAACAATCTATAATTATTACAAAAACATAATCTAATTATGCCCACTACTGGAGCCGACACGACATCCCCTGACCCCACACGCATTGAGAAAGCTCCCTCCTCTAGCGGTGTCCAAAAATCAGTCCACTGTAAAGAAGAACAAACATGACTAGTGGCCCCCGAATCAACTATCCAGGGTAAAAAATCATCTTCCACTAAACAAGATTCAAGGACATGTAAATCATATTTACCTTTCGTTTTCTTCTTCTTGGCAGGCTCCTCCAGATATTGAGGACAGTTCCTCTTCCAGTGTCCTACCTTGTAGCAATGGAAACATGTTCCCTTGCCTTGGTAAGTGGAGGTGCCCTTGCTATGGGCTTTCTTGGGTTTGGGCTTATTCTTTTCCTTCCCAGCGGACCTCTTCCTCTTCTTATTAATAGAGGAAGATGGTTCGGCAACATGTGCCTTACCGGTCTTGCCTTTGTTGACCTTAATCAATGACTCAAAAGTATCGAGCTCCTTGAGCAACTGTGTAAGAATGAACTTTAACTTGTTCATCCCGTAGTTGCTTTTAAACTGATCGAAACTCTTCGAAAGAGTCGTCAGTAAGATACTCACTTGACTGAGTTTGTCAATGGCCCCACCATTGATTCCGCCTTGTTGAAGTATGACATCATGCTCAGGACATATTCCCAAACTAAAGTACCTTCCTTCATGTGAGCGAGCATAGCGGAACGAACAGCTTCGTGTCGCTTTTGCTCGGAAGGTTGCCCGAACATAGCTTGCAATGACTCCATGATTTCGAATGCTGAAGTCATTACTTCATGCTTTGTGACAAGCACGTCTATCATTGAAGCCAACAGATATGCTCGGGCCTTCTCATCAGATGAGACCCATCGCTGGTATGCCTCACAAACAGTTCATGTGGCATTGGCGGTAGGCGCTGGAGGACATTCCTCCGTAAGCACAAACTTGTGGTCTTTGGTGACCAAAATTGCATTAATGTTTAGTTTCCACTTTGTGTAGTTATCACCGGTCAATTTGTTGTTTGCGAGAATTTGAAGTAATGCAAAAGACATTGCTGAAATAAATAAAACATCCATTCAGTCATTTATTTAAAACAAGTGCGAGTGCTTTGGTATAAATTTAAACATGATGCATGAACATGTTTAATGAACTAGAACTACCCTAAAAAATAGTTACTATACCACGACAATCCAACATACCACAAAAAAATGCCTCCTTAGGGTCGGTCAAATATTTGCACATTGGATCGAGATATTCTAGAATAACTCTTATTCAATATCATTCAACCATCGTTTATTCAGTCGGGTTTTTAATTAACAAACTTAATCAAAACCTTCGTGAGTATAACCCATCATTTCAGATCTCACGAGCTTAACTCGAGAATTGCCGCCTTAGAGTCGGTCAAACCTGAAATACCCTCAGAAATCTTATCCGTTAGGAAGTCAACCTTGGTATTGACCTTTGTAGAAACCCTCCTTAGGGAGGACGAAAGCAAAGCCGTCACGAGACCCCACTCGGATCTCACGGTGTTGAACTAATGATGGAGACCACGGGATAAATATGTCATATATCCCTCTCCCACTCACTATTTTAAAACTAGGGTTTTCTATTCCGTTAATGCACCAAGACTCTACATGATCAAACGGCTAACTTTAATCAAGTTATCTAGTGCATTAACTAATTCATTATTAGAAACAAGTTATAATTAACTAATAAATTATTAATTATTTTTAACAATTAAAAATCTAATCTATTAGTGAATTATCTAAGTCTTTGTAAACTATTTACCAAGCTCAGATTATTATGAAAGTGTTTACCAAGTTTTAACTATTAAAACTCTAACACAATATTCGGTTCATTTATAATTAGACAATTAATCAAATTAATCCTAATTACTATAAATGACCCTATTAATCTAACTTATTAAACTCTTTAATAACTATATTAATATTAATGAGAATTACCAATTTTTTTAAACCATTAAAAAACTAATCTCATTTTCATAGCCAATTTATGTATTTACCCATTTTAATCACATTTTAAAAAATACATAAAATATCAGGCTATGATGCATGTATGACATATCAAATATATTTGTGTAGGCACATATAATCTAAATGACATATGTATGCATGACAATGCTTTTATCATCACATAATATAAAGCATATATGAATTGACCGAGTACTGTGGATTATTTAACCTAAAAAAATTAGAATCTAAAATTATAACAATACCCCCAAGGCATTCCTTGGTCTTCTTGTAATTTTCGATTCTTCCAGTCTTTTCAGGTCACTCCGATTCATCTCATGAATCCTTCTTCTCGATTTTTCCAGGTCTTCAATATTGGTAACATTTTTTTTTACAATACAATTACAGTAAAAAAAATGATAAACAAAAAAAATAATACAACTCATAAACCCTAAATCCACAGTACCATATAATTAACGATCAATCATGTTTTTGTAAATTAAAAAATTTAATATACATACAAAAACATCATACAGTCAATTTAAATCGTGCCTACACAATCATACATACAGGAGCAATAATTTCTTGTTCCGAAAATAAAACTGGTTTTGATACCAATTGTTGGAACCCCGTTCACCGGTCACGCAGCAGAAATGGGTTTTTTAAAATTTATACAGATCGTATTCTATATCTAGGACCAGTGGCTTGTGATCATAATTTTTTTCGGAACAAACACATATAAATATTATTACACTAATAAACATATATATGTAAATACAGGAAATTGTTATCAATAATAATAATAATAAAATTAGAACCATACCAACGTTTGGAGGCTCCTTCATGTTTCGATTTGCTCCAGGTCTGTACCACTGATCTTCCTCGCTATATCTCGGGACTGGTAATTATGTGTGGGCGCAACACGGATTCAGGATCGTAGGATGATGTTGAAGAGAAAAGAATAAGAAACTCTTTCTTTAATATTAGTGCACAACACTTGTACACAAAACCTTTTCTCTCTTTTTGGTGTTATTTCATGCACACACTTGCGCACAATAACTCATGCACACTTACTTGAATATATCAAAACCTTTGCATATAATCAAGTGTGTGGTTTGATATCTCACGCACTGTTTTCAAAACAAAAGAAAAACAAACTTTTCCTTTTAACGTGTTTGACCAAAAAACAAAAAACAACTTAACATTTGTCTTTTGTCGATATATATATATATATATATATATATATATATAAGTGATGTGCGTGTTCTCACGCACATCTTTTTTATTATTATTTAAATAATATATATCATATATATAATATTTAAATTAATAAAAAACTGATCGAATCTAATTTGATTTTAAAAAAAAACAAATAAAAAATATCTCATATCTTTTATTTGATTTTATTTTTAAATTCAAACTATTTAAATTCAAAATAAAATATTTAATTTAATAAAATAAATAATCACATTATCTTATTTTATTCAAAAATAAATATCAACATACACCCTCCATTTAGTGATCAATAACAAAATTAGATAATCTTATTATTTAATTTATTTAATCACAATTATTCATTAATTAAATAGTCTCATTATTTAATTAATTCCTGAATAAATACCTGTCTCTTTCGTAATACAATTAATTGGACAATCCAATTAATTAACCGTGACCCTTGTTACCTAAATCGATCGGGCTAACAAGGGGACCTAATTGACCCATAGTATTTTGAGCTCCAATAATCCTCAGAATCATTAATTAAACTCTTTAATTAATATTCTTTGATTATTAACTCCGGTGTTATTCCACTAAAAACCTCTCGAAGCTGCACTCTTTCAACTGCAGACGTTTTTACACAGACCGATACAACTCGGTGTCCATCGATATAGCTATTACATATGGTATGATCATCCGCAGTAGTTCGTAATTAGAGATGGGTCATAATGCCCGTTATACCCCTCTAAATACATATATCCTTTAAGTACCATTGATTCTCTAATGGACAATAAATCCTCTTTCCTCAAGGAATTAAGAGAACGCTCATATTGTCCAAGCCCTAAATCAACCCTTAATGAAACTACCATCTAATTCTCACAAGAAGGAGTGGATTCCACTATTGTGTACAAACCTTCCCAGCCACAATCCAAACCGTAATCCCAACATATGGAGTATATTGATCAGGAAATACATCTGACCTTATCCATGGCATATCAAAGACCACGATCTAACCTGAAGGAGTCAATAAGACACTCAGGATTAAGATCACCCATATATAGCCATTATTAGTTGATATATATGAATCTCATCGGTAAACGGATCTTGGTGTGAGATTCATATAGATAATGGCCAAGTCCTATATGATCACATCATACAAGGTGCCTCCATTCTCATATCTCATATGAATGATTCAGGATAGAATCACTGTACATTACGCAATGGACCGCAGCTATAGATTAACCATAAATTGCACGTCTCTTACTGTATCCATCTGTATATAACACTCATATACATAGTTAGAGATTACATCCGGCAATCCAGGATGTTAATATATACACAAGTTTATAAAATAAATAACATAACAGAATGAATTGAACCTTTCTTTTTATTTACTTCATAAATCCATTTACAAGTTACATGTTTAGGGTATAAACCCCAACACCTTGCTTTCATGGGGTGTTTCTGGAGATAGGCCCCTAGAAAGTGGGGTTCCAGGATAGGTGATCTCGAGAAGCTCGGATAACCATGCATTGGGCTTTGCCCGAACTCCAGCGTTCACGTGAGGGTCGACCTGGTCATGTCAAGCTTCATCACTGATAGTTCTGTAGCCTGATAACCCTTCCTCACTTCTGCGGGGTAGATTTATGGCCTGTCTGGGGTTCAATGAATGGTGAATTAGGGCTTCGATCCGAGCTAGGAGTGTGGAAAATTTATCTTTGGTCCCCTAACCAGATTTCGCTATTACCAGTGAGTTTGAAAATGCAAATTATAGGTAGTTTTGTGATGACTTAGGGATTTCTCATGAGCTCTCGGCTCCTAGAACTCCTAAACAAAATGGTGTTGTTGAGAGGAAGAATCGTGTCTTGTAAGAGATGGCTAGAGTCATGCTCAATAGCAAGAAAGTCCCTAGGAATCTTTGGGCCAAAGCGGTCAATACCGCTTGCTATGTTTCTGTTAGAGTCTTTAGAAGGCTCAGTACAAAACACACCTCCTATGAGCTTTGGAAGGGCAAGAAGCCCAATGTGAGTTACTTCCACACTTTTAGGAGTAAGTGTTTTATTTTGAATTACAGGGATCGCAAAGGAAAGTTTGATGCTAAATGTGATATTGGTCTCTTTCTTAGGGATGCTAATAATATTCATGCATATAGGGTGTTCAAGAAAACCAAGACTATTATGGAATCTGATAGTAGCCAGATTTGGCAAAGGATCAAAGGTAAATTTTCCACTTCCAAAGCAGGGGTCCAGATTCAGCAAGATACCGAAGCTCCTAGGGTCGAGCTACCATGTGACCTCGTAGAAACAAGTCAAGGTCGCCTATGCCCTTAGCATTCAGAGTAACTAGGCAAAGCCCGATGTGATCGAATCAAGCTTCTTACACCGAAACACGAGCCCAAAGCAAGGTCGACAGAGGAGGACCTAAGCTCTCGATATCAAAATATCACGTAACCTCTCTAGAAGCATGCTGCCTTCTCCAGCTACATAAAAGAGACCTTTAAGATGACAGGTTCGCCCAACATTATCACTCCATTTCACTGAGGGACGAACCTAGACTGCCCATTACTAAATAGCACCAACATGGTCAATTCAAGCTCTAAGAGGGACCTAGAAAGGTCAGATCAAGCTTCTAGTATCGAGACTAGAACCTAGAGGTACCTCACTGTACGAAAGCCATATTTAGTGACCTCTATGATGCATCTCACTGAGGCAGTATATAGGATCATTTTCAATCTTCAACTTGCATTGAAACATTGCGTACGTGTAGGGCAAGTGATTGAGTCCAAAGAGGAAACAAATTTATCTCTATCCAAGATATTCTTGAGTCCGTCATTAAGCCAAAGTCAATGACATTTAAACAAAATATCTCGCCCGATAAGGAGGGATTTGATGCAGAGATTCATGGCGGGAGAATCATGAGTTTAAACCTAGTTGGACTGTGTATAAATATGCCCAAGCACGAACGGAAGGGGGAAGAGAGAAAAAAGCTTGGCCTTACTAAGACCTTATCTTTCTCTTACAAGGCTTAGGCACACACACACACACAATTCATACATTTGTGTCCTTACATCGTTGTGCACCATTATAGGCACACACATACAATTCATTCATATGTGTCCCTGCATCATTGTGCACCATGTATAACACATTCACACACTTGAAAATGAATGCACATGCATTGGTATGAAAATAACATGTTTTAGAAAATGCATGATTGGAGACTATCTCTATGTAGTTTGCATTCTAGTGTGAATTGTGTTTGTATGTGTATATATTTGTATAACATGGATATTGAACTTGAATTTAGTCTTAAATCATTCTTGATTGAGTTCCAGTCATTTCAGTTACTCATACTATTGATTTCAAGTTATAAGTCAAAAGATACTACACTTTCAACTCATGTTGCATACATTGTCTTCGTCTTTATATATCGAGTCGAATTATTATTTTCTGGGTTGAGTATCTTATATTTCCATGTCCATGAGATAGTTATGGTTTGTAATCCACAAACAGATTCAAATTCCAAGTTCTGAGGCCAAAGAACGGTAGAAGAACGCGAGAGGAGTGCAAGGGAGTTGCACCATGGCCAAAGGCCATCAAATGGTGCAAGCCCGAGATGGCGCGTGGCCATCTCGGCTGCAAATCCTTGCTGCCCTGAGATGCCCACACGCCATCTTGGGAAAGCATTATCAAAGGGGGCATTTTGGTCCTTTTGCTTCTAATCTTTCCCTCTTCTTTATATTTCCCTTCTCTCTCACATTTCATTCTAAGAAGAAATTTAAAACTTGAGTGCAGAATTTTCTCTCCATATTTTCTCACCTTCCAAACAGCATAACTTCTTCATTTGAACTCTAATTTGAGTGATTCAAAGTTGAGAGTGTTTTTCTATTCATCCTCCATCTTTTCTCTGAAGGTTTGAGTTAATTTTGTTGCTGTTTTTGGAGTCTAAACTCATAAAAACGGGACTGCACCAAAATCAACTAAGGTATTGATTTTCTCTCAAAGTTTTCTTTTAAAACTTGGTCAATTGCCTTGGGTTTTCTTCTTCAACATATATATGTGTCTTTTGATTGTTTTGATTTGAGTTTTGAACTTATTTATAGCCAGATTGAGTTTCAATTGAAATCTCACATGTTGAGTTAGATTTTGATTTTGCTTATATTTTCACATGTTTGGGATTGTATTGTGCTAGCTTTGATTCTATGACTATTTGATGATCTTTGATTGATTGATTTTGTGAAAAATAGTTCCTCACATGTATTAGACTCTCTTTGGCCGAAATCTCACAATGATACATGTGCTTATGTTCTTTTGAGCTATTCATGTGTTTTGTTGAATCTATAAATAGGAATATGCTCTAGAACTTTAGCTTTAATCTAAATGACTTTGTTATATGATTTTAGCATGTTTTAGGTTTATGAGATTTAAACTTGATTATGTGTTAATTGAACATATCTTATGATTCAAGTTTTAGATCTATGCATGTATCTAGGTTGTAATTAATATTGAACATATCTTACATGATCTAGATGGATTAAACATTCATGATTGACTAGACTACATTTGTTTTCTGCATTCATGCTCATGTATAGTATTTTCCATAGGATGTGTTGATCATAACATTCTATGTTGCGTGCTTATTTGCGTTTTGCATTTATGATCACCTAGATGCCTTGCGAGAAAGAAGTCTTGACAATAAGTGTGAGACCTATGTTGTTGAGCAAGAAAGTCTTGGCAAGAGGTGGGAGACCTCGGATCGTCAAGCAAGGAAGTCTTGCCTAGGGTCGTGAGGATCCGGAAGGGTGAGCGAGGAAGTCTTGACAAGAGTCGGGAGGACTCGGATAGTTGAGCAAGAAGTCTTACCTAGGGTCGTGAGGATCCGGAAGGGTGAGCGAGGAAGTCTTGACAAGAGGTGTGAGGCCTCGGATTATTAAGCAAGTGGGCGACATCTTCATGAGTAGGATAGGAGGGTAGTTTCTTGGTGAAGCCAGTGGTTGCTAACCCGTGGATGTTTCCTCTTCGGAGGTTTACCACATTATATCTTGTGTCAACTTTTCTCTATCCCTATCTCTCTTATATTTGTATTTGTTATTAGAATACTATGGATAAAACTCTATATGTAAGTTGACTTCCTTTCTATAATATAGATTGTGTATGTGTTACAATTACTTGTTTGTATCGCACTTTACTTGTTTTATATATTGATTAAGTGTCTTTAATTGATATATATATTGTGATACAAGAAATCTAGAGGGACAAACTTTTGTTTGTTTCTATGGGAGTCGAAAAAGGTGTCTAACCTATTCACCCTCCCCCCCCCCCCCCCTTCCCTCTCTAGGTTAGCCTTAAGCATTTAACCGTGTTTGTATTTTCAATTAGTATCATAGCAGAACACTAGATTGTACTTAGTGATAGTCCAAGTGATAAATTCACAGTTTTTGTAAAGCTTTTGAAGTCATGGGTTTACAAGATGATGTAATGGCGAAAAGAGCCTCAAATACTAGGCCACCATTACTTCGAGGCACTAACTATGGGTATTGGAAGTTGAGGATGAAAGCCTACATCCGCTCTATTGATGAAAGAGCCTTGATGGTAGTGGAAGAAGGTTATAGTCCTCCTACTCAGGTTCAAGAGGATGTAACCATGATACTCAAGCCAAGGAGTGAATGAACAATGAATGAGTTTGAGGTTTCTAAATGGCACCATCGTGCTATGAATGCCATCTTTTAAGGAGTTGATGGGCATCAATTCTCCTACATTCAAAATCTTGAATCCGCAAAGGAAGCTTGGGATACTCTCCAAGTTACTAATGAAGGAACCTTAGCGGTGAAGAAATCAAGGCTTCAAATGTTGGCATCATAAATGTTGGCATTACAATTACTTGTTTGTATCACACTTTACTTGTTTTATATATTGATTAAGTGTCTTTAATTGATATATATATTGTGATACAAGCAATCTAGAGGGACAAACTTTTGTTTGTTTCTAAGGGAGTCGAAAAAAAGGTGTCTAACCTATTCACCCCCCTCCCCCCCCCCCCCCCCCCCCCCCCTCATCCCCTCTAGGTTAGCCTTGAGCATTTAACCTTGTTTGTATTTCACGCCTTGCTGACTTCAAAGCATCCTGATCGAAAGACCGCTTCAGCCTCTGATAATTACACTGAAGCTCAACCAGCTTCTTTTCGGTCTTATTCTGGTTGGCCGTCATCTCTTATACCAGGTTTCGAGCCTGAGTAAGCAGCCCCGATACGGTTTCAGCTTCAGCCTCGGCATTGGCAGCACGATCATGAAGAAAGCTCACATGATGGCTTAGAGCGACATTGTATTTGAAGGCCTACAGTCAACAAAATGCAAGTCTGAAGATAACTAGTTAACTGCCTAAATCGTAAAAGAAGAAAAGTTAAATCAGCAAATTACCTTGGCCAGGAGAATGGTTCCCCTATTGATCAGAAGGTCGGTGGGCATTGAAGCCATCAAGTAGAGGCCACCGCCTAGATAAGAAGCGATGAAGTGATTCACGACCTCTCCCTTATCAAAGGGAATGGATGGACACTGTGAACAACCTTCGGTTCCTTCCACAGTTGCAGTCTCCAGATTTTTCCTATTAGCAGTGGAGGCATGAGAAGGAATTGAAGCGGTAGGAACACCAACCGGAGAGGTAGTGGCAACAGTTATCTTAGCGGCAGAATGAGTAGCAGATGTAGTGGCAGTTGTAGGCACAACAGCGGGATTGGAAGCCCCCTTGCCAAGAACCCTGGACACCCGGGATGCGAATAATTCCAACATGGACTTTGGTCATTCAATAAGAGGGGTAGAGGTAGGCTGAGCTGCAATGGGAGAGGGCAGATGCCCATATTCCCGGATCAGGGTTACGGGAAGGCTTCCACGATTTGGACTATCATGAAGGGAAAGAGGAGGAAGATCTCGAACAACCGGGTACAAGCACAAGTAATAGCGGGGTAAGAAAATTCATAAGTCCATTCTCACCAAGAAAAGTGGCTGATATACGCAGGTATGTATTCACCCCTAAAGGCATCGAATGGGTCGAAGGTGAGATACTTAGTGTTTACATAGTTCTGGGCAACAATGGCTTTCAGGATTGCCTCGGACTGGGCTGGCATAGAGTTTATATCCCAAGAGGGCTTATCGTTGAAGACGGTGGGAATGTCGAATTCATGCCCGCCAAAGTAGACCAAGTTTCTCCACTCACCTCCAATCAGAACCTATTCGTCCCTCCATGAAGGATCCTTTTTAGCAGCGCCTGGCCCAATAAAGTTAAGCTTGTTCTTGACTTTCGTATAGAACTGCACCCTAGGGCCGTGAGATAGTCTTCCAATTTAGAAAACGTATGTCAGCTCCTCAGCCCTGAGCTCCCTCTTGAGGTTGTTCCTCCCACACTGCTCCCTTCACATCACGAGGAAGCCCACCAAGTGTCTCTAAAAACCCAGGGTAAACTGGAGAGGAGCTAGGTGTAGAGCATGAATAACCAGTCGAAGAGTATGATGGAGAGGAAGCCTTACTCCATTCTCGAGAGTCTCAACGTAGAGTGGAAGCACGCCAGCACGAGGGAGAGAAGACATTATAGTTCTTGGGGGGGAACAGTGACGGAGATGCTGTCAGGCATACCATATTTGGCTTTCAAACGGTTAATTGATTTCAGATTGACTGAAGAATCGAGGATGACCATGTAATCAAAGGGAAGACTTCCTTTTAGAAGAGTACTAACAAATACGATAGGGGAACCACCAGCCGCCACACCTCCGGAATCTTTATCTAAGTCTTCATCGACCAAGCCCAGAGGTTCGTTGGGTTTGTTCGTAATGCCAGACCCGATTGATACATTTCAGCCTGAGTGGCGACGCTGTGGATTTGGAGAAGAGTCTCCACTGCCAAAATATTTTTATGCCCGCTTCTCGAGATCTAGGCCATAGACTTCATCGCCCTCTACTAAGCGATAAATACTGTCACCTGAGTTCGATATTGTCAAATATAGAAGAGTTTTGAGAGAAGAAGGAAGATGGTAAAGATTCTTATGAATGCGAAGAGAGAAAGAAGTTTTTGAAAGTTTGAAACTTGAAAGAATGATAAGCGTGAAAAGGAAGACGGTGTGACCGGGTTTAAATAGGGACAAACGAAACAGTAACCAGAAACTTCAGTGACGGAAGCAATATGGAAAGCGAGATCTTCGGTGATGATTACCTCGATTCTCGGGGACTAACGTAACACAGCCGGATTTTTGAAAATATGTCATTTCCTTGCTTGCTCTGTTTCTCTTGCATTTAATGAGAGGATTCCTTCTCAGATTCTAGCAATAACAAATAGAGGAAAAAATTCCCAAATAAAATATGAAATATGACTCCAACCCCAACTCAATCACTAGTGTTCAAGTCAGAGAGGACTTCTGTTAATAGCCAAATTTAGCTATGGACCCAAGGTAAATTTCCCACACTCAAACCAAGGGTCCAAATTCGGGATTACACAGCGCAGGGTACCAAGGTTCTGAGGTCGAGCTACCAGCCAACCCTACAGAAACGAGGCGAGGTCACCCACACCTGTGGAACACCACGCAAGCATCCAGGGTCACCGAGTAAGGCTTGGTGCGAACAAATCAAACCTCTTACAACGAAACAAGAGCCCGATGCAAGGTTGACAAGGAAATACCGGAGTCCCCAAAGGTCGAGATATCACGCGACCTCTCTAGAAGCACGCTACCTTTTCCAGTTGTATAAAGGAACCTTTAGGACGTTGAGTTCGCTCATCAGTATCTCTCTGTTTCATCTGGGGATGGACTTGATCTATCCAGATAGAAAGGAGGAAGCTCGTAAAGCTCCGTTATGGCTGGAAAGCGTCAACGCAGCATGTCAGGCTCCAAAAGAGACCAGGAAATGTCAGATCGCGCTCCTAATGCCGAGACGAGTATGGAGAAGTACTTTGTCATTCCAGATAGCAAGCACCATAGTTGCTGACCTCTATGAGGCATCTCACCAGGACAACATACAGGATCACACTTACTCTCCAATGTGCATTAAATCACCACATACATAAAAGTTAAGTGATTGAATCCAAAGACGAAACAAACTTATCTCCCACAAAGATATCTTCGAGTCAGTTAATTTGAAGTCAATAACATTTAAATGTAACATCCCGCCCGATAAAGGGGATTTGATTGAAATATTCAAGGAGGGGAGTAAAGAGTAAAATCTAGTTAGATCATGTATAAATGCATTGATCATAGCACGTAGCAGAAAAAGAGGAGGAAAAGGGAAAAAAACGGCAGGAACTCACCAACGATGAACAAAACTCCATTATCGCATAAATTCTCTAAGAAGAATACAACCTCCATTTTATCTACTTATCGATAGGCCCTAAGCTGCCACCCCTATTGTATCTGAGAGAGATCGAGAGCTTTGGGTGACATTTGTATATTACGTTTGATTCAATTACAATAATAAAACAGTGTCATTTTCTGTACATATCCTTCACACATCCTGTTATCACCCATTTTCATCCACCCTATTACACGTATAAACCAAGTACCGAAGGTACCACCCCCGACCGCGACCTCTGAGGTAGTGGTCTTGATGGTGTTTGCCAAAATTTCTCACCTCGAGCGAATTTTTGATGAAAAAGAGATTGTTTGATACTTCTCCATATAGTTGCCCCTCTTCCAAGTGTAAACACAGATCCTGATGTTGATCTTCTGGAGTCATAATCCAATTGGAAATCAGAATCTACATACCCAACAGGAATTAAATCCCCTCCAGGGTATACAAGTATATAATCTCTTGTTCTCTTGAGATACTTGAAAATATGCTTGACTGTCGTCTAGTGATCAGGACCAGGTTTCGATTGAAACCTGCTAAATATGCCAACCACAAAACAAATATCTGGTCTAGTGCAAAGCATTGCATACATGAGACTCCTAACTGTCAAGGCATATGGAACCCTACTTATGAATTGCTCTTCATGCTCATTCTTAGGTTCGATTCCATGTCTGAAAGGTAACATACCTTTCTTGGAATCTTGCATGGAAAATCTAGACAATATTTTATCTATGTATGTCGTTCTAGTCTTTCTATCCCTTATGACTTGGATACCCAAGAATATAACTTGCTTCTCCTAAATCCTTCATATCAAATTGTTTTGCCAACTATTCTTTTACTGATGTTAATACACCTATATCGTTTCTGATGAGTAGTATATTATCAATGTAAAAAACTAGGAAAACCAACTTGTCACCTTTAATTCTTTTGTATACACAGGGTTCGTCAAGGTTTTAAATAAATCCAAAACTTTTCACAACTTGATCAAACCTTATGTTCCAGGATCTTGATGTTTGCTTCAATCCATATTTGGAACTTTGCAACTTGCATACCTTTTCCTCTTGGCCCTTTTCAATGAATCCTTCTAGTTCCGTCATTTAGATGCTTTCGTTAAGACTTCAGTTAAGGAAAGTTGTTTGGACGTCAATTTTCCAAATCTTTAGGTCTAGAGATGCTGCAATGGATAAAAGTATCCTAATGGATTTAATCATGGCCAAATGAGAGAAGGTTTCCTCATAATCGATACTTTTCTTCTATGTGTAACCTTCAGCTACCAATCTAGCTTTAAAGGTTTCCACCTTTCCATCCATTCCTCTCTTCCTCTTGTATACCCACTTGCACCCAATGGGTTTTATCCCTTTAGGCAAGTCCACAAGAGACCAGACTTTGTTTTTGAACATAGATTCAATTTTGGATGGCATTGTCTTTTGCCAATGGTGGCAATCAACATCTTCCATGGCTTCTTTGTACATGTACGAATCATTGTCGTTGGGAAGTTCTCTACTGATTCTCTTAGATCGATGTATCTCTCGGGTTGTCTACTAACCCTCCCACTACGATGAGGAATGGTAATTGTTGATCTTGTGTTGGTACGGAACTTGCAATTGGGTTAGGTTGTTAAACCTCTTGTGGAATTGTATCTCCTGAAAGCTCATTCAGGAAAATTCTACATTTAGGCCCAAAAATTTTCATATAGTCCTCTTCCAGAAATTTAGCATTTGTCGAAATTAATACTTTAAGATCTGAAAGACAATAGAAAAGATATCATTTGGGTCCTTTAGAATACCCTACAAATATGCATGTTTCTGAATGGGACTCCATCTTTTATGTCTTTCCTTTTAACACGTGCGCAGGATATCTAAATATCCTTAAGTGTTGTAACTAGGCTTTCGCCCAATTCACAACTCATGCTGTGTTCTAGGAACCGACTTAGATGGTACATCGTTTAGAATGTACATAGCGGCTTGTAAAGCATATCCCCAAAAGGAATTAGGAAGTGTTGAATAACTCAACATAGACCTAACCATGTCCAAAAGATTTATATTCCTCCTTTCTGCCACCCCATTTTGTTGAGGTGTACATGGCATAGAAAACTGAGAAATTATCCCATTATCAGTAAGTTATTGCTGAAACTCACCAGATAGATATTCTCAGCCACGATCAGACCTCAAGATTTTTATGTGCTTCTCAAGCTGATTTTCTACTTTAGCTTTAAATGCTTTGAACATGTCAAAAGCATCTGACTATGTCTCATGAGATACACATAACCAAATCTCAAGTAATCATCCATGAAAGTGATGAAGTACTCATATCCACCTCTAGCTTGAATGCTCATAGGACCACACACATCAATATGTATCAATCCTAAACATTCAGTGGCTCTTGTGCCTTTGGTTGTGAACGACCTTTTAGTCATTTTACCTTCCAAACAAGATTCACAAGTTGGTAGATCATCAACCTTTAGGTAACTTAAAGGTCCATCACTAATCAATCTTTTGATCCTATCAAGGTTAATATGACCTAGGTGCAAATGCCATAGATAGGTTTTATCTTTTGATAATTTTACTCTTTTATGATTAGGTTGTATTGATTTCGTGTCTAACAAGTGAGAGATATTGATATGCAAATAGAATAAACTGCTTTCCAATGTACCTTTGCAAACAAATTTTTTATTCCTACTAATTATAAAAACTTTATTAAAATTAACCAAATATCCAAAAAATTTAAACAAGAAACTGAAATTAAATTCCTCTTAAATTGAGGTACATAATAAACGTTTATTAAATCTAAATGCCTAAAAGAATCTAAATTAATTATAATTGTTAATAGTAAAATTTGGCTAGAGACCAAAGAGAAATTTTCCACTCTCCTAGCCTGAGTCCAAGCCTGAGATTACCCACCATGGAATTGTGGGTCCTGGGGTCGACTTGAGGAGCTACCCCGTAGAAGCTAGAAAAGGTCGTCGAGCTTTGGAAGCACTAAAGGTGGAGCCCGACACGATTAGATCAAGCTCTTTACACTGAAATAAGAATTCAGGAAAAGCCCATCGCATGACGATCCAGGCTCCCCGAAGTCAAGATCACCTCACAACCTCCCCAAAAGCTCGTCATCCTCTCCAAGCACACAGAGAGACCCATTAAGCACCAAGCTCGCATTACAGTATCGTTCCACTTCTCCAAAGGAAGATTTAAACCTATTTGGACAGGAAGAAGGAAGCTAGCCAAAGCTCTGTTACCACCGAAGAGTGTCCACTGGGCTATCTCAAGCTCTAGGGGACCTTTCCAAGTCAAATCAAGCTCCTAGTTCAAAGACCAGAACATAGGTATACCTCTATCTTTGAGGAAACAAACGGCATACTCGATGACCTCTATGAGGCATCACGCCATGAAGGCACACAAGATCATATCTACACTCCAACGAACATTAAATTACAGCGTACGTGCAGGGCAAGAGATTGAGTCCAAAGAGGAAACAAACTTATCTCCACCTAAGATATTCTCGAATCCGTTATTAAATCAAGAGTCAACAACATTCAAAATAGCGGATCTCGCCCAATAAGGGGGGGATTGGATTTAGAAAATAATGGCGGGAGGATTTCAAGTTAAACCTAGTTGGACTATGCATAAATACGCCCAAGCATGCACAATGTAGGGGGATAGGACAAAAAACAAAAGAAAAACACACAAGGAAAGAGGAGTATCTTAGCCTAAATTTTGTCATCAGAACACGACCTATTCTACTTCTCGACAGGCACGAGGTTGCCACCCTAATAAACTCTAAAGAGATTGAGAGTATTTAAGAGATTTTTGTACGATATACGTGATTTATACTAAATCCATTGTATTATTCTTTTTCACATCATGTTAACACTTGATTTTAACATCCGCCATTGTGCGAACAAACTAGGTACCCAAAAGGTACCAAACCCCCTGGTCATCATCTCCGTGGTAGTGGTCTCGAGGGTGTTAACTGGAATTTTTCACCCCGAGTAAATTTTCCGTTAACACTTTCTAGCACCGTCTGTGGGAACATCCACACCCAGTTAATCAAATCAATAGTTATGTGTTTGTTATATTGCAAGAGTTATGAGGCTCCACTCCTTCCAGGGACAACCCGAGGCTTCGGAACAACTTTCGACTGCATCAACGCGAAAGGCCGAAAGGCCGAAAGGAAGGGAAGAAAATCTGGGCACCGCAGCCAAGTTTCGGTCCAGCCAACTGTTGTACAGGCTTCTAGCCCTCCTATGATAAGTCAGGCCTCGTTCGACTAGCAAGCGGCGGCCTTCGTGGAAAACGTCCGCCTTCGCCTGCTCGCTAAGGGCATTTATGTTCAACCAGCAAATCCCAACACACAGGAAGAGCCAAGCAAGCCAAGAACGAGGCAACCCGCCTTCAATCGGTTGGGACCTCCTCCGTTAGAGCCTGCCCGAGATAGGACATGGCCTTAACCTTTGATCCAGGATAGGCTAGGGCCCGTGCCTCTACTTCCTAGAAGACTATCACATTACCAGCACAGGTGAGTTAAATCTGCAGCAGACGCCCTGCCCTAGGAGCAGCGAGAGACTCCTCGCCTGGCGGCTTCAAGGAGGAAAGCCCAGGCTAAAGAGAAAGGTAGCTATTAAAGCTCCCGGGCAAATCCCGCTCGTAAGGAAGACTGAGAGGAGATCGCTAGTTCATCGGAGGGATCCGACTACGAGGAGTCTAAGATCAACTCAAAGATACCCAGGAACAAGTGCCAAAGAGATCAGCTGGCAAAGCTACAGAAGGAGATCCAGCAGATAAATAGAGGAAAGCACATGGAGGACAAGAAGGATCCTTTGAACGAGATGAAAGCTCATTTCACCAGAAGGATCCGGGAGGCAGAGCTCCCGTCAAAATTTAAAATGCCTACAGATAAATTCTCCGGAACAGAAGACCCTTTGAGCCACCTGGAGAGCTTAGTCCAGCAAATGAAAGTCCAGAATGTTACCAAGGCTGCCATGTGCAGAATGTTCCCTACCACCCTGACTGACTACACAAAGACTTGGTTCAGAAAGCTGCATGTTGGTGGCATGGATTCTTTCACAAAGCTATCAACGGATTTCTGCTCACAGTTCCAAGGTGTCGACTCGCGTCCAAAGGATCCCATACATCTTCAGTATATGGTCCAGGAGCGAGGTGAGACACTACGGTCCTACGTAAAACGCTTTCATAAGGAATTCATCCAGATGGGAGTCTTCACCGAGAAAGAGACCCTTACCAACTTTCGGTGGAACCTGTGGGTGAGTAATCTTTTCCGATCCTTTGCCAAGCGACCTCCAGAGACCTATCAAGAGGCCTATGACCGGGATCTTCAGCAGGTTAAAATTGACTAAAGCTCAAGGTCAAGATGGAGCATGACAATTTGAGAACTGTGAAGCGCTAGAAGAAGGAAGCTCTCAAACCCGAGCCAGCTCAGAAAAACCAGAACAAACCTCCTAATAGTCGACATACTGCTTTCTCGGTTCTTAACCCAGGTAAGAAAGGTATCCAGCGAGGCGAACCCCTCCGCAAGTTTTACCTCCTCTAGGACTATAGCCACTGTAACACGAGATGAAAGAGGTTATGATTACTATACCCCCTTAAATGCATCCCGTGAAAAAATCTACCTCGTTATTAGGGATAAGGGGCTACTCTAGAAGCCCGCACCCATGAAAGCCCTAGTAGATAGAAGAAACCGGTACAAGTACTGTGACTTCCATGAGGACGTGGGCCACAACACCTCAGAGTGCTATAACCTGCGTAACCAGATCGAGGCTCTAATAAGGGGAGGATGTTTGATAGAGTTCTTACAGCGGGTTAGGGACATTATTCAGACTTGAAGGGAAGTACAAGCCGATATCCGTGAGCATGTTGAGAAGAGAAAGGGAGAGCAAACAAATTCGATGTAACAAATCTAGGTGATACATACCATCAGCGAAGGGCCCATTCTTGCTGGCACCTCTAATAATTCCAGAAAAAACCATGCGAGGAAGATTCCTCGTGTAGATGAAAGTCGAGGTATCTTCAAGGTCGACCAGAGCCCTGTTCGCCCCTCCCAGTCAACACAGATTATTTTCACCGAGGCAGATGTCTACAACACCATACAGCCTCATGAAGATCCCATGGTGATCACGGTACAGATTGCCAATTGCGTGATCCGCCGCATGCTTGTCGACACAGGCAGTAGCGTAGATATCCTTTTTAAAGATACATTGGAGAAGTTGAATTTGAAACAATGGTGTAACAATAGCTATACAACCTCGTTGTATGGATTCATTGGGGACTCGATCATACTAATGTTATCGAAGATCCTCCAGTGATCGTTGGAACCGTACCTCTCCAACAAAATGTTATGATAAACTTCGTAGTGGTTGATACCCCGTCGGCCTACAATGCGATACTAGGAAGACCGCTCTTATCTTCCTTGAAATGAGTCTTGTCCATCTACCACAACGTTCTAGAATTTCTAGTAGAGGACAAGGTAGGGGAGGTGTGTGGTAACCAACAAGCAGCCAGAAAATGCTATGCAGTGTCTGTCAATCCAACGGCTTTGGCGAAGCAGTTCGCGCAAGTTGCGATAGTCCAAGATATGGAAGCATCAGGGACAACATTGGAAGATGTAAAGCCCGTTGACCAACCAGATGATGACCCCCTGATATTTGATGAAGAAGAATAGGGTAGGGAATGGGCCAGCGGGCACCCTGTTGACAAGCTAGAAGAGATACCCATTAGGAATGACGATCCCTCCAAGGTTGTCAAGGTCGAAGCTACCCTCAAGCCAAGAATGAAGGAAGGTTTGATTTGGCTTCTCCAAGAATTTAGCGACATCTTCGTTTGGAGTCATGACGAGATGCCCAGGATCCCCATATCATTGGCTACTCATCGATTAGCAGTGGATCCAACCTTCAAGCTCATCAAGCAAAAACGGTGCCACTTTAACGTCGAAAGAAACGTTACGGTTCAGGAGGAAGTGGACAAGTTGATCAGAGCAGGCTTCATTAGAGAAATGCGCTACCCCGAATGGATCACCAATGTGGTCATGGTCACAAAGACGAATGGGAAGTGGCGTATGTGCGTCGACTACACCGACCTAAATCGGGCATGTCCAAAAGGCACATTTCCTTTGCCAAAGATTGATCAGTTGGTTGACTCCACATCTGGGAACAAGCTCTTGAGCTTCTTGAACGTGTTCTTGGGGTACAATCAGATTAAGATGCACTCAGCAGACCAGGTTAAGACCGTTTTCATTACCGTAAAGGGGTCTGTACTGCTACAAGGTGATGTCGTTTGGTCTTAAAAATGCTGGGGCTACATACTAACGGCTAGTTAACCAATTGTTCAGGCCCAAAATTGGAAGGTCAATAGAGGTGTACATCGACAACATGATCACAAAATCACAATCCGTAGAAGGACATTAGGATGACCTTCGCAGAACTTTATGATCCTAAAGGAAAACTAGATACGATTAAACCCCTCCAAATGTGCTTTCGGGGTAACTACGGGGAAGTCTTCATGGTTCATGAGAGGGGCATAGAGGCCAACCCAGAAAAGATCAAGGCTATCTTGGACATGGAATCCCCCGCATCACTTAAACAGGTACAAGTCTTGACCGGACATGTAGCCTTACAGATTCATTTCTCGCTCCACCGATAAATGTCACATGTTCTTCAAAGCTATCAAGCAGGGGAGAAACACGAAATGTAACCAGGAGAGTAAGCAAGCTTTTCAAGCCTTGAAGAAGTATCTAACGAGCCCTCCATTGCTAGTCAAGCCAATTCTCGGAGAGGAGTTGCAAATCTACTTGGCTGTTTCAGAGACTATAGTAAGTGGAGCTTTGATCAAGGAATGTGGAGACAGAGTCCAACGACCTATCTACTACGTGAAATATGCTTTAACCAAGCCAGAGAAAAATTATACTCTCCTAGATAAGCTCGCCTATGCCCTGGTGACCTCAGCGAGGAAGCTCCGTCCCTACTTTCAATGTTGTTTACCATCTTGGTATCATGGTACATGTTAATTAATTAGATGCACCAAATTTTTTCACAAATCTTAATCGATTTTCGATTATTGTCCTAATTAAATTATGATACTATAAACAATTTCAGAGGCTGGTTATAAGAACAAAGATTCTAGAGTTCATGCCATTTTCGCTCTCCTTGTGCCAGACAATCTGTACCGTGATGTGGTTCATACATGATTACTACATCGCAGTAAGTACATAAATATAAAAACAACTTCCATATTCAATTAATGAATTAAAAGCAACCTAATATGTGTGTTAGTAATAATACAATTGCGATTTGTGACGGATGTTTAGGCACCAAACATTCTGGGAATGGCATTTGGGTCGAGTCAGATGATCTATAGTAAAAGAAGAAATGGAATCTCGCCAGAAGTTGATATAGAAGATCAACCAAATAAGGCTCCAGTGAACAAAGAAGATCTGGTTGATAGCAGGGAAACAATTGAAATCATCAAATGCATTTCTACAAAGTATACAAATATATATATAATATAGATTGTTTGCTACAGCTAATTCTAGCTGCTAATGGCAATTTGATTGATACAAATATCTGTAAACATTTCTTGAGTTAGTCACGACTCATATAATAAGAAGTTTGTGTTTTCGATCCGACCACCAAAATTTATGTTGGGGATGCTTACAGTGCCATTGTAGTCTCTAATGCAAGAATGCCTTTGTTTTTCATTTTTTCTGGAGGTAGCATTGTTTGCATAAATTTCTTCATATGAACACAACTACATTTATCACTTATGTAGCATAATCCACAGCCAGAATTGCAAGAACAATTCCAATATAATTAATAGATTTCGCTATTTTTTTTCAATAAAAACTTGCATTTAACCAAAAAAGAAGATATGATTTATAATCTGCAACCAAAACTTCACAATACACGAACTACACATCACCTAATTAATACAACACTAATTTGCTATAGTATTACTCTTAATACAATCACCTAATTAATACAACATGCTCTCATGATATAATCAATAATCATATACAGATTCGCAGTCAAACAGTTCGGGGTGGTTGCTGACTTCTTACCAGCTTACCAATACTTTACTGTTCAAGCTTTGCAAACCGCCCCTTAACTCTTGTCCTGCTTTCTGCCCGGACCTTCCTTGATTCATATCTGATATGTTTATCATACCTGTTATTATCCATTAAAGTGCTGTCAATTTAACAAGTTCAAAGCATCATGGAAGCATCAGTGTCATATATGATATATCCAATGCAAGTTCCTCTACATTTGAAGCTTCACACACGTATCCAACCTCTTTCTTTTAGCTGCTGCCGATAATATCTTTCAGATAGTTATCATTCATATAATATTTGAAGATATTTAAAGAATCTAACCAATAAAAGTGCTCCTACACTCAACTTTGTTGCTGCATCAGGCAAGAATGGCATTTGATAATATAGAACCAATCAAATAGAGAACATAGAAGTTTTCTGAAGCACTTTTTATAAGTCAGAATATTTCTTATGAGATCATTCCAGTTTTAGAAAAATAAAATATAAATAAAATCAAAATATTCAATTCTTACAATTTAAACTTGTACTTCTTTGTGTGTTTCTCTCTAAAAAAAAAAAACAATTTGAGAGGCCATGTTTGTAGGGCAAAAGGCTAAAAGCGGTATAATACCTTCTAGTTTTCCTTTTCTCCTTGTACCGGGAGATTGCAGAATCTCTTTCCTGACTGTTTAACTCATATAAACCAAATTTAGGAAGAACTGGTACGGTTTCAGTTGTAACAGGATCGGGATGATGTGATTGTTCTTTGTGACCATCACTGCTATGACTTACACAGCCACCAGTATCTAAATGTTGGTCAGGAACCACAGAACCTTCCTCAAACTTGTTTCTTAATAATGATGAAGGAAGTTGATTCGCAGCCTCAAAACTATCAGTAAACCACTGCGCTGCACTGGCCTGCATGAACGGACGAATTTAAGCATATAGAGAGCTCTCCAGTTAGTTAATGAATCCATTGCATTACAAGTCCATCTAAGCATACAATTACATTGATCTTGCTTATTAAATAAAGCAGAACAAATACAAATCCAGCACAATATATGGAAACAATAGCATAAACTTTGATGATACACTTTAAAAAATTGTTTGTATATCGATTATCCTGAATGCATAACAGATTATATCATTTGCATGAACCAAAGAATTATCTATAGCATGTCACCATTTTGTTATTAACTTCAATATTCATCTAATTGTCAACATAATGACCAAGGGCTAACAAATGAGACTGCTAAACATATGCTTCAAATGCCAGGCAGAGGTAATGCTAGAATCATCCCAGACCTGTTGTATCTTCACACTTCACAGTAAGAGTGTGGTATTCTTTTATTTCAATCCCAAAAAATTTTGGGGAACTGCACAATCATTGGACTAAATCTTTTTGCAGAAAGATAGAAATCAATCATCCTCTTATGGCAATACTCATAAAAACGGTCTGATGGGGAAACGATTCAAAGACATATCCCAGCACAGCGATCCAGTAGCAGTCTGGAAATTTAGTCGGACTATAGAGGTTTAAGGGGCTAATTTTTAGCTAAGAGTTAGGATAGGAGTGATAAGTGGTTAGATATGTTTCTACCTACAATCAGATTCATCCACACATTACAAAGAACCAACAAAGAGAAGAGCTGATTATGATCAACTTCTTCCCACCAGTCTTATACAGAATATCCCTTTTGAGTGAGAATACCAATATCTGTTCACTTTCTTTAAGACACTGTCCAGTCTTCAAATGGATTAGTTTGTGAGGCCAAAACCTCATGGAAACTGAAAACTCTGATGTTTGTACAAAATACAGACCCCCAACTTCCAAGCTAGTATAGTTGCCTGTTGCCCATACGTTGCACTCTTAAACTTCAGTTGCTGCCTCCATAGCAGGATCACTAAGGTGACTACTTCCTATTCTCACATATATATGCTATTTAAAACCACAATCCCTTTCATATCTCCAGTACAAGATAAAGATCTATACAAACAAGAGAATTCCAAAAGTGGACATCATACACTGGCCATACAAAATTTCACACTCGCAATCATACACATAAAAAAGATACTACACATGAATGAAAACATACTTGAACGTTAAATAGTATGAATTTGGAGAAAGCCAACAAGAGAGAACCTTTTACCTCATGATCAGGTAATGAAATTGGTTTTGCATCATGTTCTAAACCAGTATGCAAATTTCCTGGCTGTCGATTTAGCTCAGGCACCATTGAACGGAACCCAAAAACAGTTTCAATATCTGCACTTTCATAATTGTAGTTGGGTTCCAACTTTGAAAGTTGTCGAAGCTGGCAAAGCATTTCTTCCTTTTGTTGCCCACAAGTAGCATTACGATTCTGATTCAAAAACAACATCCTGAACCAAGTCAAAATCACAATATTCGATGGAAAACTCCACAAACCTAGCCCATAAATGATCTAAAACAAACGGGACAAGCAATGAATCATGAAAACAACGAACAAGAAGAAACAAAATTTTTACTTTGCACTAATTAAAAGCCTAGAAATAGATATACAGTGATGTGAAATTTGAATTGAAACCAACTAAAACTCAACCAATGTCTATCAAACCTAAACTAAAATGGAAAGGTGATAAGCAATCTCAATTTTTATTTTTTTTTTGGCGGCCTATCTCTTCAGTAACCAAGCAAAGAGAAAACCACCGATTGAAGATTTGTCATAAATCAGAACTCAGAAAAGTAACCTACATAACTTGAAAATACACAATCTTTGAAACATAAATTGATCTAAACAACAACTAAAAACAGATTTAAAAAAACTTACTTTAGGCAGAGAAGGCACATCCAAAGCCTGATAATTATGAGCCGCATCACTAGGAACAATCAAATTATCAATACTCACAAAATCATTGGCCTCCCAATCGAAAAACTCCGATAACCCATCACCATCAAAATAATTGTAATTATTATTATCATTATCATCAGTAGAAAACAAAGCTTTATTGTCCAAATCATCGAACCCAACAAAAGTCAAGAGCTCAGTCACAGATGGGCACCCATTGAAGGACTCAATTGGTCTACGGTTATGCAGAGGAGAGACATAGAGCGTGGCATGATTTTCCCAGTCACAGTTGGAGCAGAGAACGGAGTGCTCTGTTTCACAGAAGATGGAAGCAGGGGAATCACCACAGCTGTCACAGAGCTGAGAGCGAGAGTGCTTTGAGAAGAGCTGGTTTGTTGAGTGTACTTCTCTGTCACATGAGAAACAAAGCTTGGCTGAGTCAGCTCTGCAGTACAAAACAGCTCTTCTGTCGTTACAGTAGTCGCAGAGTCGTTTTGGTTGCTCATGTGGCGGCGGCGGCGGCGTTTCTTGGGGTTTATGAGGGGTTTCACTCATTTCTTTCTCTGTTTTCTTGTTGGGTTTTTGATTTTTGTGTTGATTTGAAGATAAGGAGAACAAAAACTAGGCTTTGAAATGGCGCTAAGTTGCTCTCTATATTTGAGAGAGAGAGAAAGAGACCTTATCGTTTCTTGCTGTGCAAGAACTTTCTTGAATACAAAGTTGATTTTTTTTCTCGTGCACTTGAAACGAAGAAAGTGATATTTTTCACCTTTTTGTTTTTCTGCAATGAAAAAAAATTGGTGTGGTTTTTAATTTGTTAGGGCGGACACCGGAAAAAACTCAAAAAGTAAGTTTTGGAGCTTTGTTAAAATTCAATTTTGAAGCTGTCAAAGTCGTTGAAAGCTACTGCAATTTTGGAATCATAGATGACACAATCACACAATTTCTACAATAGTTCATCAAACTAGCTCTGTACACAATCAGATCCACACAATTACTTGAATTACATTATATATAGGCATGCATCTGACATTCTGACTGCAATGGGGATGAATATCAACCAATCTTTATAAAAGATTCCGAATTCACCAACCATTCAACCCAAAAGCTTCAAAATGATATATAGTGAATTATTATTAGTATCTAAGTTGTACCGGTAGAAAAGAGTGAAAATTGTCCTTTTTTTTGGGAGATGGGTTCAGATTGATGATGGTTTTAATTTGGTATGCCTAGTAGCAAACGTTAATGGATTGGTACATAAGCATTATTTCAAGATTTATCAAGTGTTAAAGACTGATTAATATGGTTCCCCAAACGATACACCCACCCACTTAATAAGGTAAGTTTAGTGAGATATTGATTGAGGATGATAATGACAGTTTTGCTCCAACTTTTTAGAAATCATGACACGTTAAATCCACTCCCGTTAATGATAAGGGATTCGAGTCCCACTACGTACATTTATAAAGTATATACGGTAAGTTTTCTCTTCGTCTTATGGGAATAGATATCTCCAGATTTTATGAGTAAATTATTCGGACCACACATGTAGCGTTTGATCTTAGTAAGTTCTGATAGACTTCTGACCCAAGGAAAAAAGCAAGGGCAAGGGGGATGAATGAATGAGACATGTAAAAAGGGGGAGATTATGAAAATATTTTTTGTCCGCAAAGCTCATATTTATGCTTGTGATGGGAAGTGGGAACAGGCAGAGGCACACCAACTTTTTTCCAAAGAAGTTGCTGGAAAGTGTCTCAGCAATAGAAAATATGGGGCCTAAATGATTCATCAAAACGATTGTCCAGCACTGTTTTCATCATTAATCATAGATTAATAAAGATAGTTTACCGGTCTCCTTCATTATCACAAGTCATTAACAACACTTGCACAACAAAACAACATGCATGCTTATCAACCCCTCAAATGCCAGAATCTTGTCCACGAAGTTTTGAAAAATCCAAACATCTCATAGATAGACGAGGTCGGATTTTTTCAAACAAAATGCACTCCATCATGTATGTATTGATGAGATGGGGCTGAGCTGCTGAGGAACGCATGAACCCAATTCCTACTATGATGGATATATGCGAAATTGAAATTCACATCAAATCCATGATTGGAAAAAAACAAAAAAAAACGCACAAAATAAAACAAATACTCAAATTATGGAATCATGAACAAACATGACCTATGCAATAATAATATCAGACAACTGCTTTAAATGGAGATGAAATTAAAATACAACAGCAAATTTGTATTTGTACAATTGTATTTGGGCAAATGAGGAATCTAGATTTGGCATTCATGACAGATTTAAGTTCAAGTTGGGGAATCAAACCCTCTAGCTAAATACACAATCAAATCATTGTATTTTATATATTTTTTTCTCCAAATAAAGTGAGAAAAAAGGAGTCAATCAGTCAATGTACTTTTTGTATATACGAGGAGCACTTGCTAAAATGATAACTTTGAAATAGAAAAAAACACAGCATCTTCTATACCCCACTTACTGTTAACTAACTTCTGACATCAGTGAATGTTGACATCAGGGTCAGGTGTTGAAATCCTGCGAGTGTTGTATGAGTTGCACTGCCTGCACTTGTGTCCTAAGATGTGAAATGGAGCTTTGCTGGTACTGTTGCAGTCATTGCAGAGGATCGAAACCTGAAACAAAACCCATGCCACTCAGTCAGGTGTTTAGTATTCAATAATTTGCTTGCCAAAGTAAAATTTCAATAAAGAATAAATAAACTATGCAATGAACACAAAGTATAGATAGACCAACTGTTTTGATTGTGTTCTAAACCAGACAAAAGAGGACCATGGTAACAAGGCATACCCATGATAACATGCCCTGAGGACTTCAAGTGACAATTTGGCATGCCAACAGCAGACCCAGCCTGAATACTTAAATTTTTCTCAACCAAATGAAGTTTCTGCACTGCAGCAGCTTCAAGAGAAAAGCACCTCAGCAAATGCATATCTACTAGAATCAGCAATATAAATTGTGTTTAATAGATGAGGGCTCACATACATAACCTGTTTGCCTGTTAATATCACCACTGGTGGGATTAATTACCACCTGAAATATACAACACCATCTCCATGGAGTAAATTACGAGAGGTTAACTACTTAGGTAGGATAAGCGTTCTAACTTCTATAAGCCCAACAAATTACATCAATGACCCAAAAATCCTAGGTAAAAAAGAAAAATATTGCTGACCGTTAAAGATCATTATCACTAGATATTACTTCAAACTGACACAGGGGGTGGCCACTGCATTTTCATAGCAAGCCATGCCAACATAAAGTAAAAGGCATGGATGGAGTTATTACATCATATTGATACTCCTCGGGCATCTTATTAGCTTCAATCTGTCAAAAAGAAACCAACCTGTGTTAATGTTGTTAACAAAAAAAGCAGTGAGATAATTATCACAAAGTAAAGCAACTAGAATATTCACCCAACTTTACAGACAGCACAGGAAGTCACCACTGTCAACTTTCCAACAAACTATGAAATGTTCAGACAAAACTGAATGCACAAAGACCAACAATGATCAAGAGTACTCCACCAAACATATGAGCTGGGTGAGCCATAAGTCATTCATTTAAGCTCAAGGTAAAAAGTTGGTTCCCCTAGTTAATTTAAGCCAGCAGTTAAAGCTTAGTCCTTTTGGGACTCAAGCTCAACTCTTTTACAAATCTAAAACCAAGACTTAAAATCTAGAGAGACAAAGGGAGAGCGACATGCTAAGAGTTTATGCCACTAGAGAATTTGGGTTTGAAACAAGCAATCAAAATTTGAAATTGTATATGGTCACGTATGGTAGCTACAGTTCCATGAATGGTGACACGGAGGGTATTTGATTTGGATTTTTGGGTCGATTGATAGTGGAATCATATGGAAGATTGGGTTAATTAGGGTTTAAGAGTCTCTCTAACTCTAACTTTCTAAGTCAACAAGAATAAGAATTCTTAGTTACTATTTAAGACTTAAACAAAACTATAAAAAAAAAAACAAAGAATTAACTAGTCTCACAAATCACAACCAAATAGTTTTTTTTAAAAAAAAAAAACAAAAAAAAAAAACCTACAATCTGCAATTGCCTTTGACTGTAAAAATTAAAAATATCCCTAATTGTGAAACTTTGAGAGATGCCCTCTATCAACTGTGGGAAATTTTGTTTCATTATGAAGAAAATGGCAAATTTCTTTATTAATAATGGATAAATTTTCAAACCTCCATTTCTAACATTTTCCCAGTAGGTAGACATGCTGAGCACTGTTTTGGAGCAGATAGGGCAACGATACCTGGGCATTGAACAAAATTCATATTATAAAAAATATGTAACTGTTAAGACTCATCCAATATATAAATATATAAAATATTTGATATTTGATCTGAAGTCTATTGACTTTGCTCTGCCATTTCATGAAAGCAATCTGAATGCATTGTGTGTCCACACTTCATAACTGTTGAGCCTTTAATTGAGTCAAAAAGATACTGTCAGCATAAAAGAAAGTTGTTACGCCAATAAAATTTTGTGAACAGCAATCAACATGACAGAGAACAGTAGAGCACAAACCTCATAACAGACGGGACAATAGTTTTTCATGGTGTTCTCCGCACATAAATGATTATTCTGCACACTCACTGCATAGCAAGATCCTGTTCTAACAATAACATTAGGAAAGCGCAGCAATGTATGAAAAAAGAACACTGTCCCAGCTCTCTTTCCACAACCAAGGTGCAACAACACAAAACCGATTAAAAATGTATTCATGTTTTTAAGACCAAAATGATAAACATGGAAATATTCAACTATTAATTAAAGTGCAGCAAATATTAAAATTAATAAGAAGGTAATATACTGAATATATTACATTTCTAAGATAAAGACGTAAGCAAATCCACAGCTTGAAAGTGAATATCTGAAACTTGGCTCAATGCTCCATTAATACATTGATGATACTCCAATCGAAACATATCTTCCAATTTGATAAGACACCCTCGTCATCTTCTTCCTCTCATATTTCTCTATCACTTGGCCGTTCAGGCTTTTGAGTTTGATATTTTGATTTAAACATTTTTCTTCACCCGTACCAGTTCTGGTGGAGAATTAACATTTTTGAAGTTATTGAGGTAGACTGATCACTGATGGGTAAATAAATATAAATTAACTTTAAATCCTAAAATGTTAACTTCTCAATTGTCTACTTATTTACAATTTCACAAAACCACGAGAGGAAATAGAGGGTATCAGCTAAGAAGATCCCTAGAACACAGGATTGAATTCAATTTTTAACTTCCTCGTTTGATTAACAATCACTGAGTTTTTTCCATTTACATCCAACTAATAGTAAAAAATGTCATATCCCTAATCATTCCAGAAGGCGTATGAATAAGTCACTTTTTTATTCAACATTATATGTTATGATCATAATTCATACATAATTGTAATGCCATCTTTAGTTTCTTAATAACTACAGGGCAAATGAGAACGTGAATGAATTTTCCAATCCTTAAGAATCACATGCCTTAAATAAAACTCAATTACAGAATATAATTCAAACAATTTCCCTTGTTTGAGTTCATCCTACCATCTTACCAAAACAAATTACCCAAGCATTATAGGAGTTTACCCCTGGTTATACCCAGAGTCCTAGACTAGTATCTTGATTCTTGAAGTTTCATTGTTGACAAGTTTTAACATAAGATGGACGAGAGGAAGACATCAATTGCTTGTGGGATAAAATCAATTCTTGGCTTCACTTAGGGCTTCTATCTCCAAAGAATTATTCCAAGATACTTCATTTTTTTTAATCCTTTTAAATTGGGAAATGGTTTTGGGTAGCTTTGTATTCTATACTTTTGACAATAGATACTTTTCTTACAGATCTTTTTGGGGTTTGGGGTAAAGTTCATACAAGTTTCCATACTCTTTGCATCATCCTTATTCAATAAAATCATTCTAGTTTCCTATAATATATAGTAGTTATCAAGTTAGAGATTTTTATCACGGTTTATCAAATTGTGATCCCGCACGAATACCTAACCTGATAATTCATATTATCACGGTTTATCAAACCGTGATCCCGCACGAATACCTAACCTGAATACCTAACCTGATAATTCATATTATCACGGTTTATCAAACCGTGATCCCGCACGAATACCTAACCTGATAATTCATAGTGTGTGTAGGGGTGGGTATGGTTCGGTTTGGTTCGGTTTGGTTCTGTTTTGGTCAAAACCGCATTGAACCGACATATATTCAGTATTTTAAAATGTGAACCGTTTTGAACCTGAAAACCGAAATGAACTGAACGTCTTTACCTCGGTTAAGTTCGCTTCAGTTCCATTTGGTTTTAGGCCTATTGGGCTTTGAAGGTTTCTTTTATATTTTTTTTAATTTTTTGGGCCTTAGAGTTACATTTTTAGCATTTAGGGTTAAATTAAAAAAAAAAACATAATATGTAAAAAACAATTTAAACAAAATACAACCCAATTTTCAATCCAAATCTAACATTTAATCATATTCAGTCTTCATATTTAATCAAGATATAAAATCTTCATAACTTCTATAAAATAGAAGTCAAAAAATGTAGTCCAAAACTAAAACATCATCAATAAACAATCCATAATAAAATTGAACCAAAATAATTAATTAAGGCAATTCGGTTTATTCGGTTCGGTTCGGTTCGGTTCGGTTCGGTTTTGCATGTCTAAAACCAAAACCAAACCGAATTCAATTCAGTTTTCAAATTTCAAATCGGTTTGAACCGAATATAAGCAGCTATGAATCGAACCGAACACCTTTTTTCGGTTCGATTCAGTTGTTCAATTTGGTTTCGGTTTTTGTGCCCACTACTATGTGTGTGTGTGTTAACTGTCCAAATGGCATTCAACATCTCCTAAAAGGCCTTGGCAAATACCTATCAAATAAATAATCAACTGACAACAGAGGGAAAAAAAATTGAAATTAAAGATAAGAAAATTCTCTCTTGAACTTAGCCAGCAGTGACCAATTTATGACAATCCTAAACACACATAAGCAGGTTGTAACATCAAAATACAAATGATTGAAAGAGAGACAATCACTTTAATAAACCAAGTTAGCCAGCATGGTAATAAGGTTGCATACCACATTTCTGACAGTGAAAGAACTCGTGTGTGTGTGTGTGTGTGTGTGTGTGTGTGTGTGTGTGTGTGTGTGTGTCAACTGTCTAAATGGCATTCAACATCTCCTAAAAGGCCTCGACAAATACCTATCAAATAAATAATCAATTGACAACAGAGGGAAAAAAAAAAGTGTGTTAACTGTCTAAATGGCATTTAACATCCCCTAAAAGGCCTTGATAAATACCTATCAAATAAATAATCAATTGACAACAGCAGAAAAATAAATGAAATAAATGAGAAGAAAATTCTCTCTTGAACTTAGCCAGCCAATTTATGACCAATTGACCATCCTAAACACACAAAAGCTGGTTGTAAGTTGTAACATCAAAATACAAAGGATTGAAAGCGAGACAATCACTTTAATAAACCAAGTTAGCCAGCATGGTAATAAGGTTGCATACCACATTCTTGACAGTGAAAGAACTCACTACGACCCCCAACCCTAACATCAGAAAACAGCTCAACACTCAATAAAATGTTTATAGGCAGAGAAGCAAATATATGACCATAAAACTAGCTCACTTACCTACAAATCCCACAATCATCACAATGGAACTGCCCCTTTGATGTCTGTATAATTCACATTAACACATGATATCAACCCAAAATAGAACAGCATTTTACAATTCAACCAATCGATTGAATACTAATTATCTTAAATCATCGTCATAGAATTTGAAAATGCTGCAAAAATATTCACCCATTTTGACCCCACAGTTGGAACAAATTTGAGCAACCTACACAAAATAAAGGACGAATATTTAAAAACTTAAAAGAAAAACCCATAGGCATATTTAATAAATCAACAAAAGGGTAATCAAAATATGGCCTAGATCCACGAAATAAACACCTGCTGCTCGGTTTTACAAAGTGAACAAACAACCTGGAGCACCAATTTGAAACAAAAACAAAGTCATGAATATATAATGCATATAAACATGTATAGACTAAATAAAAACTAAGCAAAGAAAAACATACTTGATTTACATCTCGCCTGACAAGTTCGTGATGTTCCTTGGGGTTGCTCAACGAGCTCTAAACCATAAAACGAGAAACCCCACAATAAATAAGATACAAACACAGATCAACAAACATCAATAGACATTTACAGAGAGACATAGAGACAGAGAGAATTACCATGGCCTCGTTGTGGCAATGGCGGCAGGGGAAGATCTTGTCGCAACAAGGAGCGCGGATTTTGCATCGTCTACGGTAGTGCTCGCATCTGAAGAGAAAAAACAAAAACACAATTTAAAAACATCTAACAAAAAAAAAAATTCAACGAAAGCAAAAGAAACATAGAATTTGAAAAGAGGAAGTGAAAATTGGAACCCGTGTTGTAATTTTCCAGTGTGAGGACCAGCAGAGTTGTCTTCTTTTCCATTAGTAACACGTTAATGTCAGACAGATCACACCCGAGGGTAAAAATATATATAAAAAAGTGGGAACGGTGATGATGCTCCAATTCGATCAACGATATCGATATAGGTTTTTTTTTTTTTTAGGAATATTAGCGGGATGGGTCAAGAATATGCTGTGCTTCAGACTACCATCGGTTGTTAAAGTAATGCCAATAAGATTATTTCACGATGTCATTATTTAGCTATAATGATTTTTTTTTAGCATTATACACCTGAAGTGTCCGAAAATCTCCGGTTGAATTTTGTAGGACAGTCGGCAGTGATAATGGTAGAACAAAAAAAAAATAGTAGGCCGAATGGTTTGGGATCTTGTTAAAATGAGAACGTAAACTAGAGCGAGAGGGGTTGTCTCGTGGGGGACTCTCCGATACTCAAGTTAGATGATTCATCAATAAAGAAGATAATTCTAAATTAATCATTAAATTGAATAAAATATAAAACAAACCGTAAATAAAATTGGTCGAGTCATGGGTGGATCATTCGAATAGCCTTATATTCGTTTGGGTTGAGCGTATAATTAGGACGTAGAGCTCTTGATTTGAACGTGTTGGCATTGGACTTTATGGTAAAAAATTGTAGAAAATATCAAAGTTTTATACGTGGGTTAGAAAAAGGAAAATATGTATTCTTCGAGGGGATTTCTCATGAGTCAATAGAGAATCTTCCATTTATAAGTCTCTTTGAAAACTGGACATTTGATCGGTTTAGATTCGATTCGTGGAGATCGTGATATTTGTGAAGCGAGATTGCAGGAGTGTCTCGTAATTCATGGGATTTAGGGGTCATCACTGACTTAATCAGAACGTTCAAACAACAAAAACAAGTTGTTAGCAATGACTAAGTCCATGTGGATTTTAGTCACATGTTTATGGTCATTTGGGCTTTTATTCACAATAACTTGAATTGTCTGCATCTAAACTTGGTCAAGGCTTGTCATTGTGTTTGTCCCCCATTGAGCCTTTGTTGGGCTCAACTTTTATTTGGTCCGTGCTATTTTTGGCTACCAAGTTAGCCTCTCATTCTCTAAGTTGAAGTCTTCAAGTTAGAGAGTGGATTGTTTCTATCGAACTCCTGTGTTGAATGGCCTATAAGACAGTCGTTGGTAGTTTTTAATGTTAGTTGAATTGAAAAATCATGGGTTGGATTATTTAAACAGTCCCATTTTTGTAATTAACTTATTTATTTTGTCCACTTTTTTTTTAACATTAGCCGATCGACGGTATTGGACGTTATTTGTAGCTCGACGTTTTTACTTTATGTCGAGCCCAAATTTTGCTCCATGAAGAGCTTTCCAAGTCTCGATCAATGTCAAGCTCTCTAAATTTCGCTCCATGTCGAGCTCAAACTTTGCTCAATGTTGAGCTCCCGAATTACGCTCCATGTTAAGCCCATATTTTGCTCCATGTCGAACTCAAATTTTGCTCTATGTCGACCTCTCCAAATTTCACTCTATGTCGAGTCCAATTTCGCTCCATGACGAGCTCTCCAAATTGCAATCCATGTCGAGCCCAGATTCCACTCCATGTCGATCTCAAATTTCACTATATGTCGAGCTCTCCAAATTTTGCTCTACGTCAAATCGAGCTCCCCAAAACTTAGCTTTATGTCGAGCTCTACAAATTTCGCTCTACGTCGAGCACTTACGAAATTGGATCAAGCTATGATCCTTTAAAAAAAATTGGTCTACAAGTTTCGCTCTACGTCGAGTCGAAATCTCCAAATTTAGCAATATGTCATGCTCTCCAATTTTAGCTCTATGTCTACCTCTCCTTTAGAGAGCTCGACATAAAGCGAGATTTGGAGAGCTCGACATAAAGCGAGATTTGGAGAGCTCGTTAAGGAGCAAAATTTGGGCTCGACATGGAGCGAGACTTGGAGAAGTCATCATGAAGCGAGACTTAGAAAGCTCGTCATAGAGCGAAATTTGAGGTCAACATGAAAAGAATTTTAGGCTCGACATGGAGTGAAAGTTGAAGAGCTCGACATTGAGCGAGACTTGGAGTGCTCGTCATAGAGCAAATTTTAAGGTCATCATGAAACGAATTTTGGGCTCAACATGGAGCAATAAATGTAGCTTGATAATGAGCCAATACATGGCGAATTTCGGCTCGACTCGATGGAGAGCCATTACATAGGAAATTTCGGCTCGACTCGACGGAAAGCCATTACATGGTGAATTTTGGCTCGACTAAACGGAGAGTCATTACATGGCAAATTTTGACTTGGCCCGATGGAGAGCTATTACATTACATGACGAATTTCTGTTCGCCACAACGAAAAGCCATTACAAGGTGAATTTCGACTCGGCCTGACGAAAAGCCATTACATCGCAAATTTCGGATCACCCCAACGAAGAGCCATTTCATGGCAAAATTTGGCTCTGCTCGACGGAGATCCATTACATGGCAAATTTCAGCTCGGCTCGACGGAGATCCATTACAGGGCAAATTTCGGCTCGGCCCGATGGAGAGCCATTACAGGGCGAATTTCAGCTCGACTCGACAGAGAGCAATTACATGGTGAATTTCGGCTCGACATGATGGAGAGCCAATACATGGTGAATTTTGATTTGACTCGATGGAAAGTCATTACATAGCGAAATTCGGCTCCACTCTATAGAGAGCCAATACATGGCGAATTTTGATTTGACTCGATAGAAAGCCATTACATTGCGAAATTCAACTCCACTCTATAGAGAGCCATTACATGGAAAATTTTGGCTCGACTCGACAGAGACCCATTACATGGTGAATTTCAACTCGACTCGATGGAGAGCCATTACATGACAAATTTCGAATCGACTCGATAGAGAGCCATTACATGGAAAATTTCGGTTCGACTCAATAGAGAGCCGTTACATGGTGAATTTCGACTCGGCTTAGCTCGGCTCGATAGAGAGCCATTACATGGCGAATTTCAGGTCGACTCGACGGAGAGCCATTATATGGCCAATTTCGACTCAACTCAATAAAGAGCCATTACATAACAAATTTCGGTTCAACTTGGAGCAAAAAATGTTGCTCAACGGAGAGCCATTACATGGCGAATTTTGGCTTGACTCAACAGAGAGCCATTATGGCAAATTTTGGCTCGACTGGACAGAGAGCCATTACATGGCGAATTTCAGATCGACTCGATGGAGAGCCATTATATGGAGAATTTCAGTTCTACTCAACGGAGAGCCATTACATAACAAATTTCGACTTGACTTGGAGCACGAAATATAGATTGACAGAGAGCCATTACATAACAAATTTTGGCTCTACTTGAAACATAAAATGTAACTCGATGTAGAGCCATAAATATACTTTGGTGTAACTTGAAAGTCAGCGACCCAATTTAATAGTAAGGTTGACGTATAGTGATATTCGTTGCTTGATGTAGAGCGATCAATATACTTGATGAAAACTGATTTAATCGTGGTAGTTTACCGTAAAGCGATAATATAAATAATCAAACTCATGTAATAACTCGATTTGGTGCGAAAGACATACAACTTTATAAATTTCAATTTGTTGGTTGACGTCGAGCAACGGTTATTGCTTTATTAATTGTAGATTCAGTGTAAACCCGTTGACTTGAAAGATGACAATCGACCAACAATTATTTTTAAGATATGTCTTGACATGGACTCATCAATCATTGCCATGGTAGTTTGACATGTAGCCCAGTGTTGAGAACGTACTATTCGATTGTAGAAAAAAATTCGATTGTGAGTCGACACAAAGCATTGAAGTTGTTGCTCTGCATAGAACAATATATTTTATGATTGAATATCAACATGAAGTGACCAATCTATCATATAAATCATAGCTCGATGTAGAACGATAACATAATTAATTTGGCTCGACGGAGAGAGCTTCACTTAGAGCATGACATGTAGTTTGACAGAGAACGATGGATTCATATCTGTAATTATTGTGGCTCGATGTAGAGCTATTACAATTGACATCGTGGTTCAACATAAAATTCAAGTTTTTCTAAAATCAAATAAATGGAGTTTGATGTGGGGAGAGGTGATTTCCACTCGAAATATTTTATTTTGATATAAAAGTGATTTTTTTTTAGTTTGATATGGAACATCTTGTAGCTCAATTATACTGCTTATCGGTAGACCGATAATGGGGTCATTTGGTTGGAGTATATTGACGAACAATAAATTCAATTTGCAGTTCGAAGTAGAGCAAAAGATATACAACTTGTTGATATAATTCGTAACTTGGCTTAATATAGAACAATATGGTTTTAATCACGACTGTAGCTTGAAAGTGGAGTAATCAAGTGCAATTTCAAAGATAATCATTGTAGTTTAACACCGCGAGGTTCAAAATTTCATATGTGGTCGACATAAATAGCCAATCAAACAAGTCATAGAGCATTTTAAATATGATATAACTCGCATTTTATCTTTCATAGCAAAGAATGTTACTAGACATGCATCAAATGATAAAAAAATTTACTTGTATTTCAAAAGACATGAAAGGCTTTTTTTTTTTTACCTTTTTTTATGTAGATTATTCGGATGTTGCAACTTGTTCGTTAGTGAACGAAATGTATATCTTGTCCTTGAATTCGAGTGGAACAGTCATCTTGATTATGTGTTCCGAACGGGGTTGATAGATTTGCTAGGATGGCGATCGTTTCTGTCGCTTGCATTGGTTCAGCATAATTGTACTTGAGAACCATTAGTAAGGATGTTTGAGTCATTTCATCTGGCGTATGATCCTGTAAATTTGTTAGTTTTGTAAAAATAATTGCCAAGGCCCCACGGTGGGCACCAAACTGAAGAGCCTGAAAATCTCCAGTTAAATTTTGTAAGACGGTGGACAGTGACAATGGTAGAACAAAAAAAAATGTATGTCGAACGGTACTGGATCCTGATAAATTGAAAAGGTAAAATGGAGTGAGAGGGGTTGTCCCGTGGGGGACTCTTCGATGCTCAAGTTAGACGATTCTTCAACAAATAAGATAATTCCAAATTAATCATTAAACTGAATAAAATCTAAAGCAAACCGTAAATAAAATTGATCGATTTCTGGATAGTGTCATTTGAATAGTCTTATGCTTGATTGGGCTTGGTGTATAGTTAGGACGTAAAGCCTTTGATTTGAATGTGTTGACATTGGACTTTGTAGTAGAAAATAGTAGAAAATAGCAGAGTTTTATGTGTGGGTTAGAAAAAGGAAAATATGTATTCTTCGAGGGGATATCTCATGAGTCAAGAGAGAATCCTCTATTTATAAATCTCTTTGAAAACTGAATATTTGATCCGTTTAGATTCGATTCATAGAAATCGTGATATTTTTAGAGTGAGATTACACAGGACTGTCTTACAATTCATGGGATTTGAGGGTTATCAATGACTTAGTCGGAACGTTCGAACAACTGAAACAACTGAAACAAGTTGTTTAACAATGACTAAGTCCATGTGGACTTTAATCAACTGTTTATGGTCATTCGGGCTTTTATTCACAATAACTTGAATTGTCTACATCTAAACTCTGCCAAGACTTGTCATTGTATTTGTTCCACGTTGAGTTTTTGTTGGACTCGCCTTTCATTTTGTCTATACTATTTTTGGCTACCACAAAACCAGGTATTTTTTTTTTTTTTAAAGCTGACTCTGCAAGACCCCACCCCATACGAGGCTAGGTTATGGGGCGGGGTCCTACCAAAATAAATGGGGTCAGAACATGTTGAGATTTGTTGTTCCGACATGATTCTGACCTCGTTTATAATTTATTTTTTAATAATTTTATTACTAATTTTAAGATATAAAAACTTGACATGATTTTTTTTTATCTGATTTAAACCTGATTTTTATTTTAGTTCAAAAAAATAAAAATAGTTATTATATAAACTTGGGATAAGATCCTCGCTCCGAAATTTCCTTGACCTTTGTTCTCAATAGTTGGGGTTAGAGGTAAATGATTCGATTGGGATCAGGGTAGAGATTTGTTTTCTTTGCTCCATTGACAATTCCTACATACCAAGATTATTTTTATTTTCTATTAATTTTCACATCCATTAAACTGTAGATTATGGTGTAATCATAAGCAAGGATGGAGCTAGAAATGGTTTCCAGAATGGACATCATAAAATAACGAGTTATGTTATATCATGTATTTTAGAGGGTATATTATAGAAAAAGTTAATAAAAAAATACCGTTAATGTGTATCAATTTATCAATTAACATATTAATAATTGGAATACAAATTGATTTATAGTGTAAGAATATCTAAAAATTACTCAAAATATATAGAAAAACCTTTTGGTCTTTAGTCATGATTCAATAATAGTGTTTAGGAGTTAGAAAACTAATTAAAATTTAAATTGTATTCATAATATTTTTCTAACATCTAAAAACCATTTTAAAATTCAAAAATTATAAAAGTTTGTTCGATGAAATATCGTAACGGTTATATATATATATATATATATATATATATATATATATATATATATATATATATATATATATGTTTTTAAACTATTATAATAATACAGGGTATTGAGAGAAGAGAGGGGAGAGACTCGAACATACAACCTCGTAGTGTGTGTATGAGAAGCATACTACTAAACCAATCTTATCTTATATAATATATGTATATATTTTGTTGACATGATTTAATTATATAAATCAACACATATTGTTTATTTTAAAAAATGAATAACATATTGAAAGTATAATATGGTATTATGGTGAGTGAGATAAATAGGATTGTAAGAGAAACAAAATTATTTGAATGGTTTTTTTTATTATTATTGAAATACAATATATACATTATGATTCGCTTTTCATTTATATTTAAGATATATCTAAATTAATACTCAATCTATATATAGAATCGATGATATTTGTTATATAATTTAATAGAAAAGTATTAAATGTCACATTTATAAAAAAAAACTAGAAAAATAAAAAATGAAATAGGGGTAAAACTATAAAGACTTAAAAATTAAGGATATTTTATAAATTAAAACATAGACAAACTTATAAATTTTTGAAACTTCAGGGAAGAAGGCCCAGATCATAGGATTAAGAATTTAGGATTTAGAAACTTTTTTTTTTTAATACCTAATTACATTTGGATTGTACTTTGTAATAATGGAGATGAGTGATTATTGATTTAAATAATACGTGGTGAGATAAAAGATTTTAAAAAATATATATATAATCTGACAGCAGGTGAAAGTAGGATGACAGCGGGTCGGATTCGGGTGGGTTTTGTAAAATCCAAACCTTCACCCGTGAAAAGTTTCCTTACCCATGCCCACCCTCGAACCTGCGTAAATAAGCGGGTTCACGGGTGAGTTTGAACCCGCGGGTTATGGATGCACCCATACCCATACCCTCACCCTCACCCTCAAAGCCGTGAAACAATGAGGGTTCACAGGTGGATGCTTCACCCGCGGGATACCCACAAACCCGTGAACCCACGATTTGTCATTTGTAAATTTTCATATGTAATCACCTATTTGATACTTAATTGAATTAAATTTCCATTTCTAATTCTCTACTTGATACATTACAAAACAATAGTAACCATAAAAATAAAACAACAAAAAATAATTCAAATAACTATGTATATTTATATACAAGTATTTATTTATGCGGGTTCGTTTTTTCAACCCGCACCCGCTCACAAACCCACCGGGTTTTTCATTAAATGGGTTTGAGGGTCTGCGGGTCGTAAATTCACCATCCACACCCGATCCTATAGGGTCGAGTTCAGGCGGGTACGGGTCAAATTGCCATCCCTAGGTGAAAGGTTTGTCCGACTCCAAAATTAAGCTCTACATCACAACATAAAGAAAGACAACTCCACACAATGAAACTCTACTCTTTTTAGTTATCAAATTTCAGTAAGTCTCACATTAACAACTAGCTTGAAACAATTTATCAATAATAATAATAGAGTAATTGGCACAGATCCCTCTAGATTATACCTGAATTTACATGTTGTCTCCTAATTTTATTTTTAGGCATTAAACCTTCTAAACTATCGAAAATTGGTAAAACTAGATGGAATGCTTACGGAACCCATGTTCCGTCCCATTTCTCGTCATGTGTAACATGTCTCCATATGAAGTGGTACATTTGGAATAACACAAAATAAACCCTCTTATAAATCAATTGCCCATATCATTTTTCTCCTCTGCGAAAGCTTCATTGATTCATCTTCTTCTCTAAGCTTCTCAAACCTCTTCTTCTTCTTTTTGTCAAAGGCAAACATGAATAACTTGGATCTTGTGGTTTTGTACCCAAACTGTTTAGGTGGAAGAAGAGTTGTGCTTTGCACATCATGGACAAATGTAAACCTAGGAAGACGTATCTACGGTTGCTCAAATTTCAGGGTATTTAGGTGTTTAAATTGGGGTTTTTATTCTTCCTTATCTTCTGAAATATTTAAATCAAACTTCGTATTTTTTTTTCCTTGTTAGGGAGATGTGAAATGCGGATTTTTCATATGGCATGACCCTCCAATTTGTGCAAGGTTCAAACAGATCATTCTTGGATTGCTTAGAAGAATACAGGAGCTAGAGATGAGAATGAGGGAAAGCAATGATTTTGAAAGCATTCATGAAGATGTTAGTTCTGTTGCAGCAATGAGAAGAAACCGTTATAGAGTGATCATTGGCTTGTCACGAGCTTGTAGTATCACTTTGTTGAAGGCTTCACACCTGTTATTATTGGTTTCGGGAACCAAAAATTGGCATCCGCACAACGGAAGGGCGGTGGGCCCGGTTTTCAAATTTTTCATAAAAAACAAAACCGATTTAGCAGGATTGTTGTGATTATATTGATTATAATATTAAACTATAAATAGTAAGGACAAAAATAGTTACCCTTGTAGACTTTTCGTGATTCCCTTAATTCGAGTTCTTCCACTTTATGATCTTTATGATTTCATCGAACCAAGTTCTTCCACACCGAATCTCCAACACAAAAGAACCGACGGGTAGGCATCTCGGTATTGATCAGAATAATTTTGACTCTCGAATTTTCTGTTCTTAACGTGTACTTATCACATGAGACAACATAATAAAATGTTGAGACTCTCTCACAATATTTATTAGAGGCTTAGTAATCAAAAGTATTTTTCTCTTTTAAAAGAAAACAAACAACCAAGAACTCTTCTTGATTTTGTTGAACCCAAAAAATAAAAAAAATAAACTTATAACTCTTCTAAGTGTTCTATTTTGTAAGAACCTCAATTTTATGATTGACTTATTTCATGATAAATTACATTGGGGATTCAATGTGTAATGGGATGGCAAGCGTCCAAGATCATGGTGAGCTTCAAGAGGTAGTTCACTTGTGCTTATTTCTTATTGAAGTTTCATTTAAGCATTTACATTGACATTTAGTTGTTATTGAACACACACACACACACACATACCTGTATGTACTTGAGTTGTTTCATGTGTTATCATGCATTTCATTCTAGTTTTAAGTGTGTTTGGTGTGTATTTAATTCGTATTCCGTTGCTTGGTCAGATACGTCCGTGCGTGCATGATGGTGTGCTCTTTATAGTGCGAAGAGAGATCTTTGTAGTCTCTACTGCGCAGGTCCATACCCGTACAGTACCCACACACTGGATTGGTAAGAAACTGACCATCTCTCGGTTTCAGGTCATTGGACGGACATTTGTGTGGCCTAGCTTGAGTTTGCGCGGGTCTAAACCTGAGTACTACGCGATTCTGGGCAGTATTTATCAAAACGATGCCGTTTTTCTTGTGCCTATATATTTTATCTTCTCACCCATTTACACAAAGAACTCCAAAATTCTAGATCTTAGTGAGAGAAAGAGTTCCCCTAGTGAGAGAAAGCACCAAGCTTGCTTCTTTAACTCTCAAAACCCAAACACCCATCATTCTTGCATGAAACAAACGTCATCTAGCTTCATCTAGGATGTTTCTTTGCATGGGTCTTCATCAACACATGTAACTTGGTAAGTAGAACACCATTTTAATCATTCTTGTGTTCTAGCTTAGCAAAATATCTTTTTTATAACTTGTATGCCTCTAGATTAGGATTTCTATTACAAGTAGATATTATTATTGATGTTTGGGTTATTGTATTGTGATAGCTAGCATATAGGTCATATTTGACTCTAGCTAATTAGGTCATATTAATTGTATTTTGATGATTGTATTAATAACCATGACATGCTTATTGATAACATATGTTGAAATGGTTTTGTTTGATAACTAGGATATAATGTTGAATAATTATATCTAGTTAAATCTTTATGAACATTCATTTAGACATTGATGTCTAGGAATTGTACTTAGTGACTTATTTAAATTCCTAGATAAACATTTAGTGTTTTGCCTAACATTATTTGCATTTAGAATATTTTTACATACTCACATAGGTTATTGATCTCTTCATTGAGAATTAAGTCTTGTGACTATCGGTGTGTAGTGCACAAGCAAGTCAAGTCTTGCAACCAAGAGAGGGTTGGCAAGCAATTGATCGGGTGCCACTATAAAAGGCCTAAAGGGGTAGAGTAAGAGGCGTTCACGCCAAGAGTAGTGTATCAGGGGATATTACTAGGGATTGAACCAAGAGTGGTGAGTGGCGATGTCCATAGCCTGAGGTTGTCGAGAGTGAGAATCTGAGAATCACTTGAGGGTGTAACCTTTTTCTCACATAGTGGATTGCTACGATCATGTGTGGCTACCACAATAGCCCATGGTTTTTCCCTTGTTGAAGGGTTTGCACGAAAAAATCAAGTGTTCTTTATTATTCCGCACTTTACAGTTGATTTTATATTTTGTTTTGTTGGGTGAATTTGAATATTGACTAATCAAGAAAAATTGGTAATTAACTTGATTAAAACCTATTCCTCTTTTTGCTCATCAGCCTACGGGGTATTAGCAGTTATTTCCAGCTGCTGTTCCCCTCCCAAGGGCAGGTTCTTATGCATTACTCACCCGTCTGCCACTGGAAACACCACTTCCCGTCCGACTTACATGTGTTAAGCATGCCGCCAACGTTCATCCTGAGCCAAGATCTTTAAAAGATCATCAATTCATAATGAAATAGATGTAGCAGTGGCTTGCTGGAAACCTAGAGTCTTTACTTTATCCACGATGTGTGATATATATTCCATTCTAAAGTGATCCATTAATATGCTAATAAGTCGTTTAATGGTAGTTCCATCTATCATTTTATTGTGAAAGACTAGACCCGCCCGTTCCGCCATAGGTACCTCCATATTCCGTTGAGTAGGATTCGACAATGGATTTGAGTCAATGATTGGAAAACTTTCTTTTCTCGATCTTGACTAGCATATAAAGGTCAAAAACTAAGGTCCTAGTTGAGTCGGAAATGCCCGAATTCACATCTGTGTCTAGAATTACTTAGCTTAGACACCATATGATTAGGTACCATATGAGTTGGCCCGGTAAAAACCGACTCCTCCTAAAATTACGTTATCAGAGCCAAGCCAGGAATGGCCGTTAGTGGACACCCATTCCTTTCTATGCCATATGCTTCTGAAACCAAAATCTGTAACGAGAATAACTAGTCCACAAGGGAAGAGTGAAATGAACAGCCCAACCAACCTCCTACAGAGACATAAGAAGAAATTGGAATAGTTTCTCGTTATATGAGCGTGAAAGTTCAACGATCCAAAATGCCTTCTCGAGCTACAAGCTTGTTTATTCTATTCATTTTGCCTCCCAAAAGGAAAAAGATGAGTCTGTCAGGTTCGATTCTTTTTAGTTGGGTTGGGCTGGTTCGACCAGAAATGCTATGCTTACACACAAGACTACCCCTCTTTCTAAAAGCTTGGTGGGGACTACTTTACGATGATGGATGACCGTAGTGAGCAGAAGTAGTCTTCGCTGAAGGTGAATGAGTCAAAGCTGAAGTGCCATAAGCAGTGGCTGTTGTTGGCTTTGCAGCATCGGTGTCAAATCGAAAGTGAGGCGAGTGATCATATTCAATATCGTCAAGAAAGGTTACTTCAATAGACTAAAGAAAGGAGATCGACTAAGCTTCAGTAGTAACAGCTGATGGGCATCAATCAGTTCCGGTTGTTTGATCCGCTGGTTGGTACATATGTACTTGAGGCAAGTGAAATGAAGAGAGAGAATTGAGCTTCTTCTCACTTTTCTTGGCTTGCCGATTCTGTCATATAGGAAGTTCTTCTGTCTTGCCTGGTTAACCAGGCTACCCCTTCACTGATTCAATCTTTATAGCCTCAATCGAAATATCAATTTTATGACAAGTTTCCTCTATCTAAATCCTTCGTTTCTACATGATCCAACCAGATTATAGAGCAAGATTTGATAAGTAATAGTCAACAAATTGGAATTCATTTATCAACTGACTTTTTTATTCCATTTGAACTCATTTTGATAATTCTTTTAGTTGCTTTGATAGGTGCAATTACCGTAGCTCGTCAGTAAAAAATGAGTCATGTATATGTAACGAATGGCCTCACTCTAATATAAGGCACGTTAGCCTATCTATAGTAAGTAAGGGGCATTTTCTTGTAGCTCAGAGGATTAGAGCACGTGGCCACGAACCAGGTTCCCCCTTCCCTTTTACCTATGCCATGATGCTCATGGGCAGCTTATCTCTAATTAAGTGGTCAAGTCTGATCCTCTTTCTTAGTGTTCCTTCACAGACCAATCATGTAACCTTATTTTATTACGATATATCTTTCTTGTCTTGATTGTCAGAAAGGCTTTGGTGACTCAAGGTTCATATTAGGGAAAGGAGAGTAGTATGAACTAACTAGAACTAGGGATATTCAAAGCATCGAGCAGTACAGAAAGCACGAACTCAACTCAGCTCTTTCCTTATTCATAAAGGAATAGGACACATTCATTTGTTGATGGGTAAGAGGCAAAGCGGGAGCCCGAAGCATGTGCCAGCTATGTCGCCCTGGTTCACCAATTCACTAGCTGCTTGCTATCAGAGAACCGGGCCATACCCATAAATATTAATTCCGTTCCATTAGGGCCTGGATACAGCTATAGAGTGAGCCTCGATGGATGTAGGGAGGGCCCTCTAACTCAAGACGCTCCAACTAGTAGTAAGCATCTAACCTTCCTGCTCATAATGTACTGTAGTAAGCAACTAATCACTCATGCAAGAGAGTCCCCAGTAAGTAAAGAGAGAAGGTTGTGTCCAAGAGTTTTATAAAACGTGCTTGGTGGAAAAAATGGAAATGAAAGATCCCACTGAATTGAATTGGGTCCATGAATCTAAAAAATAGTGAGAATTCTTGAGGAAGCCACTTGCCTTAGTGAGCTCGAAAAACAGGAAGGGGCGGACGCTTTTGCACTGTGCTCCCGCTTTGAACTTACTCTATGACTTGAGAGATCGCCCAACAAATGCTCGTTAAAGTTCATATAAAAGTACTTCACCGTCAAGGCAGGTTCTCATTCTAAGACTGTTCTTTTCCAATAAAATATCCATAAAACAAAGTCGCTTAGCTGGCAAATCAAAATAGGACACATGCGGCCGATAGACAGTTTGCTGCACAAAGAACGTCTTAGCCAAGCAGAAAACCCTTTTTTATGCATCGCTTTACCCTGAAAAGACTAGGAACTAATGAACAACCAAGGATTGAATGTTCCCCTCTTCCATATCTGTACAAATAGAATAGCCTATTTGTACAGAATGGTAAAGCACATTCATGGATGACGACACATTAGAGGGGCACGAGGGGATCTAAAAATGTTATTCCTCTTGATTTTCCTTTTCTTTTACCCCCATGAGGAAGACTGGAGTTGACACTCACTGTACGGATGCCGCTAGAGGCGAGGCTTAATTAACCACCTGTCGGAAAACAAAACTCTTTCTTTAGAAAGCCTGTCGATGAAGAAGTGGCTTTGAGCCCTTGGTATGTCTTTGGCATTGGCAAAGGACAAGGATTTTCAAATAGATCTATCATTCTTTGATAAATGATCACTATGAGTCAGACTCAATAGAATTTGATCAATCCTTTTTTCTGTCGTTAAGGTAGAGAACTGAATCAGCTGCATGTTTGATTTCATTTTCAGGCATGAGACGTAGTAGATACATACGATAGGATAGGCTTCGATCAACTGAGCAGACAGGGAATAATTAGTGCTTGGAATATGATATAAGGCATGGGCGAGAGAACAGGTCTAGGAGGTCTAGATATTGCATCATGTGAAAGCAGCGCTAAAAGACCAAAAAGTGATATAATTTACATAGCAGTTCCAATGCTACGCCTTGAACCACTCAGCCATCTCTCCTACATAATGATTATAAACGAGAATCCGAGCGAGGAGCATTCCTCTTTTTGATATACAAAATATGGGATTGCACTAAGTCGATTCTTTGAAACGTACAAAATATAGTAAATATCTTAAAGGCAGATATAGTAGGGTTGCAAACCAGACGGTGCATGTCCCTGATGTACTGTACACTGGCGTTCCGTCCTCCAATTACTATTAATTAATTGGACCTTCAAGGAACCAGTAGAGTACAATCAGCTCAACTTTGAATGTTGCCGATGCCGATACCGGAGTAGCTAAAGGAAATAGTAGCAGTACAACCATTAAATTGAAATGGAATTTTTTTTATCGGGTCGAGACAGCTTTCCCTGGGACTGCCAGTGAAAGACTTAGTTTTTATGCTTTAAAGAATGCCTTGTGAATTATTGATTGTGTCATAAAGACCCTTATGGTCGCGGCTCAATCGCCATCCCTTTACTGCCTTGAGGGGCGAGCTTACAACTCCGGGTTTCAACCATCCCTTTTCTCTGTATGTACTTTGTATGAACACGCAGTCTAATCTAGTTCCTCCAGTCAAGTGAAAAACTGCCACTCTACAGAACCGTACATGAGATTTTCACCTCTTTTAAGGATTCCAATCAGGAAACAGAATTAATATCTTGTACTTTTGTTGTATCAACTATCATTTCAACGATCAACTTCTCCCATAATGATATCTATACTATCTAGTATCGTCATAATATCCGCCAATTTCATTCTTTTAACTAATTAAGGAAGAATTTGTAAATTGATAAAACCCGGTGGGTGAATTTTCCATCGCCAAGGAAAACTACTTTGATCTCCTATCAGAAAAATTCCCAATTCTCTTTTTGGGGCTTCGACTCTCACATAAAGTTCTTGTTTCGGTAATTCAAAAGTAGGAGAAGGTTTTTTACTAATGAATCTATCTTCAGACCCGTTGATCCTTTGGCTTTTCCGGCGATACGAACATATTTAAGTACTAGAACTGATGCCTTATCGAGTGTGTTATCCCATTTTTAAATTGGTTGTCTCACGATACCTTCTACAGCTTGACCCGCAGCAGTACCTTGACCAACTCCTCACTCGAATGCTGAGTAGCTTAGTAGCTACGACAAGGGTATCATATGTTATGGAATTAGCTGAAATAAAGAAAATACATCTTCCTTCTTGACGGATAATAATTTCATGAGAGAGAAGTTCAGGCCCTAACCCATTTCGATCCAGGAAAAGACTGTTAAACTTCAGGCGAAGACAAAACCTTTCAGAAAAGCGAGTTAATATTCTACTTTTAGTTCTGCTTTTGCCACCGCATCATTCAATTGCTCTGTCATAAAGATAAAGAAAGGGAAGATAATTTACTTGCTTATTATAAGGATAGAACGGGAGAGAAAGAGTGAAGAGTCTCGACCTTCATTAAGGGAATTGAGTACTGGATAACAGGAGCCTAAACTTTCCTTTTACGTACCCTATATTAGTCAAAGAGATTTTTTTCCCGAAGGAGGATGGAAAAATATAACAACTCGTACTACTAATATTCCGCTCTAGGCCTAGTGTTACTCACAGTAGATTCAACTAGCTGAAGATGCTCTTAGTAGAAGCCTTTTGGCAGCTCACAGCTATTGCTCTAAAGCATTTCTTTGTCGTCACCGAGAAGTTCTGAGAAAAGAAATGGATTTGATCACAGGCGGAGGATGAAATAGAACCCGACCAAACCACTTTGACTGAGATTGGAAATGGATCCTTCACCTGCCATGGACAGGGACTTCTTCACTTAACTATGAGTACGAATCTGCTTTGTCACCTTCTGAGCTATACAAAAGAACAGTCTTTCAAGATTGAATAAAAAGACCAGTAATAACTCAATAGAAGCAGTTCTATTCCTCCAAGTGAGACGATCTAAAGACTGCTCCAGATGCCTATTCATTGAGATTTTATTAGAATTTCTTTTTAGAGCGAAAGCACTCTGCTGCCCCAACACTGACACAGAAAGATGAAAGCTATGGGAGTGAATTGGATTAGATACCCTAGTAGTCCTAGCCATAAACGATGAATACTAGGCGCTGCGCTCTAGGCAGGGATCAGAAGCTGAGAGATAGCCGTACACTATGAAATGGTAGCTTTTATATACTTTATTTCTTTTTTGACGAATTGATTGAGTATTTGAGGAGTCAAAAAATTAAGCCAAAATTTCAAATGAAAATCGATCACTTTTTTTTCATTCCCAAGGAAGTGCATATTTTACCCGAATCTTCTTACGTAATGGTACATAATAATAGTATCATTGGATTAGATACTCGAATCGCTTTAAATAGAAGAAGCAGATTCTATGGGGCGTAAGCCTCCCAAAAGGTAACGGAGGCGTGCAAAGGTTTCCTCGGGCTGGATAGAGATTGGCCCTTGACTGCAAGACCCACTCGTCGAGCAGGGATGAAAGTCGGTCTTAGTGATTCGACGGTGCCGAGTGGAAGGGCTAAACCTCTGGAAAAAGCATGAAAAAAGGCTCGAATGGTACGATCTCTCCGTCACTTCCAACTAGGATAAGATAATTCATACTATTTTTTTATTATTCTACTATTCTCTTTTCTTCTCTTAATTGAAGCAAAGTCGTAAGTCTTTCGCTTGACCGAGGGCTCATTGGTCTTGGTTTCGATTCCAGAAATCAAGATTTGAGTTAGCTCTTTTCGAACTCAAAATAAAGTGAGTGAGCAACCTGGTCACTTGACTGCTAAATCGAGGATGTTGACTGTGTTGAAAGACTAGGTTTTTTCCCGCTCATATCGCCCGAGCAATAGACAATGAAGAAGTGGTTTTTATGGGATCCCTATCTACCAAAATTTTTACTTATGGTTCTGGCAAACGAATAATCATTGAGTTCTCCTCTTTCTGCGGCTTTCTAACTTCACTTCTTTTTCTAGTCGTTTCGCTCTGTCGATCGATGGTAAGAATTAGTTTTGTAAGTTCCTATTCCATGCCTTAATTACAGTCTTAATTTCGGATTGAATTAGGGTTTCAACTAGATTGATATGATGCCAACCAACAAGATGAACTTTGCCTTTCTTCTTTCTTTCCAAGACGATGGAAGCCTTTTGACGCTTGTGGGAATAACCAATTGATGTGGAGACCTCTAACTATGGCTTTTCTTGCTCGTTAGTGCTTTAGTTTGAGGCGCTAGCTTACCTTACTAATAATATAGGGCTTTTTCTGCTTGATCGAAATCGATTCTATGATTGAATAGCGAAAGTCACAGAACTCACAAACCTTACTCTAACAAATCCTAGGCTTCAAAGTGTCACGGTTCAAATCAGGTTCCTGACACGTGGTTAATGTATCGAATAGATACTCGAATCGATATGGTGAATCTCTTCCCGACCAGGGCACGCCGAATCGGGCCACCACTTGGGATGGGAATGGCTCAACCCACATGCATCATTTGAGAAAAGCCGAAGCCACATATGATAATAGATTGTTCGTAGATTCTGAGCTTTCCCAAACCTTAATTGCCTTTTCTGGAATCGATGGACGTTTAAGAATTCCTTTGGTAGTAGGTATGGGTAGGCCATGTTTCTTTTAGGCGACAAGTTACCTTCGACCCTTCATTATGTATTCCTCTATTCGTGGAGTACATTGAATGTACAGAAATGGCTATAACGGAGTTTCTGTTATTCATATTAACATGCATTGAAGCCTCTACTTATATATATATGGGATATTTGAATAAGCCTCTTTCTACAAACCTTTCTATACTATAATAGAAGTGAAGCTCGAAGAGCTTTCTTCGCATGCTTGAGCGCATCTTTCCCCTTTCTATTAGTTGCATCTGGATCTAGCAATTGGCTGATTAAGATCGTTATGAAAGCCACGGCTTTGCAACCTGGAAAGGATAAGATTTTGGCTCTGCTTCAGTTAAGGGAAAATTGCCATTTTCCATATTCTATTTTACTCCCCGATAGGGGATCTTTTCACCTTTCCCTCACGGTACTACTTCGCTATCGGTCACCCAAGAGTATTTAGCCTTGCAAAGTGGTCCTTGCTTATTCACACGGGGATTCCATGCTAGTCCAGGGGCTTACCCTGTTGGTGTAAATAAGAAAGAAAGCAATCTCTCAGCATCGTTCGCGTATATTTGAGATCACCATATATCCTTCTCAAGTTTTCATAGGAAAATGAGGCAAGACTTCTTAAAAGTGGATCGTCATAGATCTTATGCCAATCCGTACATCATTCGAGCTGTTTGATGATGATATCTGGAGAAGTTTTGTCGGAAAGACATCTACAAAAGTTTCTTATGGGGTCTAAGCTTTCCAAGCTCTATGTAGTTGGGTTGGGCCTTCTTGTTCCTTCACACCCGGCATCCTGCAAGAAAAGGCCCTTTACTTACTATAGATAGGCTAACGCGCCTTATATTAGAAAAGAAACCTTTCGGGATCTCTCTAATATAGGCAAGCTAATAAGAACTTTTCTTTGCCATAACTGTTCAGTTTCTATTATTATCAATGATACAAGTCGGATCCTATATATAGAAATAGAGCTGTAAGAGCCGGACATTACTATATTGAAATTTGGGTGCATGTTACACGTCGGTACTCCAGCTTGATGTTGATGTTGATGTTGAAGTTGATGAATCAGAAGCTAGATTTGCAAATTCATTCTCTAGGGGAAGCTACCTTGAAAGAAGTTAGCCTGAACCGGGAAAAGAGATCTTTGGAGGAAGTTTCCTTAGTAAAGACTCCTTAACAAGAGAAATATATCACTAAAACAGTATTCGCACATTACTTGATTCATTCCTTCCATAATTCAGTTCATATAGAGGGTTTTAAACCTGAGCAGAGTCTCTTCTAACAAACATGAGATCAAGTAAGGATGCAACTACAACTTATTCACAAAAGCCAGGATGATATCTAGCTTCATTCCCTCATTCACTTCAGCTTTAGGTCGACAAAGGAAGATTTCATTGCTTGATTATTCAGATCATGCACTACCTGCTCTTTTCTATGGTTTAACTAAATAGAGTTGGTTTCCCCCCGAAGCATTTCATTGCTTACTATGCCCTTCCTCGTCTCTGGGTGCCTAGGTATCCACTATAAGCCTTTCCTTGTTTAAACTTCGCCCTTAACTTTACTTTAAGGCTATGCCATCCTAAGGTGCTGCTAATGCCATTGATTCTATTCTTTCTCGTCCACGAAACCGAGTCCTTGAAATACTTATCCTCTGTCCCTCCCGTGACTCTCCCAAACCGATCACTATCGTTTGGGACTAGCTAGCCTATTTACGCTCCTTCCAAGGTTAGTTGGACCTCTGATCCGTGTAGACCAAGGGTGAAGAATATAATCCTTTTGATAGTACGGTAGTCGCATCTAAATGTGCAAATGTTGTGGCAGGAGCGAGGTTGGTCAAATCGTCTACTTAAGGCACCTTCTAGCTTTTAAAGTGAAAGGTAGGGTTCCCGTGAGGACTAGTGCCTTTTAGAAGAAGTCCCCCATCATCCTCTTTCTCACCTATGAAGTAAATCATTGCACCTATCGAAAGTACCCAATTCCATTACGATAGAGGTGGATGGTAGGGCTAAAACAGGCTACTCAGCCATCGATAAAGGAATACCACAATTAACCTCATTTATAGACCCAAAACCATTTGAGAAAGTACCAATAGGGTCAAGGCAATCATCCATCGACTTCAAAATTATGATTTATATATGTAATTTATGATATCTTTCGTAAGTTATTCATCTTTTACTATGGATTGATCCTTCGCCATTCACTTCCCATTTGCTTGAATTTAGCGAGCAGTTGGTTGATCACAGTTTCCTATCCAATTGCTACTTCTCACTGAAGGAAGTTTTACCGAACATCATGTCCAGGTGTGGTCTCTCCCTACTCCTTCAATATGAAATGTTCTTAATGTTAGTTGAGTCCCCGGTTCCCCAATAGATTAACCCGAAATAATACCTAATAAGGTCACCCATAACACAACTCTCCAACTTAAGTTACCTTAGCCCCACTTTCTCTCTATCCCTCGGCTTAAAAATAGCTACCAAAGAAGGAATGCACCAGTAGGTTCTCGATCAAATGAAATAATGTATCTAAAGGCCCACCTAATGGATCCAATGAAGAGCCATCAACAGAACCTCCACCAAGCTCTATTTTTCATAGCTGGTAGTTTTCGTTGATGGTTATGCTCCTTTTTCAAGAGAGAATGGCTATAATAATAAAAATCGCATCATGAAATACACTTTGCCAGGAGAAAGAGAAACCGGGTTGGGCGGGAACAAGAAGTTCACTCCAAGAAAGATGCTCATCTCTCAAGGGCTCATCCCCACACTCAGTACCAGTGAAGTCAAACTGAAGTGTAGCTGAAGGAGTTGGTGGAGCTTCGAGTGATCGATGGGCATCATAAAAAGAAGACTTTATCGCACACTCTAATTCGATTCCCCTCCTTTTATTCAGCCTCGCTTAGGTTCGCTTCATTGTTCTAATTAGAAGCAAATTGTTGGTTCCTACGCCAGATTCATTCCTTCCACCCGAAACCCCTGTTGCCTGCCTAGGATGAGCGTCCTCTGATCCGTACATTTAAAAGGAAATTTTCATATTTTGTCAATGGAAAAATAATGACACTTCTTTGTTCCTCTCTCTCGTGTAAAAGAAAAAACCATGAACACTTCATGGTGTTCTTTACAAGAACATTTATTGTTTTTATTAAAAAAAACACTTGAATTCTTGATCTTGTATCAAAAATAAAACCCAAGAAAGCGAGAGAGCTTAAGAGAAAACATAATTCATTTTTCCATTCTCTATGGTGTCTTTGAAAAAAGGTCGAGCCCCAATTACTCATTAGCCTTCAATTAGCAATTGATGGAAAGAGAGCTTTGAGATATGTGTATTTGAAAAAATCATCACTTTTCTCAAGACCAGAGAATTTCCATTATTGGTCTTGGGTGGGTGAGAGCATTCACTGGTCTTTTTAATTAAAAAATAAAACAAAGATAAAAAAAAAATCTTTTAGGAAAGTCACCACCATCCACCTACTTAACAAATCATTGAAAAATAAATTATATAATATATAAAATCTATATTATATATATAATTAAATAATAAAATTAATAGTGAGTACAAGAATATGAAGCCAAGTGAAGTCATTGTAAGACTTCTAGCTTATGAGTCAAGATGGACTACACTCACACCTCCGAAGAAGCAAAAGAGTATTGCCTTGAAGACCTCCAAGGTTGAAGAAGAGGAGGAGGAAGAGGATGAAGAAATGGTCCTTATGGTTAAAAGGTTCAAAAAACTCATGAAATTAGAGAGGAAAGGATTTGGGTAGACTTATCACCGATTTCGGTTTCGATTCCGGTTCTGGAGGAACCTGAACAGGAACCGAATGTGCCCGGTTCTGAAACCACCGATTTCGACGGTACAGATTTTTTTTACTGTAATAGTGAAACAAAAAAAAAATTCTTGGAACCGCTGGTTAGAACTGGACGGTTTAAACAAATCTGGAACCGGAACCACTACAGTACCGGTTTCGGTTCAGGTTCCAAACCTTCCCAAACGATTCGGTTTTTGGATTCCGATAGTTCAATTCCAGTTTGGTTCACTGGTTTGAATCGAACCGCCGACATGTTTAGATTTGGGTCCAAGGGAAAGGAAATAAAAAAATAAAACTCCTTTTTAAGAAGATGGAAAGGTCTCAAAAAAGTGACTCCAAGAAGGGCATTCAATGCTATGAGTGTAGTGGTGTTAGGTCTGTGAGTTTTGTTGGCATTATTTTATATCAAAACAACATTTCCTTTGTATTGTTTAGTTGTTTAGGATTCATGATGATTCAAGCTTCAAAGAGGAAATGACAACTATTCAAGCAAGTTTAAGTCTTCAAAGGGAAAAGTGCTTCATGATTCTACAAACGTATATTAAGACCTTTCTTTTCTCTTTCAAGGCTTAGGCACACACACACATATCATACATTTGTGTCCTTGTATTGTTGTGCACCATGTATAACACATTCACACACTTGAAGATGAATGCTCATGCATTGGTATGGAAATAACATGTTTTGGAAAATGCATGATTGGAAACTATCTTTATGTAGTTTGCATTCTAGCGCGAATTGTGTTTGTTTGTGTATATGTTTGTATAACATGGATATTGAACTTGATTTTAGTTTTAAATCATTCTTGATTGAGTTTCAGTCATTTCGGTTACTCAAACTATTGATTTCAAGTTCTAAGTAAAAAGATACTACACTTTCAACTCATGTTGTGTACATTGTCTTCGTCTTCATATATCGAGTCAAATTATTATTTTCTGGGTTGAGTATCTTATATTTACATCTCCGTGAGAGAGTTACGGTTTTTAATCCATAAACGGATTCGAATTCCAAGTTCGGAGGCCGGAGAACTGTCGAAGAACGCGAGGGAAGCGCATGGGAGTTGCACCATGGCCGAAGGCCAACAAGAGGTGCAAGCCCGAGATGGCGCGTGGCCATCATGGCTGCAACTACTTGCTGCCCCAAGATGCTCACGTGCCATCTTGGGGAAGCATCTTGAAGGGGCAGCTTTGGTCTTTACACATATATCTCTTCCCTCTCTTTTATATATCTCTTCTCTCTCTCAGTTGAATTTAAGAAAGAAGAAAATGAAGTGCAGAAAATTTCCAGGTTTTTTCTCTCAACTTTGAATCACCATATCTCTCTCATTTCTTATCCGATTTGAGTGATTCAAGTTGGAGAAGTTTCATATTGAAGTCCTCTATCATCTACAAGCAACCTTGAAGTCATTTGATCAAGTTTTCTGGTGGATCGCACCATTTTCATGACTGCACTCGAAATTGTCAAGGTAGTTGTTTATCTTTCGATTTCCTTGATTCTAATGTTCAAATACCTTTGGTCTTCTTCCTACTTGTGTATATTTGACTTGAACATATGTTGTGATCTTCAATTAAATGCTAGTTGTTCTTAATTAGATACTTGATTTTGAGTTAGGTTTCAATCAAACCTATGTTTTCACATGATTGTGAGTTGTATTGTGCTAGCATCTTATCTAGGACTATTTGTTCTTTGATTGAATTTATTTTCATGATTTATAGTCCTATCATGTGCTAGAACTCATTTGTTGAATAGATCTAGGATTAGCACATTTGATTTATATTTAGAGTTTATTAAAGTTTAATTGACTATTTTGTGAATATATGCTCTAAATGATTGCTAGAGATTTGATTGATCATATCTTGTGTTTCTAGCATTTTTTTGTTAGTACTAAAGTCTTGAATATGTACTTCATGAACATGTTTATTTCAAGCTTTAGTAACATGAATAAAATCTAGGTTTAAAGTATGTGTTTGGAAATTTGGCATGCTCTAGATTTTTATTCATGCATAAGATCTAGACAATCTTGTTTTGTGAACTTTATTGTCTATGTCTAGATCTTCATGGAGTGTACGTAATCCATATATTTCATATGCTCATGCATCATCTTATGTGGTGTCATTTTTGGATTATAAACTAGAAAAATATACTTGTGTTCTCATTGATTAATTCTAGTTTTCATAGAATTTGTTGATCATCTTATTCTATGTTGCCTGCTTGTTTACGTTTTGCATTCATGATCACTTAGATGCCTTGTGAGTAGGAAGTCTTGACAATAGGTCTGAGACCTATGGTGTTGAGTAAGAAGTCTTGGCAAGAGGTGTGAAGCTTTGGATTGTCTAGCAAGGAAGTCTTGGCTAGGGTCGGGAGGATCCAGATAAGAGTTGGGAGAACTCGGATAGGTGTGCAAGGAAGTCTTGACTAGAGTCGTGAGGACTTAGTTGAGCAAGAAGTCTTGCCTTGGGTCGTGAGGATCCGGATAAGGTGAGCAAGGAAGTCTTGACAAGAGGTGTGAAGCCTCAGATTGTTGAGCATTAGGGCAATATCTTCATGAGTAGGATAGAAGGGTAGTTTCTAGGTGAAGGGGTCACTTGAGAGATTGTACTTGTCTTATCTACTAGTGGATTTTGTTTGCCAGTGGCTGCTAGCCCGTGGATGTTTCCTCTTCGGAGGTTTACAACGTCATATCTTGTGTCAACTTTTCTCTATCCCTAACTCTCTAGTATTTGTATTTGTTATTCGAATACTATGGATAGAACTCTTTATGTAAGTTGACTTCCTTATACAATATTGTTTGTGTATGTTAGATAACTTTGTATCTTGTGTTATTTCATTCAAGTTGTAAAGTATCACATTGTAATACTCTAAGTACAACTTATGGAATTTTGTCTACATCGAATATATTTGTTCATAAGATACATTGATTCTTGTTGTATGTTTTGTAGACTAAGAGTGGAGATTTGAGCTTACATGAATATATTGTTTTCTCATAATAATCATGTTGAACGTTAATTTGTAAGCTTATCAAGGTTTTGTCATTAGTCTCGAAAGATTTGTTAAAAATGAGAGACAACCTATTCACCCCCTTCTAGGTTGTTTAGTATAACCTTGTACATATTCTTTCAATTGGTATCAGAGCGGGTCATTTAAAGTACTTAGTGTGATTCAGGATCTACAAGGTTATTTACTAATCACGAATATCAACCTTTAGTCTACAATTGTTTATTTTTGGTTGTGAAAAAAAAAGTTCTTCTTGTTTTATATTTTATTTGTCTACTAACAATTTTGTTGATATGCTTGAAAAGAAAGTTAGTGACAAAAGCAAAGTTGAAGAAGCTTTTTTCGGAGGATGATCAACCTATACATGATTACTTGTCTTTGCAACTCAATGAAGAGAATTGCATGTCAAAGACCACCAACTTCTACTTGATGGAAAGAGTTCAAACTCTTTGCAAGGAAAGAGATGAAGCGTTAAAGGAAGTTGAAGTGATCAAATGTCTAGAAAAGAAGATGGTTGAAGAGGCTCGAATGTTAGATAGATTAACAAATGATTTTGCTAATAATTTGCTTTTATTTCTTGAAGGTAATGATCAAAGGCAAGGAAGAGGAGTTGGCAATCATGAAGGCCAAAGAGTTTTGGTAATCTTCATGAAGATTCAAGTGACTTAAGCATTGTAATGAGCAAATGGAGTCTCCTACAACTAAATGCAAGTTACTAAGGAATAAGAGGATTTTAAAGGCCATGTCTTCCAAGGTCAAGTGCAAAATCAAGGAAATTAAGGAGTCTTCACCATCGGTACACTCTCACCTAAATAGTAACATCTCGAAATTTATTCCGGTTTGCTAATTTTGCTATATTGTCATGAGTATATTCGATGATGCAAACTAGGGAATGTGATGCATGCTAATGAGATGTGAAAATCTTCTATGAATGTTTCTTTCATGATAACACTTTGAATTTTGTGTGTGATAATGATAATCATGTGAAGAAAATAGTTGAGAAGATTTGGGTGAAAATGAGTGTTTCACATGATCATATGTATAGTCTTGATAATATCTTTGTTGATGGCAATACTGATATATTTTTGCATGAGAAATGATCATGATTTTTATGTGAAAGTTCACCCAAGAACAAATAGTTCAAGGGTGAGTGCTCTTAGCTCTAGTGTAAGTAGCACATGTGGGTTAGCTTTAAGGCTAAGTGTCAAGCGTGTTGAGAATTCTAGCTAGCTAGCTTGGAATACTCCACGTTTAGACACGAACTTAGCTATCTCACTTAACTTTGTTTTGATAGTCAAAATCCATTGATTAACTTTTGAGAAGTTATTTTTATGAAATTATTTGGTGATTATCTTGTTAAGACTTTTGGAGAAAGTCATTTCTACTCTTGCATTGCATCATATAGCATGTCATATTAGAGAACTAGTATACCATTCATATGGTCCTTGTTGACATTTTCTCTCTAAAGATCTTTTAGTGATGTGTTCACAAAGATCTTACTCATGATGCTTGAAATGCTAACTTGAATGATGAGTGGCATACTTTTTGAAAATATGAGCTTCATATTCTTTGAAAGCTACTCATTAGAGAAGTAATGATCTTGAATAAGTCTTTACTTGTTGCTTTTAGATCATGTGCTTTTGAGCCATAACAACTTGATTTTCAAAAATTGCACTTTGCTTCTCTTATATGTTTAAGTTTGAGTAGTTGAGTTTGAAAATGTGTAGATTATGGATGCATCTAAAATTTTATTGCTTAGTACATGATAGATAACCTATGGTTAGTATCCATTTTGCTTCGGCAACTACATAGAACTCAACGAGCACCTTCATGGAAAGGGCTACACACTTTGGTTGTGAAGCCGCTCAATGTAGGAAAGGGCTACACCATTGTGATAAGTGAAAGCCTTCATGAAGAATTTATGTTTATGTATGAAAAAATCAAAGAAGTGTTGAAAAAGAATCAATAAAAGAAAAATCTTTGATTCAAAGCCTAAAAATAAATTGAGTATAGTTGAAAATTGTGATTGCTCGGGTTGAAAAATAGAAATGGGATGACAAGCCACATGCACACACACGCTCACATGTTGAAATCTATTCTCTTTAAAGCAAAAAATCCGGATGATAATCGGTATGACCTTGATTGGAAAAGCTTTTGATGGATAGGTGTTGAAGTGGTTTGCATGTTGATATCACAATCACTCCTTTTATATATGCTTGAAGCAAAATTCACACACACACTTTTTGCTTATAGAGTATTTTGATATTCTAGAAATTTTTAGAAGAATTATGAGAGAGATTGAAAATCTTGGTGTATCTCTCATAGTTTGTGGAGCTTATTTTGTTGAATATTCTTTAAAATTGCTTGAATGTGTGAGTGTGTGGATTTATTATGAACATTATTCTATCTTGATCTTAGATAGAGCACTTATCAAGGGGGGAACATAGTATGGTAGACTTTGTTCTCTTTTATGATATGTTCATATGTTTCAAGTTGATATTTGTTGGCATATTCATTGGTTGATATAATGAATCTTGTAGATGCTATTTCATATTTCTTGATTTGCATGATGATTCTTTGTATTACCATATGCCTTTGTATTGTTGATCACAAATAATGCATGAAACATTTTTGTAATAATTGTATGATTGTATTTGCAGTCAACTTCTCCTTATTTGGGGTTGTATAGTAGTTGAGATTGCAATCAATTCCCTCATTCTTAAAATTGAAATGAGAATAGTTGCAATGAATTATTCTTTGTTTTGGAGTCGATAGTAATTGTAATTGTAATTATAATTAATTCTATTGATTGTAGGTACAGTGAATTCCTCATTGTTTGGGGTCGATAGTAATTGTAGTTGTAATCAATCCAATTGGTTATAGTTGCAGAAAATTCCTCCTTGCATATGGTGATAGTAATTGTAGTTTTAATCATTTTAATTGATTGTAATTGCAGAAAAATCCTTCTTACTTTGAATGATAATAGTTGTGGTTGTAATCAAATATTTTCTTGTTTGAGGTTGATATGATTGTCGTTGATACCAATTCCTTCATATTTGGGGTTAATATGATTGTTAACGCAATTGTTGAACTTGGTAGAAATGACCTATATGCTTAAGAGTAAAATTTATGCATTTTTAATTCACTATACCTTGATGAGTTTGTTGTGGTGTATAGATTTGAATAACATTTGATAGGTTAACATGGAAAAGCAAACTAGAATCAAGGGAGAAGATATGGGAGCTAGATGCTTGAAATAAATAAATTCTTCAAGTAAGGCATCCATCTCCGAACATTATGTGAGATCTCAAGATATCATTTTTTTTTCTTTGGCATAATTTTATGTCAAAAAGGGGGAGAAATATGATATTGTTTTAGCATATCTTCTTTGAATATTTGCCAAGTATTGAACTTCTTATGGTATGTAATATTGTGATTTCATTTGGTTAAGAATATCTTTGAGATAACATGTATTAAGGGGGAGATACATGATTAATTTTGGACATAAGAATATCTTTGAGATAGCATGTATTAAGGGGGAGATACATGATTCATTTTGGATTTAAATGTTTAATTCTTGCCATAATTGTATATTGCCATATGTGTCTTTCTCTTGGATATGCTTTGTGCTTTAAGTCGATTTTAGGTGGCTACAAGAGAATATCAAGAAGAAGTTCAAGACTTGTTGAAGATTAGTCTTAAGGAATTAACTCATTGTAATATGAGGATGTGATTTTGTGACCAATCTTCATTTTATGTGTTTTAGTATTTTGTATAGGTGTTTTGACATAGAATTTGTCAAAGGGGAAGATTGTTAGGTCTATGAGTTTTGTTGGCATTATTCTATATCAAAACAACATTTCCTTTGTATTGTTTAGTTGTCTAGGATTCATGATGATTCATGCTTCAAAGAGGAAATGACAACTATTCAAGCAAGTTCAAGTCTTCAAAGGGAAAAGTGCTTCATGATTCTACAAATGCATATTAAGACCTTTCTTTTCTCTTTCAAGGCTTAGACACACACACACACATATCATACATTTGTGTCCCTGCATCATTGCGCACCATGTATAACACATTCACAGAAGATGAATGCTCATGCATTGGTATGGAAATAACATGTTTTGGAAAATGCATGATTGGAAACTATCTCTATGTAGTTTGCATTCTAGTGTGAATTGAGTTTGTTTGTGTATATGTTTGTATAACATGGATATTGAACTTGATTTTATTCTTAAATCATTCTTGATTGAGTTCTGGTCATTTCGGTTACTCATACTATTGATTTCAAGTTCTAAGTCAAAAGATACTACACTTTCAACTCATGTTGTGTACATTGTCTTTGTCTTCATATATCGAGTCAAATTATTATTTTCTGGGTTGAGTATCTTATATTTACATCTCCGTGAGAGAGTTATGGTTTTTAATCCACAAACGGATTCGAATTCCAAGTTCGGAGGCCGGAGAACTGTCGAAGAACGCGAGGGAAGCGCATGGGAGTTGCACCATGGCCGAAGGCCAACAAGAGGTGAAAGCCCGAGATGGCGCGTGGCCATCTCAGCTGCAACTCCTTGCTGCCCCAAGATGCCCACATGCCATCTCGGGGAAGCATCTTGAAGGGGCAGCTTTGGTCTTTTCACATATATCTATTCCCTCTCTTTTATATATCTCTTCTCTCTCTCAGTTGAATTTAAGAAAGAAGAAAATGAAGTGCATAAAATTTCCAGGTTTTTTCTCTCAACTTTGAATCACCATATCTCTCTCATTTCTTATCCGATTTGAGTGATTCAAGTTGGAGAAGTTTCATATTGAAGTCCTCTATCATCTCCAAGCAACCTTGAAGTCATTTGTTCAAGTTTTCTGGTGGATCGCACCATTTTCATGACTGCACTCGAAATTGTCAAGGTAGTTGTTTATCTTTCGATTTCCTTGATTCTAATGTTCAAATACCTTTGGTCTTCTTCCTACTTGTATGTATTTGACTTGAACATATGTTGAGATCTTCAATTAAATGCTAGTTGTGCTTAATTAGATACTTGATTGTGAGTTAGGTTTCAATCAAACCTATGTTTTCACATGATTGTGAGTTGTATTGTGCTAGCATCTTATCTAGGACTATTTGTGCTTTGATTGACTTTATTTTCATGATTAATAATCCTATCATGTGCTAGAACTCATTTGTTGAATAGATCTAGGATTAGCACATTTGATTTTATATTTAGAGTTTATTAAAGTTTAATTGACTATTTTGTGAATATATGCTCTAAATGATTGCTAGAGATTTGATTGATCATATCTTGTGTTTCTAGCATTTTTTTGTTAGTACTAAAGTCTTGAATATTTACTTCATGAACATGTTTATTTCAAGCTTTAGTATCATGAATAAAATATAGGTTTAAAGTATGTGTTTGGAAATTTGGCATGCTCTAGATTTTTATTCATGCATAAGATCTAGACAATCTTGTTTTGTGAACTTTATTGTCTATGTCTAGATCTTCATGGAGTGTACCTAATCCATATATTTCATATGCTCATGCATCATCTTGTGTGGTGTCATTTTTGGATTATAAACTAGAAAAATATACTTGTGTGCTCATTGATTAATTCTAGTTTTCATAGAATTTGTTGATCATCTTATTCTATGTTGCGTGCTTGTTTACGTTTTGCATTCATGATCACTTAGATGCCTTGTGAGAAGAAAGTCTTGACAATAGGTCTGAGACCTATGGTGTTGAGCAAGAAGTCTTGGCAAGAGGTGTGAAGCTTTGGATTGTCGAGCAAGGAAGTCTTGGCTAGGGTCGGAAGGATCCGGATAGTCTAGCAAGAAGTCTTGCCTAGAGTTGGGAGAACTCGAATAGGTAAGCAAGAAAGTATTGACTAGAGTCGTGAGGACTTAGTTGAGCAAGAAGTCTTGCCTTGGGTCGTGAGGATCCGGATAAGTCGAGCAAGGAAGTCTTGACAAGAGGTGTGAAGCCTCAGATTGTTAAGCATTAGGGCAACATCTTCATGAGTAGGATAAGAGGGTAGTTTCTAGGTGAAGGGGTCACTTGAGAGATTGTACTTGTCTTATCTACTAGTGGATTTTGTTTTCCGGTGGCTGCTAGCCCGTGGATGTTTCCTCTTCGGAGGTTTACCACGTTATATCTTGTGTCAACTTTTCTCTATCCCTAACTCTCTAGTATTTGTATTTGTTATTCGAATACTATGGATATAACTCTTTATGTAAGTTGACTTCCTTATACAATATTGTTTGTGTATGTTAGATAACTTTGTATCTTGTGTTATTTCATTCAAGTTGTAAAGTATCACATTGTAATACTCTAAGTACAACTTATGGAATTTTATCTACATTGAATATATTTGTTCATAAGATACATTGATTCTTGTTGTATGTTTTGTAGACTAAGAGTGGAGATTTGAGCTTACATGAATATATTGTTTTCTCATAACAATCATGTTGAATGTTAATTTGTATGCTTATCAAGGTTTTATCTCTAGTCTCGAAAGATTTGTTAAAAATGAGAGACAACCTATTCACCCCCCTCTAGGTTGTTTAGTATAACCTTGTACATATTCTTTCAAGTGGCTTTGGTCACGTTGCTCCAGAATGTGTAAATTTGAAGAAAAAGAAGAAGAGAAAGGTGATGGCAGTCACTTGGAGCGATAGTGAAGAATTAGAAGAAGAAGAAAAATCCTCGGATGATGATGATAGAGTTACAAACTTCATTGCCTTCACAACATCTCATAATGATAAGGAAATTGTGAGCGATAAGGAAAAAGTAGATGACTCTAGTGATGAGAGTATCTCATCTAACTCTAGATTTGAGATTGATGATTAAATGGACTATGCAGACTTTATGAAGTTCTTTGAAAAGTTTAGATTGAAGAAGAAGAAAGAGATTCAAGAGTTGAAAAAAGAGAATCTCGAGTTTATTTCTAAGATAACTCACTTGAGTGAGAAAGTAAAAAGTGGAAAAGAGTTAAAAGAGAGCTTGAAATTAGAGCTTGTGATCACTAAGAAGAGTGAGGAGAACTTAAAGATTAAGCTTAGAGAAGCAAAAGAATTGGTTGCCAATATGACATCCGGAAATGAGAAACTTGACAAGATGCTATCAAGTGGGAAGAGTCCTAGTGATAAAAAGGGCCTAGGATATGTTGAAGGCAAGTATGCCACTTCTTTGAAGAAGATCATCTTTATCAAAAACCAAGAGGTTAGAGATGTTCAAGCTTCATACCAACTAACTAGATCGGTCAAAGTTGGAGAATCATCAAAGCAAGCTAGAATGAAGGCTCCAACAAAGCCTTAAAGCTTATCCATAAAAAGCTAGAGCTCATCAAACAAGACTTCAACTTCCAAGGAGCTCTCAAAGTCAGCAAAGGACCTTTCACCCACAACCAAGAAGGGAAGCTAATTTTGGTTAACCACAAAGGGTGTTTCAAAGAAGAGATTCGACTCAACACCAAAGGACAACTCAAATGAGAGGGAAGTCTTTCATGCTTGCACAAGGATATTGTATGAATTCTTACTTTACTCCAATTTGACATTATTGTGGTGTTGAAGGTCATATAAGGCCAAATTGATTTAAATTTATTAAGTTGTGTCATTTTGAAAGAATGATTGAGAAGAATATGCTTAGAAGAGCCAAAATGCATTCATCTAGGAATTTTAGAGAAAATGAACCCATGGCTCCTAGAAATAGTAATGTTCCACCTATGTGGACTAGAAATGATGAATATTGTTGTCATGTGGCTCAAGTAGCCTTGAAAGCCAAAGCCACCAACACTTGGTACCTTGATAGTGGGTGTTCTAGACACATGATCGAAAACAAGAGTTTCTTCGAGACTCTTATGATGGAGGATGGTGGATTTGTCACCTTTTGTGATGGTTCAGGTAAGAAGGTTATAGGGAAAGGAAATATATCCATTCCTGGTTTACCCTCCTTGTCCAATGCCTTTTATGTTGATGGCTTGAAAGAAAACTTAATTAGTATTTCACATTTAACTGATGAAGGGTTTTCAGTTATGTTTGGCAAGGTTGGTTGCTCTATTCTTAAAGAAGATGGGCAAGTCCTTTTGAAAGGCAAGAGATCAAGTGACAATTGTTATTGTCTTGATTCTAATGATATCTCTTATAACTTGTCTAATTGTGATCAAGTCGAATTGTGGCATCAAAGGCTTGGCCACATGAATTTTAAAGACTTGAAAGTGCTTGAAAGAATGAATGTTGTGAGGGGCCTTCCCAAGTTTGGGAAGAGGATTGAGGGAGTTTGTGGACCTTGTCAACATGGAAATCAAACTAATAGTGTGCATAAGAAGGGTAAGTATCTCACCACCAATGAGCCACTAGAGCTTCTTCATATGGGCCTTATGGGTCCCATGCAAACCGAGAGTCTCGGTGGCAAGAGGTACATCTTATGTGTGTTGATGATTTTTATAGATTTACATGGACCAACTTTCTTAGAGTAAAATCGAAAACTTTTGAAAATTTCAAAATGCTTTGAACGAAAATTCAAAATGAGAAGGGTTCTCATATAAAATACATTAAGAGAATTAGGAGTGACCATGAGAGAGAATTTGAAAATGTTAGCTTTGAAATTTTTTGTGATAGTCTTGGCATCTTCCATGAGTTCTCGGCTCCTCGAACTCCTTAACAAAATGGAGTTGTAGAGAGGAAGAATAGGGTCCTCCAAGAGATGGCTAGCGTGATGTTGCTTAGCAACAATGTTCCTAGGATTATTTGGGTCGAGGCCGTGAATACAACTTGTTATATAGGAAATATAGTGTTTTTAAGGCCCGGTACTAGGCAAACCTCTTAAGAATTATGGAAAGGTAGGAAGCCAAATGTTAGCTACTTCCACTCATTTGGAAGCAAGTGTTACATTCTAATTAACCGTGATCAACTTGGCATGTTTGATGCTAAGAGTGACGAGGGGATTTTCATTGGTTATGCTCTAAATAGTAAGGCCTATAGAGTTTTTAATTTGAAGACACGAAATGTCATGGAATCATCTAATGTGGTCATATATGATTGTAGGCATAAGGTTAGTAACCATGATGAGGAGATTAGCGTGTTTGATGATTCTCCCTTGGAAAAGATTGGTGAGACTATAAGTGATGAAAAGTCAATTCTTGAAAAAGAGGTCTCTCAATCTCTTGATAGAGATCCTACTTTGGACTCTAAGGAATCCACTCATTGGGTTAGACATCTTCACAACAAGAGTGACATTCTTAGAGACGTGAATGAGGGTGTTAGGACTAGGCGTCAATTAGCCAATCAAATTAGCTATACTTGCTACATCTCTAAAATTGAACCCAAAAAGGTTGATGAAGCCTTAAGTGATGAGTTTTGGGTCCTTACTATGCAAGAAGAGCTAAACCAATTAGAAAGAAATGAGGTTTGGACTCTAGTTCCTAGGCCTATGATCACTAATGTGGTAGGCACCAAGTGGGTCTATAGGAACAAATCCGATGAGGATGACAACATTGTGCAGAACAAAGCTAGACTTGTAGCACAATGGTACTCTCAAATTGAGGGTATCGACTTTGAGGAGACTTTTGACCCCGTTGCCCAACCAGAGTCCATTAGGCTTCTCTTGTCCATATCTTGTGTGCATAAGTTGAAATTGCATCAAATGGATGTTAAGAGTGCCTTCCTCAATAGCTTCTTGCAAGAGGAAGTGTTTGTTGAGCAACCCAAGGGGTTTGTGGATTCATATCACCCCAATCATGTTTATCGCCTAAAAAAGACACTATATGGGTTGAAACAAGCACCAAGGGCTTGGTATGAGTGACTCACTCTTTATCTTGTTGACAATGGCACTCTAGAGGAAGTGTTGACAAGACTTTGTTCGTCAAGTCTACTAAAGATGAGCTATTCATAGCTCAAATTTACGTTGAAGACATTTTCGGTTCCACCAACAACTTGAAAGTTAAACAGTTTGTTGATGTCATGACTCATAAGTTTGAAATGAGTATGGTTGGTAAACTAAATTACTTCATAGGCTTGCAAATCAAGCAAATGCATGATGGGATCTTCATATCCCAAGCTAAATATGCTAAGAACCTTGTAAAGAAATTTGGCCTTGAGAATGCCAAACATTGTGACACATCTATGAGCACCACATTGAAACTTAGCAAGGTTGCTAGTGGGAAAAGTGTAGATCAAAGGCTATATCGGGGCATGATAGGGAGCTTGCTATACTTGACGGCTTGGAGGCCCGATATAGCCTTTGGTGTTGGTGTGTGTGCTAGGTACCAAGCCAATCCCAAGGAATCCCATCTCTCCTCTATGAAGAGAATCATTCGATATGTGAATGGGACATCCAACTATGGGATATGGTACTTTTTTGACACTAATGCTAACTTAGTTGGCTTTAGTGATGCAGATTGGGCAGGTAATTGTAATGATAAGAAGAGCACATCGAGCGATTGCTTCTTCCTAAGAAACAATCTTGTGTCATGGTTTTGCAAGAAGAAAAATTCCATATCCCTATCCACAATCGAGGGCAAGTATATAGCAGTTGGGAGTTCTTGCACACAACTCCTATGGATGAAGCAAATGCTTGTGGATTATGGCTAGCAAGCAAGGTACTCTAACCCTTTATTATGATAACATGAATGCCATTAATATTTCAAAAAATCCTGTGCAACATTCTAGAACTAAGCATATTGACACTAGACATCATTTCATTAGAGAGCTAGTTGAGAGCAAATGCATTGCACTTGAACATGTGGGCACAAATGATCAACTAGCGGACTTGTTTACTAAACCATTAGATTCAACTAAGTTTAAATCTCTTAATAGGTCTATTGGGATTTGTCATATGCATTGATGAGTTTTGGTGTTTGACCTCATATGGGGAGCTCAAGCAAAAAGAGCGAACTTGCATTTCAATAAGTAATTAATTGTTCAATTTTATGCTCATTAATTAATTGTTTGAGTATCTTGGGTGCATATATTATTATATGAATTTTTATTCAATAAGTGTGTCTTTGCCTTATTTGAAATGCATGTCTCATTTGTGTTCAAACATGTATTTTTGGACTAGGAAAATTGATTGGGAAGTACATTTGATTGACCTAAAGTTTATCTCCATGTTTATGAAAACTTGATCTTTACATGCTTAAATTGATATGCATGATGAATTTATTGAATGCTTTAAAATGATTGTAAATTTGTGTGAGAATGACTTAAGAGACTTCAATCAATAAGGATATTGTATCCACTTCAAAGATTCCGTAATCCAATAGTCTCTCTCTTTTTACTTGTTGAACAAAGCTACTATCATACAGGCTTTTCACCCGAAAAAATCTAAAAGGGCACAATAGTTGCCCATGTCTTGTTTAGCTTGTAACGCTTGATAGATGCTCTTTTTATTTATTAAACTATATCTTGTTTTCCATTGAAAAATTGGTGCAAATTGGTTTGACTTCTCTTGAAACCTCATGTTTTTTTTCCTTTGCCAAATACCATGCTTTTGGAAGTTGATGTTGCATGTATTTCATTCAAGGCAATCTTTTCATACATATTCCAAAAATCAAACTTCCATGAATTTCTCTCTCTTAATTAAATTGCATAAAGTTGTTGTATATGACTATGCATTTACATTGCAAATATCTCTCTTTGCTAAAGTGTCCCGGTTGAGGATTACTCCTTTGCCTATCTTGTTACAAAAAGAGGCAGTAATGCTGGATTTAGGGAGAGTTTGTATTGCTTCTGCATATTAGGGGAGAATGTCTTTTTAGGGGGAGTATTTGCATGTGCATTGTTGATTGCATGTTACTTGTTCTATTTCATGTAAATTGTGTTTGTTTTTATTTATCTTGTTCCCTCACATACATTTGTCTTGGAAAGTGTAGTTCTTTGTTTTGTAGGGATGATCATTCTACAAGAGATAGAAGATTTGAAGATTTAGCTTTAAGTATCTCTTTTTAATATAGAATGTGTTTGTTGACCTCTTGTTGTTCCTTTTTGTTGTGAGGATACCTTGTGAGTGAGTGGTTTTATCACGAAATAGCCAAAGGGAGAGATTGTGAGTTCCTCGGTGTTTGGTTGGCTTATTTCGTTGACATCGACATTTGGGGATTAATATGTAAGGGCAGTTTAGGCCATCATTGTTCGTGACCAAGCTAAATCATTAAAGGTAAAATCACTTGCTTAACTTTCATTGAAGAGGTATTAGTGCACACAAACACTCTCATGCACGTTTTGATCATCTTGCATTTTTGCTTATTTGCCATCTTTTGTGCCTTTTGTGCCTTAACTCTTGCTTGGGTGTTTGATGCATCTTGTGTCTATAAACCTATTCAAATTCCCCCCCTCTAGGTTTATAGACACACACTTTCTAGGGAATTTCAATCAGGCATTATATGTGTTCCACACTGCGACGTGTGTACATGTATGCACAGCGGTCCCCCGCAGCGGTGTTGTCCATACCGCAGCTTGTGCACTTGCATGCATAGCAGTCCCTGCCACGGTGTTGTCCAGAGGATGAATCGTTGCATGTACTGCGGTCTAAGAACCTTGTTTATGCCGTGATCTAGCCAGCGGTACTGACGGGTTTTGGATTCTTTTTCCCAAAACGTGTTTAGAGCATCATATATATATGTTCTTTTCTTCCCCATTTGGTTTTAGAGCTTTGAAATCGATATCCTTAATGAGAGAAATTGACTCTTAGTGAGAGAGAGCTCTAAGAAACCATTTTGACTCTACCAAACTTCAATCCATGAGCATGTAGCATATTCCTTACATCTTCCAAGCATGGGTCTTCTTGTTTTTCTTTGACTAGGTAACATCTTCATGCCCTATATTGTATTGTTCATTCTTATGCCATGTTTACCTAGGAATATCATTTATTGTTGATTAAATGCATACTTTTATGCTTATTTGTATTTATAGCATGCTTGTGTTGTGATTGTTGGTAGAGATTAGTATTTTGTGATAGCTAGCGTTTAAGACGATTTTGCCATCTAGCTAAATCTACTTGTACTTGCATTTAGAGAATCGATATCTAGGATTTGCATTCATTGCCATGTTTAATCCTAAGATAAGCTTAAATGTGTTAACCTAACATTTTTGCATCTAGAATATATCCATATATTCACATATGTTGCATATTCTCTTCATAGTTGTTAAGCTTTGTGACTAAGTGTTTAGTGCACAAGCTTGTTGGTTCAAGATCACTATTATAGGCCCATTAGGTAGAGTGAAAGGGTTAGTAACTGGAGGGTGTGATGAGAGGACAACCTAAGTTGCTAACTTTCATTCAAATAATGGATTTTGTGGATCGAATGTGGCTAAGTGGATTAGCCCGTGAGTTTCGCCCAATTGGAGGGTTTCTCATGTAAATCAAATTCTTGTGTTTTTATTGTTTTATGCTATGTTGTGTTTATGGGGGAAAGGGCAAGGATAGGCTTAAAGATGATGACCAAAAGGGTGGTAAGCACTTTAAAAGGCAGTACACCAACTACACCCCATTGGCTAGGACACAATAGGAGATCTTGAACGTAATAGAAGACAATAACCTATACAAGAAACCTCCGTGAAAGTCCAGCTTTGCAAGAAGAGACACCATCAAGTACTACAGGTTTTACCAAGAAAAAGACCATGAAACCTCCAAATGCTATCAGTTGAGGGATTACATCGAAAAGCTTATCAGAGAGGGGCATCTTAAGGATATGATTCTGAAGAACGGGGGTGACCAATACAAGGACACCCCAAAGGAAGAGCATGATAGAAGCTAGAGAAGCCACATAAGGAGTTCAGATAATGGGGTAATCAACACCATCTTTGGTGGCCCACACATGGGGAGCAACAGTCGAGAAAAAATAATCGAAGTCAGAGAAGCTATAGATGGATAAAAAAATCTGGAGGTAAACTCACTAGGTCCCGATCAGAAAAGGTTCAAACAAGGGTAGGACCCGATAGTATTCTCCGTGACAGACACATAGAGGTAAGAAGTGGTAAAATTGAACGATGCGATTGTCGTGTCGGTTCACATAGGCCACATGGAGGTAAGAAGAGTGTTGATCGACAATGGAAGCTCATCAGATCTCTTGAGTGTGGAAGTGTTCGACCAACTGGGACTACAGAGAAAAGAACTTTAACCATTCAGGATTTGAAGGAGTAGAAGTGAGGTCACTCAGGGACAGTGAAACTACTGGTGAAAATCGAGAGTTACCTCTGCACAAAGACAGTCTTATTAGATTTTTTGGTTATAGGTGTTGAAAACTGACCCTATAATGCCTTACTGGGCAAACCATTATTAAACAAGTCAATAGCTGTGACCACCACCTATGCCCTGACGATAAAATTCCCGACGGAAGATGGGGTGGGCGTCATGAAAAGCTCTCAACAATTGGTGAGAAAGGCAAACCTGGCCGTATACAGGGAGAACGTGTAACTGGAGTAATGCAGATAGACCTCTAAGGAGAAGAGGTCCACCCGAAGGTTGATGAAGGAAAAGTTTAGGTGAAAACACCAACCCAGTTTTACCTGGACCCTAGGGAGACATCTTCGAAAGATAGGAAAAGTCAGGAAGATGAGCCAAATGTGGTAGTTATGGTCAATGACAATAACCCCAATCAGACAACAAAGTTTGGGGCCCGATTGACAGAGCAACTTTAGACTGAGTTGGTTAACTTATTGAAAAAGTATAAGGATGCATTCGCATGGAAGCAAAAAGATATGTCAGGGATCGACGTGAAGGTAATATCCTATTATCTAGTGGTAAATCCCGATTAGAAACCAGTCATTCAGAAAAGGATACGGTTCAACCCTAAGAGAAGCTAAGCAATTAAGGAAGAAATAGGTAAATTATTGGTAGCAGAGTCCATAAGGGAGGTGCAGTACCACTAGTGGGTTGCTAACATGGTAATGATGAAAAAGAAGAATGGTCAGTGAAAGATGTCTGTAGGCTTCACTTACCTCAAAAAAGCATGCCCAAATGACAATTTTCTGTTGCCCTGGATTGCCCAGCTGGTAGATGCAACTACTGGTCATGAGCTGTCGAGCTTCATGGATACCTACTAAGGCTACAACCAGATCTCGATGTTTGAGCTACATGAAGATAAAACCTCATTCACAAATGAACATGGGCTATATTACTATAAGGTGGTGCCTTTTGGTCTCAAAAATGCCAAGATAACCTACCAGAGATTGGTAAATAAGATGTTTGCCAGACAGATCGGTAGAAATATATATATATATATATATATATATATGGATGACATGTTGATAAAGTTCACAACAGCCAAAAAGCATACAACAGATCCCAATGAGACGTTCGGGGTACTGAGAAATTTCGGTAAGAAGCTTAACCCAAGGAAATGTGTTTACGTGGTGCCGGTTTCTAAGTCCACTAGAGGGGGAATGAAGTAAACCCGAAGAAGATAAAAGCATTGAAGGAGATGAGATCCTCAAGAACCTTGAAAGAAATCCAAAGGCTAACAAGTTGCTTGGCATCCCTAAATCGATTCATCAACAAGTCAACAGACAAGTGATTGCCCTTTTTTAAAGCAATCTAAAAAGACAAAAGGGCTAAATGGAATGATGAATGTGAAACAGGCTTTTCGGAAGATCAAAGAGTACCTAGGTAAAGCACCAATCCTATCCAAACCCCTAGACGGAGAAGTGCTCTACTTATACTTGTCAGTCACACCTATGACAACAGGGTCAGTGCTCGTCAGGATAGACGAGGGGGTACAAAAGCCAATGTATTAAACAAGCAAAGCTCTATTACCAGTACAAACAAGGTATTCAACCGTAGAGCATATGGCATTAGCATTGATAACAACAGCATGAAAGTTGAGACCGTATTTTCCTACTCATAAAATCAAAGTTTACATGGATTGTTCACTGAAGTAGATTTTGTCCAAACTTGAGGTGTCTAGGAGATTTGCCAAATGGACAGTGAAGCTGAGTGAACTTGATATAACATACCTACCAAGAGCCGTAATAAAAGGACAAGCCGATTGTTCGCTGAAGTAGATTTTCCTCCTCTTACTGAAGTCGATTCCTCTCGAGCTGCTAGATCCCGGTTAATGAGGATGATTTGTATATATATCCACCTATATGCCAAGCCGCGGTGGGGCAGAAACTACCTTTATGTTCTCTGCTGCTGCTGTAGAAGTTCAAGATACAGGAGGCATTTCAGACTTGCCTACCTTTCCATTTGTACCTGTTAAGGAAGCAGGGGTCCAGATTGATCCTACCAAGAAAGGGGAGGTCCAGGCTTGTCTGGCAGAGGTAGAAGATGTTCAGACTGATCCAGCCCAAGTGGAGGTTGATCCTGAGGTAGTGGTACAGGCAGGAGGTGAGCCCCAATTGATCCAACAGTTGGGCTACAGAGAAAGGAGTTGTTCTTGTTGGGGAGGCTAATCAATGGGGTGGTCTAGGAGCAGTGGAAGTTAACCAAGAGGCGGTGGCTCGATCCAGAACTTTCATCATTTTTTTTATTTTCTTTAACATGCATGTAGCTCGTAAACGGGGGATAGGCACCCTGATTTGATCAATGAAGAATTCTTCATTTTTTTTTGTATGACAGGTTATCTTTCCCTTTGATTCACTAGTTGTATTATGTTGTATGCCTATAACTCTAGCATAATCCTGATATGGGAAATGGTCCCCTGTATATACTTGTCTTAACAATCACCAGGTAACCTAAAACCCTTTAAATTTGTTCAGGATAGATATAAGGTGCTACAGATAACTGGTTCCAATATCTCTTGGTACTTGGGCCAGGAATCTCAACAATTTTACTGAGAAACATCCTTAACAATCGATTGTCCTATATGGGAGAATCAAGGTACCATGTATTCCTACTATGAAAATATTGGTACTTAGACAAAAACACATTCAAAAGAGTCTAGGTACCTGTATTCTCATGTTATATAATCTCGGTACTTAGGTGAGAAACACATATACATATATGTATATATAAGTGAATTTGGGTACCGAGTATTCCTATAAATATGGAATCCCGATACTTAGTCGATAATAAATTGGCATATCATGGTACCTAGTTCTCGTGTTTTAGGAGCCCTGGTACTTAGGTGAAATCAATTCTGGTAGGCAACTATGCCATTTATGTACCAGATCCTTCTTGGCAAGATTAGGTTTCGGCCAAGGCATTAGGAGTGCCGTTTGGATATCCTGGTCTTGAGGAAGCGAGAGGCAACCAGGGCCACAATTTTGCAACCTTAGTCTGGCAGACAAATATTCTTTTTATGAACCAGACCCTTCTTGGTGAAATTGGGTTCCAGCCAAGGCACCAGGAAGGCCATTTAGTTGTCCTGGTCTTGAAGAAGCGATCGGTAACCAAGGTAACAACTTCACAACCTTGGTCTGGCAAACTATTCTGCCTTTTTCAAACCAGACCCTTCCTTGAAAGTGGTGGGTCCTGTCCAAGGCATCGGAATGCCATATGGCTTTCCCGGTTTCAAGGAAACCATGGGCGAACTATCATGGTGATTACTGGTAAAATATAATACAGTCAAGTTGGAAGGTGTATTAGGTGAAAGAGATGCTTCTTTATTGATTAATCAACCGGTGATACAAATTTAGGGTAATATATGTACTGGGTGGTACTTACCTAGGGTGGTACCGGTCCATGACCATTCGAGTTCCTGATTCTTCTACGGGTAGAATCTCTTAAGGTGATCTGTGTTCTAGGTATGGTCAATAGGACATCTTTCTATATCTTCCAGCTGGTAGGCTCTGTTACTAAATACCATCTTAATTAGGTAGGGGCCTTCCCAATTCATGTCTCCATATGAATGATCCAGGATAGGATCATTGTACACTACGGAATGGACCGCAACTGTAGATTATCCTCATATAAAGTACTCAACTTTATTTGCTATCTATGGGCTCATTAGATTACACGTCTCTTACTGTATCCATCTGTATATGACATTTATATGCACAGTTCAAGATTACATCCGACAATCTAGGATGTTAATATGCACAAGTTATAAAATAAACAACACAACAATAATGAATTGAACGTTTCTTCTATTTATTTCATAAATCCATTTACAAATTAAATCTTTAGGGCAAAAACCCTAACAAACTCTCACTTGTACTAAAGCATGTAAGACATGTTTCGTAACCCTAAACCATTTAGGTGACCATAAAAAACTTTAGCCGGTAAGGGCTTTGTAAATGGATCAACATGATTGTCTTGTGAGGCTATCTTTGTGACAATCACATATTCTCTCTACACTATCTCTCTAATGAGATAATACTTTCTCTCTACATGTTTTCCTCTCTTCTAGCTTTTCAGTTCTTTAGAATTAGCCACAACAACACTATTATCATAATAAAGTGTGATAGACTTATCCAGATCTAAAAAAACTTTCAGATCACTCAAGAACTTACGGAGCCAAACTGCCTCTTTAGTAGCTTCATAAACGGCTACATATTCGGTTTCCATGGCGGAGTCAGCAATGCAAGATTACTTGATACTTCTCCACACAATGTCTTAACCATCCAGGGTGAAAAATAATCCAGAAGTGGATTTCCTAGAATCCATGTCTGACTGAAAATCAGAATCCGTATATTCTATCGAGGATCAAATCCTATCCGGAATACACTAGCTTATAGTTTCTCGTTCTCCGAAGATACTTGAGAATTGCCTTGACAACAACCTAATTATCCAGTCCTAGGTTGGACCGGTACCTATTGACTATTCCCACTGCATAACAGATGTCTGACCTTATGCATAACATAGCATACATAAGACTACCTACTGCCGATGCATAGGGTACACGTCTCATATCATCAACTTCTTGAGGTGTTTTAGGACACTGATCCTTAGACAAGTGAACTCCATACCTAGAAGGTAAATTACCTTTCTTGGAGTCTTGAATCTATATACTATGTCTAAGACAGTGCTATGAGTTTGTTCTTACGATCCCTTATATGTTGGATCTCTAGAACATAGCTTGCATCTCCTAAATCTTTCATTTGGAATTGGCTAGCTAGCCAGCTCTTTACATCAAATAACACTCCCACATCATTTCCAATGAGTAAGGATGTCATCCACGTATAGGACCAAGAAAGCTACCTTTTTGTCAATGATGCGCTTGTAGACACGAGGCTCATTGACGTTCTGCTCAAAGCCATAGGTTTTGATCACATCATCAAACCTGATGTTCCAAGATCTAGATGCTTGCTTAAGTTCATAAATAGACCTTTGCACCTTGCAAACTTTTTGCTGTTGATCTGGGAACACGAATACCTCTGGTTGCATCATATAGATGCTCTCGTCAAGATTGCCATTCAAGAATGCAATGCAGTCTTGACTTCGGTTTACCAAATTTTGTAATCGAAATAGGCAGCAATGGATAAGAAACTCCAAATAGACTTAAGCATGACTACTGGCGAGAAGGTTTCTTCATAATCGACCCCCTTTTTCTAGGTATAACCCTTAGCCACTATCCTTGCTTTAAAGGTCTCTACCTTGTTGTTTACTCCTCTCTTTCTCTTGTAGATCCACTTACACCCTATGGGTTTTACCCTATCCAGCAAGTTTATAATATCCCAGACTGAGTTGGAGTGTATAGACTCCATTTTGAGATTCATGACTTTAAGTCATTCCTCTTTATTAAGATATTCCATTGTATTCTTAAATGTCAATGGATCATCTACACTATCAGAAGAGACAACACCTTTTCCATCACTTATACCGAAATAGCGTTCAAGTTGTCTTACAACCCTCTAACTACATCTAAGTGATTGTGTATCCTGATCAGGAAACATCTGACTCTCAGATGATTTTGGATCAACAAATCTTGTTGATGAAGCACTAGTCTCACCAGGCTCCTATTGGAACCCTGTTCAATGGTAACACAGTGGAAATAGGTTTTTTTTTTTTTTTTTACACAGGTCAAAAACGCTCTGAGACTAGTGAACTTGGGATCGTGATTTTTGGAACCTATACATACAACGTTATTACAGTAATAAAATATATGTATACACATGAAATTGAAATCAATAGTAAGAAATAAATATTATAACCTTACCAACTTTTGGAGGCTCCTTCACTTCTTGTAATGCTCCTGGTCTATACCATTTGATCTTTCTCGATATCTCCCGGGACTGGTAAATGCATATTGGCGTGTCACGACACTTGGAAACAAACGATGATGTAGAAAAGATTGAAGAAACTTTTTCGTCCAAAACAAAAATATTTAGAATGTTTCTTGTTCAAAAAAAAAATTATCAATTTTTTTTTCTTTTTGTCTCACTGTGCAAGACATGCACAAACCACCACTCAAGTGTTTTAGTTTTTCTTCTCAATTTTATTTTTGTTGATCGGTTCTTTTCAAAAACCATATATATCTACTATATATTTCATTTTTGATAAAACAAATTAACTATATCATTTAAAATATCTAATATCTTTAAAGATATTAAGTAATTTTTATTTAAATTTATTTTGAATTCAAACTCTTTAAATTCAAATTTAAATATTTAAATTAATGAAAATAAAATAATCAAATTATCTAATCTTCACTCAAAATTAAATATCATTCAACACCCTCCAACTAGTGACTAGAGACATAATTAAATAATCTTATTATTTAATTTATTTAATCACAATTATTCATTAATTAAATAATCTCATTATTCAATTAATTCCTGAATAAATATGTGTCATTTTCGTAAGATAATTAATTGGACAATCCAATTAATTAACCGTGATCTTTGTTACCTAAATCGATCGAGCTAGCAAAGGGACTTAATGGACCTATAGTATTTTGAGCTCCTATAATCCTCAGAATAACTAATTAAACTCTTTAATTAATATTCCTTGATTATTAACTCCGGTGTTATTCCTTTAAAAACTCGAAGTTGTACTCTTTCAATTGCAGACTCTTTTACACAAACCGATACAACTCGGTGTCCATCGATATAGCTATTACACATGGTGTGATCCTCCACAGTAACTCACAATTAGAGTTGGGTCATAATGTCCATTATACCTATCTTATTACATATATCATTTAGTACCGTTGATTCTCTAATAACAATAAATCCTATTTCCTCACAGAATTAGGAGAGTGCCTTAACTCTTAGGGTAACTACCATCTACTTCTCTTCAGAAGGAGTTGATTCCACTAATGTGTACAAACCTTCTAAGCCACAAGCCAAACCGCAATCCCAACATACAAAGCATATTTATTAGGAACTGTAACCGACCTCATCCATGGTATATCAAAGACCTCTAACCTTAAGGATTTGATAAGACACTCAGAACCAAGATCACCCACATATAGTCATCATTAGTTGATATATATATATATATATATATATATATATATATATATATATATACATATATATGAATATCGTTGGTAAACGGATCTTGGTATGAGTTCATATAGATCATAACTCAATCCTATATGATCACATCACACAAGGTGCCTCCATTCTCATATCTCCATATGAATGATCCAGGATAGGATCACCTTACACTATGAAATAGACCGTAGTTGTAGAATAACCATAAATGAAGTACCCAACTTTATTTGCTATCTACGGACTCTTTATATTGCACGTCTCTTACTGTATTCATCTGTATATGACATTCATATACACAGTTTGGGATTACATCCGGTAATCTTGGTTGTTAAATATATATACAAATTATAAAATAAACAATACAACAAGAATGAATTGAACTTTTCTTTTATATTTATTTCATAAATCCATTTAAAAATTATATCTTTAATGCATAAACCCCAACAATCTTTCACTTACACTAAAGCATGTGAGGCATGTTTCTTAACCCTATGCCATTTAAGTGACCCGAAAACACTTTAGCTGGAAAGGTTTTAGTAAATGGATCAGCATGATTGTCTTGTGAGACTATCTTTATGACGATCACATCTCATCTCTGCACTGTCTCTCTAATGAGATGATACTTTCTCTCTATATGTTTCCCACTCTTGTGGCTTCTCGATTATTTGGAATTAACCACAAAACCACTGTTATCATAACAAAGTGTGATGGGTGTATCCAGATCTGAAACAGCTTCAAGATCATTAAAGAACTTGCTGAGCCAAACAGCCTCTTTAGCAGCTTCACAAGCGGCTACATATTCGGCTTCTATAGTGGAGTTAGTGATGCAAGATTGTTTGATACTTCTCCACATATGGCTCCACCACCCAGGGTGAAAATTGATCCAGACGTGAATTTTCTAGAATCCTTCTCTGACTGAAAATCAGAATCCGTGTATCATAACAGGATCAAATCCTGTTCAGAATACACTAGCATATAGATTCCTAATCTACAAAGATACTTGAGAATTGTCTTGACAGCAACCCAATGATCCAATCATAGGTTGGACTAGTATCTGTCGACTACTTCTACTGCATACGGATATCCGGTCTCGAGCATAACATATCATACATGAGACTACCTACTGCTAGAGGCAGCAAAATTCCCTGACCCGCCCTAAACCTGTGGGGCCCCGGTCCATTTGGAACAGGTTTAGAGAAGAAAAAACGGGTAACAGGGTAGTTTTGGGGTAAATTTCTTGGTCAGATCAGGTTATCGGGTCGGGTATGGGGCGGTCCCTTTTGCCCCGTCTCGCCCCGTTTGACCCCGTAATATATATATATATATATATATATATATATATATATATATATATATATAAGTTGTATGTATTTTGTATTTTTTTTTAAATCATTTTAGGATTTATATTTTATACTTTACGTATGAATTTAATGTTTATTAAACATAATTATTGTGTTGTATTAAATTCAAATTTACGTAAATGAAATGGGGGAGGGTTTAGGGCACCCTTGCCCCGATCGGATCAAGTTTGGGGCATTCTCTTTTGATTCAGCCGGGTTACGGGTCGGGTTTGGGCCAAACGTTGAAAACCGAGTTTCAGGTTTGGGGTGGCTCTGCCCCGCCCCATTGCCACCCTTACCTACTGCCAATGCATAGGGTACACGTCTCATATCCTACACTTCTTGAGGTGTCTTAGGACACTGTTCTTTAGACAAGTGAACTCCATGTTTGGAATGTAAATTACCTTTCTCGGAATTCTGCATCGAAAATCGCACAAGAATCTTGTCGATATACAATACTAGAGACAGTGCTATTAGTTTGTTCTTATGATCCCTTATAAGTTATATCCCTAGAACATACTCGCCTCTCCCAAATATTTCATTTGGAATTGGCTAGCCAGTCATCCCTTTACATCAGACAACACTCCCACATCATTCTCAATTAGCAGGATGTCATCCATGTATAGGAACAAGAAGACTACTTTCTTATCAATGATATGCTTATAGACACAAGGCTCATCGTTATTTTGCTCGAAGCCGTAGGTTTTGATCACATCATCAAACCTAATGTTTCAAGATCTAGATGCTTGCTTAAGTCCATAGATAGACCTTTGTAGCTTGCAAACCTTTTGTTCTTGATCTGGAGACACGAATCCCTCTGGTTGCATAGTATGGATACTCTCGTCAAGATTGTCATTCAAGAATGCAATATTTACGTCCATTTTAAAAATTTCATAATCGAAATAGGCAGCAATGGACAAAAGAATCTGAATAGACTTAAACATGGTTACTGGCGAGAAGATCTCTTCATAATCGACCCCTTTGTTCTAGGTATAACCTTTAGTCGTTAGCCTTGCTTTGAAGGTCTTTACCTTTGCATCTACTCCTCTCTTTCTTTTGTAAATCCACTTACAAGTTATGGGTTTTACCCCATCCGGTAAGTCTATAAGATTCCAGACTGGGTTGGAGTGCATCAACTCCATCTCAATATTCATGGTTTTAAGCTATTCCTCTTTATCAGGATCTTCCATTGCATTCTTAAATGTCAATGGGTCATCCACACTATCAGCAGAGACAACACCTTGTCCCTCACCTATACCTAAATAGCGTTCAGGTTGTCTCACAACCCTCTCACTATGTCTAAGTGGTAAAGTATCCTGATCAGGAACCATTTGACTCTCAGATGTTTATGGATCAACAACTCTTGATCATAAAGTACTAGTCTCACCAAGCTCTAACTCATTCAATACAATCTTAGAACAGGGTTTATGGTCACTAATATAATTGTCCTCAAGAAACGTTGCATTTGTCGATACAAATACTTTGTTATCTTCGGGACTATAGAAATGCCCACTTCTTGTCTATTTGGAGTATCCTACAAGTAGACAGACTACAGACGAGGAGTCTAACTTTCCACTTGTGTTCTTCAGCACGTGTACTAGACACCCCCATACGCGGAAATGTCACAACCTAGATTTATGACTATTCCACAACTCTAGGGAGTCTTAGGAATAAATTTGGATGGCACTACATTCAAAATTTATGCCACTGTTTGTAACACATATCCCCAGAAGAAATTTGGTAATTATGAGAAACTAATCATAGATCTCACCATTTCCATCATGGTTATATTTCTCCTCTCCGCTACACCATTTTGCTGAGGTGTACCGGGAAATGTGAGTTGAAAAAATATCCCATGCTCGACCATGAAGTCTTCAAACTCTTGGTCAAGGTACTCACCTCCACGATCTGATCGTATTGACTTGATAGTCTTACCTAATTAATTCTCAACTTCAACTTGGAATTCTTTAAACTTTTCAAATATTCTGTCTTTTGTTGCATTAGGTATACATATCCATATCTTGAGAAGTCATCTATAAAGGTGTCATAATACTTATAGCCGCTCATAGCTCTAACATTAATTGGTACGCAGATGTCTATATGTATGAGCTCTAGTGGCCCGTTTTCTGTAAAATGTCTCTTAGTCATCTTACCTTCCAAACAGGATTCGCAGACAGGTAAGGTGCCAACTTTTGACTCACTTAAAGGTTTGCTTTTTACTAGTCTGCTTATCCGATCAAGGTTGATATGACTAAGCCTTAGATGCCAGAGATACATGTCATTATCTGGAGAAATCTTAGGTCGTTTAGTTTTTGGTTTTTCAACCTTAAAAATTTCGATGTTGAACAATGTAGTATGTACTAATGGTCTTAACACATACAAATTGTTTTTATTAATTCCCGAACAAATATTCAGTCCATTCTTTCTAATAATAACAGACTTATTATTAAAAGAAACATAATATGATTGTTCTAACAGCTTAGAAATGGAAATCAAATTTCGTGTAAATCCAGTAATGTAAAATACATTGTCTAACATTATATAATTATTATAAAAACGTATTCTAATTACGCCCACTGCTCGTGCCAACACAACGTCCTCTGACCCCACGTGCATAGAGAATGCTCACTCCTGAAGCTGTGTCCAAGAATCAGTCCACTGTAAAGTAGAACAAACATGATTAGTGGCCCCTAAATCAACTATCCAGGGTGAAGAATCATCTTTCACTAAACACGAATCAAGAACAAGTAAATCATATTCACCTTTCTTGGACTTCTTCTTGCTTTGGGCTTTCTTAGGTTTGGGCTTACCCTTCGCCTTCCCAATATACCTTTTCCTCTTCTTATTATTAGAGGAAGATGGTTCGGCAACAAATGTCTCACTGCCCTTGACCTTAGATTCCTTAGTCAAGGACTCAAATGTAGTGAGCTTATTAAGCAACTGCATGAGACTGAACCTAAGTTTGTTCATCCTATAGTTGCTCTTAAATAGGTCGAAACTCTTCGGAAGAGTCATTAGTATGATGCTCACTTGACTGGACATGCTTAGGACATGTTCATGAATTGATGTACCTTCCTTCATGCGAGCTAGCATAGCAAAACGAACAGTTTCATGTCACTTTTGTTTGGAGGGTTGCCCGAACATAGCTTGTAATGACTCCATGATTTCGAATGCTAAAGGCATTGCTTCGTACTTTGTGACAAGCACGTCTCTCATAGAAGCCAATATATATGATCGAGCTTTCTCACAGATGAGACCCGTCACTGGTATACCTCACGAACTCTTTACGAGGCATTGGCAGCAGACGTTGGAGGACATTCCTCTATAAGTACAAAATTGAGGTCTTTGGAGACCAATATTGCATTAACATTAAGTTTCCACTTAGTGTAGTTATCACCAGTTAATTTATCGTTTGCAAGAATTTATAGTATCGTAGAAGATATATTTGCTGAAATAAATAAAACATTCAGTCAGTCATTTATTAAAAATAAGTGCGAGTGCTTTGGCATAAATTTAAACATGATGCATGAACATGTTTAACAAACTAGAACTACCCTAAAACCAGTTACTATACCACGATAATCCAACACACCATAAAGAAGTACTACCTTAGGGTTGGTCAAGTCATTGCATGTAGGACCGTGACATTCTCAATTAAATGATATTCTAGAATAAATCTTATTCCTAATCATTCAACTATCGTTTATTCAGTCAGGTTTTTAATTAACAAAACTTAATCAAAACCTTCATGAGTGTAACCCACCATTTCAGATCTCAAAAGCTTAACTCGAGAATTGCTGTCTTAGAGTCGGTCAATCCCGAAATACCCTTAGAAATCATATCCGTTAGGAAGTCAACATTGATATTGATCTTTTTGGAAACCATCCTTAGGGAGGACGAAAGCAAAGCTATCACGAGGCCCCACTCAGATCTCACGGTACTGAACTAATGATGGAGACTACGAGATAAATATATCATATATCCCTCTCCCACTTACTTTTTAAAACTATGGTTTTCTATTATTCGTTAATGCGACTTTACAGGATCAAACAACTAACTTTAATCAAGTTATCTAGCGTGAAATTCCCTAGAAAATGTGTGTCTATAACCTAGAGGGGGGTCAATAGGTTTTACTACAATAGATTACCAACTTTGCGAATTAATCAATATTATCGATTCTACCCCATTCTACTAAGTGTTCAAACAAAAGGCAACAAACATAAAACAATAACAACACGCAATATATACGTGGGAAAACCACGGGCTGTTCAATGCATCACACTCGATCCTCAAAATCCACTATTGAGAGAAAGTTTACAACTTAGGTTGACCTCCCGTCTAACCCTCCAGTTACTAACCCTTTCACTCTACCCAACGGGCCTTAATAGTGATTTTGGATCACCAACCTTGTGCACTAATCATATAGCCACAAGCTTA